>OZ024798.1:7598402-9093699 GCA_964017045.1 Omphiscola glabra | reverse complement strand
AATGAGTCACGCAATCTAAAGTTTTATTTTAATATTAAGCCTTAAATAAGGGTCATAAATTGAAATTTTCAATGTGAATAGGTCAACTCAAATTGAGCCTACTGAACTGTCAAAACTCAATCAATGTTGAATGTCAATCAATATAGTAATAACTAGTTACGACTAGTAATACATATTGTCCAAATGAAATAACTTACTGGTACAGATTTTGTAAATGTCTAGGCTAGTGTTTCTCAACCTTCCTAATGCCCAGACCCTTTAATACAGTTCCTCATGTGGCGACCCCCTAACCAAACAATTATTTTCGTAGCTACTTCATAACTGTAGAGTATATATATATGTTTTCCGATGATCTTAGGCGACCCCTTTATAAGGGTCTTTTGACCCCAAAGGGGTCGCGACCCACAGGTTGAGAACCGCTGGTCTAGGCCCTGTCTGTGAAGACTATGGGATATTACCAATATTCATTGTCATATTTTTTATAGAGAAGGATTATCAAATTATTTATTTATAGTCTTCCTGTACCAAAACAACAGTTAAACAAACTTTGAGAACCACTGCTTTTCAATTAGTTGTTAAAATTGTGTGCAACACTTGTACTTTTCAGCTCTTGAGACTTCTTCTATGTCTTAAGGGCCCATGATCAATGTATTGATCATTCTGGCTCCTATATATGTAAAGGGGATTGGCGATGTTTCCATGCCTGGTATTGAATAGGATATTTCACTGGTTGCAAGAGCTACTCAGCAAGGGTAATAGGAACTGTGGGGTTGGAAGGCCTGAGGCAATAGATGCAAATGTATCTAGTGTTTTCACCTCAATTGTTCCTTTTGGAAGCTTGTTCCAGTCCCTGGTTGACAGGAATTAGCAGTCCCTGTACTGTGCTCTTGCTGTTATGAGCCTGAACTGCCTGTCATGGCCTCAACGCTGTCAATGGGGGAGAGGGACAAGTTTCTGTTAAATACTGGAACAGTAGACCATCCCATTTTTTTTAATCTTGTACCTCATGGTGAGCCTGTATAATCATCATCGTTCCTCCAATGGTGACCAGCCCAGTGTTTCCAACATGCTGCCAACACTTAAGGTGTTCCTGTAGCGGTTCAGGACAAAGTGTGCTGTCCGTCGCTGGACTGCCTCTAACCTGCCGATGCTCCTCTGGGTGAATGGGTGCCAGACTGAAGATGTGCAATCTAAAAGTTGTAAAAGCAGCTGAACAAAGGCTTTGTAGGCTTTTTCTTTCACATTGGAATTGCAGATCTTTAGACTTTTGCCTTAAGAACCCCAGGGTCTAGTTTGCCTTGTTGCACTCATTGTTAATATGCTCTTCTCAGCAGACATATGTTTGAATGGTAACACTGAGGCACCATACAGTGGAGACTAGATCATATGGCCATACAGTTTGTAAGGGTGGCATATAAGGGTACTACTTCTGGGGTCTGACGGTGTCTGGCACAGGATGGCATTCCATCTCCCAGCCTATCACTAGATCATATGGCCATGCAGTTTGTAAGGGTGGTGTATAAGGGTACTACTTCTGCGGTCTGACGGTGTCTGGCACAGGATGGCATTCCATCTCCCAGCCTATCACTAGATCATATGGCCATGCAGTTTGTAAGGGTGGTGTATAAGGGTACTACTTCTGGGGTCTGACGGTGTCTGGCACAGGATGGCATTCCATCTCCCAGCCTATCACTAGATCATATGGCCATGCAGTTTGTAAGGGTGGTGTATAAGGGTACTACTTCTGGGGTCTGACGGTGTCTGGAACAGGATGACATTCCATATCCCAGCCTATCTCCCACTTATCTAACAGATGGAGATCTTGTTGTAGCTGGTCCTGGTCAGAACTGTTTGCAATTGTCCTATACACCTCTGTGTCATCTGTGAATAGTCTTGACACACCTTTTGAAAAACCCTGGCCTTACCTACTAAGGAGAAATTTTATAGGAAGCAAGTGGTTTAATTTTAATGGAATACAATTTTTTATAAATTATTTTTTCATCTGGCCTATAGGCTATAATTATAATTTAAAAATGATTTAATTAATTATAATTTTTTAAAAATTAATTTAATTTTTTTAAAAAGATAAATAATTAAATCATTTTATTTTCAGATCAATCAATTCAAAGTCAAAACAAGAATCAGAATAGTGTGCTGCTCTGACTGTTAAGTTAACTAACACATATAGGATACAGAGTGAGTAGGTCACCAACTAAGGGACCACAGATAAATGACATCACACTATTTTTGACAATTTTACATCACATTTTCACAAATTCTTCACATATTAGACACCTGAATGATACATTGACATGAATTCCTGAACCCCCCCCCCCCCCCCCCCCCCCCCTCGTTGTGTGCGTCATTTATGGATGACCTATAAACCCTGCACTCACTGTTCTTTGATTATCTTTTTTAAACATTGAAAACAAAGCTTACACGCTATTTTGTTTTCTGATCATTCGTTAATGCAGGATCTGTTTTTCATGCCCTAGCGTTATACCATTTCAGATACAGTCTTAGGTCTTTGGGTGCATTGAGGAAGAAGTAGTTGATTCTAGTCAAAAGCTGAAACTAAAACAAAATTTAATTACCATGCAAAAGTAAATATAGATATAAGTAATTACAAGACTGTACTGAAGACTCCAACTTGAGCCAAAAACAATTAAAACGATAATGAATCGTATTAATAAAAAATAGGAAGTAAATGTTCCTGTCAACAATTTTAGAAACATGGTACATGAAATAAGGCAAGATAATAAACAGTGTAAGGGAATTCATGTTTTTGATAAGCCGAGAAACTTATCCTCTTTTAAGCAAGCAAGAAGAGGGTCAACTTTCAAGTTCCAGCGCACTTTAATGTAGAGCTAATAGTAATTCAGCGATTCTAATCATTCAGTGAAAAGGGTTGTGGTTCTACCTCCGCTTTCTTTATGTTATGAGTATTGATAGTGTTTTTTTGTTCTGTAATTTTCCACGTTTTATTTAACCATTATTGCAGTAATATTTCTGAAATTTTCTGTAAAATGATTTCCAGTGAGAATAAACTCATGCAATATGCAGTGCGCACAGAATAGTCCCACATAGTCTAAGTATGACAATTTGTGCAGTGGTCTTATGTTTCCCTACAGTGCTGGAAACAGTGTTGTTGGCCCATTCCTTGTAGTTGTTTTTATTTCTGATGTTTTAAAACGTATATTTATGACGATAAAAGAATTATTTCTATGACTTGCTGAAGATATATTTTTAGAATGGCCTCGGCAGTAGCAGAAAATATACCGGACAGATTGATGAATGATGTATGGGAAGTCATGCATTTGGTTGCAACAATGGATCTCACATCATCCACATCACGTTTGTATTTTAGTACCATTACTGTAATTTCCCCCCTAAAATTGAGATTTTATGTCTCAAACCTTTAATGACGGTTCTAATTTTTACTTAACTGGCATCAAGTACAATCAAAATGTTGACAAGCACTTAAATAAAGTATTGTGACAAACTTTCGATTCCATACTCCTTTCATTTGATTTCAGGTTCTAGAAATGACTTTCAGTTTGAATGTGATGGGGATGAAGATCTCGATGCAGAAAGGAAGAAGATGGCTGAAACGCTGGTTAAAATGGGTGACTCCATGACAGAAAGATATAACAAACAATCAGGTTTGTGAAGTTTTTTTTCTGTTCTTAAAAATCCAAACTAAGCTACTTGCATAACTAGTCGGTCACTTTGGAATTAATTGAGAAAAAAATTAAAACTAAGCTTACTGTGAGATATTACAAAGTATCTAATTTAATCCCAATGGAACAAGACTAATGTAACTTTAACGTAGTGTTCTATGTTGATTAAAACTAACACTAACTGATTAATTTTTTTTTTGTACAATCGACAGATGAAGATATTCTTGTTCAGGAGATTTCTGATTATCTTGAAAAAAAAGCGGATGAAATAAATTCCCTACTTGGTAATTTGTTCTTACTCAATAAATTAGTTTCATCAGATTTTTAACAATTTGAGCCTTAGCTCACTGGAACCTTATGAATAATGGAATCTGTGGAAAATACAAATTATTCATTCAATATATTATACCACAGTAAATGAAAAGATCATGATATATACTAAATTCTAATTATTTTGCCTTTAAACTAATGCCCTCCACACATAAGTTTATTTTATTCAATATTTCTATTAAAAGTCAAAATTTTTGGTGGTGCGCTTTCCGCGCTTACCACTACCCTAGCTAAAGGGTGGTCAGCAAGTTGAACTTAGAAAGCTGCTGAAAAACTGAGAAATGCGAATAGAGAGTTGCCACCCATTGTTGTAGATAAAACATGCTGAACATAAGGGCAAGAATATTGAATCTGAAGATTTTGGGAAAGTTTCTTATACTATGCTCCACCTCCCTCCCCTTATCTGCATCAGGTAGACTAAGAAAGATCAGACAAGCCATTGACACACTAGCCATTGACACACTAGCCATTGACACACAAGCCATTGACACACTAGCCATTGACACACTTGCCATTGACACACTGGCCATTGACACACTGGCCATTGACACACTGGCCATTGACACACAAGCCATTGACACACTGGCCATTGACACACAAGCCATTGACACACTAGCCATTGCAAAACAAAAAAATCTGAATGAGAACATATCTTGTGATGAATGCAATATGAAACCCAACAAATGGTTAGAGATAATCAAATTTTGTCGTTAAATTAAAAGAATGTCCCTTTGATATGAATAACACCATTCTTTATTATTTTAATTTTTTTAAAATAGTTTGGCATGGTTTTTTTTAAAATGTTCTCAAACACAATTCGTATTAGTAGCCTAAATATTAGCTTTATAAATAAATTATACAAAAGAACTCTTGAGATTATCACTTTTAAGCTTTTAAAAAAATCAATCAATCAAAGACAATAATCTTGAATTTAGTTACAGCATGGCACTTAATAAGCCAAGATATGCTAAAGATTTTCTTCTAGACTAAAATCCAATCCATATTTTCCTATGTAGGACCAGGATTTACAAGGTTTGATCCCAGGATCTACAAGGTAAAAACCGATAATTTAAAAAGTATAGAATTTATCTGCTCCTGGCTAAATGATATCATTTCTGATTTTCCATTTGTTTAAAGGCATGTTTTCTCTCTACATATAACGTAACATCCTCAGATATACAAACATATTCTGTCTTCGAATCTCAAAATTGCCTATCATCAATGCTAGTGGGGAACAAGTGTAGACACTCGCCAATTTTTTGTTTGAAAGTGGGAATAACAAAAAATAACATCTCCTTTAAATTTGAATAATTACAAGTACTTCACTTTGTATTCTCTGCACTTCCTCAGCTTTGTGCAACAACAATACATTTCTCATTCAACAGCATCTTAATTGTTTCTGTGCAAAAAATCTATAAATGATGGGTTTTTAAAATTAACAAAAAAGACCAATACACTAGTTTTTCATAGCATATACTTTATCTTTTAAAAAATTTACTTTTGTATTTATATTTTCAGACTCCTGGTTGGGGCAGTATATATGGCGCTTTCAAGTCAAAACTTGAGCAATTTTTGGGATTTGATGACATTTCCCATCACACTCAGATAGCGCTGGTCTCGTCGGTTACAAAAGGTGTGGCCAAGAGCTTCCAGGAATCGTCTTCCCACTCTGTTAATCTGGTCACAGCTCTCTCTACATATTACATCACTGAGAAATATGGACAGAAGATAAAGGACTTTAGAGGTCTAGTAAGTACTTTTGAAATGAGTACCTTACAGAAGTACGAGACTTACCCCCAAGATATAGCCTGCCACGTCGGGCCTTGTGTATCATGTATCTTGCATTTTATTTTATTCAGTGCAGTTTGTACTTCTTGCGCTGCTGTTACATTTCATTTTTGACTTTCCAACTCTTTAACAAATAAAGAAAAATACTATCGAGGCCTAAGGAATGGAAACTAAATGTTCTGATATATTTGAAGGTGGAATGAAAATTTGTGAGACAGTAAGTTTTCTGGGCCCCTTGGAAAGTTTTGAGATAACAAGTGGGTTGGACTAAGGTTTAGAAGACATATATTTTAATTTTTATTTAATAAAGGGATGATAATTTTTTTCCTTAAGTAGTTGTTCATAAATGGATTTCATCTGCTGAAGAATGCTTTTAGCGTCAATTCACTCTATCAAATTCTTTTCAAATTAGCTTCAAAATTGCTTCAAATTTGTGTATGAATGCACTATTTTGTTAGTGGTTTCATTCTTCTGGAGAAAAATGAGAATTTCATCAAACAGTAATTTGAAAGCTGAGACAAGGCTTCATACAAAAATCACATCTAGTGTATGAATGAAAATTTGAAAGATATTTGATCGTGTGAACTGAGCCGTAGGCACATTTTTCATTTGTCTTCAGTTAGAACTTCCACCTACTTCATTACATTTGCAGTTGTAAAAGTAAGCAGCACCATTAAGGATTCTTGATGTAATAAAACTTATTTGTCATTTGGTATGCTTCTTTAACCTTTTCGCCACCGATGACGTCAACGCGACATCACGATCACCCACTTTCAATTACCAAGGACATCACATTGTCGTCATAACAAGGCAATGAACTTTTCTGAAATACCAAGGACGTCATATTTCAACGCTATATATTTCTTTATTCGTTAATCTATAGAGAAGTTAAAAAGTGAATCCGATAGAAATGAAAAATACCAGAAATTTCTTCTTAGTGTTTTTTATTGCTGAGTCAGCAAAAATCAATGCCAAAACCCAGCGGTAATGAAAGGGTTAAAATTATGTTTGTACTAGTTCAATGCTTCCTCTTACTCCATGTTAAAATTTTTAATTTACTTTTTTCAGGTACCACTTCGGTGAAATTCTATGGCATAGGAGCAAGGGAACAATAATACTGTTTAGTCTTTTAGTCTAGTCTAGTTCATAATTTATTTTAAAATATTAAAATTAGAGAAAAAAAATTCCAGAGCACGGTTTGATTAATTGATTATCATTCTGTATAGGAAAGTGACTCAGATTGTTATTGAAAAATATGTTTAGGCTGCAAATAAATTTTTTGGAATGACATTTAGATTCTTGCAAACGATTGTTGTAATAGGCCAGCATTAAAATTTTTTAAAAATTTAAATACAATTTAAGAATAATATTTTTTTTCATTTACATGTCTTTTTTTTTTTTTTTTGTGGATTCAAATAGAGCATACGTCAATTTTTCGCATAATTTTAAAGAGAGGGTTGAGTTTGTGTTGAAGTTCAGTAGGGAATAAATATTCAATCAGTGAAAGGCTAGTCACATTTTTAGGATAAGTTGCAAAAAAAAACTGTACACATTTTAATTTTAAAAGTTTTTAGAGCTTCACTTCCGCATTAAAAAAAATAAATTTATATACAGCTTTACTTTACTAGTATATTCTATTACTAAACATATGACGGTGTGACTATGAATTTAATTACTGAATTCATTTAGAAAGTTGTTATCAATGTAAACCACGAGTTCGTTAGAGCTACTGTTGACAAACCACCTCATTAAACAGTTCAAAGGTATTTTTACATGCTTTTTTATTAGCACAATAAATTACATGAGAATTTGTAATTGTTAATAATGTTTTGATTCAATTTTTCTGCCAACTGCTGTGTGAAAATATTTCATTTTTAAATCCTTTATATCAATTTGCTTTTGTTCATGAGATTATTACCAAAAAAAATATTGTATGTGGGTTTGGTGCACAATATTTTCTTTGGTTTTTCTGAAATGGTGAAATAAATCTGTGGTCGAAAAGCTGGTGGGTCATTAGAATATTTATATAGTTTAGGGGGATGAAAAAAAATGTGCGGTTGCGCACTTGAGGTGGAGGGGAGAGCACTATTTGGGATTCTTATTAAGTGCACGACTTAAAATGCACGTTTTGTCAAAATTTCAGCCCCCCACCCCCCCTTCCCCTGCTTGATATTACATTCTATAAAGGATCTAAACAAAATTTTTTGGAGTTTTTTAAAATTTATACCCTCCTTTATTCCTGTACGTGTAATGGAAAAATGGAGAAATGTAGAAATCAAGTTTCGCCCAATGCATCACCAAGTGCAGAATTAAATAAGACCTAAGAGTTGCTGTGCCTCTGAGATGAATCCAAGTCTGTGATCTATGTAACATTCTCAAGAGTTTTTTTTCCTTTTGCACCTGCTTATCACTATCAATGCTCTGAGATTGAAAGCCTTGTTAAATATTTCTAATGTTGGAAAAATAGATAGTTGAACCTGAACTATTGTATTAATAAATTGACTCTACGAGTTTTTTTCATCTTTTGAAAAACGTGTGTCCCATATTACCGTATACCGGCATTAAATAATAACGATGGTATCACATGGAATCTTTGCATTCCAACCTCCATTGCTCAAGCAACTGAATGCTGCAGTTATATTTTAGATAGTCTTTGCTTTATTGAATGCACTTTAACTTAATTCATGATTGTGATATATTGTTCATAATGATCACAGTTTTATTGTCCAAGGTTAATTCCATAGTAATAGCATTAAGCTGTATAAATATATATGTTAACAGGAAGAGAATAACTATATTTTTCGAAAGATATTTAATAACAATTTATGGTTTTCACCTTATGTGCCTTGACAATTGTATTATTTGCTCTTAATGACTAAGCTGTTGAACGTTCGACTGTTTAAACTTAAACCAATAAAAAAATACTTTTTTTTTTTATTGATATTGATGTGTTATGACATATTTTTTTTATTTTTACAAATAAATAAAGTGCGTTGCTTGAAAGTTTAAAACGGATTGATTGGAATTAGAATTGGTGCTAGATTCAATAATTATTACTGTACATCATTCAACTATAAATCCCGGTGACCAAAATCTTTCTATACAGGTACATGCTAAGTTTTAAAAAATATATGTAATTTAATTTAATATAAATTAAACATGAGCGGGTATTCTCAAATTTTCTGTCTTGTTTAACTCTACTTCATAAACTGAAATTGGTTTGGAACCCAGGGTTCTGGTCAATAATAAATATTTGAGTTTCAGGAGGGTTTCATTTTTTTTCTTTTTTTTTTGTGGATCTCAAATCACTAAAGAGAATATAATAATAAACTACTTGAGATCTCGATAAAATGTTTTCTTGATCTCTGCACATTACTGAGATTCATTTGTTGAGAACCATTAAGGCAGTGGTTCTCAACCTGGGGGTCGCACGACCGTTTCACAGGGGTCGCCTAAGACCATCTGAAAACACATATACACTACACTTTTAAAGTATCAACGAAAATAATTTTGTGGTTGGGGGGGGGGTCACCACAACGTGTGGACATGTAATAAAGGGTCGCAGCATTAGAAAGGTTGAGAACCACTGCATTAAGGGGTAATTCCTTAAACCATCGTATAGTATTCTGCTAGTCTGAATTGTGAGGGAACCCCCCCACCCCACCCCCCTAAACGTTTTGACCCAAGCTCTACTGAAAAATGTCTACTTATTTTGAATGACCTCCATTTTTCTCCAATATTGAACAAAAGCCTCAGAACACATAATTATATTGTGTTCATGTATTACACCAGATTTAGTTGAGCAAGAAAAGAAATGCAATATCACATTACATTTATCTCAATCACAAATGCTGTGTATGTGCTTTTTTTTGCATCGATTTCATATTTCTTTCAACTGTTGCCTCTGAAAGGCTACCCTAGCCGTCTGTGGCAGATTTCAGACTTTTGGTAAATAAAAAAAGTATGCGGTTTAATGTAATTTTGATTTGAAACTGTATTGAATCAAAAGACTATACTTGATACATAGGAGGATCCATCCAAAAAAACACCCTGAACAAAATATACCAAACAAAAGCAAAAAGTTCATCCTTTATTAAATCCACCGTCAAAATTGACACCAGGACAACTCTTTATGTTACATTTCATAATGGTAAGAAATATAAATAACTTCAACACGACCGTAATATTTTGTGCTTAATACTGTACATAAAACAACGACGCAGTAGAGGGTAGCTACTTTCCAGTATTTCTGAAGTAGGTTACTTCAATTTCATTTATTTTAGATTAACTCTAACTGTTCAACTGCTGGTAAATGCAACTGATGACAAAATACAAATACTCGTATATCGTTCAAATTAAGTAGTGTTAATGCTAATAAAAAGAATTTGGGAATGGTCTTCTCAATGGAGAACACACACAAAAAAATGTGTTTAAAATGAATTCAATGGAAATATATTAAAATGCAATGCAAACATCTAACAAGTGCATGTAATTTAACTCAACTTGAAATAACCAGCTACTAGCTTTACATCTTAAAATCTATTTACAAAAATATACATTAAATTATATTTATATATGTATATAAAAGCCATTTCTCTGTAAGCTAAGAAAAAAACAAATTAAATTTATTGAGCACTTTTCACACATTCTCAAATTTTAAGCCTAGCTCAAAGTAATACTAATAAGCTACCTTTCTTGAAAATTTATATTTTTTCGTAAGTTAATTTTTAAAAAAAACAACAGGATACCTTTCCTGGAAATATGTATGATTTGTAAGACAATTTAAACAAAAACAAATAGTTGTCATAGTAATAAAATAACTATGATTTTGAAATGCCTTTTTTTTTTTTTTTTTTTTCAATTAAAAAAAAAAAATTATATTAAAAAAAAAAAAACTCTTTGAAATACATTTAAGCAAAGCGCATGTGCTTAAAAAAATATAGTCATGACTTTTTACAAAATGCTGCCAATCGAGGTCATTTCTTATTTATTAAAAGCTTCAACTGAACTTGATTATACCAATTACTTGAAGTATTTGACCTGTATTTATATGACATGGCCATGTTGTCTTGGTGATTTTCAGGTGCAAATTTCAATGCATGAGAACGTTTGAACAAAAGGCATTTGAAACCCTTCAGTTCTTATATATAAAAATTGTCTGATGCCATTGATTAGCTTTATAGCAGAGTGCACTGAAAATAAAACCCTCTGTGAGGAATATTTTATGAACACAGCCTTAGTTATGTGCCAGCTGGATGTGGATCACAGATATATGTGAAATGTAACATGCATTAGTACTGAAACCTATTTGAGGAAGTCTATCCCAAAAATGAAACATTTATTATTACCCAGTAGCGGCCGCACACCTAGTTGAACATGAAGCAAACTCTGGCCAGGATATCAACACTATAAGTAAGAAATGAAATGAACCAAATTAACTAGCTTTGTATTATTTAGCCTTTGATATATAAGTATAAATCAGTTATTCCACTCACTTGTGACATTTAAAAAAAATTTAATGAGATCAAATTCAACATGTTTGCAGTTAACTCATACACTGGGATGGCGACATGCAATGTGATACGATGACAGACTAGAGTTTACCATGAGCAGCAGTATTTTAACAGCTCAACTGTGGCTGAACAGCAACTAAAACATTATTCTAACCAATCGCTGAACAGCAACTAAAACATTTTTCTAACCAATCGCTGAACAGCAATTAAAACATTATTCTAACCAATCATCTAATGCTCTTCTCAAAATGCATGGTTCTGCAGCAAGCACTAAATAACGACACTGATGATCAAATCAATAAATTACTACTCAAAACACTTTGGCAATAGCAACTGTCATGTTGTTTGGACAGGGTAAAAGAAAAACTTCTATCTTTTCAGTTAATATTAGTTAATGTCACAAAAACAAATTTAGAAATGAGCATACATTATTTGTCCAGCAGATGTTTGAAATAGAAACGTAAAAATATTGTCTAAATACTCTTACAGATCTATAAACAACCACACACAAATGTGTAACACAAACTCAAATTAAAATCCTGGGATATAGGTAAACAGCTCTGTAATATATAAATCTTATCATAGTACTTCTTGTATATGGAACTAACACTCCTGGTATATATTCATAGCACAATGTGCATTAACACAGGGATTAACCAACCGAATATCGATACACTCCATTAATTTGACGTCCAACAAATGTACACAAAAATAATAAAAATAATACTAGTATCCTTAAAATAAACTTAAACCAGCTTTATGCTTTTTTTTTTTTAAAAAGACAATCAAAATTCAATTTGGCACGTCAGTTGGAAAATCCCTGATTAAATTGTTTCAAATAAAACCCAGGAGATACAAAACATTTTAGTGCCAACTACTCAGACAATGATGAACAGTAGACAGTGTGCTAAACACAAGGCTGTATTTTTCTAACACAGAAGACCACATTCTTTAAATAGCTGAACATTTGGGATGAAGCTGGTAAATTTTGTAAGTAAGTCATCAAATAAGGAAAGTAAAACTGTACACTGTATATTTTTTACATTTTGTTTGATTAACAAACAAATTACCATTCGCCGAAGCATAAAACTAAAAGGAGTTTATAAAATAGGAAATAGGAGACTGACATTTTCTTTTTTTTAGAGATTAAAAATACTTAGGAAATCGGATCCAGCCTCAAATTGTTGTCATGAATAAGCATCATCGACTTTCATCACAGCCTGTGAGCCAAAGTCAAGCTGGAGCTTGTCAGAGCTCATTACAATACTGTTTTGCCGACTTAATTCCAACATACCACCCAGGATATCTGTAGAAAAAAAACAAACAACAAAAACTCAGTCACAACAAGCCAACTGTTAAAAAAATACAATCAATGCACATTTTATCTATGACAAGAGAGTTCTTTCTTCCTAATGTATTCCAGAAAGCCATCTCATTCTTCTCTGAAAGATTTCTGACAAAAGTGTGGAATGCTTTTATTTTATTTTTTTTGTAAATAAAAATTTTTTTGTGCAAAATATAAATAAACATGCCAACCAAGGCGGTAGCTGGATCTGCAACACAATAGCTAAGTTTTTTTTTTTTTAAAGCAGAAGCTTCATTCTGAAAAAATTTATTGTGGACTAATTCAGCAAAACCAGTTACCAGGAGTCAAAGGTTGTCCCAGTTTGACATGACTGGGATTATTATTAGTTTTTTAAAGTTATCCTCTCATAAATGAGATTTCATACAAACTATTCTATTTATGCCACAGGGTACTGAATGACCTTAGATTAAATCTCGGGGGGGGGGGGGGGGGGGGAAATGAAGTCTTCATCACTTTGATGTTGGGCTTTCGTATATTAACTTCCTTATTTCAATATCATCAGAACAAATATCTGTGGCATCAACAAAACAGGAAGGATTAAAAGAGGGGTCTATATCTTGAGTATTTCATAAAAGAATCACATTGTGTAAGGTGATCATTCACCATTCATACTGTTTTTACCAGGACAACAGTGGGGTTTTTAAAAAAAAATTCCTGGATTGAAGAGAGCTAAAAAGAGTAACAGGTTAATTTATTTTAAATTTTTTTAAAAGAGTATATCATCATGATATGCAAGCTTAAATAAATGATACAATTAAAATAAATATCATGAATACTAACTGGCATCACCATATTTTGTTTAAAAGAATGCCTCACCATTAGATAGGCTCTCCATGTCATAACATATAATTGTTTAAAAAAAAACAAAAAAACAATTACAGGTGTTCCTTTATTTTTGGACACCCATGGTGGCAAAACAACGCTCACTGACAGAAGAGCTCTCAGTGCAATCACAAATAATTGTTTATTTTTGGACACCAATGGTGGCAAAACAACGCTCACTGACAGAAGAGCTCTCAGTGTAATCACAAATAAGTGTTTATTTTTGGACACCCAAGTTGGCAAAACAACACTCACTGACAGAAGAGCTCTCAGTGCAATCACAAATAATTGTTTATTTTTGGATTTTTAATGTCCTATGTTTAAAATTGGAACATGTCACAATGTAAAATCATGACATTTTACATTAAAGGAAATGGTCACTTTAACATTGTGGGATATATAATTTAAAAAAAAAAAAAAAAGCATTGTTGAGTTTAAGGTGCTTAGAATGTTACAAATCCCTAAATACATTTGTGACAATAACCTCTAAAATATAGAAACTTTAGATATTTACACATCCTTGTACCATTACTTTTTACATATTAGAAATATTATTCACTTCAGCTAATGTTATGCCGAGTGATAACTACTCTCTACAGCTAGCTTAACTCTTTGCATCTTTTAAAGAATATTAAAATTTAGCTATATGATAGTATATGGTTGTTGTTTTTATCCCATTTAGTTTCCTACTAATTTTAATCCAAATACTGTTAAAGCTAAATGTAAATGTAATTTTTTGTAAAAAAATGTATGGACATTAACAATTTGACTGCTACACAGTTAAAATGGCAAAGAGCAAATATTGGCCCAAAATATTAGTCACTATCTTTCAGTCATCTATTCCATGCTTACGTTTTCTGAGAACAGGCAATGCTAAGTATTTCATCTGCCATTCCTGAGCCTTTGCCGTCAGGGCACTTAAGGTTGTTGCTGATCCGACAACTTCTTTGAAACTCTCAAACAGTTTTGACGTTATCGAGGAAAACTGAAATTCGGTTAAGGTGCTTCCCCTGACATATTTCTTTGTTTCAATGTTTATCAAATAAATAGAATGATATCTGGCTTCTCTGCCATATCAAATCTGGTGCTACAATTTTCATAATATAACTTGTTTTTGAATAAAAATTTAAGATATGGCTTCATAAAGGTATGGAAAATAAGCTGCAAAACTACCATTAGCATATATTTCAATTCTGGAAGATTGAATTTACACATCACACAAAGGATACAATAAAAAATTTTGTGGATCTCTGGCTACATTCAGTTCTCCAAATCTGATAAAGATCATCCAGAGAGGTTGTCACGTTCGGTTCTTCTTTGAGACCCGCAGCTGGAAGATTTTCTTGGAAAGAACTGAAAACAAAAATAAAACAAGCATGTTTTATACTTTATTATTGGCAAGAAGAGAAAGAAGTAGAAAAAAAGAGAGGCGGAAATGACAAAGTATAGAACAGTCCATCCAGATTTCATTTTTTTTTTTTTTTAAACTGAACTAATGGCCTAAAGTTCAGATCAAATTTTTGCATTACTTGTACTTTGGTACAAGCGAATGTTAATTAACCAAAATGCCATAAGATGGGGCAAAAAATCCATCATTTTCAACAAATTCCAGAGATAAACATCAATTTATTGTATATCAAAATGACTTAAAAAATGAGCTCTGGATTGACCTGGGATGGCCCTAACTCAGGAACAAATAAGGTAACATAATGAGAATTTGAGATATTTTTTCTTAAATACAAATATTTTTAAAAAGTATCAGTAAGTTTACCTGCAATTATCAGAGAAATGGTAGAATTATTAGTTAGTTAATTTCTTGAATAATAAAAGAGAAGCGTGATGTAAAGTTTGTTTGCATTACTACAACAATGATAAAAAATTAATGGTGCTTGTTACAAATGTTAAATTTAAGTTCGGTGAAAAAGCAAATTTTAAGATATGCATTTCCCCGAATTAGCCTGTAATAAAGAAAACTGGTAGTTATTAGAGCACGAAACTGCAGACTGCCATTATTTAATTTTCCCGACATATTTCGATGCAAATTTGCAAAGCAGTAGGTATTCGTTTGAAGTAAAACAAGTTATTAGAAATAACTTTTAAGTTAAATAAAACTCTTGATCCAAAGTGAACTAACCAAATATTGTTTTCAAAACCAAGTTGGGAAATTCAGATAATGGCCTATCCTGCAGTATTTGTTATGGAAAGCTGATTACAGTGGACAGAAGACAAACATACAAACTAAGCTTCTATTCCTTTAAAAAAAAAAATTCTTTTTTTTTAAAGAATTAAAAATATAATTTTTAAAAATTATATTTGAACTTGAGGTGTGATTTAAAATGTAAACCAAAGTTTGACCGTCATACAGTGTAGCTCTATGTTGTGAACAACTAGGCACACGCATAGTTACCCAAAGGCTACCAGAATACATAAGTCAATCTAATCATCCTCTGCCTTAAAATGAGTTAGCTTTGGTTAGGTTGGTCCAGGCAGAGGCCAGTTGGCAGACGGGCTGAGAAAGAACTCAGTAGAGTGGGTGGACGGCATGTCTTTCGGTGCCTGGCCCGCTCAACACCAAAACTTACTGAATTTCTGTGCTCAGACATTCAATCTCCCGCCGAAGTTCTGAAGCTTTGTTCCCTCGCTCTGTGTGACCGTCTTTCAGATGGTGAATGTATTCAGCCGCTAAAAGAGGGAGACTGGTCAGAATAAGGGTCAAGTGCCCCTCTAATACGGGCACAGCTAACCATATAAACTAACATTATGGACCACGAGAATAGCATCCAAGAACTATTATCACCGTACACATTCCAAACACACATCAAATGCACCACTGACAAAACACTAAAACTTTCCATTGAAAAAAAAAACCCAAACATTTAGCTAAAAACTTTCAACACTTAAACTGACAATTTAAGGAAAGAATTATATGCGCATAAGCAGCTGTGTTACATTTGGCTTCGTTCTTTTTTTTTTTCCTTATGAAGATTTTTTTTTTTTTAAATTATGTGATGAAGAAACGATCTTAGAAAGCAAAATGAAGCACAGTGCTATATTCTTACCTCAAGCCTGAAACAAAAATTGACCAAAGATCATTATGAAAAACATAACAACTAAACACCACAAAATCAAGCCAAATACTAGTAACGTGTTTAAGTTCTCACCTTTTGCTAGTATTGCAGATTCACTAAGCTTGCCCTTATCTCGTAATGAAGGAACATACACTTTGATGTCATCTAGACAAGTCTGAAAAAAAATCAGAATTAGCTTAAAAATTTTAATACAGCAATAAAGAAAAAAAACATATTCACTTAAGGATGGGAAACAACGCTTTACACATGACAACCAAAAAAAACCACAACCACCATTCACTTTAATTCATACCTTGATTTTGTCCCTACGCTTTATTTCAGCTCTTTTATGGGAAGGTCTCTTATGTCTGGGCACGGGGTTGTTTCCTCTGGTGGCTGGTTGTGTTTCACTGCCAACTGTTCCAGACACACTGCTTGTGCTCATGCTACCACTGCTCTCACTCCAAGTTGGTGATGCAGCCCGAGAGGTGTTCTGGGGGGTGACACCCCCAGAATGTGGGGGTGTGTTATTGCCAGAGCTCTCTGGATAGTAGCCTTGGTTTGGATCAATATTAAATATTGTCTGAACATGGTTATCACCATGGAAAGAAACATTTAGATCCCTGGGCCTCTGGATATCTTCGAAGAAAAAAGATGTGAGGTCACATGATGTCAGGGTAGACAAATGTGACCCCTCCGTTTCAACTTGCATTGGGGCATCCGGGGGCAGTGGAAACTCACTGAAGCTTTGGAAAAATTGATCAATTTCACTGGAGGAGATGCTTAAGTCACCCAGGTCGCAGCTAAGAGAGGGTAACTGAAAATAAGTAACGATGAAAAAAAGTTTTACATATTATTTAAAATGCATTACAGATTTCTATCTAAAGGGTACACTTGATGAAAAGTTATTTTTAAAAAACTGTTATTGAAAGATTAAGTCTGTTATTTTCAGAAAACAGAGGTGTCACTGAAAGTTAAATTTCTTTAAAAATAAATTATGTTAAATGTTATCAATGCTGCTTTAATAGTTTAAGTACCTATGATGGTAAGCTCTAACAAACTTTCACATAAATAAATGGAATGACCATAACATATTTTGAAATCAAGTCAAAGTTTTTGTTATACTCCAAGAATGCAACAGCCATGGACAACTTCTTAATTAACTTAATTGCTGGCTGAATAGTAACCAGCTAAAAACATTTAGGTGCAAAACGACTTAAGTTTAATTCTCAAATAAATTAAAATCCTACATAAAAATAGAAGTCACTAGCTGGTACACTATACATCATACTGTTTGTCACTGAATGATGCATGGATAGAACAAGTGTGATGCCGTCTGAAGCTTAAGATTAATGGAAGCATCGATTCTCACAGCTGATGTAAAATAATAAAACTGGTCCAGACCGGATAGATCCAGCTAAAGACATCCGCCTGCCACGAACAAACTGCGTAGGAGACTTCTATGGAATTGAAACACACTTCCCCTAAAGCTGACCTATCTTTTATTTACAAAATTACATCGCAGTAAAAATGAAAGCCATAAGCCATTACTTATTTCATATCATGCTTCACTGATGTCACGAGCCATGACCATGGAAAATATCACGAGTTCCAAAAATTTTCCTCACTCTTGGACTCACTTGTCTCATGAAACACTAATGACTTACATTTCTGCTCTTTACAAATAACTCAACATGAAAGGCTTTCATATCCGAAAAATAATTCATGATGGAATTGAGATTGAAATTGTTTAGTATTTGATTACATTATTGTCAATTAAAAATCACAGGTACTTTCCTACTTCTATATAAGCTATGTGCTACTGGGTTAGCAGCTTAGCCTTGGTGAAAGCATCATTTTAGATGTAAAAGGGGTTGAATCAAAATTACGCTGATAATTGATGAAGTAATGCTAACCATACATTTCCCTGGATTACTCAATGATTGAGGATTATTCATCATGATGTAAATTCAATTTAACTAATCATCTAGTCTACTTATTTGCAGTGCTTTATTTTATTATTCCACAGAACTTTTATTTGAGTACATATTTTACCATCCAAAGATTGCTAATTTTCATACTAACAATTTTAGCGATACTACCTTGAGCAAAATTCTGGCTTGGTAAAAAATTAAATGGCTAAAATGTAAGACTTAAGTGAATAACTTCTAGAAGATACTTTAAATTTTTTCTTAACTGATTTTATGTTTCATTTCTTAGTGATAAATACGAAATACTTCTTTAGGATGAATTAATAGCAATCAAACACAAGCTTTGATATTAATTTTTTTTAAATCTTAAAATAAAATTTGCTAATAAGTGCACGCGATCTAAGCTAAGAGTTAAAAATGTTGGGTTTTGAAGTATTTCAGTGCAATTAGAAATATTTGTTTTGCTGTTCCCACTGACCAAATTTAAAAAAAAAAAATTTTTGATGTTGAAAATCTAGATTTTAAAATCTTGATGCACTAGAATAAGCACATCACTATGAATGTCTTTAATATTTACATCAAAAATTTTATTAGTTTAATTACTTAATGTACCTACTGGTTGCTGCTCAACTACGTTTAGGCACTTTCTGCTAGGCCTAATTTGTGTAATATTTATTTGCATAATGACTAATAAGAATGAAAATTATGTCAATGCTATATTGTGTTTAAAAAAAAAATAGAAAATACATCTGCAGATTTAAGTAAAGGTAAGTTTGAGTTAGTGTATTATTTAATATCCCATTGATTATATTAGTGTATTATGTTTTCTTCATTAGTGTTGTTGATTAAAGTTAGGCTAAATAACTACATGTTGTCTTATATTTGAGCATAAATAATGTAAATAAATAAAACACAGGCCTACATTTACTTTAAAGCCTAAAACTAAATACACATTGGGCCTATAACTCCTATTTTTTTAAAATTATTAAGTATAATTAATATTAAATTTAAATACTAGGTCTAATACATTATTTTTTATTACAGCTACAGCTGAAGTATGACACTTAATATAATAGACCTAGTATTATAATTATAATAACAATAGTAATGGCAATGGCCAGTTGTTTATACTATATATCTGTAAGTTGTATAATTATTAAATCTAATGACTTCTAAAACATATAGGTCAGGTCTATTTAGACTTAAATAAGTTATTTTATTATAGTTAAAGTGAACAGTACACAAAGTTTATTAACTATCTATAAATAATAAAGTCTGTTTAAATTTAAAGTAAAATAAAAGTATTATATTAAGTTAAGTTTAGGGCCTATAAAAACATATGGACCAATATGACATAAACTGTCATAAACACCATATTTACTGTTAATACTATACCAAGAATACAGTACAGGTACTCAAAATAGTTTAAATTAAAATACTGGCTAGCAGACTAGTAACAAAACCATAACAACAGCTACATTGGCTACATCTAAATCTAGTTTAATTATATTTTAAATGCCATTTCTGCAGTATTAAGTAAGCCGTATGCAATTAAATAAATAATAGTCAATCATTAGTATTTGTATAATTATACAGCATCATTTTTATTTAGGCATGCGTATTTAAATTTGTAATATTAGAGTTGGTCCTTAAAAAAATGATACCAATGATGCAAAGAACTACTAGATCTCTTACTCTTAAAATCAACAAGACTATTACTATTAGGTATTTTAGAAGGGGCTTTAAAGCCTAAGTTACCATTCTAGGAAGAGGAAAAGTTATTTAAAGTTAAGTCCCTTTGTAGAGCTCTTTAAACCATATGAACACCGGAGTGCAGAGACGGCTTTTAATAGCAGGAGGAAGTGCGGAGGTCGTCAGACATTTTGTTGCTACTGTAGCTACATTGTTTATCCGACGTTGAATTGACATGGCGCAGCCGCGTGATCATTTCTTGCTCTCTGATTGGCTCGAGGTCTAACCCGCTGATTGGTTGATGACTATAGCCGTGAGGGGACAGAGTCTATATAAACGTGAGACGACCACTAGTCGGGTTTCGCTGTCCTTTTTGTATCACGATACAAGGTCTAAATGAAAGTATTCTTTGTCTACATGTCATCATGAAGGCTTTGTTCATAAATAAAGGCTTTTTAAAAAAAAATATTCAAGGAATGGATAAAATGAATTAAATCCAATGATATAATTTATTTCTTTGGCGGTAATACGAACAAATAATTCAAGCATGGCATGGATATGGCGAATATAATTTTTACACATATATTTATATGCGTGGTACGGTACATTATTAAAAGAAAATAAATACATAATATATTGAAACGTGTTCTTACCTCATCTCCAAAATTTGTCACCGGGAATTCGGCATTTGATGAATCGAGCTGGGGGTCCTGGGATTCGGCACCCACAGCAATCATACCTTTTCAATAAGATTGGTACGTTGACTAGGAGAAAATTCCTATCTAACAGTCCGCCATGAACTACAAAAATTTAAGCGTGTCTTTGGCTTTTATACGCCCCCACAATGCATTGCGCGGATCAATACCATGAGTTGAATTTGTTTTAAAAAATTCATTTCAATCAATAAACTTCATTTGGTTGTAATACTGCAGTTATTTTGGTTATAATGCTATTTACCGATTTAGTAGAGCTAATAAATTATATATATTAATACAATGAGATAGGAGTAAATTTAAAACTCTAAGCCGATTGGCTTAAACAGGGAAACTCTTGGCCCAATTTTCTAATTTTAGGCACAATCGTAAAAGTAAAGAAGCTATTTTTTCCTATCTGGCATGTGGATAGCGAATTTCTTTTCCTTCAAAATTCATTATTTAATATTGTCCAGATGCAAATAACTAATTGTAGTGGTTTGAACACATATTTGCAGATTTATTTAAAATTTGGCTAAAATGATAAAGCATTTATAGAACAGTTTTATGATTCTGTAAAAATTTTTTTACTCGATTCACCAAAGCTATACTGTTATTCCTGTGTTGGGGCGTAGGGCATTTTTTTTTTTTTTTACTTCGGGTCCGATTACTCTGAGACAATACCCGGTGGTCCCCAATCCAGATCCGGGTGTGACAACAAAAGTTATCTTCTCATTTTCCATTGTGTTCCAACCAAAGTGGCGAAGTGAAAAAATGCTGTTATAGACCAGCAGGGATAAGGAAGGAACCTTCCAATGTTTAAGAATTCAAAACACTGATACACCAATAGCTTAATAATATAATCCTAACACAGCGGTTCACAAACTTTTGTTGAAAAAGAGGTGCTACTTTGATTGCGGTAGGAGGGAGCAGAAATAAGTGCTTAGAAAGGTGGAGGGATATTTAGAGGGGCTCTGTAAGTCGATCCCCAGAAAATTCACAACCTAATTAATTAAATTATGTTTTTGAGTGTTGGCCGGAAACTATTAAGGTTAATTGTTTTTTTAAGCGGGTGAGGAGCAAAAAAAATATTATAATAATTAAAATATTATATTATGATTTCTTTAATGAAAAGAAACTGCCAAAATATTTATATTAATTAGCTGCCCTCATCTACATGATATGTTCCCCCCCCCTCCTCCATTTTATGTAATTGTGTAGTCTGAGTGTAGTAACAACTTGAAACTAGTCTAATCAATGTAAAAAATATTACAAATTTAAAATAAAGTCTCAAAGTGACAGTGTTGAAATTCTCAAGTGACCCTTAACATTTTGTCAGGTGGACAGCCCCCACCCCCAGAGGGGGGGGGGGGGTCGTGACCCATAGTTGAAGAACCCCTGCCCCAGTGGGATGGAAGGAAAGTATGAATAAATGGACTTTGATTCCTGGTGGTAGGTTTTCTCTTCAATGATTTTGACTGAATCCTTTTTTTCTGGGAGTCCGGATTTACTCTGAGAAAATAAAATAAAAATTAGGTTTACGTGTTGATTCGTGGCAAGCTGGCCTTGCCTAGAGGGTAGCTGTCAATCTCGGCTAGCTTGGTAGCTGTCAAGCTTGGCTAGTGGGTAGCTGTCAATCTCGGCTAGCTTGGTAGCTGTCAAGCTTGGCTAGTGGGTAGCTGTCAATCTTGTCTAGTGGGTAGCTGTCATTCTGGTCTTGAGGGTGGCTGTCAAACTTGACTAGTGGGTAGCTGTCGTTCTCGGCTAGTGGGTAGCTGTCATTCTGGTCTAGCGGGTAGCTGTCAAGAATGGCTAGTATGTAGATGCCAAGCATGGCTAGTAGGTAGCTGTCAAGCATGGCTAGTAGGTAGCTGTCAATCACTCCTAGTAGGTAGCTGTCAAGCATGGCTAGTAGGTAGATGTCAAGCATGGCTAGTAGGTAGCTGTCAAGCATGGCTAGTAGGTAGCTGTCAATCACTCCTAGTAGGTAGCTGTCAAGCATGGCTAGTAGGTAGCTGTCAATCACTCCTAGTAGGTAGCTGTCAAGCATGGCTAGTAGGTAGCTGTCAATCACTCCTAGTAGGTAGCTGTCAAGCATGGCTAGTAGGTAGCTGTCAATCACTCCTAGTAGGTAGCTGTCAAGCATGGCTAGTAGGTAGCTGTCAATCACTCCTAGTAGGTAGCTGTCAAGCATGGCTAGTAGGTAGCTGTCAATCACTCCTAGTAGGTAGCTGTCAAGCACCCCTAGTTGGTAGCTTTCAAGCATGGCTAGTATGTAGCTGTCAAGCATGGCTAGTAGGTAGCTGTCAATTACTCCTAGTAGGTAGCTGTCAAGCACCCTTAGTAGGTAGCTGCCAATCACTCCTAGTAGGTAGCTGGCAGGCCCAGCTAGTGGTTATATTGTCAAGTTCCTGTTTGCTTTAATTCTGGATGACATAAACCAGCTTGGAAAGTGTTAACGAATTGACTAATTCACCCTCTGCATGCCAAGGGCTGCACACAGCTTCTATCTAAGTAACACTTTTCGTATCTTTTCTCCCCACCAACATTTCGATCATATTATGAAACACTTAAAAGTCAAAGTGAAAGAAACAATGCATGTGGAGAGGGGGCAAAAACAAAAAAAGAGAAGCGGAAGGGTGAGGGGGGGGGGCTGGGCAAGTAGTAACTTATCTTATTGATTGAATACAAATATGGTCGGGAGAGATCATATTCTTTACAAAATTTGAAAGCCTTAAAAATGCCTGAAGATTTTATTATTTAAATTTAAAATGCATTTCTTAATATTAAGTACATTAAAAAAAAAATAATCTTACTTGAATTGTCCCCCCCCCCCCTTTTTTTTTTCCCCCCCGGGTGGGAAATTGAAAAGATTAAACTACCAAGAACCAACTCTATTTTCGTACCAGTAATATAGGCCATAAAACTGTCACCACTAACGCAGTCCGTTAACGTGGTTGCAGCGATAGGCAACATGTTGAGGCTACCGCAAAGAGAACTAATTAGCACGTCATCAGCGCGACAGCCGGCTTGTAAATCACTGGGTTGTCGTTCCTTGTTTGTCCTCTACAGTTGTTTTGATGTGCCAGTGTCACAGTTAATTTTGTGATGCCAGTGTCACAGTTAGTTTGGTGATGCCAGTGTCACAGTTAATTTTGTGATGCCAGTGTCACAGTTAGTTTGGTGATTCCAGTGTCACAGTGAATTTTTCGATGCCAGTGTCACAGTTAATTTTGTGATGCCAGTGTCACAGTTAGTTTTGTGATGCAATTGTCACAGTTAGTTTTGCAATGCCACTGCCACAGTTAATTTTGTCATGCCTCTGTCAAACTTCATTTTTGTGATGCCACTGTCACAGTTAATTTTGTGGCACCGGTGTCACTGTTAATTTTGTGATGCAATTGTCACAGTTAGTTTTGCAATACCACTGCCACAGTTAATTTTGTCATGCCTCTGTCAAACTTCATTTTTGTGATGACAGTGTCACAGTTATTTTTTTCGATTCCACTGTCACGGTTAATTTTGTGATGCCACTGTCAAAGTCTTCTGCCGGGTATCCCAAAATCGTTATTTAAAAAAAAAAAAAAAGTTTCATTTAAAATATTTTTTTGGGGAGATAGTGCGCCTAAATTCAGTCTGTGCCGGGGGCGCAGATTTTGATCGCCAGGGCCCTACGTGTTTTTTTGTATGTTAGAGAGTATTTGAACGTTCCAAATCCGTTTAAGACTCAGCATTTAGGACGGGGTGGGGGCGCTATTTCCCAGAGCACTTGTTAGAATTCGACAAAAAGTGGGACTTCGGAAAACCTACCTGCAGCAAGGGCGCCTTGACCCGAAACAGTTTTAGATTCTCCGATTTCACGGTATTGTTCAATGCAGATTTTGCGTTTTGAGTTCCTATCTGCGGTTTTTAAGGATGTGTCGCGACTAACTTGGTTTATAGTTTATTGTTGCGCAAGGTTCACACGAATGTGTCAGTGTGTCGAATGATTTCGATTTTTTGGGGGTGGGGGGGATCAGAACTCCCCACTAACATAGCATAACATCTTTAAAACAATGCATCTTAAATAATATTTATATATATATTCTTTAAAGAGCCAGCAAACCCTGTGGCTACAAGGGGGCCTTGGATATTTAAAGGGCCTAAATTCAAGGTTGGTTTAAAAAATAATAATTAAACTACCGTAATAATTTTGAATGCAGGATTCACAAAATCGCAAAATTGGCGCGTGGCCTCGGAATGACCAGCGATGGCTCCGCATCTATAAAACTATTGCGCATCGGAAAAAAAAATCACAAAAGTCTTGTGCATCACACAAACATGATTTAGCTTTGTAAATATTCTTCAAACTGATAAAGCAAATTTTTTTCTATAAAAGTTTATATTCGTATTTTTAGAAAGCTACGGTCAAGGGTCGTCAATATATTTAAAGGCTGCACCTATTGGTACACGGGTACCAGAATTGAGAGGTTGGGATTAAAAAACGATTTAAAATATTTTGGTATCAAATGAAAGATAATGGAATGGACTATATGTTTGTAAACTTAATTCTTCAGTTTAAGTAAAATAAACTACCACAAATGACATCCGAATAGCATTGAGTCTAATGTGTCTCGGGTCCGAAAGGGGGCGCTATGTGTCCGGGTCCATTTTGACTAATGCCATTCGATTATCTTTCATTTGATACCAAATTTTGTCTCACAAACCCTACAAAAATTATTTTAAATCGTTTTTTAATCCCAACCTCTCAATTCTGGTACCCGTGTACCAATAGCCACTTCGATATTTATATTTGCTGTGTACATTTTCCGTTTTTAAAAAAAAGCTTTCTTTTAAATCGTTCGTTGATTTTCTTGAGTGGAAAAGAATAATTAAGCTAATTTAAGAAGATCTAATTTTGCAATAGAAAAAAATATTTTATTTATATAAAGCTAATTCATAGAGACATTTCTACTGCAATCCCCAATCCACCAAATACGCATGTCAGTAGTCTGACTTAATCCAGACACTGCCTACTGAACTGCTCGCATTAGATTCACCGGCTTTCGGCACTGCTCCACCAACTTGATACCCTTGAAAAAAAAAAAGGGGGGGGGGGGCACTGATTAATAATGTTCCCATTTATTTGAGATAATCAGTTTTCAACTCCGTTTAAGAAAGAGGGTCAACCGTATAATCAAATTTATATAACCACCCCCCCCCCCCTCACAGCGTGTATTCGCCTTTGAATGAACTGAGTTTTACTGGTGGTGACCTGACGGGCCATACGGTGCAGCGAGGGCAATGCACTGGGCGGGCTTCACATTACCTAACATTGTCAAAGAACTAACCTGGAACAGACGATGGTAGATCCATGTTTAATTTTAATTTGGTTGTGGGGGTGGGGGAAGCACAATTATTTTCTCATATGATCCTTCTTCTTCTTCTTCTATATATTAAGGGCCCACGATCAATTTATTTAGCATTATGGCTCCTATGAATGTAGATGGCTCCTATGAATGTAGATGGGATTTGCAATGTCTCTGTGCCTGGTGTTGATGAGGATATTTCACTGGTTACAAGAGTAACTGTTTGAGGGTATCATGCACTGGGGGTTGGAAGGCCTGAGGCAATAGACGTAAATGAGTCAAGTGTTGTCGCCTCAACTGTTCCTTTTGGAAGCTTGTTCCTTAGGAGTACAATGTTTGATGGGAGACGTTCCATGTTGGGTACAATGTTTGATGGGAGACGTTCCACGTGGGGTACAATGTTTGATGGGAGACGTTCCATGTTGGGTACAATGTTTGATGAGAGACGTTCCATGTGGGTACAATGTTTGATGGGAGACGTTCCATGTGGGGTACAATGTTTGATGGGAGACGTTCCACGTGGGGTACAATGTTTGATGGGAGACGTTCCATGTTGGGTACAATGTTTGATTGGAGACGTTCCATGTGGGGTGCAATGTTTGATGGGAGACGTTCCATGTGGGGTACACTGTTTGATGGGAGAGTCGACTGCGGGCTAAATTATTATTTTTTTTGTTATCGGGGGGGGGGGGGGGGGGGGGGTAACAATTTCTTCCGCGCTCGAGGGAGGGGTAATCGGGCATCCAACCCGGGCGCGATCATAAGAGGGCGCCATATCGTCATTTTTCCGTGCAAAATGTGTGTATTAATATATTGCTTTTTTTATCTGAAAAAGAGAGAGACTAAATTCAGGCATAGCCCTGGGCGCAGCTTTTGCTTTGTACGCCCTGGGTGGAATACCCAAGAACAACCCGCAGCACGTTATATTATTGAAATGGAAACTATATATTTATATATTTATATAATTTATATAATTTATATATGCACAGTTTCATTTTATTTTGATGCAGGTTTTGATGACTCGCAAGTAGTCATGGAATCTTCCAGACTGCTAAAATCTAGATTATTGTACTGTAAATTAATTAAGAAAATTAATTTAACGGACTTACAAAAAAAAAAAAAATGGATTTGATTTTTGATAGTGATTTAGTCTCCCCGCTAGTTGATGAAGTTGAACTATCCTCTGGTTTATTTGATCAGTGATTTAAAAAAAAAAAATAATAAATTATAAAGCATCTTTCCGCCGCAAAACCACCTTTTGTACAAAAATCACGAATTGGAGCGTCGATGTATTTTTTAAAACGCAATTCTTTACATTAAATTCGCTTTTGGCAAAATGTTCAAACGGATAAATGAACCACTTTCCGTCATCCTATCGAGCTGACATTTGGCAAATTTTCAGCCCCAACCCCGAAAACGTCACGTTTTTTTTTCCCCTTCTTCGGCTTTTCAAGGGGGGAGATGAAGGAATTACGATAAATTTCCAGATAACTGCGTTAAATGAAATTATTATTATTTTTTTTTAATCGCAAGTGTATTCGGTGCGATTTGTGTTTTTGAAAAAGTTGGTGAAATAATTCTGTAGAGTAAAGGCGGGTGGGTCATTAGAACATTAATATAGTTCAGGGGCGTGAACAAATGAGAGGTTTCGAGCCTTTCTCGATTTAATTTTTTGGGGGGGTCAAATTTTCAGTCGATATTGCTCGATATTAAATTTTATTATAAAGGATTCATACCAAAAACTTTTGTATCATTTTCCTTCTAAAATTTATTTACCCTGAATCCTAGGCTACATGGGAGAGGAATTAGTGGAACAGAGCTGCAAAGAGGTTTTCCAGATCCGTAGCGTCAGTAGGATACAGTGACTCACGTCAGGTGAATACAGTGACTCGCACCCAATACGATTTGGCTAAGGGCCAACATACATTCAACACACGATTTCCAGAAATAGTAATGGAACACAAATATTTGGAAATTGGATCCATGCCAGGACCGTCTTCTTGACCCGCGGCGCGTCATTAGAGGCCGTTGTAAGGTCATCGCTCGCCGGCCGTCGTAATTCCGGTATTGCGGTAAACATATTATGACTCGCCCAGCTCCACACACAATCCTACGGAATTGCATGGGCACAATCATGCCGATTGTATAGGGGCTTGCTCCAATGTTCGGTCACATGATAACAATGATTGGGCGTCACGTTTGATCTTTGGGCAAACAACGGTCCGAGACGCCGCCCATGAAAATACGTGCGATGTCTAGAAGTGGGGATCCTGGCTCTTGTCTCCTGTACCTAAACTGAGCAGTCTGGACAATTAGAATAATCAAAAAGAATAGTTGACTGGAGAGAGGGGTGGGTGGGATGCGGGGATTATCTTTGGAACTCTTCATTAAATTTAACAATCACTGTTTATCAACTTGTTGCATGAGGTCACATACAGCGCCCTCTTATTTGGGTTAATTTGCCGCCCTCCCCCCGAAAAGGAAACGGTAACATTGGAAATCTTGAAGAGGATGCAATCTAAACCGAAATTTATTATAGCCAATCGCAAAATATTTACATATAACTAAATTTAACCATCCAATGTGTCTCCCCCCCTCCCACTCACAGCTACCCCCCGCCCCGCCCACACGTCAAGATTGGATAACTCTTGTTTGTTGAAACATGGCCGCTTCTGCATGTTGGTCCCAATGTCAGTGGGATAAAAGAACAAAGTATGATGAACTTGAATTTATAGACAGGACACTCATTCACATTACCTAACATTGTCAAAGAACTATTGTAAAAAGAAATATTTATGAATTGTCTATAAAATTCAAGTTTTATCATACGTTGTTCTTATATTTCATTTACACAACTTGAATGCAGTCCATCAATTATCTTTTATCCCTATGTCAAGAAGTTTACAATTTCTTACAAACGTTCTTCGCTACCGAAATTTGAGGGGGGCCACCCACTCCATCAAATGAAAACTGCCGCTATAAAGCTGTCATTAACCTTGCCAATGTCTTAATGATAATGTTTCCACAATGCACGTCTAGCCAACAGCCCGACAGGTTGTCTCGCCCCCCCCCCCGCGCCCCCATCCCCATTATAGAGACACTCAATGCGTTCTACAACCTTCTTTAAAAAGTTTGTATTGACCACTGCTACCAGCCGCTGTCGCCACGGAGGATTTCCTTTTTTAAATGCTCGCCTTGGGAGACTTCATAAACGTTTCACGTCGTCAGTGAACTCAAATCCTGACCCCATAAGGAGCTTCAAAAGAAATCGGCGCGCCAAAGGGAATTGGGTACAAGAAAACCCCCCCAAAACCATGTACAGCTCGTTGCCGTCTTGAGTCCATTGAAGAACGTCACTCAGGAGAGCACCGGAAGTCATACCGCACGTCGACAAGGCACTCCGAAGGGGACGTGGTCAATGTGGCTAAATGAACTGGGGACAAACACGTTACTCATTGGGGGTGGGGTGGGGGGTGGTCGTTCGCAAATTAAGTCATGTTCAAGGGGGAGGGGGCGGAGGCGAGAACGTGTGACACTTTGAGACAGGGGGAGGGAAGGTCAAAAATATTTGTGACGTCACGGTTTTATTTTTATTTTAATTTTTTAAATATTTTTTTATAAATCTAACATTTTCTAAATTTTGAAGGAAAAAAATCTTTATTTAATTTTAAAAAAAACAACACATTAATTTGAGGTCGAAATTGCCTCAGGTATTATAGATACTATGAACTCAGTCGCTCACACCTTTTGCGCATATCGAAAAATGACGCAAAAGCTGTTGCGGCCATTTTACATTCGGCTTGTGGATGACTTCGTTGTTTTGCGGTTTACGTCATAGTTGTCTAACAGTACTACTTCTTAATCCATTATGGGGAAAATGTTAAAAAATATAATAAAATCTTAGTTTATTTATGAAATTTTATGAGGTGTGACGTGTCACGGGGCCGGGTGGGGGGGGGGGGGCACAAAGGAGAATTTGTCACACTTCGTGACAGGGGCAAGAGGGGGGGGGGTTGTGGTCTAAAAAAAAGGTCATTTTTTTGCGTGACGTAATTTACGAACGACCCCCTACGTGGGCAGCGTCACCTGGAGGCAATGGTGACAGTATTGGAATACGCCGAAAAGACGGGATGACATAAGGTAAAAGGGAAAGAATCAACTTGACAATGGAAAGATTAGAGAGGATTTTTATAATTTTTCTCGTTTTTACAAAACCAGCAAAAAAAAAATCACATTAAGTTTCAATTTAATATTAAAAAAGAAAAGGAAAAAAAAAAGGAAATGCTTAAACCAAGATTAAGCACTCCAATAGAAACAGATGGCATTTTTAGTCGAAAGATTATTTTTTAATAAAACACAATTTTTAAATTTATCCACAAAAAGATAATAATTAATATAACAATAATAATCATTGTACATGCAAAACGAGGGGGGGGGTCTCAAACGATTTTTTTTTAAAAAAGAGGTGGGGTGGTACTTGTAACTAAAATGTATGTTGAATATAATAAAATGTGGGGTATACTTTAAAGCACGTGTTCATGAACATTTTGAATGTACCATTAAAAAAAAAAATTTTTTTAAATCCTAAAATGTATACTCCACATTGTTCATATTTCTTTACCCAAACTTGGTATCTATATAAGTGTTCTATTTTGTTTTTCTGCGTCTGGCGAATACATGTAGTTTGATATTCTGATTAAAAACCCTCCAAAGTCTGACACCGATTTTACGGTTAGTTATTTTTTTGTGGGTCCTTGGCATTAGGGCTTTAAATTATTTTATTAAAAAAAAAAGACTTTCCGAATGCAGACAGTGTCTGCACTTCATGCCGTGAATTTACCCAGTGTGGCGGCACAGACTACTCTAACATCATTTAAACTAAAATTATCAAGTCTTTCTTTAAAAAACAAAACAATTTTCTGTAAAAAAAAAATGTTTAATCCAACAATCTTGAAGTTGTGTCTTAAGAGAGAAACACTTCATTTTAAATCATTATTTCTTGTGATCACAAACCCTTGAAATCCTCCTTGGGGGAGGGGGTGGGGGGGGGCCTACGGCAGTGTTTCGCAAAGTGTGGTACGCGCAACCCTGGGGGTGCGGGAAGAGTTTGGTGCCCGGTGGAAATGAAAAAAAAAATTTTTTTACTTTTTTTTTTATTAAAGTATATGCAGTCTTTTTTTTTTTGCAGTGGGTACTCTGAGGGGTACTCAGTGCAACGAAAATTATAGACATGGGTACACAAATGTCGAAAGTTTGGGAAACACTACCTTACGGAATTACAGTCTTTTTGACACTCACATGCTCGATATACGTTGTCTCGCGAACCGCTGCGGAGCCAGCAAATTTAGTGACCCCGTCACTAAGAGCTGGGCATTTTAGTGTTCAAAACTCAATGCGTTCCCGATGCACTTACACATGTAAAATTATTATATGAACCTTTGAAGCGAAAAGCGTAGACTAGACGAGGCTAACTTTCTCACCATTTCAACAGAGAGTACGTTAAAACAGTGCAGCCGTGTGCAGTGGCGTAACAACGGCTTGGCATTGGGGCAGTTGCCAAGGGCGCCGGCCTGCGCCAGTTCAAAAAGGCGCCGCTAAATCTCTAATTTTTAAATTTTTATTTAAATAAAGGGCGCCAAAAATAAATTAGCCCAGGGCTTCAAACACACAGTTACGCTTCTGGCCGTGAGTACACATTGAAGCCATTTATTATCATTACCATTGGTACGAGTGCTTCAAAAGCTTTTTTATGTTTATGTTCTGGTTTAAGTCATGATAGCGAAAGGATCGGGGAACACAAAAATGAGATGTCAAAGCTGTACATGGGCACAGGGACGTGCCAAGGAAAAGAGGCGCCCGGGGTGAAGCCGGAAAATGGCGCCCACCAATAAATAGGAAAAAGTGCCACTTGGAACGTTATAGTAAAAAAGACGATTTTGGCGCCCCTTGTCTTTGTGAAATACATGAACAGTTATCGTTTTAAATACTATACGTTTCATATTTAAAGACGATTTTGGCGCCCCTTGTCTTTGTGAAGTACATGAACAGTTATCGTTTTAAATACTATACGTTTCATATTTAAAGACGATTTTGGCGCCCCTAGTCTTTGTGAAGTACATGAACATTTATCGTTTTAAATCACTATAAGTTTCATATTTAAAGACGATTTTGACGCCCCTTGTCTTTGTGAAGTACATGAACAGTTATCGTTTTAAATACTATAAGTTTCATATTTAAAGACGATTTTGGCGCCACTAGTCTTTGTGAAGTACATGAACATTTATCGTTTTAAATCACTATAAGTTTCACATTTAAAGACGATTTTGACGCCCCTTGTCTTTGTGAAGTACATGAACAGTTATCGTTTTAAATACTATAAGTTTCATATTTTAAGACGATTTTGGCGCCCCTAGTCTTTGTGAAGTACATGAACATTTATCGTTTTAAATCACTATAAGTTTCATATTTAAAGACGATTTTGGCGCCCCTAGACTTTGTGAAGTACATGAACATTTATCGTTTTAAATACTATAAGTTTCATATTTAAAGACGATTTTGGTGCACCTCTGATGTTGGCGCCCGAGTTAAGTGCCTATTTCTCATCCCCTACCCCTTCCGTATGTGAATGGGAAGTTATATAAATATAATTTATCATACTGTAGCTGTAGATGCGAAATCAGTTGTCAAGTTGTAGTTGTAGTTGTGGTGGTACTTACAGATGTAGTTGTGAAGTTCGATAGCAAAAACTTTATATGTGAGGTTTGGTTTGGAAGTCAGATGTCAATGCTGTAATATTGGGAATGTCATCTGCTGTAATATTGGAGTAGAATGTCACTGCTGTAATAATGTAGACAAATGTCATTGCTGTCATATTGGATTAACATGTCCAGGTTTCACATGTCACAGCCCTGAGAAATTGATTCAGATGTCATTGCCGTGAAAATTGGAGTCAGATGTCATGGCTATGCGAGTGACTTGTATCTCAATTCCTCCTCGCACTGCTATGGTATCTAACTCGCCAAATGTCGTCAGGCGCCTTTCGGCATCACCAGACACGCCCGCACCAGTCCACGGTGAAAAACGCCACCCTCCACTGGAAACACCTTTGTCCAAAACACACCACGCATCAAATCAGCAGCCAGCTGTTGCTGGAAACACCTTTGTCCAAAACACACCACGCATCAAATCAGCAGCCAGCTGTTGCTGGAAACACCTTTGTCCAAAACACACCACGCATCAAATCAGCAGCCAGCTGTTGCTGGAAACACCTTTGTCCAAAACACACCACGCATCAAATCAGCAACCAGATGTTATCTACTTATTCGGGAAATTGCTCTAATTGTTTCTTTATTATAAATCCTCCTTTTCCAAAAAAAAAAGAACGCAATGCAGATAAATTTATCTTATGCGTCACTATATGTCTTTTTTTTAAATAATTTTTTTCGTAGACCAGGGGTAGGCAACCTTTTTTGCTTTAGAAAGTTGGTGGGGGGTGGGGTGGTGGTGTTCATTGCTGGAAAAAGTTTTCTACCGGCCCGCATGATGATTTATAAAACGTCATTTAGGTCATTTAAGATGAGTTTCGAAAATGTGTTCCCAAGTAAGATTTATTAGTTTGACAAGTTCACACTCTGGGTATTCAACGTTTATTTAATTTTTTTTTTTACAGATAATGATTTACATTTTTTTTTTTACCAAACCATTAACCAAGTTCTCGAAAGGTTTTTGCGGGCCCAATTAAATGCCCGTGTGGCCCGCAGGCCGCAGGTCGCCCAACCCCCCCTAGACGTAAATGCCTCCGTCTCCATTAAAATTTAAGCATTTTTTACTCCTTTATTCGCAGTAATACTGTACAATATCACGATTAACGTTAATACCCACGTGCCGTGTTATTTACAACTTTTAAGCACACACAAGCGTTCTGCACGTTAAAAAAATTTAAAGTTTATAAAAACTTAGTAGGTGTAAGGTTTTGGGTGATTTGAAAATCTAGGAGGTGAAATGATTGCAAAAGTTTTCCTCCGTGGGGGTGGGGGGAGGAAGCAGTGGCGTAGGAAGGGAGTGTAGAGGGGGGTGATCCACACCCGGGGCGTTTCTTTTTCTAAAGGAGGGGCGGCATTTGCGGCCATATTTAGTTGTTGTTTTTACCTCGGAAGCAAAAACACAAAAATTCTTGGCCCTTCCCAAGTCGGTAAAAACCCTAGCTACGCCTTTGCATGTTTGACATTATTAGACTCGGTATCTCATATTATTGTATCATTTATCACCCATTATTATATTAGTTATTTCCCATTATTTGATTAGTTATCTCCCATTATTAGATTAGTTATCTCCCATATTAGATTCGTTATCTCCCCTTATTAGATTAGTTATCTCCCATTATTGTATTAGTTATCTCCATAATATATTATATTCATTAGATTTTTTTTGCACCCCCTTCCCCGTTACGATTTTATAATGTATTCAATATGACTTGTTACGATGTTTTAGTCTCTTCATACTGATTTGTTACGATGTTATAGTCTATTCATACTGATTTGTTACGATGTTATAGTCTATTCATTCTGATTTGTTACGATGTTATAGTCTATTCATACTGATTTGTTACGATGTTATAGTCTATTCATTCTGATTTGTTACGATGTTATAGTCTATTCATACTGATTTGTTACGATGTTATAGTCTATTCATTCTGATTTGTTACGATGTTATAGTCTATTCATACTGATTTGTTACGATGTTATAGTCTATTCATACTGATTTGTTACGATGTTATAGTCTATTCATTCTGATTTGTTACGATGTTATAGTCTATTCATACTGATTTGTTACGATGTTATAGTCTATTCATTCTGATTTGTTACGATTTTCTAGTCTATTCATTCTGATTTGTTACGATGTTATAGTCTATTCATACTGATTTGTTACGATGTTATAGTCTATTCATTCTGATTTGTTACGATTTTCTAGTCTATTCATTCTGATTTGTTACGATGTTATAGTTTATTCATTCTGATTTGTTACGATGTCATAATTTTCTATAACATAGCTATGTTTTCTAGAGGTGTACATACATGCTCACATACATGGTCACATACATGGTCACATACACGGTCACATACATGCAGGGCCGGCCCTAACAATTGCGGGGCCCTATCTGAAACGGATTACGCGGGGCCCAGTCTGGGTAGGGATACGGATAATAAGTGAAAATTAAGATTTTGTATTAGAAAATAAATTCGCGCGGGGCCTATGAAAGTGCGGGGCCCATTGAGGCTGCATAGGTTGCAATGGCCTAAGGCCGGCCCCGCATACATGGTCATATACATAGTCACATACATCGTCACAGACATGGTCAAATACATGGTCACGTACATGGTCACGTACATGATCACAGACATGGTCACATACATGGTCACAGAGGGTCAGCCTGTCAATTCCGGGATTTATATTGGATAATAAGGAATTCTAAATGCTAGAATCAGTGGCGTAGCTAGGGATAGTGTCACCCGAGGCGGGCCAAGAAATACACCCCCACCTCCAAATTCCACGAAAAAAGTATGTAGACGATCGAAAATATCCCCCCCTCCATTTAAAGAAAAAAATGCTGCCCGGGTTGGACCGCCTCCGACTCACCCCCCCCCCCCCCACCATTTTCTTTTGTTCCTACGCCACTGACCAGAGGACTTACGTACCTACTTTGTTAACTGATTGACTTAAGACCTAATAAAATAATACGTTCACGTTTAGGTAGGTTCATTTAGTATTTGTTTCTCAATACTGTTTACACATTAAATAATTTTAGAATGTCACCTAACGCCCCTTGACCCTTGACCTATACTGTGGACGGCCCATGCGTATACATTTAATTCACATTTTCCTCCACTCAAAATGAATGCCTTTTCTTTGCAATCATTTGAAACACAAACCTGGCACTTACTGATTGTCACGGCGCATTTTGATTAAAGCGCTATCATTATCGTTTTGATTTTTTTCAAAAAAGAAACCATCATTAAATCCGACCATAATAATATGATAATTTTACCATTACCCCCCCCCCAACAGCCCCCCCCCCCCACATTCAGACTGACATACATAAACATATGCACTATAACGCCTTAATTTCCTCTTGCTGGCGTCATGGGAGAAGGACGCCATGAGTTACATAAATTAAAAGGCCAACATCACTGATGGAGCCCTGATGTCTTCCCTTGTATAGGAAAATTTTATTCTTATTTTGATATCGTTTACCTGTCATGGCCAATAAACATGCATAAAAAATTAAATCAGTTTTATAAATAATGTATTGAGTCGTTATATGGTTAGGTTTTGGAAACTTCATTTGATTTTTTAAAATTTTTAAGTTTAACTTTTTGAAACTTTCTGGTCATCAGAGACGTTGAAAAGATGCTATAGAGAATTCCCGATAACTACGCTAAAAGATTTTTTTTTTTTTTTTACATAACGCAACTGCGTTTGTCGCGTAACATTTTCTTTTCGAAAAATGAAATTGTCTCAATTTAAGTATGGTGTAAAAAATATTCGTTTTAAAAGTGGTTGGGACATCAGAATATTTAATATAGTTCATGGGCGTGAAATAAAAAGTGTGCAGTGACGCATCATTTGGGGGGGGGGGGGGTGTAACAAAAATTGGGACTCTTAAATGTGCGTTTACTTGAGTTCTTGTTTTGTCAAGTAACTTTAGTAGATGGGAACTTCACGCATTGCTGTCGCCAATGTTTTAGCGGGCTATATCTAATATATATATATATTACTTGGTAGGATATTTTCTTTCATCATCATCATCAGGTCCCGTAGTCCTTCGACCGTTGGGGCGCCACAGATGACATGTACACTATTCTTCTCCATTCCTCTCGGTCTTCTGCTCTACGCATAGCATCGCCTAGTTGTAATCCCGTCCATTCTTTGATATTATCTTCCCATCTTTTTCTTTGTCTTCCTCTTCTTCTCCCTCAATATTTTCTTTGGCATCCCTTTAATACAAAAATCGCGACTGGTGACAACTATTCCGAATACCATTATTCGGACCATCTCCGGATGGTTATCCTCAATGGACCTCATCGTGCTGGCCTCTGATGCTTCTAATTTACTTAGGAAACAAAAAAAAAAAAGGGGGGGGGGGCGTTGCTAGGGTTAGTGCCACCCGGGGCAGGACATGCTTTTTGCATCACCACCCCCTTTCCACCGAAAAAAAAACAAAAAACCTCAGCAGTCGAAAATGACGCCCCTCAATATAAATAAAAAATTGCCACCCGGGGTAAACCGCGGCGCCCCCCCCCCACTCCTTCCTGTGTCAATCAAATCAACTGTGTCAATAAAATCAACTGTGTCAATAAAATCAACTGTGTTTATAAAACAAACTGTGTCTATTAAATCAACTGTCTATAAAATCAACTGTCTATAAAATCATCTGTTTCTATAAAATCAACTGTGTCTCTAAAATCAACTGTGCTTATAAAATCAACTGTATCTATAAAATCAACTGTGTTTGTAAAATCAACTGTGTCTATTAAATCAACTGTGTCTATAAAATCACCTGTGTTTATAAAATCAACTATATCTATAAAAGCAACTGTGTTTATAAAATCAACTGTGTCAATAAAAATCAACTGTGTCTATAAAAGACAACCGTGTCAGTAAAATCAACTGTGTTTATAAAATCAACTATATCTAAAAAATCAACTGTGTTTATAAAATCAAATGTGTCAATAAAAATCAACCGTGTCTATAAAAACCAACCGTGTCAGTAAAATCAACCGTGTCTATAAAAATCAACTGTGTCTATAAAACCAACTGTGTCTGTAAAATCAGTGCATGATAATTTGTTGTTTTTTTTTTCTTAAAAAATATCATACATTTTTGGGGGTCATTAAAAAAATATGAAAAAAATTGTCTTTATTCATCTATTTTAAACTTGTATCGCTATTTATTTTTTTTTAAAAATAAAAAAAAATTTTTTTTTTAAAAAGTCCAACTTAACTGGGAATCTCATTTGGATACATTTAATACCTCACTCACGTTATAAAACTTTTTATCATGAAAGCCGTTATTCCTGCATCTAGTCTGTCCTAGGGCGAACTTGACTTGTGTACAGGTAAAGCCTCACCCTTATATCGTTTCAGTCAGTTTTTCCGAGTCCTACGGGAACGAATGATCACTGCGTTCCTGTACTTTTAGTAATTAAAGAAATAAATACATGTTTTGTGTGTGTGTGTGTATGTGTTTGTATGTCCCGGGGGGGGGGGGTCCTTAGGTCAATTCTCAAACATTTTTTTCCCATTACTTGGCCCCTGGTTTGGCATTATCAATAACTACATTAAAAAAAAAAGCAAGCCAAATGTCTTAAATTTAAAAAAATGATTAAATATCGCGAAACGAACAAACTAAAAATAATTTGAAAATATTTTCCCCCACCTAAATTGATTTTTAAAATAAATAAAGAAATAAGTGAACCAACCGTGTAAAAATAAATAAGCCAAAGGATAAACAGATTTTAAGGCAAGCAACAACAACCACACACACACTCACATACACACATACACACAAATCTTCATTTTAAATGTATAATTGATTACAATTTTCTTCCAAAAAAATAAATAAATAATGCGTGAAGGACAAATAATTCTCTATACAAACTGGATTTTAAGGTGACAGAAATCCGGTTTCAGCCGGACGGCTCGGTTGTTTGTAGGTGTGCACGTGCTCGTGTTGACGTGGCGAGGTTGCATCATGGCCCAAGATGCACCCGAGCCCCGCGTCCCGTGAAGGACGTCCCCCCGGCCGGTTCACCTTCTAAAGGTGAATCTAAAAATAGATTTGACCTCCACGCCCGTGACTTCAAATAACCCAGAAGTATGCCAACAGTTCTACATCACTATTAGCATTATTATTATTATTATTATAACTATTATTATTAGCATTATTATTATTGTTGTTTGAACACTGAAACTCAAACCTACCAGCGTTAGCTAAGAAAAGTGATACACTTCCTTGTTTATGTTTACATAAAGTCTACACAAAAGAATTTGTTTAGGAATAAGCCAAATTTTTTATTTTTTTTTATTTTTTTGTACTCAACCTTGAATAGAGATCATTGATGTAGGAAGTGAGGGGTGTAAAAAAAATGTGTGTGTGGGGGGGGGGGGTTTCCACCCCGAGTGGCACGTTTTCTTTATTTGGAGGGGCGGCATTGTCGGCGAAATGCAGAATTTTTTTCGTGGAATGGTGGGGGAAAAGGGAGGGGGGGGGGCGAAAATCTTGGCCCTCCCTGGGCTTCAGTAATCCTAGCTACGTCACTGATAGAGATACATTTTTTTTAAAAAATAATATTTAAAAAAAAAAGTATAATAAAAAAAACAAATTATTAAATTATGAACATATTATAAAAAAATATAACGTAATAAATTTGTTACTTAATTAAAAATTAATATTTTCTTAGCTAATAATTTTTATTTTTTTTAAATACTCACGCAATTACAAATTAGTGAGAAGATATTAATTAATTAAACGTGGTAGTCAAATCGGATTATTAAGCATATTAAATGTTTTAAAATATATATATTTTTTTTTTAAATTACGCGTCACTGCCCCACTTTGCAAAAAACACTCACTCACACACACCCGCACACGAATAAACAATCACACATTCACTTAGGCACACAACAGTGAGAGAGCCCCCCCCCCCCCTCTTGACGAATGCAATAACATTCACACCCACGATCATAGCTATAAACACACGCTCAAGGAGACATTACAGATTAATGAGGCTGTAATAAAGGTAACTATATACCATAATGACACTGGAGAAATAAGCTCATCTTAAAACCATTCAGCTCAGAGATTATTATTTGTTTTTTTTAAAAAAAAGGTGTATCTCTTTCTAAAATGTTCAAGAGAGAGCGCGGGCGAGTGAGAGAGAGAGGAGAGAGAGCAAATGAGAGAGCTCTACAGACACCGGCGTACGCTAGGTGTCTCCACCGGCGTACGCTAGGCGTCTCCGACGCTTGCAGCGGGCTTGTTCGGCGATTATTTACGGTACAAATCACTGAACCGTAAAAGACGCACGTTTCAGTCTAAAGTTCAAAGAAGGTCTCTTTGACCTCGATGACTTTGATGCAGAGTAAATACATTTTTTTTTTTTTTTTTTTTTTTTGAAAGACCAATTTTTTTTTTCTCCCGAAACTCCACCGTCGTCCCCTCTCCTTTTCTTTTTCCCTCTCGGGTTCCTGTCTGGCCAGTTTCTCGAGATGCCAGCTGTTGTTCTCACGACCCCATTATGGGGGTCGGTGAGACCGGGGGGGTAGGGGTTTGGGGTCATGGTTGAAGGAAAAAAAATATGCAGTATATGTACTGTGGTGGAGCTGCAGGCCTGCCTGGGACACTCATGGAGATTGTAGATACTTTTTAAATGTGTGTGTGTGTGTGTGTTTGTGTATAAGGTTGCATTGTGGACAACCTTTCACGAGCCACCACGTTTCCCAAGAATATCAGATGCGTCTTCTACAGTGATAATGTAGTCCAAAGCTCGACTTACAAAAAGTAAGCTTGTATTACAATCGCGCGGGATCCGGTTTAAACCGGTTCTACTCAACTGATTTTTTTTGTTGTTGCTCAAGTCGTGGGATGTCTCGGTTCTGTATCTTGTCATCATACTCTCTGACCCCCAAGAAGCCTCAGTTATTGACATACTCCAGCTTGTACTCTGCATGCTCTCTAGCCCATTGACTCCCTAAATCCTTTATTTACTGTCCGCGCCCCCCCCCCCCGGGGGCGACCCCGAGATGTTACTGTTTTTTGAACACTCATGGTATACAGGGTGGATCTTTTCTACATTGGGTATACCCCCCCCCCCCCAAAGTTTCTAAATATCGTCTGGCTCACCATAATCGCAATCGTCTCCAAACTCTCCAAATTAAATCAGAAGGTCCTTATTTTTTTTTATTTATCTGTGTGTCGCTTCCTTTTACAAACCCTTGCAACTTCAGGATATTGCTTGTTTTTTCCCTTAATCTCGAACCCCAGGATACTACCATTTTATACTTACTCTCTGACCCAAGCATTTAATGTTTTTAATATATTATCTGAAACGAAAATGTCAGATTATTTTGGCCACCTCTTCCGTTTTTTTCCCAATTCCCACAATGCATAGACGTTGGAGACTTGTAGATTCTCATTCACTCTACATCTGTGGTTCCTTATTGGTTACGCTCATAGAACTCTTAGACTGTATTATATCTTTTATATAACTTGCCATGAACGATACCTTTTTGGTGGTAAGGGGTGGAAGAAGATTTTACACCAAAAAAAAAAAAATAATAAAAAAAAAAAAAAAATGACTATCTCACCCCACAGAAGCCAGGTCGATTGATCAGAGCCAAGCACTCACTAAACACTGACTTAACCTCTGACAACACCATGAGCAATTAGACCCGGAACAATAGCAAATGCTTCACTGTGCCTCGGAGTAACACAGTGCAACATAAACAACCCTAGAAAATTTTCTGCGGGCGCCCATGGTTGAGGTATTTTCTTTTTTTTTTTTAAAAGGGGGGTGGGGGGTGGGGGGGGGCCACAAAAATAAAAACATCTTTTCAAAACAAAATAAATGTACGTCTGCTTACATGTTACATACGTTGTGAAACAACATTAGTTTAGGTTTGCAAAAAAAAAATGGTCAGAACAATTAAAATTAAAATTAACGTTTAATTGACCTTTTCCTTTTTTTATCATGACTAAAAAAATGTGTGTTTTAGAGAGGTAAAAGTGAAAACATTTGTTGTAATAATTCACCGAAAATCGATTAAAAAAATAATAAACAGGACCGTATCCGGAAATTTGTTTAAAAGAAATATCGTCGATGGAAAATTGATCGACGGAAATTCGATCAAAGGGAAATTTGGTCGAATCCTTTTTTCAGTTCACACATTAAAATTATGCATCAAATTTCTTTTTGAACGCACTATTTTGTTTTACTATATAGTATAATGCGTTCAAAAAGAAATTTGACGAACATTTTAACGTGTTAACTGAACAAAAAAAGATTAGTCCAATTTAGTCCTCGAACGTCGAGTGATGACTTGGGGCAACAGCAAGGAATGCCCCTTGTGACTTTCAGAGAGGCACGATCTGCACCTCGGTCAGTCAGAGAGGCAAGATCTCCACTTCGGTAAGTCAGAGAGACAAGATCTCCCCTTCGGTGCGTCAGAGAGACAAGATCTTCACTTCGGTAAGACAGAGAGACAAGATTTCCCCTTCGGTGCGTCAGAGAGACAAGATCTTCACTTCGGTACGTCAGAGAGACAAGATCTCCACTTCGGTAAGACAGAGAGACAAGATCTTCACTTCGGTACGTCAGAGAGACAAGATCTTCACTTCGGTAAGACAGAGAGACAAGATCTTCACTTCGGTGCGACAGAGAGACAAGATCTTCACTTCGGTAAGACAGAGAGACAATATCTCCACTTCGGTACGTCAGACAGACAAGATCTCCATTTGTACGCCAAGGCTTGTTAAGAGGTAAACAATTTCTATGGTAAGTGTCACCACAAAACTACTTGCTAATAATGGTAAACGAATACGTATGTTCTAAAGTATGGGTCTCAAACGTTTTCCGACTTCATAATTATTTGAGTTTTATTATTATTGTAATATTCCGAGTGACATATACAGAAAAAAAAACACTACCGTCAGCTTTTTTTTGGTGTTACGGAGCATCTCTGTATTGTGCGGGGTTGTAACATTTGATCCAATGGTTCTAACGGGGCAAATCTGTATTGTGCGGGTTGTAACATATGGGCCAATGGTTCTAACGGGGCAAATCTGTATTGTGTGGGTTGTAACATATGGGCCAATGGTTCTAATGGGGCAAATCTGTATTGTGTCGGTTGTAACATATGGGCCAATGGTTCTAACGGGGCAAATCTGTATTGTGTGGGTTGTAATATATGGGCCAATGGTTCTAACGGGGCAAATCTGTATTGTGTGGGTTGCAACATTTGAGCCAATGGTTCTAACGGGGCAAATCTGTATTGTGCGGGTCTTCAAAATGTGGGCCAATGGTTCTAACGGGGCAAATCTATATTGTGCGGGTTGTAACATTTGGGCCAATGGTTCTAACGGGGCAAATCTGTATTGTGTGGGTTGTAACATTTGGGCCAATGGTTATAACGGGGCAAATCTGTATTGTGCGGGTTGTAACATTTGGGCCAATGGTTCTAACGGGGCAAATCTGTATTGTGTGTGTTGCAACATTTGGGCCAATGGTTCTACGGGAAAGGATGTCACAAGAAATTCAACGAGGTATTCTGGGTATGGAGGTTTATGCCGATGTTCCAGAAGAAGGTCACGTGACCACATTTCAAATGAAAACAGATTTTTTTGTGGAGGAGAAAAGTAAGACATCCCTTGAGAATAAGCCCTAATGCTATTTTCGGAAGAAATAAATTAATATAAGACAATGTCTTATTTTCGGAGGCAAAGTTAATATAAGACACTGTCTTGTTGTCAAGGAAACCCGGTACCATTATTTATTTAATTAAAAAAAGTTGTTCTGTAAATCATTAGAAAGCACCACTACTGCCAAAGATATTTTATATATAATTAGCTACAAAATTACTTAGATGTCAATAATGTACCAATGAAACAAAATGTAATATCTTGTGCTTCAGATGCTGCTCCTAATATGATGTGCAAGAAAAATGGCTGCTTAAAATTGATGAAAGATGATAATCCAGAAATGCTTATAGTACAATGTTTTATTCATGGGGGAAACTTGGTATCTAAAAACATTTCGCCTGTTCTAAATGAAGGACTAAGTTCAGTTCTAAAGTGTATCAATGCTTATTAAAGCCAATGCCAAATGTGATCGTCTATTCAAGCTAATTTGCGAAGAACAAAATGCAGACTATGTGAGACTTTTACCTCACACTGAAGTAAGATGGCTTTCCAAAGGGAACTACTTGAAAAGATTTATGGAACTATTTGATGCTCTTGAGATTTTTTTAAAGTGACAAACCTGAAATGAAGTATCTGTTGGCGGTCGAGGGTAAATCATTTGTGAGTTATTTAGCCGATATCTTAAAAAAAACTAAATATATTAAATAACAAACTTCAAGGAACAAATAAAACTCTTGACGAAGCTATAGCGAGGATATTTGGTATTTATTAAATTATATCAGGAAAATATTGACAACAAAAATTTGGGAAAGTTTCATTGGCTCTAAAAAATGTGAAATGATTGATACGGGCAGTACTTGTTATTGTCGATCATCTGAAAATTATATCGGCTGATTTAAAAGAAAGATTTTCTGATTTGAAACAAATTGATTTCCAAACTTGGATGAGGCAGCCAATGTTAGTGGATTTGTCTGATATTTCAAGTATGCAGTATCAAGAAATGCTTCTTGTGGCAGTGTGTTGCCAACTTGGATGATGCAGCCAATGTTAGTGGATTTGTCTGATATTTCAAGTATGCAGTATCAAGAAATGCTTCTTGTGGCAGTGTGTTGCCAACTTGGATGATGCAGCCAATGTTAGTGGATTTGTCTGATATTTCAAGTATGCAGTATCAAGAAATGCTTCTTGTGGCAGTGTGTTGCCAACTTGGATGATGCAGCCAATGTTAGTGGATTTGTCTGATATTTCAAATATGCAGTATCAAGAAAAACTCGCAGAAATGCGAAGCGATGAGTCTGTTCAAACTTTATTTAATATAAAAGGAGCTATGCCGTGGCTTTGTGAGGAAACAGTAATCAAATATTTGAATTTGACCAAATGTGCAAGACAACCATTGTTACAGTTTCCATCTTCATATTTAGCTGAATGTGGATTTAGTGCCATAAGTGATTTGTTGCAGAAAAAAAAAATAAATTGGAAATCGTCTGGATATAACACAACGGGGAGACTTGAGACTGAAGCTAACCTAATTGGAAGTTACTATAAAATCTCTCACTAAATTTAAATAATAAGTAATTACTACTAATTAAAAGTAATATAGATTAATGTTTAATTAAAATCATTTCGTACTTGTATTTCAGTTCTCCATTAGGTTTTCTCACAAATTTCCTGGTGATTTCTTCAAAAAAACCTATAATTTCAGTTGCTTCATTGAACAACACTATTTTTTAATATTAAAAATTATGTATATGATACATTGGGGGGGGGGGTGGGCATACAAATTTTAGAAAGGCTTATGTGGGGCATGGCACAAAAAGGGTTGGGAAAGACTGCTCTTGCTTCTAGAAATTTGCACAAAGTAAGTAGAGATTTCAATTATTTTTTGTGTAAATTCAACAGACATTTGTGTGTAATTTCAGTAGCTATTTCAATTCTTTTTTGTGTAAAACCAGTAGGGATATCAATTATTTTTGTGTAAAATCAGTAAAGATATCAATCATTTTTGTGTAAAATCAGTAGAGATATCAATTATTTTGTGTAAAATCAGTAGAGGTATCAATTCTTTGTGTGTAAAAATCAGTAGAGATATTAACTATTTTTGTGTAAAACCAGTAGAGAAATCAATTCTTTGTGTGAAAAACCAGTAGAGATATTCAGGAGTTGAGTAAACGTCCACTGTAACTCGATGTTGTCTCCACCGCAGCTGACTGCTACTGACTGCCGCTGAACACTCGACTCTTAACTCAAACTCTTGAATTCCTGCTCAGAAAAGGGGAGCCCACTTCCGCTAAACACCCGTCTTCTTCCATTTTATTTGTGCAGTCTCGAGATTAACAAACTATAACACCATAACAAATATTACTGACACTGCATCCATACTAAGAAGGTCAACGTCACGGAGATCTTGCTCTCCACATCTCATATTAAAACACCTCGCCAAAAGTCTCATAACGAAGATCTCACCAAGTCTCATAAAGAGCACCTCGCCAAAAGTCTCATAAAGACGACCTCACCAAGTCTCATAAAGACGTTCTAACCAAATGTCATAAAGAAGATCTTACAAAATCTCATAAAGAAGATTCACCAATTGTCATAAAAATGATCTCACCAAATCTCATAAAGAAGATTCACCAAGTCCCATAAAGACGATTTCACCATATGTCGTAAAGACGTTCTCACCAAGTCTCATAAAGAAGATCTCACCAGATCTCATAAAGACGATCTTACCAAATCTCATAAAGACGATCTCACCATGTGTCATAAAGACGTTCTCACCCAAGGTCTCATAAAGAAGATCTAACCAGATCCCATAGAGACGATCTTACCAAATCTCATAAAGACGATCTCATAAAGACGATCTCATCAAGCCTCATAAAGACGATCTCATAAAGACGATCTCATCAAGCCTCATAAAGAGGATCTCATCAAGTCTCATAAAGACGATGTTACCAAATCTCATAAAGACGATCTCATCAAGCCTCATAAAGACGATCTCACCAAATGTCATAAAGACGATCTCACCATGTCCAGTAAAGAAAAACTTCAATAATAAAAGACCTATGGATTAAACAAACCCTAAACACAGACACTTTCTGACAAATCATTTAAAAAAAAAAATTAATATCGAGCAACGGTTTCTCATAGCCTACACTTAGTGGTTGGTAACAGTACTTTTATTTGCCCTGTGCATGTCATAGAGTACACTTAGTGGTTGGTAACAGTACTTTTATTTGCCCTGTGCATTTCATAGAGTACACTTAGTGGCTGGTGACAGTACTCTTATTTGCCCTGTGCATGTCATAGCCTACACTTAGTGGCTGGTGACAGTACTCTTATTTGCCCTGTGCATGTCATAGCCTACACTTAGTGGCTGGTGACAGTACTCTTATTTGCCCTGTGCATGTCATAGCCTACACTTAGTGGCTGGTGACAGTATTTTTTATATGCCCTGTGTATGTCATAGCCTAAAATTATTGGCTGGTGACAGTGCAACAAGCTGCCTAGAATCCACTTATGTTTTTTTTTATATTTTGGTACTATCCAGCATATACCTATTTTCTTTTCTGCTTCTCCTGGACGAAAGAATGCATTGAAATAAACATATTAACTGTCTCACTGTCAAATATGTATGCGAGACAAGATGGGATTGCAGAATGTAATGTGTCAAAGCCATTAAATATGAAATTACAGGAATTCGAGACGCTCTTTATGAACGTTCAGAAATGTCTGCACCTGATCTTGTAGTGCGACATGAAGCAGAAACACTTGTATCACAAATAGATGATTATATTTAAAAAAAACAAAAAAACAACAAATTATGATAAATGTCTGGTATGATATCTTAGGCAGAGTAAATGTTGTCAGCAAAAACTATGCAGGACACCTCTGTGGAAGTATACCGCAGTTTCACTAAGGAACGATACCACTGGTTATTTAATGGACTACGATGAGTCGATTGTTTTGTCACGTGATAAGCGTAAGTACGAGTAAAACTTCCGGTAGGCTGTCTGCAACACACTAGTCGCTCACAAATTTTTCTTTTTTCTTTTCTTCAAACAACTTTCTTCCTTTAATCATAACTGAATTATAATTATGGTCACATTTTATGAATGTCATTTAAAGAAACGCGTGTATTCAAGAATATTTTGAAAAGTAAAATTTTTAATTAACATTGGGGAGGCGCTGATGGAGACAAACATTGTGCTTTAAAATTAATGATGATGGCAATGGCTGATCAGCTGTTATCTGTTGTTATGTGTTGTTATGTGTAGCAGAAAGCCTACCAAGGGGTGGTACGTATCACGTGACAAAACAAGGAAGTGACTCATCGTAGTCCATTGATTATAGTGAAAATAGTTTTGGAAATGTACTACAGCCAGCAGCAACAAAAAAGCTACAGAATTAGATGTAGAGACCATTTTTTGGAAATAAAGGAAGAAGGAGGCTGTTTGAATATGAGTGCACTGATGAGGTTCCAAAATGCAGATGACCCAGATTTTAATTTTTTTGTTCAAAATTTCAATGTAAAAACTGGACGGAGCATAAAAAAATGTTATCCGAGAGATTTGAACAGTAGCATAGTTTCAATAACAATTGGGAATTTTTTTAAAAGACCCAACAAAAAAAATCTGCCAGACAAAAGATAAGCTTAAAGCAGCAGGTCAAGATTTGGAGAATGAGTCAAGGTTTCAAAAAGAAGCTAGCGATGTGAATGGGCGTGATCTGTTGAATGAACTATAGATATAGCCAAATAATTATGTCCTCGTGATGTAAAGCTTCAAATAGAAGCCGCTGATTTCATAACACACTAATAAGTTCATGCCTGTCATGCCAAAGCAATGGGTAATAATAATAATAATAAAGTGCATTTCAAAAACACGCTTCATCCCTATTAAGGCTCGAGGCGTGGTACAAAGCCAACCACATGTGACAATTTATATTTTCCCACATTAAAATACAAAACGCAAAAATACAAAATGTACATACAAGCAGCAATGAACAATACAAGCCAATTATACATCGAGGAATAGGAGCAAGCTGGAAACAAGGCGTTAGACTACATCACCCCATCAGGGAATTTCGACAAAGATGGGTAACATAATAATAATGCTTACAATACTGTAAAATAATAGTTATGCTTCGTGTAGTCTCTGGCTGGAGAACATATTTACGATCATCCACGTTTCAGGACAGAGTGAACTCTTTGGGGAATTGTGTCTATAGAAAAATGCTGCGGCAATGAATATGAATATAGAAAATGCTATAAAAAAATTGCTGATCTAAAGGCTACAAGCAACATGTCATTGGCGAGTTATTTGTTCATACTGTCCATGACAGGCTAATTGTTCATACTGCCCATGGCAGGCTAACTTTTCACGCTGCCCATGGCAGGCTAATTGTCCATACTGTCAAAATAAAAGCTAAGGGGAAAAATATAATTATACATTGTTATTTTTTTTAAACAACAAAAAGGGTAATAATCTCATAGCCCTTAATTTTTTCCTTGCATAAATAGTTATGATTATATTTAAAAATCTTTTGCTGCCCTCTTGGACACTACTTCTAAGCTAAGTGCTACATTATATTTTTTGATACATTTTTTAATTTTATTCGTTTTTCTGTTTGTTCGCTGATGATGGCTTCCTGTCGACACTTTCGTTGTTTTGTTGCGTTTCTTTTATTAGGTTTAACCTTACTGTGTTTTACTAATTTCCTATTGTGCTAGCCTGATTGCAGTCTCCCCCATTATTACCAGAGTTGTTATAACAGGTGTAAGACTTAAAAAAAAAAAAAAAAAAGCATGGTGTGTTCTTGAACGCAATACTATTTATAAATCGCAAAGACATGCCCGCAGCGGCATCGATAATTTCATTCCACTTGTCAAGTTCACGTTACAAGACCTTGCTTAGCTAGCCACCTCAAGTACAGGTTTTGTATCTTTAGAAAAAAATAGGGGGTGCCAGATAACGCACGTAACAGTTGGACAAGGGGACTGAGTCCACGTGACCAAAGGGGAAAGAACCGTGGGTCATACTTTTCGGCTCCTGTCATGTCCAAAATCATACAAATTTGTTTCGATTGTTCAACAAAAACTCAAGTCTATGATCTTGTTCTCTCTCGCCTTGACTACTGCAACTCCCTTCTGTCAGGTTCACCAAAGAACTTCATAGAAAAACTACAAAAGGTTCAAAACTCAGCTGCTAGGCTAGTTCTAAAGGCAAAAAAAAAATTGTGATCACGTCACACCACTACTTCATTCACTACATTGGCTCCATTACAAGCACGGATTGACTACAAACTCTGTTGTCTGCCACAATTTTTTCTCGAATTCTTGCCCTTCCTATCTAACAGAACTTCGCCCTGTCTATTTATCCTTTCGACAGCTTCGCTCCTCCGCAGACGGGCGTATTATTTCTGTCCCAAGATCCGCACAAAAACATACGGTGAACGATCTTTCTCTCTCTGTGCCCCCCTAACAATGGAATTCTCTTCCACGACACATCCACAATATACCGACGATCACAGCCTTCAAAACTGCACTCAAAACACATCTCTTTAAACTCTACTATCCTGACTGATTCCCCCCCCCCCCCTATGACCGATAATCGATGCTGCTGGGTGCCGTCCATGGCTTGACATGTGGATAGTTATGGAATGGGAGGAGTGAGTATGCATTTGTTTTGTTTTGTTTGATTGATGTGTTTTGATTTTTGGGTTCATGATTGTGTTTGTTAGGTTGTATGTACAGCGTAGTGGTGAGCCCAGCCCTAGGCTTGTGTACCGCGCTATGTAAAACTACTACTGCTACTAATTGCGCTCCCTGTACTTTACGCTCATCTGCATGATAACTCCCTTTTCTGTGGATTGAAAGTGTGAAATTTTAACTTGCAAGGGAGATAATTTTCTCCAAAAGTTTTACAAACGACATGATACAAATCATAAGCTACATAAACCCCCAGGACCCTAGGAAGGGATGGGGGTGGTGTGCGTCACCTTTGTTTTCTTGATATGCGACCCGCTGAAGCTTTTACTTTAATGACATGGGGCCCCACAACACATTCTGAGAACTGGATTAATATTTTCGTCAAATGTATAAAATGGTGAATGATTATTTCGAATCAAATAAATAACCCCTTTTGAAAATTGTCAAACAAACAATTATAATCTTATACGACGTCTACACATTGACATTGGGGTCGTCAAAGAAGAAATAAACTGCCATCTGGCACTCTGTGCAGAACATGTTGACCCAACCTTGACTTAACCTTGACCCATACTATTTATAGGTTGTTTTTGTTTTGTTTTATTATTAAGCAGTCTTAACGAAACAAATAGAGTATTAACGTCTGGCATCACACGGAAATGGTAATAAATGCTTGCTGATATTCAAAATTCTTTATGAAATATTTAAGGTCAAATAAAAAAAGAATAATGTCAAATGCAAATGTCCACCGTCCCATGATGCACTAGGAAACGTGTCCACCGGTCTGACAAAATTAAAGTTTGTGAAGCGCTTCCTGCGGTGCGAGCCTTTAGCCCCAGAAGGAGCTGGCCATGTGGCTCGAGGAAGAAGCTGGACCTGTGGCTCGAGAAAGAAGCTGGCCTGTGGCTCGAGAAGGAAGCTTTCCCTTAGCTTCAGAAGGAGTTGGCCCTGTGGCTCGAGAAAGAAGCGGGCCTGTGGCTCAAGAAGGAGCTGGCCCTGTGGCTTGAGAAGGAGGTTGCCCTTAGCTTGAGAAGGAGGTGGTCCTGTGGCTCGAGAAGGAGTTGGCCCTGTGGCTCGAGAAAGAAGCTGGCCTGTGGCTCGAGAAGGAGCTGGCCTTGTGGCTTGAGAAGGAGGTTGCCCTTAGCTTGAGAAGGAGCTGGCCCTGTGGCTTGAGAAGGAGGTTGCCCTTAGCTTGAGAAGGAGGTGGTCCTGTGGCTCGAGAAGGAGTTGGCCCTGTGGCTCGAGAAAGAAGCGGGCCTGCGGCTCGAGAAGGAGCTGGCCCTGTGGCCTGAGAAGGAGGTTGCCCTTAGCTTGAGAAGGAGCTGGCCCTGTGGCTCGAGAAGGAGTTGACCCTGTGGCTCGAGAAAGAATCGGGCCTGTGGCTCGAGAAGGAAGCTTGCCCTTAGCTTGAGAAGGAGTTGGCCCTGTGGCTCGAGAAAGAAGTTGGCCCTGTGGCTCGAGAAGGAGGTTGCCCTTAGCTTGAGAAGGAGCTGGTCCTGTGGCTCGAGAAGGAGTTGGCCCTGTGGCTTGAGAAGGAGGTTGCCCTTAGCTTGAGAAGGAGCTTGTCCTGTGGCTCGAGAAGGAGTTGGCCCTGTGGCTCGAGAAAAAAGCTGGCCTGTGGCTCGAGAAGGAAACTTGCCCTTATCTTCAGAAGGAGTTGGCCCTGTGGCTCGAGAAAGAAGCGGGCCTGCGGCTCGAGAAGGAGCTGGCCCTGTGGCTCGAGAAGGAGGTTGCCCTTAGCTTGAGACGGAGCTGGCCCTGTGGCTTGAGAAGGAGGTTGCCCTTAGCTTGAGAAGGAGCTGGCCCTGTGGCTCGAGAAGGAGTTGGCCCTGTGGCTCGAGAAAGAAGCGGGCCTGTGGCTCGAGAAGGAAGCTTGCCCTTAGCTTGAGAAGGAGTTGGCACTGTGGCTCGAGAAAGAAGCTGGCCCTGTGGCTAGAGAAGGAGCTGTCCCTGTGGCTTGAGAAGGAAGCTTTCCCTTAGCTTGAGAAGAAGATGGCCCTGTGGCTCGAGAAGGAGTTGGCCCTGTGGCTTGAGAAAGAAGCGGGCCTCTGGCTCGAGAAGGAAGCTTGCCCTTAGCTTGAGAAGGGGCTGGCCCTGTGGCTCGAGAAAGAAACGGGCCTGTGGCTCGAGAAGGAAGCTTGCCCTTAGCTTGAGAAGGAGCTGGCCCTGTGGCTCGAGAAAGAAGCTGGCCCTGTGGCTAGAGAAGGAGCTGGCCCTGTGGCTTGAGAAGGAAGCTTTCCCTTAGCTTGAGAAGGAGATGGTCCTGTGGCTCGAGAAGGAGTTGGCCCTGTGGCTCGAGAAGGAAGCTTGCCCTTAGCTTGAGAAGGAGCTGGCCCTGTGGCTCGAGAAAGAAACGGGCCTGTGGCTCGAGAAGGAAGCTTGCCCTTAGCTTGAGAAGGAGCTGGCCCTCTGGCTCGAGAAAGAAGCTGGCCCTGTGGCTCGAGAAGGAAGCTTGCCCTTAGCTTGAGAAGGAGTTGGCACTGTGGCTCGAGAAAGAATTTGGCCCTGTGGCTCGAGAAAGAAGCTGGTCCTGTGGCTCGAGAAGGAGGTTGCCCTTAGCATGAGAAGGAGATGGCCCTGGCTAAAAAAGCTCTTAAGAAGGAAGCATTGACATCTTCAGTTTCGTTTTAATTACTTGCGAGGATGTGAAGCCGAAACATCTCTCCCCCGGCATCAGTATCGGGTCGGGATGATTGCTCCATCCTCGGCATCCCGAGCAGCTCTTGGGTGAGATTATTTTAAGTCATTTGGGATTAGTCTTGATTTTAAAAAAAAAAAAAAAATTACATTTTGGTTTAGACAGGGAAAAGTTGTGATTTTTTTTAATGAAAAAAAAAAAAAATACAATATATAATTTATAACAGGAAAATCCTAGTAGAGGACGACTGCAAGCATCAGGTGAGACGGTGTCAATGATAGTCCTTTTAAAAAGTCTTCCACTGAGCACGGTGCATTGACCTCATGTATGGACACAGTCGACGCATTGATGTCTGCTCCGAGCGCACAGTAAGCAAACTTTTGTCAGAAAACGGCCTGGCTATTCACACATCAATCTCTTTGAACATACCAAGGTCGCAGCGTCTGCCAACAGCCATAACCTGGCTGTGTGAACATGAGCTGAAATGTCAACAAATTCTAAACTAAATTTGTGAAAAAAAAAAAAATTAAATTTCTCATTGACCGTATCGGTGGACACAGGCACAAGCAGGTCATTGCATGAACGGCCTTGACCCCTTTTTGAGACGAAAGAAAGAGAGAGCATAATTTATTTTTTTTTACCTTGGCAGCCATGACGGAACGCTAGCATACGGCCGAGTCACAAAAGAACGGCTCGGGGTGGAGTCATGAATTTTGAAATACATTAAATTTCAACAAAATGGGATGCGTACGGCTAGAGTGACTTATCTACCCGTCATCGGACCAGACCGGTTCCAACTGGCTCACTCCAGATCGTCGGCCACCGAGGCTAAATATTTGCTTTGATAATACAAATTAGAAATCTTAAGCGTGCGTTCTGTCAAAAGGCCTAAGCCCTAGTTTACGACCGAGATTTCTGAAATAATAAAAGGAAGATTTAAAAAAAAAAAAAAAAATTATATTCAATTGCGGGTAAATGTCATGACCTAAGCGGTTTTTTTGTGTGTGTGTGTGGTGGATTTAATAGAAGTGTCATAAAGTGTACGGTACACAAAGTGCGCGTGAAATAGTATGCTCTGTTCACTGGGGCGTGTCCGACCTCTTGGGGGCATGTCTGCCCAACGTGGCATGTCCGCCCAGCGGGGCATGTCCGCCCATCGGGGCATGTGTCGCCCACTGTCTCACATCTGCCCTGCTCACGAAGTGATCGTTTCAAACAAGGCAGTGCCGGCACAGCAGTGGTTCTCAAAGTGGTTTACCCTGGCTCTCAATCACCAGTCCGCAAAAGAGAATCGAAAAATATATGAAATTATGTTTCCATCATCCCGACTGCAAGGTTAATTAATTCAGGCTGGTTCTACTGTTTTAAACGCATCACGCGAAGCTAGCTTAAAACAGGACTTGGAGCACTTGACTCATTACGTGAGGCTATCTTAAAATGGGACTTGGAGCACTTGACTGATTACGTGAGGCTAGCTTAAAATGGGACTTGGAGCACTTGACGCATTACGTGAGGCTAGCTTAAAATGGGACTTGGAGCACTTGACGCATTACGTGAGGCTAGCTTAAAATAGGACTCGGAGCACTTGACGCATTACGTGAGGCTACCTTAAAATAGGACTCGGAGCACTTGAAGCATTACGCGAAGCTAGCTTAAAATAGGACTCGGAGCACTTGACGCATTACGTGAGGCTAGCTTAAAATAGGACTTGGAGCACTTGACGCATTACGTGAAGCTAGTTTAAAATGGGACTTGGAGCACTTGACTCATTACGTGAGGCTAGCTTAAAATAGGACTTGGAGCACTTGACGCATTACGTGAAGCTAGCTTAAAATGGGACTTATAGCTCTTGACGCATTACTTAGCAATGCTGCAATTATTATTATCTTCTTTGCGTTTCAGAACAAAGTGTCGTTTACTCCGAGTTTGCTGGACGATTTTGCACGACGTCTTAAAAACCATTAAAAAAATTGATTGGAGTTGTCAAAATTTGATTAAATCACAGTCACTTATGCAGATGGAGATGGATTGGTCACACGCTCAGAAAGCCCACATCAAGTATCACGAGACAAGCCCTCACTTGGAACCCCCACATGACAAGAGAAAAAGAGGTCGACACAAAATGACTTGGAGAAGGGAGCTGGAGGCAGACACCAAAAAGAGTGGGCACAACTCGGGGGGGGGGGGGGGGGGGACAGCTGGAGGGATTTGCCCAAGACCGGGATGCCTGGAGAGCCTCTGTTTGTGGCCTATGGCCCAGACGGGGCGACAGGCGATGATGATGACAGTCGCTTCGCAATTTATAAATAGATTTATATATTTTTTTTTAAACTAACTTTAATAACCTTTAAAACGGTTACATTATTTGACAAAGTTTTATATATAAAAAAAACATAATTAAAATATATACCAATCTTAGGCATTATGCCGAGTATTCCTTCTTTTTTTTTACATTTAGGTTCACCATATTCCATGTTTCCTCATCTGGAAAATTGAGCAAATTTTTAACTCCCTTTGAATCTCTTAAAGTCCCATTTCACCTATATTTCACCCAAATTTCACCCACATTTCACCCAAATTTCACCCACATTTCACCCACATTTCACCCACATTTCTAGGAAATTGTTTGTTGTTTACGAACTTCTTTTTAACTGCTATACTCCCCCCCCCCCCAACCACAAATTCTCACTCCCCCATTAATCTCCTAAACCTACCCCCACCCCCACACACAGACACACCAAAAAGGCTAAAGAAAAACACCACCAGTTTGACATGAATCATAGAAATACCTGCTCAACTCGTAATATAAATTATAATTATAGAAAATTTTCCGTCTTTCAACAATACATCCTAATCATATGGGATAGGAATCCTTATTATATCAGCTGCTGGCGTGGTGACGTCGCGAGGGGTGCACTTGTCGATTTGGCGCATGGTGTGTGGCCAGCTGGAGAATCACGGTGCGGACTTTGAGGGTGTCGTTTAAAACACATTCGATCTACCGCAGGCGTGGCCTTCTAATCGCTGTATCCTGGACATCCCCTCTCTAGCCGATCTATCGTCGGTGTGGCCTTCAAATCGTTGTACCCTTGACATCCCATCTCTAGCCGATCTACCGCAGTTGTGGCCTTCAAATCGTTGTACCCTGGACATCCCATCTCTAGCCGATCTACCGCAGTTGTGGCCTTCAAATAGTTGTACCCTGGACATCCCATCTCTAGCCGATCTACCGCAGTTGTGGCCTTCAAATCGTTGTACCCTGGACATCCCATCTCTAGCCGATCTACCGCTGGCGTGGTCTTTATCGTTGTACCCTGGACATCCCATCTCTGGGGTGGTGAGTTTTTCCTCAAGAATTTGGTCAATAGCCCTTCAGGTCTGGGACTTTTAAGGGTGGAATAAAAGTCCGTGCGGGCCGGACTCAGACTTGCTGAGGCCCTAAGCTATAAAAAGTTCATAGCCCGCGCAGATTGTGAGGCCCTAGGGTGTGGCTTATTTAGCTCACATACCCTGCAGATTGTGAGGCCCTAGGGTGTGACTTATTTAGCTCACATACCCTGCATATTGTGAGGCCCTAGGGTGTGACTTATTAAGCTCACATAACCGGCATATTGTGAGGCCCTAGGGTGTGACTTATTTAGCTCACATACCCTGCATATTGTGAGGCCCTAGGGTGTGACTTATTTAGCTCACATACCCGGCATATTGTGAGGCCCTAGGATGTGGCTTATTTAGCTCAGATACCCGGCAGATTGTGAGGCCCTAGGATGTGGCTCATTTAGCTCACATACCCGGCAGGTTGTGAGGCCCTAGTGTGTGGCTTATTTAGCTCACATACCCGGCAGATTGTGAGGCCCTAGGGTGTGGCTCATTTAGCACACATACCCGGCAGGTTGTGAGGCCCTAGGGTGTCGCTTATTTAGCTCACATACCCGGCAGGTTGTGACGCCCTAGGGTGTGGCTCATTTAGCTCAGATACCCGGCATGTTGTGAGCCCATAGTGTGTGGCTCATTTAGCTCATAGGTGAATCCGGCACGGAAGACGGCGCTTATCTTTTCATGGCATTGGTCTCCACCTTCATTGTTAGCTGCCTCTGTCGCTTGGTGCTCTGGTAGCTGACTGCTCTTGCCCTTCTGGGCACTCGCCTAAATCTACACATATGTGACCATTTCGCCCCGTCCTTGGTGAAAATATTTCCCCGGGATGTCTCATTTCAGCTCATTGCCTACTTGAGCAGCTGTCCACTGAAACTTATGTCCAGGTTTCCTGGGGGTATGGGGTACGCTGACATGCACGAACATATACGAACATTGAAAAATAACCAAAAGTTATATCGATAACAAAACAAAAAAAAACAAAAAAAAACACATTTAAAAACATTTGCAGGGATACAGAGCCATGATGAACGGCGTGCATGGGATGTTTACACGTCAACGTTTTTCATTGTACACCTGGACTCACATATCATTCGCTACAAGTTGACTGTGTGTAATGTGGCTAATTTCTTAGAAAGAAAAAAAAATCTGTGAAAGAAAATGCGCCCCCATAGAGCTAGTTAATAAGGCCCTTTCATGTTCTGAAGAATTGAAATCATCCATCCGTGGTATGCCACCGATTCTCAAATTGTGATACATGGACATTTCATTAATTCAGGAGTCACCATACGGAGTGACCACACAAAAAAAAAAAAAAAATGTACAACAACAACAATACAGGTATCAAGTCTGCAATTAAAAGATACGCACACTGTGCAAGGCATAACGTTAAAAGAAAATTTGGATCAGAGAATGTTCTGGTTCAAAATTTCCAAAATATTGAGAACCCCCCCACTCTCCCCCCCCCCCCCCCCCCCGGTGTAAGCCATTTAAACAAAAGCGTGCGATCAACCGCTCTGGGTGCGTAAACGTGAATAGAAAGGAAATCGCACTTGGCAACGCCGTGGCTTACGGTTATTTACTCCTTCAAACGTATTTAGTGTCATCAATACGCACCCTTTAATTGTGTTGCGGTTATTTTTTTTCTAAGCGTAGTGCAGAATGCAGAGAGGAATAGAGAAGGATAGTTTTCATGTCAGCTGTGGCGCCCGAACGGTCCAAGCACTGATGATGATGATGAGGATTTTTTTTCTTTATTTTTTTTTCTCCAAAGCATAGAAAAATAGACTTCTTGTGAAAACAATTTTTTTTTTTTAAAATCAGTAAAACATATTAACTAATTTGTCCCCCACCCCCCCCCCCCAACCCAATTTGTTTTATTTAATTGATGGCACGTGCTCACGAGTCCCACTTTAGATCATCAACATGAACAGTGGCGTAGGAAGAAATGAGGGTGGGGGGGGGGGGGTGGAAGGGTGAAAATTTAGGCCAACTGCAGGGTTCTGTTCGTGAAAGGGGCAGGGGGAGGAATCTTGACCCGCCCCGGGGGGGGGGGGCGGACACTAAACCTAACTACTCCACTGCATAGGCACTTAAATATATAGGCCAGTCCCACTTTGTAACATAGGCACTTAAATATATAGGCCAGTCCCACTATGTAACATAGGCACTTAAATATATAGGCCAGTCCCACTTTGTAACATAGGCACTTAAATATATAGGCCAGTCCCACTTTGTAACATAGGCACTTAAATATATAGGCCAGTCCCACTATGTAACATAGGCACTTAAATATATAGGCCAGTCCCACTATGTAACATAGGCACTTAAATATATAGGCCAGTCCCACTTTGTAACATAGGCACTTAAATATATAGGCCAGTCCCACTATGTAACATAGGCACTTAAATATATGGGCCAGTCCCACTATGTAACATAGGCACTTAAATATATAGGCCAGTCCCACTATGTAACATAGGCACTTAAATATATAGGCCAGTCCCACTATGTAACATAGGCACTTAAATATATAGGCCAGTCCCACTTTGTAACATAGGCACTTAAATATATAGGCCAGTCCCACTATGTAACATAGGCACTTAAATATATAGGCCAGTCCCACTTTGTAACATAGGCCCTTAAATATATAGGCCAGTCCCACTTTGTAACATAGGCACTTAAATATATAGGCCAGTCCCACTATGTAACATAGGCACTTAAATATATAGGCCAGTCCCACTTTGTAACATAGGCACTTAAATATATAGGCCAGTCCCACTTTGTAACATAGGCACTTAAATATATAGGCCTGTCCCACTTTGTAACATAGGCACGTAAATATATAGGCAAGTCCCACTATGTAACATAGGCACTTAAATATATAGGCCAGTCCCACTATGTAACATAGGCACTTAAATATATAGGCAAGTCCCACTATGTAACATAGGCACTTAAATATATAGGCAAGTCCCACTATGTAACATAGGCACTTAAATATATAGGCCAGTCCCACTATGTAACATAGGCACTTAAATATATAGGCAAGTCCCACTATGTAACATAGGCACTTAAATATATAGGCCAGTCCCACTATGTAACATAGGCATTTAAATATATAGGCCAGTCCCACTTTATAACATAGGCACTTAAATATATAGGCCAGTCCCACTTTGTAACATAGGCACTTAAATATATAGGCCTGTCCCACTTTGTAACATAGGCACTTAAATATATAGGCCTGTCCCACTTTGTAACATAGGCACGTAAATATATAGGCAAGTCCCACTATGTAACATAGGCACTTAAATATATAGGCCAGTCCCACTATGTAACATAGGCACTTAAATATATAGGCAAGTCCCACTATGTACCATAGGCACTTAAATATATAGGCCAGTCCCACTATGTAACATAGGCACTTAAATATATAGGCCAGTCCCACTATGTAACATAGGCACTTAAATATATAGGCAAGTCCCACTATGTAACATAGGCACTTAAATATATAGGCCAGTCCCAATATGTAACATAGGCACTTAAATATATAGGCCATCCCACTATGTAACATAGGCACTTAAATATATAGGCCAGTCCCACTATGTAACATAGGCACTTAAATATATAGGCCAGTCCCACTATGTAACATAGGAATTTATTAGAATCTAAGTATACATCTTTTTTTTTTTTTAATTTAATTTTTTCTTTTTAAAATCTCTAAACTATTCACTCTCTCACCCAATCCCATCCCATTCCACGCCACCCACCCCACCCCATCCCACGCCACCCTATGCGTGTATTAATCTTTTAACACGATTTACGCTAACTTGGCACGGTCTTTTAAATGTTTATGGAGAAGATCCTTTTTTTACGGGCAAAATCTACAGGCTACGAAACAATAAAAATGAATGAGTGAATGAATGGATGAATGAATGAATGAGTGAATAAATGAATGAATGAATGGATGAATGAATGAATGAGTGAATAAATGAATTAATGAATGGATGAATGAATGAATGGATGAATGAATGAATGAATGAATGAATGATTGATAGGAGCTAACACAAACCAACAAAATCAACAACAAGACATATAAACAACACCAATTTAAAAAAAAACCACCTTCGCATGACAGTTTTACAACAAACAAAACAAAATATGCGCAATCATGATTTGTATAAACATAATCTTCAGAGTAACGGCACAAAAAAAATGGGGGGGGGGGAGGAAAGGGGGCAGGGCTGGAATTAATCTTCACAGCTTCGCTCAAAATAAAAAAGAAAAAAAACGAACACAAAAGAAACTGTGGACGCTAAGGTGTTTAAAAAAATACCCCTTGGGAGCAGAACCGTGACGAGGTGGTTGTGGGGTGGGGTGGGGGAGGAGGGAAGAAAAGGCGAAGGCGAAAGGAGCTCGGAAGTCGGGCAACCGTAAAGAGCGTGGTGCGCGGGCCGCGATTCACTTCGTAATGGTATCGAATCCTCACCATCCCCGAGATGCTTGAATCAACCCTCAAAACATTGGGATCGATACTAATGGGATTTTTTTTTTCATCTTTTTTTTTTCTCTCCTCACGGAAGGGTAAAAGTGTCATCCTGTTATAGAAGACACGCAACAAAAAACAAGCGAAACCGGCTGAGACCAGATTTTCTATACCTTAAAAGCCACTGAAATCCGGAAAACTGGTCGAATCTGGTTCTTGTACACTTAAGTAACGTGATGTCGTACACGTGTTGAGTTTGTTTTTATTTTAATGCATTGCTCGACAGAAAAAAAGGACATTTATTTGGGGGTGATGGTTTTATATTCATTATTTTTTTTTAAAGGACGTGGGGGTTGCGTGGGGGTGAAAACAGCTAAGAGAATGTAGCTCAAAGTCAAACCTCATTTTGAAGGTCATTCAATCAAACATTGCGTTTGACATATCCTTTTTTTTATTTAAAATATAAAAAAAAAAGTATAGTAGATAAAACATTAATTTCATTTAGAGGTCAACAGAAAGGTCGAAATACCAGCATCCCGTTTCGTGATAACTGTCATGCCAGAAGGGACCCCCCCCCCCATACCACCCCCGGGAACTTATATGATAAACATAAACTACACAAACAAGAAACAATGGGGACTAAAGTGCATTTAAAAAAAAAAAAAGGATTTCTTTCTCTAATCCTAAACATTTGGGTGAAGTATTTCTCAGACAGAGTTTTGTGACGCGTGCGTCATCATCATTCAATAGTTCTGCACTCGTCCATATGATTTTTTCATGACACTTCCCCCCCCCCCCCCCACGCAAGGGATAAAACACAGTTTTGTGACAACCTTTGAGAGAACGTTTATATGTAAAAAAAAAAAAATACTTTGCATCTTGTACATATTTTTTTCAATTAAAAACAAAAGGTATATGTAATCCACGACAAAGAGTTAAAATATAAAGCTATCGGAAAGAGTCTTTATTGGTAAATCCCTACTGAATGAGTTAACAGAACATCACCACACCTTTTAAGAATATTACCCACTGCAAACGAACTATTAGAATATTACCCATCCCAAACGAACTTTTAGAATATTACCCGTCCAAACAGAACAATTTATTAGAATATTACCATCCCACCCGAACTATATGAATATTACCAACCCCAACCGAACTATAAGAATGATACAAAACCCAACCTAAATAGTAGAATATTATCTTTCCCCAGCGAAATTTAAAATATTACCAATCTCAACGAAACTATTAGAAAATTACCCATCCCAACCGAACTATTAGAATATTACCCATCCAAACAAATCTATTAGAATATTCACCATCACAACCGAACAATAATAAATATTAGAATATATTACCCATCGCAACTGAACTATTACAATATTAACCACCCCAAACGAACTATTAGAATATTACAATTCCAGCATTAATATCAGAATATTACCCATCCCAACAGAACAGGTAAAATATTACCAATCCCAACCAAACAATTAAAATATTACCCATCCAAACCAAGCTATTAGAATATTACCCCTCCCAAACGAACTTTTAAAATACTATCCATCTCAACCGAAATATTGGAATATTACCCATCCCAACAGAACTATTATGATATTACCCATCCTAGCCGAACTTTTAAAATATTACCCATCCCAACCAAAGTATTAGAGTATTACCCCTCCCCCCCCAACCTATCTCTTAGAATATTACCTATCCTAACAGAAAAAAATAGAATATTATCCATTCCAAACAAACTAATAAAGATGTTATCCATGCCAACGGAACAATTAGAATATTACCCATTCCAACCTAACTATTAGAATATTACCCATTCCAACCTAACTATTAGAATATTACCCATTCCAACCTAACTATTAGAATATTACCCATTCCAACCTAACTATTAAAATATTACCCATTCCAACCTAACTATTAGAATATCCCAACCGATATATTAAAATTGTACACTAAAAAACTGAAAAAAAAGTAATTGCTATTAAACTCCTAAGCACACACACACATACACACACACACACATATACACACACACATATACACACACATACACACAAACACTTAAGAGTCATGTGTATAATAAACGTCTAAAAAAACGTGTATTTTTTCCACACCAATCCCAAAACGTGTGATTATTGCCAATCCCAAAACGTGTGATTATTTCCACAGCCATCCCAAAACGTGTGATTATTTCCACAGCTATCCCAAAACGTGTGATTATTTCCACACCCGTCCCAAAACGTGTGATTATTTCCACAGCCATCCCAAAACGTGTAATTATTTCCACACCCATCCCCAAAAGTGTGATTATTTCCACAGCCATCCCCAAATCGTGTGATTATTTCCACAGCCATCCCCAAAACGTGTGATTATTTCCACACCCATCCCAAAACGTGTGATTATTGCCAATCCCAAAACGTGTGATTATTTCCACAGCCATCCCAAAAACGTGTGATTATTTCCACACTCATCCCCAAAACGTGTGATTATTTCCACAGCCATCCCAAAAAAACGTGTGATTATTAGAATCCTGTTCTTGCAGACTTACATTAAGAATCGTGATTCCTTTACGTTTGTGGATTATACGTGCGATGACCCGATAACGAGGTAATGAGTATTTTCGGACACTTCAGTTTTATAATGGGTCATGAAAACGCTGCCCCCCACCAACAACAATTCATTACCGATGACCAATGAAAATAAATAACAAAACAACAATTTCTGCCGCACCAAGAAAGGAAAAAAAACAATTAGGTCATCGGCGTAGCTAGGGTTGGTGCCAGCCAGGGGCGGGCTGAGAAATTTGCCAACCTTTTCATGAAAAAAACAACCTCTTCAGTTTTCCGAAAATACCGCACCAAACTTCCTACGCCACTGTATTAGGTAAGTTACACACCTGAGGCGTTAAGGGGGAGTCAGATGTGAGAGTTTAGGCTAAAGGGGGGATTCAGATGGGAGAGTTTAGGCTAAAGGAGGATTCAGATGGGAGAGTTTAGGCTAAAGGGGGGAGTCAGATGGGAGAGTTTAGGCTAAAGGGGGAGACTTTTAAGGTGAGAAGAGGGGACGCTTGGTGGCAACGATACTGGAGAGTAGGTAGCGGATGACGATGACGTGAAGATGGAAGAGGAAAGAAGGGGTGGTTTTTTTTTATAGGGTATTATATACACAAGAACTTAAGATATGGAGGAAGGAGGTTAGTGTCGTAATTTGTGAGAGCAATAATGCTTAGAATACTTTCGTTTGTTGCCCCGGACCATTCTTACCATCCAGAATAAAACGCTTTTCTTAAAAAAAATGTCCGCTGAAGTCTTAATAATCCCTCCCCTACCAAAAAAGTGCCACCCGGGGCGGACCCCCACTTTGCGACCCCCCCCCCCCCTACTCCTACGCAAGTGAGTGTATTACCCACAAAACATGAATGATAAGAATTTCTTTTATTACCAATGAAAAAAAAAATTATTATTTAATCCACCCAGATGCGTAACTAGCGGGGGGGGGGGGGGTACATGTTTCCCTTGGCGCCAGACTAGTAAGGGGCGCCAAATTGTGCTTTGATATTATTTTATTGATGAATATAATGGGCTTGAGAGTTAAAATAAAGAAAGGGAGGCTCTTTAAAATGAATCTTGTCCCCTGGCGCCAAACACTCTAGCTACGCCTTTGAACCCGCACCACAAACTAGTAATTATTCTATAACCCAGCAATACCAATAATTAATTTATGCCCCATTTAAAGACCGAGTATAATATGTCAGTATTGCTAGATTACAACATAAGCATACCGTACTTGAAAGGCATCACACCTGGAAACGTAGAATCAACGCGCTTCCTCTAAAAAAATGGTTCTTAACCATCGGTGATAAAAGAAAATGTTGATGAAAAATCCAAATAAGCCTGATTTTCTGGGTGTTACCGTACCCCAACAGTGCCCCCCCCCTGCACCCACGAGGGGCTACAGGCACCCCTGGTTAAGAGCCCTTCTGCTCTAACGAATCTTTGGTTTGCTCTAACTCAAAAATAAATTGATCCCACTTCTTCTCTTCTCTAAATTGCTTTGTATCAAGTGATGAATCTTGATCAAGGATAATTAACTGAAGGGGTGCAAAACATGCACACACACACACACCACCCCACTTTTCCGGGTGGTCAGGATTCAATTGTGCCCTCCCCTAATCACATCCCCCCTAACCCAAATCGAGATATCACCTAGTGAGCAAAGATTTGATCCGACGAACCTGGCCGGATACCAAGAACACGTTCATCAACACTGAATGACCCCACCGGACTCCAGCATAAATAATTAACTTTAAAAAAAACAAAAAAAAAAAACATTTACAACATGATCTAAAGTCGAAGGAATTCTCAACCAAAGAAACATTGGCCCCCGTCGCGTGGACGACACATTGATGGTGCGGTCGAGAGTGACACATCTGTTAGGAACTGGATTGTTATGAATGTCTGGTCGGGCGACGTGTTGCCAGTGAGAGTGTTTTGTTAGCGTTGATTGTGAGGTCAGAGGTGAAATGATCGGAGGGAATAAAAAGTTGTGAGCTGGTAGTTGAGAAGAAGTAGAGCCAGGAGTTGGTCGAGAGGGGAGCCGGGAGATCGTTAGTTGAGCTGAGAAGCAAGTTAGTGTAGAGTAGAGTAGTAAGGGAGATAGTAGGTTTGTTAGAGTCACTGTAAGGTTTGTTGCCTGAGTAGGCTGTGTTAGTGCGAGATGTAATTGTGTAACAAAGTGTATAGTTTTAGTATACAGAAATAAATACAGGATTGACTTTGGACGCTGTTGTTTTGGTCTATTATGAATCTGGTGTGACAGAGTATATTCGTTAACCCTGGACAACGAAAGTAGACCGTAACAACATCCCATTATCAAAAGAAACCTTTTAAAAAAATGGAGCATACAGTGTGACCCATTTGTCATATTACACCCAGTTATTTAAACTTTCCACAAAAGCTCCGATTTTCTAACAGTAATCGGGGGTCTTTTGTATACCCGGTGGCTATTTAAAGCTACGAATCCTCTATAAATAACATTGTTCTAAAAATAACCATCGACATTGGACAGTATAAAGGGATGAAGAAGTTTTATCTGACGCGACACCTTTCAATTCATGTAAGTCTTCCATTAGACTCAACACTTTAACCCATCCTCTTAGGGCAATGGAAATTTCCGTCCAGAAAGTTATAGCAAGAACCTTGAAAGTTCATGGCCGCGTTATTTAGAAGAACCCGCCTTCCCGAGATGCTCTTGATACGCCCCGGAAGGACTTTGTGTTCCGACACTCGCTAAACATTATTATTTACCCTATACTGAATAGAGGTATCGGTTGATGGCTACAATAACATAATACCAAATTTTAATATACGCTACAGAAATAAATATTGTGTTTAAAAATGTGTGGGGGGGGGGGGGAGGAGGGGAATGTCGTTAGAAGCTCCTTGAACTCAAGGTCACAATTTATTAAAAGTTCGTTCTCCGAACACCGAAGGGCGAAACAAAGCGACCAGGCAAAAGTGCATCTTTAGTGATGTCGTGAATTTTGGGGGTATAGTGGGTGCAATGGTAAGGGCCATCCATGTAGTACGTACGCAATGAATTGGGGGAAAGGTGGGTTGTTGATTTTGGCGATTGTGCGAAGGTGTGCCTTTGCAAACAACGTCAGTCATGTAGCCCAGTAGCTCGCTAGCCACGTAGCCCAGCATTATAGCTAACAAGCCATGTAGCTCACTAACCACGTATTCCAGTAGCTCACCTGCCACGTAGCCCGATAGCTCACTATCAACGTAATCCGGTAGCTCACTATCAACGTAATCCGGTAGCTTAGTAACTCATCAGCCACTTAGCCCAGTAGCTCCTTAACCCCGTTCCACAGTAGCTTAATCCGCAGTCCACGTAGTCCAGTAGCTCACTAGCCACGTAGTCCAGTAGCTCAATCCGCAGTCCACGTAGTTCAGTAGCTCGCAACCCTCGTAGCCCAGTAGCCTAGCCACGTAGTCCAGTAGCTCAACCCGCAGTCCACGTAGTCCAGTAGCTCACTAACCACGTAGTCCAGTAGCTCAATCCGCAGTCCACGTAGTCCAGTAGCTCCCTAGCCTACGTACGTAGCCCAGTAGCTCAATCCGCAGTCCACGTAGTCCAGTAGCTCAACCCGCAGTCCACGTACCCCTGTAGCTCAATCCGCAGTCCACATAGTCCAGTAGCTCAATCAGCAGTCCACGTAGTCCAGTAGCTCAATCCGCAGTCCACGTTGTCCAGTAGCTCAATCCGCAGTATACGTAGTCCAGTAGCTCACTAGCCACGTAGTCCAGTAGCTCAATCCGCAGTCCACGTAGTCCAGTAGCTCCCTAGCCTACGTACGTAGCCCAGTAGCTCAATCCGCAGTCCACGTAGTCCAGTAGCTCAACCCGCAGTCTACGTACCCCTGTAGCTCAATCCGCAGTCCACATAGTCCAGTAGCTCAATCCGCAGTCCACGTAGTCCAGTAGCTCAATCCGCAGTCCACGTTGTCCAGTAGCTCAATCCGCAGTCCACGTTGTCCAGTAGCTCAATCCGCAGTCTACGTAGTCCAGTAGCTCAATCAGCAGTCCACGTAGTCCAGTAGCTCACTAGCCACGTAGTCCAGTAGCCCAGTAGCTCAATCCACTGTCCACGTAGTCCAGTAGCTCACTAGCCACGTAGTCCAGCTCACTAGCCCCGTACCCCAGTAGCTCAATCCGCAGTCCACGTAGTCCAGTAGCTCCCTAGCCACATAGTCCAGTAGCTCACTAGACACGTAGTCCAGTAGCTCACTAGCCACGTAGTCCAGCTCACTAGCCCCGTACCCCAGTAGCTCAATCCGCAGTCCACATAGTCCAGTAGCTCACTAGACACGTTGTCCAGTAGCTCACTAGCCACGTAGTCCAGCTCACTAGCCCCGTACCCCAGTAGCTCAATCCGCAGTCCACGTAGTCCAGTAGCTCCCTAGCCACATAGTCCAGTAGCTCACTAGCCACGTAGTCCAGCTCACTAGCCCCGTACCCCAGTAGCTCAATCCGCAGTCCACGTAGTCCAGTAGCTCCATTGCCACATAGTCCAGTAGCTCACTAGACACGTTGTCCAGTAGCTCACTAGCCACGTAGTCCAGCTCACTAGCCCCGTACCCCAGTAGCTCAATCCGCAGTCCACGTAGTCCAGTAGCTCCCTAGCCACATAGTCCAGTAGCTCACTAGCCACGTAGTCCAGCTCACTAGCCCCGTACCCCAGTAGCTCAATCCGCAGTCCACGTAGTCCAGTAGCTCCCTAGCCACATAGCCCAGTAGCTCACTAGACACGTAGCCCAGTAGCTCAATCCGCAGTCCACGTAGTCCAGTAGCTCCCTAGCCACATAGCCCAGTAGCTCACTAGCCCCGTACCCCAGTAGCTCAATCCGCAGTCCACGTAGCCCAGTAGCTCCCTAGCCACATAGTCCAGTAGCTCACTAGCCCCGTACCCCAGTAGCTCAATCCGCAGTCCACATAGTCCAGTAGCTCCCTAGCCACGTAGCCCAGTAGCTCACTAGCCCCGTACCCCAGTAGCTCAATCCGCAGTCCACGTAGCCCAGTAGCTCCCTAGCCACATAGTCCAGTAGCTCACTAGACACGTAGCCCAGTAGCTCACTAGCCACATAGCCCAGTAGCTCACTAGCCACATAGCCCAGTAGCTCACTAGACACGTAGCCCAGTAGCTCACTAGACACGTAGCCCAGTAGCTCACTAGCCACATAGTCCAGTAGCTCACTAGCCACATAGCCCAGTAGCTCACTAGCCACATAGCCCAGTAGCTCACTAGACACGTAGCCCAGTAGCTCACTAGCCACGTAGTCCAGTAGCTCCCTAGCCCCATAGCCAAGTAGCTCCCTAGCCACGTAGCCCAGTAGCTCACTAGCCACATAGCCCAGTAGCTCACTAGCCACATAGCCCAGTAGCTCACTAGACACGTAGCCCAGTAGCTCACTAGACACGTAGCCCAGTAGCTCACTAGCCACATAGTCCAGTAGCTCACTAGCCACATAGCCCAGTAGCTCACTAGCCACATAGCCCAGTAGCTCACTAGACACGTAGCCCAGTAGCTCACTAGCCACGTAGTCCAGTAGCTCCCTAGCCCCATAGCCAAGTAGCTCACTAGCCACGTAGCCCAGTAGCTCAATCCACAGTCAACGTAGTCCAGTAGTTCAATCCGCAGTCCACATAGTCCAGTAGCTCGCTGGCTGGTGTGCAAATTAGTATGATCGAAACGCGACGTTAGGCCCCTGATTAAACCAAAAAAAAATAATAATTAAACAACCCCCTTTTTTTTTTGCTGTCATCATCTTGTTTTCCCCCCCAGAATGCAATGTGTGACGTCATAACCAGGGTACAGGTAAACCGGAAATCTGCAGACCGCCAATACTGTAAAAGATGCTAACGAAAATTTAAAAGTGCCCAGCCAATCGCACTGCAGTCAAGCGATTTTAAGTATTAAATTGTGTATTTATTCTTTCAGCAATTATTTCAACATTGATCATAGCAACAAGCAAAGGGAAGAAAAGAATATCTTAGACGAAAGATTTAAAAAAAACAACAAAACAAAAACAGTTACTGCAAGACGTATCAACCCAGTGGCGTAGTGAGGGGGGGGGCAAGGGGCATCATGCCCCGGGGGCTACTCACAAAGGGGCGCCAAATGGTATATTTCACTATAATATTGTATATTTTTCGAATAGGGAGGGCGCTAAAAAGGTATTGGGGGCGCTAAAAAGGTACTGTGCCCCGGGCGCGAGTTAAGCTCGCTACGCCACTGGATCAACCTTTGACCTTTTTAAATGATTGTGTCCGATCAGCGGACGGCAACCTGCAGCCCAGGAGCCTTAGTGCGTCTCTTTAAATGAATACATTAAAAGTGCGTCTTTAAAAAAAAAATTTGATTTCAAGAACATTCTGAATAAATAATTGGCTAATGCTGATAGAATTCACCATGACGTCATTTGCGTGTTTTTTCCCTGGTTCCGACTGGGTCAAAACCAAGGTTAGTGATAAGTTAGGCTCCAGGTTAGGTTTAGGGATAGATTTAGGGTTCAGGTTAGGTTTAGGGATAAATTTAGGACATAAATTCGAGGGTCGCGGCAACCAAGATGGCGGCACGCGGTGATTTCTCTCAGCATTTACCAAATAATTTGATAACAATGTTTTTAAACGCAGTTTTTACATTTAAAGTATTAGCAGCATAATACAACACAAAGGTGTTAGGGGCCATTTCGCCCCCCGCACCCCCCCCCCAATTGCATCAGCCTGTGGCTCCCTAAATATTCTCTCAGCATGTATAAATGACCAAATGCTTTTTTTTTAGTTTACAAAAATTATAATAATAAAGGTTGTTGACACCAGAGGTCTAGAAACTCTAGTAGAATGTATTAAATGTGGGCTCTTTTTTTAAATAACATTTTTAAAATATTTTTTTTATTTATCTCCAGAGAGCAAAGACTACGGTACTGCAAGCCGATGCCACTTGTCAGTACATTTCGTCGTCATAATTCGGTGCCCCTTTCTCGGTCACGTGCGCCACGACACATGACACTGACATTTTCACCCACATTTTATACGACTTAAACTATATAGTAAAAGTACGTGGAATAAAAATTAAAAAAAAATAATCTAGCATCTACTAACGCCGAGTCGCACACACATTTCTCGCTTTTTATGTAGCAGGGCAAACACTGTTTAACATTTTACCCCAAAGAAGTTCGGTGTCGTATTTCCATTGTGAGATCGCCTAATGCAGTCTCCGATTTCCTGGCGATGTATTGAAATATTTTCCCTTTTTAACGTGTTATCCGTATGCCAGGCACGATCCCCCCTGGCCGTGGGCGGTGTTTTCTTAACATATTACAACAAGCGCTTTTGTTAGAATCGTTTATTTAATCAACTTATTTTTTTAGTGTTTTTTTTTTTTTTTTTTTTTTTAAAGGTGGTACTGTTTAAAGAATTTCTTTTTTGTGTTTAATGTGAGAACCTCTAATTGCGATAACGGTGTCCTAAATGCATGTAAAAAGTGAATCGTTTCCAATGGATTTGTAAACATGGTTGTTGCATATAGGAGGTAGCACGGCTAAAGACATAGGTATGTTAGAATGACTGGAAGGCAGAATGTTGTATAGTCTAAGGACATAGGTATGTTAGAATGTCTAAGGACATGGGTATGTCAGAATGTCTATAAGAGAGAAGGTTGCACGGCTAAGGACATGGGTATGTCAGAATGTCTAGAAGAGAGAAGGTTGTACAGCAAAGGACAAGGGGATGTCAGAATGTCTATAAGAGAGAAGGCTGTAAAGTCTAAGGACATAGGTATGTTAGAATGTCTGGAAGATAGAAGGTTGTAATGTCTAAGGAAATAGGTATGTTAGAATGTCTGGAAGATAGAAGGTTGTAAAGTCTAAGGACATAGGTATGTTAGAAAGTCTAGGAAGAGAGAAGGTTGTAAAGTCTTAGGACATAGGTATGTTAGAATGTCTAGGAAGAGAGAAGGTTGTTACTGAAAACATCAGTATGTTAAAATCCATGGAACCTTAACCAATGAGGAAAAAACTCTGGAATATAGAAAGTTTTACATCTGTAAAAATCAACCAGTGTGTTATAGAAAGTGGTGACTCCGAGTCCTTAAAACAATAGCATGCATCCCCTATTACTGTAATCAATTCATCTGTGAAAACTCCAGCAATTTTCAGTTCGCATACCTGAACACGAAGTATAAAAAAACAACTCCATCAAGGCATCATATATTCAATTGAATATAAAAAGTTAATTAAAAATAATAATAATAATAAAAAAATCCACACACTTTCTGCGGTTTCCAAACTATTTTCTTTAGCGGTTATACACGTAATTTATAAGAATGACACACTACTCAAAATGGCTCGTCGGCTCCTGCGTTAAATAATTAATATTCATACTTAAATTGCGAAATTCCTATTTACGTTGCCAGAGTAAATAAAAATAGCAACAAAATATCACGTGACAAGTTGACGAGGACGTGATGTTGGATGACTCCGTTACAGTCTTGTCATATTTATCTCACTTCGCCTTTTAGCTCTTATAACTAAAATATACGTCTGTTCATGTATATGTATATTATGTAGAAGAGATATCTTCTATTTTTAAAAAAAAATATTTTATTTTTATATGTGATTTTTTTTTAATTGTTTTTTTTAATAGATTTTTAAAAGTACGAAGTCTTGAGACCATCGCGAAGAAACCACAGGTCAGGAATAGCTGATCAGGAACCATTGACTCTGTCGTCATCCGTGTTTATCAAATACCTACCGTGAACTTAATACCCAGAATGTCAAAATTAAGGAAGTTGCCGGGCGACAGTGTTTCACTTTTGATCACAGCACTAGTGATACGCATTGAAACTTGTTTCACCAATGTTTCCAGTCGGCTGATGAATCTCCCTCCACAAGTGCCGGCCGATGGTACAGTTGCAGACACGGGCCGAGTTAAGTCTTACGTCAGCAGTCACGGCACGATGACTTTTCACAGACGATGCTCATGGATAGGTTCTAGTGACGTCAGGACCATCACTAGTTGGACAGTGGCATGAAGTCAGTTCTGTGCTCTTGTAATTCACTTGTGGGTTTTTGCTTTGGAGGACGGCAGACATTGATGACGTCAAAGATGGATATTTGTCCCAATTTTTTGTGTGTACATTATTCAGAAATAAATAACAAAAATATGAAGAGCTATTTTTGCTTTTTCACTGGTGACTTTAATTTTTGAATGTGTTAGTTGGTGGGACACGGTGAGATGAGCCACAGACGGATGTCAAGCTAGTCAATCTCAGAGCTTTTAGGACATAACACAAAATTTGAAACGAAAAAGAAAATTGTATTGTTACTGTAAATATTTTACATAAAATTCTCAAGTGTATATTTGAAATATACTTTGTATTGTTCTCTTAGTGAAAATAATATCAGGTTTTTTTTTAGACGAACAGCACTGCTGACTTATGCATTAGTTGCATAGGACCTACGAAAAATTAAGGTCCTACGAAATAATTTTACTTTTAAAGTCTTCTTGTCGTATTGAGGTCTCATCCATTGTTTAATTCAAAAAAGTGATGTTATATATATATATGTATATTACACCTGCGTTTTCAATATTAAATACATAGTAATTATTTTGTTTCGATTAAATGTGTTTAATTTATTTTATAAATGTTAATCCGCAATGTTAACTTTAAGATTATATTTTTTTTAAAATTAAGTAGTGTCCAGGGCTAAGAGGAAGCTAATAATGCGACTCTGCCCAAAAGGAGGTCCCTGGCATATAAGTAAATGGTCAAATTTGCCACTGATGGGTACTTGCTTTAAATGTTTCGAATCCCCGAGGAATATGTACGCTTTGTGGACGTTTTGTTGTTCTTGTTGTAAGGGACCCCATCTGGTAGCTAGGCATCTGTGAGTGTTTTTTTTTCTTTTAATAACGGTGGTAATGGGTATTGAGAATTAGCCCGATGGGGGGGGGGGGGGGGGCTTACAAAAAATGTTAGTGTTGGGTTATTTTTGGCATTAGGTGTGTGCTGATAATAATAATTAGTATAATAACTAGCTCTTGCCTCCTCGCTTCAAGTGGGTAGCTCCGATAAAGAAATCACACCCTCTGCTAGGACCTTGGTTACATACTTTCTGACAACTTGTCTCTCACTAATCATATCTCTCACATTTGTCGCTCTGCGTACATCGCTATCCGTCAGATCAGCTCCATCCGACACTACCTCACAGTTAGCGCAACAAAAACCTTAGTCTGTGCTCTTGTTCTCTCTCGTCTTGACTATTGCAACTCTCTTCTTTAGGTTCACTCACATTAAAAACTGCAGAAAGTTCAAAAACTCTAGGTTAGTTCTAAAGGCAAAGAAGTGTGATCACGTCACTCCACTACTTCACTCACTCCATTGGCTCCCTTTACAGTCACGCATAGATTACAAGCTGTCTGTTCTCTGTCACAACGTTTTCTCTGGTTCCTGCGCTTCTTAATCTTACTGAACGTCTTTCTGCATATGCACCCCTTCGAAAGCTTCGTTCCCCCGCAGCCACGCGTATTCTTTCTATTAAAAAAAACACGCACTAAAATATGTGGTGAACGATCTTTCTCTTTCTGTGCCCCAAAAAAATGGAATTCTCTCCCATTAGATATCTGCAATATACCGACCATCCCAGCTTTCGAAACTGCCCTCAAGACCCATCTCTTCAAACTGTACTAAACCGACTTACTCTCACCACCCCTCTAAACTGATAAACAACGCTCAATTCTGCTGGATGCTGTCCATAGCTGGACAGGGGTAGATATAGATAGTACTTGGGTGGGTGAGGTCAAGCTTTTTACCAATTGTTGATTTTAAATGTATAATTTTCTGTAATTGCTAAGTTTAATGTGCTGAAGCGCAGAGAGCCTAGCCCTAGGCTGGGGTACTGCGCTATTTAAAACTATCTTAATACTAATAGTTACTATAATAGATAAACATATTGATATAGATTAAATTTAAAAAAATATTTAAATCTCACTTAAGTTGGCCGAATGGTTTGTTTTGCAAACCTGAGTTGTCCAATGCCTGGGTGGCCATCATAGTTAACGCTTTTTTCAATCTGTTACCATCAAAAATGTTTACTGTAAATAATAAATATATGCGCACCACAGCATACTCATTAGTCTGAGTATTCGATACTCATGAACTAGCCGTTAGAGGCATGTCTCGACTTGATGATCAGTGGGATACTCTTTGGGCTAGGTCAGGGGTCACCAAACTTTTTTTCACGGCGGGCCGGATAACCGACAAAATAACGAGCGCGGGCCGCATAATCATTAAGGACAATACTTTCAAGCCAGAACGAATGCTCTGGGGGAAAAAAAAGACTAAAAACTAAGTTTAGTATTCCATTTTAATCATGGGTGAGTGGCGTGTAATGTACACACAACAAAGACAACAAACGAATGTATTTACTAAAAAAAAATTTATCAAAGAAGGCCACGTTAGCAAAAAGATCGTTACATCAGAAGGATCAATTCATTGATCTTGGGCCCTCAAAACATATAAGAAGACATAAAAAATAATGCGCATATTCATATATTCGAATCTCACTAAATATGCAGCATAAAATGCTACTGCAGTTTGGCCTAAACGATATCATCAATGTTTGGTTTTGATTTGCTGCATCCAATCAGGAAAATAGCTTTTACATGTTCATCAACCAATATCATTGGATGTGTTGACTTCACTTACTTCATTTTTTAACTCGTTTGCTCACAGACATAATTTGTTCCAAACACCGATGCCATACCAGCGACACATTTCTTCAGTTTCGGAAACTCAACATCAGGGACGCTGCGGTAAATTCAACAACTCCGTGATCCTCTTTTAACAAGTTGGGGCTGAAATGCTGATAGAATGTGTTGCCATCGGCAACGAGTCTATGTCCCAAGTTTTCAGCTCGGTAGGATGACGGGAAGTGGGTCAATTAGCCTTCCAAAGATTTTGCCACCAAAAAACCCCACAACAGCAAAGTCAATATTAAGGATTTTAAAAAGAGCATAGACTATTCAAATTCAAAATGGTAGATTGACTTTAGTCATAGGGAGAATACAAAGATTGACTTTATTTATAGGGAGAACACAATTATAAATATAACAAGTTGAAATCAACTTCATAAAAATAATTATAATGGAAAACAAAATTCATTTCGAATCGGATAGAAATGATGTTTCCTTTTGATGCAATGACATCAAAAGTGGGGGGAATTTTATATCAGACAACAAAAATCCATCACACCGCCAATCACCGTTTCCAGTGCTGAGAAGACAACAAAAATCTCTAACCCGGCCAATCACCGTTGCCAGTGCTAAGAGAAACTTTTAAAGCTCAAATTCATATTTTTGTTTTTAAATTTCGCCCTACCACCTCTAATGTCGTTTGGTATGCTGAGCTACAATATCCATTAGAAAGAACGATATGTATATAAGAATGAGCTATGCTGAAATAATGCTTAAGAGCCGATATTATTTAGATACGTTCGCACTCTTAAAAACATCATAATTATTTTCTATTATTTTTACGAAAATCGAATAAATTTACATGCGGAAAATTTTTTTATTTCCGCTTTTATTTTAGCAATTGTTTCAGTATTATTATTATAAATTATAAATGCATTTAAAGTAACAACTAAGGAACTATCTTAAGCATTTTATATGCGTTTGAAAGTTATGCAAACAAAATTAATTTAAAAAAATATGATCAAAGAATTACACAGTAATCACATTTATCGGGGAAACCCAAACATCAGTTGCTATTAGTGCGTTCTTTAGTGTGTTGTCAATAATGCAAAATAAAAATAAAATTAATTAGTTCTAATTAATCACGCAAATAACTCCGCCAAGGCCGGTCCCAAGCCCGGGTGCAAAAGGAGGAGGGTTGGCGTGAGGCCAGCTACCTCACCCGTAAAAACAAATTGCTACAGAAACGTCAACAAGAAAAAACCAACAAATTTCAGCCCTGAGAAGAGAGGGCTCTTCTTTTCCAAGAAGAGCTATGAAGCCTTGTGGCCAAACCCAGACTATACTGGAAGCCTCAAAGCCGAAGACCCTCCTTTCTAAGGAAACAAACATAGGCACGTGGAATGTCAGAACCATGTATGAAACAGGGGAAGACCTAAGAATACATGGAGACGTGAACTAGAGACATACACGCAAAATATGGGATACAACTGGAAGCAATTGGAAAGGAAAGCACAGGACCGGGATGAGTGGAAAATTCTTGTGGACGGCCTATGCCCCAGACGGGGTAAAAAGGCATAAGAAGAAGAAGAAGAATCACGCAAATGACGTCATAGTGCGAATTGCCTATATCCTATATATATAGCCAAGCTAAAAGTTATCAGATTTAATAAAAGAGCGTGACAAGACTGATGACGTACATTCCCCTTCTTAAAAGTAAAATTAATAAACAGAATTGATTGCTTTTTTAAATGGCTAAACTTAAATACACATTTAGCATTGTATTTTTAATATTTTTAGAAGTTTTTACTTTTTTATTCATTCAAAAAATAAACTTTTATGAAACTTATAAAGTACCGGTAGTTAAAAACTCTACATTTAAAAATAATTCTAATAAGAATATTTCGTTTAATTCAATTGCTGCAGCAAAACTACTTAGCCAAATGGCATTTTTAATGCACTTATCACTCATCTAAATAAGAAAAAATCATATTAAATGCAATAAAATTCTTTTTGCGTAAGTATGGGGGTTACAATCCAGTGGATGATTTTTTTTAACTCTCTCTCTATGTGTGTAGGGGGGGTGGTGTGGGGGTGTAATACGATACATTCATTTTGCCAAATGCAGCACAAGATATGCATCAGAATGAATTTAATAAATAATTAGCCTTTTCGATACGTAATATATATCGTGGGGTGGGAAATTGAGTTTGAACATTTTTACTTGGATGACAATATCTTTCACTGCAATGACATGACAGTTGCAAAAATAAGAGGATACATTCTCATTTTACATATGAACGTGCATTTACCAATGAAGAAAATCAATGGCGTTAACAAAACGTAAATGCATTTAAATAATTATGCCCATGAATATCAAAACCCAAACATTTTACACAAGTGAAACTTTTATTTACTTTATAAATGTTCTTAGATAGAAAGATAGACATGAAGGCAGACAGACAGACATAAATACAGACAGACAAATAGACAGATAGATAGATGGATGGATGGATGGATTGAAGGGTGCTTGGATGGATGGATGTATGGATGGATAGGTAGGTAGGTAGATAGATAGGTAAGTAGGTAGGTAAATAGGTAGGAAGTTAGGTAGGTTGGTTGGGAAGGTGATGGGTAGGTAGGTAGTTAGGTAAATAGATATGTAGGTAGGTAGGTAGGTAGGTATGTAGGTAGGTAGCTAGGTAGGAGGTAGATAGATAGATAGATAGATAGATAGGTATGTAGGTAGGTAGGTAGATGGGTAGGTAGGCAGGTATGTAGGTAGATAGGTAGGTAGTTAGGTAGGTAGATAGGTAAATCGATATGTAAGTAGTTAGGTAGGTAGGTAGGCAGACAGGTAGACAGAAAGACAGTCAGGTAGGCAGATAGATTGATAGACGGATGAATGGATAGATGGATACATGGATAGATAGATAGATATATAGATAGATAGATAGATATATGGATAGATAGATAGATAGGTATGTCGGTCGGTAGGTTGGTAGGTAGATGGGTAGGTATGTAGGTAGGTAGGTAAGTAGTTAGGTAGGTAGATAGGTAAATCGATATGTTGGTAGTTAGGTAGGTAGGTAGGTAGGCAGACAGGTAGACAGAAAGACAGTCAGGTAGGCAGATAGATGGATAGATTGATAGACGATGAATGGATAGATAGATATATGGATAGACGGATGGATAGATGGATGGATAGATTAGGTTCGTCCCATAGGCGAGAAAGTACCGTACTTTCTATTTCTTGTTATTTCTTCATTCATCCTGTTTGCCGAGGAAGGCTCTTCTTTTACTGTCCTGTCTTTCTATTTCAAACTTCCACACACCTTTCCTTCACACAGCTTGAAAGCAGTCCTTCGTTCATTAACGTTTTTTTACAGTAGGATAATGACTTAAGTAAAGGGTTAAGATGCTCGTCATTATTATTATTATTATTATTATGGGTAGTTTTCTATAGCGTGGTACCCCAGCCTAGGACTGGGCTCACCACGCTGTACATACAAATTAAAATGAACTTAAACAATATAAATTAAAAACCAACCATTCCATATCAATTTACATGTGAAGCCATGGACGGCACTCAGCAGCATCGTTTAACTTTCAGAGGGGGAATCAGTCAGGATAGTAAAGTTTAAAGAGGTGTGTTTTGAGTGCAGTTTTGAAGGCTGTGATGGTTGATATATTTCTGATGTGTAGTGGAAGAGAATTCCATTGTTTGGGGGCACAGTAAGAGAAAGATCTTTCACCGTATGTTTTTGTGCGAGTCTTAGGGACAGAAAGAATACGATCGTCTGCGGAGGAGCGAAGCTGTCGAAGTGGTGAATAGACAGAGAGAATTTCGGTTAGATAGGAAGGGCAGGAATTCGAGAAAAAGTTGTGGCACAGAACAGAGAGTTTATAATCAATCCGTGCTTGTACAGGTAGCCAATGAAGTGAATGAAGTAGTGGTGTGACGTGATCTTTCTAAGAAGTGTTTTGGTGAGCCTGATAGAAGAGAGTTGCAGTAGTCAAGACGAGAGAGAACAAGAGCACAGACTAAGGTTTTTGTTGCACTAACTGTGAGGTAGTGGCGGATGGGGCTGATCTGACGGATAGCAGTGTATGCAGAGTGACAAATGTGAGATATATGTTTATCTAGAGACATGTTGTTAGACAGAATATAACCAAGATTCCTAGTTGAGTATGTAAACTGTATGTCTGAGTTACCTACTTGACATGAGGTGGGGAGAGCTGAGTTAGAGGATGATTTGTGATCATGAATAAGAAGTGCTTCCGTTTTGTCATCGTTAAGTTTCAACTTGCTGAGTGTCATCCATGACTTGACATCACCAATACACTCTTGCAAAGTCCGGACAGCTGAATCGACAAGAGAGGGATGGGTAAGCTTGTATAGTTGCATATCATCCGCGAAAGACTGGCTCTCCACAGCATGCCTCTCGAGCAAGAGGAGCAGTGGCCTGGTATACATTGTAAATAGAACCGGGCCCAAAACGGACCCCTGTGGCACTCCATACACCAAGTCAGCACTGCTGGAGATACAACCATCGACAGCGACTGCCTGCGTTCTATCGGAGAGGAACGACCTAAACCAAGACAAAACAGAACCAGAAATGCCAAAGTAATTTTCAAGCGTTTTGTAAAGGGTTTCATGGTCGACAGTGTCAAAGGCCGCACTGAGGTCCAAGAGGATCAGGAGTGAGACATCACCACTGTCCAATGCAAGCAAGGGGTCATTGGTGACTTTCAAGAGAGCCTCCGCGTAACACTTTAACGGGTAACGTACTTCTTCATCAACGGTATTGAAAAAAAATATCCATGCTTTGGTAGTCTGGTAAAGTGATACCAGTTTGGCAATATCTGGTTTGAGGTAATTTTATCAGGGATCATAAACCAATCGATTTATATTTGGAAAGAAAACGTTATATTGAATCCCCACCTATTACGATATTGGAAATGCAAAAAAAAAACAACTAAAAAAAAAAAAAAAAAACCTACTTAATCCCTTTCAACAGTACACGATAACGACATGACATTTCTTTTTTTTTTCTCTGCCACAACCCTTGCTTAAATCCTTAATTTTGGCTTCAGCTCAAAATTTAGTCCTAGGAATGACACAATATTTTTCTATACATCACCAATTGAGACGATTGACTCAGTATAATCTGAAAATGGATTTATCGTGAGATCCAGCTTCAGTCCATTTTTTTTTTGTATCTTCTAGTTCAGACAAATTCTGGAAGCTCGCCCAGATTGCACCTGAATAGTGTGGTTGGTTTTGGTTTGAAGAGGTGACATGATTCAAATTAAGATTCAGTGCAACCGTAAATTTAATTTTTATTGATTAGAACGAATATTTCTGACCAATCTGCGCAGGACGGGAAGGGCGCCTAAGCACGAGGCGTAAGATGCCTCTGCACATATTTGTATGTGCGCATATCATCCACACCCGAACGGCTACAGAGTTCCTTGTATGTCTCGATGCCACTTGAATAACCGGACTTTATGTCTCGATGCCACTTGAATAACCGGACTTTATGTCTCGATGCCACTTGAATAACCGGACTTTATGTCTCGATGCCACTTGAATAACCGGACTTTATGTCTCGATGCCACTTGAATAACCGGACTTTATGTTGAGATGCCACTTGAATAACCGGACTTTATGCCTCGATGCCACTTGAATAACCGGACTTTATGTTGAGATGCCACTTGAATAACCGGACTAATGAAGCTTGTCTAGTCAATGAAATACAAAGGATGATTCGAGCAGCAAATCAAATTGGGTTTGGGGGGGGGGAGGGGTGCATAAGTAAATGACAAAGGACATACGCCTTAGTAAACCCCCTCTCAACCAATGAACCAATGCACTCAGCTCAATTCTCGAGGCAGTCGATGAGGTATTTTGATGGAAAGTGAACAACAGCCACTTCGCCTTGGTAACACCATCAATGCAATATGAGACCCAATGTAAGCAATGAATGGTCCACGAGGCTGGACAACAAGAATGCCAAAGCGCCGGCCAGCAATTTTGGCACGAGAAATATCATCAACACGAGAGACTTAACTTTAAGCCCGGAGACTCAAGAGTTGTTTGAGGCGTTTACTGTACGGTGATTGGTCGGCAGCCTGTACAGGGAACATGGCTTATTATGTCATCCTCCCCCCCCCCCCCGCCCTGGGGGTAATAATTTAACGTACTGTTATAACGCCGTGAATCTATTCAAAAGATCAGAAACCAACCCACCTGTGTTGTTGATCTGGGTACTTCAAACTAACGGGCTCCTAATTCCTCGGTTATACTCCGAGTCGGCCACAGATTACTTACACGGCCACGGTTGAAATGGCCGTGTATTAACAAGGTGGGTTCAAAGTCCTTCGGATTTGATTTGTTTTTACTTCGCTGCGACAAAATTTCATTTTCCGCGTGTGTGGTTATATTACTCTCCCCCCCCCCCCCCCCCACCCAACCTTCCTTCCCCGGCCTTCCATAAAGATGAATTAAACCAGATTACCTAAAAGGGAAAGGCACACCCTCTCGTCTTATCACATGAAAAAACTGACATCTGTCAATCAAAGATCCTGTTTTCCAGTTGGATTTAAACCCAAAATTCATATTTAAAGAAAACAAAATTATAATAATAATAATAATACAAAAGCCAAATTTTAAACAACAACAACAAAGAACGAAACAACAACACACACTGAAGTAAGTCCAGTTCTCCCCCAAACACAACATTTAAAAAAATCAACTAAAATTATTAATTTTTTTTAAAATTAGTACTAATAGGATTGGGGTCTAAAGGGCATCACGCCTCTAAGGGGCATCACGCCTCTAAGGGGCATCACGCCTCTAACGGGCATCACGCCTCTAAGGGGCATCACGCCTCTAAGGGGCATCACGCCTCTAACGGGCATCACGCCTCTAAGGGGCATCACGCCTCTAAGGGGCATCACGCCTCTAACGGGCATCACGCCTCTAAGGGGCATCACGCCTCTAAGGGGCATCACGCCTCTAACGGGCATCACGCCTCTAAGGGGCATCACGCCTCTAAGGGGCATCACGCCTCTAACGGGCATCACGCCTCTAAGGAACCGTGGGCGTGTAGGGCGCCTCACGCAGTGGCGTAGCGAGCTTAACTCGCGCCCGGGGCACACTACCTTTTTAGCGCCCCCCCAATACCTTTTTAGCGCCCCCCTCCCTATTCGAAAACCATACAATATTATAGTAAAATATACCATTTGGCGCCCCTTTGTGAGTAGCGCCCGGGGCGTGATGCCCCCCCCCCCTTGCCCCCCCCCCTCACTACGCCACTGGCCTCACGCTTCTATGGGCATTGTTGATCTGCCAATATTATTAGCGAATATTGAACTATTTTATGCAATTTACTTTGCTTGTAAAGCGGCAAGACCGATTCTTCAATTTATTAAAACTTGTTTTTTTTTTCAAATCTCACAACAATTTTTATTTTGTTACTAGCTTTAGAAACATTATCTTTGATAAATTATCAATTTGGAAAAAAAAAAAATCCTTTAATATATTCTTGGTGAAGGGTTGGGGAGGGGTAACATCAAAGAGTCTTACAGTACGGAACAAGCTTTCATTTTTTTGGTAATTTAAATGCAGAACCAGATAGTAGTTAGAAATGCCAAAAAGACTTGTTTAACCTTTTCGCTACCGATGACATCATGATCCCCCACTTTCAAATACCAAGGACGTCACATAGTCGTCATAACAAAAAGGCAAAGAACTTTTCTGAAATACCAAGGACGTCACGTCGACGCCATATTTCAATGCTATATATTTCTTTATTGGTTTATCTAAAGGGGAGTTAAAAAGCGAATTGGATGGAGAATGAAATTACCGGAAACTTCTTCGTTTTTTTTAGTTTTGTTTTGCTGAGTCGGCAAAAATCGTTGTCAAAACCCAGCGGTAGTTAAGGGGTTAAAGTTACTGCATTGGTAAAGAAATGTATGCTGTCTCATTTTCCCCTCATATTAAGCACATAATAATAAATATAAGGCTACTTTTTTAATACCATTCAGATACAGTTAATTTTTAAAAATGAAATGTTTTAAATGGCCATATAAAATCTATTGACCTTTTCTACAAACAGTGTTTTTCTCATTTTTTTTTTTTTGTAACTGTAAATTTTGGGAAAACCTAATTAAGTTGTAAATTAATTTTTTAAAAAATATACTTAATCTAATAACATACTAATAGATCTACTGATACTAATAGATCTACTGATACTAATAGATCTACTGAGACCTCTCTGCAAACCTTACCCCCAGTTTCGTTCGGCGCCCTCGATCTCTTCTCACTTCCCAATTAATTAAAGTGACAGTACCGACACATTTTAATATAAAAAAATGAAAGACCTAGGTCATAATGCCTTCCGTAACATTACTTGAATAGTAGGCGATAGACAGCCGTTACCAGGAATGTGGTGCCCCGGGCGCACTAGTAAGACGATTTTTGCCGCCCCTGTATTTGTGAAGTACATGAGATTTTATTGTGAAATTAACTAAAAAGGGCCTATCTTAAGACGATTTTGCCGCTGCCTGATATTGCCACCAGGGGTGATAGGCCCTCTCGCCCCTCCTTCGCACGGCCCTAAGTAAATATAGAGAGTTAGGGGCCTCAGAGCATTACTGTGCTTAGGGCCTCCTCTGTTGTAAAGACGGCCCTGCCCCCCCCACCCTATCATTCTTTAGGAAAAAGCGTCAGCGGGTCGTCGAGCTCGTACCAAGCTCTTATGCCCCCCCCCCCCAAAAGCACACTCTCCCCCCCCCCTCCCGCAAGCCGAATACTAGATACCCTAGAACAAATTCGAGCCACGAAGCGGCACGTTGGAGATCACCCTTTTCCAGGACAGCCCCTACCCGCACCCGCTCGATTGGATATACCAATGGGGCCCTCCCTAGCCCAGGTACATCCGGTCGGCTGGACACTGTTTCCAATGCCAACGACCGACTTTCCTACAGGGGTCGTGGTGGTACATTTGCGTCCTAAAATCTCCCCCCTCCAAAAACAAATTCCATCCCAGAATTAAACGCCCTCTAATAAGGTTTCTACAGTGGGTATCTACCTTGCAACTAATTCACAAAGCAGCTGGGACGAAGCGGTTGCCGAGGTACAGCTTCCTCAATGCTGTCTAAATATAATCATCGACATTAGGTTACCACTATCACCCCTCCATCCATGTCTCATACCCATCAACGGCAACATAATAATACTAATAATAAAGTTTATTTTAAAATCCCGCCTCATCCCCATAGGCTCGAAGCACGGTACAAATTCAACCACATTAAAAGAAAAATGAAAACAATCTATATTTTACCACATAGAAAATCAAAACGCAACAATACAAAACTACATACGAGTATACCCATTAAAAGTATTACATCACCTTGCAACCATAAACAACACAAGCCGAAATACATCGATGAGATAATAGCTTGCTGGAAACCATGGTAGACAACATCACCTTAACAGGTGTTTGCGAAATAGATGGTGTTTTCAAATCGGCTTTGACGGACTCCAGTGACTGGCTTTTTCTGAGAGCGACAGGAAGGGCGTTCCAAATTATTGGGCCAGCAAATGCGACAGTGCGCATTCCGTAAGTCTCAAGGCGAACACGCGGTATCGAGAGTTTGCCACTAGCCAGCTCTTTCCAATGACATGCTCTTTGTGTATGTCTGATGTATTTGAAAATTTGAGTTGGAGTGCCTAATCGGATGAGCGGAGTTGTCTAATGGGTACATAAAGAGCGCTTTGAGATAGGACGGCGCCAGGTCATGCAAGCAGCGGTAGCACAGAGTTGCAATTTTGTGCTCTATGCGAGCGCGGACCGGCATGTTTTAGTATGGTCGAATATGCGTTTGCGAAGAACAAAGAGATTCGCATTATTCTGTGCTTTTTTATTGTATTCAGGAGCGTAGCTGGAAGACCCACCATGAGAGAATTGCAGTAGTCCATGCGTGATAAGCACGAATGCAGACATTGATTGATTGATTGGAGTACTTATATAGCGCTCATTCCATGCTATGATAGCATGCTCACCGCGCTCCGATGTTCGATAGGTCTCACTCCATCTCCCCATCTCCGGGTTTGAATTCAGAGTTGCCTTCTCTTAGATGGGTTGCCGTCCAAGGTTAGCGAGTCCCATCCACCCGGGGTGCTGATGGTGTTTTTTTGCTTGACTGGGCTTTGGCGGGGATTGAACTCCTGACCATTAACTTGAGATTTGCTCAGTTCAGACCACTCGGACACCCATCACCCAAGACATCAGCCTCTTTGATGCATCCAACGTTAAGAAAGGTCTGATATGACTAATTCTGCGCAATTCTATAAAAATCGCCTTGCAAAGCGTGTTAATGTGATTTTCCATAGTTAGTGTTCTGTCTAAGTAGACAACCAGCTGTCGCACTGTTTGAGCAAACTCAATCTGCACACCTGATAGAGTAAGGGATATTGTGTTGCTTACAGATTTTAGCTTTTGAGCTGTAGCAATGAAGATCAGCTCGGTCTTTTCATCGCTCAATCCTGATCCCTGCCTCGTTCCTGCCGTTTTATATCAAACTGCAGATTTGCCACAGTTGGTAGCCTTGTAGATTCTACTATTTATGGCAGATACCATGCATGACCAGTACAGGCAGACGCAATGGCGGTTTTGTTCCCAGCGGGTAACGCCGGATGGGGGGGGGGGGGGTGGTACCCCTTTAGTAAGGCAAGCCAGTACAGACTTGTCGACCAGAGCCCTGGGGAAACCTTTAAGAAATTAAACCCGTCGACCATTTAGTCCATTTAATTCATTTTGTTCTGTCACATCAGCCGGACTGGTCAACCCTGTTGTCATTCTGTCATCATACTTGATGCCTCTCATAATTAGGCTACAGCCGACAACAGATATCAGGACTCAATTATTCTCTCCCCCCTTTTGACGTGACAGGTTTTGTTATCTACGGATTGTCTGCCCGTGAAACGAAATATGAGCAGTGGGTTATTGAGCGTTAAATGGGGCACAGACAATTTGAAAGGAAAACAAAAATTCAAAGTGACATTTTTTTGGGGTATAATCCGAGTGTCAACGCCTCTTTGAAAAATGGTAGACTATTTGTATTTAGCGTTTTACATTTACACAGGTTCTCAAAGTATTCGCTCTTTTAAATGTGCCAAAATTAAAGTGACTGATATCCATTATTTTATGCACGGCAAATTTGGGATTGATGGAATTGAGAACCGCTCTTTAAGTCTTTGGCTGACAGCAGCTTGTATTGAATGCAAGTCTAATCTGAACGATGGGCGATAAAACTTAAGAGCTTAAAAGTGAAAGAGGGCTAATTCAACGTTACATGTTTTAGAATGATGTCTCAGCTGGGCACGTGCTCCTTTCGTTATCTCTAGACTCTTAAAGCTTACACGGCCTATTCAACTATAGGAGGCCGATAATATAACACCAAAGAAGTTGTTAAGGAAGAAAAAAATATAGCGTGTTCGTGTGTGTCCAACCTCAATGTAGGTCAAAGCCTGCGTTTGCAGCCTTAACGAAGACACACCAAGAAATGTTATAACAGCCGCCTCGTGGAATATAAATACGATTTGTATTTATCAACCGGACATGACCCGCCAAACAATGGCGGCCGCAACGCGTGAACATCCTCCATCTACTAAAGTCACGTGACAAAAATAACATGCATTGAAGTTACTTTAACGCACTTTATATTTTTTTTTAAAAAACCCACACCAATTAGTGTTAACTTATGAGAATTTTTTTCTTTTGAGCGCCCACTGAAGACACCGCTACAGCCATATATAAGTACCTCCTGTCGTTATTAGTATAACATTGAACATTACTTATCGGATGAGTTATCCACCAACAGATTCTAGAAAAGGGGGTTTCCCCCAAACACTAAGGCCCTACAAAAAAAAAATTTCCTCAATCTGTGTGCGCTATAATAATAACCGCAAAAATGAAATGCGTTTTTACAACCCTTTGAATGTGGAGGCAACTTCTCCCAAAAATCCACAACTAGCGGGATTATTATTATTATTATTATTAGTTGTCTTATATAGCGCGGTACCCCAGCCTAGGGCTTGGCTCACCGCGCTGTACATACAAAAATATTAGAAAAAGAGACACAATCGTGACAGTAAAATAAAATACATTTATGTAATAAAGAACAGCTGATACTTAGGTACTGAACGATTGGGCCTCTGCTTACGCTTAATAAACATATACTGCTGGTACCGCTGGGTACAGAGAAGTTAAGGCAAGGTCGGGCAACAAAGGCATGGTGGGGTTAAAGTGCGCAGGTCACGGCTGTGGCGTCGGAATGGCAAGAAAGAGTTGGGGTCATTGGGTTTATTTTGGAAAAGGAAATGGGGCAAGGATCCTGTTTGTTTTAAGGGTCAGCAGACGACCCGTGTAATGATTCGGTCAGATAGAGAGGGCTGATGTGGGGCAAAGAAAAGGGGGGGGGGGGATGTTTTCAGTTCGTGGTACATCACCGGTTGTTGACTATATCAGAAGTCTGTTTAAGAATCGAAGCACTGGTGTTGCGCTATATAACACATTCATCTACCGCATCCATCCATTCACCCAGCCAAAAGCTGCCATGACATATGATACATCCAGGACCACTTTAAGCGGGCATGACAAATGGGCCCTCCTAGGCCACCAAAAGCCGTTCCAACGAATGGGCCCTCCTGGGCCACCAAAAGCCGTTCCGACGAATGGGCCCTCCTGGGCCACCAAAAGCCGTTCCGACGAATGGGCCCTCCTGGGCCACCAAAAGCCGTTCCGACGAATGGGCCCTCCTGGGCCACCAAAAGCCGTCCCAGTGCATACAATCTATCTATACGCAAAGAGATGGCAAAAAAAAAGATGAACCTGGTTACTTACGCCATTTCATTAAGGGTTGTTGATTTTGGGAATAATCGATTTATTAACAAACGAAACGGTGGTGGATGTAATATTTGTCTGGTGTTGGGGGAAAAAAGAAGTTATGTCTCAAAATGGATGGCTATTGCTTAGAGTGGAAATAGAAGTCGCTTTGCCGTTGCAGGAGTGTATTCTCCAAACTGCAATGGTTATTATTATTATAATTATTGTTCGCCCATCCCAAGACTTGAGTAGTAACCTTGACTTGTGTTATATTTAAAGTGGGGAAGCGTTGCTCAGTTCGTCAGCCTCACTCTCTCGTCCTAATGCCTATTTGTGCCAATGGCAAGACTTAGTCAAGACGACTGGTAAAAAAGACAAGGATGCAGTAGATGACCAGAAGTGTCTTTTTGGTGTGTCTCACTGTGCTCTTTATGCGCTCCACGAATCACAAGAGTTAGATTTTTTTGCCATTGTCATGCCGCCTACGGGACTCCATCTCCGGGTTTGATTTCAGAGTTTGCATCCTCTTAGGTGAGTTGCCATCCAAGGTTAACGAGTCCAATCCACCCGGGGAGCTGGTGTTGTCTCTGCTTGTCTAGGCTTTTTCCTGGGGATTGCGCTCCAATCCACAAGCTTGGGACTGACACAGTTTAGACCACTCGGCCACCCTGCATTGCAATGAATTATTAACACCATATTAACGCCCTGCATAAAAGCCTTCTGGGTGAGTGCAGATCATATTAATGTTTAAACATTTCAATCTGACCTTGTTTTGCAGAACTCTTGAGAATACATTTTTTTTTAAAAACAGTGCTGTGTTACGGCATGGGCACAGTAGGGCGTTAGCCCTGGACCCGGCGCTTAATGTAAAGACGGCCCTGGTAAAAAACCGACAACCAGTTCGACGAAAACTTCTACCTCTAACTAATCCCACATAAGAATGTGGTCAGCGTTTATGCTAAACCGAGTTCCCGGACTGTCCACGCCTTGGTCTTTAACCACAAAATTTAGTCGAATTTGAGGATCACTGAGATAAGGCCCACCTGAATTGATTACCTCTTACTCGTGCCGGGAAACGAAACCCTTCATGTGTTGGGAAGGAACACACCAAGATCAATGTGTTGTACGCAAGATGCGAACTAACGCCTTATAAGGGAATACCAATCGATAACGTTTAATGCCCAAGATAAGGTTATTTCAAGCCACATCTATGTTGCTATTGATCTGCGGCGAGCGAAAAACTGTTGAACATTTACTGTTGAAGGACGCCCTAGGGCAGGGCACAGGTTCCCAACAATTGTTTTCTTCTTTCATATTTTGAGGGCCCACGATCAATGTATTGATCACTCTGGCTCCTATGTTTGCAGAGGGTTTTTGAAGTCGCGATCCCATTTCATAGAAGCAAAGTGACCCACGCTCACATTTCATAGAATCAAAGTGACCCACGCCCACATTTTATAGAATCAAAGTGACCCACGCCCACATTTTATAGAATCAATGTGACCCACGCCCACATTTTATAGAATCAAAGTGACCCACGCCACATTTTATAGAATCAAAGTGACCCACATCCACATTTTATAGAATCAAATGACCCACGCCCACATTTTATAGAAGCAAAGTGACCCACGCTCACATTTTATAGAAGCAAAGTGACCCACGCCCACATTTCATAGAAGGCAAGTGACCCCCTCCCCCCACATTTTAATTGAATCAAAGTGACCCACGCCCCCATTTTATAGAATCAAAGTCACTCGAGACCCCGATAAATTCAAAATAACATCAATACAAACTATAAGATATAACTGAAATAGTCGATACAGATTCAAGCATTGTGCATGATTCAAACTTTGTTATAATAATTATAGACGGATTTTTAAAAAATGAACATTTCGTTCAAGTCATTTTAAATATATATATATATCTGTTTAGGTTCTTAAGGCTAAGGCTAACCAAATGGTGACCGTGTGACTTCAACGCAAATCGTAGCCCCATTTCCTTGCACGCACATCTCTCAGTCCCGGGGCACGCAAACATAAATACCCCCCCCCCCCCACGTACATAACACCATAAGTCGTACACATAACGACAAGAGGAATGTAAAAGGAAGGACAAGCAGTCGGTCTTGGAGCAAGGCAAAATTTCTCGGAGACGTATAACGATATACGGGTACCGGTACCGTACTGTATTTAACGAAAGGAAGCAAAGTCACTTGGACAAAGTGTCCAGGCAAGCACCAACAAAGTTCACCAACAAGGCTCACAACAAGGTTCAACAACAAGGTTCTTCCTCTCAGTGGGAGGTTGTTTAGTTTTTGTATTTACATATATTTTTTTTTAACTGAGAATATCCATAGGTCCTCTCCGAAGTTGGAATCTCTGTCTTCCTAAGTAGGATAGTCTCTTAGCTCAGTGCCTTCAAGTTCTATGTTCAATGAGCACGGTGCCAGCATGGGGTCGTTCCAAGATCTCCGTGTTCAGTAATAAGCCAAGACACCCGTGTAATCCAAATTTTTAAAAACATTTATTACATTTTTACAATGCGGCAAAAAATAATGACATGCAGTGGCGTCACTAGGGTGGTTCGGACTGCACCGGGTGACACCCTAACCGGGGTGGGATGGGGGATGACACGTAATAGAAAATGCAAATTTGATAGAGTTCGCTTTAGACGATGACGTAACAGAGCTCAGCTGAGTACAAGAACAGGATGCCATCATTACATCTTATCACCAAAACAAGGTGTCACCATGACAGGGTGTCACCAAAACAGGGTGCCACCAAGACAGAGTTCCATCATAACAGGGTGTCACCATGACAGGGTGTCACCAAAAACAGGGTGCCACCAATACAGAGTTCCATCATAACAGGGTGTCACCAAAAACAGGGTGCCACCAAGACAGAGTTCCATCATGACAGGGTGCCACCAATACAGAGTTCCATCATAACAGGGTGTCACCAAAACAGGGTGCCACCAAGGCAGAGTTCCATCATAACAGGGTGTAACCATGACAGGGTGTCACCAAAACAGGGTGCCACCAAGACAGAGTTCCATCATAACAGGGTGTCACCAAAGCAGGTTAATACCAGAATGAGGTGCCACCACACAGAACAGGAGGCCACCAGACAGAGCACGGTGTCACCAAACAGAGCAGGGCTGGCAATCGCTTTCCATTACTCTCATTAAACCTAAAATTCTTTATCGCGATATCATTACGTGTTTGTGGTTTCAAAAGTGAACACTTATAAAGAGCTACTTGTGATCTATACAATGAAACAGTCCAGGCCTTCTGGTCGGTTACCGGAAATTTGATCGAAAGAAATTTCGTCGACGGAAAAATTGATCGACGGTAATTTGATCGAATGGAAATTTGGTCGAATCTTTTTTTCAGTCCAGACGTTAAAATTTTCGTCAAATTTCTTTTTGAACGCCCTATACTATATAGTAAAACAAAATAATGCGTTCAAAAAGAAATTTGTCGCAAAATTTTAACGTATAAATAAAAAAAAAAACGATTCGACCAAATTTCCGTTCGATCAAATTTCCGGATACGTTTCTGGTCTTGTGATTTTGTGAATTGAAAGCAATAAGGAAATAATGTTGATTTAGTGAAGTGATTGACATGTTTGCAGAGACGTAGCTAAAAGGAAGGTGGGGGGGGGGGGTGGGGGGTGCAACAGATGTACCCGGGCGCCAAAATAAGCTTGTTATATTTTATTGATGAACATACTGCTGGGTTGAAGGTGGCGTAGAAAAAGTATCGTGTCCCCCCTGTGCCATGCACTCTTGATACGCCTCTGCGTGATGGCATCTTTAAAAAAAAGAACCCAGGTAACTTAAGTTTCAATTGTAACGTTTAATTACAAAATAATTTTGTTGCATTTTTTAAAACGTTGTTACATTGTAACCTCAAAATTCTATGTTTTCTTCTTTTGTATTAAGTCGCCTTTAGTCTTAATTTACAAACAATACTATAAGCTGTTCTGTATCATCTGGTTTACAGTTATCCGATGCAAAAAAAAAAGGGGGGGGGGGTTGGTGGAGGGGCAGATGGTGATGACACCATGAGTTTAACGCACCGGGTGACAACAACCTTAGAGACGCGACCGACTAGATCCTCTATGAAAAAGCGGGTCGTCCAGCTGCTGTTCAGTCTGAGAATCACTGGGCCTTATATTAGTAGTAGTAGTAGGGCAAAAAGAGTGTTCCAAATACCAAGAATAGAATTCGCGATACGGGAAGATAGTCTCGCAGGCAACCAGAGACCGTTACATAATGGCGGCCCCGAAGACACCAAGTACGAGGGCCCCCCCCCCCCTTCCCCCTGTCCTTGGAATGGTAGGACAAAAGAGTTCGGGTTTGTGTTGGCGGTGAAAAGTGGGTCACAAATGCAGCGCATTTCAGTGCAGACATACGTCCTCTTAGTATGTAAACACACGATGCCAGAGTGGGAGGGCACAATTTTGTGGGCGCCAGCTGATAATTGGCCCTAACACTACTAACAGCGGGCCCGGCTATAAGGAGCGGCGGGCCTGGCTATAAAAGCAGCGGACCCGACAGAAACGAGCAGCTGACCCGGCTATAATAAACAGCGGACCCGACACTTTAGCATAAGTCAATCAAACAATTACCTGTCAACAAATCTCAAACACCCTCCACGTCCACATTCATTTATCTGGCCCGGTACAAGCACTAGTGTTTGGGTCGAGAGAATAATTCTGAAGATGTAGCGACCATTGACCAACTCTTACAGCCTCACCAGAGTGAGCTTTTTCTTTTTAAAGTTACCAGGACGATCTTAGTTCAACAGGACCCCTTTAGCCAATAGCCAGATAAACCAGGACGACCTTAGTTCAACAGGACCCCTTTAGCCAATAGCCAGATAAACCAGGACGACCTTAGTTCAACAGGACCCCTTTAGCCATAGCCACATAAACCATGACGACCTTAGTTCAACAGGACCCCTTTAGCCAATAGCCAGATAACCAGGACGTAAGTAAGGAACCAAATTTTTAATGGGTGGTTACATCTACTGTACCACCAACTTTTTAATGGGTGGTGACGTCTACTGTACCCCCAAAGTTTTAATTGGTGGTGATGTCTACTGCACCACCAACGTTTTTTAACACTTTGGAAATGATGTGATTTATTTCAGTTCAATAGTTCCACTTTTTTTATTAGACACCCCGCCTTGAACTCATTTTATTATAACATCTAAAAGCGAACAAATACAGACAACGAAGAGATGAAACGAAAAGTAAGAAAGTTTTATCAAATAAAATAGAAATTGCCTCCAAAAACTGTGCTGTATATAAGTACCAGGAATTTATTTATTTTTTTCAAATCTAAATCTAAGGAATGTGTTACCTTTTCTTGAGCCTCGAAACGTAATGCCACCAAATATATTAAACAATCTAAGACATTAATTTCATTAAAGGAAAACATCTGGAGCATGCGCAATGTGGGGGCGAGAGTAGTCGGGGGTTTCGAGAGTAGTGGGGGGCGAGAGTAGTGGGGGGGGGGCGAGAGTAGTGGGGGGGCGAGAGTAGTGGGGGGGCGAGAGTAGTGGGGGGGCGAGAGTAGTGGGGGGCGAGAGTAGTGGGGGGGCGAGAGTAGTGGGGGGGGCGAGAGTAGTGGGGGGGCGAGAGTAGTGGCAGGGAAGTTGTGAGTTAACCAATGCCATAAAAGGTAACAGCTATGTGTGAACATGGTAATATCTCCTTTTTGACACTGCATGCTTGACGAGATGTTAACAAGAAGACGTTTACGTAAAATGTAATCATATTATTGACATTTAAGTAGCAATGACCCAAGAGGGTGGAACCAAAGTAACACAGGATAATGTTGCCCATTGTTTTATCTAGAACCAGCCAAAGTAAGACCGGAATAACATAGAAACAATAGGAAACGTTGGAAGCCAATGAGACTTAAGAGTTTTTTTAAAAAGTCACGCTTTCTGTCCTGAAATATTGGAGAGTTGCAGCCTTAAATTTATCATCATTGTAGAAATCTCTACCGACTAGAATAGATATCCAGTGGTGCATTATCAGATATCCAGTGGTGCATTATCAGATATCCAGTGGTGCATTATCAGATATCCAGTGGTGCATTATCAGATATCCAGTGGTGCATTATTTTTCATTTACGCAGAAAAATGACAGAAAAGATAATAAACTTGGCGAAAAATGGAAGATTAAACAATAGTACAAGTTAAACTGTAGTTACACGACACACAGCTGTAGTGTTGTAGCAATTCATAACATGCATATGTGAACAGTATGTTTACCCCTTCAGATCTAGTTTGTATACAAAAATAAAAAAGAAGTTGACAAAGTGTGGTGTGACTGTGTGGTCACAAACAGAAGTTGACAAAGTGTGATGTGACTGTATGATCACAAATGGTAGTTGACAAAGTGTGGTGTGACTGTATGGTCCCAAATAGAAGTTGACAAAGTGTGGTGTGACTATGTGGTCCCAAATAGAAGTTGACAAAGTGTGGTGTGACTATATGGTCACAAATAGAAGTTTACAAAGTATGGTGTGATTATATGGTAACAAATTATACATTCATGTGTACAAAAAAATTACAGAATAAAATGTACAAAGTATTTATAGTTACTTCAAAAGGTTTACAATCACTTGGCCAGTGGTCAACTATATACCATTACCTGACAGTTGTTCACATCTTCAAATAAGTCGATTTCATGAAAATAAACGGCTGCGAAAAAAAATTAAAATTTAACTGAAATGACAAAAGTTCATATTTTTCTAACAGCATCCTTTTAAAAAGTAATAATTACTTCAAATATTCTATAGAGCATTTGAGCAGGATACATTTAAGCATACAGGAAAAGAATGTATACTTCAAAAAGTAAATTATTTTTTAATTCTTAAATTAAACATCACTGGTCAGCTGTTCCTCACCACAAAATAATAAACAAGGCGCACAACTTGAGTTTTTTTAAATATTATGACATGCCGACCTTGGGCTCGCTCTATAGATCATTGAAAAAAAAAATGTTGGCAGCAAGGACTTTCCATACCAAGCATTTTTTTTTCAGTATAGTGGGTTAAGATACAGATTTAAAGCAAATGTATCATGCGTAGGAATTTTAACTTAGCCACCCCCCATGCCCCCTGCTTGGACCTGGTAGCAGCTTTGGGGGGGGGGGGGTTTTGTGCTTTCTAACCCTGGAGCTGGAGCTAACAACTCCTGAAAATGTCTTGCTCCGTCGCTCTTTCTAATATACATTAGATGAGGGAAAATGAAATGTGTCTTTCTTGAGCTACTTGATTTTTTTTGTTTGACTTGCATAACAAGGCATTAGATAGCTGGCAACATGTCATTACAAGAGACAGTAACCAATAAGCCCAGTCAGACTTTTTAAAGACAATTCAATCTTAAAGATCAGCAGTGGCAAAAAATGTGTATTTAAATTATATTAACGTGTAAATATACATTTAATATTAGAAATATTAAAAGAATGTGAGGTAACGAACAGAAATATGAAAATGGATGCCATTTACGTGAGCTTTCTTCTTAATTTTGGTTGATTTGGTACCAAAAAAAATCTTGCAAAATTATAAATTAGTTTTAAAAAAAAACAAAAAAACCCCACAACATTTAAATAAAAAATGGATGCTGCACAAATGATAACAATTCAATAAGACAGTCCAACAAATGATAACAATTCAATAAGACAGTCCAACAAATGATAACAATTCAATGAGACAGTCCAACAAATGATAACAATTCAATGAGACAGTCTGACAAATGATAACAATTCAATGAGACAGTCCAACAAATGATAACAATTCAATGAGACAGTCCAACAAATGATAACAATTCAATGAGACAGTCCGACAAATGATAACAATTCAATGAGACAGTCCAACAAATGATAACAATTCAATGAGACAGTCCGACAAATTCAAAAGTGGAAGCATCTGCTCACAATTAATTACCATACATTTACAATACTTTATAAAGTCATCTCCAAAATGTTATAACTAAACATTTAATTAGCTTATCCTCATTGAGCAGAATAATAATATAATTCTGAAGTCCTCATTTGAAAGATATTTCATCTGCTTTGTCAGTTCTGTTAAATAACCGAGAATGGCAAAGCAACGAAATGGATTCCTCTATGTCTTTTACTAAGTGGAGACCTCTACATACAATGCGATATGAACAGTAACATCCCATTAATAGCTCAGTAGCTTTGTGTTGCTATTAGTATTAGTGTGCCCCTGACATATGGTCATTCAGTCCATTTATACTTGACGTGTCCACACCATGGTACGGGTTATGTAACAAAATCAAACAACATTTTCACCTGGCCAGATAGCATGGGACGCCACCTAGCGACAGCCAACCTGACAAAGGGGCCACTTGATAGGCGTGCTATCTGTCAAGTGTCATTCCTTGATAGCAAGTCCGATCCATGGTGAGATTACCATCAGCCTGCCCAGATCACATTCAGGGAGCAAATCAGTTCTACCATTAGTTTTACTAACAAGCAGATCATTTACACTCATATGGTGGGGAGTGTGGTGTCACAATTGTGACAAATTTTGAAGATTGATAATTTGGTGTCATCACAATGGGACACCATTTAAATGAAAACAAAAAACGTACTTTAATATTGATCAATTTTTTTTGTAACATAAGTTATCTAAGGGACATAATTAGAATATAACGCTCAATACATTCTTTCATTTTAATACTTCAAATAAATAATTTGAAAAATTAACGTTTCAATTAACTTCAACAAATATTCAAAAAATGATTGTGCAGTATGAGCTTCCACCGTACAATGTAATATCCTGCTCTGCACAATGTAATGTCCTGCTCCGTACAATGTAATATCCTGCTCTGCACAATGTAATGTCCTGCTCTGCACAATGTAATGTCCTGCTCCGTACAATGTAATATCCTGCTCTGCACAATGTAATGTCCTGCTCTGCACAATGTAATGTCCTGCTCCGTACAATGTAATGTCCTGCTCCGTATAATGTAATGTCCTGCTCCGTATAATGTAATGTCCTGCTCTGCACAATGTAATGTCCTGCTCTGCACAATGTAATGTCCTGCTCTGCACAATGTAATGCCCTGCTCCATACAATGTAATGTCCTGCTCCGTACAATGTAATGTCCTGCTCCGTACAATGTAATGTCCTGCTCCGTACAATGTAATGTCCTGCTCCGTACAATGTAATATCCTGCTCTGCACAATGTAATGTCCTGCTCCGTACAATGTAATGTCCTGCTCAACAAGCTGATTAAACACCAAGCTGCCTATGGATAGTTTCTACACCTTTTGAAAACAGCATTTGAGACAAACATCATTTAGTAAAATGTTCATCTTGTTTCAAGAGAGTGGTTTACTACTTTGTTAATCCTAGTCAGTTCTAGAACACATCAGGAATGCAATGTAACAAAAAGCTCTGCTGAATGAAAACTTTTTTGTTGTTGTTTGTTATATGCTATGGTACCTGTACTTTGCCAAGTTTTGAGTTGACCCACCTTTAAATTTGTGTTTCAACAGAGTAATTATGTGAGAACTGTTTACTGCTGTCAGCTTGCTCTGAATTGACATGTTTCAAACTTGGTGAACTCCAAGTTTTATCAGAGCCACCATTCAGCTGAATGCTTGCCAGTCCTCTTTGTTGCTTCTGTGGGCTCAGCCTGATTAGCTGCTTCTGTGGGCTCAGCCTGATTGGCTGCTTCTGTGGGCTCAGCCTGATTGGCTGCTTCTGTGGGCTTAACCTGATTGGCTGCTTCTGTTCAACTTTTGTCTGGAGCTGCTGGAAAAATTTCTTCCGGTCTGTGAAGCTGGGTATTTTGTTTTCATCCTCCTGGTAGGTTGTCCTGCTGCGCCGCCTGTTGGAAACTCTGCTCGTCTCTCCTTCCTCAACCATTTTACTTACGCGTCTGCCAGATGGTGCGTCCACATCGTGGCTAGCCGTTTTACTTCTTAGTCGGTTTGTCAGCTGATTCACGTCCCCTGCAGTGCTACGTTTTCTGGCGGCCACCACTGTTTCTTGGGTCATGGAGGTCACTGCATTAGCTTGTCTGCTGGAATCTGATCTCACAGCACTGATGTTCTTGCTGATGTAATCCTCTTTGTGTTTGCTGCTGGCTTCCTTGGCATTCAGAGAACTGCGTCTCTTCGAAGCAGCATTTGTTCGCAGGGCAGGGCTGTTCTGATTGATTCGGCGCTGAGCCAAGGTCAGGGTCCTAGTTGGTTTTGGCATGACGGCTGGTTTTATCTTGCCAGGTGTTTCTGGTTTCTGACTGACAGCTACAGTGTGCGGAGAGCTTAAATCCAAAGATGGACTTTCTAAACCCGAGGGACTGACCACTCTGACTGGAACAATTTGTGTTTTTGAAGTTACCTCCGCTTGCTTTTGTGTAACAATTTTATTGGTTGAAGAATGTTCAGGACTGCTACACATTTCAGACATAGATAAAATTTGGCCCATCATTTCCTCTTCTCCCTCTTGGGAAGATGACCTCAGCATGTGACTGTTGTAAGCAGAGCGGAAAGAGGCCTTGGTTTTCCCTTTGCTGCTCCTCCTCCTCTCCGTAATCCAACCATCGTTGTCAACAATCTTTGGGCTGGCTCTAATACTGAGCAACCTCTCCAGGCCGCGCTTCTGGTCCTGTTCTGAACATTCGTTGTTGTTTTCAGTATCCCAGAGTTTTTCATAATCCATTTGACCATGTCCCAAACTTGGCACTTTTTCATCCAATCCGCAGATTGGTGATTTGCATCCTTCAGCGTCCAGCTGAGTCAGCCTGGCAGTAAAAGGAGACATTTCCCTGGTCAAACTGCTGGTGATACTTCTCTTCTGGCTGTGATTGACAACTGGATTGTCTCTTACGTGATTATCTTCAGTGTGGTGAATGGCTGAAGGAAGACTTGTTAAATTATCCAGAGCCGGTCTAAGAATATTTGTTCCTTCTTGATTATCCTTTATAGGATAACAATTCTCCTGGCAGTGTTGTTCAGCGCCAGAGTTCCCCAGCAGTGCCTTTAGTTCAAACCTTTCAAGCTCTGTTGGTGGTGCTATTGGATCATCAGTTTTTAATCCAATATTGGCAGGAGATTGCATGTGCATAGCTTTCCCTTCACGGGACATTTGAGCAGGGCTTCTCTGAGCCACTGAGCCGGAAGCATCCCGATGCCAATCACATGAGGCGTCATTAAGATGATTAAGCAGATCACTTGAATATTTCGAATAACAGTCATGGGCTTCGCCAACATTTTTTACACAAGCATTTGCACTGTTAAAATTCCTATCCAAAAGGTCTGGCTTCGATGAGGCTGTTTTGTTAGAAGCTGTTGGTCTGATTTCTTCTGGCGGGAATTCATGAGAGACAGCTTGACCTGACAGCTCATTCGCATTGAAGCTTCCAGATGCACGCCAAGGTAAGCCATTGAATGGGTCCTTTTCATTTTCCCGCTGTCCTAAACTTTTTACAGCACTGTTTGTTTCACGGCTACAATAATCCATTTTTTTTACTCCACACCCCCCGTTTGTCAGCACTGCACCATTTAGTAAATCATCACTACTAGAGTATCCTTCACTTTCACTCATCTCAGTTCCACAAATTGTGGAGGTTTTCTCACCAAGTTTCGACACAAGAGAATTGATTGTCTTCTTGGGCAGGGCAAGCTGAGACTCAAGCAGTTTTTTAGGGGGAGAAAGTTTTCTGGGGGAGCCGTTAAAAGTTTTCTGAGGGGATGTTGATTTTTTATTGAAGTATTTGCTCGGTGAAATCTGCAAGGTTGTTCCCACATGGCTCGGAGGAGATGATGCTGTTGGCTTTCCAATAATTCGTCTTCCTAGCTGCTTGACTGGCGATGTAGGAAATAACTTCTCATCACTTGGGCTGGTCACAGCAGGAGACCTCTGCTTCTGGGGTGAGCTGGGAGGCGGATCAGCTCTGACTTTCTCAAGTCTCGTCACTTCATCTGACCTTTTCTGCGGTGAGGGAAGCTTTTTTGGTGAAACTTTTTCAGGGCTCGGCAATTTTGCGGGTGAGTTGGACTTCCTTGGCGGAGAAGTGTGGGCCGACATGAAAGATTCAAACTCCATCCTGTCTTTGGACTGCTTGGAAAACTTCGCAGAGTTGGGCGGCACAACCATGCGGTTCGAGGATCGTCTTTTTGGACCCCCGCCGTCTTCTGCATCTTTCACATCTTTCGCAAACGACACGCGCCTCCTCGGGGACGCCCCAGAAACTTTGGATGACTTCCCGAATGTGAGACCTTTACCCGGGGTCGTGCTGAAGCTGGAGGACCTGCGCTTTAACCTCCTCCTGGGGAACTTGGGAGACTCCTCAAGCTGTTTCAGCTCCAGGACACCGAGTTCTGCATCAAAGACGTCCGACTTCTCTGCATGTGAATTGTGAGAAGCATCGCTGTCATTGAGCTTGTGTTTGCTCCTGGTTGTGGGATGCAGGCTACCGGTCAGGATGGACAACTTGTTTGTGCTGGAGGTGAAGCTGTCTTGAAAGGATTCCAGGCTCGAAGAGCTTTCCAAGTTCTTGATGTTGGCGAACTGTGCACTGTGACCGACCGTGTGGGACTGACAATCAGCTTTAGCTTTTTTAACAGGGCTGGAAAGTTGTTCCTGCGTGCACTCTACACTCTCCTGTGAACGTCTCTTCTGAGTGTTACTTTCATTTGCGCTTGATGCCAAGTCCGAAGCAACTGTTTTATTACTTCTCAATGAGGGAGACTTGACCAAATGTGACTTTCCTTCTAATCCTACTACTGTTTGAATTTTGGCAACACTGGGGCTAATGAATGAGGAGAACAATTTTTTGGGACTGAATTTCTTCTCTGGAATAGGAGGGGGAGGAAGAGGTTGAGATTGAATGGAGTCCTCTCTTAGAAAACCTGGCCACTTTTTTCCCACGTTGCACTTAGAAGATACAGAATAAAGATCCTCCATGCTTTTTGATCGTCGTCTGTTTAAAGACGGCTGCCTTAAATCAGTTTGCTTTGTCTCTTTAACAGGAGACCCCCTGCTCTTCAGTAAAGAAACGGATGGGTATTGGTAATCTGTATGGATGTCTGCATCGATCTCAGTGTATATAGGACTTTCAGAGCTGCACTGGATGGCGTCCATGACGGTGTCATAAATGGGACTCTGGTCAGTGAACTTGTTCCAGCCTGCTATCCACTTGTCCAAATCCTTATCATCAGCAGTCACATCTGAAAATAGTGCAGTGGGGAGAATTATTAAATGCATTTGTCCTGTAACTTCTTCTTCTTCTATATATTAAGGGCCCACGATCAATTTATTGATCATTATGGCTCCTATGAATGTAGATGGGATTTGCAATGTCTCTTTGCCTGGTGTTGATGAGGATACTTCACTGGTTACAAGAGTAACTGTTTGAGGGTATCATGCACTAGGGGTTGGAAGGCCTGAGGCAATAGATGCAAATGAGTCAAAAGAGTTACCCCTCTCAGTAGTCAATAGTTCAATGATAAAAGTAGGCAGGCGTCAGAGAAATACAGTGAAGTTTCTTCTATTACAAGGGACATAAAAAAATTTTAAATAAAAAGGAAAGTAGTTTCCCCTAAAAAAAAAATCAAACCAGCCCTGTTATTCCAATAATCTCTATTGATAATTTTATGTGACGATGCTACATTCTGCATTAAAATAATAAAGCAAACATACTACCTGAGATATAAGAGCTAGATCAAGCCAAGATAATAGCTGAGATATAAGAGCTAGATCAAGCCAAGATAATAGCTGAGATATAAGAGCTAGATCAAGCCAAGACAATAGCTGAGATATAAGAGCTAGATCAAGCCAAGACAATAGCTGAGATATAAGAGCTAGATCAAGCCAAGATAATACCTGAGATATTTTAGCTAGATCAAGCCAAGATAATACCTGAGATATTTAAGCTAGTTCAAGCCAAGATAATACCTGAGATATTTAAGCTAGTTCAAGCCAAGATAATACCTGAGATATTTAAGCTAGTTCAAGCCAAGATAATAGCTGAGAAATTTGAGCTAGATCAAGCCAAGATAATAGCTGAGATATTAAAGCTAGTTCAAGCCAAGATAATAGCTGAGAAAGTTGAGCTAGATCAAGCCAAGATAATAGCTGAGAAATTTGAGCTAGATCAAGCCAAGATAATAGCTGAGATTTTTAAGCAAGTTCAAGCCAAGATAATACCGGATAGCTGAAATATTTGAGCTAGTTCAAGCTGTTGCAAGAAATGTGAGCCATTACCAGACCTATTTACCCTCAAACTCTTAAAATCGTACAATATCAACACAAAATCGTTCAATCCATTATCTTATTAGTAAAAAAAGAAACACAAAGTATACAAATTGTACACACCTCAAAATCATACATTGTACGCCAAAATTGTAAGAGTAAACAGGTCTGCATTACAAATGAAAGGATAATTATTCTAACTTGCCTCGAGGGAAGTTACAAGGAAGAGTTTGTGAGCCCGGGGGCTTGTTCTTGTGTGCCATCGTGAAATTGGTTCCTGCCACTTTAGGACACACTGGACTGGGAAATGCTGGAGCCAGAGCGTTTTCTCTAGAAGTCCAAGGCTGAGTGGACAGCTTAAAGAGACTGGTTACTGGTGTTCTGGAATGTTTTTAAAAAAATTGCAACCAATCAACTTTTTTAGAAAAGGCTTAAAACAAAAATTTGTGACGTTTTTTTGACAGAACTGTAGAGACAGATCTGTGGCATAAAAATCTAACTCGGCAAACAGCTCCCCCACACGAGCAGCTGACTTTCCTTATATAATCATTTAAAGACATTAACACTGGCAGAGGACATAGTGTAGGTTTTGCAACGGAATATCTGCAGCAGTAAAGTGTCTAGCTGTGGTGCTTCAATGGGAAAAGAGAGTAATTTAGTGTAATGTGTCGTAACTTTGTGGTATGCAAGAATTGCAAAAATGTACTTTTAGTCAAATCGAATAAAATGCCTGTAGTTAATGAAGGGAAATTAAGTTTATGATTCCCACTCTGATTTTTATAAAAATGTCATGCATATGTTAATGTTCCTTCTTTCCTTTTTTAAGACAAAGTCTATTTTTTAATCAATAAGAGAATTAAAAAACCAACTGCTGTTAAAACTTACGATCGTGAAATCGTTGCGAACTTCTGAGGACTACTTTGGACATCTAATGACGGAACCTGGGGAAAAAAAAAAAATCTCCGATATATTTTTAAAATATTCTTGTTTTTACATTTTTAAGAGAGGAAAAAAAGAAAGCATCTAACAATTGCTATTGTTGTGTTCAAGCACTTCTCCAACATTATGTGAAAAATTTCTAGACATCTCCTCTTAACTGGCAAGCATGATACAGTTCTAAATCTAAAGATAACGGAAATGAAATATGTACAGGGTTGCACAAGTCTGGTGGCAGAGATATCTCTGACTTCTTATTCTATTTAATATGAAGTCAAACGTAAATAAAAAAACCAGCAATAAGTTAGGGTTCTATTGGAAACAGCTTTGGAAAATATTCCTAATGAGGTCTTAATCTCACAGTGAAGAGGTCCAGATCCACTTGGGTACTTTCCTTGTTGTTAAAATTAGAATTCTGTTCAACTGCATGAGAGGTGCTCATCTGACAGAGAGATGGTAAAGAAATACTGTAGATATTAATTTTACAAACACAAAATTATGAAAAGGTTACATTGAGAAAGTTAGTTTTACATAGTCATTTAATTATGTTTTGACAATAAACTCATTTCATGTTAAAAATGACCTTCAGACTCAGCAAATCAAATGAACCGAATTTCCAAAGGCTGACCATAGGCAGAAAGTTAAGAAATGAAAGTTGTCAATGAAATCATGAGACAAGTTACTGAGCAGTATTTGATTCCCATTGTAAATTAGTGTAGGCCTGCAAAAATTGTACATAGGACTAGTATCGAATGAAGAGACAGATATGTCACCTGTTTAGCAAGAAAAGCTGGGGTGCTGTTTGGGTTATCAGGTGTTTTTCCAAATGTAGAAAATGGGGAGCCCACACTACTGAAATGATCATCAGAGCTGAGGTCCAGTGGAGGTGGCAGTGCTGGCAGCACAGATGGGGCTGGAGTCAAATCTGCATGCTGAATGTACTGGCGAAAGGAAGATCCTTCAACGGGAGCTGGCTGGTCAACTTTAGTCAAATCCACAGAGAGGCTCTTGTAGTATTTGGCCGGCAGCTTTCTTTTGTTCCATAGTTTGATGAAAGCTTTGAAGTGGGATTTAAGTTTTGGGGATTTGATATTACTGACATCCTTTTTACCCTGTTTGGAATAATAACATGCAATAAGTATCACGATAAAAATATTACCATTATATAAACAATGAATTCTTGTAACAATATAATATGTTAATTGTAAAACATGTCGACGTAAGGGATATTTAAATTTCCATTTATTTTATATAAGTTAAAAATTTTAAAATAACATTCTGAGTAAAAGTAGAAGCTCATATCATGCAATCTATTTAACACATAAGGTACATATGCAATCTATTTAACACATAAGGTACATATGTAATCTATTTAACACATATGGTACATATGCAATCTATTTAACACATATGGTACATATGCAATCTATTTAACACATAAGGTACATATGCAATCTATTTAACACATAAGGCACATATGCAATCTATTTAACAAACTACAAATATTGATTGAATGGGTCATAAATTAATTCAGGGTACTAATTAATAAATTTATTAAAAATTCGCTTTTACTTCTTCTTGAAGCCACATTTTCAGCTCTGAAAGTTTGCCATGGTAATCATCCATTGATATCAGATCTATTGATAAAAAAAAAAGTGTTCATGTTAAATTACTAGAAAATCTAACCACATATAATATATTCAGCTCCTTTAAGTTAAGATTGTAAGAGTTCTTAAAATTTTTAAATTACTAGAAAATCTAACCACATATAATATATTCAGCTCCTTTAAGTTAAGATTGTAAGAGTTCTTAAAATAGTGTTGTTTTTTTATTGTGTACTGAAAACTGCTTTTATTATAAATATGTTAAGAATAATTTTAACAAATTAAAGTAATGTTTCAGCCAATACTTACTTTTGCCAGCATTTTCTTTCTTCTCCCTTTCCTTATGTTTAAACCTTTTAACAGATCTCTGAGCATTGAGCCTTTCCAGTTTATTAGCAGAATCATGTTCATCTGGGTCTGTGAAAGTAACAGTATTTTAACATATAATTACATACTTTTTTTTGTATAAACATACTAGAAGTGAAGGGCCTGTTATTTTCCAAAAAAGCTGCACAATTATAAAAAAAAAGAAAATTAATAACAGAAAGTTTCATTTCCATTAATTTTATGCAAATGAGTGGCTTCAAGAAAAGGAAATTATTCACAGAATGTAATTTTTAAGTCATTTGATTTAGAATATAAATTAGTATAAGCACTAGTTGCTATTCAGAAGGATGAGACCATAAATTACCCAAATTTCTATTGGTCGACCCCAGTTTTCCTTCTTTGGGTTCTTTTGAGTTTGAGTCTGATAAATCTTCACCCTGATCTGATAATTTTTTTTTATATAACTGCACTTCATTGAAGTCTAGAGTAAGAAAATAAGATAATTTAATAAAGTTAAAATTTAAAAAAAACCTGATTCAGAAGATCCCAGGAAATCATCAACAGCTTTTCCTTTCTGGTAAATGCCATCAAAATGTATTTCTTCTGTTGAAGAATGCTGTAAATTAGGACAAGATGCACTGCGCCTTCTTGATGACTTTAGATTTTCTTTTCTAAAAAATCTGGTGAAAATTATGAATTATAAATTTTGGCTTGTTCCTGCATTACTGCTGAATTTATTAGGGCTTAAACTAATTTAATGGGATGGAGATTAATTTATTGACTTCTGTTATTTATATTTATTTATGACCAGGCTTTGGTGTCTTAAGATAAGTCTAAAATGTTCTAGGCTTAGTAGGGGTATGGTTTAAACAGTCATCTGGGTTAATGTATGGTAGGCACTTCACAAAATGGTGTGCTGTGGACAACTCAATTCATGTACCGGGAAATGGGATAATACAGGGTATTCATTTCCAACAAGTCTGTAACTTTAAGCATAGGATGTAAGTAGGTCATGAGCCACTTGCTCAATCGGCCTGCTCGCTTTTTTGTCTAGACATAGCCTAGGCATATTAATATTAAATGCACATAAGGCGTTTCTTAGCTTTTCCATATTCATATAAATTGATTACCTATTAAAGTATTTATAGGCAGAGGCCTAGACTTTTAATGAGCATTTAAGTCTATTAATTAAATTAAGGCCGGAGATGGGTAGGACGAGACTCGCCCTTTGTATATTTCGCGATGGGTAGAGCGGTAAAAAATTAGCAAAAAGTCTTGAAATATAATTTTAAAAATTTTTCTGAAATCCCTTCAACTCTAAAATCTATCACTATACCTAACCTAAACCCTAAATATCCATGACAGCACCAAATCTCAATGCAGCAAGTTTAGTAGACATTTGCAAAGAACATTATCATTATGCTCTTTTAAATAAAAAATGTGCAAGCTGAGCTGCAAAGCCACAATTTTTCATGTCCATGTGACTGTCACCCGTCCTGCTTTGATGTCAAGTTGAGTACATTTTATTATTGTTGGCCAGCAAATTCAATCAGAGTATTTTTTATTGTAAACATGTTAAATCTATTTTATGTATCACACAAATACAAACTCAAATAAGCAACAAATCAACTGAACAAAATTTTGACATCCAAGTTTAGAATGTTTTTTCATCTTCTATTAAATGTCAGCCAGTTGCCAGGGTTGGCACCAAAAAAGACTAGCCCTCCAAAAATAAGTATTTTTCTGCATTTTTTTATTTTATATATTTATACAAACTGAATCCTTCAACTCCGACTCCAGGGAGGTGTTCATTCCAACTAAACTAATACTAATAATGCCACTAATGGGGATTAGGTCGAGTTGTGTTATGAGATAGATTATTGAAATTGAAAGGAGACTCGAGATATCAGCAATAACAGGCTGTCTCCGGGTGCATTACACCCAGTTGCCTGGGAGAGGGTTAAAAGTTAAAGTCTAACTAGATTTTAATAAGTTCAGTACTTCACAAACCGAAACATGATTTATTATTCTGAAGCAAATCCGGCTAGCCTAAGCCTAAGCCTGGCCGTCGGCTTTAGTTGAGTATATTAGTTGGAAAGTGTACTTCATCTTGGCAGTAAATTACAAATCATAATTTATCTAGTGTTAAGAATGAACTATTTTTAAAAAAATGTCTTTCTCAAATGCTATGATTGCATATAATGCAATGCATAGTATTAACGTTATTGCGAAACTGCCTTCACTACTGGTATTGTTGACAAACAAGAGAAATGACATTATTTGAATGTTTCCGCCACCAAGTTTGATGACGTAGCACACAAACATTATAGACTGAAGTAAATGTAAAACTTCACCTATCTCACTGATGACTTTATGTTACGTTTTTTTATTACTATTTTAAACTTTTTTTTAGTGTATAACAAACAAGGGTTTCCTTGTGTTATATGTTTTGTTATTCATATTTAATTTTTTTTTATATCAAACAATGATTTTATTAAAATATTTAATGTACCTGAGAGTCAAAACCTGAAATATTTATAAAAATAAATTTTAGACCATTAGAAGGGAACTCACTCTTATTTTCTAATTCTAAGGTCAAAGTGTACCATGTAAATGTTTGTTCCTTATCCTACAAGTACAAAGTACAAGCTTTTGAGTGAGATACGAATATCAATCAATACCGAATAAAGCAATAATAATTATCCTCCTCCTTTCCCCACCACATCAAGTCAGTAATCATACTGATGATACTCAGTCCACAGCGTTGTTTGCCTCTTAAGTTCTTAACCAAGTCGAAGAAATAGCAGGTTCGGGTTCGAAATTAGTAATTAGTTCATTTAAAATGATTTAATTTAAAGTAACTTAGGACTTAGTTTACTTAGACTTAGAAAGTAAGTCAGTCTGTCAGTTAATATATAGGAAGAATAAGTAACTTAGCCAAGTTCAGTTTATGCTAAGGCTAAGTAATGAGTTAGGGCTAGGAGGCTTATTCCAGTATAATATAAAATTTAAGTTAATAAATAACTTATACCAGTGATACCAGCACTTATATTTATATTAATAAGGCAACCATGGGATGGCCATGCGAAGTCAATATCAGGCATCAGCCAACTTGGCATGGATTATGATGGATTGATGGAATTAAAAATACCCTTTCTTAGACTTAGTTTCTATACAAAATATATGCTGTCTTTCCAGTTCAGTTACAGTGTTACAGCTGGTGGAATAAATCTGAAACATAGACGCACTCGCACAGGCCTTAATAATTTTTTTAAAATCCTACTTAGTTACAATATTGTTACATCTTACTGGACTTACTTTTACTTATAGTTGCACCTTGTAGCAAGTTGCGGCTTAGATCTCCATCACAAAATTACACTATATTCTATATCAACATGGCAATCACTGATATGTGTATATGTTAATGAATGGCAGCTGAGGTAAAAGTCATTGATTAATGAAGCCTAATATTGTTTTGGTGTTTTCGAACAGGTCATTTAGACAACCATGGTACAGTCAGATATCTTGAAGTCTGCTTTGCCATACATTGCTTTAGCTGCCACCTCTTGGTACATTTTCAAAATATTTGTAAAACCATTTTTATCCCCTTTGAGAAAGGTAATTAGAATCAAAGTTTAGTTTGTATTGATATTATCCTATCTAAACTGTCCTACATTAATTCCACAACAAAAATAGTAAACAAAATTTAGCAGTCTATAATTTTTTTAAAAATGCACATTAGAAATTGTATTAATGAAGAAAATATATATAAACAATTGTGCTACTCAAATACATTAGTAATGCAAATAATAGCTTTAATGAAATGTTATTTTCTCTTTGCATTTCAAAAGAACAAATAATATATTTCACACTCTATTTGAAAACATATGTTTTACTTTTTTTCAATGCCTTTCTGGTTTTGTTTTTGGTTTATATTTGTTGATTAGCATTATATCACTAAAATAGACTGAATTAATTACAATAATAAACTGGTCTTTGTTCTTACTTGTTATTTATATAATGTAACAGATTCCTGGAAGACCATACAAGCCTTTTATTGGCAACATGCGTGAGGCTCTACAAGAGGAAGCAATGAGCAATACGATCAAGTACCGTAAATAAAATAGTTTTAATACATTCTCTCTCTAATTATAAATTCATTCAGTCCTGAAATTATTATTATATCCAGCTGTGACTGTAAATAATATTCCAGTAACCATTTATACTTTTTTAAAATAAATGTATGAATATTGTAGATTAACAGGCAGGATTGAATTAAAAAGCAAATGCTTCACTTTTTATGTTTTAAGCAAAAAGGATATAGGACTATTATTCCTGATTATTACTGTTAAAAGTATGGACATAATCTCGTTAAAACATTACTGCAAAAATGTTAACTATTAATTGCCAGCTAAATTGTGGTAATTAATACTCATTTTGTTTTGCAGCTGGATGAAAGAATACAAGTCTCGAATTGTGCGCTTTTACTTCTTACGTGGTGAGGGCAGAGTTCTCATTGCTGACCCAGAAATGATTAAACATGTCCTAGTGACCAACAGTAAAAACTATGTTCGCATGTCATCTGAGTAAGTTTGATGTGGATTTTGCTAGTTAAAAAACACACAGTTGTCAATAATATATATCTCTTGCTTTGTCTGCTCCATTTAAAATTTAAAAAAAAACACAATACAATATATAAAAATGAAATCGTACACATTTTCTTTTAAAGTTTAAAGACATCTCATCAATATTTCCTTATTGTTAAAATAATTTTAATATTGACTTTTTTCCCCCATGCAGCTAAAATCTTAATCTTTTAGGATGGCATGAAAATAAAACATCTTATTGGTTATTTAAAATCAAAAGAATAATTCCATTATTTAGATAATTACTGGAAGACTTTTAGATTGTGTTGCAACCCTACAATTTTTTTACTGCAATGAAATTAATTACTAGGTCTAATTAAATTTCTGACTTCAACTCACGTTATTTAAAAAAAATTTTTGTGTGTTCTCTGTAGCACCCTCAGAGCAATAATACCTGGATTTTTACTAACCTTAAGCGGAGAAGAGCATCATACCCTAAGGAAATATTTGAACCCAGCTTTTAATTCTCATGCTGTTAATGGTAAGTGCTTATCACCACATGTTTAGGGTTGCTAGCTTTGTATTAAATGTTTACCTTTGGTCACATTTGAATTAGGACCGTACTGATAAAGTTGTCCTTGAGTTGGCTTGTTTTATTATGTAACTATTTTATTATTGTTTTAGTCAGAAAATATAAAGCTTTTTTTTTTTTTTTTTTTTCTATGTCATGAAAGGAGATGTAATATCCATTGCATTGGAGATTTTTAAGATTAATTGTAGTTATAAAGTTCTGGAATGGAAACGGTTGATAATATGTTTTTTTAAAAATTTCCTCAGAATTCATTCCAGTGTTTGAGAAAACCGCCAGAAAAGTGATTCATTGCTGGGAAGCTGAGATGAGAAATCTGGGAGTGTCATCTGCTCATATTCCAGCACAGAGTTTCATGAGCCGGCTTGTATGTTCAATCATTTCGTGGTCTCACATTTTTTCATTAAAATTCACCTGTGTAAATTTAGAGTGAGCAACGCAACAAACAAATCAGGGGTTGCATAAAACAACCTTACTCAAGTGGAGAATATATTTCCTCTGTTATCTTTAAGCTAGCAAATGATCTGCCAATTATTACACAAATGTATACTTTTTTTACATTGTGTGATTATTTTGCGTTATATTTATTGTTCAAAATGTAACAGAAAGTTTGCCAAGAATTTTTATTTTGATAACATAAAATTTTTTTTTTTTTTAAATAAGGTTAAATAGATAGTAATATATTTTAAAAAGTTGACTTGACTGGAAACCCGACCCTGTTTCAAACTCACGGTAGGAAAGTTTTCTGCCAATCTTTAACAATAATCATTACTATGAAACAAATGACACAACTGACAGAACTTTTCACTTCCTTTCCCATTTAATCTATTTAAATCAGACTCTTGAAGCCATTTGCCTGTGTGGATTTGATTACGACATAAATTCAGTGGAAGAACCTGAACAATCTGGAGCTCAAAGTTTTCAACGCATCTTACAAGGATTTCAGTTGAGGTGAAACTATTGTAAGAAAATTCCTCAGCACATCTCATAAAAGTACATAAGTTGATAAAGCCAAAAATTCAAAGATGCATTGTAAATATGAGGGAATTAAAAAAAACAATTTCCTCAAACAATTTGTTCAAATAAAAAAGGAAGAAAAAAAAAGGCAAAGTTTTAGGAACAATTTCTTAACTAGATAAAACAAAAATCAATATTTTTCTCTTGTTTTAAGATAAAAGTTTTTTTAAATAATTGTTTTTTTTTTGTTTTTTTTCTTTTTTTTTGGTCATTGAAAACCAAACAAATCAGTGGACGACGAGGACTGCATTGTTTGTTTTTTTTTGTCTCACTTATTTGTATAGACAGAAGCAGGGGAGTTTAACCTTGGCTGATTCAGTTCCTTGTTAACTGAAACAGGTTGTCAAAGCTTCTACCGTTACAGTGGTTGCCAACCAAATCCAACCGTCAAGCCTGGGCTGATCTCAAGTTCTTATATTCCACAGTTCAGAATGTCATAGCCCAGAAAAGAAAGAGGTTAGCCGCAGGTCAGTGTTTGTTTTATTATGTGAATATTTCCTGAAGTTTTTTCTTAAAATGTGCGATGAAAACTGGAAATAACTCCAACCCTTTGGAACAAAGGCAAATGTGTTGCTATTCGAAGGAATTTTTTAATTTGTAGGCTCATACAGAAATCATTCCCTGCTGGGGTGGGTTAGCACATATAACTGGGACTGCGCTATTTCAAGTTTTTATATTGCCAGGTTTCTCTGTATTGCCATTTCAAGTTATCCAACTCAGTTTTGGAACAGATTTCATTTGATTCTCTTGTGATATACAGTGTAAACCATTAGACTTGGCCTATGTGAATATCTATGTAAACCATTAGACTTGGCCTATGTGAATATCTGTGTAAACCATTAGACTTGGCCTATGTGAATATCTGTGTAAAATATTAAGTTTCTACAGCATAGACAAGTCACAATATAAAGCTGTCTGGCTTCTATTATCCCAGGAGATGCCAGCAATGACTTGCTTGCACGTCTACTTCAGGCAAGAGATGAGAATGGGAATGGCCTCACAGACGACTGTCTGCTGGATCAAGTCTGCGGATTTCTGTTTGCTGGTTTTGAGGTATGCTCTGAGCACATGTTTATCTAATTAAGGATTTTATGAAATGCACTTGATTTTTGGCATAGGAGAAGAATACTGTTTTTATTTCCTATTGTGACAACAGCCATTACTTGAAACCTATTCATACACATTAATGATGCATCTGTCTTGTCTTACTTCTGCGCATGACATATTAATATTTTTAACCCTCCTGCTAATCTTAAATTGTGAAAACAATACATTATACGAAACACTACATCATGTTAATGTTTGAGCTGTTGCAGTAGTTGCACCTATTACTGGTGAGATATTATTAGACAGATGTAAATCACAATTTAAACAACTTTTCTATTTTCTTAAAATATTTCCATTCCCATTGTAGCTTTCTAACCATGCTATTTTTTATAGCTGAGTGACAGTCAACTGTTTAAAAACTTGACAAACTGACCACATATGCCACTGGTAACATTTACTCTCTATTGGCAATGGACCACAAAGTTTTGGACCACAATTCATATGCAGTTCTCACTCATTTCAATTTTTTAAGAAGTAGCTGCATCATATAATTTGGTGCAGTGCTTCTTGTAAGCTATATCAAATTAATGAGCCAGCTGTGATGGTGGGTAAAGCACTAGGAGTTACCTGTAATGATTGCTTAATTGCAGACGACCAGCATGAACCTCACATGGACTCTTCTCATGCTTGCTGAACACCCAGACGTCCAGGAAAAGGTCAGACAGGAGGTCATGACATTGCTGCCGGATGCGAACACCCCAGTCACCACCAGGGTGTTGGACGGACTGACCTACCTAACTTGTGTCATCAAAGAGTCACTGAGGTGATGGCACGGCTTTAGTGTTCCTCCACATTTATTTAAGTAGTGAGGAGTTCCTGTTGTAGAGAATATTCAGAGTAGAAAAATAACAGAGATATCTGGGGGAATATTTCACTCTAAATTTAAAGAAAATGCATTATTTGTGTTACTTATTTTAAAATTTAAAGGATAAATCTTGAAACTTTAGGTCAGGCAAAGTGTAAAATATAAGCATAATTTTAAATTTGATACAGTGTAACAACTCAAAATTGACCCTATTTGACGGACTATAAGACGCACCTTAATTTTTAAGCAGTTTTTTAAAAAAACAATAAACATTTTTACCATTTTTTATTAATTTCGAGTATAAGACGCACCTTCATTTTGGAGGCAATTTCTCAAAGAAAAAAAGTGTGTCTTATAGTCCGTAAGTCTTATAGTCCATAAAATACGGTAATATTTGATGCGACTTTCATTGACTCTCTTGATTACAAGGCTGTGTCGTGGTCAAAGTAAATATTTCAACATCTTATCACTGCCATCCTGTAAAAATTTCAAAACCCATCAAAAATGCATAACTTGTACTCAGACATTCAGACCACTCAAAGACTTACTGGTTTCAAACTATTTTAATAACTTGTATGATTGCAGACCTGTTTACCCTCAAACTCTTAAAATCGTACAACATCATCACAAAATCATTCAATACATTATCTTAATAGTAAAAAATAAACATACAGTATATTTAATGTACGGTATACACCTCAAAATCGTACGCCAAAATCGTAAGAGTAAACAGGTCTGTGTTTGCATCCCTTTTAAATCATGAAAGATATTTCTAATTAATGAAAAAATATTTTTCCATTATTAAATTTTAGTTTTGTTGATTACTATTAGCATTTTGTGGATTTAATTTTATGATTTATCTTGATTTGTATATCATTTGTATAAATATAATACTAAAAAGATGTAGTGTTCTGCATTGTAACTTTCATCCATTCATTAAAAAAGACTACCGTATTTTACGGATTATAAGACGCACTTTTTTCTTTGAAAAATTGCCTCAAAAGTTCAGGTGCGTTGTGTACTCGAAATTAAAAAAAATTTCTTAAAAATTAAGGTGCGTCTTATAGTCTGTAGCGTCTTATAGTCCGTAAAATACGGTAATTTTAATAAAGAACTTTATGCTATTACTTCAAATAGATTTTGAAAGAAATAATAATTTTTTTTGCTTCTCCAGATTATTCCCACCTGCTTCAATTATTTTCCGAAAAGCTGTTGAAAACGACTACCTTGGTGGCTACCTGATTCCCGCCGGAACTCCCGTTGGTATCAGTATTGGTGCGCTCCACAGGTGAGATGGCATTTGAAAAGATAACCCAACCCAGCTGGTACAGTCTCAGTGCACTCTTTGGGTGGATAGTCTCAGTGCACTCTTTGGGTGGATAATCTCAGTACACTCTTTGGGTGGATAGTCTCAGTGCACTCTTTGGGTGGATAGTCTCAGTGCACTCTTTGGGTGGATAGTCTCAGTGCACTCTTTAGGGTGGATAGTCTCGGTGCACTCTTTGGGTGGATAGTCTCGGTGCACTCTTTGGGTGGATAGTCTCGGTGCACTCATTGGGTGGATAGTCTCGGTGCACTCTTAGAGTGGATAGTCTCGTTGCACTCTTTGGGTGGATAGTCTCAGTGCACTCTTTGGGTGGATAGTCTCAGTGCTCTCTTTGGGTGGATAGTCTCAGTGCACTCTTTGGGTGGATAGTCTCTGCACTCTTTGGGTGGATAGTCTCAGTACACTCTTTGGGTGGATAGTCTCAGTACACTCTTTGGGTGGATAGTCTCAGTGCACTCTTTGGGTGGATAGTCTCAGTACACTCTTTTGGTGGATAAAATTGGAAGACTCAATATGAATATAACCCTGATGTTATTATGGTATTGGTGCAAAACCCCCCCCAGCGTTGACTTCAAGTGACATCAATAGACCCAAATTATATTTAAAAGGGCAGATTGCTTTATTTTGTGTCTCCTTTGAAGTACCGTACAAGAATGCCTTGTACGATCTTGTCCATCAATCACATATATCTTGGTCACTATCATGAATTTATATGTTGTGTGATCGTTGTTTAGGGAATGATAGTTTAAACACACCGTCACTGAACAAGAATTTTAATAGACGGGTCCATTTTGTCAGCCACATTGGCCAGCATGTCAAAACACGAGTGATCTCAGGACGTTCAAAATAGAAACTTGTATGGATTAATTGCCTGCGGACACTACATAATTTAAGTAAATAATCATATTCTTGAGACAGTGGATTGTTACAATCGTCATATATTTTAACATTTATCTCTGTGTAATGGAAATCTTCAGGCAAGTCTATTCTTAAATTGCCGTAAATTATTTACTGTATAAAATGTAAAGTTTTGTAAATAATACTTTTAATCCCGTTTCTCTTGCACCGTCAGGCTGCCAGAAAACTGGGAAGACCCAGCGGCATTCAAGCCGGAGCGGTTCCTTGAGCCCTACGACCCCTACAAGTTCATGCCATTCATCACGGGACCCTACATGTGCATAGGTCACATATTTTCTCTGACAGAAACCAAGGTCACCCTGGCTCTGATCCTCAGACATTTCCAGCTGAGCCTCACCCCCGGCTACAAGTATCGGAGGATTCGACAGCTGACCCTTCAGCCGTCTCCCCCGCTCACACTCACAGTTCAAACACTAGAACATTTGTAGATGAAACAGTTCTGTTTCCCCGCAAGGAAGTTTTCATGTTTCCCTATCTAAACCTTGTTATTCCATTTATCGCATATTGATTGCTCCCTGAAGCTGCTCATTTACTATGGAATTATTTGCATCAGCCAGTCATTGTAATGATGATGATGTGATATGTTTGCACCAATTGTTTTTTTTTTGTGTGATAACAATTGTTTTTTCTTGTTAGATTATGTAATCTGTGATAACTGAGATGTTTTAATTTCAATCAGAGACAAGTGAATATTGGATATAGATTTGTCTCCGCACCACTTGTTCAGACTAGGTCAGACTTGATCAGACAGAATTGGCTGTGGGGGATCTCTTGGCTGTGGGGGTCTCTTGGCTGTGGGGGTCTCTTGGCAGTGGGGGGTCTCTTGGGCAGTCGCTTTGACTTTTCCTTTAACCCTCTTGAGATTCTTTTGGCCCAGAGTCAAATGGCAAAAAAAGATGAAAGGCCAATCCATCTGCCCAATATTGCAAGCCTCGATATTAGTATTTCTTGCTCATCTTGCTATTTTAAGGGCGGCTTCCATTGATTTTTACTTTGTTCTGTCCTTTTTTTTTTTGTTGTCCCTAGTGATCCCTATAAATGCTTGCAAAAATATGGAAACCTTGAAAGATATTAAAAGGCTTTGGCGCCCTCAGTGGAATATTTTATGCAGTTTTTCACATTGAATCTCTTTCAAAAGTTTGTTAGGACTTATTTAGGCTTTAACAATCAACTATTTGAAGAAAGATGTTACAGTAAAACTAATACAAAATTTTGGATGCTACATCCCACCCTCTTCATCACAGATACTTAGAATCGGCCCTTTCAGAACGAATTCTTTCTCTCTGGGCGCGGACTGAAAGATATAAAAATTCTGAAAGTAAACATGTTTAAACTAAGTTGTAAAAATAATCGCATGCATAAATTATGCAAATCAGGATATCTAATTTGCGTAAATGTTGAGATATCAGTTTGATTCATAGAGATAGTATTAGTTCATTCAACTCCCTACAAGAATATAATTAGTTTATTTTTTTATAATTGGTCGTGCAAAGTAAGTGCAGGGCTTGTGAAAAAGGCTCCATCTTTGTCTCCTTGTCGCAGACAGTCCAAAAGGGATTCGTCTCTAGAGGGTTAAAGCTCCGTCTCAAGAGGGTTAAAGCTCCATTTCAAGAGGGTTAAAGCTCCGTCTCAAGAGGGTTAAAGCTCCGTCTCAGGAGGGTTAAAGCTCCGCCTCAAGAAGGTTACAGCTCCGTCTCAAGAGGGTTAAAGCTCCGTCTCTAGAGAGATAAAGATCCGTCTCAAGAGGGTTAAAGCTCCGTCTCTAGAGAGATAAAGATCCGTCTCAAGAGGGTTAAAGCTCCATCTCTAGAGAGATAAAGCTCCGTCTCAAGAGGGTTAAAGCTCTGTCTCTAGAGAGATAAAGATCCGTCTCAAGAGGGTTAAAGCTCCGTCTCTAGAGAGATAAAGATCCGTCTCAAGAGGGTTAAAGCTCCGTCTCTAGAGAGATAAAGATCCGTCTCAAGAGGGTTAAAGCTCCGTCTCTAGAGATATAAAGATCCGTCTCAAGAGGGTTAAAGCTCCGTCTCTAGAGAGATAAAGATCCGTCTCAAGAGGGTTAAAGATCCGCCTCTAGAGAGATAAAGATCCGTCTCAAGAGGGTTAAAGCTCCGTCTCTAGAGAGATAAAGATCCGTCTCAAGAGGGTTAAAGCTCCGTCTCTAGAGAGATAAAGATCCGTCTCAAGAGGGTTAAAGCTCCGTCTCTAGAGAGATAAAGCTCCGTCTCAAGAGGGTTAAAGCTCCGTCTCTAGAGAGATAAAGCTCCGTCTCAAGAGGGTTAAAGCTCCGTCTCTAGAGAGATAAAGCTCCGTCTCAAGAGGGTTAAAGATCTGTCTCTAGAGAGATAAAGCTCCGTCTCAAGAGGGTTAAAGCTCCATCTCTTGAGAGATAAAGCTCCGTCTCAAGAGGGTTAAAGCTCTCTATATTTGTCTGCAATAATAAGCATGCTAAATTTCATTTCAGTGTGTTCCTAAGCCATTATATCCAGCCTATGCAATTTTTGGATGGTGTAATCTATACGGTCCTGCAATAATGGGTTTAACACAAGGTGTAATATTCTATACCTACAATATCCTGCAATGCTTGTAACACTAGCATCACCCCCAGTGCTGTAGCATTGCTGTTCCTCCAATGGGCAGCAATTCTGTGTGTGACAAGTTGCGAAATGTCAAAATTTCTTTACAGCAGAACTATAGCTCTTTTTTAAAAAAAATATATATTTTTTAAATAAAACTTTCGATGCCACTTCTTAAAACATTTTGTCCAGGTCACATTCAGATTTTTGTCCAAATTCTTCTAACCTGCCTTGGTCACTATTTTAAAATGTTACTAAAATTTTAATTTTGTTAACCTCATTGCTACCGATGACGTCGACGCGACGTCATGATCACCCACTTTCAAATACCAAGGACGTCACATAGCCGTCATAACAAAAAGGCAAAGAACTTTTCTGAAATACCAAGGACGTCACGTCGACATCATATTTCAATGCTATATATTTCTTTATTGGTTTATCTATATGGGAGTTAAAAATGCAAATAGGATAAAGAATAAAAATACCGGAAGTTTTTTTAGTTTTGTTTTGCTGAGTCAGCAAAAATCGTTGTCAAAACCCAGCGGTAGTTAAGGGGTTAATTACAAAAATTTTTAAAAACTAATTACAAAAAGAATTCAGCTGCTTACTCCCCAAAAAGGCCCTTGTCTTTATGAATGTAGTATCTATAAATTATTTATAAAGTATCGAACAAGAGAGTAATGTGTTTTTTTTTTTTTTTTACAAAAATTAGAAATATATTTTTACTTACTGGTATATTTACAATTTTTTAAATTAAAAGTTTATTTTTACGATTGTCACCGTCTGTCATCTTAAAAGTAAAAGCTCGTTGTTTGGATGTGACCAGATAATTTAAGTTGTAGAACTTCTTTCTTTATCATTTTTTTTTTTTAAAGAAACATTTCTGTACCAGAATGAGATGTATCTCAAGTAAACAGCTTGTCATTGCATGGAGAACGTTAAATCTACAAATATTATAATTGTTTCGCTTCTGCAGGTGTTTAAGTTAGCTAGAAACTATTAAAACTAATTGTAATTTTTCCCCCATTTTGTGTCTGCAAGTTTGGAAACATTGGTGGCCTTCACGTGGTTAAAGTCTAATAAATCTTGAAGCTGTTGTATAGCGATGTGAGGGATGAGTCATCAGGGGTGTCACTAGAATTGGTGTCACCTAGTGCGATAAACTCCTTATGTCACCCCCCCCCCCCCTTTTTTTTTCGTCTTCCCAATGGACCTCAGAGTTTACCTGCTCTTGTTACACCCTGTTTTGGGGAAAATCTGATTTGGTGGTCCCCTGTTTTGGTGAAAACCTGCTCTGGTGACACCCTGTTTTGGTGAAAGTCTACTCTAGTGACACCCTGTTTTTGGTTAAAACGTGCTAGGTGGCACCCTGTTTAGGTGAAAACCTGCTCTGTTTACATCCTTTTTTAGTGAAAACCTGCTAGGTGACATCCTATTTTGGTGATAATCTGCTAGGTGACACCCTGTTTTGGTGAAAACCTGCTCTGGTGGCCCCCTATTTTGGTGAAAACCTGCTCTGGTGACACCCTGTTTTGGTGAAAACCTGCTTTGGTGACACCTTGTTTTGGTGAGAACCTACTCTGTTGACATCCTGTTTTGGTGAAAACCTGCTAAGTGACATCCTGTTTTGGTGAAAACCTGCTAGGTGACATCCTGTTTTGGTGAAAACCTACTCTGTTGACATCCTGTTTTGGTGAAAACCTGCTAGGTGACCTCCTGTTTTGGTAAAAACCTGCTAGGTGACACCCTGTTTTGGTGAAAACCTGCTCTGGTGGCCCCCTGTTTTGGTGAAAACCTGCTCTGGTGAAAACCTGCTCTGGTGACATCTTGTTTTGGTGAAAACTTACTCTGTTGACATCCTGTTTTGGTGAAAACCTGCTAAGTGACATCCTGTTTTGGTGAAAATCTGCTCTGGTGATGCCCTGTTTTGGTGAAAACCTGCTCTGTTGACACCCTGTTTTGGTGAAAACCTGCTCTGATGACATCTTGTTTTGGTGAAAACTTACTCTGTTGACATCCTGTTTTGGTGAAAACCTGCTAGGTAACATCCTGTTTTGGTGAAAACCTGCTAGGTTACCTCCTGTTTTGGTAAAAACCTGCTAAGTGACACCCTGTTTTGGTGAAAACCTGCTCTGTTGACACACTGTTTTGGTGAAAACCTGCTCTGATGACATCTTGTTTTGGTGAAAACTTACTCTGTTGACATCCTGTTTTGGTGAAAACCTGCTAGGTGACATCCTGTTTTGGTGAAAACCTGCTAGGTGACCTCCTGTTTTGGTAAAAACCTGCTAGGTGACACCCTGTTTTGGTGAAAACCTGCTCTGTTGACACCCTGTTTTGGTGAAAACCTGCTCTGATGACATCTTGTTTTGGTGAAAACTTACTCTGTTGACATCCTGTTTTGGTGAAAACCTGCTCTGGTGACGCCCTGTTTTGGTGAAAACCTGCTCTGGTGACACCTTGTTTTGGTGAAAACCTACTCTGTTGACATCCTGTTTTGGTAAAAACCTGCTAGGTGACCTCCTGTTTTGGTAAAAACCTGCTAGGTGACACCCTGTTTTGGTGAAAACCTGCTCTGTTGACACCCTGTTTTGGTGAAAACCTGCTCTGATGACATCTTGTTTTGGTGAAAACTTACTCTGTTGACATCCTGTTTTGGTGAAAACCTGCTAGGTGACATCCTGTTTTGGTGAAAACCTGCTAGGTGACCTCCTGTTTTGGTAAAAACCTGCTAGGTGACACCCTGTTTTGGTGAAAACCTGCTCTGTTGACACCCTGTTTTGGTGAAAACCTGCTCTGATGACATCTTGTTTTGGTGAAAACTTACTCTGTTGACATCCTGTTTTGGTGAAAACCTGCTAGGTGACATCCTGTTTTGGTGAAAACCTGCTAGGTGACATCCTGTTTTGGTGAAAACCTGCTAGGTGACATTCTGTTTTGGTGAAAACCTGCTAGGTGGCACCCTGTTTGGCGAAAACCTGCTCTGGTGGCACGCTCCTTTATATAACAGAGTTCTGTTATGAAATTGACTCGAGCAAACTATGTGGCATACACAAGACTCCAATTCCCATCATCGTCGTCAATATTTTAGTTAAGAAAGAAATGGCTTTACCCAAATCAACCGCCACCCTTGTCAATATATTTTCTAAATTTTTTTTGTATCCACCCTCCATTTTTTTTGTCTCACTGTCTCTTTTTTTCTTTTCTGCCCCCCCCCCCCCCCCTTTTTTTCCTAGTCTTTTCCCCATCATCATCGCCTGTCGTCCCGTCTGGGGCATAGGCCAGAAACAAAGGCTCTCCAGGCATCCCGGTCTTGGGCAAGTCTCTCCAGCTTTTCCCGATTTGTGCTCAGTCTTTTCCCCCCAAGGCCTGCCTTAACACCCTACCACCCTTTTTAAACGCATCAGAACACATGTGTATAAAAATGAGCTCCGTGTTCAAATAGCAGCAAATAAGGAGGGGAAAAAACCAGCAGAACACTGCAGACGACAAATGGATTTAACGATCTCTCACTGTAGTCACACAAGAGCCACGCGAAACGCAGAAACCACTTCCAGATATCGGTAATCCATACCGGGGGGGGGGGGGGGATCGATCGAGTATTTTATTAACTGGGACGCGACGATTTGTGCCATTAGCAAAGGGATAGAACTCCCCTGACACACGTCTGCACGTAAGTACTAAGACGATCATTCTTTGATATTTATTAAGCAATGGAAATCAAACCGGGGAACACATGGCCTCAAGTCGTTATGGCAAATTTGGTCCTTTGGAGCTCTGCTTTAAAATTTAAAGAACCCGTTACATTTACATCTAATGATACCATTAAGTAAAGCAATAATTCTCCTGTGATAGGCTAAGAGCATGGGTTCATCATTCAGATCTAAAAATATGTATTAGAATTTATAGACCTGTACGTTTACTGAATGGTGCCCAATAGATTAGAGAGCTCGCTGTGCTGTGTAGTATCTAGGCCTACGCTTTTGTGGCTAAATAGATTAGAGAGCCCACTATGCTGTGCAGTATCTAGGCCTACGCTTTTGTGGCTAAATAGATTAGAGAGCTCACTATTGTATGTAGTATCTAGGCCTACGCTTTTGTGGCTAAATAGATTAGAGAGCCCACTATTGTATGTAGTATCTAGGCCTACACTTTTGTGGCTAAATAGATTAGAGAGTCCACTATGCTGTGTAGTATCTAGGCCTACGCTTTTGTGGCTAAATAGATTAGAGAGCCCACTATGCTGTGTAGTATCTAGGCCTACGCTTTTGTGGCTAAATAGATTAGAGAGCCCACTATGCTGTGTAGTATCTAGGCCTACGCTTTTGTGGCTAAATAGATTAGAGAGCCCACTATGCTATGTAGTATCTAGGCCTACGCTTTTGTGGCTAAGTAGATTAGAGAGTCCACTATGCTATGTAGTATCTAGGCCTACGCTTTTGTGGCTAAATAGATTAGAGAGCCCACTATTGTATGTAGTATCTAGGCCTACACTTTTGTGGCTAAATAGATTAGAGAGTCCACTATGCTGTGTAGTATCTAGGCCTACGCTTTTGTGGCTAAATAGATTAGAGAGCCCACTATGCTATGTAGTATCTAGGCCTACGCTTTTGTGGCTAAATAGATTAGAGAGTCCACTATGCTGTGTAGTATCTAGGCCTACGCTTTTGTGGCTAAATAGATTAGAGAGCCCACTATGCTATGTAGTATCTAGGCCTACGCTTTTGTGGCTAAATAGATTAGAGAGTCCACTATGCTATGTAGTATCTAGGCCTACGCTTTTGTGGCTAAATAGATTAGAGAGCCCACTATGCTATGTAGTATCTAGGCCTACGCTTTTGTGGCTAAATAGATTAGAGAGCCCACTATGCTATGTAGTATCTAGGCCTACGCTTTTGTGGCTAAATAGATTAGAGAGCCCACTATGCTATGTAGTATCTAGGCCTACGCTTTTGTGGCTAAATAGATTAGAGAGCCCACTATGCTATTTAGTATCTAGGCCTACGCTTTTGTGGCTAAATAGATTAGAGAGCCCACTATGCTATGTAGTATCTAGGCCTACGCTTTTGTGGCTAAATAGATTAGAGAGCCCACTATGCTGTGTAGTATCTAGGCCTACGCTTTTGTGGCTAAATAGATTAGAGAGTCCACTATGCTGTGTAGTATCTAGGCCTACGCTTTTGTGGCTAAATAGATTAGAGAGTCCACTATGCTGTGTAGTATCTAGGCCTACGCTTTTGTGGCTAAATAGATTAGAGAGCCCACTATGCTGTGTAGTATCTACGCCTACGCTTTTGTGGCTAAATAGATTAGAGAGTCCACTATGCTATGTAGTATCTAGGCCTACGCTTTTGTGGCTAAATAGATTAGAGAGCCCACTATGCTATGTAGTATCTAGGCCTACGCTTTTGTGGCTAAATAGATTAGAGAGCCCACTATGCTGTGTAGTATCTAGGCCTACGCTTTTGTGGCTAAATAGATTAGAGAGCCCACTATGCTGTGTAGTATCTAGGCCTACGCTTTTGTGGCTAAATAGATTAGAGAGCCCACTATGCTATGTAGTATCTAGGCCTACGCTTTTGTGGCTAAATAGATTAGAGAGCCCACTATGCTGTGTAGTATCTAGGCCTACGCTTTTGTGGCTAAATAGATTAGAGAGCCCACTATGCTATGTAGTATCTAGGCCTACGCTTTTGTGGCTAAATAGATTAGAGAGCCCACTATGCTATGTAGTATCTAGGCCTACGCTTTTGTGGCTAAATAGATTAGAGAGCCCACTATGCTATGTAGTATCTAGGCCTACGCTTTTGTGGCTAAATAGATTAGAGAGCCCACTATGCTATGTAGTATCTAGGCCTACACTTTTGTGGCTAAATAGATTAGAGAGCCCACTATTGTATGTAGTATCTAGGCCTACGCTTTTGTGGCTAAATAGATTAGAGAGCCCAATATGCTGTGTAGTATCTACGCCTACGCTTTTGTGGCTAAATAGATTAGAGAGCCCACTATGCTGTGTAGTATCTACGCCTACGCTTTTGTGGCTAAATAGATTAGAGAGTCCACTATGCTATGTAGTATCTAGGCCTACGCTTTTGTGGCTAAATAGATTAGAGAGTCCACTATGCTATGTAGTATCTAGGCCTACGCTTTTGTGGCTAAATAGATTAGAGAGCCCACTATGCTATGTAGTATCTAGGCCTACGCTTTTGTGGCTAAATAGATTAGAGAGCCCACTATGCTGTGTAGTATCTAGGCCTACGCTTTTGTGGCTAAATAGATTAGAGAGCCCACTATGCTGTGTAGTATCTAGGCCTACGCTTTTGTGGCTAAATAGATTAGAGAGCCCACTATGCTATGTAGTATGTAGGCCTACGCTTTTGTGGCTAAATAGATTAGAGAGCCCACTATGCTGTGTAGTATCTAGGCCTACGCTTTTGTGGCTAAATAGATTAGAGAGCCCACTATGCTATGTAGTATCTAGGCCTACGCTTTTGTGGCTAAATAGATTAGAGAGCCCACTATGCTGTGTAGTATCTACGCCTACGCTTTTGTGGCTAAATAGATTAGAGAGTCCACTATGCTATGTAGTATCTAGGCCTACGCTTTTGTGGCTAAATAGATTAGAGAGCCCACTATGCTATGTAGTATCTAGGCCTACGCTTTTGTGGCTAAATAGATTAGAGAGCCCACTATGCTGTGTAGTATCTAGGCCTACGCTTTTGTGGCTAAATAGATTAGAGAGCCCACTATGCTGTGTAGTATCTAGGCCTACGCTTTTGTGGCTAAATAGATTAGAGAGCCCACTATGCTATGTAGTATCTAGGCCTACGCTTTTGTGGCTAAATAGATTAGAGAGCCCACTATGCTGTGTAGTATCTAGGCCTACGCTTTTGTGGCTAAATAGATTAGAGAGCCCACTATGCTATGTAGTATCTAGGCCTACGCTTTTGTGGCTAAATAGATTAGAGAGCCCACTATGCTATGTAGTATCTAGGCCTACGCTTTTGTGGCTAAATAGATTAGAGAGCCCACTATGCTATGTAGTATCTAGGCCTACGCTTTTGTGGCTAAATTTGATTAGAGAGCCCACTATGCTATGTAGTATCTAGGCCTACACTTTTGTGGCTAAATAGATTAGAGAGCCCACTATTGTATGTAGTATCTAGGCCTACGCTTTTGTGGCTAAATAGATTAGAGAGCCCACTATGCTGTGTAGTATCTACGCCTACGCTTTTGTGGCTAAATAGATTAGAGAGCCCACTATGCTGTGTAGTATCTACGCCTACGCTTTTGTGGCTAAATAGATTAGAGAGTCCACTATGCTATGTAGTATCTAGGCCTACGCTTTTGTGGCTAAATAGATTAGAGAGTCCACTATGCTATGTAGTATCTAGGCCTACGCTTTTGTGGCTAAATAGATTAGAGAGCCCACTATGCTATGTAGTATCTAGGCCTACGCTTTTGTGGCTAAATAGATTAGAGAGCCCACTATGCTGTGTAGTATCTAGGCCTACGCTTTTGTGGCTAAATAGATTAGAGAGCCCACTATGCTGTGTAGTATCTAGGCCTACGCTTTTGTGGCTAAATAGATTAGAGAGCCCACTATGCTATGTAGTATGTAGGCCTACGCTTTTGTGGCTAAATAGATTAGAGAGCCCACTATGCTGTGTAGTATCTAGGCCTACGCTTTTGTGGCTAAATAGATTAGAGAGCCCACTATGCTATGTAGTATCTAGGCCTACGCTTTTGTGGCTAAATAGATTAGAGAGCCCACTATGCTATGTAGTATCTAGGCCTACGCTTTTGTGGCTAAATAGATTAGAGAGCCCACTATGCTGTGTAGTATCTAGGCCTACGCTTTTGTGGCTAAATAGATTAGAGAGCCCACTATGCTATGTAGTATCTAGGCCTACGCTTTTGTGGCTAAATAGATTAGAGAGCCCACTATGCTGTGTAGTATCTAGGCCTACGCTTTTGTGGCTAAATAGATTAGAGAGCCCACTATGCTATGTAGTATCTAGGCCTACGCTTTTGTGGCTAAATAGATTAGAGAGCCCACTATGCTATGTAGTATCTAGGCCTACGCTTTTGTGGCTAAATAGATTAGAGAGCCCACTATGCTATGTAGTATCTAGGCCTACGCTTTTGTGGCTAAATAGATTAGAGAGCCCACTATGCTATGTAGTATCTAGGCCTACGCTTTTGTGGCTAAATAGATTAGAGAGCCCACTATGCTGTGTAGTATCTAGGCCTACGCTTTTGTGGCTAAATAGATTAGAGAGTCCACTATGCTGTGTAGTATCTAGGCCTACGCTTTTGTGGCTAAATAGATTAGAGAGTCCACTATGCTGTGTAGTATCTAGGCCTACGCTTTTGTGGCTAAATAGATTAGAGAGCCCACTATGCTGTGTAGTATCTACGCCTACGCTTTTGTGGCTAAATAGATTAGAGAGTCCACTATGCTATGTAGTATCTAGGCCTACGCTTTTGTGGCTAAATAGATTAGAGAGCCCACTATGCTATGTAGTATCTAGGCCTACGCTTTTGTGGCTAAATAGATTAGAGAGCCCACTATGCTGTGTAGTATCTAGGCCTACGCTTTTGTGGCTAAATAGATTAGAGAGCCCACTATGCTGTGTAGTATCTAGGCCTACGCTTTTGTGGCTAAATAGATTAGAGAGCCCACTATGCTATGTAGTATCTAGGCCTACGCTTTTGTGGCTAAAAAGATTAGAGAGCCCACTATGCTGTGTAGTATCTAGGCCTACGCTTTTGTGGCTAAATAGATTAGAGAGCCCACTATGCTATGTAGTATCTAGGCCTACGCTTTTGTGGCTAAATAGATTAGAGAGCCCACTATGCTATGTAGTATCTAGGCCTACGCTTTTGTGGCTAAATAGATTAGAGAGCCCACTATGCTATGTAGTATCTAGGCCTACGCTTTTGTGGCTAAATAGATTAGAGAGCCCACTATGCTATGTAGTATCTAGGCCTACACTTTTGTGGCTAAATAGATTAGAGAGCCCACTATTGTATGTAGTATCTAGGCCTACGCTTTTGTGGCTAAATAGATTAGAGAGCCCACTATGCTGTGTAGTATCTACGCCTACGCTTTTGTGGCTAAATAGATTAGAGAGCCCACTATGCTGTGTAGTATCTACGCCTACGCTTTTGTGGCTAAATAGATTAGAGAGTCCACTATGCTATGTAGTATCTAGGCCTACGCTTTTGTGGCTAAATAGATTAGAGAGCCCACTATGCTATGTATTATCTAGGCCTACGCTTTTGTGGCTAAATAGATTAGAGAGCCCACTATGCTATGTAGTATCTACGCCTACGCTTTTGTGGCTAAATAGATTAGAGAGTCCACTATGCTATGTAGTATCTAGACCTACGCTTTTGTGGCTAAATAAATTAGCGAGCTCACTATTGTATGTAGTATCTAGGCCTACGCTTTTGTGGCTAAATAGATTAGAAAGCTCACTATTCTATGTGGTATCTAGACCTACGCTTTTTTAAGAGCTCACTATTCTATGCAGTATCTAGGCCTACGCTTTTTTGAGAGCCCACTATGCTATGTAGTATCTAGGCCTACACTTTTGTGGCTAAATAGATTAGAGAGCCCACTATTGTATGTAGTATCTAGGCCTACGCTTTTGTGGCTAAATAGATTAGAGAGCCCACTATGCTATGTAGTATCTAGGCCTACGCTTTTGTGGCTAAATAGATTAGAGAGCCCACTATGCTATGTAGTATCTAGGCCTACGCTTTTGTGGCTAAATAGATCAGAGAGCCCACTATGCTATGTAGTATCTAGGCCTACACTTTTGTGGCTAAATAGATTAGAGAGCTCACTATTCTATGCAGTATCTAGACCTACGCTTTTTTAGAGAGCTCACTATTCTATGTAGTATCTAGGCCTACGCTTTTGTGGCTAAATAAATTAGCGAGCTCACTATTGTATGTAGTATCTAGGCCTACGCTTTTGTGGCTAAATAAATTAGCGAGCTCACTATTGTATGTAGTATCTAGGCCTACGCTTTTGTGGCTAAATAGATTAGAAAGCTCACTATTCTATGTGGTATCTAGACCTACGCTTTTTTAAGAGCTCACTATTCTATGCAGTATCTAGGCCTACGCTTTTTTGAGAGCTCACTATTCTATGTAGTATCTAGGCCTACGTTTTCGTGAATAAATGGATTAGAGAGCTCTCTATTCTATGTAGTATCTAGACCTACGCTTTCGTGAATAAATAGATTAGAGTTATAGAGCTCACTATTCTATGTAGTATCTAGGCCTAAGCTTTTTTTGAGAGCTCCCTATTCTATGTAGTATCTATGCCTACGCCTACACTTTTGTGGCTAAATAGATTAGAGAGCTCACTATTCTATGTAGTATCTAGGCCTACGCTTTTTTGAGAGCTCACTATTCTATGTCGTAGTATCGAGGTCTACACTTTTGTGGCTAAATAGATTAGAGAGCTCACTATTCTATGTAGTATCTAGGCCTACGTTTTTATTTGAGTTATAAAACCAGTTAAAGTAAAAGATTTAGATTTAAAAAAACGGAAGTTTAATAATAATTAATCAAGTTATTCCAGTTTATCTTAACATTCGCTGTCAATTTAAGGAACTATCTTTATAGGCCTACATGAAATAATTATTGTATTCACACAAAAGAATAAATAAATAAATATATTGACATCGATCTATCCCAATTAGTTTTGACATCGATCTATCCCAATTAGTTTTGATATCGATCTATCCCAATTAGCTTTGACATCGATCTATCCCAATTAGCTTTGACATCGATCTATCCCAATCAGCTTTGACATCGATCTATCCCAATCAGTTTTGACATCGATCTACCCCAATTAGCTTTGACATCGATCTATCCCAATTAGTTTTGACATCGATCTATCTCAATCACCAATTCTTAAAAAATAATGAGGCACAACAAAGGCCCCGACAGAATGAATTTAAGGGACGTGTTCTCTCCCTTTCTTTACACTGACAGGATCCTAATCTGCACATGGCACACATACGTCTTATCAGCCGTGTATATTTACGTCATATACACAGCTAGAAACGTGTGCAGAGCCACTCAGAAATTAAATCCCAGTTTGGTGTAAATGTCACCTGCTTGTAAATGCCATAAGATTAAGCGGATTTAGGGCTGATCCTGAATCCATAAGTTCCAGGTACAAGTTGGCATTCTAGATGTCCCGGGTTAACTGCCACGATGGCTCCAACTTCTAGACTTATGAGATTAGTCCCCGAACCTGGGCCTGAGCTCGGGCCAGCAACGCCACTAGCTTGTCGTCTTCTCCCTTAAATAAATAAATATGCACATTTTATATTTATGCTATTAAAGACCAGATTGCCGTGGTGCCATAGCCGCCAAAACTCATCCAGGGCCGTCTTAACAACATAGGAGGCCCTGAAACTGTCCAACTTTGATTCGCATTCATATAATTAATTTTGGAATGTGCTCACATATATCGTGGATTAAAATTGGTAATTGGCACTGCTTCTTTGGTGGTCAGTCGAGGGTTTGAGAATCACTGTCATGAAGGTGAACGCTTTTTTTGTGTTTTTGGTCAGTGAGTTGTGTCATGGGTTGTGTCAGTGAGTTGTGTCAGTGAGTTGTGTCAGTGAGTTGTGTCAGTGAGTTGTGTCAGTGAGTTGTGTCATGGGTTGTGTCATTGGATGACAAGGGAAAGCTAAATAAACAAGTGTGTGACTATTAGGCGTGAGACTGAGAGTTCGGGAGAGAGGTAGGCAGTGACTGTGCGGTCTAAGCTTAGTTATAGATCGTATATGATAATGTGTGTATGAGGACATATTTCAACTGTGCGGATATTGTGGCAAATACTAAGAATAAAGATGGCCCATATTATGTCATGAAGTGTTGTAGACTCGTAGTATTCGTTGTGCATGACTCTTAGAGCATAGTGTGACAGTGTTATTGTGCACAGTGTTACGGTGCACAGTGTGACAGCGTTACAATGCGTAGTGTGACAGCGTTACAGCGCATAGTGTGACAGCGTTACAGCGCATAGTGTGACAGCGTTACAGTGCATAGTGTGACAGCGTTACAGCGCATAGTGTGACAGCGTTACAGTGCATAGTGTGACAGTGTTAAAGTGCATAGGAGGTGATATTAAACAAGTCGACGCAGCCAAGGCCTCGGGGCCAGACAAATTAAGTGGTCGGCTCATTAAACAATGCCCAGAGCAGCTCTCCTACATTTTTTGTTACATATTTAATCAATCTTATGTAACGCACACAATACCAACAATTTGGAAAACTTCAGAAATTATACGACTTACGTCCTGTCGTACTTGCCTCTATAATGAAATGTTTTGAGAGACGTATTCTGAGACAAAATTTGAATGAAGATCAGCAAAAACTTGACCCCCACCAATTTGCTTACAAACCTGCCTGAAGCACGGTTGACGCTATCTTATGATAAAGAAGCTTTCCTCGTTAGGCGTGAATTTAAACATTCAAGCTTGGATACTGAACTTTTTAACAAATTGCCCACAATATTTCAAGTAAATGACCAATTATCTCTAACCAGAGAAATAAGCACAGGGGCGCCACAAGGCTGCGTTCTATCCCCTGTACTGTATACAATATATCACAAGGCTGCGTTCTATCCCCTGTACTGTATACAATATATCACAAGGCTGCGTTCTATCCCCTGTACTGTATACAATATATACCAATGATATTCAGAGCTCAAGTGACACCGTTCCGATGTTAAAATTTGCTGATGATACCAACCATCGTTGGCTCAATATCTGAGAGAGAGGACGTATACAGCAACTTAGTTACGGGATTTATCAATAGGTGGGATGAAAATTTTCTCCAGCTGAATGTCACAAAAACCAAAGGAAATGGTTGTTGATTTCCGGAGGGGCAACCACCAGATTACATCTCAACATAAATAATCAAAGTGTCGAGAAAGTAGAGCCATATAAGTACTTAGGTGTCACCATTAATAATAAGCTGTCATGGCATGAGCACGGCTAAATGCTGTATAAGAAGCTCAACCAAAAACTGTTCAGAAAATTTTCTCCAGCTGAATGTCACAAAAACAAAGGAAATGGTTGTTGATTTCCGGAGGGGCAACCACCAGATTACAGATCTCAACATAAATAATCAAAGTGTCGAGAAAGTAGAGCCATATAAGTACTTAGGTGTCACCATTAATAATAAGCTGTCATGGCATGAGCACGGCCAAATGCTGTATAAGAAGCTCAACCAAAAACTGTTCTACCTCCAAAAAAACAAACAAAAACTGTACAATTTCGGCGTAAACAAACAAGTCGTTAACTTTTTCTACAGTGCAACAATTGGAAGCCTACTTCATTTTAATATTCCTTGCTGGTGTGGGAATTCATCGTTTGATATATTAAACACCGAATAAAAAGATTAATCAGGCAAGCTAGAAACATCTCACAAACTAAACATCCTTCACTTGAAGAACTATTTGAAGAAAGATGTTATTGTAAAACTAAACACATTTTGGATGACACACCCCACCCTCTTCATCACAGATACTTAGGATCGGCCCTTTCGGGACGAATTCTTTCTCCCTGGGCGCGTACTGAAAGATATAAAAATTCGTTTGTTCCCCAATCTGTACGCAAATCTTAATGAGAACAATAAGTTATACCTGGCATGGCTAAGAGAATGCACTGAATGGCTGTTGTTTCACTAGTGAAATAATTAATGTAAATGTATCGTGTTCAAATTGTTTTATTCGTGTGGCTGAAAATGAAAAAATGCAATTAAAAAAAAATTCCATTTGTTTGGATCAATAAAAGAATCTCTTCTTATCTTATAGTGTGAAAGTGTTACAGTGCATAGCGTGACAGTGTTATAGTGTGAAAGTGTTATCGGGCACACGGACAACGTCCCCAGAAATAGTCAAAGGGTCTCGACTAGAGAAACAGGAGTATTTTGGACAGGTTCTATAAGCTACATTCTGCATTGATGTTGAAACTCTGAATTAACTCAAAAAACTTGTTGAGCATGTATCAAAGAAAACAATCCTTCATAAGAATCTATCATTGTTGCTGTGTTGTTATTTGCCAAGTGTGTGTGGAAGTTGTCGTGAGTTATCGTTGTTTACGTCGAGCTGAAGCCAAGAATCAAGCTGTGTTCTGATTCAAGCTCTGTTCTGATTCAGGCTCTGTTCTGATTCAAGCTCTGTTCTGATTCAAGCTCTGTTCTGATTCAAGCTCTGTTCTGATTCAAGCTCTGCTCTGATTCAAGCTCTGCTCTGATTCAAGCTCTGTTCTCATTCAAGCTCTGTTCTGATTCAAGCTCTGTTCTGATTCAAGCTCTGTTCTGATTTCAGCTTTGTTCTGATTCATGCTCTGTTCAGATTCAAGCTCTGTTCTAAATCAAGCTTTGTTCTGATTCCAGCTTTGTTCTGATTCAAGCTCTGCTCTGATTCAAGCTCTGTTCTGATTCAAGCTCTGTTCTGATTCAAGCTTTGTTCTGATTCAAGCTTTGTTCTGATTCAAGCTCTGTTCTGATTCAAGCTCTGTTCTGATTTCAGCTTTATTCTGATTCATGCTCTGTTCAGATTCAAGCTCTGTTCTAAATCAAGCTTTGTTCTGATTCCAGCTTTGTTCTGATTCAAGCTCTGTTCTGATTCAAGCTTTGTTCTGATTCAAGCTTTGTTCTGATTCAAGCTCTGTTCTGATTCAAGCTCTGTTCTGATTTCAGCTTTGTTCTGATTCATGCTCTGTTCAGATTCAAGCTCTGTTCTAAATCAAGCTTTGTTCTGATTCCCGCTTTGTTCTGATTCAAGCTTTGTTCTGATTCAAGCTCTGTTCTGATTCAAGCTCTGTTCTGATTCAAGCTCTGTTCTGATTCAAGCTCTGTTCTGATTCAAGCTCTGCTCTGATTCAAGCTCTGTTCTGATTCAAGCTCTGTTCTCATTCAAGCTCTGTTCTGATTCAAGCTCTGTTCTGATTTCAGCTTTGTTCTAATTCATGCTCTGTTCAGATTCAAGCTCTGTTCTAAATCAAGCTTTGTTCTGATTCCAGCTTTGTTCTGATTCAAGCTCTGTTCTGATTCAAGCTCTGTTCTGATTCAAGCTCTGTTCTGATTCAAGCTTTGTTCTGATTCAAGCTCTGTTCTGATTCAAGCTCTGTTCTGATTCAAGCTCTGTTCTGATTTCAGCTTTTTTCTGATTCATGCTCTGTTCAGATTCAAGCTCTGTTCTAAATCAAGCTCTGTTCTGATTCCAGCTTTGTTCTGATTCAAGCTCTGTTCTGATTCAAGCTCTGTTCTGATTCAAGCTTTGTTCTGATTCAAGCTTTGTTCTGATTCAAGCTCTGTTCTGATTCAAGCTCTGTTCTGATTTCAGCTTTGTTCTGATTCATGCTCTGTTCAGATTCAAGCTCTGTTCTAAATCAAGCTTTGTTCTGATTCCAGCTTTGTTCTGATTCAAGCTTTGTTCTGATTCAAGCTCTGTTCTGATTCAAGATTTGTTCTGATTCAAGCTTTGTTCCGATTCAAGCTCTGTTCTGATTCAAGCTCTGTTCTGATTCCAGCTCTTTTCTGATTTCAGCTTTGTTCTGATTCATGCTCTGTTCAGATTCAAGCTCTGTTCTAAATCAAGCTTTGTTCTGATTCCAGCTTTGTTCCGATTCAAGCTCTGTTCTGATTCAAGCTCTGTTCTGATTCAAGATTTGTTCTGATTGTCTATGTTGCTATAGCTAAGCGTCCTCTCTGTGCCATTTCTCGAAATTGATTCTCTACTTCGGTACATGCGCACGCAGTAAGACATCGCATGTCAGAGTGAAATCGGTCCTGCGTTTTGTTTATGCTTGACGTCTGCACATTGCTTCTGAATCTCTGAAGTATCGATTTTTATTTTTAAAATTTACAATTTCATTGTAGCTCCGCCCCTGTTGTTCTCCAAAAGAGGAGGGGGGGGGGTCAAGATTTTTTTACGCCTGTCCTAAGAACAAAACCCTGCAGTTGGCCGAAAATGACAACCCTCCATTTTAAGAAACGTTCCGTCCGATGCGGTTCGCCCCTCACACCCCCCGCCCTTTACCTGCGCCAGTGTAGAGGTGGTAATATTCATATAATCTCCTACTTGCAGATGTGCTTGTCTGCCTTAATGGGTCTGCAAGAACTTTGATTTTGTTCAATAGTTTTTTTTTTTTGTTGTTGTTTTATTTTTTTTTTCTATTCACGTCAGACGGTATCTTAAGTAATTTATCATTCACCCATGGCTGAACCATGCGACATAACGATTCCCCAAAAGAGGACTGATTAAAATGAAATGATAACAATCATGGGAAGTATTATTAACTGTTGGAATTTTAACATGTCAAATAGCGCGGAAAATGTTGAATAGCTTGGAAACCCCCCCCCCCCTCCCCCTCCTACCCCCCACTTTTACCGTTTTTTTTCCTTCTAGTTTCCACTTTTCATGAACGTCAATGTAGTCTCACTCAACATTCATCAATTATGCAGTAACTTTCCAACATTTCTTGCAGAGATGGTTTTTTGTGTGTTTTTTTTAATAGAAAGGAATCAATCACTTTAGTGCAACAGCCCATGTTATAGGGCTTTGGCCTGCCTCTCAACAGTCTTCCACTCAGACCTAACCGATGGTTTTCTTTTCCGTTCTTGCATCCCCAGCAGTTGCTGTATAGTCTATTTCCACATTATCCACCCATCTAAGCCTAGGTCTTCCTTTGAGCCGTTTACTTCTAGGGATTTTGGTGATGCACCCTCTCCACGTCTCTGTTATTTGACGTTCTTCTCAAGTGTCTCATCCAGCTCGGCTTGGACTTAAAAAAAAACAATTCTGCTTCTAGCGTGGGATCCTGATACAGTCCATACAACGCCTGTTTGGTTATCCATCCATATTCTGCTTCTAGCGTGGGATCCTGATATAGTCCATACAACACCTGGTTGTTTATCCATCCATATTCTGCTTCTAGCGTGGGATCCTGTTATAGTCCATGCAACGCCTGGCTGGTTATCCATCCATATTCTGCTTCTAGCGTGGGATCCTGATACAGTCCATGCAACGCCTGGCTGTTTATCCATCCATATTTATACTTGGTTGGTCCTTGTACTTTCCGGAGAGCTTTTCTCTCGCATGTTTTCGGTTTCTGCCATTTTTTGTTATTAGAGTCCAATGTTCACCTGCGTGTGTCACAAGTGGTCTGACATTTTTGTTAGGGTCCAATGTTCACCTGCGTGTGTTACAAGTGCATGGTCTGACATTTTTGTTAGTGTCCAATGTTCACCTGCCTGTGTTACAACTGGTCTGATATTCTTGTTAGGGTCCAATGTTCACCTGCGTGTTACAAGTGGTCTGATTACAGTGTTAAAAAATAGTTTTCGTTGTTTTTCTAGTAATTTTTTTTACCTCATTTTTCAAAACAAATTTATGAAGGACTCAATAGATTTACTAAAGACATGAACGGGATGAAATATTTAGTTTACTACTGCAAGAAAGTCTGTATCAAAACACAAGAGGGGCGGAGGGGTCAAGAGACTATTGATAGATATGGAGTTGATAAAAGTCTCCAACGTATAATTGAAGGACTCTATGTATCATGTATAATTGAAGGATTATATGCCTATGTATCATGTATAATTGAAGGGTTCTATGCCTATGTATCATGTATAATTGAAGGACTCTATGCCTATGTATCATGTATATTTGAAGGGTTCTATGCCTATGTATCATGTATAATTGAATGACTCTATGCCTATGTATCATGTATATTTGAAGGGTTCTATGCCTATGTATCATGTATGATTTAAGGACTCTTGTCTATGTATCATGTAAAATTGAAGGAATCTATGCCAATGTATCATGTATAATTGAAGGACTCTATGCCTATGTATCATGTATGATTGAAGGACTCTTGTCTATGTATCATGTATAATTGAAGGAATATATGCCTATGTATCATGTATTATTGAATGACTCTATGCCTATGTATCGTGTATAATTGAAGGACTCTATGCCTATGTATCGTGTATAATTGAAGGACTCTATGCCTATGTATCGTGTATAATTGAAGGACTCTATGCCTATGCATCGTGTATAATTGAAGGACTCTATGCCTATGTATCGTGTATAATTGAAGGACTCTATGCCTATGTATCGTGTATAATTGAAGGAATCTATGCCTATGTATCGTGTATAATTGAAGGAATCTATGCCTATGTACCGTGTATAATTGAAGGACTCTATGCCTATGTATCGTGTATAATTGAAGGACTCTTTGCCTATGTATCGTGTATAATTGAAGGACTCTATGCCTATGTATCGTGTATAATTGAATGACTCTATGCCTACTTATTTTGACTTTTACGTCTTTGAGGCTACGTCTCATGTACGACTGTATACCAATAGACGTCTCAACATTTTCATTAAGGCTATAATATGTCCACATGTTTGATTGCATCGCTAAAAAGGATAGCACATAGGATTGTATCTCAATGTTTTAATGTCACGAACATTTATTGATATGTCGCATAAGAGATGGAATCGGTGGGCCGTCGAGCGTGAGCTCTTAATGCCCCCCCCGGCGCTCCCCCACACAAACCAGAGCACTGAAGGACTTAACCCGACTCCAGCCCGTGCGGGAGGGCGCCGGGAACCTCCCCCTTGACCTAGAGGAGGCCCGGTCGACCGAGGACGCTGCGTTTAAAGCGTCCGCAGTTAACTCTCTGTGGGTCAGGACGGCTTTGCTTCCACTCCGGTGGTTTGGTGTTGCGTTACCAACCCCCACCGCCCAGGGAGTCTTTCGGTCGGGACGTTGGTAGTGGCGGGACGAAACGGTTGCCTAGGGGCGGCTTTCTCACGGCCGCGTAGTTAAAATCATCGGCATGGGTTTTGAGGGCCACCCAAGCCTCATACCCATTAACAGCAACTAGTAATCATGTTAGTGGCAGCTCCCGTTGCGTTGGGAGTCATGCGTTTGGCCGGGGTTTTTTAGCTTCGGGTGGACAAGTCCCCCCTACTAGTCCGCCACGCCGCGAAGAGGCAAAACCCCATGTGGACGCCCCCGAATTTCTTCGAGGACGCGGTCGCTTACGCAACCCAGCATTTATTGATATATCGCCTTCGGACTTTTCCTCCGTCTACGATCACACGTCATTGTTTCGACTGGAAGAATATCTCCTGTCAGATACACACCAGTTACTTCCGCCCCAAAAGACAAACACCATTTTGAATAAACTTCACACACCAAGTTCAAGGTACACACGTTTGCCCGTATGTTCAAAGCGAGCGACTGTAAAATGACAGAAACTTTTCAAGCAAACACAGTCCCAGATCACACGACCCGCGCAGAGAGATAACACAGCATGTGGAGCAAGACGACTGACGGACTGACACAATAAATCATTGTAGTATATCGATGACCCCCGGGTAGGCGATAGTAATCGATTCGGGATCCATGCGAGGACAGGTTCTGGGAGTTTGTTTAATTTGTTGAACGGTTATTATCCGTTGTCACGTATAGGATGAAATGACCCTTGTTATATGGTACGGCATGTTCCCTCTTAGAACTTACGGCATGTTCCCTCTTAAAAGTTACGGCATGTTCCCTCTTACATGGTACGGCATGTTCCCTTTTAAAAGTTACGGCATGTTCCTTCTTAAAAGTTACGGCATGTTCCCTCTTACTTGGTACGGCATGTTCCCTTTTTAAATTTACGCGCCATGTTTCCTCGTACATGGTGCAGCATGTTCCCTCTTACATGGTGCGGCATGTTCCCTCTTACCTTGAACGGCATGCTCCCTTCTCATATGGTGCGGGATGTTCCCTGTTCATATGGTACGGCATGTTCCCTTTTCATGTGATACGGCATTTTCCCTTCTCATATGGTACGGCATGTTCCCTGTTCATATGGTACGGGATGTTCCCTTCTTATATAGTGCGGCATGTTCCCTTCTCATATGGTAAGGGATGTTCCCTCATACATGGTACGGGAGGTTCCCTTCTCATATGGCACCGAATGTCATCTTCTCACATGACACAGTACATTCCCTCCTCACATGGCACAGTACATTCCCTCCTCACATGGCACAGTACATTCCCTCCTCACATGGCACAGTACATTCCCTCCTCACATGGCACAGTACATTCCCTCCTCACATAGCACAGTACATTCCCTCCTCACATGGCACAGTACATTCCCTCCTCACATGGCACAGTACATTCCCTCCTCACATGGCACAGTACATTCCCTCCTCACATGGCACAGTACATTCCCTCCTCACATGGCACAGTACATTCCCTCCTCACATGGCACAGTACATTCCCTCCTCACATGCCACAGTACATTCCCTCCTCACATGGCACAGTACATTCCCTCCTCACATGGCACAGTACATTCCCTCCTCACATGGCACAGTACATTCCCTCCTCACATGGCACAGTACATTCCCTCCTCACATGGCACAGTACATTCCCTCCTCACATGGCACAGTACATTCCCTCCTCACATGGCACAGTACATTCCCTCCTCACATGGCACAGTACATTCCCTCCTCACTTTAGTATATTCTTTCCTCTTCAAGCTTTATTGTTCATTTGTTAAAAATAAAACATTCTTACACACTTAATATTTACTTTAAAAAACAAACAAAAAAGAACCCTGTCAAGGAAGATAAACTCTTACTTGGCAACAGTGAGCAGTCACCATCAGTTCTCCCCCTTGTTTTTATGAGGGACCTACTCTGATATTTAGACGGTAAGGGTTTTAAAAAAAAAAAGTCAGTAGGCCTGCCTAGTTCAATCTTCATAAACCCTACGAGAGCCCTACTTTGATTGACGGGAGGCTAATATTTATTCTTGAATACAGATTAAACACAGTGACCAAGGCCAAGGCCAAGTCTTAAAAATGGAGGCGACTGAAGAATCGCCAACTAAAGAAATCTCTGGTAAGTTTTTTTTTTTTTTTTTTTCATTTATCCAACTCACTTAATTAAAAATTGTATTTTAAATTTTTTAGATAAAAAATCCAGTAGACTACCCCCCCCCCAAACTACACACACGCGCGCGCGCACACATACACACACACATCCTTTTTTTTTTTTTTTGAGTTGGTCGTTCCCAATGTCCAAAAGAAGTACTAGAGCTGTGTCTGTGTTACTGACGGGTCATTTAAAATTAGATTAATTTCTTTGCTCACTTAACAAACGGTTTAGGTCTTCAGGTTAAGTCCGTCTCGATCAATCAACCTCTAATTCTACTGAAGACCTTCAGGTCAAGTCCGTCTCGATCAATCAACCTCTAATTCTACTGAAGACCTTCAGGTTAAGTCCGTCTTGATCAATCAACTTCTAATTCTACTGAAGACCTTCAGGTTAAGTCCGTCTCGATCAATCAACCTCTAATTCTACTGAAGACCTTCAGGTTAAGTCCGTCTTGATCAATCAACCTCTAATTCTACTGAAGACCTTCAGGTTAAGTCCGTCTCGATCAATCAACCTCTAATTCTACTGAAGACCTTCAGGTTAAGTCCGTCTTGATCAATCAACCTCTAATTCTACTGAAGACCTTCAGGTTAAGTCCGTCTTGATCAATCAACCTCTAATTCTACTGAAGACCTTCAGGTTAAGTCCGTCTTGATCAATCAACCTCTAATTCTACTGAAGACCTTCAGGTTAAGTCCGTCTTGATCAATCAACCTCTAATTCTACTGAAGACCTTCAGGTTAAGTCCGTCTTGATCAATCAACCTCTAATTCTACTAATTATGCTACTGAAGATCTTCCATCCACATGCTTTAATTTTTTTTTTTTAAATCACTAATCATATCGTTTAAATGTCCCCCAAATCTTCTACTAGACAGGGAAGTCTATCCTTCCTGTTGTGTAGACGCCCCCCCCCCTCCCCCACTCGCCACTGGGTGCCACTGGCACAATTAAATGTCCCATTAAAATAAGACAATTAAGAAAAGAAATTTTGTAACTAATATAATTTCCCATTATTATTAATAAAGTTTTATATTTTAATTTTTTTTTAAAATGGCTCTATGTCATACTGTTTAAAATAAATACATTAAAGTAAGAGGCTTTCCATAGATGATGTCACGATGCTTTAGCTTATTTGGGATGAACGTCCCAACTTGCCATCGCCACAGATTTATCACGTGATTTAGACACCTTAATCATCATCATCATCATCATCATCACGTCCCTTAGTCCTTGGACCGTTGGGGCGCCACGGATGACATGAAAACTTTCCTTCTCTATTCCTCTCTGTCCTCTGCACTACGCATAGCATCGCCTAGTTTTAGTCCCGTCCACTCTTTCGTGTTATCTTTTACTTGTTCATTGGTGATATGGTCTCTATAGCAGATGCCAAGAATGTCCTGAAACATCTCATCTCCCTCGCCTTTATTTTCCTTTCAAGTTCTGCTGTTAATGTCCAGGACTCGCAGGCATACAAGAAAATGGAGAGGATTAATATAGCCGGGGCCGGATTAACCTCTAGGCAAACAAGGCACGTGCCTTGGGCACCAAGCGTTTGGGGGCACCACAAGTCCTCAAGAAATTTTTTTGGGAACAAATTTAAGCCCAGAAACAACTGAAAATTGAACAAGTGCTATGAAAATGAAGAAATACATTATAATAAAAATTCACATTCAAGTTTGGTATAATCTTGAATGATTAAAAATTAAGCGCATAAATTTTTTTTTTAAACTCATGGTAAATAGTAATGAGTAAAATGTGGACTCACTCGGCTTTTAAATAAATAATGCGGTCGTATTCGAATTTTAAAAATGTTTGGGAAGTTTTATAAAAAATTTTAAACCATTTTTATATTTTCAATAAATAATATTAAAATAATGACATTAATTAATTAATTCGACCGGGAACCCCTTAGTAATAGACACAAAATGAGCATGTGAACATGAAAACTTGTGCTGATTTGTATTCTTCACTAGCAGATCACTTGCATAAATCTAGGAATGAATTTGAAAGATTTGAAGAAGCTGCAAAAATAATAACACCAGGTGTAGATTATAAGTAAACTTTGACCCGTAATCGTAAACGAACGACAGTGGTCATTGATGGTGATGCCCCTGAGGTATCTCTGAATGCCATAGACAAATTTCGTATATCTGCATTCTACGCCATTGTTGACAAACTTGAGACAGAAATGAGTAGACGAGGACAAGTATATGATGATGTAGCAGTTCAACTTTCTTGTTTGGTCGATGTATCACTATCACAAACATCTCAGTGCTGTGAAGAACTAATAAATGCTTATCCTAAAGATCTGAACAATAATTTATTTACTGAACTACAACCGTTTCATTCATATATTCGCCACAAGTTTCCTGCATCAAAATCGGAAAACAACACGTTCAATCATGGAGAATTATACAAAGTAATAGTTAGAGACAACTTCGAGTGTGCCTCTCCAAATGTTGAAATCGCCTTGCGCATATTTTTAAAATGAATGGTTACTAACTGTTCAACTGAGAGCTCTTTTTCTCAGTTGAAACGTACAAAAAATCCAAATAGATCAACAATGAAACAAGAAAGGCTCGATTCCTTATCTCTGCTTATGATCGATGCAGATGTGTTGCGCAAAATTAACTTTGCCGATATACTCAAAATCTTCGCCAGACGTAAATCTATAAGAAAAAACTTTAAAATGTAAATGACAATAACTTTTTGATTTTTTCATCTAATTAAAAATAAAGTATTTTTGTCTATTATTATTTCAAAATTTATTAACTATTAATTTTAATACAGAAATACTTTATTGTAGGTTTTATATAAGTGATAGTAATACAAACTATAAACATATTTGTTAACAACTGTTTTCTTTGAATAATATTGAACTGAGCGGTCACGGTCAGTTAAAGATCAGGGGCCCCGGGCAGAAGGGGGCACCCATGTGGGTTTGTGCCTTGGGCACTAAAATGACTTAATCCGGCCCTGAATATAGCGCATCAGCCTGATTTTGGTGCTGGGGGCTATATTTTGATCGTTCTATATTTTCTTAATAATGCACCATTACAAATTCGTTTCGTGACACCCCCCCCCCCCCAAAAAAAAACAACAACAACCAAGATGCGTTTTGCCAAATCTGGATAACCCCCAATGTCCCTGATTAAAAAAAAAAATAAAACTTTGCTTATCTTGAATAGAAATTTAACTGAAGATAACTCGTATCAAATGACAAAGTAGATAAAACGCCAGTAGTCTCTCTTTGAGAAACGGTGTTAAAGAAAAGAGAGAGAAAGAATATTTAAAAAAAAGACTTGCTCGGGCACGTAAAGTATAATATACAATTGAATAGCAACACAGTCGGGGTGGTGAATAATTCAGGTATAATTACACCCCGGCAAAAGCTTGGGGGTGGGGGGGCTGATCGTTGGCAGGTTGAAGTTAACGGTGAAACCGCGAACGGAGGTGTGAATGATTTGGTCGACACAATCGAAGCGTTTTGAACGTTTGGGGTAGGGGGTGAAAAGGGGGGGGGGGCGAAACTGAGACATTTCACTACCTATACTAAATCGATAATTTTAACGGGGGAAAAGAGAATTGAGTCAGTTTTCCCGGTCTGACTGGCAGGCAGCGATTTCTTAAACTCCCAATGAATGTCACTCGTATTTAAGGCAGGACCGGTGACGGCGCCCCCCAAAAAATGGCGTGCGTGTGTGGGGGGGGGGACGTTGAAGCAAACTTTAAATATATATAGATCTCACACAGTGTGTCTTTGACCGGGGGGGGGGGCACCCCTGACTGCATATGATGACAAGGGTGACATTGTTTTTTAAAACGTTCGATCAGTGGTCGTGGCTGCAGTGAGTGTCCCCGGGGGGAGGGGGGGCGCATAATCTTTGCAACTCACCTTCCACGAAACAACTCTGCAGTTGGTGCCCCCCCCTTGTTATGACACTGCTGTGGAGAACAAGCAAGTTCGAATACGAAGGGACACAGTTACAGCATTTTTTTCGGACTGACGATAGAGAGAATAAATCAAGAAGGAATGCGAAGGAATGGACTACGATGAGTCAATTGTTTTGTCACGTGATAAGCGTAAGTACGACTAAGACTTCCGGTAGGCTGTCTGCAACACACTAGTTGCTCACAAATTTTTCTTCAAACAACTTTCTTCCTTTAATCATAACTGAATTATAATTATTGTCACATTTAATGAATGTCATTTAAAGAAACGCGTGTGTTCAAGAATATTTTGAAAAGTAAAATTTTTAATTAACACTGGGGAAGCGCTGATGGAGACAAACATTGTGCTTTAAAATTAATGATGATGGCAATGGCTGATCAGCTGTTATCTGTTGTTATGTGTTGTTGTGTGAAGCAGAAAGCCTACCAATGGCTGGTACGTATCACGTGACAAAACAAGGAAGTGACTCATCGTAGTCCATTATCAACCCTCGCGGTCTCAAGTGGATCCGGTAATTTGATATCTGGGTTTGAGGTTCTATTTTCTACATTACTAAAAGGACCAGCAGAGGCGCCGCCTTCGGTGGTATTTGCTCTCACGGGCCGTCACGTTGGCAAAATATGAACCTTTGAGAGCAGTCTGAGAACAAAGTGACATCAAGAGACGTATCTCTATTTTGTAAGAGCAGATCCATGTCTGAATGGGCGTTCAGTAGCAGCGACGTACGCCCCCCCCCCTCGCAGGGCCGCACCGTGGTGCATCCATCTTCTGACTAATGATGTGTAAGTTGTGTCTCGGTGAGTTCCCCGAAGGAGGAGCATAAACAACACGCCACATCTCATTAAACACTTTCACATCCCAAACACTTTCCTTGGACCACCCCCCAACCCGGTGCTGGATCAAGGCATATCCCAAGGGCGGAAATCCGTTTCTTCCACCCTCCAGCCTACACAATATCAGGGAGACACATCTGTCACAAAGCATTTTGACAACATCCTTCATAATGTACCGACATCTCACCATGTATGACAAACAACTAAGGATAACGTACCGGCGGCATATTCACACCCTATTTGTTATTAATAACACTGGCGAATTTTAAACGAATGTGTGACATCATTTCTTTTTAGAATTATGCATTACAATATCGCAGGCTTGTGGCTAAAAAAAATACCTTTAGCTTTCGTATTTCCCTTTTTTGTTTTGTTTTGTTTTGTTTGTTTTTTTGTTTAACTTCAAAAGATCATAGTAAAAATAACGTTTTTAATCATTAATTTTGGCTACATTAAAATTTTTCACAAATCGAAAGGAATTTTTTTTTCAAACTCCCTTTTAAAAAAAATATGCAGCCTATTTGTTAAAATATACATTTTTTACAGAGAAAAAATATTTTTTTTTTTAAATTTAAGAAAACTAAGTACTAACTTTCCGTAGTAATATGAAAAGGTGGAAAGGGGTGAGTGACATTATTTTATGCTCATGGCAGCGCACACATGTTACATAATGCCGATCTCAAGTTGAGAGGAAATCTAGGGACAAAAGTCAAATCGGGATCATCTGTATAATACATGGTCAACCCCGGGCAACGCAAACTCCAGCTGCGCCACTGAAACCGGTCACATAGTACAAACTCCATCTACGCCACTGAAACTGGCTACGACGTACAAACTCCAGCTACGCCACTGAAACTGGCGACGACGTACAAGCTCCAGCTACGCCACTGAAACCGGCCACGACGTACAAACTCCAGCTACGCCACTGAAACCGGCCACGACGTACAAACTCCAGCTACGCCACTGAAACCGGCCACGACGTACAAACTCCAGCTACGCCACTGAAACCGGCCACGACGTACAAACTCCAGCTACGCCACTGAAACCGGCCACGACGTACAAACTCCAGCTACGCCACTGAAACCGGCCACGACGTACAAACTCCAGCTACGCCACTGAAACCGGCCACGACGTACAAACTCCAGCTACGCCACTGAAACCGGCCACGACGTCCTCAAGGATTACGTTTTCCTTGTTTATTCCGCCGAATATTCTATGGGCTGGCTCAACACGGCCCTGGTAACCTCTTGTAGCCTAGGAAGTACCCAATTCTCACAAACGCTCAATTTTGGATTTAAAGGTAGGTAAGTCGTCCGCACGCGTTTCTCTCCCTTGGGATTTTTTCTCTTTCATGTGTGCTTTCGGAAAGGATAGTAGACCCAAGTGGATTTTTTAAAACTGTGTTGAAACGTATCCTTTTAGGTGGGTTTTTAAAAATGTAATATTGATGGACATTGGTGGTTGTACGCGTTCAAAATTGTTGGCTTAGTAGCACATTTGTATATGTTATACACCGATACAAACCAACGACCCATAACCCCTGTATGACTACGATATTGTCATTGCACGCACGATCACAAACAGATTCAAAGAGCAATAGACTATTGAAAAAAAAAAAAGGCAATAGACTATTTTCTTTACGTATTTCATTTAGTTTTCTTTAAAAGATATTGAACCGTCATCTGTTATCAGGGAAGTCTACTTTTAATTTACATTATAAAGCAATATATAATGGCTTCAATTATTTCTATCAATAATTTATATTGATTAATTGGAGTACTTAAATAGCGCTCATTTCCATGCTATGATAGCATGCTCACGGCGCTCCGATTTGCGAAAATGTTCGAGAGGTCTCACTGCTGCAAGTTAGGCGCACGTGAACTGTCAACATAGAGAGACAGATGACTGCGCATTAATGAGCCCAATGGTAACATCGCCAGTCTTTTGATGCACTATCTTTGTGGGAGCTTTTAAACGTGAAAATAATATTATTAATTATTGCTTTATTTTTTTCTATTAATTTAATTTCAATTTTCATGATAGTTCTAGAGCGGTGTTTCCCCACGTGGGGTCTCCGCCTGACAATGGGTTATTTGATTGTTTAGGGGGGGGGGGGAGGGGAGCAATTCGAAAATGAGCTGTTGATAATTTGAAAACCAACCGTCTTGGGGCGCACTGACGCACTGGAAGGGCAAATAATCTTTCAAACATTAAAGACAAAATTTGGAAAAAGAACAACCTTAACGTCTCTGTTACTGCTCATACTGCAAATGTCAATCATACTCTTAATGCTAATTACGAAATTTCTTTACTCATACTTGTTAAGATTTCGGTAATTTATATATATATATATATATATATATATATATATATATATATATATATATATATTGGTCCCTAGCGCTACGTCGATTAGTACTGCTATGTCTAGGGTATGATTACTCTTAATAGTTATGTTACCTTAATTTTCACTCACACTAACGCTACTAAGGCACTTTCACTCGCTCGCACTTCTCTTATTACTAAAAGACACAGGTGGTTCAGCCCACAAATAAATATTTAATTATAAACAAATAACTTCACGAAATACATACAACATAAAGCAACATTAGGGATACAGTTTAGCTACTAATAATACATGAGACTGGACTGTGCGATGAACTGCCCGTACTCTGGTATGCCCTCTCGTCTGCTACACACACAAGGCAGGTCCAACAACACACAACAAGTTCTCTGGTGAATGGTCTCTCGTTGGCCCTGGTCACTCTGGCGGGGTCGAAGGGGGTGAAATTCCAGTCATGCTCTACTACGTGTATACACAAACACGCCTGCTGATCTGAGCCTATGCTAATTTATAGTACGGTGCGTCTCGTCCTACACTCGAATTGTTCACTGGTACGTCAGAGTTAGTCTACGCTAACCTCTGACCGTATTCAAATTTACTGAGTTATAAGTTACTCTGAGCTATACTCAATATGCTCAACTCTACTATCCTCAAATCAAACTCTTCTATATTCAAATCAAATCATCTGGCTACTAGACTTTACTCTATATCATCCTATGCTAAACTAAACTTAACTGGGTAGCATTTTTTGGATAAACAAACTTTATCAACAATAATTGCAAGCCAGGCTCTGCTTGTCAATCAGGTAAGAGAACGAGTAGCGGGGCTATGCCTTATTTATAGTGCATCCTCGCGTGCACACACTAACCCTGATCAGACGCCTGGTCAGACGCTGACCCTGGTCCGACGCTGTGGTCGGACGCTTTGTTCATGGGTGATAATTGTCTAAGCTATTCCACGGTCATAGGACCTGGTAAATTTCCATTGTTTGTGAGCCATTGTTATTATACCAAGTAGGCCTACACTGTATGGCCCCCCTAATTGGGCCATATCACGTGGAGTAGCGATGGGCAAGGAATGTGAGCCAGCGGGTCTCACACAGGTGAGGACCAGCGGGTCACAACAATACTATATGAGGGAAAAATCATACTATAGGAGAGAATTTAATCAAACTATCAATGTCAGACTTTCTTAAAACTGTTCTGGAAAAAGATGACAAAGACGTGAAAGCTATGCCACCCAGTAACAATACAGTTAAAGGGGGGGGGGGGGGGGGGAAATAAAAGAAAATAAGAAATGAGTGAAGATATTCAAATACAACTTGTTAAAAAGCTGAAAACAAAAAAGTTTTAAGTGCAAATGCATGAATCGAATTTGAGAGGCAGTGAGGCCGTACTGATAACTTAAGATATATTGATAAAGGAGATTTTTCTGCAGAAATATTGTTCTGTAAATCATTAGAAAGCACCACTACTGCCAAAGATAAATATAATGAGCTAAAAAATTACTTAGATGTCAATAATATACCAATAAAACATAAAATGTAATATCTTGTGCTGTAGATGGTGCTCCTAATATGATGGGCCAAAAAATGGTAAAATGATAAATTAATAAATTAAATGATAAACAATTAAAATATTTGAAAAAATCTTTCATTTTGCACTTGAATTACAGTTCTCCATTATATGTTTTAAAAATTTACTTACTGTGTTTCCTTCAAAATTTCTTCGCAAATGCTATTCATTCCCTTATGTGTTATTTATTTTCCATTGAATAATCAAATAATAATTGATTTGATATGTTTCAATAAGGTGCGGTCAAATATTTACTATTTATTAAAGGGAAACAATTCATTACTTTTAACTATATTTATGTGGATATAGAGTTCGAATTTTTTTAGAAATATTTTTTTTATATTTGTTATTTATTAATTATTTTATTTTTGAATTTTAGCAGAAATGTTACTCACTTGGACCACAGTCTAATTAATGTGATTTATGTTTAGAAATATTTTAAAGTTAAAGAGAACTTTAAATTAATTTCTTTAAGATATATATATTAATTTCTAAATGCATTTCTTCATTAATCCGAGAAGAACTCATCCAGCAAGAAGGGGTGGTAGAGATGGTCCAATTCCTATCGGAAGAAAAAGTTGAAGTTTTTCAACACAAAGGATGTGCTGACCGTTGGACTGTGGTTTATAGACCAAAACAACGCTTGTCTGTACCACATTACCTACTACTCGATTGTGGTACGATTAAAAATTCAAAAATTTTGGTTCTGGTACCAGGGAGAAAACAAGCGTGTTTTCATTGCGCTTCTTTGGACCATTGGACCAGCAAATGCAACAAATTTAAAAGAAACATTTCACAAGTAGATTACACTGAAAACTCCCCAGGACGTCTGCTAATAGATGAGGACATTACAGACGGGATGACCCCTGGAAACACCGCGGATGTGGTCAACGAAAGCGAGACTCTTGCAACCACAGTAACTGTAATCGCTGATGGGGAGAACCCTGCAGCCACAGCAGCAGTGGAGGAGGAAGCAAGTGGGGAGATTGTATGGACAACAATTGTGAATAAGAAAAAGAAAAAGTTAGGAGTAAACCAAAATAAGGCAATAGACAATGAAGGAAATGTATCGCCGGTTCGCACGTACGCGGATGCGCTGACAATGGGACCACCATCCCCAACAAGGAGACCACTACCCCCGTCAGCACCAACATCTCCTACACAACAGGAAAATCCGCCCCCAGGGGCTGCAACATCTCCTACAACAAGGAGAACAAAAAAGCGTCCTTCAGATGGACAAAACACCGGAGAAAAGAAAAAGGTTTTTAAATGCAACCTTTTCCCCGGAGACGTTCCAGAATTTAAAGAGGACGACACGTCTTCTGAAGATGAATCAAATTATGTCATAGACTTTTAATTTTAAAATTTAAAAAAAATTGAATTTAGAAAATAACATATAGACTCTTCAATGCATCACTATCCAAACAATCATGGAGACTACACAACTCATACTTTTATCAGTAAACATTAGAAGCTGTAAAAATAAGGAACATCACATTATTAACATAGTCAAAAAACACAAATGTGATTTTATTTTTCTACAAGAGACAAATATAAACACAGAAGATGACGCACAAAAGTACACAACATCTTTAGGCATGAAAAACAGTCGCTTCAGTTTAGGCAGACATTGTAAAGGTGTAGGAATAGTACAGACATCAGATAGATGGGAAATAACTCACAAGGACAGGGATAGCGAAGGGAGAATGGTCACTCTCAACATTACAGACAAGAGAGACACTTACACACTAGTCAATATATACGCCCCTTCACAGCACATAGAACAACCACTATTTTACAACACACTAGTTCAAACACTTAAATACTCAAACAAAAGAGGAAAGCTCATTTTAGGAGGGGATTTCAATTATATAACAAGCGGTTTAGATACAACAAACCCAAAAAGAAAAGATAAAATTTTAGAAGAAACAACACAAACAGAAATTATACAATACATAACAGAGACATATAACATGGTAGAAGCATACAGAACACTACACAAGGGAGGTAAAGAAACTACATTTACGAGCAACACGTTTAACACCAAGTCAAGAATTGATAGATTCTATATACCAAAAATAGATACAATAAATGAAGCAAAACACATTGCAGAAACACTACATTTTACAGATCACAAAGGCGTGAAAATTACAATAAATACAACAAGATCAAACATCATTAAAAAATCTCCACATTGGAAATTTAACAATACACTTTTAGAAAATAGTCAGTACACAGATATCATTAATAATCTTATACAACAATATAGCACACTACCAACTAAAAACATAGGACAACATTGGGAACTTTTAAAATCCACAATCAAACATTTCACACAAAATTTTGCGACACGCTTACACAGACAACTAAGAGAAAGAGAAAAGGAATTAGAAATACTCATACCAACGGAGAAAGCAAAGAATCCTTTCAGCCACAATATACAAGAACTAGAAGAAGAACTAGACACAATAAAACAACATAAATACAATGGTGCACATGTTAGGAGCAGAACTTTCCCCAACATCCAAGAGGCACCTACAAAGATCTTTTTAACAATAGAACAAAACATACAGAAGAGTAGACAGATAGGACAAATTATTGATACAGAAGGTGAAACACACACTGACACTCCAATGATAGTAAACTCATTTGAAAAATACTACACACAACTTTTTGGAAAAGAAAAAACTGATTCAGATATACAAGATAAGTACACAAAATTTACACAAAAACTTAATAAAAATCAAACACAAGAAATGGACAAAACCATAACATTAGCAGACATGAAAACATCATTGTTCAGCATGAACAAAAACAAAACACCTGGACCAGATGGTCTAACAACAGAATTCTACCTTTTCTTTTTCAAAACACTTGGACCAATTTTACATGCCACACTAGAAGAAGCTTACAGCAACAAGGAGTTACCACACTCAATGAATACTTCATACATTACGCTTTTACCAAAAAAAGATACAGACAGAACACAGCTTAAAAATCATAGACCCATATCTTTACTTAACACAGACTATAAAATTCTCACAAAAACACTAGCAAACAAATTAAAACCACATTTAAATACCCTAATACACATAGATCAACAATGCAGCATCAAAGGAAGGGACATTCATAACCACAATCATTTCATTAGAGACCTTATTCAATATTCAAATGACAAAAACATCCAAACTTGCATATTATCCTTAGATCAAGAAAAAGCCTTTGATAGGGTAGACCACACATACCTACATAAAATATTGCAACACAACAAACTAGGGGAGTATTTTTGTAACTGGGTTAAAATTTGTTACAAGTCCCCCATTAGTAATCTCATGATAAACAACACACTTTCTAAAGACATTAAAATTGACAGATCAGTTAGACAAGGGTGTCCATTATCCCCCTACCTTAATATCCTATCATTTGAACCCCTGCTGGAGAGAGTTAGAAGGGAGGAGAGTATTAAAGGAGTAGGGATCCCTGGGGGTGGGGAGAAAAAGGTCATTGCTTATGCAGATGACACTATTTTTTTTCCTACTAATGATAAGTCAATTTCCAATATAATATCAAGATTTCAAGATTTTGGGAGAGGTAGTGGATCTAAAATAAACATCACTAAATCTGAAATTATGGGGATTGGTAGGTGGAGAGAAAGATTAGATTTCCCTTTAGGAATAGTAAAGAAGGATAGTCTTAGGATATATGGTATTTACTTTTCAAACAAACAGACTCAAACTAACACAGAAACATGGCAAAATATTGAACAATCTATAAAAAACATAATTGACAGACACAAATACACAGCACACACAATTTTTGGTAGGAGCACAATCATAAACACATATGTAATTCCCAAAACAATATACACAGGGAACATATGGGGGCCTCCACCAACAATTTTAAAACAAATCAACTTACATATCAGGAATTACATATTTCAAGGAACAATACAAAACATTAAACATACAACATTAATCCAATCTAAATTAGAAGGAGGAATTAATTTACAAGACATACAAACAAAACTACAGGCACTTAAAATCAAATTTATAGGACAAGCCATTAGAAAGAAGGAGGAAAACATATTTACACATTATTACATGGGGATAAGGTTAGGACTGTTAATAAAAATTGACAACAGCACACCACATTACATAGGTAGAAAACAATCTGATTTTCACATGGCATGCACCCAAGCATTAAAAGGCAACGAAACGCTTATACACAAAACAACCAAAGAGATCTACACACATTTAATAAAGAGACAGGCGACACCACTCTACAATAGAATAAAATGGACACATACTTATGGAACAATAAACACTGTGAATACATTTAAAAATACACACATTAAAGAAATAGAAAATAAAGACAAAGAAATAACATATAGACTCATATACAACATGACACCAGTCTCATCAAGACCTTACAAGGACAGAGCTAGGCACATAGAATGTCCACTGTGCAGGACAGGGGCTGATGAGACCGAACAACATTTATATCTGACATGCAACACAATCTTACAGACTAAATCTACACTTAAACAAATCATACAAGCAGGTACAGTTCACACAGTAGATATAGACAGAGCCATAACACTAAACACAATACCAGAATCCAAAAACAAGAAACAACACACAATAAGTCTCATATTACTTTCACAATACAGAAAACATATATGGCATCACAGACTTAAGGCTTTTTTTCACAAACATAATTACACAAACATTACATTAGAAACACTTTTTAGATTTAAAATACAAAACGTAATTGAAAACAAAATTTAAGACAATATAATGACTGAGAAATACATTAATTGTTTTTTGTTTATATTCCAACTGATATATATATATCATGTTAACAAATGTATTATAGAATCAATTTTTTAACATTGTTAACAGTATATCATTAGAATTTCAGTACCGTTTATGTAAATATGTTTTTTCAGCACATGATTTAAATTGTTGTTTAAGTTAACACTTAGATAATTTTGCCTGTAAATAATTTATTCTGTATATGTTGAAATATTCCTTTGTTGAAAATCTAATTAAAAAAAAAAAAAAAGAGATAGTCCACTGAATTTTGATCCTTGCCTTTTAGGATATAAAGAAAAGGATTACATATTTTAAAGATTTAAAATATAATCAGAAAAAAAAAAAAAAAAAAAAAGATTTACTCATATACAAGAAGGGGTCTTTCTAAGACGAAGAAAATAAACAAGAATATTTATTATATAATTTGAGGTATTTCGCTTTTTAAAATATAATACTTTTCAAATCAATTCTGTGCATTGTAAGCAGTTTGAAGTATTTCAATATTTTCGCTTGATTTAAACTGAGTTATACGAATTCATCATATCTCATCCGTATACTGTTTCAAACGGAAGTAGAATTTTAAATAAGTATTTGCATTTCAATTTGAAAGTACATTCAATTTTAATTAAATATGCACACACAACGTGCTGCAGTAAGGTGCGTTACACTTGACAGTGTACACCATCCTAAAGCCCTGGCAATTACACTGTCAGGGAAGGAGGCTTTTCGGACAACACAGTCCGAAATCCTAAACGAATATTTTTGTTATGACTGCAACAATTATGACAATCTGACTTTATAGGCACCCCTCGCTACCTTAGTTATAAATATATAAACATTTATGTCACACTGAGTTCGTGCTAGGTTCACACTATTTACTATCCCATTGTACCAACTCTGAATATATTTATATTATGTAAATTAACTTTATTTTGATTAACTATTAAAACTCAATCCTTACAAAAAACAAATAAAAAACAAACAAACAAACAAACGAAACAAACCAATAATTAGACTATTCGATTTCGTTCCCTATCTTTAGGGACAAAATTTTAAATATTAACTCCAATACCCCACACCACCACAAACTCCGAACAGGGAATGCCATTGGTATGCACCCAATCTTTGTGAGCGCACATTATTAATTTTCTGAATGTTCTTGTTATGAAATGCTTACAACTTTTGGTAGTAACATACCTCTAAGGTAAATGTCTGTATGTCAGAAACATATATTAAATATACATTAAACATAAAAAAAAAAAAGTGAAGTTTTCTTTTAAAAAGATAATTCACTTGTCCTCGGTCCTTACTTGTAAGGATGCATTGTAAACGAGATGCTTAATGTTCAAATAAATAATAAATTCACACCTTATTAATTAACTTACTCATTTTGAGTATTATGAAATCTTGCATCCAAATAGCTTATGGCTAATCAAGCTATAACTTTCAACACCAACTGATCCCCATCCACCCAATGGATACAAATTTAGTCATGATAAGTAAGTCACCAGGGACACACATCAGAGATTGAATGACATCTATCTTTCATCATATTTTTTACCTTAGACTAACATGTTTAAATGTCATTAAATAATCATGAAATTAAAAATTAACATACATTAAATAAATTACAAAAAAAAAAAAAACAAAAAAAAACAAAAAAAAAAAAAGTGGAGTTATCTTTCAATTCGATAGACCACTTGAACTCGATCCCTATATTTAAGGATGCAATGCAAGTTTTAATATAAATAATGCATTATTCTTTAAATCTATATGAATATAATTAAATGGCTGCATGTATGTATGTCCCGCTTGCGCTCCTACACCACTCATGCGATTGCAATAAAACTTTAGTGAGTTGTTGTTCACAAACCCTTTTAAAATATTCCCATCCTTCTCTTATCTCACCCCCCCCCCCGGGGTACTTGTGTGAGATCATCACTGATATCTGTGAAGGGAAAGCTTGCCCTAGTTGTTTTTTATAGTTACTGTTGTGAATATGACAGCGCTCAATGAGAGAGTACAAACTCAATTCATCGGTGTGTACGGTTATTACCAGTGTGTACGCCAACCAGCCAGTCGGGCACACACAGACACACATATCTCGACTACTACAATTGATTGTTCAGTGCATTCAAGGGAAAGTTTTACGAAATAAAATAAAGTAGTGCTTTTTAATAGACATTTTAGAAACCTAGTCAGTATTATTATTGTAAGAATTTTTTTTATAGCGTAGTATACTCCAACCTAGAGCTGCGGGCTCACCACGCTGTACATACAATTTAACAAACAAAATCATGAACTTAAAAATTAACATACATTAATTAAATAAAACAAAAGTTTATTTGCCCAACCATTCCATAACTTTTTAAATGTCAAGCCATGGCACCCAGCAGTATCGTCTATCATTCAGAGAGGGGGGGGAATCTAAATCCATTTCATGTATACTTCGTGTGTATACTGCTCTCTGTTCTCTTGAGACACGATTCATCCACGAACTGCGGCCAGAGAGTGATTAAGGCTTAATATTACCTAGGCCCTATACGGGTCAGGAAAAACAAATTATTACATTAATGGAGAAACTGTTTGCATTAAAACCATATTTTTCAGTTTGCTCAATGAAATGATTTTTTTTTGTTTTCGGAGAACAGAGTTCACATACGTAGCTTTACAATAAAAAAATAAGAAATCCCCCCCCCCCAGTATGTCTCTTAGTCTTACAATGAAAAATAAGCAGTCCTCCCTGTACGTCTCTTAGTCTTACAATGAAAAATAGGCAGTCCTCCCCATACGTCTCTTAGTCTTACAATGAAAAATAGGCAGTCCTCCCCCCGTACGTCTCTTAGTCTTACAATGAAAAATACGCAGTCCTCCCCGTACGTCTCTTAGTCTTACAATGAAAAATACGCAGTCCTCCCCGTACGTCTCTTAGTCTTACAATGAAAAATACGCAGTCCTCCCCGTACGTCTCTTAGTCTTACAATGAAACTTGTAGCAAAGAGCTTTAGGAGGTGTAAAAAAATAGGTTGTTTTAACTAACAATTTTTACCTCTCGCTAAAGTAGTTTGTATTAAAATTTGTAGTAGAATGACAGTGACAGTAGTGGAATGACAGTGGCAGATCTATACATTATGCCCAAGCTTTTAATATTGATCTGATCAACGGGAGAGATCTTTTTTTTTTAAAATTATTCAAACGTTTGACAAAGAAAAGCTATGGACACAAGTAATTGATAAGATACCGTTTGCAAATATGACGCACCGTTTACTTAGTAGTTTTAGATCCAGGCCCGTGTCTTGTGCCGACACGCCATAAGCTGTAATCAGTGGCGTATCACAAACAATTTACTAAAATAGAGGGGATCTCTACTTAAGCCCTACGATATTTCTGTAACAACACATCTAAAATATCCGCTCTTCACCAATGACAAAGGTGCCCCCCCCCCCCGTTACATGATAATGACAAATCGATGAATGAAACTAAAAAATAAATAAATAATAATACTAATTCGAAAGCTTCAAATTTTTTAGTCTTGCCCTAGACTCGGTATCAGCTATAAGGTCTTTCTCAATAGAAGCCGCTACGTGATACTAATGTGTTTAAGCTGTCAATTGAAACGATATCATTTTCAGCCTATACGTTACCACAAGCCTTTGGAATGGGACGGACATGGGGGGGAAGGGGCATTTAAGGTTAAGGTAGTTTTCTGTGTATCGACTTGCTAGCCCACCAGATTACCGCGCGCTTCAGAGCACAATACAAATTGTTATTAGTTTATGGATATACACAAGTGAATCCTAACGACTTACTTGTGTAAAAAGGGGGGGGGGGGCAGTGTCTTAAGGTGAAGGAAAGTTTCAAGAAACTGATGATCGCTGTCAAGTAGGTATAATTATAGTGATCGTTACATGTTTCAGTACAAAACTGTACAAAATAATTATATATGAATGTGAGGGTGTATGTGTTACGTAGGAGGTGTAACTTGATTTTTTGTGACATTGAAATCATTAAATCAATTTAGTCAGCTTACCTCTTCCTCGCAAATTAGTGTGTGTGTGTAAAAAGGGGGGGGGGGGGTGGTGGTAATCATTCTTACTCAGTAAATATATTTTTCTCCGCCAAATCCAAAGTCTGGTGGATAGATTAGTTTGTTCAATGCCGCTGTTGTTTAACTATCCGTGACCTCAACCCCGTGCATTTTGCATGCGTTTAAGGGTCAGTTCACACGATCAAATTTTCCTTCAAGCATTTGATGCATTTCGCGTATGAAGCCTTGTCACAACTTTCAAATTACTATTTGATCGAATTCCCCCCAAAAAAGAAACCACGCACAAAATGGTGCGTTCATACAACAATTTGACGCGAAATTTGACCGTGTGAACCGACCCTTACTGAAATATCTCATTAGGAAATGGCGTCAGCGGGCCGTCGAGCTTACGCTCCTAATGCCCTCCCTGGCGTCCACCCACACCCGCCAGCCGCCGGGTCGTGCGGGAAGACGTCAGAGACCTCCCCGGGCGTGGGACGCCCCCACCAGCAACTGTTCGATCGAGTTTGCTGATGGAGGCCCCCCACCCCGCCCGGAGACGTCTGGTCGACCGAAGACGCTGTGTTTCAAGCGTCCGTAGTCCACTTTCCTAGGGGCCGGGACGGTAAATTAACGTCCTAATATCTCCCCCCACCCGTCCCGGGGAAGCATCGGACGCCCTCTAAGAGGGATTCTACAGTGGGTTTCCACCTCGCAACTAATTCGCGAAGTAGCTGGGACGAAACGGTTGCCTAGGAGCAGCTTTCTCAGGGCTGCATATTTAGAATCACCGGCCATAGGCTTCCACCACAGCCTATCGCCTCATATCCCTTAACGGCAACTTGTAATCATGATCCCTACCCTGTGTTTGCCTTTTCTTCCCCCTGTGAAGCATCACAGGTGGCAGCCCTGTAAAAGCTGTTTATTCCAGCAACTACCATGCATGGCCGTGTCTGCCACGTGGGACACGCAATGGTGGTAATGTGCCCCGGGTTAACGCCGAGGGGGTCGGTGGCCAGCGCTTCCAAATCGGCAAGCCACTACAGACTTGTCAACCGGAATCCCGGGGGAGGACCGACCCTTACTAACCAGGTCCACTCCACTTCTGAGTTCTAAGCCTTTTTCTCTACATCTAACCATGATACTCTGGCCTATTTTTGTCATATTTATTGACAATTGCAAATCAACAGTCGCGTAAAAATTGAAAATGTCCATTCCATTTTCATCTCCAGATGGACTCATTGACGAGATTCTACGCAGCAGAGAACATGATGCCCCAGACACAGGGGATTTAGATCCACTGCGTAACCGCCAAGACACAGTAGAGGCTCCTATTAAAACCTCTGGATCTGATCAACAAAGCGTCGACCTACTCGACCAGATATTCGACTCCGTCCACGAAGTCGCACCACAGCAAATTTCGTACACGGCTCCCCGCGCTCACACCCAAGAACAGAATTCAGGCAGTGAAGAACAAGACCGGAAGTCAGACAACGACGGCGAGACTGAACCATTCTACAAAGATTGCCTCCGTCTTGAATCTACCAGCCACTCGGCTGCTAACCGACACGAAACCGTCGAAGAGTCCTACTTCTGTCATTCAACTGAAGAAGCAGACGAGCCCCCGACACTTCGGTCAACCAAGTTTGACGCAACTAGCGAGACTAGGGACGATGATTCTGTGAAGAGTGTAGATCCGCATCCGTCCAAAATCACCGCAGACGCTTCGTCTGACCCCTCTGACGACATGGAGCCCCCCGCCGCAGCGGTGTGCCGATATCGCTGGTCAAAGACGGTCGCCACCAACAGTGCAGATGTTGGATTTTACTTATCCGCGAAACCTGTGAGTTGATTACCTGGCCATTGGTCAAAGTCGATGGCTCTTGTCATTTAATTTGTTTTTAAAATACCGTCATTGACATCAAAAAGAATATAGATTTATAATCTAAAAAAAAACACACAAAAAAACAATGCGTATTGTGTGTGTTGGGGGCAGTGGCGTAGCGAGCTTAACTCGCGCCCGGGGCACAATACCTTTTTAGCGCTCCCCTCTATTCGAAAACCATACAATATTATATGTAAAATATACCATTTGGCGCCCCTTTGTGAGTAGCGCCCGGGGCATGATGCCCCCTTTTCCCCCATCGCTACGCCACTAGTTGGGTGGGGGGAAGGTATGGGGGGGGGGTGTCATTTCAAATACCATGAAATGAAAGAAAAACATTGTGACAATTTGTTGAACACGCATCCTTAAATATAAAAATATATCTTAAACAAGGCCGTGCAAAAAGTTTGGGTGGGGGGGGGGGCAAAGGAGGCACTCACAATTGGCGTCAAAATTAGGTGGGACACATGAATAGTGTTTAGATGGGAATTTTTTTCTATTTCTATATATTGAGGTTGGGAATTGGGGGGGGGGGGGGCATATTCATGCTTCGCTCCCAGACGCAGCTATTGCCTCCTATTGCTGAGTAGCCCTTCCAGCCAGGAAAATATCCTCTTCAATTCCAGGGACAGAAACATCACGAACCCCCTCTACATAAAAAGTAGCCAGAATGATCAATACATTGATCTTGGGCCCTCGAGGTATATATGAAGAAGAAAACCAATTGATATATTTTTACCCCGGTAAAAAAAAAAAAACTAACATTGACCTTTGACCAGGGACATGCTTACAGTCTAAAAAGTAGTGTTTCCATAACAACAGCATTTACTCATTTAAAAAAAAAAAAGCTGTTTCTTTTCACCAAAACCCTGTTGTGTCTCACTATTGACCACATTGCAGCTGAAATGTTTACAAACGTCACACTTATCATGTCATGATTAACTTCGGTACATTTCATTGGTTTGGAATAGTTGTGATGGTGCTAGTGTTAGCAGTCTGGAATAAAAACAATGATAAATATGGAATGTATTTAATAATAGTACTCTCGGACCCAGCTTAGTGGAAGGGCAGAATGGGTGGGGGGTTCCCGCATTTTAGGAAAAGGCATCTGGCGACTCTTAGGTGCTCTAACTCTAGGTATGATTAAAATATGTTACACTTACCGGTAACAAGAATCAGTAGAATAATTACTAGATGAGCACGACTAACGACTTCACTTTATTTTCTCTTATTTCTCTCTGTCTCGCCCGCTTTTGGAATCACTTTGTTGGAGAGTTTAAAAGATTAACTTTTCTCTACGTCCACCTTATACTCCAGAACGATCCGGTGCTTTTGACTTGGGATGAAACACCTCAGGCCTACTTCTCAGACAACGTCAAAATAATCTGTGGTGATTACCATGGCAACCTTGTTGTTGACGGCAAATCCTTTCCTATAGAGGATTTTTCTGTGAGAAGCTACACCTTCGAAGTTGACTTATTTGTAAAAGAAGGTAGGATCTATAATCTATTGATACGCTGTGTACTTTCATCAGTTAGTCAGTTAGGTCTTCACACTAAACATAATAATGTTTATTTTTGTATACTGTATATAAAACATATATTTCTTCATAATAATAATAAAAATGTTTAGCAACTAATGTTTTTGTAAATTCTAATGTAATGGGGTACCTGATCATACGGTTTTAGAATGGATATTACTTTTTTTTTTTCCCCCCTAATATGTAAACATCAACACAAACGAGTTGCCGTGACAACAAACTAAACAATATGGATACTCTCATCTTGTGTGGGTATCTCGCCTACGATTAACTCAAATGTAATCTGTAAGTGTAAGGCAAAGAAACCAGAAACAAATCTCACATAGGCCTACGTAAAAATGTTAGCATGACTGCTTTAGTATTTTCATCAAATTTTTTTTAGTCTATTATTTTCCTATTATAATTCTTTTCTTTGCAAATAAATAATTGAAATAACCGTAATGACATGACATGTCATGAGATAATGACATGATTTTCATTTCATGCTGCTTTATCATTTATGAATTTGACTAATGGCATAGCGGCATAGTCAGTGATAGTATTTAAATATATTCCTATTACTATTATTTTTTTTATTTACCGTTGTTATTTTTACAATGATTGTCACTGTCACTGATTGTGTTTTTGCGAACTATTACTTAGACAATTTGTCAAGAAATTAAGTAAATTATAGTAAAGAATATTAGTAATTAGTAATTTAATAATTTCTAAAAATATGTCCATATTATTACTATTAGTATTAGTGAATATTCACACACAAAAGAAATATTATATTGGCATTTTTAGCAACATTCAATTTAAGCATTGTTGGTTGAAATGTTGCTATTTTTGCTAGTTAGTTGTGCTACCAACACCAAGTAAAACTATTATTATTTTTTTGTTTAAAGCTGTGACTAATTTAGCTCAGAGTCTTAGAACTACAACTATTAGTAAGTAAAAAAAATTAGTATGGTACAGTACATAGCTTGCTGAGAAAAAAGTCATTTAAGCTACAAACGCAAATTGTGTAATTTTCTTTGTTTAAAAGCAATAGATGGAAAATATGTTTCTGATGAATAAAAGAGAGTAAGAGGGTTATATTATAATTATGAACTTATATTTTGCTTTGGGTTTAGGAGTTGGCATTAGATTATTCTTAACATGAATATATAATTATTGAGTCATCTGTTGATAGGTAAACTTTTAGCACATCTAGCAAATTTACACAATCCCCCACACATTAATGAAAAGAGTAGCAACTAAGCCCAGTCTCACCCAAAAATATGAAGTCCAGTTAAATAAAATAACAGTTCTTTTATAATAAGAAAAAAATTTTTTTAACTATGAAAATTGTATTTTAAAAATCTATTTGTCTTTAAGTTTTATAATATTACTTTTGCTATGTCACCAGTCTATATTTTGATATACTAAAATTGTTGTTACACTTTAAAAATTTGCATTTTTATTATTAAAATTGACAGAATCCTATTGTAACATTTAAGCTATAATTTACAGTTAATTAGAACACTTTTGTGACCTTTATAATACTGATTTACTGTACCATGTTCTTAGTTTATTTTCAACAATAAAACTACTATTTTTGGAAAACATATTTTTATTTTGAAGAATTAAATAAGACTTAAAACAATTATTCTGATCTTCTAATAATAGTAAAAATAATGTTGTTTAATTAAGGATATTTTTTTAAAATGCAGATGATTTAACTACACAAGAATCAAATCTCCCTAACGTAAACCCTTCATCAGAATCTCTAGATACAGTAGCTCCAGTAGCAGATCAAGAAATAAAGATTTCCTCAAGGATTGAGGAGCTGGTGAGACATCAGTTGGCAGGCCAGGAAAGCAGAGATGGTACCCAAGGCAGATCACTGAGCCAGTCACCCCCTGTTGCCATGACGAGAGATTCTCCCATTGGTAATGATGGTAAAGAAGCCAGTTTTGAATTATCAGCCAATGGTCTTTGGGGCAATGGTGATATACGGATCAAGTATCTGGCAGAAGAAAAACAGTCAGACAGGTTAGAGAGGCCCTCATCACGAGTAGGCTATGAGGGACTAAAGTCTGATGTGGTTGAAGATGTAATAGGTGTGTTATCCCAGAGGTCTTCCTCTCAAGGCAATGAAAACCTGGACAGAGAAAATAATCTGAGAGGTTCATCCAGACCACCTTCTGCTAATAACTTTGTGCAGTCAGCTGATGGAGAAGTTTTGAGGAGGTCAAGACCATCATCTATAGGAGATACAAATTTTGATGGTGCAGAGAAAAGAGGGTCAAGACAGACATCCGTAGGGATATTACCAAGTCCAGCAAGCAGTTCATTGGTTGGCTCTTCGAGGCACACTCCCACACATGAAACATTACTTGGGTCAGTTGATATCTTTAGGTTATTTAAGTTTATTGGATATTAAAAATTTATTTTTAGTATTATCCATAAAAAAAAATATAATATGTCTCTGATTGTTTTTTTTTAAAGGCATATACATTATTTTTCACCAATAAAAAACACAATGATAAGAAAAAAACAACTTTATACTCTCATGCTGTAATCAGCTGTATAATATAGCATTTTTAAAAGTTAAAATTATTTTTAGTGTCATCTCAATTCAGTGCAGCTTAGAAGCAGTACTAGTAATTGAAAACACTGTAAATTTTACAGGCGCCCTATAAGTTCCGATAGATTCTCTCCATCTTCAAGTCAGAGATCCATTGAAAAAACAGAACTGTCCCCAGGGCGATCATTTCCAGGGTCAAGGCGATCGTCAAGTCCTTTACAAAACCCAGTTGCAGGAAACATTGACAATATTTCACCTTCTGTCTGGAATGCAACAGTGTCTGGCCATTCAACACCACAGAAATCTATGGCCTTTAGTCAACTTACCTCAGAGCGGAGTAAATTGTGAGCAATGCAAAAATTATGTTAAAAAATTACAATTATTTTGTTAATGTGACTTAAAAAATTTTTCAGTAAAATCCATATTTTATAGTTCTTAAGTATGGCATACTTTCTTTTTAGGCCAATCATTCATGGATTAATTAAAAATACTTTTTTAAATGAAAATTCTTTCTATTAAAAAATTATTTCTTAATGTTTATTTTATTTTGAACCATAATATCTTAATGTTAAACTTCCCATGGTGTTGTCATCAGGGGAGACAATGGAGCCATGACCAAGAGCTACAGCAATAAACCACCCAGTCATCCTAGCACTCGTACACCGAGCAGGAATTCAAGTTCTGTGAGCATGACCAGTGAACCAGAGCTTGCACAGTACATGGAGGCAAAATCAAGGTAAATATATGTGAGGGCGGCACCCCCACGGCTATATACTTTGGCCAACTCCCCTTCTTTCTTTGATTTGGTTGCTGCGGACAACTTTTCTTTTGGCATTCAGTTGTGAAACAAATTAAGAAAAAAAAAAAAATTCTCATTTTGTTTTAAAGAGAACAAATTCCATTTGGTGAATATATCTACATTTTATTTGGAACTCACAAAGTGTGCATATATAATGAGCACATTTATATTAGTTCTGCAGCAAATATGAATTAATTTGATATAAGAATGGTGTACGTATTTATAAATACTAACGAGCATAGACAAGCACTGAAAAATGAAGATGTAATACAAATATTAATTCGTTGGATAAATGTAGGGTCTTTAACAATAAATAAGTTTAATAGTTAAGATAAATTTTCTTTTCTGTCACTGACCTTTCAGGGGCTGCAAGTCATTACACTGATATTGAAATAAACAACCAATTAATGCTGTATATGATTACTTTACTTAACTATTCTTAATGCACATAACGAAATGCAAAATAAAAAAATAAAATAAAACTGAACTAACGTGACATTTGTTTATAGTTTATCTTTTCTTCCACTTAACTTTTTAAAATTGATATCTTTGTAAGTTGGATGAAAAAGAAATAAGTTTATTTGGGATGAATCAGGCATCTGTTGGCTAAAATATTTAATGCATGATGGGCCATGAGTTGGCAACACCTGTTATTTGAGTTACAATTTGTATAACTACTTTGGCTGGAGAGCAGAATGTTTTAAGAGTAGGTGAAATATGTTCAAGGTTTTTACATTTCTGTTGCTTCAATAGTGTACCTATCCAATTTTTCCCTTGTACAAAAAAATTAATAATAATCCTGTTCGACTTCTTATACCTTTTTACCCAGTCTGGGGCATTGGCCATCCACAAGAATTCTCCATTCATAACAGTCCTGTGCTTTCCTTTCCAGGTGTTTCCAGGTGTAACCCATATTTTGCGTGTCTGCCTCTAGCCCGCGTTGCCATGCATTATTTGGCCTTCCTCTCTTTCTTTTTCCTTTTGGTTTCCATGTTAGGGATTGTAATAATCCTGGTGGGTAGGGCCTATATATCATTACTAAGAAACCTTTTAAAAATATTTTCTGACATATTTTTGTGTTTTACCCAGACACAGCAGCGGAGAGAGAGCCAATGGAAAGTCGCAGCCATTATATTCTGATGAGTTGTTTTTAGAAGCACAAGGAGGGAAGGGATCTGATAGAGCAGCTAGTCTCCCTCACTACCGTCCACAGAATGTGGTGAGTAATGATGTCAGGAGAGAAGCACCTGTACAGATGGACTGGTTCTTTTAAAGTGGCATGGATCATGCCACTAAGGCTAAACTGTAGTCTGCTCAAACAAACACAGTGTGAATGTCATGTTCTCTTTTACTTGCTAACTCTCTCTCTCTCTCTCAACCCCTCACACTATATGATTAGTTACTTTGAAGTTCCTTTCCCTTCCCCCTTATGATCTATAGAGTTGCTGTATTTGTGGAACCACCTTATGTTAAGGTCTCTATGCTGTCAACTATTCATGAAGGTTTGAAGTCTTTTTGTCCAAGCTTTCTTTACTGACCGCCATCTTTCTGAACCACGGGAAAGTAAAACTTATCATTCTGATTATTTTATCTCTCCTTGTATTTGCACATAGTTCCAAATATTTGTAAGTAAACCAAGAGCCCATTTGCCTTCTGTGTTCTTTCCATGATATTTGCCTCATGTCCAACATCCATACTAACATTACCTATGCAATCCTTGCTGTTTTATAGTAATCTTTGACTTCCATCTTATCTTATTTAATTAATTAATTAATTTTTGTTCATTAACCTCTCCTGTTAATTTTATTCTCCAATTTCTTAGGACACATCTGTAATTGAATTTGTCTGTCTCTGTATTTATGCTGCCAAAAGCATATTTACTGAAACATATGAAAACCTAAAGAAGAACAATACAAAAAAGTAGATGTTTCAATGGACTCTTCTTTAGTTTTTCATATTTCTTACACAAACTATTGACAGCAGTAGATACAAGGAGAGCACTACAAATAATCTTATATATTTCAAAGGCTGAATTTTTTCATTTTTTAAAATAAATTTAAAAAATAATTAAAAAAATATTAAAACATCAGTTTTTCCCTAGCAGATTTAATATTGCTACATACATTGAAGTCAGATTTGGAATTAATATTTAAGTACATAGAACCCCTTCATTAAATCAGGATGGTAGGAGTTCTACACCTGACAACCGAGTCAGAGTGCCTCCAGCTGACCTGGTGTCATTTCGGAATGCCCTTGTTACTGAGAGAATGGAGGACATGTTAGGACGGAGCAGCCAGCCTCTCAATGCGGCTTCCCTGTCCAGGAACAGCAGTCGTAGTGCGACTCCAGTTGCTTCTGATAGTACAGTCAAGGATGTGAGTTGAATAAAAATGTAAAACATTCCAACAAGTAAATTCTTATATTATCTTTGATGACTTAGTGAAGTCTACCAATGTAATGGAATACAATTTTAATACTTTACTCCTCACGTGATCCAGTGACCTCCCTTTCTATTTTGAAGAGCATTTTCATTGTTTCAACAATGGAGTACGTAATGATAAAAAAAGTTGTCAAAAAGTCTTAAAATATTATTATGTAAAGTGATAAATTTTAATATAAAAAAAGCAACCAAAAAAAAAAACACACCACAAGTAAAAATCTATTTGAAATAAAAGCTATTGAAAATATATTTGAATATACAATATATAGTTTTTGTCATTCATTATGAAATTTGGAAATAATTTAGTAATGATTAGCAATTCCAATGCTCCAAACCTGACAGATGTCAAACATAGATCAGATTTATGACCTAGAGGCCTCCGTCAGCAACTTGCGTAAACTGCTGACCAACAGGGAATCAGAAGTGCACACTCTCCAGGCACAGATAGCAGATCTGAAAGATATCAACCGGTCACTCAGAGAGGAATTGGAGCACAGAGTCCACAGACACACACCTTCATCTCATGTCCAGGAGTCAACAGAAGTAAGAAAAATAAAATGTAATTTCAGACCAAGAAAATTCATTAGATTAATTTGGCAGTCTATACAGCTCATATTCAGCTACAAACCACAAGAAGTAAGGATCTTTTAAAAAAAAAATCATTTTTCACAATACCCTTAAATTTATATAGTCTAATTTAAAAAAATTGTTTGAGCCATTTAGTCCCCAATTTTAGGGAACGTGTATTGCCTCTTGGAAGTCATCTTGGGAGTTTAAAAAAAAAATCAACATACACCAGTTTTACATACCATGGAGTGACAAGAAAGAAATGGGAATAATTAAATGGAGAAGGGGAGGGTGTGTTCTTGTATTTACACAACTTTTTAACCTCAAGGTTCAAGGCCAACTGATGTGACCAAGTGGTTCATCAAAGGTCTCTCATTCCTCTTGTTTTTCACCCCACTCCCTCAAGTAAGATCAGAGCATCAAATTCTCAGAGTAACCCTATCTCCAACTTCATATCCTACAAATGCATTCCCAGAAATACATTGCACTGTTGTAAATGTTTTGCAGTCATGAAGCCAATCAGTCACAAGTTGCTTAGGTCATAAGTCAATGAATAAATGTTGATACAGTTATTTCCTTCATGTTTTCAATCTGTTTTACTTTGTCAGCTGTTTACTTGGATGCTTGAACAGAGATTGGCAGACCTGTTCATTTATTTTTTAATTTCTAAAATGTGTCTTAAATTTTTTTAAACATTTTCTTAAAACTGCCAGTTATTTCAAGTGATGTACTTCATATAGTTATAATAAGCAATGGGCTCAGTGTATGGAAATAAAGAATTTCCTTGCTGTGTATTGATTTAAGCAATGTCATCTCTGGGTTTTGAATTAAGAAATCTCATCTCTAAAAATGGAATTCAGCAAATTAATATATGTATATTTAATTAACCAATGTGGTCCCTTTGTATTTAATAATAATTTAATTATTGTACTCTGCTATGATATACTGAATAAATTCTGTGAATGGCTATTGGCAATTTAACTATCAACTTTGATCTCAATTATCAATATCATGCACTTCCTAGTTCAAACAGTTGCAATCAGAAAAGGAAATCCTAGCAAGTGAAATAGTCAACTTGCGTGAACAGCTTCAACGAGTGAACAAAAGTCAAACTCCTAGTGGGCGCAGCTCTGTTAATTCAGGAATTGTTGACTACAACCCATCAAGCCCTGCAGTACTTCAAAGGAAAATAGGTCATTGAGATAGCAAATAATATTCATGACAAATTGTAAATATGGATTTGTTGTTCTCACTCGAAACTGTGCTTGCACAATCCAGTGTTTATTTATTTTATTGATTTTGAGATATGGCTTCTATTGTGAGAAAAAATTTAAAACATTTTAATCTCCATAAAAATAAATGATCTTGGCATCCCTTTAACTCTTTTCTTCTAATTGCCATGCTACTGAACACTTATCTTGAATTGGAAATTTTTTGGGCTATTATTTACAATTTATAGTAAATGCATTGTAAAATTAAGTCTGTTTAATCAAGCATTAGAATTGCCAAAGAATTTTTCCTTAATATAATCTTAATTGAAGTACATATTTTTTAATTTTAATTGTTGGAAACGGATTTCCAATTTGAAATAATTTTTTTCTTCTCTTTTTTGAGGCACTGCCTAAATTGTTTTGCCAAACAATTTAGAAACTCAAATGTGAAAGAAAGAAAAAATCACATTAAAAACAGCCTTCCAGCACCCGCTTTTCTTAAAATACAATTAAAATGAATCATATTTACTCAAGAACCTGTCCATGTTTTGTTTCAGCCGATTTGGAGGCTCACATTCGAGACATGCAGGAAGTCACTGAATCCACCACTGCCAGCCTAACAAGGACTGAAGATAAAGTCAAACAGTTACAAGAAGAAAATACTCAACTAAAAGCCAAACTAAAAAATAATAGCGAGTTTCAGGTTGGACAAATTTGAGAATCAACCATTTGTTTTATACGCACAGATTATGCTGTCAATAAATAATTCAGAGAAACATTTCTAAAATCAATAAACATGCCCCCTCAAAATTATGTTCGTCTCTCTAAATTGGTTGTTGTTAAAATGTTCACACTATAAATTAAGATACAAATATTTGTTTATGATAATTTAAGGCAACTGAGTATATTTGAAAAATAGCATAGAAGTACTTTGTAAAATTTACAACCTAAATGAATAAAAGACATTTTTGGAGAAGCTCAGTAAATTTCTTGGTGAACATTCATCACAATGTCGTCTTGGTTGTGCTATTTGAAATTCCTGTTGAAATTGATTTTAATTAGATCTGAAGAAATATTATGTTTAATAGTTGCATAGTATTTAATTTTTAATGTTCTATCAAAATCTTTTTACATATTGATTTAAGTTATTATTTTATTTTTAAATCTAGTTCTAATTGAAGAAGTTGAGCTCGAGTTATTTTGGAAATTTTAAGTTTAACATTTTGAAATTTTCACTAGAATGGCATAGATCAGCATAGTCTGAGGGTTGAATTGAGAACACTTAGAGAAGACATCCGTAGTTTAAAAGAAAGAAACTATCAGCTGACTGAAGAAAATATGAGGTTACAAGAGGGCCAGGGTTCAAGGACAAGAGACACTGATCAAATTCCTGTAGAAGGACCAAGATTAAGCAGCAGTCTAAAGTCCGGTATGAAATCATTGAAATCGACCAAAAAATTAATTTAATAAAATTATATAATTACTTCACTATCAGATGAACTTCTAATAAATTTACATCCATATGGAATCTTTATGGAATGAAAAATTAATTATATTGCAACCCAATTCTGAAACTACACCTAAAAAATAACATATTCGTTCATCAGAAATCATCCATTAAATTTTTTACTCTCTTATAAACATAATTAAAAAATTGAATAATGGTTACTATCTTTGCATATGTTCCATTAAAATTCTTCATCTTTATTATTCCAGATGAGGGGACCAGATACAGTCCTGGTTACTCCACCAGTTTGTTATTCAAAAGGGACTTTACCCCTCCTGGAACCAACCTGTCACAAAATACAGAGAACTCTGTTCTGTCAAGCCCCTCACTTTCTAGGAAAGATATTTCTTTAAGAGACCTGCATCACTCCGCACACAACCGCAGCTACGATGCAGATCTCAAGGTCAGTGATACAAATAGACTTCTTCAACAACGAAACAGCTTGGAGTCCTCACGTCTGCGTAGCCAATCCAAAGACAGATCTGCTGGATGCAAATCTGCCAGCTACACTAGAAGCAACTTGACCTATTCAGATAGGTCAGTCCCTGATGGTGAGGTGGCGGAAAAATTGTACTCGGAAAGATACTCAAAACTGACTGCTCCTATGGACAAAAAAATGGAAGAGTCTAGTGAGAAATTAGGTACCTCTTCCTATTTAGATAAACACTACGCTGCTCTGAGAGAGGGTGAATTGTCAGACTACAAGCTTAAACAGGACTATGATGAGAGATCAAGGGAAGATAAGCATAAATACACCAGAGACAGTTTGCGGGATGTAGATTTGAGAACCACTTCCTCTGGACTTCAGCAGTCCTCAAGCTCTGCCATAAGTTCTAAAGGTAAAGGTACATTCTTATTTAAACCTATGTAGTGAATATCAGTCAATTGTTTTGTTTTTTTTGGGCATTCTGCTTTCTTGGTTCACAATGCTTTGGTGTGATTGGGGTATGTTGTGGGAGCCTTTCTTTAGTGCAGAATGGGATACTTCATTATCATTAAATTTTGCGGCTTCTCCAACTGTCTATAAAACACAAAATAAGTTTGATCTCAATCACTTTTCTGGTCTTATGAAGTCTTTTACTTTTAATGTTTATTTGTATTTTATAATTTTAAATTTGGGCCCCAAAAAAAATCTTCTTTTATATATACAATATATATGTCTTTTAAATTTCAAAAGCAGATCAGGTGACATTTTCACTAGCTGTCACGTCTTGGGCTCCTTAAGCTTGAATGCTCAAAGCCATAGTTAGTAAAAAAAGAGTTTTAAATTGTCACGTTGTTCTTGTGTGATGATTAGTTAAGAAATATATTTTTTAATCAGCTTGACAAATAGTCAAAGTGGTCTGTACTTTTCAAACAATTAATTGAGTTCTCAACGGTTCAAAGTGTGAATAAGACACAATTCTTCGTTTTATTTAATATTTCTCTTCGGCATAAAATCTTAAAGTGTAAAAGTTAATAAAAAAATATAGCCTATGTTAGAGCTTAGATAATTATATTTATCATATTTTTATCTTTATAAATTCCAACTTGTAGGCTGCCTTTTAAAAAATAAAATTTGAAATTTACTGGAAAAGTTTCCTTACCACTTGGTATATATTTTTTTACATATCTACATGAGCTGATGTAAACATGTAACCGTTGAGCTAACCGAGTGAAGGGCTTTTCAGTTTCAAATGTACTTAAGGTATTGAGAGTTGGGTCTGTTAGGATTTCACTAAGGAATGTTCAATTCACTGGATAGTTTGTCATAAAAAAAATCATGGCCATCTTAGGGATTAAGTAAACCGGTACAAGCAACATTAATGAATTGTCATATTTTTTCTTAAAATTCAAGTCACATTTTACACAAAAGTAAACTTTCTGTCTGTTGTAGACATCTTCTTGAGTTTGAAGCATCGCACCAGAAGATGGTTGAATGAAGGTAGTTTAATCTGTGTTAGTATCTTGACATGGCTTGTTTGGTTGCTGCATGTATATATATCACCTTGGAAGTTCATATTCCTTTTATAAATTGTATGAACATATCTGAATAAAATGCTTTTAAAAAAAAAATATAACTGCAAAGATTAACTAAAATATATTATTATTCAGATCTGGTGAGTTTGTTAACATATGTAAGATTATTTGGGGTGATTCAATTCTGTAATCATAAATCCTCTGATATTTGAAATTTAAAAAAAAATTCCAATCTTAGAAATTATCCTGATATAATTTCTACTAAAAAATTGGACTTTACTCACTTTAACTTTTTACAACACAACACTGCTTTTTAACACAGGAATGTTTTAGCTTATGCATGGATGTTGTCAGTCAACTAGAATTGCTTGCAAGCATGAAGCATACATTACAATCATTAGTCTGGTTCTGACGTTTTTTTTTTGGTCTGTTTCGATGTACTTTTGGGGTCTTAAAAAAATAAATGAATAACTTTTGCCATCTTACGAGGAACTTGTGAAAATACAGAAAAATTAAATCTTAACAAACCCTTGTGCTTTTAAAGATGAATGTTAGCTTGCAAGCAAAACTGTAAAAATTTCTGCAAATGCTGTGTTCCTCTCCTTAAAGTGATAAATATTTAGCATTATTTAGAAGAAATGAAACAATTACAACTATTGGTGTTGGTGTTTTTAACCAAGTTGACAGAGGTCAACGACCTACAGATTATGACAGTGACTCTACAGAGGTCCTCATGCTAGGCCTAAGAGGCCAACACCCAGAAAAGTCTTCCTCCACAAATGGAACCAGTTCTAGCAGTAGTAATGGAGAAAAAATGAAGAAAGAAATCCCAGCATCTTTATTTACTAAGGGTATTACATTTGTTTCTTTGACAGGGAGTTGTTCATTGACATTATGCTGCTAGATTTTTCTGTCTAACATCATAAACTTCTAAAGAATATCTGATCTGCACATTTAACTTTAGACTTGTTAGGTTACATTGCATGCAGTATTAGTTTTTTTTTTAGAGTTGTCTAACCTAAATGGGATCAACAAAACGAAAATTGAAATTGCTTACAAATGCTGCTTGCTTCTTTTTGTGAAATTGTATTAAGTGCAAAGCCTCTGTAAAGCTATCAATTGTCTGTAGGACTTTCGTCTGTAGGACTATCGTCTGTAGGGCTATCAATTATTTTTAAGCCTATCACTTGTCTGTAGGCCTTGGGGCCTTCAATAAACTATGTCACACCCTGGAGGGGGAGGGGGAGGGTGGGGAGGGGGAGAGTGGGGGTGTCTAAGAAAGTGTGACATTTTATGACCGGGGCTTGACATTTTATGACAATGTGTAAAGTTACACAATTTTAATTTTCTTAACAGGCATATAAGATTTTAAAAATGACAGTGACGTTGAACTTTCTGCTGTGATGGATTTATTGTGGCAGAAGCTGTCACTTTTATAAGTTTAATATTTTTATAGTGTGACATAATACAGGTAAGGGGGGGGGGTCGTCCTAAGTCTTATGACAGATTGTAACAGAGGGAGGGAGAGGGTCAATATTGTCAAAAAATAGCGTGACATACTTTATGGAGGGCCCCATATAAATTTTAAGTTTTCTGTTGTTTCCTTCAAACGATAGATATTTAAACATTTTAAAAAAAATCTATATATAAATGAATGCCAAATGAAACCAAGCTTTAAAAAAAAACAATCAACGAAGTGACTATTGGTACCCGGGTACCAGAATTGAGAGTTTGGGATTAAAAAACGATTTAAAATATTACTGTTGTGTTTGTAAGACAAAATGAGGTATCAAATGAAAGATAATTGTAAACTTAATTCTTCATTTAAACTAAAATAAACTACCAAAAATGACATCCGAATAGCATTAGTCAAAATGGACCCAGACACGCAGCGCCGCCATTTGCACCCGGGGGCACCATTACACTCAATGTTATTCGGATGTCATTTGTGGTAGTTTATTTTAGTAAAACTGAAGAATTAAGATTACAAACGAATAGTACATTCAATTATCTTTCATTTGATACCTCATTTGGTCTTACAAACACAGCAATAATATTTTAAATCATTTTTTAATACAAACCTCTCAATTTTGGTACCTGGGTACCAACAGGTGCAGCCAAAAATCAATAGATATTTAATTTTTTTTTAGAAAAATCTATATCTTAATGTATGACAATCCAGGTTAAAAAAACAATGAGTGAGCAGTGTTACTTTGCCTTATTATGATCTTATCTGTATATGATACCCTCCCCACTTTTTTACCTATGCTCTATTCTAAGTCTAAGTCTCAATATTTGGCATTGTTTGTGTACTACAATGAAACTTCAGCATTTAACAATGACACTCCAGCATTTAACAATGACACTTCAGTATTTAACAATGACACATCAGCATTTAACAATGAAACTTCAGCATTTAACAATGACACATCAGCATTTAACAATGACACATCAGCATTTAACAATGACACATCAGCATTTAACAATGACACATCAGCATTTAACAATGACACATCAGCATTTAACAATGACACATCAGCATTTAACAATGACACATCAGCATTTAACAATGACACATCAGCATTTAACAATGACACATCAGCATTTAACAATGACACTCCAGCATTTAACAATGACACTTCAGTATTTAACAATGAAACTTCAGCATTTAACAATGACACATCAGCATTTAACAATGACACATCAGCATTTAACAATGACACTTCAGCATTTAACAATGACACATCAGCATTTAACAATGAAACTTCAGCATTTAACAATGAAACTTCAGCATTTAACAATGACACTTCAGTATTTAACAATGACACATCAGCATTTAACAATGACACTTCAGCATTTAACAATGACACTTCAGCATTTAACAATGACACTTCAGTATTTAACAATGACACATCAGCATTTAACAATGACACATCAGCATTTAACAATGACACTTCAGCATTTAACAATGACACATCAGCATTTAACAATGACACATCAGCATTTAACAATGAAACTTCAGCATTTAACAATGACACTTCAGCATTTAACAATGAAACTTCAGCATTTAACAATGACACTTCAGCATTTAACAATGAAACTTCAGCATTTAACAATGAAACTTCAGCATTTAACAATGAAACTTCAGTATTTAACAATGACACTTCAGCATTTAACAATGAAACTTCAGCATTTAACAATGACACTTCAGCATTTAACAATGAAACTTCAGCATTTAACAATGACACTTCAGCATTTAACAATGAAACTTCAGCATTTAACAATGACACATCAGCATTTAACAATGACACATCAGCATTTAACAATGAAACTTCAGCATTTAACAATGAAACTTCAGCATTTAACAATGACACTTCAGCATTTAACAATGACACTTCAGCATTTAACAATGACACTTCAGCATTTAACAATGACACTTCAGTATTTAACAATGACACTTCAGTATTTAACAATGAAACTTCAGCATTTAACAATGAAACTTCAGTATTTAACAATGACACATCAGCATTTAACAATGAAACTTCAGCATTTAACAATGAAACTTCAGCATTTAACAATGACACTTCAGCATTTAACAATGACACTTCAGCATTTAACAATGACACATCAGCATTTAACAATGACACATCAGCATTTAACAATGACACATCAGCATTTAACAATGACACTTCAGCATTTAACAATGACACTTCAGCATTTAACAATGACACTTCAGCATTTAACAATGACACATCAGCATTTAACAATGACACTTCAGCATTTAACAATGAAACTTCAGCATTTAACAATGAAACTTCAGCATTTAACAATGACACTTCAGCATTTAACAATGAAACTTCAGCATTTAACAATGAAACTTCAGCATTTAACAATGACACTTCAGCATTTAACAATGACACTTCAGTATTTAACAATGACACTTCAGCATTTAACAATGAAACTTCAGCATTTAACAATGAAACTTCAGCATTTAACAATGAAACTTCAGCATTTAACAATGAAACTTCAGCATTTAACAATGACACTTCAGCATTTAACAATGACACTTCAGCATTTAACAATGACACTTCAGCATTTAACAATGACACTTCAGTATTTAACAATGACACTTCAGCATTTAACAATGACACTTCAGCATTTAACAATGACACTTCAGCATTTAACAATGAAACTTCAGCATTTAACAATGACACATCAGCATTTAACAATGACACATCAGCATTTAACAATGACACATCAGCATTTAACAATGACACTTCAGCATTTAACAATGACACTTCAGCATTTAACAATGACACTCCAGCATTTAACAATGACACTTCAGTATTTAACAATGACACATCCCATCACACAATGAAACCCAGTGAAATTTACCATAAAGATGTGGGAGAAAACACAATGCAATATCTAAATGAGATGAGATTACATACATGATTCTATCAAATTGAGTTTAGCTTAATAGGTATGTTACATTTTACAGGCATGCTTACATTTTACAGGTATGCTTCATTTCCAGTATACTTAATGAAACACGGGCTATGAAAATATTCTGACAAACAAAACAATTTTCAACCTAGATAATTAAAAAAAAATTTCAAAAACACTAAAACCACCCGTCCAAGTCATTCATATCATCAAATCAGCAACCTGAGCAGGTCAACACATACTCAGTTTTATGGAAGTTATCATACTGAACTTAAATATTATATGTGTTTATGCTTTTTTCCTATTTTCCTACGCATGTCTTTTTTTGCATATAGTTACAAATATATTTATGTATTAATATATTTGGAATGCTTAACCATGGATACATTATGTTTTTTTCTCTAGACAAACCATCTTTTGTATTGTGTGTTGTTCATGTAACTTTCCCATTTTATTTCTGATATTTTCATTATTCTATTAAGCTTAGTCATATTGTGACGTATATAAAGCCAATAATATCAGTAGACTTAGGTACTGTAATTAAGAGCTGGATTTTTAGTTTTTTTCAATGCTATTATTTTTTGCATTTTACAGTCATAAATTTCAGTGAAAAAAAACTTAAATAACCTGCAAAATAACTGACTGAAAATTTTTTTTTAAAGTTTAAAAAAATAAATTATTAATTAAACTAAAAAAAAAAAAATTCTGTGTATGTTGTAAATTTACTAACTGATGTCAAATATTTCAATAAATTATAAGTGCTTGTAAACATAGTTTTGTGCCCTATCATTATAGGAATGTCACATCTTGTTTACAGAAAATAAGTACATCAGTGGTAACCTAGATTTCCCACGCTACCAGTCACCTTCTGGGCGTCATGCTGATGATACCGGGGATGACAGCGACACTGCAACTGACATTTTGTTGGCACAGGACACAACTCCGAGGGGTCAGTGTTCAATTTTATTTCATTTTGTTTTGTGTGTTTTTTTTGTTGTTTTTTTCATTTTAGTTTACATGACAATTTTTTTCTTATTATTGATAAAAGGTAACCATAAATCCTTCATCAAGACAAAATCTGGGAAAATATAATTTTTATATAAAAACATCAAACAAAGGAAACATTTAATACTTTAAAAAATGCTTTACCAGCTTCTCAGAGACGGCCATCACTAGGGTCCGATGGCACTGGATCCAACCTGAGTGATAATGAGGAGGAGAGTCTGTTGAGGAGGAGATCAAAATCAGTTGATACAAACAGATGTAAGCAGATTATTTTGTCTTAACCAATTGCTGAGAGCACAGTACATTAGCATTAAAAATACCCACGCCAAAAGATATTGTATAGATGACATAATCATGACTACATGACTAATGTGATTGTAGCAACAACTGATGTCTTAAGCACAGACATAAAAAAATATAGTTTATTAATGAAGAAATCATTTCACATTTTAAATTTGCGTCTTTGACAAAATTAGCTCAAGACTCATCCAGAAGCCGGCCCATGTCCACGCTACCCCGCAGTGGACTGACTGCCCGCTCTGTCACTTCAATCGATAGCATGCGCGCATCTGCTGGTCTCCGCAGCGTTCTGCCAGCTCCTCAAGTGACCCAGCATAACAAAGGGGAGCTACTGGGAAAGAATCTGTCTTCTCTTCTTAACAGGTAAAAGAAATATGACATTTTGCCCAGCAGATGCAGCTAATGTATGCATGACATTTGTCGAGTATGGGAGTTAATAAATAATTGTTGCGAATGGATATTATGTTTGATTACGTTGTTGTGCTTTTGAGAGATTAATTAGTTAGTGAACGCTCTGCCCGCCATTGAGTTGGTGACATATTTTTATGCTTATTATAATTATGATGTATTGTCTAGTCTGTTTTGTGACATATATTTTAGTCATACGGCAGTCGTGAAAGGAACGTTGTTAAAGGAGGTTGTGTTTTATTTCTCTATGACAGCGAGCTGCGCTATACATGTGCATATGGAATTAACAGCCTGTGAATATAATTATATATTAAAGTTGTAGTTATAATGAAAAAGAACTTTAGTTGATTCAGTGTTAGTACGACTTATTACAACGTGCTAACGAACTTGATGAATTAACTAATCTAGTACACCAGTAGTTCGACAACATTCAAATAGCTTTTCAGTTTTATTGGTCTTCTTAACTCTAGTAAATGGAACTGTGATAAAATTCTTTTTAAAAAAACAGTTTAAAAAAATAGTATGCGTTATGTTGTTTAATGAAAATATTTTTCATGAATTGTTCATATTAAGTCATTAAGACTAGTATATTGCTTGAGACTATATTGAAATATTATTTTTTTTAAAATAAGATATTGACTGGTAATATTGTCATGCAAAAGATATTGGCAATAATATTTTTTTTCTCAATATTTAGTTCTCTGACTCAAGGATTGAGACCCTTTGCTCCACGAAGCATAGCAGACATAAGGGTGGAAGATGTGATCAAGTTCTCTAGGGTAGGAGGGAAACTGACCCAAGGGGTTGTCAAGTATGTTGGTCATCTGCCTGGCAGGAGCGAGGCTTACCTTGGAGTAGAGTTGGACAAAGATGGTAAGATAGTGACCTAGTTTTTAGTAAGTACTAATGCTTGATTTAATTTTTGTGTGAAAATCATATGGAGGTTTGAGATTGATATCTCTTATTATTCTTTATATTTTAAAGTGTTTTAGAGTTGTTTAACATTTTTGTCTAATATTCATTCCAGAGGGAAAGCATGATGGCACTTTTGAGAGTATCCGCTATTTCAAGTGGTGAGTAGATTGCTTGAACCAGTTCTATAGTAATAATTCAACTATCAAAATACATAATTCAATATGTAACAATTTAACAATCCACTAATGTCACCAACATTTTCATTAAATAAAATCCAGCTAACTGCGCAAAATGTCATTCTTAAAATACCGCAAGCGAGTTTGGTGCGTAACATTTTCTTTTGTATAATGGAAAGAGTCTCAATTTAAATATCTTGCTATAAATCTGCAGTGTAAAAGGGGCTGGGACATTAGAATATTAATAATATAGTTCAGGGATATGAAAAAGGTGTGTGGTTGCAAACCTGGAAGGGAGGTTGGGGGAGCACTAATTGGGATTCTTTTAAAGTACATTATCTGAATGCATGTTTTCTCAAGTAAATTTATTAGATGGGAAGTTCAAACACACTGCCCCTGTTATTGTTTGGTGGGCGTTAGCTAGTGCAATTATAATTGTATTTAGATTGCTATAAACTCAAATTTTAAAAATAAGGTTAGCATTATAAAACACACAAAAGTGGGACTTGTTTAATTTTAATTTCTTGTATCATCACACACAAATCATAACAAAAAATTAGACACCCTTGTCACTTGCAAATATTGTTAATATTTTCATGTCCATGTGGAATAAGCCAGCTGTTAAAGCCTGTGTTGACCTCATTTTTGTACACCATGAGCTTGTGGCATGCAACCATACCTCTTTGTTTGTGTTCCTGATGTCCCCAATTAACTCCAACACTCTTTCCCCCCACCGCCCATGAATGGGGAAAATGTGTTTACATTTCCAGATGGGTCTACATTATACTACTGTATATGGAGGGAGAGATACTCCTTAATGAATTTCTAGACTTTCTATTCTGGAGCGTTCTGACTCACTCGGTATAAATATGACAGTCGACTGTGACAGGCAGACTTACCAGACTTATAGGAGCCCTACAAGACTTAATAGATTTTTTCACTGTGTATTTGTACCTTTCTAGTATTATACTTTTTCATTTGCTGTGCTGTAAGTCAATATAGTTTTTATATATGTACATGGGATTTTGTATTTTTCGATAAAGTTGATAGTATAAATAAATTGATTAGTGTTAATATCACTATCTTTGATATCATTTTCTTTGTATACTGATTATTTCAGTTCTTTGTTACATACTGTTCAACAAACGAGACAAATCTTAAGTCAGATTAAATTTATAAAACCAACTTACAGTACATAACATTCCATAACATTTGGCTTTTGTCAAATAATTTGTCCTGCTTAAGTAATGTTACATTGCCCAAATTTTAGCTTTTGATAATACTAGTACATCAACACACTCTGTGATGGAAACTTTAAAAACAATAGTCTTTTTCTTTCTCACAGTAAACCAAACAAAGGAGTTTTTGTGGCCTTCAATAAAGTTGTGATGGCCTGGGCTCCATGAACAGAATCGGGTGAAAAAGAGAGCAATGCTCTTGCTATCTTTTGACAACATAAATTCTTGGATGGATGAACACAAGACATTATTTATTATATAGTTCAGCAAGAAAATTGTATGTGTTTTTGTAGCAGCTCTGAATTAGTGACAATGTTTATCTAAGGACATGTAAACAAATTGAATAGATTTATAACAATTTATCTCATGATGCTATTTAAGTTATACAATGATGAGGTGATAAAAGAGACTGACATTTTAAAATTTTAATTTTGTTTTGACAACTGGATGAACTTTTCAAGTTAAAATTTTTACCAAACAATCTCTCAGTTAAAATATTATTGTATTTTAGAAAATCTCCTGCATATTTTCCTGGCAATTTTTTTTATGTCCTGAGTTTTAAACTGAGTTTTATTTTCTGTGATAAACATATTGTGGTGTCGTCAAATTTTGAGAAGAGATGTTTCTTATTCATAGCTTTTTGTGAACATCATACATAATTTTAAATGAATTTTAAATTGGATATTTAAATTTTCTTTTCCTTATTCTTCTGATGATTTTCTTTGATCTTCAGAGAATCTATCTAAAATTTGATATCTCATCTTGTGAGGAGTGATGAAGCTAATGTATTAGGTACACTATTGAAATTTTAGGTGGAAAAAAACAATTGTCTAAAATTTCACTGTAGTTTTATTCTGTATTTGTATAAGTCATGCTAATATTATATAGTTTATAATTTATTTGAAATGGACACCTAGGTCCAATAATGTGGATCAGTTTTAAAATATTTCCAGTTTAGAATAATGCATTCTTTATTAATTATTTTGTGGATAATGAATGGGAACGTTCAATTCTTGAATTCATGTTAATAACTTTTAAAATTTATTTCTTTGAAATTACTTGAATCAGATGAATTCATAGATTGTATAACCTTATTTTCTTCTGTTAGAACATGCTAGTGATATTTCAGACTTAACAATTTTCTACATAAGACAAAATATATTTTAACTATCCATACATTTTTGTGCATTGGAGATAACAGGTTTCAAAAGGTACAAAGTATGTTATTTAATAAATTTGCTCAAATAGCTACTGCTGAACAAAAAAAATTGTGCTACCCCTTATTATTTAGAACCAGACATTTTTACTAATGATATTACACTCATCTTTCTAAATTTTAAAAAAATGGCAAATGGGTTGTTAAGAATATAATTATTTCTCATTTATTCTTCCAAGTCAATTAAAAATCACTTTAAATAGAGTGAAGCTACAAAAGAAAATTTATTCGAAGACACAGTTGTCTCCTGTTTATGATCTCAGAATCTTGGAGTAGATACTCCAATGTATACAATTAATACATTATAATATACATTTCAATATTTTTAAAGCTGTTGTGTGTGTATGCAGCACTCTGCCAGCATCAACTGATGATCTAAATATGTTTGTATGTTTGTCACTACTCACTAAAAGTACCAGTTAGTGAATGATTGTATGTAAAACTACTGATTGTGATGTAAACATCACCAGATATTGAATGATTGCATGTCAAACTACTCATGATGATGATTGATTACTTGTATAGGGCTTGTATCCATGCTATTTTAGTATGCTCACAGAGCTCTGATGTCATAAAATCTATTTAAAGAAAAAAGATTGAGGGAAAATTGTTCCATAATTTAGGCGCTATAGCTTCAAAAGAGCACACTCCTTTTTTGGTCTATCCACACTGGGAATTGTGATGAAGAGTGCAGGCTCTTTACGGATACATGTTAAGAAATCAGTTCTTTTAGATATTCAGTTGCAGATGATTTTAACATTATCAGATATTGAATGATTTTAAGTTAAATATATAATATATATATATATATTATATATAAATATATTTTTTAAAAATTGTGATTAAAGATTGTCAGATTTAGAATGTTTGTAGCCATCATTCCACATCTCCTGGCAGTTTAACTTCACTATGAGATGATTATTGATTTGATATGATTGTCATTCGCGGGTGTATATAACTTTTGAAATGATTGCTTTGGTTGAGCTGACCCTAGAGTTAGTGTGTGTTCTGTTTGTTTTTTGTATTGTGAGTAGGTAGGAAATGGTTGACTTCATTTATTAAAACCTGTGAGGGGATTCACTCAAGTTTCTGTCTGTGATATATCAAAAATGTATTCACCTATAATATAGCCCAAATTAACTTTGTATCTAAGACTTTTTCTACATTTTCTTCGATCTGCTTTGTTATTGTATTAAAATATTTATCATTTCAGATTGGTAGATATTCGTACATGTATATTTTTTTTAAAAACATTTAATTTTAGACCCTTCATGGAGTACATCTATATTTAGACTATCCATGGAGTACATCTATATTTACAATAGTAATTTATTAAATACGCTTAATGCCAAAATCATAATAATCTTTTCTGTGTTTTTTAATTAGTTAATTTTTGAGTCAAAATTTACTGGCTTAACAAAATATAGATGTGTCTGTTTAAACTGTTAAACCCATGGCCATGGTAGTCCTGGGCAGAGATCAGTACTAGGCAGAGATCAGTACTAGGTGGAGATCAGTACTAGGCAGAGATCGTACTAGGCATAGATCAGTACTAGGTAGAGATCAGTACTAGGCAGAGATCAGTACATTTTAGATGTGATAATATATACACTATTTGCACACACGCCACTTATGGTGGGCCGGGTTTGCTGGGGGGTGGGTGGGTGGGTAATTAATTACGACTGGTCAGGATGATGTGATGCCTAGAATAGTTGAATCCCAAAACAAGGGGAGCCAACTCCAACACAGTACACATGCAGCTCGCAGTTGCGTGCACTTGACCATATACTTGAAGCAGAGAGTAAGCTGGAGTGTAGGTTTTTTAAAGTTTTATGCAAGCTCAGACTCACTCACACGCATTTACTGGTTTTAATAACACACCATGGAGTTTTGGAACCACATCTGTGTCTGGGGGGGGGGGGCGGAATTTGAGTGGGTTGGGTTAGCTGGGGATGGGGGGATGGGTGGGTGATAGTGGGGGAAAATTACATAACACTGAACATGTTTTACTCGATCTGAGGTGAGGGATAGATTGTTGCCCCCTTGTCGTGTCGTGGGATGTCGTAGAGCTATCACCAAGTCATTCTTTCACACCATGGCTACTTCGGCAAGCTGCTTATAGAAATGAATGTGTCTATGTATAAAGTGAACTCAGTACATACGAGGCTGCCCTGATCATGAAACCTGAGGATAATGATTAATTAAGTTGTCGATTGTTTCCTCTCTCTCTCTCTCTCCCTCCCCCCTCTCTCTCTCTCTCTGTCTCTTAACTTACTTTTTATCCCCCCCTCTCTCCATGTCTAATAAATTCTCCCCCTCTCTCTCGCTGTCTCTATTTCTTTCCTTTTTTTATCACCTCTCTTTCTCCTATTTTGTTTCCTTTTCCCACACTCTCCCTTTAATAGCAGGAAACTAACAGAGACACGCACACAATTTGTAGATGTAATTTCTAACACAGAAAAGTTAGGGTATTTGCTGAAATGAAACCCACTGAGACAATCTTTTCCCTTGTGCCACTACTAAAAAATAAACCGGTTATTTGTCCATCGTTACATTACATTAATAATATATATAAAGAACGCAATTGTATACTTTTTTTCCGGGGGTTTTAATTATTTGTATTTAAGTAACGATTATACAATTATATTTTAATTTTAAAATTTAAAAAAAAAAACGAAGAAAAAAAAAGAGAGATTCATTCGAGCAACACTTACGGGACTCAGTGGGCGGTGCGGCTGTTAGAGAGTAGTATAAGCGTTTGGAAAATTAGTGTTTTTTTTTTGAAAAATAACATCTTTCAAATAATGAAATTCACTTTTCAAATGTTAGTGATTTATCATTATTATTTTGATGTACAAATAAAGTTACAAGACAATACATACTTTGCACCACTGCATAGGTTCGCCACAGTGTCTTTAGATGCTTAGAGAGGTTCGGGGAAACGGAGGAAGCGGGGAGGGGGAGAAGACTAGGTAGCCAACATAGTTATGAGAACAAGATCCATTGTGAAGGAATGAGCCACCCCCCCCCCAAACCCCACACACCCCCCCCCCCCAATAACACCGTGTTTGGGGCTAGGAACAAGTTAAGGAGATCAGGGTCAAATATCGATCTCCTGATAGAATATGACAAAAATCGATTACCTTCGACAGCGCCCGTGGACTTGATAAGATCAAAGTTTTAAATAGAGCTAAGTCTGAGTTTACGTGTTAGAGTCTCGTGGCTGTAACAAACCAGTGGCGGATCGTTCCAGTGGATATTTGTTTGGATATTTACCGTTTCTACCTACGATGCAATTGTGTATTTTTCTTCCCAAAAAGTTTTAGTATTGTGGTCTAAAAACTCGAGGGGCTATCTAGGCCAGGGCCGGCCTTAGGCCACTGAAACATACGCGGCAGCAGTGGGCCCCGCACTTTCATAGGCCCCGCCCCGAATTTATTTTCTATTACAAAATCTTAATTTTCACTTATTATCCTAATCCTCTACCCAGAATGGGCCCCGCGCAATCCGTTTCGCATAGGGCCCCCGCAATTGTTAGGGTCGGCCCTGATCTAGGCTATCTTAAAATTGAGTCATACTTTGAAAAAAAAAATGTGATTACCTAAGGGAGACGCCCCTGCCGATTTGTATGTCGCATGTTTCACACACTGCCACACACTAACTTCAGATTTGTTCCTTCACAGAAACAGTCGCGGAGACAGCTGCAAGGGGAGAGAATAGAAATGGAAGGGGAGACAACAGTTTGGATTATTATTTTTCCCCCCTCACACTGTGTTAGTGTAGCACTGTGTAAACATGCCGTAAGTCTCAGTGTGTTTTTCCGTATACATTTAGGCTCATACTATTATAATGTGTTTGTCCTTACACAGTTAAGCTTATAATATAATAGTGATTTTTTTGTTGAAAAATCATGTACAACTAGCCTCACAATATAATAAATGGCCATAGTGATGCGGCCTTGGGATGTGGCCCATAGGGATGTGGCCCACAACTTGGACGAGTGATTTTTTTGTTGAAAAATCATGTACAACTAGCCTCATAATGTAATAAATGGCCATAGTGATGCGGCCCTGGGATGTGGCCCATAGGGATGTGGCCCACAACTTGGACGAGTGATTTTTTTGTTGAAAAATCATGTACAACTAGCCTCATAATGTAATAAATGGCCATAGTGATGCGGCCCTGGGATGTGGCCCACAACTTGGACGAGTGATTTTTTTGTTGAAAAATCATGTAAAACTAGCCTCATAATGTAATAAATGGCCATAGTGATGCGGCCCTGGGATGTGGCCCACAACTTGGACGAGTTATTTTTTTGTTTGTAAATATAAATATTAAAGCTGAAGAATCATGTTTGGAAAGGCTTGGGTCACACGGAAGCGTCAAGCGAGACAGCCGTGTGCTGTACTTGATTATTTTAAGGGAGGTGGCCCAGAACTAAAGCGACTGCACGGATTGCCATGCCACGAACTGACATGTAGTGTCATGACAAAGACTGCCATATCATGGACTGCCATATCAAGAACTGCCATGGACTGTCATGTCATAGACTGACATGCTATGGACTGTCATGTCATGGACCGCCATGTCATGGACTGCCGTGGACGATCATAAGGCGCTTAGCTCACATTATACCCTCCCTCCTATCCAGTGGAATGGGTAGGGCGGCAAAAAAATTGGCCCTGGGGCGTTAGAGGGGGATCCCGATAGACACATACACTCACACACACACACACCTGTAAACACATATGCACTAGGAACATTCTCCTGTGTTTACATTTTTCAATACCAAGAAACAAAAAGATATAGATGAATCAATACTCATCGAAGGATATTTCAATATGTGTGAAAACCTCTTTAAGTTTGTTACGAGGGGACAAGCGCCATTTTTAATACATCTCGTAAAAGAGTGAAGATGACTTAACTCTAGCTGTTGTGAAGATGACTTAGCTCTAGCTGTTGTGAAGATGGCTTAGCTCTAGCTGTTGTGAAGATGGCTTAACTCTAGCTGTTGTGAAGATGACTTAACTCTAGCTGTTGTGAAGATGACTTAACTCTAGCTGTTGTGAAGATGACTTAACTCTAGCTGTTGTGAAGATGACTTAACTCTAGCTGTTGTGAAGATGACTTAACTCTAGCTGTTGAGGTTTACTATAATAATCCCATAATCAACAAACATGACGCCCAGAGGCGTAACTGGGTTTTTGGCGCCCTTGGCTAATTTATTTTTAAAATAATACAAATTTAAAAATTAGAGATTTAGCGGCGCCCTTTTGAACAGGCGCGGGCCGGCGCCCTTGTCAACTGCCCCAATGCCAAGCCGTTGCTACGCCTCTGAGTATGTCTTGTCCCCTAAGAATTTAAAACAGGTAAATCTTTTTTAATTTTTTTTTAAAGTGTCACGTGACTTTAATCAGTCGTACCGCGCGCAACTTTTTAATTTAATGTACGCTCCTTTCTCGCACAATGGAGGCGATAAAATATTTACTCTCCTCAACCGAGTATGTGTGTGTGTGTGTGTGTGTGGCAAAAATCAATCTTAACATGGGGCAAAGTTTTATGACCGGGCCTTTCTCAAGGGCCGTGCTCAAGATCGCCATTGTTCTCTTCCTGCTGGTACATCTTACAGCACCGATCTCAACGCTCTATTGTTACGATGTAACCACGACCGCCACAGTAACGCGCGGGTCGACTTCGGCTAGAAATGTAACTTATAAACCCGCCTCTCCCTCTCCCCCCCCCCAGAATAGCCCCACGCTATTTTAACTCATCTTTATTTAAGGCATCGAATTTGGGTCAAGATTATCGCTGTTGTTATTGATATTATCGCGTGATCGGGACGTGAGTATGTCACTTAACTGGTTACTCCGATTATTTTGATAAAATGGTGATTAACGGTTTCCTGTATTGTTTTATCCCCCCCCCCCCACAACAACCCCCGGGGGTCACATGTTATGGGAAATAGAAAGCGACGAGGCCATGACAGGCAGTCCCGGCTCATACCAGCTAGAAACCAGTATAGGAACTGCTCATTCCTGCCAAAGACAATCAGGGACTGGAACAAGCTTCCGAAAAGGAACAGTTGAGGCGACAACACTTGACTCATTTGCGTCTATTGCCTCAGGCCTTTCAACCCACAGTGCATGATACCCTCACTAAGTAACTCTGGCAACCAGTGAAATATACTCTTCAACACCAGGCACAGAAACATTACAAATCCCCTCTGCATGCATAGGAGCCAGAATGATCAACACATTAATATATAGAAGAAGAAGAAGAAATGCACGTTTCCTTATTTTCTAAATAATAAGACTAAATAACAATTTCCATGACTGTAACCATTTCACGGTTTTTCATATTATATAAATATCCTCATAAAAAGTAATCACCCCATTCCCCATTCGCCCCTTACTTCCCCATGCTCCCTGACTGCATTTTCGGAAAATGATGTGAACGACAGTCTTTCTTTTTTAAATTTTTTTTATGGAAGACTCAAAATACCCATGTTCAAGCCTGTAACATCTTCGGCTTCATAGATAATGGCACCCTATTTTGAGATAAAATTAACCCCACCCCCCCCCCCTTTTCACCTCTTTTGGAAAGAATTTCTGGGGTGGGGGAGCATTTTTAGGGGTGTTTACGTCATAACATTCAACATGCTCATCATAATTTATGTAAAGGCCACGCAACGTTCAACTGTTGGGGCCTTTGTTTTTTGATGTCTCTGTCAGTCCGGACACACTTTTTTAAATTTTAAGTTTATAAATTATTAATATATTTTTTATTTCAAATATCAGCAAAAAACAAGCTAAATTCTTTCAACTTTAAAAAAATCTATACTCATTACATGACATCGTTTTCAATCAGTAAGCTTCAATTCATTCTCTCGCCACCTTTATTAACGAAATGACTAATTCTACTTCCTCAGATTTATTATTTAATGGAAGAAGTCCATCTTTACCAAAGCGTCCATAATTTAAGCCCCCCCCCCCCCGGCCAATCCCCAACACCCCACTCTTCAGAACATCCCCCCCCCCTCCTAAAAAAAAGGTCTGACTAAAAAAAAAAAGTATCCATTCTTATCAACTTTCTTCTCAATTGTTACGAATTGGAATGAACAGTTCAATAGCATAGTTGTCTAGGGGTGCTTTGATTATAATGTCTCTTTATTAAACTAACAGCCTGTGTTCTTCTTTCACCCCGTTCTCACTCTGCAACTCTATCACTAACTACTCCATTACTAACTACACCATCATTAACTACTTTATCACTAACTGCTCCATTGCTAACTACTCCATTAATAGCTACTCCATCACTAACTACTACATCACTAACTACTCCATCCCTAACTACTCCATTAATAACACATTCATCACTATAACTACTCCAATAATAATTACTCCATTACTAACTACTTTATCACTAACTACTCCATTACTAACTACTCCAATAATAACTACTCCATCACTAACTGCTCCATCACTAGCTACTCCATCACTAACTGCTCCACCACTAACTGCTCCACAACTAACTACTCCATAACTAACTACTCCATCACTAACTACTCAATCACTGCTGCTAAACCATAACAAAACTCATTTGTTGCTACTTCACATACGTCACACAATACAAAGCATATAGTAACAGCTACACAATTAAATACTCTCGGCACCAAACACGCACAAGCACGAATAAAACTCCCTTTAACACTCATCTCTGTAGTCTCGAATCCTGAGTTTCCAAACGGTATTCGTGAAAATATTTTGACGTCACACTAACGTAAGAAACTGGCTTCAAGGTGTCGTGTGGTTTTGGGGGGGGGGGGGTGCGGGATGAGGTGGAGCTGAAATGAGGGCATTTACGTGTTAAGATTGGTCCCTCCCTAGGAACCAAATCCTGGCCGATATGTCATGCGTTGTCACACTTCTTGACATGAACGCTACTGTAATGTCGTTATGAGAGTTTAAAGGGACTGTGTGAGTGCTACAATTACGTTATTTATCACGATTTGCCAATAGGCTTAAATTATTTCCAAAAAGTATTTATCATTAGTTAGCTACATATATATATGTAGAGAGAGAGAGAGAGAGAGAGAGAGAGAGAGAGACAGAAAAAGAGAGAGAGAGAGAGTAATAATAAAAAAAAAAATAATAAAGTTTATTTGAAAATCACGCTTCATCCCCAAAAAGCTCGAAGCGTGGTACAAAGTCAACCATACCAAAAGAGAAATGAAACAATCTATACCTTACCACAGCTAAACACAAAACGCAGCACCACAAAAACTACACACGAGGACACATTCAAAGTCCTTCATCCCCTCGCAAGTACAAACAACACAGGCCAATATACACCCAGGAGACAATAGCGTTCAGTGTGGACTTGGATTGGACCACCCTGTTAAAGTTTTTATGATTGTAACACTCCGTGCATAGACATAAATAATTGTGAGACGTGGGGATTGTGAAGCCTTTCTGAATTAACATGTATATGCCTCACGTCAAAAATATTCCTTAATAATTAAATGTTGAAAATAAAGCTGCCACTCTGAGAGTAGTCGGAGCAGTCTAAAATCACCACAATTGTTTTGTTTTCCCCATTGAAATAGAATCGCTGTATCCAGTTTAGACACACTCAATTCTATTATGAAACATTATCGATGTTAATCTTCCCTTATTAAATTGACGAGAAGAATTAGTTCAGTCAAGCAATTCACTGGATTAAAAAAACAACAAAAAACAACTCACACTGGAAAATTCTACAGACTCATACGTCTGACAAATTCAACGTGTGCAGTTTTTTTTTAAATTATAAAATATGGCAGCCATAAAAATAGCTTCACGCGTCTTTATTGGCAATTAGAAACCCAGATTTCTTAGATTTTTTTGTGTAGTAAACTCAAACCTTAGCCAACGCTCGGCGATTCTAAAATAATGAGACGTTGAGAATACGTTTTGGTTAAGGATTACAATTTATAATAAAATATTTGTACACGTGAGGAAGATAGAAGAAATAATTATTATCCTTTACTGGTTATTAAATGATTGAATTACAGTAACTGATTAATGGGCCCCTATACCTCATATGTTTTCTTTTGAGTTTCCTATTTGAAAAAAAAAAATTAGGCCTGTGCTTGTTTTAAAAATCAGCCAATTTTACCGTAATTTGTTGCTGCGTTGTTGGGAGACCACATTGTTTAATTTCGTGGACGAGGCAAGACCAGTATTTTAGTTTTCGCTGTCTTGGAATGTGTCTGATGATTGTATCTAACATTTTTTAAGGGATGCAACAGGTCACCAGAAAGGTTTAGAACCTTTGACGTCATACTCTCTCCTGAACCCCCCCCCCCCATACTTTCCCCCTCACACACACGTGGTTACACACGTAGTCTCCCTTCTTTTCTTTCTCGCTCTCTCTCTCACGCACGCGGGGAAAAAACCCCACAGACTTACACACATACACTCACTCACGTCCACTTTAAATACCGGAAGTTGGCGCCGTGTCAAATCAAGTGGAGACAACATTCTCACAAGTAATTGGGTCGCTCTACGCAGAGACGGCTGTTTAGGTTGCCAGATTGGAAACTGGCTAATTTTAGGATTTCGTCAATGGAAGTGAGAATCATAATGGCGGGACCACGACTTAATTTCAACGACTGGCTGCATGTTTGGGTAGTAGGGGAAGGCCTCTTCAAATATCTTTATTAAATGGAACCCTTGTGAAATTATTACAATAATGGTGCTATTTTTTGTATGATTATATAATCATGAATCTGCGGATGTCATCATATCAGTTTGGGCGGGTAAAGGATGCAGGAAAAGAACTCTTTAACTAAAGCCAATTGTGATATTTCTTTGAAGCGTTACTGGTGTTGATATGATAGAGGGATTAGCTTTATTATTTTATCATAGTCGCGAACCCCTCTACAAGCATAGGAGCCAATACATTGATTGTGGGCCCTCAAAACATGGAACAAGAAGAGGGTTTAAAACTGGCACAACTCTTTAGATACATTTTTGCTTTTCTTAGGAAAAGTGTGACATATTTTCGAATAAAAATAGTGCTAATGGATCAATATGTGATACTAGATATAGCCCACCAGCAATGCGTGAACTTCCCACGTTACTTGACAAAACATGAACTCAAGTAACGCACATTTAAGAATCCGAATTTTCGCTACACCCCTTCCCTCCACGATACGTCACTGCACACTTTTTATTTCACGCCCATGAACTCTATTAATATTCTGATGTCCCAACCAATTTTAAATCGACTATCTTCTTCTTCTTCTATATATTAGGGGCCCACTGTCAATGTATTGATCATTCTGGCTCCTATGCATGTAGAGGGGATTCGCAAAAGTTATGTACCTGGGATTGACGGGGATATTTCACTGGTTGCCAGGGCAACTTAGTGATGGTATCATGAACTGGTCTTTGGAAGGCCTGAGGCAATAGATTGTCGTTGCTTTTTTAATTTGTCATTTTGAGAGTGTACACATTGTCGTCCCCCCCCCCCCCCCCCCAAGACCTAGCGTTGTAACGAATTTTGATTCTCCAAGAGAAAATGGAGTATTTAAAAAAAAAAAAAGTGTTGCAATAAAAGTAACATGGGCATTTCTCGTGGTAAGAAAAAGACCAGTGGCGTAGTGAGGGGGGGGCAAGGGGGGCATCATGCCCCGGGCGCTACTCACAAAGGGGCGCCAAGGTATTGGGGGGCGCTAAAAAGTTCTTGTGCCCCGGGCGCGAGTTAAGCTCGCTACGCCACTGAAAAAGACTAGCTAGCTGTCCCCATTAAATATCCTATCCTTTGAGTTTTGAGGTCTTGTTTTTTTTTATATATGAATCCTGTGAAGAGTTTGTTTAGCTGACCAGTAAGTCGTCGCAGGATTGCGTGACTGTCTCACGTCAGCCTGTCAATGGCTTGCTTCTTCTATTGTTACACCCAATTGAGAGCTTATGCAGTGGCCTCGCGCTATCGATCTCATCGGTGACTTCTTTCACGGCTATGGTACCCTGTGCAAGTCGTAACGGCTGTGGCTTCTCGGCTATGGGATCATTGATATAAATAGTGGCTATAGCATCATAGGTATTTTCTAGCCGTTGTTGAATCATGGTTATGGTCTTGCGGCTATGGCTTCACGACTGCCGCTTCACGGCTATGGCGTCACGGCTGTGGCATCACCGCTGTGGAATCACGGTTATGGCACCACGGCTATGGCCTTATGGATATGGCATCACGGCTATGGCCTCGTGGCTATGGCATCAGGCTATGGCCTCGTGGCTATGGCATCACGGATATGGCCTCGTGTCTGTGGCATCACGGCTGTGGCATATCAACGGGGTAAAATATTTTGGTCGTAGATTACTTAAGCTGCGTATAAGAACATTTGGAGCCAGATTTGCAATTATTAGTTTCAGTGATTGTTACATCGGGGTGGACCAAAATATTCAGGCAAAGATGTCACCATTGCTCAATGGTTAGATGGTTAGATGTTAGATAGTTAGATGGTTAGATGGTTAGAATCTGAAGAAATTGTCGTGTAGCTCACGCGCTTAAAATGAATTTCGCTTAAACTGTTAATCAGTTCCAAAAATACTATTTATCTGATCAATCGGCGAAATTTAGGGTAAAATTCTAGGCCAGTGATTCTCAACCTTTCTGAGTCCGCGACCCTTTAATACAGTTCATCCTGTTGTGGCCACCCCCCAACCACAAAATTATTTTCGTTGCTACCTCGTTGGTAGAGTATATGTGTTTTCCGATTTAATGTGTATGCTATATAGTCTTTTTAATAATACAAAATGTTTGTAAGTTGGGGGGGGGGGGGGGGCAACTCCATAATCCCCCTGTGTGATGGGTGGCCAAGCGGTCTAAACTGAGCCAATCACAAGCTTGAAGACTGGAGTTCAATCCCCAGCCAAGGCTTAGACAAGCAGAGACAACAACAGGACCCTCGGGTGAATGGGACACTTAAACCTTGGAAGGCAACTCTTGTAAGAGAAGGCAACTCGTGTAAGAGAAGGCAAGCCATCTAAGATAAGGCAACCCATATAAGATAAGGAAAGCCATCTAAGATAAGGCAACTCATCTAAGAGAAGGAAAGCCATCTAAGATAAGGCAACTCTTCAAAGTAATGGCAACTCGTCCAAGAGAAGGCAAGCCAACAAGATAAAACAACTCATCTAAGATAAGGCAATTCATCTAAAAGAAGGCAACTCATGTAAGAGAAGGCAAGCCATCTAAGATAAGGCAATTCATCTAAGAGAAGGCAACTCATGTAAGAGAAGGCAAGCCAACTAAGATAAGGCAATTCATCTAAGAGAAGGCAACTCATGTAAGAGAAGGCAAGCCAACTAAGATAAGGCAACTCATCTAAGAGAAGGCAAGCCAACTAAGATAAGGCAACTCATCTAAGAGAAGGCAAGCCAACTAAGATAAGGCAACTCATCTAAGAGAAGGCAAGCCAACTAAGATAAAGCAACTAATCTAAGATAAGGCAAGCCATCTAAGAGAAGGCAACCCATCTAAAATAAGGCAACTCAGCTAAGAGAAGGCAACTGATCTAAGAGAAGGTAACTGATCTAAGAGAAGGCAATTGATCTAAGAGAAGACAACTGATCTAAGAGAAGACAACTGAGCTAAGAGAAGGCAACTGATCTAAGAGAAGGCAACTGATCTAAGAGAAGGCAACTGAGCTAAGAGAAGGCAACTGAGCTAAGAGAAGGCAACTGCGCTAAGAGAAGGCAACTGATCTAAGAGAAGACAAACTCTGAAAGCAAAACCGCATACCTACGGTATGACATTGACACAATGAAAATTCCGACAACATCTTGCGATGTCGAACGCATAAAGAACACACTGAAACTGCATCCTGGTCTATTTCCAGTTGTCTTGACTGCGTCTTGCCATTGGATCTAATAGGCAAAGACGAGACAGTGAGGCTGTCGTTTTGGATGAAAAAAAATACCATGCAAGACTCCTACTCAAATGTTGGAACATCATTTAAATTATTTTAAACATATCAATTGCTTTCAGCATAGAAACTATGCTTCTATGATTCAGTAAACAGTTATCATTAAGCTATTATGTGAAAGAAGTAACATAACAACTGCAGACGATAGGATGATAAACGATAGCTATTTCTTCTGCTTAAATTTTCCGCTATTGCGTAATTACAAGTAACATTTATTTAATCTCTAAACCAGATAATTAGCGCACAATATGTGGCAATACAAAAAAAAAAAACCCACTGACAAATGTCGTCATTTCCTGTGCATCTCGAGGCGGAGTTGGTTGAATGTCTTCCGATTGACTTGCAAATTTTAATTTAACATTATATAGGAACTCTTACACATCAAACTGAATAAGCACGTTGTAACAGACATCAATTAACTACGATACTCGTATAGGTAACTGTCTTTAGTGGAAATGAAATCATTTTCAGTGGGTTTGTTGTAATGTTTTCATTTAGGTCACGTACATTAGTCCCTTACTGAAGTTTGTTGATGACAGACCTAGTCTAGACCCTTAACGGTTTCAGGGTTTAACTAATTAATATTTAAAAAAGAAAAAGGTAATTACATTTTTATGAATTATTAATTGCGCCTAAATTGTAATGGGCTGGAAGAGTCAATGTGTCACGCAAGCGAAGGTGCACGACTGAAGTAAAGAACAGGAACTGATACGGAAATATTGGCGCATTTCTATACCCCGAATGATGCAAGTGCCACCCCCACCCCCAAACCAGCGCCCCCTTAAAAACATATCTTCTTCTATATATTAAGGGCCCATGATCAATTTATTGATCATTCTGACTCCCATGCACGTAGATGGGATTTTCAATGGTTTTGTGCCTGGTGTTAGGAGGATATTTCACTGGTTGCAAAGGCTACGCAGCGAGGGTATCATGCACCGGGGGTTGGAAGGCCTGAGGCCATAGACGCAAATGTGTCAAATGTTGTCGCCTCAACTGTTCCTTTTGGAATCTTGTCAAGTCCCTGATTGCCTTTGGCAGGAATGAGCAGTTCTTGTACTGGCTTCTGGCAGGTATGAGCCGGAACTGCCTGTCATGACCTCGGCGCTGTCTATGGGGGGGGGGGGGGGGGGAGGGGCGCGCTTCTGTTTAAGTTTAATGCTGGAGAAATTGATTTTAAGAATATAAAATATAAAAAAAATCGATAGTCTGTACAAGAAAAATTTATAGTACAAATAAGATCTTTTAGGTATGCGGGCGCATTCAAAACAATCTTTTAAAACACCTTCACTTAACCCCGTCACGATATTCTCTACATTCGCCACCATAAAAATTATTATTACAAATAAACTTCCTTTTTAAAAAAACAATCAGTTATAATATCCTAAACGAGAACACTGGAGATAAGCATTGTTAAATATGTCAATCTATTAGTTCACCTAAATCTTTACTATAGATATATATCATAAAAGAAATGTATTATTATTATTTCAGATGAGCCGACACAGCTGATTGGTCTGAATGATCATTTCCGTGAGGTACGTGGGGAAAAGAAAAAAAAAAGACCAGGCGAATAATAAATCTACCGGAATTCCCAGTCTTGGACTTGGTCATTTGGGATATTCAATCATGCTAACTGAAGTCCGAGAAGACATTGCTACAGTGAATTAAGTTACGTATCTTAGAATGATGGGGACGTTGAGTCCCGGTCCCACTCCAGCCCTTATGACGGAAGCACAGACCGCTTCTCTAGACGAGACGAGCGACAGTGAAGGTGCCGAGAATGAACCTCTGCTGAATCGAGAAGCCGTCCCGGGTCAAGGGCCTCCCTGTCCGACGGTCGGGGCCAGGCCGGACACGAAGTGCTCGGTAAACATGCATGACACCGGCGACACACCGGTCCATCTTATCGAATGTCGGGACAAGTCGGCCGTGCCGGAGCAAGTCGGGGACACGTTTGCCTCACCTTCCCTCCCCAAATATCTCGAGTCTGTCCTACCGATAGACTTGGTGAAGAATGATAACGCCACAACAGGGGACGGCAACTTTGGGGACGGCAACTTTGAGCACTGCAGTCGCAGCCCGGAGTTGATCTTCCCGGAGAAGTCCGCCGCGACGGAGAGACACGCCAAGTCGAACAGAAGCGCGACGGTTCTGGCTGGTCCCCAGGGAGACGACCATGGCGGCACCCCGGTCGAAAGTGTGTCCACGCCCCTGATCCCGCCGTCTGGCCAGGACGTCGGCGACGCCCGGAGGCCGCCGCTCGATGTCCACCTGAACGATCAGATGTCCAAGATCAGCTCACCCCAGCATAAACCAAAGTACATAACCAGAAACAAGATCCTCCCCAGGTCACATGCAAATTCGGCTGCTGTCCCGGACGAATCAGAGTACGCACAATACTGGCGAGGGCAGGTCACTGTCATCAAAATGACAGATGCCGGTGAACTGGACATTCCCATGGTAAGCTCTTCCCCCCCCCCCTTAATACAAATTTCATTGTTTGGCCCCCGGGGGAAAAAAAAGGGGGGGGGGGTTGTTACAATAATTTTAACACCAAACCTACGATTTTTAATTAGACTTTCCACCTTTAAATTAAACAAATACCCTGGTGTGTGTAATTGGTGGTCCTCCCATATATTTTGTATATTTATATTCTATGAACCGTGACCAGGCCGTGTGTTTACAAATGAATTCAACCCAACTGGACAGGTTGGCCGAATAAGCCCAGAAAAAAAAATGCGATCGCTTCTCGACCCCTTGGCTAAGACCAAAGTGCAACACCTGCTCTTATTACAAAACCCATTGGAGGGGTGGGGGGGGGAGGGGCGGGTACGTGCTATCTTGCTTTGTATCTGGCCAGCGTCAGGACGATCAGTAGAACAAATGAGAGACCCGCAAGGCCAGGAGACCCGCAAGGGCAGATTTTGAAGGGACTACCCCAGTATTGCAGTACTTCTGGGGAAACAATTTTTTTTTAAAAGTTAGGGGCGTCCCGCTCCGCAGCCCAGTAGAAACAAAATATCTTAACCTGACAGTGGACATTTCCCTGTGTTATAAAAAAAAAAAAAATGTCGCCAATTTCTTCCATTTCCCTTCTTTTTTTTTTCTTCCAGCAATCTGCAGGTACTCCGACCACCCTCCCAACCCCGTATGTGTCTCTGGACAAGGTCATGGCCAACTCACCCATAACAGGGGCGATCATCAAGGGCGACAACACCCTTGTTTTGGAAAGCCTCCGACAAGGCGAACACGCAGCCTTGATTTGCTCAAAAACGTAAGGGGGCCATTCGCAAATTACGTCACGCTCAGAAAAAAAAAGGGGGGGGGGCGGGTATCAAAAAATTGTGACGTCACGTAGTTTTTATTTATTTGTTGAAATCTAAAATTTTCTCATTTTTTAAAATCTTGATTTAATTAATTTAAAAAAAACTCATTAATTTGAGGTCGAAATGGCCTCGGGTATTACAGGCACCGTGAAACTCAGTCGCGCACACCTTTTGCACATATCGAAAAAAAGGACGCAAAAACTGTTGTGGCCATTTTACTTACATTCGGCTTGTGGATGACTTCGTTGTTTCGCCTCATGGTTTTTTAATAACACTACATCTTAATCCATTTCGGGGGGAATTTTAAAGAACAAAATAAAATCTTAGGCTAGTTATGCACATTTTATGGATGTTTTAATTTTTTTTAAGGTGTGACGTGACACGGGGTGGGGAGGGGGTACGAATTTGTGACACTTCGTGACATGTCTTAAAAAGGTCATTTTTAGCGTGACGTAATTTACGAACGACCCCTAAGCTTGAAAATGTCAATTTTTGTTCGGGCGCTTAAAAAATAAAAATTAAGTCAAAGGTCTTCTACAGTCTGCTTGAAGTTAATGCTTTTAAAAAGAAAATTAACTCTAATCGACAGCGGCAAGTCATACCTTCACATCGTTAGCTCCAGCGCCTCGCCAGAACACGAGAACAAATACGTGCCGATGGTGTACCAACTGTCCAACACCGGCATTGACCTCAACGTCCGAGATAAGAGCGGATTCACAGCTCTCCGGCTCGCCATCGTCAGGAGGCTGCCCCAGGTAAGCTCATTGGACAGGGTAAACGGGCTGATTATATTATCATCAGGCTATCATTAAAAAAAAACAACAAGTTTTATGTTACACTTCGACGAGACAATGAGAACATTGAAGGTTGGAACTTTTCTTGACATTATCATTGTATGCACAGATTGACGTCAGGGCATTATTGCAAACTATGATGAAGGAAAAAACACATCGTGGTTAAAATATAAAAATGAAAATTTGCTACAGTTTTTTCGTATTAAGAAGATATTATGTTTTTTTTTTTTTTTTGTTATTTAGTCCAAGTGCCCCCCCCCTTTTCCCCCCGCCCCCCCCCCCCAAAACGCCCTAAGTTTACAGTTTAACTTGTAGCAGATGAAATGAACAGATATTTCTCAGATATTCCCTTTGAGGACACGACCTACCGGACTTGACATTCAGCAACCGTTAGTCTGGGATGTCTTTTTCAATGACCAGTTTAAGAAAGTCTCAACGGTCATGGCCGAGCCACTCATGCGTGACAAACAACCTGATTTCGATGGTTTGCACAATTGCGTCCCCAGATTATGGCCGCCCTACTCAAGTGTGGCGCAGACTTCACCGAAGAGGATGAGTACCAAGCCCAGCAGGTGAGGGGCGTGGCCAAGTCGGAGATGCTAGAGCTCATCCGCAGATTGACGCCATCTTATTGGTCAGCTGTGCACGACCCAACACCATTCAAGGTTAGTCACAGTAAAATGGAGTGGTTCTAATAACAAACAAACAAACCATTCTTTACTTAGCACAGTGGTTCTCAACCTTCCTAATTCCGCGACCCTTTAATACAGTTCCTCATGTTGTGGCGATCCCCCCCCCCATAAAATTACTTTCGTCGCTAACAGGTATGTGTTTTCCGATGGTTTTTGGCGACCCCCGTGTAAGGGTCGTTCGACCCCAAATGGGGTCGCGACCAACCGGTTGAGAACCACTGAATTTCTTTTGAACTTTAGTCACATTAATTTACGTCTTTTAGAGTAAAACAAGACGGGCCGATCTCTTTATGTTATTTTATTCGTTTTAAATTGATTTATTGTCATCAGTTACATAATTCTCTATGCAGCAATATCTCTTACTATCGCTAAGGTTCAATAACGCGCACAATAAAATTCTCGATAACTTCATTAAAACAGATTCTTAAAAATGTCACCATTGCATTTGGTGCCTATTATTTTCTTTTGTTTTTATAGAAATAGTTTGTGTAATAAATCTGTTGTGCAAAACGGGGGAGGTATATATACATTAGAATATTAATAGAGTTCAGGAGTGGTTGCGTACGGGGTTTAGGGGGAGGGGTAGCTCTAATTAGAAATCTTTAAAAAGTGCGTAACTGCATGCATGTTTTTGTCAAGTAACTTTAGTAGATGGGAATTTTATGCATTCCTGCCGCCAATGTTGAGATATTGGCGGACAATTGTTTGTATTGTAGGCCTATCATTTTCATCTTTTCTGATCGTTTGAACCCGTCTATACTCTTAGGTTCACCGGCTTGTCAAGTCGTGGTCCAGGGTCAACCTGTCTAGAAACAACCTAACCCTGATAGAGTACGCCAAGCAGAATGTCAAGGACGAATCCATTGCCAGGCTCCTGGTCCAGCACGAGGCCTCCATTGAGCTGGCCCACGCCGTCATGGCCGGAGACTGCGACAGAACCAAGGCTCTGCTGTGCGACGGCTCCGTGGACATCAACACCCGGGACTCGTCCGTGAAGAACAACTGCTTCGAGCCCTTCGCGCCCTTGTCGCTGGTCGGCGCGGCCATCAAATTCGACCACGCCGAAGTGCTGAAGGTGCTGCGCGACACAGAGCGGAGGAAGAACGCCCAGAAGCCGAGGAGTCCCATCGACGACAGCACGGCGGGCGGCGACAGATCTGCCGTTGTTAGGAAAGGCCGCGGGTACGGCAGTCCAGCGACGACCGTGTTCCACTACAGCAGCGCCAACGGTGGTACGTGTGAACTGAACACACCCGCGGTGGTGACATCGGCTTTATGCGTGCTCTTATGAACACTTGTCAAATGGAAGAAAAGAAAAAGGAAATAGTTTACGGTTTACACCAATGGCTGCTTCTCATAGTTGTGAACAACTGATACATTTAGAAGTTCTTCATTCTAACTTACTCTAACAGACCCCCCGCCGCTCCCACACACACACACAAACAACCCATTAACGGAACACATTCACACAGCCAAATGACACAGCCTGGTTACACGTTCAAACACAGCTCATTAGGGACTTCATGGCAAAATGTACACACTATTCACTAAATCACTGTATAGAGCACTATAACCAAATTATAAGATTTGATAAGCAAGGCACGCTGTGAATCTTAATGAAGGTTACTTTTAGAATAATAAATGCTTATATATTGTTTACCGATGGTACTTTGTTACGAAAATCACTGCAATATCTTCTTACAGCAATCTGTTTGGAACTAATGTAGCAGTAAAGCTTGTGGATCGCTTCGTTATTATTTGAGGTCCCGCGTGTCTGTGCGATGGCAGCGATAAATGAGTGTACTATTGCAGGACATTGCACTGTTGATATTTTGTTAATTAATTATAAAAGTGTTGGATTGCGTTAAAGCTTGTCACATTTTTGCTTGCGGGGGTGGGGGGTGGGGGGGTATTCCTTTGTAAATCAGCAGTAACTGGTTGCAAGGCCCAACACAAAAAAAAATTAATTATAAAAATAGAAAACGGTTATTATGCGTCATTCAGATGAAATTGTTAACTTTTAACTTTAGAAATCGTGTTTTAAACCACTGATAAACACCTGACATTTCTTAAAAACCATGTATCTGTGAGTCGAATACGTTTTTTTTTTTTTTTTCGGGTAGTGGGGTGTTGTGACAGTTTGAAGACTAGGTTAAGGTGAAGGGTAGGAGAAATAACATCCCGTTGAAAAAGTAACGGAAATAAAAATTATTTTTTTATTCAATTTCTTTTCTTCAAATATTAGATGAAAACGGTTCAACTAATAGGTTACGTGAAACTTCTATGTTATGTGACTTGTTTAGACACACAGTCAACACAGTATTAATATTTTCTCTTTATAAGGAGTTGCGGTATGCAAAGGAGATCTTATGTGATAAAAGATTACAAGAGATCAAAAAATTAAATTAAAAAAAACATGTTAAAAAAATTCGGATAATGGTAATATTATCGTCCTTGTTAAGATGTCTTCAGCATTATGTACATACATGGAACGTCAGTGGGACGATGTGCACTCTGTAAAGAGTGAGTATGTTGATATGCATGATACAACTCCATTGTCTGGATCAGAGTAGGCCATAGGTTCATTGATTATGTGTGAAGATACAGCAAAGAGAGTGAAAAGTTGCAAGGTTTAAAGTTTTTTAAATTAAATTTTTATCTTTTTTTCAAACAAAACACATGTGTTGATTTTTAATTTGTGGGTTGATTTAAATTTCTTGGGGGGGAAAAAAATAAGGGTTGAGGTGTTATCCGATGTTCAAGTTATTTAGAGATAAACGTACCACAACCGGGTAGAACTTGCCCTACATAACTATTGCTCGGTTATCGTACTTGGTTTTTCATATTTAGTTCAAATTACCGAAACAACTAATCTACAAGATTATCGCTGGTTATTTTCATTTGTGGGGGTGAATCAAACAGTGTAATTAAACACACCGTTTGTTTAAATATTGTTTGTATCGTTCTCAAATTGTAACTATACCATGGAGAAGAATGCAATCAGCGTGGGTGTAATTGTACGTGAGCTAGGTGATTGTGAGTGTGTGTTTGAGAGTCTTGGACTTGGCGAGCCCGATGTTCAGTGTGACACAACACATTTTATAAATATTTCCAATTAAAATACCATATATATTGTGAAATGAAATGCTCATAAATGTTGAAATTAAAGCACACGAATTGACCTTTCTTCCGGTTTGAAAAGTTCAAATAGAAGAAACGAGTGTTAAGCGCATTCGCTTAAATGAAGTTCTCTGATGTAAGTACTTCACTGAGAACATTCACCAGGCGTGGTTTTAACTATTATGGCTTGGTGGTGAATAGTGCAGTGTTTAGCAATATTGCTTGGAACCTTCGCTTAACTAAAGTTTGGGAAATAAAAAGGACATTTAAGCATGGAGTGCCGTCACCACACGCGCTAATGGCATATTACCATGTGATGCCATGCGCCTGAAAGAATCTGTCCGTAAGAATCACATTTTAATTTTGAAGTTGTCCTGGTGGTGGGAGTTTCAAAAATTTTTTTTTTTAAAATGTGCTTGTCATATAGGCCTACATATCGTAAGTAGACACAAAGTTGGGCTAAGTTGGCGACATCCATCGCTTCACCAAGCTGGGTCGCAAAGAAGTTAAAAATCCAATTATCAGTCTTTGAGATCAACTGTGACAGTATGTCTTCTTCTATTTCTATATTTTGAGGACCCACGATCAATGAATTGATTATTCTGGCTCTTATGTTTCAGAGGGGTTCGCGGTGTAACTGTGCGTGGTTTTCAAGGGGATACTTCACTGGTTGCAAGGGCTACTCAGCAATGGTGTTATGAACTGCAGGGGGTTGGAAGACAGGAGGCAATAGACGCAAATGTGTCGAGTGAAGTCGCCTCAACTGTTGCTTTTGGAAGCTTGTTCCAGTCCCTTATTGTCTTTGGCAGGAATGAGGAGCTCCTGTACTGAGTTCTTGTTTTTTTTTTAGCCGGAACTACCTGTCGTGGCCTCTTCGCCGTCTAGGGGGGGAGATGGACGAGTTTGCTTTTAATACTGGAGCAGTGTATGCTATCATACATCTCCGCTATTCGCCTCCTAACAGTATCGTTTGACAAGGAAATATGCTTTAAGAGTCTCATGTTCAGAACTTCCCAGCACATTCGATATATTTGCATCTCATCATCATCATCATCATGTCATTTAGTCCTTGGACCGTTGGGGCGCCACAGATGACATGAACTAGTTTTAATCCCGTTCACTCTTTGATGTTATCTTCCCATCTTTTTCTCTGTCTTCCTCTTCTTCTTCCTCCTCTAGTTGTGCCCTGCGTGATTTCTTTGGCGAGCCCTTGATTCCTTGTTACGTGGCCAAACCATTCAAGTTTTCGCTTTTTTACCAACACCAGGAGGCCATCGTACTGCCCAATTGTTTTACGAATACTCTCTTTCACTTGTTCATAGGTGATGTGGTCTCTATAGCAGATGCCAAGAATGCTTCTGAAACATCTCATCTCCATCGCCTTTATTTTCCTTTCGAGTTCTGCTGTTAATGTCCAGGACTCACAGACATACAAGAAAATGGAGAGGACTAGTGAGCGCATCAGCCTGATTTTGGTGCTGGGGGCTATATTTTTGTCGTTCCATATTTTCTTAAGCCTCTTTAGTGAGAATACTATGTGAGAAATATGCTCAACGCCAACAAAACCAATACCACGTCTTTGTGGATTTCAAGAAGGCATTCGACAGGGTCTGGCATGCTGCTTTATGGGCCACCATGAGGCTATACTACAACATCAACACAAACCTAACCAGACTGATATGCAGCCTCTATGAAAAGGCCACCAGTGCAGTCTTCTTCAACAACAACATCGGAGAAAGGTTCAGGACCACGGTTGGAGTACGACAATGCTGCTTGCTCTCCCCCACCCTGTTCAACATCTTCTTAGCGAGGATTATGTCAGATGCACTGGAAACGCATCACTGGTGGCAGAACAATCACCAACCTACGCTTTGCGGATGATATAGACGGACTGGCCAGAAGCGAAGAAGAGCTAGCCAACCTAGGAAAGCGTCTCGACAAGACTTCATCGTCCTTTGGCATGCAAATCAGTGCAGCAAAGACAAAAATGATGACGAACAGCACCACTGGCATCGCCACTGAAATTAAGGTCGGGGAGGAAAGACTAGAGACAGTTTCAAATACCTAGGAACAATTGCTTCGGAAGAAGGCTCCAAGCCCGAATTGATGGCCAGGATTGCGCAGACCACATATTTGCATCTAGGTAATATCAACTGTTCTTCGATGCTGTGAGTTTTTTTTTTGGAGGCAGCTATTTCCCTAGAAAAACCGTATGGGGCTTTTCGACAAGCCTGAATGTTCTGTGACAATGTTCCTTTGTCGTCAAGCAAGCCTTTGTGCAATCGTTCGGCTTGGCGTTTAAAGACGTCATGCTGTGATGCTTCGTTTCCAAGTGTCTCTTTAACTTTAACTCTATGCCAACACCTCTGAACAAAACACTGTGGTTTCTTTTCGCCACGAGTTTTTTATTGCAGTAAAACCAAATTTCAAATATGACTCATCATTTTTCATTAATTTTATTGGAGGCAATATAAATTCACAAAAAAAAAAAAAAAAATTGTTGAAGATTTTATTTTCATTAGTCGTTTAAAATGTTTAAGTTAACAATTAAAAAAACTAAATTAAATAAGCCAATTATTTAAGATAATAGAACATCCAAAGTATAACCAGCATCATTAAGAAAAGAAAATCTTACCAGGGGAAAAAAAACGGGATGGAGACGTTAAGCTGCTAGGCATAAGAAATAAGTAAAAATATGTTTACACACAATCTTTCTCCTGCAGTGGACAGTAAAACAATTCAGTTAGCAAAAAGATAGCTTGGAGACGTATCCTCTGCCCAATCCAATGTTCCATTCTCTGTATAAGTTTTGCTCTTGATTTCTACGAATTTACAGGCCGGCTGCTGGAGATCTGAGAGATAGACACTAACTGTCAGGCCAGTTGTTGGAGATCTGACAGATGGATACTAACTGACAGCCCGCTGTTGGAGATCTGAGAGATATATAGTAACTGACAGGCCGGCTGTTGGAGATCTCAGAGATAGACACTAACTGACAGGCCGGCTGTTGGAGATCTGAGAGATAGACACTAACTGACAGGCCGGCTGTTGGAGATCTGAGAGATAGACACTAACTGACAGGCCGGCTGTTGGAGATCTGAGAGATAGACACTAACTGACAGGCCGGCTGTTGGAGATCTCAGATATAGATACCAACGAAAATGACTCCTCATGCTGTTGACACTTCACTAGATTGGAAACATTTCTGGGAGCACAATGGACCTAAACATTCGACCCACTTATCTGCTGGATTTTCATGGGGAATAGCCACCAGCGGCAACAATTGCAAATAGCCAAACAATTTTTTTTTTTTTAAAATCTGAGTGACCCCTTCACGGTCCTCCCTAAAACTGCTTCGCGGTCCCCTAAAGGACCCAAGTTTGAGAAAAAACTACGACAAATGGATACATGATTTAGGAAAATTATTTCATTATCCCCCCTCCCCCGGCCACGCACGCACACACACACACTTTTTTCCTCCGCTTTTTCTTTTTTTTTTTTTTTTTTTTTTTTTTTTTTTTTTTTTTTTTTCTTTTTTTGTTTTTTTTCTTTTTTTTTTCTTTCCTCCGCTTTTTCGGCTATATAATCTTCAATTTAAATGTATTCTATTCTTCTCTTTGTGTATGAATCAGGAAGGCGCTTTTTTTTTTTTTTTTGGTGGGGGGGGGGGGGGTGTGTGCGGGACGTTAAGCAAATTAAATTATGCGAAAGCTCTGATACGACATGGGCTGCCCCGTTCGATCTTATGATAAGACACGCCACTGTATTAAAGGAGCATTCATATTATATTTAATAAAAAAAACAAAAGAATAATTCAGACTAAACTAAAGGGGAAAAAAAATGAGAGTTCTCCAACGTCAAAGGTTTTGAACACTGTCTCGATCACGTGACAATGTTCACAATCCATTCATTTTATTATCAAACCTGCATTTTGAAAAAAAAAAAAGCAACAACACAAAACGCTTCTTTTTGCTCTCGCAACGCTTACATGCATTGTCAACATCATTTTGAAGCCGATCGCTGTAAAAGTATAATAAAATATTTACTCATGCTTGTGGTCTGTGGAACAACTAACCTTTATTCAACATCTAAATTATTTTTATGCACCAAAATCACATGATATAATCGTCAGTCCCTCATACAGAGTTTAAAAACTGACAGATTCATTAAATTAATTTAAAAATTTCAATAACAGATGTTTATCTCCAAAACTAATATTTTTGCTCCTTCATTCACAAAATTCATAAATTTATATCTTACAATTAAATCTATTATTTCGTATTTTCTCATTAGTTTTAACAATAAATGCAGCACGAAAAAAACTAAAATTCAAGTAATTATTCGCCCCCCCCCCCCCCCCGCACACGCATATTACACAACAATGTATGGGGCATTTTTTTTTCGAGACTAAATGTAGTAAGATACCGAAGAATATATTTTAGATATACACCGGTGCCATGGAGACAGTAATGGCGTCAGTTATGGCGCCTTCATATATCGAAAAAATGGATCTTCAATCTTCATTATATTAAAATTGGTTTTGTTAACTTTTTACAATTTTAAAAAAGAATTTTATTAAACAGTTGAAAATGCTTCATGTTATTGCCGAAATAGGGAAGCCGGGTAAACATGGTAAGCATTTTATAAGCCACTTTTGAAAAAAAAAAATCTGAATAAGAAAATAGGGTTATTGCACGCTACTGGTCCCTCTGTCGCTCACCCTAACCCGAACCCTAAATCTATCATAAACAAAGGGAAGTGACTCCCAATAAGGGGACCACAACAGCACATTAGCCGAAAATAGTTATTAGTTATTACTTACGTTTTTTTTTTAGTTAAATACAAAGATAAATAAGAAGGGTTATAAAAGTCACAAAAAGAATCATAACTCCACTTCTATAAAAGATAGCAAGATGAAATTGGTGTTTTTTGTAAACCTTATAGCTAACCCTTTAAAATGGTGCATCATTTATTTCAGTATGACAATTCAATATAAAATTTCTGTCAAATTACCTACTTATACTACAGTACAGAATACTGACTAAAATTTTTATTGTAATTAATTCATTTCTAGGCCTCCTTGAAGTGTTGAACTTTTAAGTTTATGTATATGAATTTGTTAGTTATGATTATTACCTTTAAACTAACTTATACTTATACTTAATAATAAATTTGAATTTGAAGAAAGGGAAAAGCGTCACTTTCCTGATGCTCACAATCAGCCTGGTCCTACACTACCACATAAACCCAGAGGGAGAAGATATATACCCCACAGTTCTAGCAAGGAAGATGAGTGGAGACCTCACAACCAAAGCATACAAGTAGAATACACAGAGTGAGTAGTGAGTCACCATGATTGTCAGGAATTGTAATTTTTTAATAGTCTAATTAAAATTAAACAAAAACAAGAATGTAACTGTCCCATGATTGAAATAAGGAAATTTATTATCAATAAATTTCCTGACCACAACAAAGGTGAACCCATGGACAATTATAGACAACATAAACAACTGAACACAAATACATGCCACATATGCACAACTGAACACCAAAAACAGTAGAAATTAAATATATGTTCATGCACCTAAGCATGTGCTGCACCCTTACTGTAAGGGGTGCCACTAACAAATTAGGCACACTCTGGTTTTAGGCATCAGATTCCAGAAAACAGGGCGAGTCCTAGGTTTACCTTAAGTCCTCAAAAAAGAGGGCACTCAAAATTTTCATAAAATCTGGTTACCAACTCAAAGACTCATGGCCAGCTCCTAGGCCTATGCCGTAGCATATGTCAAGTGTTGTACAAATAAAATTAAAGTTAAGTTACATAAAATATGTTCTTATTGTAAATAGTCGCAATTATTAGCTTGTTTAAGGGGAGTGTTCAGGACATATTACATTACACTGACTGATTTTGCGTGCAGGTAAAATTGCAACTGCAGTCAATTGTTTTTTAACAATGTGATGATGCTTGATAGTGTGAAATGCTAATATGCCTTCAGCCTTCAGCTTTTCATCACTTTTCGAATCTGATGTTTTGAAAAATGCAATAACTTTGGTAGATAAAGTTTTTCAGAGAATAATCTTAACATTCTCTGGCATTGACGGTGCCTTTAAAGCCTTATTGCGTTTTTGTCAACAGAGATATAAAAATAATTTCTGCTGCCATATGTCAAACATTCAGCTTCCCAATCATTTTGACCTGCATGAAAGCCCGGGTTTTGGGTTTCAGTGTGTCTGTAAATAAACGATTTTCAGCTTACCTAAGCATCTCTTATCATTGAGTTAAATATTGCTGGTGTGAGTGTTTAGTTTGCCCAAACGAATAGAACACAACAAGGAAAAGTAAGAATGTATCAATCAGGTGCGGTTAGTGGAAAAGTCAGGACCAAAGCCATATTTCTAGAATCATGCCAGGGGACATATCAGAGGAAACCCGAATGCATGGTAATGCTAGTGATTCCTAAAAAATAAAAAATAAATTGATAAAGAAAATTCTGGTCAATCAGTAGGCTGCTGAGCAAATTGATCAAATTTTATGGAATTCAATGCTTGAAACCCCAGTACAGAACTCTTTATGGTTGGCTGGACACACATGCTTAGGTGCATGAGCATATATATATATATACACCGTATTTTACGGACTATAAGACACACTTTTTTCTTAGAAAAATCGCCTCCAAAATTCAGGTGCATCTTATACTCAAAATTAATATAAAAATGGTAAAAAATTTATTTAAAAAAAAAATAATTTAGTTGCAGTATATATATGGTCATTAAAAAGGATTCTAGTTTGGCTTTATAGTTCACAGCAACTAATAAGAAAGTTTTATTTACTCAACCTGAAGATATCTTTACGTTCTTATATATAAATTTCCTATATGCTCCTCTTCAAAATATTTATACAGCTTATTTTTCTTCAATTTAATGACTTAAACTATAATGCCAGTACTTAAATCATTAACTTATGAAAATAAACGTATCATATTTTACAGAAAATTGTAAGAAACCACTTTTCATATTCTACTTTAAATTTTAAATCATTATTTTTTAATTGTTCCGATATTTATTTGAGATTTTTATCAAGTAGTGACTCATATCCTTGTACTCTAGGGCAGGTCCAGACTGGAGTTCTAAGCTGAAGTACATCCCACCACCAGATAACCCTGAATACCCAGCTGCTGAAATATGGCCAAACAACTGGAAGAGTATGAGACCTTATCCTTGTGAGTTTAAATTAAATCAATAATGAAAGCTATATTGTTACAACTTTATAAACTCTACAGTAAACTATAAGCTCATACAACTTTATAAACTCTACAGTAAACTATAAGCTCATACAAATTTGTTTTCACTAAAAGGACAATATTATTAAAATTTACTAAGCATGGTAGATGGAATATTAAAAGATATATTTTGATATTATATATGTTAGAATTAAATTCTTAAGATGAAATGAACCGACAAAGATGATATTAACTGATTAGCTACAAGATTGAAAAACCCGCTGTGGCCAAATTAAATCTAGGTCACATTTACTAGCATAACAAAAGAAACGCCCAGCCGCTCCCAACGGCACATGATAGTTAACCAGTTAATGAATTCTTCAAATACAACACTTAAACTTCAAAGGTTGTGTGTGAAGTAAAAAAATGCATTACTGTAAAGAAGAAAAATAAATTGCATTAATTTAAATAAAAATGTGAAAAATTAATTCAAATATAGAATTTTTATTGGATTTTTTATTTTAAAAAAATTGTTTTGTTAAATTTGATAAAAGTTCTATTTATTGATGGCAATTAGTAAACATCTGAACAACATATTCTCTTCAGTAATATTTTTTTTAAATTTCAAATTAAATTTTTTTATTTTTATTTTAGTCTAGACCCCCCCACCAATAAACTCACAATTGCACGAGGCTAATTTCACAATTTTCTATTTCAATCTATTTCTAATGGAACATACACAATAGACCATTATTTTCAACTTTTATCTATTCTGATTTATACTTTACTTTTTAAAAACTCTCTCTCTATAAGTTTCCAGCCCACTTGTCCAAATAGCGTATGGTATCCGCCATAGCCTACTTTATTAGGGCTTCAACAAAAATGACGATTTTGTAAACATTATTCTTGATGGTCTCAGTTTGATTGAGATCAATGGTATGCAATTGCTAATGAGTATGCAACCTTTTTATGCACAAGCAACCATTTTCTGAGTGCAACACCACTGCCCCCACTGCCACCCCCCTCCCCCAAAGAACTTTTTTTTGAAAAACACCCCAAAATTGGACACCTTTCATCCAATAATTTCCTACTTTTGTATGTATCATATTGTTAGGTTCATTTTTATTTTCATGTTAACTTCAGTTACATACAAGAGATCCGAGGAAGAATGGCTGTTTGATCCTGACCATAAAAGAGTAGGACTAAGGTGCTTTTTTAAAGGCGTGCACAAAGCAACAGCATCCACAGAAGGAGAATACACCCACACAATGCTGTTTGGGAAAGGACGAAACGGTAATATCTTATAAAATTGTTGAATTTAATAAATCTATTTTAGGAGTTTCCAGCTGATGTATGAGAGAAGCTTCAAGAGTCTCAAACTGATAATGCAATATTCCACCAAGGGGCATCAAGAAGAAAAATGCAAAAAAGCATCACAGAATGGGAGATGAATTTTTTTAAAAACCAAAGTGTGAAAAAGAACTCTTATAAAATAAATGGTGGCAGTAAATCTTTTTTGAATTTAATGAATACATTTTCGTTGTCTTTAATCATCTGTTGATTAGTTAATTATTTCTGTTATAAAATCAAAGTCTTGTAAATTTAGGTCAAGGATAGAGAATCACACACAATCCTAACAAAGAGCATTTTAAAACACAAATTATGTCCCTGGAAAATTAAGCATCATAAAATCTATTGGCAGTCACCATAATAAATCAGGGAATACATAAATAAGAATAAGAATAATTTTAAAAGATCCTAATGGCATTTATGAAACCAAACTCATCAACAGTAAAGGGTTTCAAATATACAATGGTAAAGGGTATCACTTGTACAAAGTAAAGGGTTTCACTTATACAAAGTAAAGGGTTTCACTTATACAAAGTAACGGATAAATTGGTAGAAAAAAAGGTCAGAAGAAGGATCTAATATTGCTATGCTTCCTTCTGCATTGATTTTTAGGCTCAGTTTATCATCATTGCCTGTTGTCCAGGCATCACGGTCTTGGGCCAGTCTCTCCAGCTGTACCCAGTTGTGCCCACTCTTTTTGGTGTTTGCCTCCAGCTCACTTCTCCAAGTCCAAATCATTTTGTGTCAATCTCTTTTTCTCTTGCCCTGGGGGTTCCAAGTGAGGGCTTGTCTCGTGATACTTGATGTGGACTTTCTGAGGGTGTGACCAGTCCATCTCCATCTGCGCTGGCAGACTAACTCTTCCACTGGTTCTTGTTGTGTATGCCGCCAGAGATCCTCGTTGGTGATGACGTTGGGCCAGCGGATTCGTAGAATCGTTTGGAGACATGAGTTGATAAACATCTGTAGCTTTTTTTGAACCAGCTGCTGTTGTTTGCCATGTTTCTGCTCCATTAGGCTCAGTTCACGTGATCAAATTCTTTTCAAATTTTGGTTCATACATTTGATGCAATTGTTGTATGAAGCCTTGTCACAAATTTCGGTATGAAGCCTTGTCACAAATTTGGTATGAAGCCTTGTCACAAGTTTTTGTATGAAGCCTTGTCACAAATGTTTGTATGAAGCCTTGTCACAAATGTTTGTCTGAAGCCTTGCCACAAATTTTTGTATGAAGCCTTGTCATAAATTCGGTATGAAGCCTTGCCACAAATGTTTGTATGAAGCCTTGTCACAACTTTCAAATTACTATCTGATCAAATTCTCATTTTTTTTCCAAAAAAAGAAACCATGCACAAAACAGTGCATTCGTACACAAATTGTACGCAAATTTGAAAGGAAATTGATCGTGTGAACTGACGCTTACTCACTGCTATTTTGAATCAATAACTTTTCAGAGGAACTGATTGACAAACGTAATTCCCTACCTGAAGCGTCTCCAGGAGATAAAAGTTATCAAGTCCCAGAATATTCCCCAAGTTTTCACAGTTCTTCATCAGATCGATCTATACCTCGGTTTAGGTATGTGTTTTCGCTCTTACTTTTGTCGCAGAATGTCGAGAGGATCAATAATTGTTCCACGCCACAGATTGTATTGTTGCTGTATATTGGTCTTAGGTATAATCAATTGATCCATCGGTCAGTTAACATTTCTCCAATAAGGATTAAATATCAATTTTTGTTATTTCTGAAGAGGCCCCCCCCCCATGCACACACACACACACACACACACACACACACACACACACACACACACACACATATATATATATATATATATAAGATTTACATGAATATATAACTATTCATGTGGGATGAGGCAGATGAGGAAAGTCTATGTCTAATAAAATTGTTCTCAAAGAATATCAACCCTGTGTGCTCACTTCAGCTCCAAACATTGTAAAAAGACTGTAGTTGGCAAAAAAGGCTGCCCGTTTTTATGGAGACAAAAAATATCCCCCCCCCCCACCGACCGCCCCATTCCCCCACTCACCCCCTCATTCCCCAACTCCCCCTCATTCCCCCACTCCCCCTCATTCCCCCACTCCCCCTCATTCCCTCATTCCCCCTCATTCCCCCCTCATTCCCTCATTCTCCCAATCCCCCCTCATTCCCTCATTCCCCCTCATTCCCCCACCCCCCTCATTCCCACACTCCCCCTCATTCCCCCACTCACCCCATTCCCCCCTCATTCCCCCACTCCCCCCCTCATTCCCCCCACTCCCCCCTCATTCCCCCACTCCCCCCTCATTCCCCCACTCCCCTCATTCCCCCACTCCCCCCATTCCCCCACTCCCCCCATTCCCCCACTCCCCCCTCATTCCCCCACTCCCCCACTTTGCTATCTAGTGTGATCACATATTACAAAGATTCACTTTAAAAATGATCTCTATGTATTTGTTTTGACTGCACTAATACATGTTATTTTATTTTCTTTCTGTAATACTCACCATTTTGATTAAGCATGGGAAATTCACCCTACTCACCTATACTTAAAAGAAAGGCTGACACATTCATACCACTCATGACAATGAGACTGACAAAAGGGTAAGTTGAGAGTAATAAGTAAATAACTTATTGTTAGTTAGACCCCCGGGGAGGGTCTCAAACTACACAAAAGTGCTGCAGGAGGATACTTTGCTGGCCTCAGGAGAAGGCCCCCCAGAGTCTGAGAACCACAGTGCTAGACAAGTATTTTTGCCCCCCCCTTGTCATTGCCTCCAGCATCCCCAGTGACTATCTGCCACACCCCCTACCATTCTCCCTCATCACCTGTCATTGCTTCCCCCACCCCCATCATTAACTCCTGCACCCCTGCCATTGTATCCTCCACCTTCTGTCATTGTCTCCCATCCCTTGTCCTTCCGTCCCCACCCCCTGCCATTGCCTCTCACACCCCTGACATTGTTCCCCACCTCTTGTCATTACCTCCCCTCCCCAATCATTACATCCAGGACCTCAGGTTTAGAGCCCTGGCCTTAATAGGAAAAGTTTTTATGTTTTCTTTCAAGTAACTTTTGGTATATTATTCAGATTGTATTTTTTTTTCTTCTCTAAAATGAGGGGAGAAATACCTAAAAAAGTGCAACTCACTTGAAAACAAGTAATTATATGCTATACAAAAATGAACATTTTAATGGATGTAATTTAGAGACTTAACATGTCAAGCATATCTTTTCGTCCTCTGAAATATTTCTGATCACCTAGTTTCCAATTATCTCATGCTCCCTTCTGTAACTGAACAAATCTAACATGACACATGAACAATCTTACATGAACAGGGAAACATACAGACAGAAAAGTGAACTTATAGGGAAGCATGAAGAGATTCAAGAAGTGAAAAAGCTGGATTTATGGCAGCCAGCGAAACCCATAGCCAGCACAATACCGCAGCTGGACCCTAATGAGGTGGCTAAAAGATACTGATATAATAACACAGATGGAGTTTAGTGAGGTTGCTAAAGGATAATGAGACATTATTCTTCATTAATGGGATATGTATGTCTGCTGTTTAAAATATGTTTATTTTTGGTTGCAAATGTCAAAATTTTGTACTTTTAGTTTTGTATGCTGTTGAACTTTATTTTAAATCGATTTGCTTAACCCGGGAGACATTTATCAAACTTTCTGTTGCTGCTGTTTTAAACCACATTATTGTAAAATAACTGTAACTTATTTTCAAATGAGCATCTGCTTGATTTTACTTGTGAATTAATCTGTTCATCTCGTCTGTTTAAAAAAAGCTTAATTTTAAAGAAGACGTTTAAAAACTATTCATTATTTGCTGTCTGCATTCATAGCTGAATAGATTAGATCTATTTGAAACACATTTTTTCCACTTTTCTTTGCTGTTCAATAGCTATCTCCACTGAATGTTAAATATTTTATTATGTCGGCTTGTTTTATATTTTAAAAAATCATAAAATTTGTACAGTTATTGTAAACGTTATGGTTTTTTTAAATTGTTTGTTTTGGGATCATCACTTCAAATGGTATTTGCCTCATCTAAATTCTAATTCATATATTATAGCACCACTACACCAGTATTATCCTCAGGAATTAAACATTTCTGATTTGTATTAAGTTTAAATTAAATGTTTCAAATTAAATTTTCCTACACTCTCCCCATCAAGTATTAAGCACCAAATAGTGTTTCTCTTTATGATATATCAAGCACTGGGTCTTTCCAAACATATTGTCTCTTTATTATATGTGTAAAAAATAATATTAATATTTATTGTATCTAATGCTGCATACAGTATTTTTATTGAAAGATCTTTTTTTATTCTGTACAGCACTTTTGCTAACTTTGCAGTATTCATTATATCAGCCTTTTCTGACCGCAAGATGGTCACATAATTTTTCTCTGGCGGTCACAGAGATATATATTTTTTCAGTTACCGAAGTGGTCTTTTGAGTAATCAGAAACAATGTCTGTCAGCTCAAAAGCACTGGAAACCACTGCACTGTAAGCACTTACAGTTTTCAACCTTTCATCTATATCTGTGCACTACTTAAGATGTGTGTTCATTTATATTCCCAGCATTACATAAAATAAAAGATGTCCTTAAATCATATGGATTGGCAAATTAAATTTTGTTTTGTGTCCAACCTGGCGAGCAAGTCTTACTCCTTCCACATTAAAATTTTTTACTGGACTTGGAAATAATTAAAAAATAATAATCTTCTATGTCTAAGATTTACTAAGCATTGTTTATGGCTAACATGTTTTTTTTTAAATTTAAATTTTTTTTTAAATTGTAAAGCTCCCTGCATTCAATATATTTGAAGGGCTGAGTAGAAAAAGTACTTAAGATACAATTTTCCAAAAATGAGTTGAGACATGCATTATATTTGATTACTTCCCCTGAATCATTCCTGTAAATATCATTCATGAAAAATGCCCACAAGTGTTTGATACAGAGTTAACTCGAGCAGAATTTATTGTATCTAAATAAGAATTTAAAAATTTTAAACTCATTTTTCTCAAAACTTCAAAAATACACTTAAGTACTTTTTCTACTCGGCCCTTCAATTCATCCACAGCATTGGGGGAAAAAAGTGAAGTAACCAAATAATAAGATGAACAGCTTTACCATGCAATTTTGAAAGAAAGCTCTTCTTTCTAATATAATATAAAAAAAAATAAACAAAATTTCAATTGCTAGATAAATGCTGTCAACAATTATCTTAATGCATGCACTCACTTAAGGGTGAATTTCTTATTTTAAATGATTGTAGTAAAAGTCTTCAAGGCAACTATGCAATGTTACCATTTGCCAAAATAAGAATTCCTGTGATATTATCAAATTAACAAAATTATCTATCCATCTATCTATACAGGCCTATATTAAAAATTATCTCTGATCAACATTATATATATATATATATATTTTATCTCTGTCTCTGCGATAAGTCATATTAATAAAACTTTGTGTGTGATGATGTTTAATGAAATATTATTTACAGTTTTTAATTCACTATGAATCCACAGTTTTTTAAATGTTCTTTTTTTAATCTTATGGAACCCACTGGAATTAATTACTTAACTTGGCCATTTCTCTCTTGACATTCTTGTTATAAAGAGAAATAGGCATAGTATCCATCAACATTTTTAAGGTAAAATGTCAAAAAATCGCTTTTAAACTTGAACTTTATTCATTTTTAAGTCTTGGAACACATCTGTTAGCCTTGTTGTTTACAACAGTTTGTCCTGAGGCTCCTGTGAAAATTGTATTATATATTAGAATACTATCTAGTATTAATATCCATCCATCCCTATGGCACTACAGCCCATGTAAAGGGAGGGGGGGGGGGGGCTTAGACCTGCCTCACTACTTCCTTCCACTCAGACCTAACTAATGCTTTTCTTTTCTATGATTGGATTCCGAACCTGCTGTAGATCTTTTTCCCACATCATCCTTCCATCTAACCCTAGACCCACCTTTGAGCTGTTTTCCTCTGGGTTTCTTTTTGGTGTAGGCCTACTCTCTTCACTCCTCTGTCATTTAGCATTCTCTTATTATTAGAGTGGGATCCTGATAAAGACTATACATTTCCTGGTTGGTTCATATTCTCCATCCATATTCATCCTTTTTTGGTCCATATATTTTCCGGAGAACTTTTCTCTCCCATGTGTTTAATAGCTTTTCTGCCGTTTTTGTTAGGGTCAACGTTTCATTTGCATACGTTACAACTGGTCTGATTACAGTTTTATTCATAGTTTTCTTGTAATGTTTTTAATTTTGAGTATTTTCTGACTACTGAAGTATGCCCTGTTTCCGGCTGATATTCTTTCTTTTATTTCTGTTAGTAATTCGTTTCTTTCATTTAATAAAGATCCTAGGTATTTGAACTGAATTACTTTTTCAAAAGTCTGGTTTCTAATTTTAATGGCTTCATATGTCTGTTCTTCTCTTATAATATTTAGGTATTTTGTTTTTTTTGGTTGTTGACTTACAGCCCTGCCTGTACTTGTAGTGATGCATCTTCTAATTCAATAAATGACTTTGAAATGTCTTTTATACTTTTCCCTAGCAGTGCTATGTCATCAGCATTTGCAAGATACTGAAGGATTGATTGTAGAGGGTGCCAATTGGTTGTGGGTCTTGGGTTTCCCTCAGAAAGTATTTGAATTGATTTACTTCTTCAAAAGTATGGTTTCTAATTTTAATGGTTTCATAATATTATTGTAATGCATTATATCATGATATTTTGTTAAAAGAAAATAACTTTTTGATTACACTGAATGGTCCCACTGTAACTAAAGTTTTGTTTACAGCAAAAGACATACAATACTTTGCATTCAAGCCAGCAAAATAATTGTGTTGTTTTGGAATTTAATTTGTCATTCAATATGTAATATCAGATGATACATGGATTACTAGAAGGTGGCCAGGGTGACAAAAAAAAAAGGAAAGGGGGGGGGGGGGAATTAGTAGAACCGAGTTTAGTCCCTTGATTTAAAATTTGATATTGTTTTAAAATATTATTGTTTAATCTAGATATTGAGCATTGTCTTGTACCATTTAAGAAAAAAATAATGGTTAACAATCAAGATGGTTTTAAATGTTTAAGTAATATACGTCAGAACTATTTTAGGAATGTCTACTTTAATAAAGAAACATGAGTAAGATTCTAGTTTTAATAATAATAATAAACTATAAACTCTTTGTTGTTTCTATTGTTACCTACTGTTATCAGCATGGAGAATTTAAACTCTTATTTAATTAAATGGCTCGTTCGAAAACAGCTCACAACACAAGACGATACCATAGGTTAAATACTATAATAAAGTAAATGATACCCAAATCAGGGCTAATTACAATTAATACATTTTATTATGTTAATTATAAATTGCAAAATGAAAAGAAATATAATTTGAGCAATTGACTTAAAGAATAATGTTTGGCTTGTACCGGTACAATGTTGAAGAATACACAGTGTTGTAAAAAAGGTGCAATGATGAAAAGGAATTTACACACACACTGTAAAATAACACACCCTCAAGATATATCGTGATAAAAATGATGGCCCCTACAAAAATAACTCTAGTCCTATTTTATAGTCTGTTCTACCGATCTGTCTAGAGAATCCTTACACAATGTTTTCCTTTCCAGGCATTTCTACATAATTCTACAGAATCCTAAGGATACAGACTATTAATTTTATTTAGTTGTAAACAAGGTCAAGGGAGACTAGTTTTAGCTAGCCTCACCCTAAATGCGGACCCGAGCTTGGAGTCAGAGTTCATTCAAGGGGAAATATGACGCAAACACGTCGTCTGCATAACAATATTCTTGAAAATATTTATACATTTTTATTCTGATCAAAAGGAACAGTTGAGGCGACAACACCTGACTCATTTGCGTCTATTGCCTCAGGCCTTCCAACCCCCAGTGCATGATACCCTCACAGTTACTCTTGTAACCAGTGAAATATCCTCATCAACACCAGGCACGGAAACATTGCAAATCCCATCAACATTCATAGGAGCCATAATGATCAATAAATTGATCGTCGGCCCTTAATATATAGAAGAAGAAGTAGAGAGTGGTTATAGAACTTTACCATGTGGACATGAAATCATTGGAAATTAATTGCCAAAATTTAAAAGTGGCTGAATCAGTGTAGTGAGGTCTGTGGACTAACGGTTGCCAATTTAAAAGGCTTCGTGGGCCAATGTGATAACCAGTAAAACCGTTTGCGGGCCGCATGTCATTATACCTTGGATTAAAATATTTAAAACAAACACCAAATGGATGCTTTATAGAAATGTGCACCTTTTCTTGGATGTACATAATGACATGCTAAAGAACAAAAGAGAATAAAACGCAACTCTGCTTTTTTTTCTTATAATTTATCCTTTTAAAATTGATTTATTTTTTTCTTGTCTATTGAATAAAGAACGTGTATATTTGTGATCAATCAGGTATCCGCGAGCCGCAATATTTAAAATGCGGGTCGGCCATCCCTGCTGTAGACAAAGAATAATGTGCCAAGTAACTAAAAGTTAAACGATGCTGCGGAGTGCCGTCCATGGCTTCACATGTAAATTGATATGGCATGGTTTGGTTTTTAATTTATATTTTTTAAGTTCATTTTAATTTGCACGTACAGCGTGGTGAGCCCAGCCCTAGGCTGGGGTACCACGCTATAGAAAACTACCCATAATAATAATAATATCGAACAAGACTTTTGGAACAGTGTTTGCAGAAAATGCAAAGTAGGCATACATCCGTTTAAAGAATGTTTTTTGAAACATACATGAAAGGAGGTAACTAGAGCAACATAATTATAGAGTTTAAAAAAAAACAAAAAACATTAATTTTCTTTAAACCTTCATCAGAGTTCTAAAATGGACATTAAAATATTATTACTTTTAAAACAGTTTTAAATATATTTTTAAAATTAAATATTCGTTGCTATCTAATCTGTAAACCTCTATGACGATGTCCTTGTTTAAACCTTTAGCACTGCATGGCTGGTAATTATGGAGAGTAATTCCAATACGTTTTCTGTAATCTTCATCTGAGTTTTAAAAAATAACATAAAGATTGTAAACTACTAAAAGAAACCCGATGCTATATTACTTTTATTTGTTTCTCATTTCTCTCGAAACTTCGTTGTCCTTGTTTAAACCATTTGCACTGGGTGGCTGGCAGGAACTCCTTGTTTAAACCATTTGCACTGGGTGGCTAGCAGGAACAATTTGTTTAAACCATTTGCACTGGGTGGCTAGCAGGAACAATTTGTTTAAACCATTTGCACTAAGTGGCTGGCAGGGACGGGAACAATAATGAGTTCAATAGCGTGCAAAATATAATTCCCGATAACTACGCTAAATGATTTATTTTTTTGGTAACGCAACTGCGTTAAGCGATTTATATCTTCTTTTCGGAAAATTATATCGTCTCAAATTAAGTTTGGTTTAAAAAAATATTCGGTTATAAAAGTGGTTAGGAAATCAGAATATATAATATAGTTCATGGGCGTGCAATAAAAAGTGTGCAGTGACGTATCAAGTGGGGAAGCAAAAATTGAGATTCTTAAGTGTTCGTCACTTGAGTTCATGTTTTGTCAAGTAACGTTAGTAGATGGGAAGTTCACGCATGGCTGTCACCAATGTTTAGCGGGCTATATTTAGTATTTAATTATGTTTTTATTGTAGGTAAGTCATTCGAAAATTTGGTTGAAAACAAAAAAGTGTGGGGCTGGGAGGGGGGTGGGTGAAGGGGGTTGCGCGCTCCATGCAGTTGCGTAGCTAGGGTTATTGCCCACTGGAGCGGGTCAAGATTTTTTTCGCCCCCCTCCCCTCGCCACGAAAGAAGCCAAAAAACTTCTGCAGATCGCCGAAAATGCAGCTCCTGAATATATATACAAATAGAGCCGCCCATTGCAGACCGCCTGCCCCCACACCATCCTCGTTACGTCGGTGGTTCAGTGCATGTCTGGTCGAGCAAGCCAAGGATAACGAGGTCATTCAAGTGCGGCGTGACTGACTGATAATAAGAGGCAAACAATGACTATCAAGCCCAACATAGTAAACACAGCTGTGTTTTTAACTTTATGAACCCATCTGGAGTCGTACACACTCAACTCTACCTCGACTCCGGCTCCCAAGACTTGGCCTGTAACATCACCGACCCCCCCCCAAGCCCCCCTCCCCCAAGCGCCCCGCCCCCCCAAGCGCCCCGCCCCCCCAAGCCCCCCTCCCCCAAGCGATACCCGTCAACTTCTTGGCTGGCCTAGATAATCCAGTCGGTGCTTGCGTCCCCCCCTTTTATGCTGTTTTCAGTTTGGGCCCTACACCGGAACTGTAACAATACAGGACCCACTTCACCGCTCAAGCGCAGAGCTGGTGACGTTCAACGCCTTTGTGGTGCCTTTTTTTTTTTTTTTAGTAAACCTCTCATGTGACCCGTATGTCCCCACACTGACCTGCCACGCGCGACCCCAGCGAACCGGTGGAAAATTCGGTCCGATGGTATGATTAATTTTTCTGTTCGGTCAAGGTTAAAAAAACAAACAAATTGAAAGTCATCGCCACAATGGTCACCAACTGGCACATCTACAACAAAACAGTTCTAACCAACTGGCAAAATGTTTTTGTTCAATTCCAGTAACTGTTACAACAGCAGAGAGTTCAAGTCGCAAGCTGAGATTTGATTTTTTAAAAATTGATGTACTCAACTATGGTTTTTAAAAAAAAAAACCCAGTGATCTCACTTCAAGTATCATCCGAAAGTATCGCCTGACTTTATTAAATATCGCCTGACTTTATTAAATATCACCTGACTTTATTAAATATCGCCTGATTTTATTAAATATCGCCTGACTTTATTAAATATCGACTGACTTTATTAAATATCGCCTGACTTTATTAAATATAACCTGACTTTATTAAATATCGCCTGACTTTATTAAATATCACCTGACTTTATTAAATATCACCTGACTTTATTAAATATCGCCTGATTTTATTAAATATCGCCTGACTTTATTAAATATCGCCTGACTTTATTAAATATCGCCTGACTTTATTAAGTATCGCCTGACTTTATTAAGTATCGCCTGACTTTATTAAATATCGCCTGACTTATTAAATATCGCCTGACTTTATTAAATATCGCCTGACTTTATTAAGTATCGTCTGACTTATTAAATATCGCCTGACTTTATTAAAGTATCGCCTGACGTTATTAAGTATCGTGTCTCTTTTAGCGATGAAGCTTTATTTTTTTCTAATGTCATTGATGAGTTTGCAAAACAGAGGACAAGTAGAACGCATTTATTGTTTTTAACAAAAATAAATATCCTCTGCCTCAAATTTACAAAAGGTTTGATACAATTATTTTGAAATGTGTGTGGGGGCCCAAAAAAATCTTCTGCACGGCCCTGGGTTGAAGCTCTAGCTACGTTATGGTTCATTCATATGTCAAACCTTACCACCACCACACACCCCCCCTTTTCTTTCCCCAAAACATGCGACTGTTATGGCTATGTTGGATTTTGGAGAAAGACATTTTTTTTCACTCCCCGATTCGAACATTTAACAATCAATACAATCAATACAATCAATGCTATCAATGCTATCAATACAATCAATACAATCAATACTATCAATACAATCAATACAATCATTACAATCAATACAATCAATGCTATCAATACAATCAATACAATCAATGCAATCAATACAATCAATACGAGGAATACAATCAATACAATCAGTACTATCAGTTACTTCAAAGCAGCTTAGGGGCCCATCAAATGAAAAACAAAATAATTAAAAGCCCATTTGTGGGACTCATCTGTGTACTAAATGAAAGCTCTGTTGTTTCCCAGAAACCATAGACACCGGTACTAGCATGTGGATTTGAGTACGGTATGAATCCAGACTCACAGTCACTAAAAGAGATACGGCGAAGGGCTGCGTTCAGGTTAAAGTAATACACAAAGGGCGCAGGAAGCCGCGAAGAAGGAAGAAGCGCAAAAAATTGAAACCGAGATAAAGAAAAACAATGTCTTTGGAAGTTTCGTAGGAAACATTAAATTCAAGTATAAATACCCGAGGTTAGTAATTATTATCATCTAATGCTGTCACTTTGTGTATTTCCCCCAAATCACAGAGGAGCCAGACCAAAGCCCTACATGGGCTGTAGCGCCACAGGGATGGATGGATGGTCTGAGTGGAAGGAAGTAGTGAGCCAGACCAAAGCCCTACATGGGCTGTAGCGCCACAAGGTTGGATGGATGGTCTGAGTGGAAGGAAGTAGTGAGCCAGACCAAAACCCTACAAGGGCTGTAGCGCCACAGGGATCGATAGATGGTCTGAGTGGAAGGAAATAATGAGCCAGACCTAAGCTCTACATGGGCTGTAGCGCCACAAGGTTGGATGGATGGTCTGAGTGGAAGGAAGTAGTGAGCCAGACAAAAACCCTACATGGGCTGTAGCGCCAAAGGGATGGATGGTCTGAGTGGAAGGAAGTAGTGAGGCAGACCAAAGCCCTAGATGGGCTGTAGCGCCACAGTGATATATGGTCTGAGTGGAAGGAAGTAGTGAGCCAGACCAAAGCCCTAGATGGGCTGTAGGGCCACAGGGATGGATGATCTAAGTGCAAGGAAGTGGTGAGCCAGACCAAAGCCCTACAAGGGCTATAGCGTCACATTCATGGATAGATGGTCTGAGTGGAAGGAAGTAGTGAGGCAGATCAAAGCCCTACATGTGCTGTAGCGCCACAGGGATGGATGGATGGTCTGAGTGGCAGGAAGTAGTGAGACAGACCAAAACCCTACATGGGCTGTAGCGTCTCAGGGATGGATGGTCTGAGTGGAAGGAAGTAGTGAGCCAGACCAAAGCCATACATGGGCTGTAGCGCCACAGGGATGGATGGTCTGAGTGGAAGGAAGTAGTGAGCCAGACAAAAACCCTTCATGGGCTGTAACGCCACAGGGATGGATGGTCTGAGTGGAAGAAAGTAGTGAGGCAGACCAAAGCCCTAGATGGGCTGTAGCGCCACAGGGATAGATGGTCTGAGTGGAAGGAAGTAGTGAGCCAGACCAAGCCCTAGATGGGCTGTAGGGCCACAGGGATGGATGGATGGTCTGAGTAGAAGGAAGTAGTGAGGCAGACCAAAGCCCTACATGGGCTGTAGCGCCTCAGGGATGAATAGATGGTCTGAGTGGAAGGAAGTAGTGAGGCAGGCCAAAGCCCTACATGGGCTGTAGCGTCACATTGATGGATGGATGGTCTGAGTGGAACTAAGTAGTGAGTCAGACCAAAGCCCTACATGGGCTGTAGCGCCACAAGGATAGATGGTCTGAGTGGAAGGAAGTAGGGAAACAGACCAAAGCCCTACATGGGCAGTAGCGCCACAGGGATGGATGTCTGAGTGGAAGGAAGTAGTGAGTCAGACCAAAGCCCTACATGGGCTGTAGCGTCACATTGATGGGTGGATGGTCTGAGTGGAAGGAAGTAGTGAGGCAGACCAAAGCCCTACATGGGCTGTAGCGTTACAGAGATGGATGGTCTGAGTGGAAGGAAGTAGTGAGGCAGGCCAAAACCCTACATGCGCTGTAGCGCCACATTGATGGATGGGATGGATCGGAATTAATGACACGCTTGGCACGCAGAGCAATTTTAATTGACACGCGGTAGAGATATCAAATAAATAACACTAAAAAAACACCGAAAAAGCTTACAAATCTGCTTCTTATAAGGATAGACATACAGGGTTCGTAAGGCGAAATCTGAAGATCGGCAACTCAAGCGTGATAGGAAAAGCCAATAAAGCCTTTGTCCGGCCACTTTTAGAGAACTCATCTTCTGGTTCTGGTTCTGGTTCGGTACGTTGCTGCATCCATAAACTGGCATATGTGCAACGGTTGGGGAAGCGATGTTGCCAATATAACGGCTCCTAGCAGATGCCAGGGCGGCCTTGAAGCTTTCGATCGTTGTCGAGTTCACGGCGGTATTGTCCAGTTTGTTCCAAGCAATTATGGTGCGTGGAAAGAATGACTGCTTATGTTGCACTGTGTTACTCCGAGGCACAGTGAAGCATTTGCCATTGTTTCGGGTGTAATTTCTCATGGGGTTGTCAGATGTTAAGTCAGTGTTAAGTGACTGTTTGGCTCTAATTAATCGGCCTGGCTTCTGTGGGGTAAGATAATTGTTTGCTGGGATGGCCGGAATTAGCCCCATGACCACTTTATATAAGAATGTTAGGCGGATCTTTTCTCGTCTGTCCTTGAGAGTAGGGATGTCAAATCTGTTTAAAAGGCCAGTGACTTAGCCAGGAGTGGTGGTTTTATAGTCACGTGCTTTTATAGTCTTCAGTCTGGGACCCATTTACCCAGAAGAGCATCGACAGGTTTGAGGCGGTCCAGCGACGGGCAGCACGCTTTGTCCTGAACCGCTACAGAAGCACCTCAAGTGTTGGCAGCATGTTGGAAACACTGGGGCTGGTCACCGTTGGCAGAACGACGACGACTATCTAGGCTCTCCATGTTGTACAAGATCCAAAATGGGCTGGTCCACTGCTCCAGTATTAAACAGAAACTCTTCCATCTCCCCCCTGCACAGCCAAGAGGCCATGACAAGCAGCTCCGGCTTATAAAAACAAGAACTCAGTACAGGAGCTCCTCATTCCTGCCAAAGACAATCAGGGACTGGAACAAGTTTTCAAAAGCAATAGTTGAGGCGACCACACTTGACACATTTGCAACTTTTGCCTCCCGTCTTCCAACCCCCAGTTCATAATACCATTGCTGAGTTGCCCTTGCAATCAGTGAAGTATCCCCCTTCAAAACCATGCACAGTTACATTGCGAACCCCTATGAAAAATAGGAGCCAGAATGATCAATTCATTGATCGTGGGCCGTCAAAGTATAGACGATGAAGAAGAAAAAGAAGAAGCAGTTGGCGTGTTCAATCAAGTAGAATTCCGCTTTCATAACGGAATATTTTTCACCCCCAGATCATCCCCCTTCCCAACCCTTCTCCACTCTTTTCCTCACTCTTTTTTTTTGTAGAGATAATGTTATTGGAACTTCAACCTCCACGTGACCTTGAAATGAGATCAACAACATGGCCGTTTTATCAGTGGCGTAGAAGAGTTCGTGACGCCATTTTTTTTTTGTGTTGGGGGGGGGGTGCTGTCCGGGGGGGGGGGGGGCGGGTGTCGTATCCATGTATTTTCCTGCCGTCCCTCGTATGAGTGACATATAGCATTTCACGCCAAACAGTGCTTAGACCACCAGTGGAACCACAATTTTAAATTTTTTTTAAAATTCTTACCTTGGAACTATGTTCCCTTACCACCCCTCCCTCCATCCTTGCCCTCACCCCCTACGTTAGTGGGTAGGCTTGAGCTTAAACAACGTGACCCTGAGATGAGCTCAACAACGTGACCTTGAGATGAGTTGAACAACGTGAACCCTCGAGATTTGTCAGACAACAAACCTTGAGTGAGATAAACAACACAACATTGAGATAAGCTCAGCATGACCTTGAGTGAGATAAACATGACCTAGATATCAATGGCGTAGCCAGAATTTGCGGTTTTAAAAAAATTTGAAAGAGGGTGTTGGGGGGGGGGGAGTCGACGGCCAAGGCGCCCGGTCGGGGGGGGGGGTAGACGCAAAATTTAGTGAAAGTGGAGAGGCGGTGCCTGGGGGGGTAAATTTATATATATATATATATATATATATATATATATATATATATATATATATATATATATATATATATTATGAATCCAAAATGCAAGCATGCATTTTCGGTTCCACCATCAATTCGGTGTTTCGATCATTCTACACTTATTCGTATAGCAACAGAATACACGCGCATGCTGGCGGAGATTTATTCCACAGGTGAGCAATATATCAGCTTCTCACTACCGTGAAAAACATTTCTCCATTAGATGACGATAAGGTGTCACGTGGTACAACATTAAGTTTTCGAAAATATTGTCCAATTTTAAGGGCACACCAATGTTAATCTATTTATGGAATTTATTTAAAGTCTACATTTGTTTTTTCGTTCTATTCTTGTGGTGTCCCCTTTCGTTGAATTTTAGTGGTTAACCCCCCTCCCCCCCCACACACACTTTTTTCTCCTGATGACGTAAGCACGTTGCCTAGGCCTGGTGACATTGTATGTTTTGCAGGATTGCAAATTTTTTTAATGGATTTCTGCTGACCCTGCATTACTTATTTTTATGCCTTTTACCCCGCCTGAAGCATAAGCATGAGGCATAAGTCTAGGACATAAGGCCAGGGCAGTGGTCGGCAAACTCATTAGTCAAAAGAGCCCAAAAAATCAGCAGCAGGACGGTTAAAAATTTGTTTGAGAGTCAAATTTCTTGTCAAGAGCAATGTTTTTTCGGAGTCAAAACCGACTTGTGGCCGACTGGCCGAACCGCACTCAGGTCGTGAAAGAGATGCATGCGGCTCGGAAGCCGCGGTTTTCCGACCACTAGCCTAGCGAGTATGCCTAGGACAAAGGCCTGGGGCATATTCTTGGGACATATTCCTGGGACGTAGGCCTGAGAGAAAAAAAGGCCCGGGGCTCAGGCCTGGGGGCATAGGCGTGGGGCATAGTCATGGGGCATAGGCCATCTCATCTACATTGATTTTCCAGCCATGTCGGTTCATGTCTTTGCCTTTTCCGGTTGATTCCAGGTGTAGCCCATACTTCGTGTGTCTTGCCTCTAGCTCATGCCTCCATTCTCCATGTAAAAAAAGGTGCTCGGCTTTGCCCACAAGGGTTCACTACCTCTTTTGGGGGGAAGAAAGAAATTAGGGCTGAATTATTTTTTTATTATTTTTTTTTAAAAAATAATTCTTGATAACGTTCCTTGTAGCACTTGTATTTTTTTAAAAATCGTTTTTTATTAACTTCGATTGTGTTCGTGGTTGGCTGAAACAGTATGTGGACGGCTGACTGACCCACTTTGCGTCAACCTATCGAGCTGATAGGCATCGACTCGTTGCCGATGACGGCACATTCTATCAACATTTTCAGCCCCACACTACCAAACCCCTAACCTCCAAAATCAGGTGTTTTTTTTTATAAGGAAATGATGAAGGGAATGGGGTATCATCATTTCACGAACTGAAATGTCTCATTAGGAAATGGCGTCAGCGGGCCGTCGAACTCGCGCTCCTTATGCCCTCCCTGGCGCCCACCCACACCTGCCAGGTGCCGGGTTTCCCCGACGTCGGGCCGTGCGGGGGAACGCCAGAGACCTCCCCGGGCGTGAAACGTCCCCACCAGCAACCGCTCGATCGAGTTTGCCGGCGGAGACCCTCCCCGCGCCCGGAGACATCTGGTCGACCGAAGACGCTGCGTTTAAAGCGTCCGCAGTCCACTCTACGAGGGTCAGGACGGGCTCGCTTCCCCTCCGGAGGGAAGGTGCTGCGTTACCACCCCCCACCGCCCTGGGAGTCCTTCGGTCAGCGATTCCCGATTTCGCTAAATGAGATTCTCTTTTTAAAAAAAAATATCGCAAGTGCGTTTGGTCCGTATTGATACTTTTGTTTTTTTTTCTCTGAAACAGTTGGTGAAATAAATCTACGGTGTGAAAGCGTGTGTGTGGGGGGGGGAGCCATTTGAATATTTATATAATTCAGGGAAGCAAAAAAAATGTGCGATTGAGAGACTTGGGGTGGGGAAGAGCCAGTGGCGCAGTGAGGGGAGGGCAAGGGGGGCATCATGCCCCGGGCGCTACTCTCAAAGTGGCACCAAATGGTATATTTTACAATAATATTGTATGGTTTTCGAATAGGGGGGGGGGCGCTAAAAAGGTATTGGGGGGGCGCTAAAAGGGTATTGTGCCCCGGGCGCGAGTTAAGCTCGCTACGCCACTGGGAAGAGCACTAATTGGGATTCTTACTTGTATGCATGTATGGTCAAATTTTAGCGCCCGCCCCCCCCCCCTCAAAATTGCTCGATATTATATTTTATAAAGCATTTATACAAAACAACGTTGTTTTTAGGGGCTGTTAGTTAAATTAAAAAATAATTGTTGACGTTTCTAAAGCAATAGTTTTTTTTTTATATACAGCGTAGTTAGCTGGCCTCGTGCTAATCCTCCGGCTTTCGCATCCGGGCTTTGGCGCGGCCACGGCTCCATTAGCCAGGCTTTGATTTGCCCGAACAGTTCATTGACAAATTAGAGGAAAGAATAAAGTTCAATGTTAAATTTTTTTTCGATTGTCCTTTTCTTTTTTATCCTTTCTTTCCTTTTACCGTTACCTTTGTTATAACGAAAAAAAAGGTTAACATTTTTTTCCCTGTTTGTTCCTCATGGGGCGTGGGGAATGGGGGTTCTCTCCTAACATACTCTCCTAACATACTCTCCTCACATACTCTCCTAACATACTCTCCTCACATACTCTCCTAACATACTCTCTTAGCATACTCTCCTAGCATACTCTCCTCACATACTCTCCTAACATACTCTCCTAACATACTCTCCTAACATACTCTCCTAACATACTCTCCTAACATGCTCTCCTAATATACTCTCCTAACATATTCTCCTAACATACTCTCCTTACATACTCTACTAACATACTCTCCTAACATACTCTCCTCACATACTCTCCTCACATACTCTCCTAACATACTCTCCTAACATTCTCTCCTAACATAATCTCCTAACATACTCTCCTAACATACTCTTCTAACATACTCTCCTAAATACTCTCCTAACATGCTCTCCTAATATACTCTCCTAACATACTCTCCTAACATATTCTCCTAACATACTCTCCTTACATACTCTACTAACATACTCTCCTAACATACTCTCCTCACATACTCTCCTCACATACTCTCCTCACATACTCTCCTAACATACTCTCCTAACATACTCTCCTAACATACTCTCCTAACATACTCTCTTAGCATACTCTCCTAGCATACTCTCCTCACATACTCTCCTAACATACTCTCCTAACATACTCTCCTAACATACTCTCCTAAATACTCTCCTAACATGCTCTCCTAATATACTCTACTAACATACTCTCCTAACATATTCTCCTAACATACTCTCCTTACATACTCTACTAACATACTCTCCTAACATACCCTCCTCACATACTCTCCTCACATACTCTCCTCACATACTTGCCTAACATACTCTCCTAACATTCTCTCCTAACATAATCTCCTAACATACTCTCCTAACATACTCTTCTAACATACTCTCCTCACATACTCTCCTAACATACTCTCCTAACCTACTCTCCTAGCATACTCTCCTAACATACTCTCCTAATATACTCCCATAACATTCTCTCCTAACATACTCTTCCAACATACTCTCCCAACATACTCTCCTAACATTCTCTCCTAATATACTCTCCTAACATACTCTCCTAACATACTCTCCTAACATACTCTCCTCACATACTCCTTGCATGCTTGTCATCAGATGAACATAACCTTGAACTTAGATCAACATGACTGTTGAAATGTTATCAACAACATGCCCCACATGATGACATAATACGGACATCAGCTAAAGTTATTTGGAAACTTATTGAAACGTCACCTGGACATAAGATACACCACACGACCTTGAGATAAGATACACCACATGACCTTGAGATAAGAGAAATGCGACCTTTAAAATAAAAAAGGCTTATCCGAATGAGTGGCCTCGAAATGAGATGAACCACGTGATCATGAGTTATGGTGTCAACGTGATCTTGGGATGCATGCAACTTATTGACCTTACTGGGAGTTAACACAACGTGATCTTGGAGAGATTAAGCGTATCGACCTTACTGTGAGTAAACACAAAGTGATCTTGGGAGATGTTAAACTTATTGACCCTACTGTGAGCTAACACTACGTGATCTTTGTACCGATTCAACTTATTGACCTTACTGTGAGTCAACGTGATCTTGGGATAGATTTAACGTATTGACCTTATTGGGAGTTAACACAACGTGATCTTGGGAGATATTTAACTTATTGACCTTACTGTGAGTTAACACAGCGTGATCTTGGGAGATATTTAACTTATTGACCTTACTGTGAGTTAACACAACGTGATCTTGGAAGATACTTAACTTATTGACTTTACTGTGAGTAAACACAACGTGATCTTGGGAGATACTTAACTTATTGACCTTACTGTGAGTAAACACAACGTGATCTTGGGAGATATTTAACTTATTGACCTTATTGTGAGTTAACACAACGTGATCTTGGGAGATATTTAACTTATTGACCTTACTGTGAGTTAACACAACGTGATCTTGGGAGATATTTAACTTATTGACCTTACTGTGAGTTAACACAACGTGATCTTGGGAGATATTTAACTTATTGACCTTACTGTGAGTAAACACAACGTGATCTTGGGAGATACTTAACTTATTGACCATACTGTAAGTTAACACAACCTGATCCAGTGGCGTAGCCATAAATTTAAAAAAAAAATATTATAATTTAATAATTCATTTTGCGGGGACACATTAGGTGAGTACAAAATCTTTTCAAACTGTTACCTTGGGACACTAAAACATGTCGCTACTTAGGGATTTTTGCTGGTTAAAAAGTTCAGAGCTTTTCTATTTAAAAATAAATAATTTTGGACCACTGTATTTTATTTCCTGTCCTCGATGCTCTCAGCAAGCGCTTACGTTGCTTACTGGTCAATCCGGGCCTCAGTGATGATGCAGTTTGTACATTAGTATAATGTTAATTGACGGATCGCCGCGGACACTGCCCTGGCTGAGCTTTGATTGGATTAAATCTAGCCGAACGGGTTTATGAAAATTAAAATAATGATAACTAAACTACGCTCTTCTCCTTTCTCTATTCCCCCCTCCCTCTCTCTCTCTCTCTCTCTCTCTCTCACTCACTCTCTCTCTCTCTCTCTCTCTCACTCACTCTCTCTCTCTCTTCCCCTCGCTCTCTACTCTCTCGTTCTCTTTTTAAAATGCTTTTTTTCCCACCCAATTTTTCCCTTAAAGCAGAGGCGCACGTCTGGTGAAATTACTTAAAACTCGGATTGCAGCAGAATCTCAATCGTTAGATTGTATTAAGTGTGACAATGCTGAATGGCTACTACTGGGAGCCAGTGGTAGTTTGTGAAACAAGGAGTCGGTGACAGTCTGAAGGATGACTTTGTGGGATTTGTGACAATCTACATTGACGACCGTGTGGAGCCAGTGACTGTTATGAATGATTACTCTGTGGAGTCAATGACCGAGTGAATACTCTATGGAGTCAGTGACTGAATGATTTGCTCCGTGGAGTCAGTGACTGAGTGTATACTCTGTGGAGTCGGTGACCTGAGTGATTATTCTGTGTAGTCAGTGACTGGGTGATTTCTCTTTTTAGTCGGTGACTGGGTGATTACTCTGTGGAGTCAGTGACTTCAGTGACGATGTGAGTCACTACTCTGTGGAGTCAACGACTGGCTGAGTGACTAATCTGTGAAGTCAATGACGGTGAAAGAAAGTCAATCAGAGGAATTGATGAATTCCTTCAGAGTTCGATGACCCCCATCCCCCCCCCCCCCCCCAGACCCTTGCTAAAAATTGCTGGCGGTATTTCAAAATAATCTCCGCCCACGTGTTCTAAGTTAGTGGGAAGATGGCGGCCTATGTCACGTGGCCAACTCGGTGACTCCGTCAATAGCCTTCAAAGAAGACATTTTAAGCTTTAGTCTCCTGTTCAAGCAAAAACAGTTTTAATCAAACGTCTGAAACAGGATGATTAAAACAAATAAAAATAAATAGAAAATTTAAATTGTATAATGGGTAATTTTTATGGCTGATTTAAAAAAAAAAAGGAGTAATAGTTCCAGGACATGACTTCAGCTCACCTTGATCTAACAGGCAAGGAGGAAAAATAAAAGTGAGATATTTTTATTGAAATTATTAACCCGATTTCAGAAACTCATGGCGTGGTTGGAAAAGAAAATATCCGGTGTCCATTTTTCTTTCTGTGAGTAAAGGCAAATGTAAAGGAAAAAAAAATAATAAGGATTGGAGATTTTGTTGTTTGGGGAGATCGTGTCGCGTCTTCATTCGTGTCTCATTTATCCCAATATAACGATCACGACCTATGGGGATATTAAGTAGGTCAGCGGTTCTCCAAAAGTCTCCGACGTCTCCTGACAATTTAATAATTTTTTGTTTTTGTTTTAAGTTGTATTTTTTGTCGCTTGCACCGCGTTTGACTTTAAAATATTATTTACAGTGATCGATTTTTTTTTCTTATTGCACTACACAGAAGACTACCCTACGGCAAAATTTAATTTTTAGGAGTAATCCTGGTTGTTGGTCTCGACATTTAACATTGCGGGGTCACAGCACTTAAAGGGGTGAAGGACCACTGAAATAAATAATAATAATAATTAATATTATTATAATTAAAAAGAAAGTGGAGGTTGTCTTAATGAGGGGACAAATCGTTGCAGTTATCCCCATTGTTATCATAATTGATATGCCCATTAGACTGATATACCCATTAGGCCCACAAGGTCACGCTACGAAGTATTAGGGATGATATTTGATGAATGGCATTATTTCTTTCTGTCCCCAAAACTCGCAAAAAAATATGAGGTGAACAATCTTTCTCTTTCTGTGACCACCAAATAATGGAATTCTCTTCCACTACACATCCGCACTATACCGACTATCACTGCCTTCAAAACTGCACTCAAAACACATCTCTTTAAACTCTACTATCCTGACTGACTCCCCCCCCCCCCCCCTCTGACTGATAAACGGTGCTGCTGAGTAGCCGTCCATGGCCTGACATGTAAATAGTTCTGGAATGGGTGGAGGGAATAAACATTCGTTTTATTTAATTAATGAATGCTAAGTTTTAAGTTTATGATTATGTTTGTTAAATTGTATGTACAGCGCAGTGAGAACGGCCCTAGACAAGGGTACCGCGCTATGTAAAACCACTAATAATAATAATAATAATAATAATGTGTGTGTATGTATGTATGGGTATGTATGAGTATAATGTCATTTGTAAATGGGGTTTTGTAAAGGGACCACACACACACAAACACACATACATGCATTACATACACACAGATACACCCACACACACACACACACCACATGCATTCACACACACAACAAACACACAGACACACACAACATAAATCTTTAATTCATAACAAAATAAAAGAAGAGATTCACTTCTGGAAAAACGACACGAGACACGAGACACGTGACATCAGCATCGCAGCTGGGGCTGTTTCCACGGCTTGAAACAAAGTTTTTTTAAACTTTGCAAACCTTTATCGAGATTTGAATAATGACGTAACTTCTTAGGCACGATTTGACTGGAGGTTTCATGGTCCGTCTGAAAAGTCTCAAACAATTAATATAGTCTAATCCATTTTCAGGTGACCAGAAATTAGAGTTCATAGAAAAGTCGGAAACACTTGCCTCGATTAGATTGTGAACATTGAAGAATTTTTTTTTTTTTATAAATTTAAAATCTGGCACTCAATCGCCAACGAGGCATGATAATATCCTCCTATTTATATGTTCCTAATTGATACCTTTGTTTGTCGTCACCAATAAGATTTTCACAAGTTTTGATTTTCATAAGTTTTGATTTTCATAAGTTTTGATTTTCATAAGTTTTGATTTTCATAAGTTTTGATTTTCATAAGTTTTGATTTTCATAAGTTTTGATTTTCATAAGTTTTGATTTTCACCGTTAATTCACGGACGGTCCGCAACCCTCAAGGGCACGTCTTAATGCTCTGGATTTTTACGCCACATGAGGAAAATAGTTCAGAGTTTAATGCGATGACATATCATACATAAAGGCACGTTGGCTGACCTATTTGGTTTTCGCATACCAAGATATAAATACACGCATTTAAAAAATAAATGGCCCTGACCTTGGCGTAACTTTACAGGTTGCCTTGACATCAAGGGACGCAAGCGGGAAAGAAAATATATAAATAAAAAGTGGGAGGGATGGGCACGGTGTAAGGGGGAGATTGTAACAGTAGAGGTTACATGACTGGGGGTTGGTTTGATGGGCAGGGTGTAGGGGGGAGATTCTAACAGTAGAGGTTACATGACTGGGGGTTGGTTTGATGGGCAGGGTGTAGGGGGGAGATTCTAACAGTAGAGGTTACATGACTGGGGGCTGGTTTGATGGGCAGGGTGTAGGGGGGATTCTAACAGTAGAGGTTACATGACTGGGGGGTTGGTTTGATGGGCAGGGTGTAGGGGGGATTCTAACAGTAGAGGTTACATGACTGGGGGGTTGGTTTGATGGGCAGGATGTAGGGGGGATTCTAACAGTAGAGGTTACATGACTGGGGGGTTGGTTTGATGGGCAGGGTGTAGGGGGGGATTCTAACAGTAGAGGTTACATGACTGGGGTTGGCGTCATGGGCAGGGTGTAAAAAGGGGGGGGGGTTCTAACAGTAGAGGATATATGTCTGGGGGTTGGTTTGATGGGCAGGGTGTTAGGAAAAAAAGCGGGGGGGGGGGGGGGTAACTGTCGAAACTAGATTATACTGACACAGCCGTTCTCACAACTTGCTAGGGAGAAGAGAGAAGTGAGAAGTGCTACATTCGAGTAAGGGGACATCCATTGATGACGCACTCATTTCGGGCTGCAATGGAGGAGGGAAAATAGGGTGGGGGGGGGCTAAATTAGCGTGGAGCATTACTGGATGACCCCTAAGAACTATAAAACATAGAGAAACTTTTATCCACAGAAACATTTGCAACGTTAATGAATTCATGAAGCGCTGGCTTTAAGGTTTACAGTACTTGTATGTCTTTATAAAAGTGTTGGACTGCGATAAAGCTTTAAAATAGATTAAATAGACACGAATAATCTGTGTCGATAGACACGAACAATCTGTGTCGATAGACACGAACAATCTGTGTCGATATAACAATATATATTGAGCTGTAATAATAATTTTACATTACAAATAATTAAACGTTTCGGCACTTGCCTTCATCAGTACAAGACATACAAATAAGTATTAATCAAATTTACATAATATATAGAGAGAGATAAATCCTACCTAAAAAAATAGAGAACCAGACAGAAACAAGGTTTCAGAAAAAAGAAGAATGAAAAGGAAGTGACTTGCAGTAAAATGTAAAAACCCAATCAGGAAAAAAGACATGGCAGTTACGTAAAATTGTGGATTTGGTTTATCCCGTATGGAGTTAACGTGCCAAATCTTGATATTAACTTATTCTCCATATGGATCCTATCCGTTGTGTTACTAGTATACAGTATACCAGTAACTGCGATGTCCAAAATGCCATCATGGTTGGTGCTATTGTATGTCTTTACAGTAAGTGTCACCGAACAGATCAATAAATAAACATCTTAGCCGGGGTTCGTGTGCGGCTGTGATGTTTTTCTTTTAGACAGTTTAACCTAGATGGGCATTTCTGGCATTTTATTAAAAAAAAAATTTTTGGCATTAGTGAAGGTGGAGCGGAGGCAGGGTATCCATCAGCACGAAATTAAGCATTATGGCTTAAACAGGGAAAGCTCTCTGACTCCGACGACCCCCCCACCCCCCCACCCCCCCCACCCCCCCCACCATCTATCACATGAATTCATCCATGGCGTGCATTTAGCACCAGCTTGGGTTTCGCCACAGTAGTGTCACTGATACATTTTAATGCAGTGATGCATTTTGGCGCATACCCGAAATAATTTTTAGTATTCCTTGACATGGTTGGTGTTTTTATAAATCCTTAAATTTTAGTTGTTACTTAATAGTAATATTTTTTTTTTTTTTTTTTTAAATCCTTTACATTTTTTTTTTAATAATATGATTTTTTTGTTTACTTTTCTTTTTTAATGCAATAAAGGAATTTTGCATTAATTTATTATTTATGTATTTTTTATTTGAATTACGCCCAACAAAAGGTGTAGGCCTACCTCACAAATATTCACTACTGTTACGTAGTGTTATCGATATGGAGAAATCAATCTCTTATTCAAGTGTATGGCTCGTTCTAAAACAGTACACAACAAAAGACGATACCAAACGGTGCCTAGCTACGCCAAGGAAGGGATCTTTCAAACTCTGCACTGCTTTGAGAGGTGATCTCGTTTTAAGAGAGAAAAAAAAAAAAAAGAAGAAATTCTATGCAGATTGATGCCTATGTTTGATGTTCACTAACAAACATTTTAAAAAATTGTATCATTATAGATCTGTATTATAAGTAGTGGGAAGACAGTTTTAAGGAAATGAAGATACCGTATTGTTCCTTGTAAATGTCACATGTGTTTTCTTCATGTAAGTCTTTAAACTATGGGTGCAGCTTGCAAATAGGATGTTGAAGGAAAAAAAAATGTTTAAAAATAATAATAATAACAATAAACAGCAACCACTAATTAAGGTTGTGGAATATATTCAAGAGCTGCTCATATTCAGAACAGTACGGTATTTAGTATCGAGGGATGTAACTAGATTCACCATAAATTCTCGGATCATCAAATATATCGAGCGCTGAGATATTTCACTGGTTCCAACATTGCTCGATTTTAAAATGTGATCAAACTTACAATACTGGTGATTTTGTTAAAAATTAAACTTTTGCTTTATTCTTGTAGGCTGCTCCCCCCCACCACCCCCATCGGGGGTAGTTGACTAGTTCCGGAGAATGGGTATGCGCCCCCCTCCCCAACCCTGCATAGATGGACTGCGGTTATGACTCGTCACTTATCAGGGTACCAACACTGTCAAGTGTAATAAGATAATGTTTTTTAGCCTTGACATAATTCTTATCTGACCCATTTTTTCAACCGTCACTGGAATGTACTAGAAAAAACTTAAAACAAATGCACGGGGGGGGGGGGGGGGGAGGGGGGGGGGACGAGAGCGAAAACGAAACTATAATTTATTTATTTCTGGTTAAGATTGCACACTTTGCCTGGAAGACATTCGTTGCCACGAGAATGTGCACTCAGAGTAGTGTTTCCAAAACTGTTGGCCCGAGGACCTGCACCGGCCCGCGAGCCTGAAGCTACCGGCCCGCGAGCTTTAAGATACCGGTCCCCACAAGATTTTTATTTATGGTCAAATTAAAAAAAAAAAATGTCTAATCTGGCACCGGTCCCTGGTGCCATTTAAATTAGTCTTTCGTTCCACGAAACTGAAAAGATTGGGAAACACTGCACTAGAGTCCGTCCCCCCCCCCCCCACACCAACCTCTCTCCTTGTCACACCAGTGACATTTAATTCACGTCAAAAGTTCACCTCCCCCTCCCCCCGATCCCCCCTCCTATCTCCCCCACCCCAGCTTCATGTGACCTGAACAAGCGAATCCCCAGTGGTCACAGCTCAAGGGATCTCGCGACAAACGGCACGTGATTTATAAACCTTTTAATTGGACTCTTTGTTGACATGTCGGAATGTCGAACAGCATTAAGTGACTGAATGTCGAACAGCACTAAGTGACTGAATGTCAAACAGCACAAAGTGGCTGATCGGTGACAAATTTAGTAGAAAGGAGTCCCGGACCGCGGCAACCAAATTCAAAAAACAATAAAACGAAAAACATGTATGGTATGGTACCTTAACAGAATTAATTTTTTGATGTTCTGGAAAGCTGTCTTTATAGTTTTCAAAACATGTCACATTCGGAGTCCATAGCTCTGCACGCAAGAACAAATCATGTTACAGTGGAGTCCATAGCTCTGCGCGCAAGAACAAATCATGTTACAGTGGAGTCCAAATTTGTTCATAATAATAAAAATAATAATAATAAAGTTCATTTGAAAAATCACGCTTCATCGCCATAGGCTCGAACGCGGTACAAAGTCAAATCTAGGAGATAATAGCTAACTCGAAAAGATGGTAGACACCATCACCCCAGCAGGTGTTTGCGAAATAGATGAGTTTTCAAATCAGTTGAACCGGTTGCAATTTTTCAATTTGGTGTTAACCGGTGCGGTCCGCACCCCCCAGTAAGACCCACCTGTGTAAGACCCACCTGTAATAGACCCACCTGTAATAGACCCACACCTGTGTTAGACCACCTGTGTAAGACCCACCTGTAATAGAACCACCTGTAATAGACCCACACCTGTGTTAGACCACCTGTGTAAGACCCACCTGTAATAGAACCACCTGTAATAGACCCACACCTGTGTTAGACCACCTGTGTAAGACCCACCTCTAATAGACCCACCTGTAATAGACCCACACCTGTGTTAGACCACCTGTGTAAGACCCACCTGTAATAGAACCACCTGTAATAGACCCACACCTGTGTTAGACCACCTGTGTAAGACCCACTTGTGTTAGAGCCAGCTGTGCTAGACCCACCTATATTAGACACACTTGTGTTAGATCCACCTGCGCTAGACCCCCACCAGTTTAATACCCACCTGTCTTTTCTTTTGCCTGCCTCTGCCAGACCCGTCGAATCAAAGAGTTTCCTTGTTACAAGTTACAAGTTACAAGTAACCCCCACTGCGCGCTAGACAAGCACTAATCTTCTAGTGGAATTAAATAATAAATTTAAAAAAACCAGAAGAAGGTCTGGTGTATACTGGTCTCGATAGATGCCAGACAGAGAATTCCAGGACGGCTCATTCCGACCATGGCGTGTCGCTATGGCGTAACTAGCTCTCAAACGACACATGGACACGGGCTCCGTAAGGGTTTGTAAAAAAAATATAACGTTTATTTTAATTTATTCAGCCAATGAAAGGTCAGAAGGTTAAGTGAGAGTTTCTGAAGAATAATTCACTGTCTGCATTTGCAGTTTTAAATACAACTGAACACGAGAGAACGTGTTTCATTTTTGTAAAACTTCTCCTTTTTTAAAAAGGACTTAATTTGTTTTTTTTTTTAAATGTTATATAAATCCTTTCCCCTACCATCTACCTTCACATACCATCTTCCTTAAATCGACCATCACCCTTCACATACCATCTCCCTTCACATACCATCTCACTTCACCTACCACCTCCCTTCCCCTACCATCTCCCTTCACTTACCATCTCCATTCCCCTACCATCTCCCTTCACTTACCATCTCCATTCACCTACCATCTCCCTTCCCCTACATCTCCCTTCACCTACAATCTCCCTTCACCTACCATCTCCTTTTAAGTCTACCATCTCCCTTCCCCTACCATCTCTCTTCCCCTACCATCTCCCTTCACCCACCACTTCCTTTAACAATTCTTGGAGCAACCGCCTCTATAACAAAAATAATCTTTACCGTGACATACAAACGACCAATCAAATTGCAGCTAACTAATAGTCACGTCACGTGATATTTTCCACACGCACACACAAAGTTTAACATCCTTATAATCGTCTGCCCCGTTAACTCCATTGTTTCGATTAATCCGAAACATGTTCTTTTTACATTACTGTATTCGTTTATTGAAAGACCAGCAACTCTAAATAAAAATGCCAAAAAATGTATCGTGACTGCTGATGCAGAAAGTTTTAAGGAAACCCTCGCCCACCCCCACCCAGTGGCGTAGTGAGGGGGGCAAGGGGGGGCATCATGCCCCCGGCGCTACTCGCAAAGGAGCGCCAAATAGTATATTTTACTATAATATTGTATGGTTTTCGAATGGGGGGGGGGCTAAAAGGTATTTGGGGGGGCGCTAAAAGGTATTGTTTCCCGGGCGCGAGTTAAGCTCTCTACGCCACTGCCCCCACCCTCCCTTTTTTCATCTCAGCCCACGTCCCGGTTTGTGCAATGTAATGACATTTGTCCGTACGTCCGAAATGTGTACGCGAATTTATGCATTTTTAATTAATTATTTATGTTTTGTAGCCATCTTGAGATGGACCCCCCACCACTCCCCACCCTCCCTCCTAACATCAGAATTTTTTCTTATAAATCCTTTATGAGCATTTATGTTTAGAATTTAGGTAATGGTACGTATCATATTTAACGTCCTTCATTTTTCCACCGTTTAAAAATACCTTTCATTGTTTTTACGTCAAAACTTTGAGGGTTTACCCCATAATTGTTTTCTGCATTATTCTGCGACTTAGTGATGGCTACAGTTCTGAAGAAATCATTGCAATATTTTCCCTTCCTCTTCCCCTCGAAAAACGGGGGAAAAAAGGATTTTTGGTGATTGGAGGTGGTGAGTACGGTGAAAATTTAATGGAATCTGTTGTCATCGGCAACGAGTCTATGTGCTGAGTTTCAGCTCGATAGGACGACGAGAAGTGGGTAAGTTAGCCTTCCCAAGATTTTGCCACACGAAAACACCCGGCTTGATGTGTGGACTTGAGAACCTTTTGGTGTGGAATGGTAATACATCTGGCTTAACACCTGGGTGCACTTTAGCCCTAACTACACTAATCATCAAGTCCCTTACTGATATGACGCAGACAACTTCTTTTGCAATGGAGTTAAAGTACACATATTTTTTTCGGGGGGGGGGGGGAGGGGGGACGACGACGGGTCATCTATGGCAATATGGTACCACTCGTTTATCTAGTGGCGCCATAATCTCGGAACGCCCCCGGCGCGGTCCCCTTTCAAGTGGCGCCACAGTCCACGGTACACCACTGGTTCCCAAGTCATTTATAGAGTTATAGTCTCTAACACTTAGTCATATAGCAGCATCCTTTCCAGTCCTCTTATAGTTCTGAAAAAAAGTTTCATTGGACACAAATGATTAGTGTTGATTAACACCGCATAGGTTATGCTTTAATTAGGATAAGACAAAATACACATTTAAACGTGTATGGCAAATGTCATCATCATTACAACAACAAAAATAAAAATAAATATAATTATAAATTAAATGTACCTAATATATGTATACTAGGGCTTTACCGGGTGCAGCTTTCTTTCACCGGGTCCGAGTATTTTGAGAAAATACCCAGTGGGTCCAATAGTTACAAAAAAAAAACAAAAACAAGTGGCTATTGGTACACGGGGACCAGAATTGAGAGGTTGGGATTAAAAAACGATTTAAAATATTATTGTTGGGTTTGTAAGACCAAATGTGGTATCAAATGAAAGATAATTGAATGTACTAATCGTTTGTAAACTTAATTCTTCATTTTAACTAAAATAAACTACCACAAATGACATCCGAATAGCATTAGTCAAAATGGACCTGGACACGCAGCGCCGCCATTCGCACCCGGGTACCATTAGGCTCAATGCTATTCGGGTGTCATTTGTTTCTACAGTCCTACACCCTACCTGCCGGGCCTTTAAACAATAGGCCTACAGACAGTCCTGCACTCTACCTGCCGGGCCTTTAAACAATAGTTCTACAGACAGTCCTGCACTCTACCTGCCGGCCTTTAAACAATAGTTCTACAGACAGTCATGCACTCTACCTGCCGGCCTTTAAACAATAGTTCTACAGACAGTCCTGCACTCTACCTGCCGGCCTTTAAACAATAGTTCTACAGACAGTCCTGCACACTACCTGCCGGCCTTTAAACAATAGTTCTACAGACAGTCCTGCACTCTACCTGCCGGCCTTTAAACAATAGTTCTACAGACATTCCAACACCCTACCTGCCGGGACTTTAAACAATAGGCCTGCAGACAGTCCAACATCCTACCTGCGGGCCTTTAAACAAAAGGTCTACAGACAGTCCTACACCCTACCTGCCGGGCCTTTAAACAATAGGCCTGCAGGCAGTCCTGCACCCTACCTGCCGGGCCTTTAAACAGTAGGCCTGCAGACAGTCCTGAACCCTACCTGCCGGCCCTTTAAACAATAGGCCTGCAGACAGTCCTACACCCTACCTGCCGGGCCTTTAAACAATAGGCCTACAGACAGTCCTGCACCCTACCTGCCGGGCCTTTAAACAATAGAGCCATATTGTAGTCATCGTAGACCTGGCCACAACCACCTTCCCCAGCACCACCCACCCACCCCCACCCCCTATGTCCACTTAAACTTCAAACACGTTTAAATGAGCTTACGTTGTCAGATATTACCACCTACAATATTTGATCAAGGATCTTGCAATACTAAAATGAAATCGCAATGTCCTGTGGACAACGAGAAACAAAAATAAATTTAAAAAACCCGTGGGGGTCTCTTAGACATTAATTTCTGTATCTTATTACTTTAGACACGCCTGGGAGGGATCTATCTCCCGCGCTTTTTCATCAAGTAAGTGTTAACGTTTTGGTGACTGAAGGCTCTTTAACTATACTTATTGACGTGTAAGGGCCGTATTTGCCGGCGTACATGACGCACCCAAAGTACGCCCACAAATATAAGGGTTGCGTCTTACGAACCGATGATGGAGAATTTATTCTCCTTGAATATGTGTATTTAAAAAAAGGAGTGGGGTGGATGCAGAGGCGTAGCGTAGGGGGTGGGGCAGGGGGGTGCAGATGTACCCGGGCGCCAGCTAGTTGGGGGCGCCAAAATGTGCTTTGGTATTACTTTATTGATGAAAATAATGGGTTTGAGAGTTGAAAAAAGGAAAAGAGGGTGCTTTAAAATGAATATTGCCCCCGGGCGCCAAACACTCTAGCTACGCCACTGGGTGGATGCGTCTTATACGATACTGCGTCCTAAAGGAAGTAAGCGAGAAACAGTGGGGGGAAAACCAGTGAAAACAGGACACAATTAACAAGTAACGTGTCGGCAAGAAGCCTTCTCCATCGATAAATAACCAAGGTATAGCAATAAAAAAAAATTTATCACTTAGCTGCAAAACGACAGCAAGAGGACAACAAGAGGACAGAAAGAGGACAGTAAGATGACAGTGAGAGGACAGAAAGAGGACAGCGAGGGGGGCAGTAAGACGACAACAAGATGACAGCAAGAGGACAGTAGGGCAATAGTAAGATGATATCACGCGGAAAGTAAGAGGACAGCAAGAGGACAACAAGAGGACAGCAACATGTCATTATAATTCGTCATTTATGCCGGCAAATGCGGTATGTGTTCTGTTTGTTGTTTTCCTTACATGCGAAGGTTTCGTTCTTTGTCTCAGCTCAAATGGAGAGCAGGAAGTGGGTCGACATTCAGATGCCAGATTTGACCATCAACAAAAGCTAACGAATGGACAGAGCTACCTTAGAAATAGTCATGCAACATCACCGTAGTTCAGTCAAATGACTGTAACGGCTCTGAAGTTTGCAGGAAGATTTATTTTATAATTTTGAGTAAAATTTTTGGAAAAAGCCTAATTTTTGTGAAGAAATTTAAAACTGTCTTTATACTGTTTAGTCATCTCAACTGGAGATCAGACAAACATACAGACAAACATACAGACAAATATACATACAAAGATACAGAAAAACATACAGAAAAACATACAGACAGACATACAGACAAAGCGCAACCTAAATAAAAAGCGTGTAATACGATAGCCAATTAACATAATTTAGCTTTCTCTCACCTGACATGTGTCTTTTCTCTCACCTGACCATGTGTCTTTTCTCTCACCTGACCACGTGTCTTTTCTCTCACCTGACATGTGTCTTTTCTCTCACCTGACCATGTGTCTTTTCTTTCACCTGACATGTGTCTTTTCTCTCACCTGACATGTGTCTTTTCTCTCACCTGACCATGTGTGCTTTCCTTCACCTGACCCCGTGTGCTTTACCTCACCTGATCATGTGTGCTTTCCCTCACCTACTTCATAACTGTAGAGCTTATGTGTTTTCAGGTAGTCTTAGGCGAATCATGAGAATCATCACGTGCGCACCCCCCCCCCCCCCAAAGGGGTCGCGACCCACAGGTTGAGAACCGCTGCACTAAAGTGTAACTGCCAAATCCTGTTGAAAATGTGTGAAGGGTGTTATCCCGCATCAGTGATGAGTTATACTTTTCCTCCATTGATTTTTAGCTAACTGGTCTCTAAGAGGCGTAGCTAGAGTGTTTGGCGCCCGGTGACGAGATTCGCGCCCGGGGACAAGATTCATTTTAAAGCGCCCATTTTGTCTTTTTTCAACCCATAAAACCCATTGTTTTCATCAATAAAATAATATCAAAGCACATTTGGCGCCCTTAACTAGCTGGCGCCCGGGTGCATCTGTCCCCCCTGCCCCCCACCCTTTCGCTACGCTTCTGGGTCTCTTCGTTGATCGTGTAAAAGCAAACATGGTATCCACCCATTTTTTTACACACCCAGACACACAACCACTCATACATACACACACATATAAAGAGCTACGTTTATAGATGCTGCCGAAAACCAAAGGGCCACAGCATATAATACAAGGTGAGAACCGCTTACATATGCAATCGCCCCACGAGACCTCCAAACACTCGAAGGTCCCCTTACGGTCGTTTAGACAGGTCCTGTAATTCGTTTTTATGGACTCGATAGCATTGAACGCCTCGTTAGCGATGACAACTCTTGGGACCAGAAGTGCACTGGTCTGGCAGGTCAATTATTTGGTTGACTGTATTAAGTCAGTGCACATTATAGGTACAGATGTGTACACTGATATTGTTTCTGTGCAGACGTATAGGCTTATAATGGTATCTGTACATATTTTTAATGTGTCCGAAATAGGGTATACTTTCAATGTACCCGAAACATCGTTGACGTATAACGCATCTGTACACATGCGTATAATGAGAAAACCATAATAACTGCTTCTAATTAGTGAGTACATTCACACCTGGCGCATACATGCATGATCTTTACGCTGTATGCGTACCAGGTGTAATGCGTCTACGTTTCCACCAAATGTGGAGAAGCTATAGATATCTATTATGTGTAAAGATCACATAGATGCTTACCATATGTAAGGGTGCTTGAGAGAGAGAGAGAGCGAGAGAGAGAGAAAGAGAGAATGAGAGAGAGAGAGAGTGAGAGAGAGAGAGAGGGAGAGAGAGAGAGAGAGAGATAGAGTATACAAATGCTACAGAAATGTACAGGTGTAAACATGCTATATATTTACACCCGGAAAAAAAGATGGTACGTATATCCACCGGATGGATTTTGCAGTGGATATCTATGGAGTGTCTTTAATAGTAATGCACATTTTTCTGTGCATGTTACATTTGTGGACATTTGTCCCTACTTGATCCAATTTCTGGACTAATGTAAATTTTTAGATTATCTGTTGACTATACAAATGTAATAGATAATGTATCCTATTGGGTAGAAAAAACAGAACTGAGATATCTCTTGGGATAACTGTAAACCTCTCCTCTCTTTTTCGTGTTAAATGTACACATCTTGGGATTCCCTATGAGATAAATGTACACATATTTGAATTCCCTGTGAGATAAGTGTACACATCTTGGGATATCTTGTGAGATAAATGTACACATCTTGGGATATCTTTTGAGATAAGTGTACACATCTTGGGATTCCCTATGAGATAAATGTACACATCTTGGGATTTCTTGTGAGATAATGTGCGTATACCGGGATATCGTGTGGGATACGTGTACATAACGGTGTTATCCCTTAATTTTTTTTTTTTAAATGGAACTTTCATTTTTAGCCCCGTGACGGGTTGCACGCGTCCCGCTGATTGACGTATCTGTTAATGGGCCTTCCATTGATGGAGTTGAGGGAAACGTTTAGTTGAGCAGTTGACTCGGTGCACTTTGGGAATGTGGGCACGAGCTGTGTGCGTAAAAGAGGTGTGTGTGTTTGTGTATGAGTGTGTCGGGGGGAGGGGAAGGGGGGAGGGGTTTTTGTTTTTGAAATGTTATAATAATATGCCCACTTTGGTACACACGTTTAATTTTTATACATATTTTACACCCGAAAATATCGGTTTGACCTTCACACGTGGTACGCGTTGCGTAAGAAGATGGTCGGCCGAGGGGGGCGGTCCGCCCCCAAATGGTATTTTCCATCCGTCTCCATATGGAAGGGTGGTATTTTCAGCAATATTAAGAATATTTTCGTGCGGGAGGCTGGGAAAAAATGCTGGCTCGACCCCTGGCAGCATGTATTCTAGGTGAGATGGGTGAATAGTATATCTGGTGAGATGGGTGAATAGGATATCTGGTGAGATGGGTGAACATGATATCTGGTGAGATGGGTGAATAGGATATCTGGTGAGATACACGTGAATAGGATTTCTAGCGGGAGAGGTGAATAGGATATCTAGCGGGATTGGTGAATAGGATATATGTTGGGATACGTGAATAGGATATCTGCTGGGATACGAGAAAAGGGTATCTGGCGGGATAAATCAATCCATGGGGGGAATCAGTCAACATCCAGTGATTCACTCATCCCGTGGCTGGATCGATCATTTCGTGCGTTTTACCGATGCAATCATTTCTTCCTGTTGATCTTCCATTGTTTCAAGTGTGCTGTAACTCAACTCCCAATCATTTCTTCCTGTTGATCTTCCATTGTTTCAAGTGTGCTGTAACTCAACTCCCAATCATTTCTTCCTGTTGATCTTCCATTGTTTCAAGTGTGCTATAACTCAACTGGGTTACCATAAAACCTGGTCCATGTTCAGGTCATCAGTGAAATCGGCCGACGTGTCTCGTATATATATATGTGTACATATATATATATACAGCTACGACCTATGCAACTTACGACCATTCGACTCTACGACCACATTAGGTTTCAGATTTGTTTCTGCCTCAATTATCAGTCGAACGGCGTTGTCTGCAATCATCGGCGGTCATTAACTACGGAAAGGGAGGCATGATGCTATGATGATGCTATGATGATGCTATGATGATGCTATGATGGTGCTATGATGATGCTATGGTGGTGCTATGATGATGCTATGATGATGCTATGATGATGCTATGATGATGCTATGATGATGCTATGATGATGCTATGATGGTGCTATGATGATGCTATGGTGGTGCTATGATGATGCTATGATGATGCTATGATGATGCTATGATGATGCTATGATGATGATATGATGATGCTATGATGATGCTATGATGATGCTATGATGATGCTATGATGATGATATGATGATGCTATGATGATGCTATGATGATGCTATGATGATGCTATGGTGATGCTATGACGATGCTATGATGATGCTATGATGATGCTATGGTGATGCTATGGTGATGCTATGACGATGCTATGATGATACTATGGTGATGCTATGGTGATGCTATGATGATGCTATGATGACGCTATGATGACGCTATGATGATGCTATGCTGCTAGCCGGCGTCATCAGTTACTAAGAAATAACACGGTCACGTACAGTTAAAGCAGTGCTTTTCTTTTAAACCTGACGATGTAAAAATAAGAAACAAAATGGTGTTTTTAGAGATGATACAAATGGCATAAAAGGAACATCAAAAAATTATGATTTATGACAATAACAAAAGAAATATATGATATAACTTAACTTAGATACTTTTATAACAACACTTCACATTACTGCACACATAGCGTACTCCACTTACGACCAAATCGTGTTACGACCGGTCTGTCGGAACCGATCGTGGTCGTAAGTCGAGCACTAGCTGTGTATATATATATATATATATATATATATATATATATATATATATATATGTGTGTGTGTGTGTGTGTGTGTGTGTGTTCAAGTAAAAGAAAACAAAACTATTTTGAATACATGTACAAGCACATTTATTTTCTTGACTATATTTACATCCGGTATAAATATGTAGTATCTTTACTCCGTGTACTGTTATTCCCGGTATACAGATGAAGTATCTTAACTCAATATAATCTTTCAGGATAATCTTTCACATCTGGAGATCGTGGAGAGCTGAGAACAACTTGAGACTACCTCGCAGTGACGTAGGGAGGGTGTGGTACGGAGGGAGGGGGGCGGTCCGGACCCGGGTGGTGGGCACTTTTTTATCTTCTCTTTATTCCGGTATTGAGAGGGCGCAGTGTCGGGTGGGGGGAGTGTCTGAGTTTTGTCACGTCAACCCCCGACACCCTCGTCCCTCGTGGTTCGCTGACGTGATCTGTTCTCGTTGAGAACGCCTCTCTTTCTCGGGGTATAGAAATGTAGAAAGAACTTATTAGTGCATCGCCGTCGTATGGGCCTGACCCGACCCCTCCCCCCCCCCTTTCTGTGCCGAAAAGTGCAGTTAAGTCGCGCTATTTTCAATGTCTAGGTCGTTCTGAGGACATTTCGATCCACTGAACTCAAATATCCGAGGTGTTTTTCAGAACGAACTTTTAAACACTATTTAAAAAGTTCAGTGCTAAAACGTCAGGCACTCGAAAAAATCTGAGGATTGCTGTTGTCGTTCTTTGGCCTAACATTACCCGGATCCCACCTGTCACACAACCCAGTAGGGACATGATTCCACCTGTCACACAACCCAGTAGAGCCATGATTCCACCTGTCACACAACCCAGTAGGTACATGATTCCACCTGTCACACAACCCAGTAGGGACATGATTCCACCTGTCACACAACCCAGTAGAGCCATGATTCCACCTGTCACACAACCCAGTAGGGACATGATTCCACCTGTCACACAACCCAGTAGGTACATGATTCCACCTTTCACACAACCCAGTAGGTACATGATCCCATCTTTCACACAGCCAATTAGAACCATGATCCCATCTTTCACACAGCCAATTAGAGCCATGATCCCATCTTTACCTCAGTCAATTAGAGCCTTTCTCACAACCCAGGGGGGCCATGATCCCACCTGTCACACAGCCCAGTAGGGCCATGATCCCCATCTTTCACACAGCCAATTAGAGCCATGATCCAACCTTTCACACAGCCAATTAGGGCCATGATCCCGCCTTTCACACAGCCCAGTAAAGCCATGATCCCACCTTTCACACAGCCAAGTAGGGCCATGATCCCACCTTTCACATAGCAAAGTAGGGCCATGATCCCACCTTTCACACAGCCAAGTAGGCCCACGATCACACCTTTCACAGAGCCATTTAGGGCCATGATAATCTTATGAGCTTGCGAAGCTGAGGTCCACAAAATCTGCAGGAGCATAAAAATAAAAATACATTTTAAATTGTATTTTTAAAAAAAATATAATATACAAATTGATATTATGTATAAGTTATTTGCTTTCAGTTGAAAATAAGTCATTTTAAATAAACTTAAGAGCCACACCGGCAGACAAGGTCATCAAGTCTTATGATGGCTCATATGTAATCTTTTTAAAAAATGTTTAAAATGTTGTTGTTTTTTTTTAAAACGCTATACATAAAATGTTAAAGTGGTTTTAAATTCTATATTTCGGAACATCTCTTATATATATATTCCGCTTCTGGTGTGTCACGTGGACTGCTTCCATTTCCGGCTGCTTCCTAGCAAGCCGGCTGCCTCCAATTCAGCGCATAAAAAGAGCTCAATAGCGTGCAGAATATAATTCCCGATAACTGCGCTCTAAATTATTTTTTTTTTTATCTAACGCAACTGCGTTTGGCGCGTAATATTCACTCTTCGGAAAATTTAACCGTCTCAGTTTAAGTATGGTGTAAAAAATATTCGGTTTAAAAGTCGTTGGGAGATCAGAATATTTAATAGTTCATGGACGTGAAATAAAATTTATGCAGTGATATATCATGGGCGGGGGGGGGGGGGGGGGGGGGAGGGATGTAGCCAAAATTGGGATTCTTAAATGTGCGTGACTTGAGTTCATGTTTTGTCAAGTAACTTTAGTAGATGGGAAGTTCACGCATTGCTGCCGCCATTGTCTGGCGGGCTATATCTTTAGTGAAACTTATATTATTACATTTTTTCAGTTTGTTTTCAGTGTCTACATTCAAGCTGGAGAATTGTATGGTACTTGTTAACTGTTTCTGTGTGTCTTCGGATGGACATAGTGTTTCCTAAACCTTTGGAATTTAGATCATCATATTGTTTTGTTGTTTTTTTTTTAAAGAAAAAGAACATACATTTCGGCTGAAAGCGTCCTTCGGCGATCAGAGTCTAATTGCCGAAATGCCCTGTACTAACCCATTCCCTCTTTCGGCGATCAGAGTCTAATTGCCGAAATGCCCTGCCCTAACCCATTCCCTCCTTCGGCGATCAGAGTCTAATTGCCGAAATGCCCTGCCCTAACCCATTCCCTCTTTCGGCGATCAGAGTCTAATTGCCGAAATGCCCTGTACTAACCCATTCCCTCCTTCGGCGATCAGAGTCTAATTGCCGAAATGGCCTGTCCCAACCCTCTGGCCCCCCATCCACACCACACCCCCAAAATCCTACAGTTAGGACCATTGGTTATCGTAAACGAAAGGGTGGAGTAGTTGTATTGCTTCATCACACCCCCGCTCAGTCTCACTGGATCCAGCATTCCGGGGGTTGTCAACAGAGGCGTAGCGTAAGGGGTGGGCAGGGGGGTACATATGTATCCGGGCGCCAGCTAGTTAGGGGCGCCAAAATGTGCTTTGATATTATTTCATTGGTGAAAATAATGGGTTTGAGGGTTGGAAAAAAAGGAAAAGAGGGCGCTTTAAAATGAATCTTGTCCCCCGGGCGCCAAACACTCAAGCTACGCCTCTGCTTGTCAATCTGCGTCATGAACCCAGATACGACCTAACAGGTTGGCACCAGGGCACACTGGATCAGCTGAGCGAGAAGGTCACGTGCGACGACAGCAAAATTATACTACAAAGCTACAGACTTACAAACCTCTTGGATTTGCGACCAGTGTTTCTTTCAGACAGCTCTCAGGGTGGTTTGCACTGCTCTCCCCTGGAACACGTCGATGGCCCCCGGGGAAGGGGGGGGGGGGGAAGGGGGGATTGTGTAAAACAACAATAAAATAAAAATAAATTTTATTTTAAAAAAAAGACTAAATTGTCATTTAAAAAAAATCATTACTGGTGCCTTGAACCGACTATGCAATTATTGGAAAATGTCTGAAAGAAAGACTGTTTGCGAAGAACAAGAAAGTCTTCATTAAATCAAATGAGAATTCGAGTAAGTTAATTCAAGCAGGGGAAACGACCATAACAAAATTGTTTTTTGTTGTGTTTTTTTCCATATTTATTATTTATCTTATTACAAATACTTGTAATTCGTGGGAGGGGGAGGGTGCGGAATTATAATTTTTTTTTTTATTTTTTTTTTTTTTTTTTAAATTATTTTTTAAATTATATTTAAATTATTTTTTATTTTTTTAATTATTTTTTTAAATTTTTTTTCAAATTGAGGGAGAAGTGGGGTGTAGTGCTATATGCAAAAAAAAAAAAAAAAAAAAAAAAAAAAAAAAAAAAAAAATGAAAAGATTTGAGAACCACTGCCATAAACAAAAGGAATGGACAAGAGCCAACTGAGAAGTGCACGGCACTGAGATAAAGACTACTTTTTTTTTTCTTCTTCTTTTTTTAAAAATGGCGATTTAGTTTTTAACGACGTTATAAAATTCAAATTTGTTTGTAGGAGTTCTAGGTTTGTAGGACCAACATTCGACTAGATTTAACGAGTCCAGATATCCTTAAAATTTTCACCGTGAATCACGATTAGAACGCTTAGTGGATCAAAGATACTCACCTACCCCCCCACCCACGTCCCCCCCCCCCCCTCATTTTTTTTTTACCTTGTACAACATTTCTTCATCTTACAGCAACGTGATTGAGGCTTGGACTCTATAACAGAGCTTACTATATTTTTTTTTTTCTTCTTCTATCCCACTTTCATCCTGGGCAAACTAAAAGTCTTCTCATTTACATTCTCCTTTGCAAAGCACTTTCATCCTGGGCAAACTAAAAGTCTTCTCATTTACATTCTCCTTTGCAAAGCACTTTCATCCTGGGCAAACTAAAAGTCTTCTCATTTACATTCTCCTTTGCAAAGCACTTTCATCCTGGGCAAACTAAAAGTCTTCTCATTTACATTCTCCTTTGCAAAGCACATTCATCCTGGGCAAATTAAAAGTCTTCTCATTTACATTCTCCTTTGCAAAGCACTTTCATCCTGGGCAAACTAAAAGTCTTCTCATTTACATTCTCCTTTGCAAAGCACATTCATCCTGGGCAAACTAAAAGTCTTCTCATTTACATTCTCCTTTGCAAAGCACATTCATCCTGGGCAAACTAAAAGTCTTCTCATTTACATTCTCCTTTGTAAAGCACATTCATCCTATGCAAAACTAAAAGTCTTCTCATTTACATTCTCCTTTGCAAAGCACTTTCATCCTACGCAAAGCTAAAAGTCTTCTCATTTACATTCTCCTTTGCAAAGCACTTTCATCCTATGCAAAGCTAAAAGTCTTCTCATTTACATTCTCCTTTGCAAAGCACTTTCATCCTACGCAAAGCTAAAAGTCTTCTCATTTACATTCTCCTTTGCAAAGCACTTTCATCCTATGCAAAGCTAAAAGTCTTCTCATTTACATTCTCCTTTGCAAAGCACATTCATCCTGGGCAAACTAAAAGTCTTCTCATTTACATTCTCCTTTGCAAAGCACTTTCATCCTATGCAAAGCTAAAAGTCTTTTCATTTACATTCTCCTTTGCAAAGCACTTTCATCCTACGCAAAGCTAAAAGTCTTCTCATTTACATTCTCCTTTGCAAAGCACTTTCATCCTATGCAAAGCTAAAAGTCTTCTCATCAACATTCTCCTTTGCAAGGCACAAACTCATAAACCAGTGAGGACGTCAAAGGTACCAATACTAAAGTACTCTCGAACGTGACATGACTGTTCATCACTATGACAGCATGCACTCTTACAGCTGGGTTTTGCCTTTATTGCATCACACGTCACAGCCTCGCTCTTTCGGCTAGCCAGTTCTCTCCCCCCTTCCACCAGCAGTGGCTCTCAAACTTTTTTTTCAATTTCACCTACCCTTGATAATATGTTTTTTTCAAATTTTTGCGATCCGCAATCAGGATTTTCCCCTCCCCCCCTCTCTCATTAGAAATTGAGGATCGGGAGGGGGGAGAGGTTAAAGAGAAGGATATTAGCTGTTACCAATTTATCAACTATTTTACAAATATAAGCTATAAAAAGAAATATTTACCTAACATTTTTTTAATTGTCATAATTAAAGCACAATCCTTTAACAGCCAGAGGCGTAGCTAAGGGGTAGCATGGGGTAACAGATTCCTTAGGCGCAAGACTACTTAGGTGCGCCAAAATGTGCTTTGATATTATTTTATAGATGGAAATTATGGGTTTGAGAGTTGAAAAAAAAAGAAAAGGAGGCTCTTTAAAATGAATCTTGTCCCCGGGCGCCAAACGCTCTAGCTACGCCTCTGTTCACACCAAAGCAATTTGGATTCATTTTTTACATGCAATGTTTCCGTAGCTATTTCAAAAGATTGAAAAGTTTTACTTTTAAATGAGCATGGCACGATGTTCAATGGAAAGCTACAGATTCCAGCGGAAGCTACAAAAATTAAAAGCATACAGATTTCAGTGGAAGCTACAAAAATTAAAAGCATACAGATTTCAGTGGAAACTACAAAAATTAAAAGCATACAGATTCCAGCGGAAGCTACAAAAATTAAAAGCATACAGATTTCAGTGGAGGCTACAAAAATTAAAAGCATACAGATTTCAGTGGAAACTACAAAAATTAAAAGCATACAGATTCCAGCGGAAGCTACAAAAATTAAAAGCATACAGATTTCAGTGGAGGCTACAAAAATTAAAAGCATACAGATTTCAGTGGAGGCTACAAAAATTAAAAGCATACAGATTTCAGCGGAAGCTACAAAAATTAAAAGCATACAGATTTCAGTGGAAGCTACAAAAATTAAAAGCATACAGATTTCAGTGGAGGCTACACAAATTAAAAGCATACAGATTTCAGTGGAGGCTACAAAAATTAAAAGCATACAGATTTCAGCGGAAGCTACAAAAATTAAAAGCATACAGATTTCAGTGGAAGCTACAAAAATTAAAAGCATACAGATTTCAGTGGAGGCTACAAAAATTAAAAGCATACAGATTTCAGTGGAAGCTACAAAAATTAAAAGCATACAGATTTCAGTGGAAGCTACAAAAAATAAAAGCATACAGATTTCAGTGGAAGCTACAAAAATTAAAAGCATACAGATTTCAGTGGAGGCTACACAAATTAAAAGCATACAGATTTCAGTGGAGGCTACAAAAATTAGAAGCATACATATTTCAGTGGAGGCTACACAAATTAAAAGCATACAGATTCCAGCGGAAGCTACAAAAATTAAAAGCATACAGATTTCAGTGGAGGCTACACAAATTAAAAGCATACAGATTTCAGTGGAGGCTACACAAATTAAAAGCATAAAGATTTCAGTGGAAGCTACAAAAATTAAAAGCATACAGATTTCAGCGGAAGCTACAAAAATTAAAAGCATACAGATTTCAGTGGAAGCTACAAAAATTAAAAGCATACAGATTTCAGTGGAGGCTACAAAAATTAAAAGCATACAGATTTCAGTGGAAGCTACAAAAATTAAAAGCATACAGATTTCAGTGGAAGCTACAAAAAATAAAAGCATACAGATTTCAGTGGAAGCTACAAAAATTAAAAGCATACAGATTTCAGTGGAGGCTACACAAATTAAAAGCATACAGATTTCAGTGGAGGCTGCAAAAATTAAAAGCATACAGATTTCAGTGGGGGCTACACAAATTAAAAGCATACAGATTTCAGCGGAGGCTACAAAAATTAAAAGCATAAAGATTTCAGTGGAGGCTACAAAAATTAAAAGCATACAGATTTCAGTGGAAGCTATCGACATTAAAGCTTACAGATTTCAGCGGAAACTACCAACATTATACTTCAGGCAGAACAACAAACAAAATTAAACGACCACAACAAAGGAAACAAATTTTTTTTAATTTTTAAATAATAAAAAAAATATAAATGAAAAAAAAACAAACAAAAAAAAAACAAAGTGTGTAGAACAGGGGTGGGCAAACTTTTTGTGCGGAGGGCCACATTGACAAAGGTAAAGCTATTGGGGGGGGGGGGGGTTGCAGCATGTATATTATGTCCAATTTTTAAATATCGATAAACATTTCCCTATATTAAAATCGATAGTTTCGCATTTTAGCATTACATGACAAAGGTGTCAAGGACTGTTTAAAAAAATAGAAAATTAGAAAGAAATTTGATCAAAAATGTTTTAAAAATCATAACGGCGCATGAAATTCTGTAAAATTCAACAAAATAACTTAAAAACATAGAATTTTTTTTAAATTTCTAAATGCCTTCGAGGGCCACATAATATCAGTTGCCGGGCCGCATGCGGCCCGCGGGCCGTAGTTTGCCCACCCCTGGTGTAGAAGGTAACAATTAAGTTAGCTTCTGACATGAGTGACATGTATGGAATCAATCATGGCGTATGATGAAGCTTCTGTGTTGTCACAATCTGTTGAGATTAAGAAACCAGCCGTATTATTTTAAATATTAAAGCTGCTAAATATACGATAAAAAAATAAAAAAAAAAAAAAAAAAAAAAAAAAAAAAAAAAAAAAAAAGGGCTCAAGTGACTCCTAGCATTTGGAAAAAACCCTCACCCAGTTGTCCCCCCCCCCACCCCAAATCGCAACACACAGCCTGAGAACCACGGCTAACAGCAAGCATACGTCACACCTAGACTACTTTTCTTTTTTTTTACAGCCCGCTTGACATGCCTGTGGGATGTAGGTCAATTTTGCTAGCTTTAAGAATGCTGATCAATAATTAACCCAGTTACATTGAATCGTGACGTACGCGCACGTGACACATGGTGTAGAGGAGGGGGGGGAGGGGGCACTTTTAATCTTCATGGAAAGGCATGACGCTTTTTTCTTCTTTTTTAAAATCTTTTTAAACTTAATTTTTTTTTAAAAATGCCATATAATAAAATACCTTTTAAAAAAAAAGAAAGCAAATATACTATGTTGTCTTCAAAGATATTTTAATGTCTTGGAGGCTTTCCTTTTATAAAAAAATAATGTTGCACATTTCTCCCCACCGGCTGATCACAATATCCTTTGCGTCCGCTTAATCGACCCTACGCGATGCTCGATACATCAAACGTTTTGTGCCAAGAAAGTTATACTTGTACTGGTATACAGCTGGTCTTACACAGCTGGTCTTGCACAGCTGGTCAACTCTTTATTGACTCAGAAGTCTCAAAATTTCCCCCCCCCCCCCCGTGAAGGCTCCCAGGGGATTTATTGACACAATTTATATATAAAATTATTATATTTCGAATGCTCTTACACTTCGCTGACGGTGAGGTCCGTGCAAATAACCAAACAAACAAACGAAAAACCAACCAAACACCAAAAAAAAAAAAAAACCCAATTAATCAACCACCCACCCACAAACAACCATACAAACAAACACATAAGCAACCAACCAACCAAATAAACCATGAACCAACCACCCACCCACCCACCAACCGACCAACCACCCACCAAACAATCAACTTGCCAACTAACTAACTCACTAACTAAATAACATATTCTGGTTTGCTATTGACATGTTTCACGAGCCTGGCTATGATGGCATGACATGTGTCACGAGCCTTGCTATGATGGCACAACAATATGTGTCAAGAGTCTGGCTATGATGGCACAACATGTGTCACGAGCCCGGCTATGATGGCACAACAACATGTATCACGAGCCTGGCTATGATGGCATAACGTGTGTCACGAGTCTGGCTATGATGGCCTAACATGTGTCACGAGCCTGGCAATGATGGCACAACAACATGTTTCACGAGCCCGGCTATGATGGCACAACAACATGTGTCACGAGCCCGGCTATGATGGCACAACAATAGGTTCTTTAAAAGAACATCACAGAACTTGCCCTTTTATTCCCCAATGATTTGAGTGTTTCTAACAACAAAATTACTCGCAACTCAAAAGCCGACCGTACGTGCAACAAGACATCATTCTTCTTTCTGCCGTGTGTGGGAGAGATCTTTTAAAACATATCTGTTAAGTCACTTTTCAAACTCAAGTCGAGAGCATTTGGTGGGATATAAAGAAAATTTATTTTTTTATATATACTGGCATCACTTCTAGTGGAAGCTGTTACCACGCTTCAGCTTTCAATAAATGTTATAATGTTAGAAAGTTGGCTTGAAAAAATGTCTATGAAGTCAAATACAATACAAATCTGTTTTAAACAAGGAAAAAACCAATTGTATAAAAATAATAATAATAACAAAAGAAGTCACCTCGGTTTTACTTCTGTAACTTTCATCATCTTACAAGACCTGATTATCTCTAGGTCAAGGTTGCAGCAAGTCCATGGGCCCCGTGGCTCTAGAGCCCCGAACATGTCGGGGTAAGCTTTTTTTTAAAAAAAAAAAAAAAAAAAAAAAAAAGGAATGGTGTTGACGGTATTAAAGCAAAACTTTTGATAGAAACAATTCATTTAGATCACAACCTAGTTCGTCGCAACGACCACAATAAGTACAAATATCAAGATTTGATTCCTTGTGTTGAGTTCTTGCAAAATAGTGACGTCATCATTGATGACGTGGCAAAGTACGTCCAATTTTGCAGCCTGGCGTCGTTCATCAAATCTGAAGACACACGAATTAAGATATGGGTAGATCACATGCAACTTGAACAATGGACGTGATTGGTCAAATCTTGCCTATGTATTGAACAATGGACGGGATTGGTCAAATCTTGCCTCTGTATTGAACAATGGACGGGATTGGTCAAATCTTGCCTATGTATTGAACAATGGACGGGATTGGTCAGATCTTGCCTCTGTATTGAACAATGGGCGTGATTGGTCAAATCTTGCCTCTGTATTGAACAATGGACGTGATTGGTCAAATCTTGCCTCTGTATTCAACAATGGACGTGATTGGTCAAATCTTGCCTCTGTATTGGACAAAAGAAAAATATTAATTAAGATTTTAAAATATTACTTAACAAGCAGGATCCAAAAAAAATATTTTAACTCATTAAGAAATTATTAAACAGAAATCATGTATGTTACTTAGATTCAACCTAGCGGGTATTATTGTTGTCTTCTTCTTCTTTATATTATGGGACCACAATCAATGTATTGATCAATCTGGCTTCTATGTACGTAGAGGGGATTTGCAATCTTTCTGGTCCTGGTATTGAAGAGGATATGCAACTGGTTGCAAGGGCTACTCAGCGAGGGTATCAGGAACTGGGGGGTCGGAACGCGGGAGGCAATAGACGCAAATGTGTCAAGTGTTGTCGCCTCAACTGTTCCATTTTTAATTGTAAACAGAATACAATTTGCAGGGCCTATTTTATATCTCGTACCAGGGCCCACGCCACGCTAGCTACGCCTTTGACTGTAACAGTAACACGTGTAACACCTTTGTTACATGAACCCAGGCCGTCAAGTTCGCGCTTCATATCCCGTCCCTTAGATCACGCAGCGTACTGAAAAACTCACAAAGATATGAATGGACTAGTTTGATTCCTATCGAACATATGACTATATAAAGCTATTGTTGGCAGCAACCTTTGAAGGTGAATGTAGGCTTGGACAATGGGGAGCGTGTTCAATAAAAGCCAGATGTTTCCAAATGATTAATTTTTTACCCCCCAAAAAGTGAAATCGATACCGATTAGGATAGGCTGTTGGTTGTGTGTGTATAATCGATACCAATAGGATAGGCTGTTGGTAGTGGGCGAAGAAGCGATACCGATATGATAGGTTGCTGGTAGTGGGTGAAGAAACGATACCGAAATGATATGCTGTTGGTAGTGGGCGATACCGATAAAATAGGCTGTTTGTAGTGGGCAAAGAAGCGATACCGATAGGATAGGCTGTTGGTAGTGGGCGATACCGATGGGATAGGCTGTTGTTAGTGGGCGAAGGAGCGATACCGATGGGATAGGCTGTGGGTATTGGGTGAAGAAGCGATACCGATAGGATTGGCTGTGGGTAGTGGGCGAAGGAGCGATACCGATGGGATAGGCTGTGGGTAGTGGGTTAAGAAGCGATACCGATATGATAGGCTGTTGGTAGTGGGCGATACCAATGGGATAGGCTGTGGGTAGTGGGTGAAGAAGCGATACCGATAGGATAGGCTGTTGGTAGTGGGCGATACCGATGGGATAGGCTGTTGTTAGTGGGCGAAGGAGCGATACCGATGGGATAGGCTGTGGGTATTGGGTGAAGAAGCGATACCGATAGGATTGGCTGTGGGTAGTGGGCGAAGGAGCGATACCGATGGGATAGGCTGTGGGTAGTGGGTTAAGAAGCGATACCGATATGATAGGCTGTTGGTAGTGGGCGATACCAATGGGATAGGCTGTGGGTAGTGGGTGAAGAAGCGATACCGATATGATAGGCTGTTGGTAGTGGACGATACCGATGGGATAGGCTGTGGGTAGTGGGCGAAGGAGCGATACCGATATGATAGGCTGTTGGTAGTGGGCGATACCGTTAGGATAGGCTTTGGGTAGGGGGTTAAGAGGCGATACCGATATGATAGGCTGTTGGTAGTGGGCGATACCGATGTGATAGGCTGTGGGTAGTGGGTGAAGAAGCGATACCGATATGATAGGCTGTTGGTAGTGGGCGATACCGATGGGATAGGCTGTGGGAAGTGGGCGAAGGAGCGATACCGATATGATAGGCTGTTGGTAGGGGGCGATACCATTAGGATAAGCTGTTGGTAGTGGGTGAAGAAGCGATACCGATATGATAGGTTGCTGGTAGTGGGCGAAGAAACGATACCGATATGATAGGCTGTTGGTAGTGGGCGATACCGATGGGATAGGCTGTGGGTAGTGGGCGAAGAAGCGATACCGATAGGCTAGGCCGTTGGTAGTGGGAGATACCGATGGGAATGGCTGTTGGTAGTGGGCGAAGGAGCGATACCGATAGGATAGTCTGTGGGTATTGGGTGAAGAAGCGATACCGATAGGATTGGCTGTTGGTTGTGGGTGAAGAAGCAATACCGATGGTATAGGCTGTGGGTAGTGGGTGAAGAAGCGATACCGATATGATAGGCTGTTGGTAGTGGGCGATACCGATAGGATAGGCTGTGGGTAGTGGGCGAAGGAGCGATACCGATATGATAGGCTGTTGGTAGTGGGCGATACCAATGGGATAGGCTGTGGGTAGTGGGCGATACCGATGGGATAGGCTGTGGGTAGTGGGCGAAGGAGCGATACCGATATGATAGGCTGTTGGTAGTTGGCGATACCGATGGGATAGGCTGTGGGTAGTGGGTGAAGAATGCCAAAATTCGACTAATTAAAGCGAAAAATTAAGATTGTCGTTTAAGATTGAAATAGATTGTCGTTTAAGATTGAAATAGATTGTCGTTTAAGATTGAAATAGATTGTCGTTTAAGATTGAAATAGATTGTTGTAAAATACCGGCTCAACATTGAAATAAAACAAAATATCATCTTAAGACATCTTTACTAAACATCCACCACGTCATGCGACCCTGGCTCTGAGAGTTTTGTAAACAAATCATATATGAGATTATGTGTTTGATTGTGTGTCTTGGGGTGTATTGTGTGTGTGTTTGGGGTTCGGGATTGTGTAACTTGTTTGTGTGTGTGTGTGTGTGTGTGTCGTGGAGGGAAGGGGGGGTCTGGGTTCAATCTAAATTTAAAAAGTTGTATTAAAAGCCTCGGAAAAAAAGGGTTAACAATAAATATCCTCAAATTTAAGCACAAGAGCCTAAATATCCTTCAGATTAAAAATACATTACTATGTGAGGATTTCGTTATAAATAAATAGATAAATTAATTTTAAATTAAGCAAACCCAAACAACGTCGTTTTTCGTATAAATCCTTTATAACAGTGGTTCTCCATCTTATTAGTGCCGCGACCCTTTAATATAGTCCGTCATATTGTGGCGACCCCCCCCCCCCCAGCCATAAAATTCTTTTTGTTCCTACTTCATAACTGTAGAGTATATTCTGTTTTCAGGTGGTCTTAGGCGACCCCAGGGAAAAGGTGTCGCGACCCCCAAAGGGGCGCAACACACAGGTTGAGAACCGCTACTTTATATCATGTCACATGGAGCAATAGGGAGGCGGCTGAAAATTTGATGGAATATTCATAGACGTAACCCACTTTAAAAGAATCCCAATTAGTGCTCCCCCCGCCCTAGGCTCGCAATCGCACATGTTTTTCACGCCCCTGTAATATATTTGTATTCTAATGACCCACCCGCTTTTGTCACTAATTTTTAACGGTATTAAGTGTGTAACGGTGGGTTGTACCTGGCGTGTGTATTGAAGGAATCAAGACAGGAGCGAGACAGTACCAAGAAAGGACCAAAGGCAGGATTAAGACAGGACCAAGAACAGGACCAGGACAGGAACAAAAAGGGCCAAGACAGTATCGAGACAGGACTAAGACAGGACCAGGACAGGATCGAGACAGGACCAAGACAGGATCGAGACAGGACCAAGACAAGGACAGGAACAAGAAAGGACCAAGGCAGGATCGAGACAGTACCAGGACAGGATCGAGACAGGATCAAGAAAGGACCAAGACAGGATCGAGACAGGACCAAGACAGGACGAAAGGTTTTCAGAAAATGGCAGGGACCCCGCCAAGACACATTACATACATTTCAAGGTTGCAAGTATTGGGATATGCTTTTAAAAAAAAACCCTCAGATGTGTTTCGTGAGATTCGCCATTTATGTTACATATTTCACCATTGAGAACCGCTGATTTAAGAGTTCAGGGCAATGATTCGTAATTGTCGACCCCCCGCTACCCCCAATGTCCTAAGAGCACTTCATATCGATAGTATCGATCCTATGGTTCAGTGCGTCTTTTTTCAAGTGACCTCTCTACTTTTATCACTAGGGACTATTTTGTGACCTAGTTTCACCACCGGGCCCCCCGCCCCCATGCCCTTTTTACTTTCAGTACGCCTGGTGATATATTCATCTTTTTTTTAATTTATTTTGTACTCTGAGACCAGGGCAGGTCAGTGAGTTGTACTTTAAGCCTGTGGTTTTGTTTACGGGCGCAACGGCAACCCCCGCATTCATCAGGCCGCAGAACTGTCACAGCCCTGTAACAACACTGACGCAAAAAGGTCTCAGTGGCGTTGATAGTGTGTTCAGTGCCTCGCTGGCCACTGGGACATCATCATCTAAATGTTTTTTTAGGGGACGGGGTCAAGTGGGGGGTCTAAATCCCAGCTTGTTGGGTTGTTAATCTACTGGATGCGTCACGGTCCATAACAATGTAAATAAGCATTGCCATTTCATAATTGCTGTTTTCTCTCTGTTACTTTTAATGGGGCAACCATTTTTTTTCTCTTTCTTTTTCTTATATATTTTTTTTTATGTTATACTGTCCTAGATACTTATAACTAGTACATTTATTTCCTACAAATTCCGGGCGGAGGTGGGGGGGGGTAGGAATGCCACATACTGCTCTCTCCCCAATGACGTCACTGAATGGTCGACTGGACACAGTGGCGTAGTGAGGGGGGGCAAGGGGGCATCATGCCCCGGGCGCTACTCACAATGGGGCGCCAAATGGCATATTTTACTATAATATTGTATGGTTTTCGAATGGGGGGGGGGGCTAAAAAGGTATTGGGGGGCGCTAAAAAGGTATTGTGCCCCGGGCGCGAGTTAAGCTCGCTACGCCACTGACTGGACAAGGATTTTGCCGTCTCCACAAAAAGAAAAAAACCAAACAACTCTGCAGCTGAAAGAAAATGCCGCTCTTTCATTAAAAAAGAAGAAAAAATTACCGGCAGGGGGCGCAGAGGCGTAGCTAGAGTATTTAGATCACATGGATACGAGTCATTTTTTACACCTTCCGTCCCCCCCCCCACACTCTTTATCAACTTCGATAACCATTTTTTTTTTATCTCCGATACCCATTTTTTTCAACTCCAATACCTATTTTTTTTCAACTCCGATACCTATTTTTTCATCAACTAATACCAAAACAAGCAAAGCCCGTTTTTAGGCACAGTCTCTGTGTCTGTCTCTCTCTCTGCCCCCCTCCCCCCTTATCTTCTCCTCTACTGGGGGTGCACCGCCCTACCGCCTACGCCCCTGATAACTCTTCCCAATTGCTGTACCAAACTTAACCCGTCCTCTGCTTTGAAATGGAACTTGCTTCCCCCCCCCCCCCACACCGTTTTCATAACATTCCCAATTCCCAGATAAACAGATAATTTTCAGGCGCGTGGAAAACACGAGCAACTCATCAACCGGAAGCGCAGACATATGTCGTCAGCGGATCACCTGAAATAAACATGTTTGTTACGAGTTTGTGTGTTCTTGTTTTTTTTATGGACTAGCTGGGGAAAAAGCAAACACAAGGTACGGGGAAAATACGGGGGAAAATACGGGGGAAAATGCGGGGGAAAATGCGTGGGAAAATACGGAGGAAAATACGGGGAAGAGGTGCACCATCTTTAATAATAATGATGTGGTTTGTCATTGAATGGTGGAGCTTATAGAACATCCCAGAATTCAGTTTGGCCAATCTCATTTAATGGCGGAGAGATATCATTTAAACATCCGGGTATTACTTTTGGCCAATCTCTCAACAGCTGCTCGGTACTCCTGGGTTAGTGCGAGTCAGCAAAACAAACTACTACGAATGACATCCGAATAGCATTAGTCAAAACGGACCCGGGCACGTAATGCCGCCATTCGCACCCGGGTACCATTAGGCTCAATGCTATTCGGATGTCATTTGTGGTAGTTTATTTTAGTAAAACTGAAGAATTAAGATTTCAAACGTATAGTCCATTCGATTATCTTTCGTTTGATGCCTCGTTTGGTCTTACAAACCCAACAATACTATTTTAAATCGTTTTTTTAATCCCAACCTCTCAAATCTGGTACTCGTGTACTATGCTGGGCAGGACACTTACAAAGAATGCAAAATGACAGCGGTGTGAATAGAGTGCACCCCCAAAAAAATTGCTCCCGCAACTGGTCTAGAGGATTATATTTAAGTGTGAAAATGACATTTAACATTTAATATATGCGTTAAAAATTGCAGCTCAAGTTTAAGGACCGATTAAAAGAATTAATTTTGATTACGCTTCAAACTAACTCAGCGGTTCTCAACCTGTGGTTACCCAAGACCAAATTGGAAACACATATATATATGAAGTAACAACGAAAATAATTTTATGGTTGGGGTCACCACAACATGAGGAACTGTATTAAAGGATCGCGGCTTGAGGAAGGTTGAGAACCCCTGAACTAACTGTATCATTGAAGTGTGAGGTGAATCGAAGCGTCATGAAACTGTCACCCGAATATTCAATGATTAAAGGTGATCACTTCACAATTTTACAATTCACTGGAACCAAAGCGAAATAGAAACGTCCTCTACAATTTTGTAGTTTATTCTAGTATTTCAGTTTCATGGTAACTATATCTCACGGTTACCGGAAATTCGATCGAAAGAAATTTCGTCCACGGAAAATTGATCGACGGAAATTTGATCGAACGGAAATTTGGTCGAATCTTTTTTTCAGTTCAGACGTTAAAATTTTCGTCAAATTTCTTTTTGAACGCACTATACTTTATAGTAAAACAAAATAATGCGTTCAAAAAGAAATTTGACGCAAAATTTTAACGAATAAACTAAAACAAAAGATTCGACCAAATTTCCGTTCGATCAAATTTCCGACGATAAATTTTCCGTCGACGAAATTTCTTTCGATCAAATTTCCGGATACGATATCTCACAACATGCTTTTAAGTGTTAATTTGTTATAGGCAGTTAGTAAAATAACCTGTGCTATAGCTCACTTTTTTTTAAAATACATATAACATGCACAAATAACATACTATTGGAAAGGGCCTGGCCAGTGGCGCAGCTAGGGTTGGTGTCACCCTGTGCGTTAAACTCATGGTGTCACCCCCTCCAACACCCCCACCCCCATCATCCACGATGGATTTCTTGTTTAAATAAGTCCATAGTATAACAGTGACAAGAACGAAAACAAATTAATTGAAGGTCGGGGGGGGGGGGGGTGGGGGGGGGTGGTTAATGTATTTAAGAACTGTAACTAGTGTAACATGTGCTTAATATGGCCCGACCACGGTTACCGGAAATTTGATCGAAAGAAATTTCGTCGACGGAAAATTGATCAACGGAAATTTGATCGAACGGAAATTTGGTCGAATCTTTTTTTCAGTTCAGACGTTAAAATTTTCGTCAAATTTCTTTTTCAACGCACTATACTATATAGTAAAACAAAATAATGCGTTGAAAAAGAAATTTGGCGCACAATTTTAACGTATAAACTAAAAAAAAAGATTCGACCAAATTTCCGTTCGATCAAATTTCCGTCGATCAATTTTCCGGATACGCCCGACCACATCGTATTTGGTATCAATGGACAGCATTATTTCTCAGAATTCGGATAAATATAGCTTCCTGTCACTTACGAAAAGTTACCGAACACTTGAAATCGGCGTTGAATCAGGGTCAAAACGGAGTTTTTCCTGACATAATTAAGGAAATATTTACGTCTCATCGGTTACCCTTTCATGAAATTCGGTTAGACCGAGCAGCGTGTGCTCTGTAAATATGCAATTCTTCAATTTGGTGTCACCCCTCCCTCCCCCGAGATGATGTCACTCGGTGCGCGATCCGCACCCCCCCCCTAGCTACGCCCCTGGGCCTGGGATTTACCTTTCCAATGACACCAAGATTATCTTTCTATCACTTATAGGAGAAAAATTATGTGTTTTTATTTTTGTGTGTGATCGACCTCGTTAAAGCTAAGCAAGCAACGTGATGCAGAATTACTATTAATCATTTTAAATGTAAACCCAATCATCACGGAAGCCGTTTTGGTTGTACTACGCACTCATCAATGAAGTGAGATAACTCTTCGGATGATATTGGTGACAAGGGAAGTAAATAACCGCGGTTGACCTGCCATGGAGACTGAAGCCCGTCGGGTGTCCGCGGCGGGCAAGGCGAGGGGGTGAGAGGGGGTGGTTAACGTAAAAAAAAAAAAAAAGGAAAGGGGGGGGGGGGGTTAAGAGACAGGTTGAAATTTGAGCTCGTGGCGGGGAGAGGGGGTGGTGCGGGCGCTGTGCACTCTGTGTAACTGTGTGGGGGCCGACCGTCTCGTATCAAGACGGTGTCAAGGTCACCGGGCGAACATACTGTTATAAAACGACGAAACTTTGCCCTCGTTTCCCTCAGTTCACGCCGACATGGCCGTGTCAACAACGTCGTAGAGTGTGCCCAGTGTGGTCGGCGGGCCGTACTAGCGAGGAATTCACTTACCTGACCAGTGTTCGGATTTGTTTTCGTTACGTCTCTGTGCCAAGGTCAGTTCAATGTGTTCAATTCATGCTTACGTTGGTTTTTTTTTTTGAGTTTTTTTTTTGTTTTTTTTAAATTAAAAATAAAAAAATTATTATTATTTATTTTTATTTGTAAACGCGAATAGAAAGCATCCACGTTTTTTACCATGGCCGCCAACTTGATTGCCGTGACCCGTAAAATTAAGAATAAAATGTTTTAAAATGATGAAAAAATTTTCCTAGATGATTCCTTAAACCTAACCTGAACCTGAACCCTAAATCTATCCCTAAACCTAACCTGAACCCTAAATCTATCCCTAAACCTAACCTGAACCCTAAATATATCCCTAAACATAACCTGAACCCTAAATCTATCCCTAAACCTAACCTGAACCCTAAATCTATCCCTAAACATAACCTGAACCCTAAATCTATCCCTAAACCTAACCTGAACCCTAAATCTATCCCTAAACATAACCTGAACCCTAAATCTATCCCTAAACCTAACCTGAACCCTAAATCTATCCCTAAACCTAACCTGAACCCTAAACCTAACCTGAACCCAACCTGAACACTAAAGTCACTGTGCCTACTTTTCGCATTGGCATTATCCTTTTTTTAAATTTAATGTCCTCTATAGTTTTCATGTTAAATTTGATTTTGAGCCGACTGTGGTGGCATTCTTATATATTAATTACACAATTTCGGTTTAGTACTGAAAACTGCTAGATCAGCGGTTCTCAAACTGTGGGTCGCGACACCTTTTGGGGGTCGCACGACCCTTTCCTCAAGGGTCGCATCAGACCATTTGAAAACACATATGCTCTATAGCTATGAATTAGTATAACCGAAAATAATTTTGTGGCTGGGGGTGGCCACAACTCGATGAACAGTATGAAAGGGTCGCTGCCATAGGAAGACTGAGAACCACTGTGCTAAATGTTTTTTTTTTTTATGGTCTTCTTTAATTTTGTACTGTACCTAGTGGGAATTAGAGGCTAAGCCAACGGACAGACTATCCTTGTTTCGAGGCTATATTCTTATTTTGAGCTTGGCGGCCAAGAACTTCTTACGTTTTAATGCTGAAAAGGTTGATATGTATGTTATTTATTTCTTTTATTTGGCAACAGGCCTAGTAAGAGGCAAGCTGCTGGACAGACGAACTGTCGGAGTATTCACACTCCAATTAATCAAAGCTGAGTCGTCGTGTGACTTATGGAGCCCCCTCCCCCCCCCCCCGACCTTGGCCTTGGGTAACTTATCAGTTTTGTGCCCCCCCCCCTTTTTTTTTTTTGCATTCATATTTGATTGTTGTGATTTTTGTCACAAAATCCAACTTTAGACTCCTTAAATATCCAACGACCGCCCTCCCTCCCCCCGCCCGCCTTTGCAGTCGAAAGGGGGTGCAGGGCCCACGCGACCCCTCTGGTGCGGGTTTAGGGGGAGGGGGGAGGGAGGCGTCTTTGTTGCCTGTTGTTTTAGATCCCTAAATCTATCCCTAAACCTAACCTGAACCCCAAATCTAAACCTAACCTGAACCCTAAATCTAAACCTAACCTGAACCCTAAATCTATCCCTAAACCTAACCTGAACCCTAAATCTAAACCTAACCTGAACCCTAAACCTAACCTGAACCCTAAATCTATCCCTAAACCTAACCTGAACCCTAAATATATCCCTAAACCTAACCTGAACCCTAAATCTAAACCTAACCTGAACCCTAAACCTAACCTGAACCCTAAATATATCCCTAAACCTAACCTGAACCCTAAATCTATCCCTAAACCTAACCTGAACCCTAAATCTAAACCTAACCTGAACCCTAAACCTAACCTGAACCCTAAATCTATCCCTAAACCTAACCTGAACCCTAAATCTATCCCTAAACCTAACCTGAACCCTAAATCTAAACCTAACCTGAACCCTAAACCTAACCTGAACCCTAAATCTATCCCTAAACCTAACCTGAACCCTAAATCTATCCCTAAACCTAACCTGAACCCTAAATCTAAACCTAACCTGAACCCTAAAGTCACTGTGCTATCTTTTCGCGTTGGCATTATCATTAGCCTTTTTTAAAAATGTACTGTCCTCTATAGTTTTCATGTTAAATATGATTATTATTCTCATCGTAATTACTGGGAATATACGCGTGGCTCTCAGGGCCTTGACGAGATATTAGGAGGCTTCGCCTACCTATTGCCTATTGCATTTCTTTGTTTTTCTTTAATAACATTTTAAAAATGCGTCTACCATATTTAAACTTTGGGGCCCTAAAATATCTAAGCCCTCCCCTCCCCCACCTTCACTTTTCAGCCCCAGGGGTCGCAGCCACCCCCCCCCCCACGCGCTATCTCTGGTAACTGTAACTGTAGCGATTGTTACACCTGTTCAACTGGCCCCAGGGAAATGTCGTTCCAACACAGTTTAAGCCACATAACAGATCTTGTTGTTGCGTGGAGAGTTATGTGGCCAAATGGTGGACCGTGTACGTTTTGTCTTGATGCTTCTTAATGGTGTTTCTAGGTGAAGCGATGGTGTTTCTAGGTGAATCGATGGTGTTTCTAGGTGAAGCGATGGTGTTTCTAGGTGAATCGATGGTGTTTCTATGTGAATCGATGGTGTTTCTAGGTGAATCGATGGTGTTTCTAGGTGAATCGATGGTGTTTCTAGGTGAATCGATGGTGTTTCTATGTGAATCGATGGTGTTTCTAGGTGAATCGATGATGTTTCTAGATGAATCGATGGTGTTTCTAGGTGACTCGGTGGGCAATGCTGGTTGACGGTTGGCCATCGTGTAATTGGCTCATTACCAGTAGCGGAATAATTGGAAGACGAATCGGCACCAGCAGATTAAGTTAAATACTAAAGGCTGTTTATGAAGTTGATATATCGGGTCTTATGGCATATACGTGTAGGCCTAATTTGAGCCACAACCATTTGTCTCCCTTTTGTTTTGATCCTGACGTCAGCGTTTAAATGTGCAGTGCTATGCCCAGAGGCGTAACTGGGTTTTTGACGCCCTTGGCTCATTTATTTTTGGCGCCTTTGATAAATTGACAAATTAAAAAAATTAGAGATTTAGCGGCGCTCGTTTGAACTGGCGCAGGCCGGCGCCCTCGGCAACTGCCCCAATGCCAAGCCGTTGTTACGCCACTGGCTATGGCGCTCATTTTTACCCGCTCCTCCCTTGTTTGGGAAAGGGCTGTTTGCATTTGGGGGTGGGTAGAGGCCCAGGGGGGTGGGGAGTGGCACCGGGGGGTGGAAGGTTTGGCAAATGTGGACAAAAGGGGGGGGGGGAGAGTCGTAATAAATTGCCGTCATAAATTCTAGTTTTATTTATATATATATATATATACACATGTTAAATTAATATAAAAAAACTAGTTAAATAGTGGCTTGAAAAATGCGTATAACTTAAAATGGTGAGAACAGCAACAATTTTTCGTTGTATTTGGGGCTAGAAATTAACGCCTGTGCCATGAAAAGAAAACTGTAAAAAACATTTTTTTTTTAAAAATACGGCCCAAAAAAAAAAAAAAAAAGAAGCCCATTTATAACCAAAAAATAGAGATGGCGATTGCAGTTATTCCCCTTTGGGAAAACTGGTGATATTTTAAGCGCCAGACAAGGATGTTGTCAGCTGTTTCCCCCACAATAACATTGATAACATAGCAGTGATTAAGTCATCGGCTACTACGCGCTAACTATGCAAAAGGAGAAAGATTTTGGCTAGTCGGCGAGGAGATGAGAAGATGCTAGCAACGAATTTGCCGTCAATGCTATTTAGACATTTGTAAATGCTCTAAAAACAAACTATGCGGTATCAAATTGACTCTGTAGACATAGATTCTGAGTGTTACGAAGTTGAAATTTAGAAGGAGAAAAAATTAAGTTGTTAAAAAGGTGATGATAACAATGTTAACAATTCTGTGTTCCCCGTCCATTTCTATGTCTTAAACTTTCAAAGCTCTTGGTATTTATTTTTATTTATATCGTACTGGGGGGAGGGGGGTAAACAATTTTTAACATAATTAATTGTGTGGGAGGGGGGGGGGTTGACAGACTGAAAGTGGTTTTGACAAAGGGAAAGAAAAAAAAAAGGGGGGGGGGATTAAATAGTTAACGGACGGCCCCATAATAGAATAATTGCTCTACGGGTAAAGTGATTGATTTATTGCTCTACTGGTAAAGTGATTGATTTATTGCTCTACTGGTAAAGTGATTGATTTATTTCTCTACTGGTAAAGTGATTGATTTATTTCTCTACTGGTAAAGTGATTGATTTATTGCTCTACTGGTAAAGTGATTGATTTATTGCTCTACTGGTAAAGTGATTGATTTATTGCTCTACTGGTAAAGTGATTGATTTATTGCTCTACGGGTAAAGTGATTGATTTATTGCTCTACTGGTAAAGTGATTGATTTATTGCTCTACTGGTAAAGTGATTGATTTATTGCTCTACTGGTAAAGTGATTGATTTATTTCTCTACTGGTAAAGTGATTGATTTATTGCTCTACTGGTAAAGTGATTGATTTATTGCTCTACTGGTAAAGTGATTGATTTATTGCTCTACTGGTAAAGTGATTGATTTATTGCTCTACTGGTAAAGTGATTGATTTATTGCTCTACGGGTAAAGTGATTGATTTATTGCTCTACTGGTAAAGTGATTGATTTATTGCTCTACTGGTAAAGTGATTGATTTATTTCTCTACTGGTAAAGTGATTGATTTATTGCTCTACTGGTAAAGTGATTGATTTATTGCTCTACTGGTAAAGTGATTGATTTATTGCTCTACTGGTAAAGTGATTGATTTATTGCTCTACTGGTAAAGTGATTGATTTATTGCTCTACTGGTAAAGTGATTGATTTATTGCTCTACTGGTAAAGTGATTGATTTATTGCTCTACTGGTAAAGTGATTGATTTATTGCTCTACGAGTAAAGTGATTGATTTATTGCTCTACGGGTAAAGTGATTGATTTATTGCTCTACTGGTAAAGTGGTTGATTTATTGCTCTACGGGTAAAGTGATTGATTTATTGCGCTACTGGTAAAGTGATTGATTTATTGCTCTACGGGTAAAGTGATTGATTTATTGCTCTACTGGTAAAGTGATTGATTTATTTCTCTACTGGTAAAGTGATTGATTTATTTCTCTACTGGTAAAGTGATTGATTTATTGCTCTACTGGTAAAGTGATTGATTTATTGCTCTACTGGTAAAGTGATTGATTTATTGCTCTACTGGTAAAGTGATTGATTTATTTCTCTACTGGTAAAGTGATTGATTTATTGCTCTACGGGTAAAGTGATTGATTTATTGCTCTACTGGTAAAGTGATTGATTTTATCTCATGGTTCGCATGATCCGTTACCGCGCCTGTTACTTCCTGCATCTGGATGATGTCATCGGCGTCCTTGAACCTGTTCGAACCTGGCATAATAATTTGTTATATTTTGTAATTAATTGGTCTAGACAGAGACCAGGCAAAGGGACAGAAACGCTAACATTGTGATTATTGTCAGACCTGATCACCTCATCAGATTAAATGTGGTCCTTTAACAAGATCAGAGGGCCAAAACAGATGTTGTGTTTAAGGTTATCGGGTCTGATAGGGACTTTAGGGCTCGCTATTTCCACCTATGTCACTACTGTCGCTGATGGCTCTACTGTCGCTGATGTCATCGTCACGATCCCCGGGTTTCGGTGCCGTTAGAGCTAATAAATCAATTTACTTAAGACTTAAGGAAAACGTTGAGCTGAGCCTCTGGCTCTGTGGACTGAGGCTCAGCCCCATTACTCAAATCCTTCATGGATACTACCACCCCCACACACCCACGCCCTTTTGAGACTTGGCGGGAAGTAAAAGAAGACCGTTCTGTGACGTCGGCCTCCCGGACTACACAAGCGTAGGAGGAAGAGCCGTCCAGTGACTTTTGTAAGCCACCTGGCTACTTTTCAATTTATTTATTTTTAATCCTTCAATAGAGTTGATAGTATAATTCTCCACACCTCCCCCCCCCCTCAACACGCGTCACAACTTTGGAGCAGGGCCGGTCTTAGGCCACTGCAACCTATGCGGCCGCATTGGGCACCGCACTTTCATAGGCCCCGCGCTAATTTATTTTCTAATACAAAATCTTAATTTTCACTTATTATCCTTATCCCTACCAAGACTGGGCCCCGCGCAATCCGTTTCGCATAGGGCCCCGCAATTGTTAGGGCCGGCCCTGCTTTGGGCCCCCTTAAATACCCGAGGCTCACTGAAACGGCAGTGGCTCGTGAATGAGCCTCAAATGTTGGGCCGCACCGTACGTCATCTTCACGTGATACATCTCCCACTCCCACCCCACATGCCCCCAACATTAACTCAGTGCAAAGTAAGTGACCAATCGTTCCTATGGCATGTGAGCACTTGCGACAGGAAGCAGTCCATTGCAGCCGCTTCGGGTTGGACAATGCCCACCAGCTGTCACCGGTGTCACTGGAGCTCGGGTTCTGGCGGCCATTAAAATTTCTAGGGGGGGGGGGGTGGCATTCTACCGTCCATCTTTTCTAAAACTCTTGATGTCCGCCTGCTGGTCAAAAGAAACATACATCTCTTTCAAGTGGTCTTTGTTTTAAATCATGCCACTAGGATTCCGGAGCCTCGTTTGTTAGCAGAGCCAAACGCGATGTCAAATTACCTTAGAAATTCTCCTCGTGAAGACTGATTTGCATTACGCTACTGGCATGCGTTTGTTTCTACTCAGATCAACACAGGGGCTATACCTGGGGCTGGGGGGCGGGGGGGGGGGCTCACCTTTCAGCCGAGAGTGACGCCTTATCGAATTATATGCGTTGGCGGCCCCCATCGTATTTGCGTTATGGAGTTGTCCTATTTTAAAACCGTCGCACGACCATTTTCTTGATCGTTGTGTCAACCTTGGACATCCTTTGACATTAACTCTTTCAAGACATAGGGCACCTTATTTCATCAGCAGAAACATTTCAAAATATCAAAAAGGGATCCCTTGGCCAAACACTGTCCTGAGAGGAAATTGTATAAAATAATATATATATATATATATATATAGTATATAGTAATATCTCGAATATTGCTGGATTTACGTTCCGCGGACCTCGTTACCTACCCCCCCCCCCCCCAACCCTCTTGCGAAATGCGAATAACTGCGAAATAGGATTTATATATACATATATTGAAGCTTCACACACTTCACACACTTTTATAAACCTTTTTTTTCACGAAATAGCGGAAATTCCACTATGAAAACCCGAGGAGGAGTTTTTTTTACTGTCTAATCTATTTCAGTGGTTCTCAACCTTCCTAATGCCGCGACCTTTTAATACAGTTTCTCATGTCTTCATAGCTATAAGTACATTATGTGTTTTCATATGGTCATAGGCGACCCCTGGGAAAGGGTCGTGCGGCCCCAAAGTGGTCGCGACCCACAGGCTGAGTGAGAACCGCTGATCTATTTAAAGAAAGAATAGTATGTAAAAGGAAGTAATTACATTTTTTAAAAAGGTTGCCGTATGAAAGAAAAGCCAAATGAATAGCTCTAGAAGCAACGAGATCCTACCATTAAAAAATCGGTCGTGTGGGGCGTGGGCGGGGGGTGGGGGGTGGAGTCTTAGCTCTACGTTTAAACAAAGAATGTAATTTATCCGAGGAAGGCTGTTCGAGTTTCGAACAATCGATCGGCTCCGTGTGTACTGTGAACAATACGGATCCTTAGACCAATGAGTGTGCCACTGTCCTAGTTACACAGTTTCCGCGACATTGTGACCTGCGGTGTTTATAGAAGCTGATTGCAACAACATCCAGTTAAATGTTTTTAACGGAAAGTGGGTGGGTGGCCGGTTGGGGGGGGGGCAGTCGGGCCCATCCGTCTAGCACAGCAGTTCTTAACCTGTGGGTCGCGACCCCTTTGGGTGTCGAACCATCATACCTCAGGGGTCGCCTAAGACCATCGGAAAATGGCTGTACTTTACAGTAATGAAGTAGCCACGAAAATAATGTTGTAGTTGAAGGTGGCCACAACATTTAATACAGGGTTACGGCATTAAGAAGGTTGAGAACCACTGGTCTAGCACAACCCATATGACTACAGTGATCAAATGTAATCAGGGAATATATAATTAACAGAAGAAGATGGCTGGTAGCATTGTACAAGAAGATGGCTGGTAGCATTGTACAAGAAAATGGCTGGTAGCATTGTACAAGGAGATGGCTGGTAGCATTGTCAAGAAAATGGCTGGTTGCATTGTAAAAGAAGATGGCTGGTAGCATTGTACAAGAAAATGGCTGGTAGCACTGTACGTTTGTTTAAAGTTTCAAATGCCTCAGCCATGGGCGCCCGCAGAAAATTTTATGGGGGGGGGGGGCAAAATATTTTCTAAGGGTGGTGGGCAAAATATTTTTAGTAATGTTTTAATGTATTTTTAATTTACTGTAGCGTATTTGTATGGTGAACGAACGGACAGGACACTGTAGTAATGAAGGGCATACTGTAGCAACAAATTTTTTATTAACACAATATATGTATATAAAAAAATATTACAACATAAATTTAAAATAAAATGTATTCTTTAAACAAGTCGTCTGTTATCGCTACCAAACATATCTCCAATTGTGTCCATACAGTCTTTTTTTTGTTGCAGTTCACTTTGTCTCTGTGTACGCTTAACATGCACAACCCAGACAGACGTTCATCTGACATTGTAGATCTAAGCAATGTTTTTACACGACGTAATGGGCTGAACGATCGCTCCACCGTACATGTTGTTGCTGGTAATGTTAGCAAAACTAGTAAGGCATAACTGACAGCCGGATAAAACTTTGTAAAACTAATTATGATAGATAATATAAAAAATAATTACCCAGCAAAACGAGATCAGATTAGTTAATTTCTCTTTATTTCTTTTTATTTTAATACATTTTTTGGGTCTATTTTTGTCTAAATATTTTTTTAATCAATCAATCCAGGGGGGGGGGGGCAAGTGCCCCACGTTGCCACTACCTGCGGGCGCCCGTGGCCTAAGCCTGTATAACGATAACTTTTGTTTTCCACCGAAATATCTTAGAGCGATTTAAATGTTAATATTTCTTATGCTTAAAAAGATGCGTGTGTGTGAGGAGGAGGGGGGGGGGCTCAAAACGCCCTGTGGCGCCGCAGCCTCCTCGGCTTCGGAAGAAATCGGGCAGGTTTTCTTGTTGTTTTTTATTCATTTGTTTTGTTTGTTTTTTTCGGTTTTAATGAACTTATTTCATCATCTAGAAATAGGTCTAGTATCTAAATCTTATGGGTAACCTCTAGCACAGGGGTCTGGAACCTATGGCTCGCGAGCCAGATGTGGCTATATTGATCGCTGCATCTGGCTCGCAGACAAATGTTCGATTATAAAAAAAATAAATGTTTCTTACGACCCCTTTGATCTACATATTAATTGCATATCAATACTTCATGCAACATATGAGCTAAAGTCTACTGCAGCTCAGCATCAGATACATACTTATTGCATTTTAGTGTTGAAATTACACAAAATGCACACATTTATTTGAATTTATAGTTTTAAGCATAATGTATGGCTCTCACAGAATTACTTTTCAAAATATGTGGTGTCCATGCTCTCTCAGACAAAAAGGTTTCCGAACCCTGCTCTAGCAGAAAGGGACGTCGTGGTTTCACTATAAGGTGTCGTGTCCCTGTCTGGTGCCGTGTCACTGTTTGGTGCCGTGTCACTGTGTGGTGCCTTGTCACTGTGTGGTGCCTTGCCGCCGTGTGGTGCCGTGTCACTGTGTGGGGTCGTCTCACTGTGTGGTGCCGTGTCACTGCACTGTGTGGTGTCGTCAGCGCCGATTTAACCTTTTTTGAGCCTTGTGCAACAAGAGGAAGTAAAGACAGAAATCAGCCGTTGAAAAGGATACACAGGAATTATATAAACAGACAAGAAACCCAGACTAACCGTCAAAAGAGGATACAGCTGAATTTTAAAATGCTTTGAAATCCAAGTCCGACTGTTTTAATTAGTTTTATCGAAGTTAAGATCTAGACGCCGAATCAGGGACGTCTTCAATGTCAAGATGTGTCCAGATTTCCGACTCGCACAAAAAACTATTATTTAAAAAATGTGACAATTGTGTAACTTCAAGTAGTTCTTAATCCTGTTTGAGTGAAGGATCGATTTACCCCCCCCCCCAACCCCACCCATCCCCCCCCCCAACAGAAAAATATAACATAACATTCTACTGAAAGTCTTGCTTCCCACCCTGGGGGATTAGGAATTAGGGCAATCGAATTCTTCCAGCTGTGTCCCATTCCAGGAATAATTGCTGAGTGACGAGCAACCTGGAAGTAGTCAGGTAAAACTTTCAAAGCTGTTACGGATCGATCAATTTTTATTTTATTTCGTTTTATGTCTGTCTTTTGGGTTAAAAGATGTAATCGATTTTTGACCCACTTCTGCCCGAAACGATATTCCCGATAAATGTGTGCGTTTTAAAAAAAAATAATATCCAAATAGCAAAATATCTCTCTATAAATGCTGTGACATTCCCGAGTGGATGGGACTCGTTAACCTTGAATGGCAACTGATCAGACGAGATGGAAAAGTTCTAAATTCAAATGCGGAGATGGAGTCCCGTTGGCGGTATGCCTCCTGCGACACCACTGGTGCCAAGGTGTATCATCCACACAACGCCTGGTCGTCTCCGAGCGTGTTAAGCCCTAGAGAGCAGCGTTTCCCAACCTTTTCTACACTCTGCAACCCCCTGCGAAAAGGGGTTTGTAATGTGATGGCAAAAAAATCTATTATTAGAACATCCGGGTATTCCGTTACGAAGTGGTTATTGGTACCCGGGCACCAGAAGTGAGAGGTTGGGATTTAAAAAAACTATTTAAAATATCATTTTTGGGTGTGTAAGACAAAATGAGGGAACCAAATGAAAGATAATTGAATGAACTATACGTTTGTGAACTTAATTCTTCAATTTATCTACAATAAACTACCACAAATGACACCCGAATAGCGTTGAGTCTAATGGTACCCGGGTGCGAATGGCGGCGCTGCGCGTCTGGGTCCATTTTGACTAACATGACTTAAAATAACACAGCGCGATAGAGGAAGGTGCTAATGTTAAGGGATATTACAATTTTTTATAAACGTTTGCGTCATAACTTACAAGCGTATGTCTCCTCTGTTCTCATAATCCGCTATCCTCGCAACGCCCCCCTCCCCCGAAATGCTTTCTTGCACCCTCCCCCCTGGCAGGAGGTTCGAGAACCCCCCATGTGGGAATAAACATGCTATTGTGTTTTAAAATTCAATCGATGCCTATACCATGATAAAATTGGGTCAGTCCATCGATCTGAGTGAGGTCAGAGACAGTTCAGCAGCGCGCACGGGGAGCCCTCTCTCGCTCCGCACCCCTTCACCTTAGCGCGGGCTTCTTCAGCCTGGTTTGCTCCCACACATACGCGGGCAATCATTAGTTGTTTGATCCTCTTTTTTATTGGTAAAAGGGGGGGGGGGGTTGGGGGGGGGTTGGGGGGGGGCGAAAATCAGGCTTTGTCCCGGGCGCAGGTTTATCTTCGCACGATCCTGAACTGACACACAAAGTTAGAATTTAAAAATTAAAAATTAAAATGTCAATAAATAACAATAACTAGATATAGCCCGCCAAATATTGGCGGCAGCAATGCGTGAAATTCCCATCTACTAAAGCTACTTGACAAAGCATGAACTCACGTAACGCACATTTAAGAATCCCAATTTTCGCTACGCCCCTTTTCCCCCATGATACGTCACTGCAAAATTTTTATTTCACGTCCATGAACTATATTAAATATTCTGATCTCTTAACCACTTTTAAACCGAATATTTTTTACACCATACTTAAACTGAGACGATTTCATTTTCCGAAAAGAAAATATTACACGCCAAACATTTAGCGTAGTTATCGGGAATTATATTTTGCGCGCTATTGAACTCATTATTGAACCATACTTTCTTTCAGACATTTAGAATTATTTAATTTGTAATATACTCTCAATACCAAATTCGCTGATTAGGAAGCAGCCGGAAATGGAAGCAGTCGATTAGGAAGCAGTCCACGAGTCATATCAGAAGCGTAATATATATAAGAGATTCTATTTTCTTTTTAAGAATGCTACCCATTGCATGTAAAATGTACAATGTAACCAATGTAAACAAGGTAGCCAATGTAACCAATGTAAACAAGGTGAGTTATGGTGAGAAATGCGTTGAGATCGAAGCAATAAGAAATAAACACAGAAGTAGAGAAAACATTAAGAAGGCCAATACAAACACACACTCAAATGCTGAGGTTTTCGGGCGAGACGCCCTCGACAGCAAAACTGCTGAGGTTTTCGGGTGAGACGCCCTCGACATCAAAACTGCTGAGGTTTTCGGGTGAGACGCCCTCGACATCAAAACTGCTGAGGTTTTCGGGTGAGACGCCCTCGACATCAAAACTGCTGAGGTTTTCGGGTGAGACGCCCTCAACATCAAAGCTGCTGAGGTTTTCGGGTGTGACGCCCTCGACATCAAAACTGCTGAGGTTTTCGGGTGTGACGCCCTCGACATCAAAGCTGCTGAGGTTTTCGGGTGAGACGCCCTCGACATCAAAGCTGCTGAGGTATTCGGGTGAGACGCCCTCGACATCAAAACTGCTGAGGTTTTCGGGTGAGACGCCCTCGACATCAAAACTGCCGAGGTATTCGGGTGAGACGCCCTCGACATCAAAACTGCTGAGGTATTCGGGTGAGACGCCCTCGACATCAAAACTGCTGAGGTTTTCGGGTGAGACGCCCTCGACATCAAAACTGCTGAGGTTTTGGGTGAGACGCCTTCGACATCAAAACTGCTGAGGTTTCGGTTGTGACGCCTTCGACATCAAAGCTGCTGAGGCTTTCGGGTGTGACGCCCTCGACAGCAAAACTGCTGAGGTTTTCGGGTGAGACGCCTTCGACAGCCAAACTACAGAGACAAAGAAACTTTAGCTGATACACAGTTGTCCTACTTCACGCTTTTCCCTGCATTGCTTACGTGTATCAATGCAATGAAACCACACTTCCGTTTACTGCGACGACTAAAGGAATCTTGAGGAAATCAAATGTTGTAAAACGGCTTGATTGGATGAACTTGATCACAATGTCTTACAATTGTCAGTGTCTTGTAATTGTCATTCTGAACTAATGTCATTATAGTCGAGGGTTCATTCGCAGCCGAATTGTTTGGTTATTGTTGTTTTTTTTGGCCATGTTAACAAAACTGATTATCGTTTCTTCTCCTGCACAAATACTTGCCTAAATGAAAAGAACTTTACAGCAAGCACCGTGGTCATCAGTCTGGAAATTCTCTCCCCCCCCCCAACCAGCCCGCACCCCCACACCACACTTGTTTTTAGTTTTTAAAATTCCATGTAAATCGCTCCATGTATTTCTTTCTTGTGGTCACACTATCTTGAGATTATTTAGCTGCACCAGAAAATTCCCCCCCAAGGCGTCTGTCATTTTTTTAAATGGTGGTGTTGTGGGGGGGGGGGGGGGGGTGTTCGTGACGCACTTCATGAATTATTTATTTTTTTTGCCTCCGCCAGGTCAAGGTCGAATTGGTTCGTTGGGTCGTCGGTTTACAACAAAAAAAAGTTGAATTCTATGGTCCAGTGGGTGTTCGACTTCTCGTCATGTATAGGTTTTGTCCGTAACCTTATTCACCCCACCCACTGGTGTAGGAAGAGGGAGGAGTATGTGGGTAGCATTCCGCAGGTGGCAGATTTTTTAAAATATATGATTTGGGGATGGGGGAGGTAACTAAATATGGTATTTTTATGTGTTTTGTATGTGAGGTTGTTTCTGTAAGGGGGCTAAGAAAGCGTCGAGCGCCACCCCGGGGCGTTCTAAACTAAGAAAGCGTCGAGCACCACCCCGGGGCGTCCTAAACTCAACCAATTGCAGTATTTCTCAAAACAATTTTGATGGTTCTAACATTTTTTTTACACCCTTCTCCCCTCTCCGTGACCTCCTCATATATGTAATAAATTTATACACAAACTGCTCTTTTGTATATATAAGGTCATTTCCCCCCCCCCCCCCCATGTTGAGGACTAGTGATGACCTTTACCTCTGCACCCAAGTCTCACGTATGACCCGAAGATGTGTCCTCCCCCCCACCCCACCCTTTTCTCTTCTCCCTCTTTTATTTATTTAATTAAAAAAATATCCTTTTATCCGCACTTACCCCACCCCGCCCCTTTACTCCGAATCTGGAACACCCTCCCCCTCCGTCACCAGTCCCGCCCACCCCCCCTCCCCCTATGCTCTATATCTCTGACAGCGCGTGTTTTGTTGTTGTTTTCTGCTGCTGTAAAGTATATCAAGGTTACGCGGGCCGCTGCAGGTTCACGTGGGTCGCCAAAAACAGCGAAGTGGTCCCCCAACAGTTTGAGCTTTAAACACAAAAAATTTAATTCAGAGGTACTCAATCGAAACGTTCCGAATCAGGGGGGGGGGGGTGGTTTCCCAACCTGGGGTGCGATGTAGCATTTCGGGCGCCGGGGGGGGCGGCGGAGCGGGGGTGTCGCGAGGTAAAGAGATTTTAGGAACTGCTGAGACATCAATTTTTTAAGTTATCATTAACGTTAAAATTATTTTTTTTAAAAAGAAGAAAAAAACACGTTTCCTTCATGAATTAACACCGTCTCATTTTTGTAATAAAAACAAGCTACGATCCCGCCATACACAGGGGCGGCCCCCAATGTGCGAACTTCCCAGGGGCGGCCCCCAATGTGCGAACTTCCCGGGGGCGGCCCCCAATGTGCGAACTTCCCATCTGCTAAAATTACGTGACAACACATGCTTTCCATGAGTAAAAGATCGGCGCCATCTGGTGGTGTCAGTGACGTCTTTACATAGAGATTCGCGTGTTTTTTGTTGCGTCTCAGTTTTATTCTCCAAGCTCCAACGTCCTCTTTGCCATGCCATAAATAAATCAGAAGTATGATAGTTTCATAAGTCGAAATACGTGTTACTTCTGTATGGGGGAGCGACACTTGGCTAAACAATATCTAGGCGGGGTGTGGAGTGGAGAATGGGATAGCGAGTGGAGAAGGGATGGGAGTGGAGAAGGGGTGTGGAGTGGAGAATGGGATGTGGAGTGGAGAAGGGATAGGGAGTGGAGAAGGGATGGGGAGTGGAGAAGGGATAGGGAGTGGAGAAGGGATGGGGAGGGGAGAAGTGATGTGGAGTGGAAAACGTGTTTGAAAGAAAAAAAACTGTCTCAAGTCCTGCCCCTCTGGAAGCTTTTTGTTAACGACACGAGAAAGGCCACTTAGCACCTACAAAGATGTGCCGGCGGCCACTGGGGTTGTAGCTGATAACTATGCGAGGTATCTGCTACCCGTGGTTACTAAATGATATCTACGTGTATAGAGACATCCCGACTATGGTGCCATGTTAGGTCTCGTTTAAGAACCCTTTTGTAATGTCCAAAGCGTGACAGAGCCAATGAATGTTTTTTAATATATATATATATATATTATGTTTTCTATCCCCCCCCCCCCCAAAAAAAAAGTCTTATACTCACTGTGCATCCTATATTGGTTATCATTTAATTTAATTATCATGTTACGCTGCTCTGCTTTACGCCCAAAAGAAAATTCAAATTTTAACGACACTTTGCGACTCAATGAGACTCCTGTAGCTCATCTATCTAATCCAGCGATCCTCAACCTGTGGGACGCGACCCCTTTGGGGGTCGAACGGCCCTTGCCCAGGGTTGCCTAAGACCATCGGGAAACACATACTCTACAGCTATAAAGGGAGCAACATACTCTACAGTTATAAAGGGAGCAACATACTCTACAGTTATAAAGAGAGCAACATACTCTACAGTTATAAAGAGAGCAACATACTCTACAGTTATAAAGGGAGCAACATACTCTACAGTTATAAAGGGAGCAACATACTCTACAGTTATAAAGAGAGCAATATACTCTACAGTTATAAAGGGAGCAACATACTCTACAGTTATATAGAGAGCAACATACTCTACAGTTATAAAGAGAGCAATATACTCTACAGTTATAAAGGGAGCAACATACTCTACAGTTATAAAGAGAGCAACATACTCTACAGTTATAAAGGGAGCAACATACTCTACAGTTATAAAGAGAGCAACATACTCTACAGTTATAAAGGGAGCAACATACTCTACAGTTATAAAGAGATCAACATACTCTACAGTTATAAAGAGAGCAACATACTCTACAGTTATAAAGAGCGCAACATACTCTACAGTTATAAAGAGAACAACATACTCTACAGTTATAAAGGGAGCAACATACTCTACAGTTATAAAGGGAGCAACATACTCTACAGTTATAAAGAGAGCAACATACTCTACAGTTATAAAGAGAGCAACATACTCTACAGTTATAAAGAGAACAACATACTCTACAGTTATAAAGGGAGCAACATACTCTACAGTTATAAAGGGAGCAACATACTCTACAGTTATAAAGAGAGCAACATACTCTACAGTTATAAAGAGAGCAACATACTCTACAGTTATAAAGAGAACAACATACTCTACAGTTATAAAGAGAGCAACGAAAATAATTTTGCGATTGGGGGGTCGCCACAACGTGAGGTTGAGAACCACTGATCTAATCCTTTCTTACCATGTTCTCTCATATCTTCCCAAATTGTTGACCTTTTATTTTGATAGATTGAAGAAGAAAGACTCCATATTTAAAATTCCTACAGATTTAGATACACAATATAAATATGAATGTAGTTAAGAAAGAACACCGATAAATAAAAAAAAAATACAGACTGTCAAGTCGAATTGTAGTGGGGTTAAACGACGCTCGACTGAGAACCGTTGCATATTATAAAGTATAGGTGTTAAATAATGAAGGTTCCGTGAAACCCGGCGTGGAACCCAGATGCGTATATAGGAAAGGGGATTCATGGGTCGTGGTTTCCCTTGAGTGGCACTTGTTTTTTTTCCTTATGTAGTGGGGCGGCGTTTTCGGAGAACTATTTTCTGTTGGTTTTTTGTTTTTGTTTTTTTGAGTGGAAGGGAGTGGAGAAAAAGCTTAACCCACTCCGGGCGACACTTACCCCAGCTACGACACTGCGAGAACCCTTAACTACAACATGTCCTTGCACTCCGAGTAGCTTACCAAACAGGGTTGCAGCACCTAATCTGTCAATCAAGACTGATCTACTTTTGAAGGCGGTGACATGTTTCATTGTCAGGTTAATGGAAATTTCCGTTGAGGTAGTGCGTACTTGGCGCAAATAGATCGTAGCTACGGTCAACATATTGCACCCGAGAGGGGATCTGTTGTTCCCGAGGGGGGATCGTTAGTACCCGAGAGGGGATCTGTTGTACATGAGAGGGGATCTGTTGTACCTGAGATTTGTTCTGTTGTACCTGAGATGGGTTCTGTTGTACCTGCGATGGGTTCTTTTGTTCCTGAGATGGATTATGTTGTACCTGAGAGGGGTTCGTTTGTACCTGAGAGGGGTTATGTTGTATCCTAGATGGTTTGTTGTATCCGAGAAGGATTCTGTTGTACATGAGAGGAGTTCATTTGTCCCTGAGAGTTCATTTTCCACCTGTGTGTGGTTCTTTTGTATTTGAAAAGGGTGAGGGTGTATGTTGAAACAGGTGGATTCTGTTGTACCAGAGAGGTTCTTTTGTCCCTTAGAGAGGGTCCCGTTGTACTTAAGAGGGGATCTATTGTACCAGAGAGTGGGTTTTGTTGTACATGAGAGGGGCTCAAATGTAGCCTAGAAGAATCATGTTGTACCTGAGATGGGAGGGGCCTGCTTCACCAGAGAGGTTGTTTTGTTGTACGTGTGATGTACTCTCTTGCACCTTGCAGGAACTTATTGCAAACATTTACATGATTCCCAACTTTAAAAAAATAAAGAACAAAGTAATAAATTTACGGAACAATGTATCTAAACAACTGACTAGTGGACTCCTATAAACATGTAAAGCCTGTGGCGGATAGAATACTCACCTTCCACGCTATGTACCGTTGTTAGGTACGCTCACCGCTCTATGGTTCACTCGCAAAGCTCACGTTGGTTCGCTCGCTAAGCGCCCGTTGGTTCGCTCGCTAAGCACCCGTTGGTTCGCTCGCTAAGCGCCAGTTGGTTCGCTCGCTAATCACCCGTTGGTTCGCTCGCTAATCACCCGTTGGTTCGCTCGCTAATCACCCGTTGGTTCGCTCGCTAATAACCCGTTGGTTCGCTTGCTAAGCACCCGTTGGTGCGCTCGCTAATCACCCGTTGGTTCGCTCGCTAAGCGCCCGTTGGTTCGCTCGCTAAGCACCCGTTGGTTCGCTCGCTAAGCGCCCGTTGGTTCGCTCGCTAAGCGCCCGTCAATGGGCAACTTTTTTTTTTCCTTAGATTTTTGAATAAACTTACTTAGACATTTTCATTTCATTCGCATCAGTTGAGAATCTAATGGACCCTGGTCATGTGAATATCATATAATTGTCGACAACTAGCGCACTTCAATAATAACTTTCCCTATGTAGTTCAACTTTAGTGAGTCATCACGGGGTGTATAAAAAAAAACAAACCTAATAATAAAAACAGAATATAAAAGAATTCAATTCGATTGACGTTGACAGCTGTCGCATAGGCGGAGTATCTGTAAATGATTCAATTAAACCATTATAACATATAATCATGTACAGGTCAGCGTGTTTATTCTGTTTTTATGTTTTTACAGTGTTTTTTTTTAATCGATTACGTCGTTGTTTCAAGTGATTGCGACAAGTCAATAAAATTGAAAAAAAAATTGTAGCTGTTCGGGTGCTTTATCTCTAAACCTCGTCATTTAGGGGGACTTGGGGTAAAATGAAACAGACACCGTTCTTTAAAAAAAATAACTCCATTTTAAATGAAGGTTCTTTATCTAATTTTTTGTTTGCTGGCATCCGTCCGTCACAAGGTGACGATGGTATGGAATTCGCAGGACGAAATCCACAAGGCCTGGAATTATTCTTTCTAGGATTAATAGCTGGTTCCTAACAGCAAATCGCCTCTCTCCACGCCGCTGGATGACCCCAAGGGAACCTCATGTGGATGATACAGCTTGGCACCAGTGGCGTTGCAGGAGTTGCCGGAATGTTTCATTGTATCAATGTTATCCGCCTATCTCCGGGTTTCAATTCAGAGTTGCCTTCTCTTAGATGAGTTGCCGTCCCATCCACCCGGGAGTGCTGGTGGTGTTTTTGCTTGACTGGGCTTTGGCGGGGATTGAGCTCCAGACCATCAGCTTGAGATTTGCTCAGTTCAGACCACTCGGCTACCCAGCACCCTTTATCTAATTAATTTACAGAAAATAAACTATAAGCAAGAAAAGAAAAGAAATAAATATCCAAATACAAAGAATAATACAAAATCTTAATGTTCACTTATTATCCGTATACCTGTCCAGACTGGGCCCTGCGCAATCCTTTTCGCACAGGGCCCCGCAATTGTTAGGGCTGGCCCTGCATGTAGGGCACGTGCCTCGAATAATTCATGAATTAACAATAGCCTCGTCTGGAAGAAGCAGATGATCTATAGATATACCACTTTGGCTTGCTGGTGACATCTGTTGTCTAGTCTTTATATGGCTATTTAACGTACTGTTATCAAAATAGAGAATTTGATCTCGTATTGAAGTTATTGGCTCGTTGAGAAACAGTACACTACAAAAGACGATACCATAATGTATATACTATAATAAAGAAACGATACCCAAACGAGGGCTAATTACAATTAATAAATTTCATTAAGTTAACTAAAAAATCAACAAAGAAATTAAATTTAAAACGACTTACAGTATAATGATGGCTGGTACCGGTACAATGTTGAAGAAGATACAATGTGTTCCGAAAGGTACAAAGTTGAAAAAGGAATATACACACACAAAGCAAATGTTAGTAAACAAAACTCTGTCTCATATAGCACATCTCTATGGTAATGGTGGTAGCCTCTGGGCGCATATATAGTCTGTTTCGGAGTTATTTCTAGAACGGGCTTACACAATATTGTTTTCCTTTTCTTGATTCGTCTCGACTTTTCTGCATCATTCTAATAATACAGGCCATAGATTTTTATTCAGTTGTAATCGAGGTCAAGGGAGACTATTTTTGAATTAGCCACACCTTAACAGCGCTGCCGAACTAGGGGGTCAGCTCGAGTTCATTCACTAGAAAAAGAGGAATGAAAGTAAACGAGACGCGTATAATGAGTTCGCTTTCTGTTGTTGTTTTATTTTCCCACACATTTCAGTCTTGATATGGGGCGGGTAACTTGATGAGTTTTGCTGATGGTTAATGTACATGAAATGTTCTGAGCGTAAAACTGATCTCCCCCCCCCCCGCCCCCGCGCCCCCCCCCCCCAAAAAAAACACCTTTTTTTTTCACCCTTTTTTTTTCAAAGTACGGCGCAATCATCAAAAGAAGCATTATTTAACCCAAGTGAAGCGTTTTAAATCAAAATGAAAATTAAAAAAACAATTGAAAAGAAAATTTTTTTCTAAAAAAACTGTCAGTGTGTTGTGGATTTGTACAAATATTTTTACCGTAGGACATCCTGGAAAAATAGCGCCGTCAAGTCAGCTTTATGTTGCTCTCGGTGGTGTGAGGTCAATAGAAGCCCTTATCGCAGTCAACGTTTTGAGGACCTTTTTTCTTTCTTTAAATGATAACAATTTGGATGGAACTGTCACAATTTAAATGTCGTATAAAATGCAAAATGTTTTTTAATATCAAATTCCTTCCATATTGATTGGAATGTATTTGTAATTTTAGAAGTGGAAATGTCGTCTACAGCTAACACCATCGTATCCCTACGTATATTTGACCCCCCCCCCCGCCACACACACACACACATACACTTTTTCTGTGGCTGTGAGACCAAGACCAAAGGTCCTTGCTGGGATATTAACTAGCTGCGCAATCCTAGACAAGCCTTTTAACCTTAACCTACAAGTTGGCTTAGACGTTGGATTACAAGGTGACTTACAATTTTACTTACACGTTGGCTTACAAGTTGGCTTAGAAGTTGACTTACAAGTTGGCCTGCACGTTGGCTTAGAAGTTGACTTACAAGTTGGCTTACAAGTTGACTTACAAGTTCGCTGTACACGTTGGCTTACAAGTTGGCTTACATGTTGACTTACAAGTTGGCTTAGGCGCTGGCTTTCAAATTAGTTTAGAAGTTGGCTTACACGTCGGCTAACAAGTTGGCTTACAAATGGGTCTACAAGTTGGCTTACATGTTGGTGACTGAACGTCGGCTTTTCAACTCGTGTCAACATCCTCCTCACATGACAGGTTGATAGAGAGACAACGATGATAACCAATAACGTGGCTAGCGCCAGGAGCACTCTTTGTGCTCAATCTATTCTTTACTGTCAACCAGTATGACAGCATTGAAAGATAGATCTAGAAGACAACTGCACTACTTTTTGACCCTGCATTTTACCTATGCACAAAGCGCCGTCCTTGTGAGGCGTTGATGACCAGATCAAATTTCTGATATGGGGAAACAAAATTCGAACCATCAACTTTGATTGAAGGCAGGGTGGTGGTGGGAACAGAAAAAGTGGTAGGGGTCCGTCCAGAGGTCTCCCAGCGGCTCTGCTCACGGGCAGTGCTACGACTCTATGCGGCACATATTTACCAAACACGTATTTTCCCGCCAAGGTTGTTTCCTTTTTAATAAACCTTATCTGTCCCCCCCCCCCCCATAACCTTGAGCTCTTGCAGTGCATGCAACATGTTTGTTGAATACAGCGTACTGCCTTGGAGTGCAGTAACGTCCTCATAGTTTAATTCACAATGCTTTTTTTAGACCCAAAACGTGTTTTTTTCAAGGTAAAAAATAAAGTTATTTTTTTTAAACCATGGTCTGGTGAATGAGTTTGGGCGAGTTGTGGTGGTTTGGGGGGGTGGGGTGGGAGGGGGGGGCTGAAGATGCCCTTGGGATAAAATATTAACACGTCGTAACATGACGTCACGCGTGTTTCTTTTAGGTTTTTTTTTCCTTCTCATCATAACACCAAAAAAGACTACGGCACGTAGTTTGGGTGTTTTTTTTTTAATTCCCTGCGACTTTTTGTTATAGATTATTGTCTGCATATATGACTTTTCAAATATATTAACGTGTATCACAACTAGGAGCTTAAAGCTCCGAGACGGTCCTACTCAAAATCGTGTTCTGCGAACCGGTACCGATCTGAACACCCCCCCCCCCCCCCCCCCCCCCCCCGGTGTTGGCGGTCCTCAAATGTTTTATGTAGAAAATAAAATATATTTTTTTAAAATAAAACTGGAGTCCATAAGTTTGGCCACCGGTTTGCCACTTACAGCCTGCCGCCCCTTTACACCCAGAAGTTTTGAGAACCGCTCGTCGACTGTCGTCGTGGGGAAAACTGCTGTGTGAAGTCCTTTTACCAGGCCGCTAAGAGTGCACGATGAATCATCTTCACGATCAAGTCTTCGGATGCAGATTACTGCTAAGTTATTCCATCAACATACCCGGGAGAGCACTTCACTTAACGTTGCGTGTTTTTCTAATCCACAGTGACGCTGCCTAAAGTGAGAAATGTTGTCTTCTCTGAAGTCTCGCGTGACGTCGTCGGCGTCTTTGTGCCGAACGGAAGTGCTCGTCACTACGGGTTTTAAACGATTTTATAGGTGAGTCAAAGAAGATGTTTTGAAGTAACTCCGTCCAGAATTTTACAGGTAATTCAATGCAATTTACAGTTAATTAAAGTCAATTAACATTTTCATGGGGGACAGAAGCCTGGAGAAGCCCCTTCAGTTACAACAGAAACAGCGCAACTTCCTCCAGGATTCTTTTCAAAAACGACTTTTTGAATTTCAGTGTGATTAATCCCGCGTCTGCCATCTACTCACTTTGAACATTTGATTTAATGCCTGCAAGCAGTGGCGTACCTTGAGTGCGAGTTCCTCAAACTGACACCCCCCCCCCCCCACCACACACACACTTTTTTTTTTTTTTTACAATCGTAAATTATCAGCATATTTAGTACAGTAATGTTGCTAACAAGTTGTAATGGTCGTACTATAAAGCTACTTGGATTTTTATTTTTTCTAATAAACAATTCAGACTAATTATTTAGAAGAACTCACATAGAAATCCCGCACAACACGAACCCTTAGAAGAACTCACATAGAAATCCCGCACAACACGAACCCTTAGAAGAACTCACATAGAAATCCCGCACAACACGAACCCTTAGAAGAACTCACATAGAAATCCCGCACAACACGAACCCTTAGAAGAACTCACATAGAAATCCCGCACAACACGAACCCTTAGAAGAACTCACATAGAAATCCCGCACAACACGAACCCTTAGAAGAACTCACATAGAAATCCCGCACAACACGAACCCTTAGAAGAACTCACATAGAAATCCCGCACAACACGAACCCTTAGAAGAACTCACATAGAAATCCCGCACAACACGAACCCTTAGAAGAACTCACATAGAAATCCCGCACAACACGAACCCTTAGAAGAACTCACATAGAAATCCCGCACAACACGAACCCTTAGAAGAACTCACATAGAAATCCCGCACAACACGAACCCTTAGAAGAACTCACATAGAAATCCCGCACAACACGAACCCTTAGAAGAACTCACATAGAAATCCCGCACAACACGAACCCTTAGAAGAACTCACATAGAAATCCCGCACAACACGAACCCTTAGAAGAACTCACATAGAAATCCCGCACAACACGAACCCTTAGAAGAACTCACATAGAAATCCCGCACAACACGAACCCTTAGAAGAACTCACATAGAAATCCCGCACAACACGAACCCTTAGAAGAACTCACATAGAAATCCCACACAACACGAACCCTTAGAAGAACTCACATAGAAATCCCGCACAACACGAACCCTTAGAAGAACTCACATATAAATCCCACACAACACGAACCTTTAGAAGAACTCACATAGAAATCTCGCACAACACGAACCCTTAGAAGAACTCACATAGAAATCCCGCACAACACGAACCCTTCAATACGCATTCTTTAACATGACTGGCTGAAATTTGTTATACCCATATTGCATGAATTATTTCCTGGGTCAGAGGTCGTGTAAACCTAAATACTATGCACTAATAGAAACAAGTCTGATTTTCAGTGGGTTATCACACGGCCGAGAAAAAAAAATTAGTTTGCGGGCAGGCCTCTGGCCCGGGTTCCAATACTAGCGGTAGACGAAGTTGGGAGCCCGGGTTCCAATACTAGCGGTAGACGAAGTTGGGAGCCCGGGTTCCAATACTAGCGGTAGACGAAGTTGGGAGCACGGGTTCCAATATTAGCGGTAGACGAAGTTGGGATCCCGTGTTCCAATACTAGCGGTAGACGAAGTTGGGTCTCCAGGTTCCAATACTAGCGGTAGACGAAGTTGGGATCCAGTCTATGAACACGTTCTCCGTGAGTCGCCGTTCTATAGCCAATCGCTCAGCGGCGTTTCGTGTCATTCTGAGCCCAGTTTCTAGCGGGTGGGAATAATCTATGGATGGAGGAGCTAAGAGTTGATGGCAGTAGGACAAGATGGATGTCAGTAGGATAAGTTGGGCGGCAGTAGGACGAGATGGATGGTAGTAGGACCGAACGGATGGTAGTAGGACCGAACGGATGGTTGTAGGAGAAGATGAAGGACAGTAGGACAAAATGGGTGGTAGGAGGTTAAAATGGATGGTAGTAGGATAAGATGGATGGCAGTAGGATAAGATGGATGGAAGCATGATAAGATGGGAAGTGGTAGGATATGATGGATGGTAGTAGGATAAGATGGATGGCAGTAGGATAAAATAATGGCAGTGGGATAATATGGATGGAAGTAGGATAAGATGGATGGTAGTAGGGTAAGATGAATGATGGACTAAGAGATTATGTCAATTGGATAAGATGGATGTCAATAGGATAAGATGGATGGCAGTATGATAATATGGATGGAAGTAGGATAAGATAGGTGGCATTAGGATAAGATGGATGGTAGTAGGACAATATGGATGGTATTAGGATAAGATGTATGGTAGTAGGATAAGATGGGTGGAAGTTGGATAAGATGGATGGAAGTAGGACAAGATGGGTGGATTTAGATAAGATGGATGTTGGTGGGATAAGTTCGGTGGCAGTAGGACAAGATGGGTGCTAATAGGACAAGATGGATGGCAGTAGGGCAAGATGGATGTTAGTATGATAAGATGGATGGTGGGCTTAGAGTTGATGGCAGTAGGACAAGATGTGTGGTAGTAGGACAAGGTGGTTGGTGGGCAAAGAGTTGATGGCAGTAGGACAAGATGGATATTAGTAAGATAAGACTGATGACAGTAAGACAGAAATGATGCGCGCAAGATGGAAAAGTATGGGAAGTGGTTGGAATTGATAGCAACAGGCCATAGACGATTTGTTTTTTAACCCCCCATCCGATTTCCTTTTTAAAAAATTACCAGTAACGTTTATTTCTTGTTGCAGGGCCGGGTCTCCAACAGTGATCGGAGACGTGCCTTCCACCAAGGAGGTGGAAGAGACCAAAGCCGATGACGCCGTCCCCGAGGTCAAATCTCTCCAGGATATCCCAGGACCCGATGGAAAGTACGCCATCCCGTACATCGGCTCGATCTTCCTGTTCCATCCATTCAGTAAGTGTGAATGCTTGAAAAATAAACTGGCCCTGTTTTGGGCGTGGAAAAACAAAGTTTAGAATGGGATGAAGGAAGGATTATTTATTTTTGTTTACCTCAAGGCAAAAACTAAAATAAATTCTAAACCAAGGCCTGACTAGCCTTAAACTTCCTCAAGTTTAAAGGCCACACAGTCTGTATTCATTACATTAACATATCGCATAATGATCAATGTTATCTTACTGGAAATCATACAATGGAAATTTAAGTACAGAAGACATCCCGACGTTCGGAAATTTGATATATTTTTATTTTTAAAAAAACGCAATTGAGCAATAAGTCATAGAAATGCATGCACACAACTTTGTTTTCATTACCGTATTTTTTGAGGGATTAAAAATATTTTTAAAAAGAACAAAACAACTAGCAAAAAAAAAAAAAAGAAGTATAACTAAATAATTTTTAAACACATTAAAAAAAAACTACTTTTGAATATTCTGAAACCAGCAAAGTACAAACCGGAGCAGGCCAATAAGATGTTCGCTGAGCTACACCGGAAGCACGGAAGAATCGTCAAGTTCCGTAGAGGCTTCAGGTGGAGCGTTCTGCTCTTCGACCCTGACCTTATTGAGGAAGCGATGGCCTACGAAGGGAGGTGCCCAATCCGGCCTAGCCCGCCCCTTTCCGATGCGTTCAGCGCCCGGACGGGCAAGGTGAAGGGACTAAGTCAAGTGTAAGTTCTAAAAATAGAAATAGTTTATTTTTTTTATCTTGACCACAGGTTGTCAAATAGGAGTTAGATTAGTTCCAAAAAAATATATCAAATGAATTCATCCGTTTTCTTTGTCTTGCAATGGAATTATAGAACATATTTAGCGTAATACGGTAAGGACAAATATCCCCAGTTACGTTACTGAAATTCCCGCATCTTGAACGCTCTCGTGCGTTTGTCGAAGGTGCACAGCTCCGGACGCTATGTGTTTTCTGTAGTGAAAAGGATGAGATGTTGGGCAGTTGTTGTTGTTGTTGTTGGAAATGGATGTCTTTACGGGCGAAAAATGTATTCAAGATGTGCTATGATGTCGTTCATACTTAAATGGTCGTCAAAGGAAGGGGGACCAAGTTTGAAAAATGTAGCATGTCGACCCCCGTGAGAGATTCAATAAGATGTGAGAGTTTCATAACTGTATCATTTGGTGCACACTACATCTGTAGAACTTTGACAACCTTTCTCCTTAAAATTTCAGCAAGCATCAGCTCTTGACTGTGCCGGATGACATCTGTGTGTTTTTGTTGTTGTTGCTTATGCTTAAGAATTATTTAAATTTGACTGTTCAACGCATTGTAAACACAATTTAATGTTGATTACCTTGTCTCATTCTTACAATGTGCAGACAGGGCGAGAACTGGCTGAACATGCGCAGACCGCTCCAGGAGTTTCTACTGCATCCGGCCAACACGAACTTGTACACCCCCGGTCTCAACGACATCGCCAACGAGCTCACGCGGGTCATAGCGCTGTCACGTGACGGTCACGGCCGACTATCGGTGGAAAATATCACATTGAGATACGCCATTGAATGTAGGTCATCTTGGTTGGAGAGTTTAAAATGGTTTTCGTGTTTCCCCCCCCCCCCCTCAATAGAAAATCAAATTGAATAGGTGATGGTGCATTTCCATCTTTTTGTTTAAAATAATATATTTAAAAAAACAACTCATAAACGACAAAAAAATATATTTTTTTTAGCACTCAAAATAGATTAATTATATAATTAGAGCTTATCGTAACAAAACATATAGTTCCTTAATGCTTACCTTTTGTAAATGTTTTGTTATTTTCTCCGCAGCGTCTGCCCTTTATTGCACGAACAATCGGCTCGGGTTTCTGCAGTCTTCCCATTCGCAGGAAGCCTCATCTCGTCGGCGGTCATCGTTCCAGCCCGACGAATCCAGCGGCCACCAGGATCTGTCGCCCCCCATGGACTCCGCCGAGTCGCATCACCGGTGCCCCGCGGCACTGCACGGGAAGCGTCAAATTCACTCGGTATCCCCCTCAAACGACCACTCAACCAACGACCACTCCTCCAACGATGACGGGGCGCGACTTCCCTGCCAACACAACGGTCTTGCGGCCGACGGCTCGGATTATACCGGGAATTCGGAGACATGCCCAGCCTCCAAGCCGTCGTCGGACGGTGACTTCAATCTGTCACCAGAAGAACGAGCCACGATGCTGCAGATGATAAGAACGTTCATGTCCACCATAGGAGAAGGATATTACACTTTCCCGTGGTTCAAATTCTTCAAAACGAAACTCTACAGAGATTTTGAAATGGCCGCCAAGTATATCTTTAAGTGAGTACAGTTTTATGTATACTACGATATAATCATGATTATTTTTAAATAAGTTACCTTTACATATTATATAAAAAAGTGACATAACTATTTCTTTTTTTTTAACAAGGTGTTTTTTTTTAGTGGGGGATGGGGGTTGATATCATGCCACTTTGGTCTGAGTGAAATCTTGAATTCAAATTTGAACACATTGTCCACTGAACCATGTGTACACAGCATGTTGCAGCACGAACCATGTGTACACAGCATGTTTCAGCACGAACCATGTGTACACAGCATGTTTCAGCACGAACCATGTGTACACAGCATGTTTCAGCACGCAATTACCCTCTCCCCCCCCCTCGCCCCGCAAACTACGCTTATGTGACCCAACCCCTGCACCTCACACTAGTGCACACCACCCCCTTTAACTCACGCTAGTGCAACCCCATCATTTAATTTACATTCTCATATAACAAAAATGTTGTGAAATCTGGACCCGGGGACGGGGTGGTTGTTTCTACTTTTTCGTGCAGTTTACTAGAAGTGTGTGAGCTCTTTGAAAAGAAAAATATAAATATATTTATATTTACATCCTTTAATTCAGCGATTCTCAACCCTGTGGGTCGCGACCCCTTGGGGGGGGGGGGGGTCGAATGACCCTTTTACAGTGGTCGCCTAAGACCATCGGAAAACACATATACTATACAGTTATGAGGAACTGTATTAAAAGGGTCGCGGCATTGGGGAGGTTGAGAACCACTGCTTTAAATAATACACTTTTTCATATATCTTTTGCAAACCTTTTATCTCTTCGTACCGGTGAGAGCCCTCGTAACATTAAAACTGATTCTGGTAGTAGCAGACGTCTTTATTTTTCACCTGTCTCCCCTCACTGGGTCGTGAGACATACAAATGGGGTGAGCAAAATATGGGGCAGCGTAAATAACTGATTTGTCTGGCGTGCTGTATTACAGTGATGTGGACATAGCAAAAATATTGTCATTTCTAATGGCGTCGTAATAGGGGGTGGGGGGAGAACGAATGTGAGCATATTGAACGAGGGGATGAACCTCGACTTTGATGGATTGCATCCATGTTTCTCAAGGTGTCACAGAAATCGATGCATGAATACCTAAGGTCTTAAATATTTTGCCTTGATTTTTGTATTTCTTAGGGAAGTGATTCCCAATTTCGTGGAGTCAGGCATCCTTGCTGACTCTTTGTTTTCCCAAGCAGTGGCGTAGATAGAGGGATGCGGAGGGTGCGGTCCGCCCCTGGCGGAACTTTTTCCTTATATTTAGGGGTGGGGGGAGACATTGTGGCCAACTGCTGAGTGTATTGCGTGGAACGGGGGTGTGGGGTGAAAAGAAAAAAGCTTGGCCCGTCCCGGGCAGCACCAACCTTAGCTACCTAAGGCACCATATGTCAAGGCACCCTATGTCAAGGCACCCTATGTCAAATTAGAATAACGGTAAAATATATATATATAATTTAAGTGTTCGGTAAATATAAATTTTAAAAAATATATAATTTAAGATGGCACTGCGCCATCTAGCTAAAATTGTAGAGGCCTCTGCAAAAAGTTCTTGAAAAAAGTTCTTGCAAAAAGTTCTTGCAAAATGTTCTTGCAAAAAGTTCTTGCAAAAAGTTCTTGCAAAAAGTTCTTGCAAAAAAGTTCTTGCAAAAAAGTTCTTGCAAAAAGTTCTTGCAAAAAGTTCTTGCAAAAAGTTTTTGCAAAGAGTTCTTGCCAAAAGTTCTTGCAAAAAGTTCTTGCCAAAAGTTCTTGCAAAAAGTTCTTGCAAAAAGTTCTTACACATTGACAGTTAGTTACTTGTTATTGGGTTGTTTTTTTTTGAATGAAAACAGGAAATAAGAATTATGAATTGTGTAACCTTTTGTGGCACTCGTGGTAAGAAAGAGCGACACCGGGCTGGGAGAATGGAGTTCGGGTGGGAGGACGTTTGTGGAAATTGGCTGGGCTCACGTTACGTGAATCAATACCCGTGTCCAAATCGGGGGTAACTCGGCCAGAGGAATGTAAATAGATTTCACGCTCATCTCCAAGTGCGGAATGGCAGAAACACTGGCAAGTCGAGCTGATGTTCTTTGAAACCCGTGTTGCTATTTCGGTTAGAGATTACACAATCTTCATATTTATTTTTGTTTCAAGGGGGAGATCAATACCACACGAATAAAAAAAAAATCTGCTGTCCGACAAATCTTTGGCGGATGAAAATAGATTTAAGCTGCGTCATTGCAGCAAGATTGAGCAACATTCTCTCCCTCTCCGTTTTCTTTGTCTAAGTGCAATAAAGGGGGGGGGGGGGGGCATCGATATATGACTTACGTTAAAAAGTAATTGTATTAGACCCATATACCGCCCTGTTGCCCCCCTCCCATACGTACGTTCAGTGAGCTCTCTCCCCGGTTAAAAATATGTTTTTAGTTTTTAAAAAAATCTCATTGAATTTCAAATATAATTTTTTTTTTTTGAAGTTTTATCTGAAGTCCTGAAAAGTCAGCAAAATTTAAATTTAATGTTCTTTACGGCAGCATGGAGACATCTCCCCTTTCAGCCAGAGCAGTTGTTCTCAACCTTCTTAATGCCGCGACCCTTTAATACTTTTCTTTGTGTTGTGGCGTCCCTGACCACAAAATTACTGTCTTTCTTCATACTTGTATAGTACATTTTTTTCCCTATGGTCTTAGGCGACCCCTGAGAAAGGGTCGTTCGACCCCCAAAGCGGTCGCGACCAACAAGATGAGAACCGCTGAGCTAGGGAGTGCCAGGGGCCATAGGCCTAGCTAAGGGAGCGGGGGGGGACAGATGTCCCCGCGCGCCAGACTAAAGGGGCATACAAATGAATTTTTGTAGCATTTTCGGAGTTGATTAATCTTGTCCCGTTGCGCCGAACACTCTAGCGACGCCTTAGCCAGTGGCATTGAAAGGGGGTGGGTGGGAGGGTCCGTCTAGATCATATGTGTCAAACTCAGGGCCAGCGGGCCATATCGGGCCCGGCATACAATTATATCAGGCCCGAGAGGTCTTGACCGGCGTACAATTATATCTGGCCGTCTAGATCATATGTGTCAAACTCAGGGCCAGCGGGCCATATCGGGCCCGGCATACAATTATATCAGGCCCGAGAGGTCTTGACCGGCGTACAATTATATCTGGCCGAGAGAGAATTTTAGGCAAAAATATTTTTAATGGCCCTGCAATATACAGTGCAAATGAAGTTCCCTAATTAGCAGCCTTGCCGAACAATAGGCTACCTGAGAGCGTCCTTTCTTCGATTATAATAAGCGAAAATAAAAGTTGTGAAGTGGGAGGATATTCGTTGTTACAGTAACCCAATAGTCATAGGTTGGAAACTGCACCTTTTTAATTTGCAGATGGAGTTAGTGGAGCTGCAATGTAATGGGACACTAGTGGCAAAGTACGACACAGTGGGGCCTGCACAGTTCACTCATTTCGGAAAACTGCAGATTTTGAATCGTGAAAGGGGGCGCGGATAAAATGTCAACCCCTTACTGTCACATTTATCGGCTAGAGCAGGGGTCACCAAACTTTTTTCACCGCGGGTGGGATAACGGAAAAAATAACGAGCACGGGACGGATAATCATTCTGTACAATACTTACAAGCTAGTTCAAGTACCGTCGGCGGGCCGGATGAATGGCCTCGTGGGTAGGATCCGGCCCGCGGGCCGTAGTTTGGTGACCCCCGGGCTAGAGGAAGGAGGAGCAGAATTTGAGAGTGCCGAAGACTCTCGGGAAAAGTGGAAAAACATCAGTCATTCTCGGTTACCTACCCTACATTACGGTGGCTTACTTCCCTTAAATTAAACAGCTGCAGCCTACACTCTAATGCAGGCCTGCACTACTCAAAATGTAAGGCGGGCCGTAATACTTTATGAAGAACTTGTGCGGGCCGTGATACTTTATGAAAAACGTGTGCCGGCCCAAAAGATAATAGGACAGGGGCGAAAGCTATAAAGAAAATAATAATAAAGAATTATTTCGTTGCTTCGCGGGCCGCCAAGTAGGTCTTGGCGGGCCGCATGCGGCCTGCGGGCCGTATGTTGTGCAGGCCTGCTCTAATTAGTGCTTCACAATAACAAACTGCAAACGCTCTAGAATATTCATGCGTTGTGTTGTTGTATTATGTTGTTGTTTTTTATGTCTCTTTGACCTTTTTACACGCGGAAATTTACATAATCAATTGTGTGTTTGTGTGTGTGTGTGTGCACCTGTCTCTCGTGCACAACATGTAGGCTAATTGAATATTGGCTGAAAGTCGTTAGAGGTGTCACCGTAGGCGTACGATTTTTTTTAATGGGGGTCAAAGCTAGGTGGGTCAAATTAAGGTGAGAAAACGCTAGGTGGGACGAAGATGTGAGGGTTAAGGATAGGTGGTGGGTCAAGGATGGACGTTGAAGAAAGGTGGGTCAAAGATTGGTGGACCAAAAGAACGGTGGGTCAAAGATTGATGGGGTAAATGATTGTTTGGGTCAGAGATAGGTGGGCCTACCGGTACGTGAGAACGTCTTCTTTGATAGAAATTTAAGGCGACCCTTGTTTGACCGGACGACCTGTGTGATTTTGGGTTTGTTTAAATATCGCGCTCGCAAAACCCTCTAGTGGTAAGTTACGTTGTTCGAGGCGGCACACAGAGATTTAACAAATAAATATGTACCAAGCCCTTCCCAAATACAAAAAATTGTCTATGGTGTTATGATAAATTTAGTCGTATTTTTGTCAAGAGGAACAATTTTTTTTTTTACATTGAGAACCTTTGCCTTTATAGTTGTTGTTTATTTTCTTTTTTTTTTCAATGTTTTTTTTTTTTTTTTTTTTAAAAACATCCGAAAGAGTCTGATATAAACCCCGTAATTAAAAAATAAAAATTGTGTTTTGTTGCTTGATAAGTTCGTACACAGTTTATAGATGAATCGCCTAAGATCAGGCCTGCACAACATACGGCCCGCATGCCACATGTGGCCCGCCAGCACCCACTTTGCGGCCCGCGAAGTGACGAAATATTCTTTATTCTTCTTATTTTTTTTATAGCTTTTACCCACTGTCCTATTTTCATTTGGCCCGCACAAGTCCTTTCCAATTTTCTTTTGGCCCGCACAAGTCCTTTCCAATTTTCTTTTGGCCCGCACAAGTCCTTTCCAATTTTCTTTTGGCCCGCACAAGTCCTTTCCAATATTTATTTGGCCCGCACAAGTCCCGTCCTATTTTCATTTGACTCGTACAAGTTTTTTCATAGAGTATTACGGCCCGCCTTACATTTTGAGTTGTGCACGCCTGCTTTAGAGGACTACGGCAACTAGTTGATGGAGACAACCAGCTTTGTTTTCTCCGCCACTCACACTTGTCATGACATTCAATCGAGGAGGCTTCGGGTAATAAAATACAACACATAATCATGAACTTACGTCTGTTGGTTCATCAACTTGAAAACATTTTTTTTAATGGTTGTTGGTGGTGGTGGGGGGCGGGGGAATTGTAATCAAATGTGCTCTTTTAAACTTTAAAACAACGTCGGTAAAGTGCCGTCAATATATTTGTGGTTTACCTTTGTGCCTTCACAAAGAATTAAATTCACACTCTTTATAAAAAATATGTATTACTTTTTAGCGTTTTAAAGGCAGTATTTGACCTTGACATATTCATGTCTTCTGGTGATGTCAGAATGACTATCTTTTTTCATTCTTCTTTTTGTTTTTATTGTTTATTAATGATTACTGATTTTTTTTTTTTTAAGTAAAAAGTTAAAATAAATTATAAAACAACACGACTAGCTAGTAACAACTAAATAAAGGATTAGCATAAGCGCAATCGGGGGTCGAGGTACATCCACGTTTCCACTAGCAACTCTTGTTGCTCTCTGAACAAGTCGAGAATGATTAAAAAACTAAATTCAGATATGCACCAAAATAAATCCATGCAATTGTAATTTAGCCAACGCTTTTAACACTTGGGTTATTTTTCGTGTGACGATATTTAATAATCAACATAAAATTTGGTGCTTAAAAACAGTGTTTAACCAGTTTGAGTTATCTTTTACCCTTCCGTGAGCGCACTGCCCCATCATCCCCAGTCCGTGTAGGGCCGTGGCCTGCTCCGCCACATCTTTCCCCTCTGGTCAATCCGTGGCTTTCCGGCCTCTAAGCGCGGACCCCCAGCTGGTGTGAGTCCTTCTCTGCATCGTCGATCCATATGAGTATTGGTAGACCGATGAGCCCTCTGCCCCTAGGTTTCTGCGTGTTGATCATTTTTATGCTCTACAAATCATCACAAGGTGTCCTGTCCAGGGGCACACAGCTCCTCTTGCCGGAATCATGCAATTGAGAAATCCTCCATGAATCCCGTGCAGAGGCGTAGCTAGTGTGTTTGGCGCCCCGGGGACAAGATTCATTTTAAAGCGCATCCCTTTCTTTTTTTCAACTCTCAAACCCGTTATTTTAATCAAAAGAATAATACCAAAGCACATTTTGGCGCCCCTAGCTAGTCTGGCGCACAGGGACATCTATCCCCTCTGCTCCCCCCTTTAGCTACGCCTATGATCCCTTGTATCGTGCTCGTTGCTTGCGCTTAACTCTATTACTCTATCATCTTGCAGTGTTATCCAAGGGCGCATCACCGAGACGGCCAAGTTTGCCAAGGTGGACGTAGAAAAAGGAGAGCGCCCGAACTTGTTGCAGGTACTCCTCGCAGATGGCCGCCTCGACCTTCCGGCGTGTGTCTCCATGGTGACGGGGTTCTTCTCCACGGCAACAGACAACGTAAGTTGCACTCTTTGTGGATTTCTCTAATTGAAGAACGGGTTTTATTGTTAAATTTTTTTCGAAATCGAAGCCATAGAATAGATGGGCTTACATGTGTGAATGTTTGAGACACAGGTACACGTTTGAGTGTTTGAGACCCAGGTACATGTTTTAGTGTTTGAGACGCAAGGCGAGGGAAAAGAGGACACTCGCCATGGAAGTCTATTACAGGGGAGTGGGGGGAGACGAAATCGTCCTTAGATTGGACTTTAAAGTGATTAAAACTATAAAAATCTTATTTCAGGCGACAAAATCACCTTTTTACTGGTCCTTCCCGGTCGGTATTTTTTTTTTAAATTGAGGAACGACATTTCTTAGGCTTTGCCTTAGGCGATGGTTCTCAACACAGCAATGATGGGACGTATTTGAAGTACCATTCTAAATTATTGGACTTACACTTTTTACAAAAATGTAAAATGTGTCTACACTACACGACTTCAGTGTGGCATCAAGACGGATTGAGATCTAAAGAATACCTTCACGTTTCAAGCGAGACTTACTCTATGAAACATATCAAAGAAAGATCTAATAGTGGCGTCTGTAAAATAATGTTTTCACAGAACTTTTAATCTTAATCGCAGCGAAATATTTTTTTTTTAAAATGAGTACTATATCTACTGACCCTATTACACCAAAGGGCGTATTCAATATCTACTATGACCATATTACACCAAAGGGCGTATATAATATATACTATGACCATATTACACCCAGGGGCATATACAATATCTACTATGACCATATTACACCTAAGGACATATAAAATATCTTCTACTTCTATGAAGCTATGACACAATCGAGAATATACAATACCTACTATGAACCTGTTACACCATAGGACATTACAATATCTACTATGAACCTGTTACACCATAAGACATTACAATATCTACTATGAAGGTATTACACCATATGGCATATACAATGGATACAATTAAATATATATGTGACAGTTGGTGGTAATTTCCAACTTTTCTTCTTGCAATCTTCTGCACTACTCGTTTTTACCTGGCTCAGTGTGTTTATCATATCGAAGCCCCCCCCCCCTTCTCCAACCCGACAACCACACGGGTTGCAGGGCCCACGCGAGGGCTCTTGGTTTTCTGACCTCACAGTGGTCAAGATATTTAGTCACATAAATGTATTATTTTCTATTGTGTCATCAGATCTCTAACAGCTTGACCCTGGTCATGTGGCACCTGGCCAAAAATCCCCTGGTGCAGGAGAAGCTGAGGGAGGAAATCAGGTCACGCGTGGCGTCCACTGAGGTGGTCAGTTCAGATGAACTCTCCCACATACCCTACTTGAAGGCGTGTCTCAAAGAGAGCCAAAGGTAAGACTGTGTTTGGGTCAGAGGGGGATTCTTCTCGGTGGGGAATGTCCAGGTTTCGGGTCCTGTAGTAATGCATGGGAACTGGCATTCATATACTTTTACTAACGTTGCAATGGGAACTGGCATTCATGTTCTTTTATTAACATTGCAATGGGAACTGGCATTCATATACTTTTACTAACGTTGCAATGGGAACTGGCATTCATATTATTTTACTATATAGCGTTGCAATGGGAACTGGCATTCATATTATTTTACTATATAGCGTTGCAATGGGAACTGGCATTCATATACTTTTACTAACGTTGCAATGGGAACTGGCATTCATGTTCTTTTATTAACATTGCAATGGGAACTGGCATTCATATTATTTTACTAACGTTGCAATGGGAACTGGCATTCATATACTTTTACTAACGTTGCAATGATAACTGGCATTCATATTATTTTACTAACGTTGCAAGGGGAACTGGCATTCAATACTTTTACTAATGTTATAATGGGAACTGGCATTCATATACTTTTACTAACGTTGCAATGGTAACTGGCATTCATATTATTTTACTAACGTTGCAAGGGGAACTGGCATTCAATACTTTTACTAATGTTACAATGGGAACTGACATTCATATACCTTTACTATCATTGCAATGTATTTGCTAATTTTAAAAATAAATACATATTATTTTCTGGGGTACGGGAGGGGGGTCTTGGTTGACTGCCCACACTTTTGCACAAAGGCTTGATCCTTAAATGAAACTGCTTTAGTATCATGATCCAGGTGTCGTGCGGGTATTTGTTATCTATTACTTAAACTTCCACCAAAGTTTCAGACACCGCCCGGTTTTAGACTGGCCCGCTATTGACTTCAGCCACAGATTCAGACGACGCCCTGGTTTAGAGACTGGCCCGCTATTGACTTCAGCCGCATATTCAGACGATGCCCTGGTTTAGAGACTGGCCCGCTATTGACTTCAGCCACAGATTCAGACGACGCCCTGGTTTAGAGATTGGCCTGCTATTGACTTCAGCTACAGATTCAGACGACACCCTGGTTTAGAGACTGGCCCGCTATTGACTTCAGCCACAGATTCAGACGACGCCCTGGTTTAGAGACTGGCCCGCTATTGACTTCAGCCACAGATTCAGATGACGCCCTGGTTTAGACTGGCTTGCTATTGACTTCAGCCACAGATTCAGATGACGCCCTGGTGTAGACTGGCTTGCTATTGACTTCAATCACAGATTCAGATGATGCCCTGGTTTAGATCTGCTTGCTACTGAAATGCCCAACTTAAATGAGGTTTTTTTTTTAAACTTGTCAAAAGATATTAAAATGTTATTTATTTTTTTTTAAATTAACCCAGGGAAAATGTTATGGATCCGTTTCAGAATGACCTTCCCAACACCTCTTGGAAGTATCCGAGCCATGCCCGAGGATGTCACTTTGGCAGGATACCATATTCCTGCTGGGGTAAGTCCGAGTGCATGGGGGAAGGGGGCATGAGTGAAGCTTATATCTGGTTCAATGGACAGTTAAGCTTATATCTGATTGAAGGGACAATTACGCTTATGTCTGGTTCCAGGTACAATTAAGCTTATATCTGGTTCAAGGGACAATGAAATATAAGAACAAAGTATGATAAACTTGAATTTATAGAGAGGGCAAAAGAAAAATGATATCAAAGATAGAGATATTAACAATATTCAATTTATTTATACTAGTAATTTTATATTAAAAATTTTGTTTAAATCCATATACAGAAATAAAATTGAATCAACATACAGCACAACAAGTGATAAAGGTACAATCCTCAAAAGATACAAATATTAATTTACACACACACACAAAGAGTACAATCTTGTAAGCATATTGCGTCACGAAATTGTTTGGGGAAAATAGCAAAAATCTCTCTCTGCTAGGAAAGCTGTTGGCTTATTATAAGGTAGTAAGGTAGAACCCTCAGGAAAATAAATTCTACAAATCGCGTCACCTAATAGCATTATTCTCTGAAGAAATTAGAAGGTATGTGAAGGTAAACAACCTTTTCTTAATTATGGCTTAGCATTGGTAAGAAGGATTGACGCTGCGCATTTAACTGTTGAAGTATCAAAACAGAAAAGGGGAGATGAGTTAAGGTCGAATGCCACGCCTTGTGGTCAAGAAAAACTAGGTCAGCACACAGGTTATAACAGTTACAGCCTGGTAAATACTTAAACTGACAGGTTGTGGCCATGGCAAAAAATAAATTACTTAAGTCTGGACATTTTGTTAATGAAAAATAAACTAAAGAAAATAAATTTAATAAATGTGAATAGAGAATCCAACATTTAGTGCACCACTTCACAGTGGATCACATCCGCCACACGGCCACGTCCCTTAATGTATAGCGTCTCTGATTGTTTGCGGCAAGATGAGGTTGTCAGATGGATTTGTCATGTCTCTGCGAAGCAGTGGGCTGCGAATCAGTCGGCTGCGAATTGGTGGGCTGCAAATCAGTGGGCTGCAAATCAGTGGGCTGCGAATCAGTGGGCTGCGAATCAGTAGGCTGCAAATCAGTGGGCTGCGAATCAGTGGGCTGTGAATCAGTGGGCTGCGAATCAGTGGGTTGCTATTATTTAAAAAAAACTGGGTTGTTTCGGTTTCCGGTTCATGAGCTTGATCACATTTGATGTTTCTTGTGATTTAACACTGACTATTAGGCTCATAATTTTTCAAATAGCTGTAGATCTTACAGCAGAGTAATTAGTGTGACCCGCAGCATCTCTTGTCCTTAAAATTATTGTTCAATGCTCTTCTTTCTTATGTGCTTTCATTTTCTGTTGGTAGTTGTTTGGAGGCTCGGTGTTTGGAGGCTTGGTGTTTGGAGGCTTGGTGTTTGGAGGCTTGGTGTTTGGAGGTTTGGTGTTTGGATGCTTGATGTTTGGAGGCTTGGTGTTTGGAGGCTTGGTGTTTGGAGGCTTGGTGTTTGGAGGCTTGGTGTTTGGAGGCTTGGTGTTTGGAGGCTTGATGTTTGGAGGCTTGGTGTTTGGAGGCTTGCTGTTTGGATGCTTGATGTTTGGTACTTGAAATTAAGAAAACTGCTGTCTATCAAACTTTCTTATTGTGGTGTCTGCTGTTGAGAACAAGGTGTTTTCAATTGATGTAGCTGTGTCGTGGATTGTTCCACGTGGCTTTGCCCTTTAAAATAAAATTAATGCTTACAAATTATAGCACAGGCATAGTGTTTTTAAATTTAAAAATAATACATAACAACATCGGGATGTTACAAAGATCAACTGTGTACATTCCATTTTTATTTATTTATTTTTTGTTGTTGTTGTTGACACCAATGATTGGTCGTCTGCTGATAACTATGTTTGAAACAAGGCTGATAATAAAATTAAATGTTACCTTGTCTAATTGCCACCATGTGTCTTCATTGACGTTACCGATGGTTTAGAAGCAGGTTCTCTTTGATTTTGACGTTTAGTCTAGGACTAGGGTTATCATCAGGCGCCCGGGGTTTCCACGGACATGGCCTATTTTCAGGCCCCTATCCGGGCGGCTTTCCAGAAATTTGGCTTTTGTCCGGGATTTTCCCCTGTCCGCCCCGGATAAGTTCCTTATTACTTACATTCCCGTGTTATGTACTAATCGGTTCCGTGAACTAAACACGCACGCCAGGAATATTTAGTTCAATGGTAAGGGCTACTAATCATCGAAACTTCTGGTTCCGGAAGACATTTATTGTAAACAAAACACATCACGGTAACGCGAGTTCATAATAATTGCGCTAAATAATATTTTTTTTCAATAAAATTTTGTTTCTAATGTTTGATTTAAAAAATGCCGGAACGTAAGAGCTAATTTACAGACGCACGGAAAACCCAAAAATTAGGTTTTTCTTCAGGTTAATATGACTGGGAAGTATTGAGTGATTGACATGCGGCAACGGAACTTGTATCAACGTTACTTAAGATAATTGGCGTTTCACACTGTCAAGCACCATCACAGCTATCAATCAATGGACTGCAGTTGTTGCATATTAAGATTACCATACACGTTTATAATTTAAACTATTTACAAAAAGTACACTATTTGATGTAGTTTGACTTTACTTTTATTTTTACAATGTTTAAATTGTCGTAGCCCTATGAGCCGGCTAACGGTCGGTAACCGGATTTAATGAGCATTTTGTGTGTACTATTTTTCATCTGAGATACTACAGACTAAAAATGGTAACCCTAGTTTAGTCTGACATTATTTTTCCGCACTAAAGAAATATTTAAACCAAAATTAAGGAAAAGAAACAACAACAAATAGCGATGCACACAAAAATTCAAAATAATAACGTTAAAACTATTTTTTTGTTAACTTACCTCATTAGGATAAAGTTAATGCAAATAAATCTGGCAACCCAATGAATCTTTCATGCCAGGAAAGCTGAAGTAGTTTATTAATATTATTAGTTGTCTTATGTAGCTCGGTACCCCAGCCTATGGCCTAGTTTAAAAGGAGACTGGCTCCATCCATATTTCGGCTCCTCAGTCTGTTAAATTTGGTAAATTTTTACAGATCAGCTGTAAAGCAAATTGTGCCTTTAAGGCCCCTTGGTAGACCTCAAAGCAATTATTAATTTATGAGTCTATTGTTGCACAAGTAGTGGAGTTTTGTGGTGGTGCACGCCATAATTTTAAAAAATGTATCAATCGGTTGTACTTTCTCCTTTAGACATGGGTCAATTTCGGCCACAACGTTCTGGGACATTCGAGAGAATATTTCGAAAAGCCTGACACCTACATGCCTGAAAGATGGTTGAAGCAGCCAATCACAATTGGAGAAAAGATTCTCAAGCGCCGTCAGTCTATCATCACCATGCCCTTTGGATTCGGCAAGAGAAATTGTGTGGGCAGACGTCTGGCTGAGCAGCAGATTAATCTGGCCTTGATCAAGGTAAATGGGACTTCCAAGTTTTAACAAAAATACTGGGTACCAAATTATTGGAAGGAAAAAGAATAGTTTTTTTTTTGTGTGTAATATCACAATCAGATAATCCTATACTATTGTATTGTCACCTGTCTAAATTTAATTTAAACTATTATTATATACATTAAAATTGAAAAAATACAAGCAGTGGATTACTGTATATCAAATCTTTCTAACTCTCCGGTATACACAGCATTCGCTATTAAAACAGAATTCTATTACCTGGGGAAACATGACCTCCTCAGCCACCCCACTCTCAACACCCCAACCCTAATAACCACAACCCTAATAACCCTACCCTCACCACCAGCACCAGCAATACCCCACCTTCCCACCTTGTTTTTTTTTTTTAAGTTTTTTTTTCATACATCAGATTCTGCAGAACTACAGACTGTCATTGGGAAATCCTGATGAAGAATTAGACATCATCTACAAGATAGGCGCCATGTCATCCAAACCACTGGACATACGATTTTTCCCCCTGAACTCCCAGGTGTCGGAGAAAGACTGAAGATCAAATATGCTGGACAGGTTTGGTGATTGGCACCTTCCTTTCTTGAGGCTGTTGACTGTTGGCTGTTGACACTTGTTAACTTGTCATTAAGTTGTGAGTCCTATTCATTTGAAAACGAATTAATTACATGTGCCATGATTTTGTTTCAGTGAATTGTTGAAATGTCATTTGATGTTAAATCTGAACAGCTTTAAGCCTTACTGATACATTCCTTTTTCTGTGCCAGGCGTTTACTTAAAAGTTAATTATGCCTACTTGAAGTTAGCTGGGTAACAGAAGTTGCTCACAAATGTAATCTTAGGGAGAGCTTCAATAAATGAGCCAGTATTAACATTTTACTACTGGTGCTTTATGGGAAATATTCAACCATTGGCGTACGTAAGGAACAGTAACTTTAAAAACTAGACCAAATAATTTGAGCTGCGTCATCTGGAGTATGTATTTGCAGTCGATTTTATCTTGCTTCATTAATAAATTTTTATTTTTTTAAAATTAACTTCTGGCCCAGTGTTGAATATTGAACTTAACAATTGATTGTAACAATGCAAGATTTATCCTCCACTTTTATAGTGAGTGGAAATTTGCAGAGGTGAGAAAGAGATAAACTTTAACCATTATTGCAAAAGATTATTTCATAAATAAACTGAATATAAACTAGAAATAACCTGGCCAAATAATGGCCATGGGAATGTGTGAACTTCCCACCTACTATAGTGATTTGACAAAACAATGCATTCAAGTGCAGCACTTTATAAGAATCCCATTTAGTGCTTACCCCACCACAAATACGCCTCAGCACACTTTTTATCATGCCACAGAACCCTATAAATATTTTAAATGTCCCTCCCACTTTGACACCGCAGTTGTATTGCACCATATTTAATTTCAGACTTTTCCCATGAAATCAAAGAAAATATTAGGCACCAAACACACTTGTGGTATTTTTAAGAATCTCATTTAGCACAGTTATCAGGAATTTTATTTTGCATGCTTTTGAACTCACCATTGTACCATTCATTCATAACTAGAGAAATATTAGTTGTGATAGAATTTTAAGATGTGCCATGAAGTATTTTTGAAGTTGAAGTGAAAATATTTTTAAGACAATGGAAAACTTCTCTTGAAAGTATCAAATTAGTTGGTGGTTTTAAATTTCAATTGATGTTTGAAGAGTTTTTTAAAAAGCTGTCAGTTGTATAAGAAAACAATCCCTTTCTTTTAACTGTAATACATTATACCACCCCCACCTCACTTTTTAATTAAGTATGTACATATATTTATATAGATGTTCAAATTACTCACTATTTTATAATTAAGATAATTTTTTTTTATCGTATGAAAACAATGGAAAAAGACCAATATGGCAAGCTTACTGGTTCAATGGGGAAATGGATTGATTTTTTTACAGTTATAATGTCACGTCTTAGTTAACATGTTGAAGAGTAACTTTGTCACAGTTAACATTTTATAGAAAACTTGTCATAGTAAATACATTGTGGATAGCTTGCACATGAGAGCTAACTATTTATGTTTTAAGGTTTTGGAGTTTACATTTCATAGTTAACATTAATTATGACAACAAAATGGGAAGGGAGGGGGTTGTACAAATTTGACAAGTGTTGACAATAAGGAAAAGGGGAGGGGGGGGGGATTCAATAGAAATTTACATCAAAAATTGTATCTTTCTTTAATTATAAATATAATTAATATTAAAAAATTATTAAAAGGCCAAGATAATTTATTGCAAAATATTTGTTAATTTCACAATTACTAGCTTTAGAATTTAGTATAATTTCAAATGGTTATATTTGAATATAAGCAATGATTATACATTATGGGACTAAGATGTTATAAATTTATATTAAAAATCTAATAAATATGTTGTTCCCTGTCTAAAAAAAATCATATTTATTTACTTTTTTTTTCTTTTTGGGGGTGGGTGTGACAATTGTCAACATAATTATCAAGGGGATCCCTTAAAGTTTGACATCTGTTGACAAGGGAGAGAGAGGGGATTAAAAATTGTTGACATAATTAATGGAGGCCCCTTATATTAAACTTTTTATAGTCAATACACAGGGATAGCTTCCCAGGGTTTGCACATCAGACTTAACTTTTCAAGTTTAAGAATTTGGAGTTTATGTGACATTGTTATCTCAAAAGAGTTAATATGTCATAGTAAAAACGTCAAAATAAAATCCTTTTCTTTATATGCTCTAGAAAGATTTTAAACAAATGGAGAACTGCTAATGCTTGAGGTAAAGTTTTTATTTTAATACTTTTCTTCATCCTGCAATTCACCTTTATCCCAATTTGGATGGCCAAGAACTTGTAAACACCCCCCCCCCCCCCCCAAACCCTAGCCACTGGTTCAAATTACTGGAAAGTGTTTATGTGAGAAAAGATCTGGGAGCTGTGTGTATAGTCCTTATTTGCACTTCTTAAATTAGGGGAGATAAGGGGATGTGTAAAAGAGACGTAGGAAAACGGAAACTTGAGTGAATGCAAAAAAAACTTGAATTAATGTAAAATCTTGAATGAATACAAAAGAACTTGAATGGATACAAAAGAGCTTGAATGGATACAAAAGAACTTGAATGGATACAAAAGAACTTGAATGAATACAAAAGAACTTGAATGAATACATAAGGACTTGAATGGATACAAAAAAAACTTTAATGAGTGTCAACTTATGGCAGATTAAAAGATTTGATTTTTTTTGTAAATGTGTCTAGAGTAGATACCAGGTTGTTTAAAAAACTGTACCTCCTGTTGGATTTATTTAACAATGCTTAAGGTACATCATTTGCATGAGAGTAACCTGTTATAAGCTGACTGCTTTTATTAGAAAACCTGAGCCTTGATGTATTATCAGTTGTACTTGTATATACACATCAGTAGTTGGACTTAAAAATGGCTAATATCATATATTCTATCATTATGTTATAAAAATTTGTTACTAAGAATTAATTTGTGTTGCTGTTTTCATGCTGCCGCTCAGTTGATGTTGTAAATAATTTCAATAATGTAATTATCAAATCTCATCATTCACTTTCTACATATTCTTTGAAAATTTGTATGAAAATAACTTTTTTTCTTTTTCATGTTAAATAATTTGTAAAATAAACATAGTAATTGCTCCCCTTCAATAACATCTTTTTTTTTCAAAATCTTAGTTTGCACATTTTGAAATAAATATATAATTCTGTTTAACATCAATTACATCTTCTTATTGGTTTTTATTTTTCTTTGTCAATTTATTATAATTATTTATTATTAACTTATTTCCGGCAGAATGGTAACAGCTCAGACTATTTAAGTGTTCACACCAACCAATCAGATCCTGACTTAAAAGACTCTATCTCATCATATTTAGCCTTTATTCTGTGGAGTTTTGTAAATAAAGACAAACTTTAAATATAAGGCGGCTGTTTGGTCAAAACACACGAAATCTTTCCATGCTGGAGAAATGGAGTTCAATTTCTAGCCTAAGTCTGACAATTTTAATAGATTTCTGTTTGTTGCACATATGAGAATAAACATTTTTTTAGTAAAGAGTTGTACTGAATCTCTTTAAATTCATTGTGTAAAAATATGCACCTCAGCTAACAATGTTGAGCCGATCATGATAACCAATCTTCTATGATAAAACCAAAATTAAGGAAACAATTTTTTATGATGGAACCAATTAATGTGTGCCCCATAAATTAATTTTTAGACACATATGACCAAAAATGTGATATCTGCAAAAAGAAAAAAAAATTGGTTGCTTGTTATGACATGTTAATAAAACCATGATTAAGGACATTTGTTTTATAAAATGTATAACTTCTCTTTGAAATGTTTAAATTAATTTTGTACAATTAATTTAAGATGTATTTTGCATAATTGATAATACTTTTAGGAATTAAAAATCTAATACATTTAAATACCTAAAAGGAGTTTATGCAAAAAATCCTGTTTTGAACATTACGCCAGCAATTCTGATAAAAAAATAAATAATTTCTGACCTTATATATTTATTTATTTTTTTAAATTAGTCATATTAGTTTGTATATGATGACTTATTTCCCTTGTGGACATTGTAACTTTACGTACATGTGATCATTATATGACATATGAGAATACTATGGGGGATCAATCCCTGTACATGTATTTATTTCAGGCTGAAATTATATTGTTCACATGTTGCTGTGTTCCAACGATGACCCACTCCGTGACACAACTGCTCATTTATTCATGCAGGTGTTACTATTGGAGTGCAGGCCTGCTTGTCCTAGTGGCATATGTTAAGTGCAATATGTAGTTTAATTAAATGTATGAAAATAAATGTACCACTTTAAACATGTATTAGTGGCATTGTTTGTAGCTTTTAATGCGTTCAAAAAATATTCACATAAATATGACGATGTGAGAATTGTCAATTTTTTTATTGAATTTATAATTGTAATTCCCAACATACATGGGGAAATAGGCAATGGCTAATAAAGATTTGTTACACACCAAAAATGTGGTTATCTTTACCATCTAAAATGTATTATTTTCATTAAGACTGACACATAATGTTAATATTTTGGAAATTAGTAAAACACAGTAAGGTTAAACCTGATCAAAGGAACGCAACAAAACAACGAACGTTCGTTGTTTTGTTGCGTTCCTTTGATCAGGTTTAACCTTACTGTGTTTTACTAATTTCCTTCTGTGCTAACCTGATTGCAGTCTCCCCCATTATTACCTTTTTTGTTAATATTTTGCAAGACACAAAAATCAAAAAACAAATTGAAAGTTCTAGCACATCAAGTGTATGAGAACAATTTGTTTTAAAGTCAAAGCATTGTTTAAAATTTTGGTTTATTTTTTTTCAAACAACTTAAAATATTTACAATTTATTATTATTCTGAAAAATTTGCCAAAAATTACTGCAAGGGGATTTAAAAATCATAGCATTCTTAGCTTATTATTGATAAACTAATAAGTTTATGAAATAAAGAAGTATTTAATACAAAAATTGTCCATTTGCATTGACATGTAGACACTCAAAACAACAACTGAAGTTTTACAGGCATCATACTTCAAATATAGGTAACTGTATTGCTCTTAATAATTGTAAGAATTTTTTTTTTTTTTTTCAATTCATGCTCAAGTTTAAAAGAAAAAAATTCTTTCATATTTCAATTTCAGCATAAAAAATTTATTTTCCACATTAAAGACTACTGCTATGGTCTAGTATTCTGAAAATTATCTTAAATAACAAAAACAATGACTTGTACGGCATGTTCTTACTTTAAAAAAAATTTATGCTACTATAAGTCTTTTAAAAAAATTAATTTGACAGCGATTTTAAGAATAAAAAAAAAAATAAAACTTAACAAGATCTAAAGATAAAAAGCTTAAAATGTTAAAAGATTAGTTAACTATTAAAAAAGCAAGCAATTATTATTTTTTTTATATGGTCAAGATTTCTTGTTTGTTTTGTAGTTTTGTTGTCATTCAGATAAAAAATTTAAATAATTACATCATTTTTATATAAAATTTATTTGTAATTAATAATAATACTTACATTGTAAAGATTACATAAACATACATATAATATAAGCTTACGTATTTTATCCGATTTATATTTATTCAATCTTCGTTCAAATTTTTAAAAAAATATATCACTATACTATTTAATTGTTTTTAAGAAACCAATTTATTGAAGGAATTTAAGGTTGCATGGCTGTTTAACATAAATTTACACTCTGATGCAGTTATAGAATAGGCAAGTTTTATATTATGGTGATGGTTGAGTACTTTTATAGCACTTTTGTCCATGCTATTTTAACATGCTGAGAGCGCTCTGATGTCCTAAAATCTATTTTAAGAAAAAAGTATTTTAATGGTCCTTAAATGACTTTTTTATCATTTGCAATGTCCCTCAAAGATTGAGGCAAACTGTTTCACAATTCTTATATATATATATATATATATTTTTTGCTGGCATCTGTCCATTACAAGGCCTGGGATTATTCTTCTAGGGTTATAAGCTGGTTTCCAACAGCAAATCACCTCTCTCCACGCCATTGGATAAACCCAAGGGAACATTATGTGGATGATACAGCTTGGCACCAGTGGCGTCGCAGGAGTTGTTGTAATGTTTCATAGTACCAATGTTATCCACCTTCGGGACTCCATCTCTAAGTTTGAATTCAGAGTTTCCTTCTCTTAGATGTGTTGCCGTCCAAGGCTAACGAGTCCCATCTCTTAGATGTGTTGCCGTCCAAGGCTAATGACACCCATCTCTTAGATGTGTTGACGTCCAAGGCTAACGAGTCCCATCTCTTAAATGTGTTGCCGTCCAAGGCTAACGAGTCCCATCTCTTAGATGTGTTGCCGTCCAAGGCTAACTAGTCCCATCTCTTAGATGTGTTGCCGTCCAAGGCTAACGAGTCCCATCTCTTAGATGTGTTGCCGTCCAAGGCTAACGAGTCCCATCTCTTAGATGTGTTGCCGTCCAAGGCTAACGAGTCCCATCTCTTAGATTTGTTGCCGTCCAAGGCTAACGAGTCCCATCTCTTAGATGTGTTGCCGTCCAAGGCTAACGAGTCCCATCCACCGAGGATATATATATTTTACAATTATTGTAATGGAAAGTGAGTTGCCATGGCATTAAATAAGTTTGGAAAATGCTTTTTGTTTTTCCATAGTAAATTTTACTTGAGTGCCTTATAAAATTTTATTTGGAAAATTCTTTAAAACTTTTTAAAAAACTTTTGTATTCTAATACATACAAACTATATGCAGGTATTATTATACTGGTGCTTAAAATCTAGGTCACTCACACTTAATACCTGGTATTTGTGAAGCATTTAAAAATTATATGTTGTTTTGTGTTGTTTTTTTTGTGGCAACAGATGAAACATATTTCAATATAGAAATTTAAAAAAAATAAAATAAAAACTACTGCTTGGTCTAGTTTTCTTACTGACCTTTATTTTATAAATATCAGATACTCATTTCTCACCAAATTTAAAAAAAAGAAAAATAACCTTCCAAAATGACATAACATAGTGGGAGAAATCAGTTAATCTTATAGGAAGAAATCATTGGGATAAGGCGAGAGGAGGGGGGGTAGGTAATGGTGGGTTTGGGGGAATTATTTCCATACAGTACATTTTACATAAATTTTAATAAAAATGGAGAAATTCAAGGCTTAAAACTAAAGAAGGGTTAAATAAACTTTTTTTTATCAATATCTGTACCATTTGTACAAGTAATAGGTCAAAATCTTCTTCTCATCAAAAGATATCTGCACTTGTAAAATTACCGGCAACTATTTTTTTCAGTTGTTTAACTTCTTTGTTCAAATCAAAGTTTCAATAAAAAAAAAAATTCTATTTTTATCAACAAATTTTCTTATGAAGCTCATATATATTTTTTCAATGTATAAATAAAGAACTCAATTTGTAAAGTGTCTAAGATTGTAGCAGTGTTAGGTTTGTGGGGTAAGTAGCTGTAGAGAGACAGAGTCATAGAGTGATAGTCATAGAGTGATAAAATCATCTGTTCTGATTGTCTCAGGGTGTGGTCAGTGTCTCCTCAAGCTCCTTCATAGAGATAAAATCCAAAAGCTTCTGAGGGAGTGGAAGTTTTGAAATGTCCATGAATAAGCGGAAGCCCAGATGGTGCCTGACCCACCTGCGGCAGATCTGTCGTAGCGTCATCGCTTGGTGGGCATGGTCCAGCCAGTGGCTCACCTTCATTTAAGATATAGAGGAAAAAAAATCAGTAGAAATATAGTATTGTTAAATTAAAAGTGTTTTTGTTTCTTCTGAAACCCAAACATTAATAACTAAAGATGTCTGTAATATCTTGAAATATCTTAATGGGTGTCATGAAAATTGTCAAGGGAATATGAAGTATCATGAGGGAGTAATCATTAACATGAGGGATTAGTCATTAACATGAGGTAGTAGTCAGTAACATGAGGGAGTAGTCATTAACATGAGGGAGTAGTCATTAACATTAGGGAGTAGTCATTAACATAATTTAAATGAATCCATTTCTTACAGATTAAAAAACCATTCATACAACAAACCAGTCTGTTGAGTTGAACATTGTTCAAATAATGAGATATAATCTACTAATACACCATAAATTCAGGTAGACTGACACTAGGTATGAACTGTACCAGGTAGACTGACACTAGGTTTGAACTGTACCAGGTAGACTGACACTAGGTTTGAACCGTACCAGGTAGACTGACACTAGGTTTGAACTGTACCAGGTAGACTGACACTTGGTTTGAACTGTACCAGGTAGACTGACACTAGGTTTGAACTGTACCAGGTAGACTGACACTAGGTTTGAACTGTACCAGGTAGACTGACACTAGGTTTGAACTGTACCAGGTAGACTGACACTAGGTTTGAACTGTACCAGGTAGACTGACACTAGGTTTGAACTGTACCAGGTAGACTGACACTAGGTTTGAACTGTACCAGGTAGACTGACACTAGGTTTGAACTGTACCAGGTAGACTGACACTAGGTTTGAACTGTACCAGGTAGACTGACACTAGGTTTGAACTGTACCAGGTAGACTGACACTAGGTTTGAAATGTACCAGGTAGACTGACACTAGGTTTGAACTGTACCAGGGTTTATTTAGATTGTTCTTAGATTAAAGGCCAAATCATTAATAAAACTCCTCAACGCATCTCCAACTATTCAAAACTGGATCTTTCTAAACATTATAAATATAAACAATCAAGATCCACAGTAGTATCCCTACACATACTCTTATATTTATATTTAACTTTAAATATCAGTCATTTAAAAAAATATATGATTTAAGATCGATTACTTTTTCAAAAACAAAAATAACTAAATACATTTTTTTTTTTAAAAATAAGACTATGTTTAATGAGATGAAATTAAAGGTAACAACAGATGGACCAGTATGTGTGATGTGTACTGACCTGGTTATCAGCAAACAGAACGTGAATCTCTGGATGGCCTAAAAACTCCCTAAGATGACTGACATCGTAGCCGCTGATGATGAACAATTTGAGAACCTGTATCAGTTTTAATTCTACAGCCAACTTCACGGGGCAGCTGTCTTGGAGTTGTCCAGGAGGGCACTGAAATAGGTGCAATATACAGATATACATCTATAAATTTAGATGGATATATAGCTATAAAGTTTTATATATATATATATATATATAGATATACATCTATAAAATTAGATAGATATATAGACATACAGATGGATATATATCTATAAAATTAGATAGATAACATGTATAAAATATAGATATAACTACCCTAGAATGTTTTTCACATCTAGGTCACTGTTCTCCATTCAAGGAAATTCTTAATATTTTTAAATTTGCTATCAAGCAACAGTTTTAACTGGGGGCTGGATATTCCTATATTAGGCCAAGTAAGTATTAGCCTAGGGCAGCGGTTCTCAACCTTAATAATGCCGCGACCCATTGATACAATCCCTTATGTTGTGGCGACCCCTAGCCATTAAATTATTTTTGTTTCTACGTCATAACTGTAGAGTTTATGTGTTTTTCAGATGGTCTTAGGCGACCCCTGAGAAAGGATCGCGCGACCCCCCAAAGGGTTCGCGACCCACAGGTTGAGAACCTAGGGAATACACAATAGGAGGGGCTTCAAAATTTAAGATTCAGAGGCCATAATAATATTGAATAGTTTTAAAACGAAATAAGAGAAGATGGTGATGGAGTTAAACAACAAGCAAAAAATCCACCTTGCCAAAACGTGAAATTGTACACTACCATTTGTAAGTATGATTAAGCATAACCACAAACCACTTGATGAAATGAATCGGTCTCATGCAGACATTCATCAAATTAAATACAAGCAAAAACTCCAGATGGCCTTCCTTAATGTGGAAGCAGTCTTGGGACTAGTCCTTAGTTTGACTGTCACTAAATGCTCCAGGTAGTGATACAATACCCAAATTGATATTTAATAATAATAATATTTAGTTTTTTTTCTAGCATATGTACTTTGCAAAAAAAAACTAAACAAAAATTCCAAGTGCAACACCAACCAGTCGGCCCACATTATCATTTAAGTTGTAGATCATTATTGGGAAAACTCATTTTCCTAGCATTAATGACTTTATTTGCAGCACAAAGTAATATACTTACATGCAAGTAGATATGGATCAATAGACAGCACTTACTTAGACATTCATAGAGATATCCATGTATAAACACAGACAAATACATGCAATAACTTAGACATTCATGGATATAGACATGCATTAACAAAGACATACATGCATTAATCAAGCATATATAATCAAATAATTTGGACATACATGTAGATGCAAAAACATGATTCAAATCCTTTACAACAGGATGTGTACATTTTTGGAGGGGGTTGGGGGAAAAAAGCTATGACTGAGGTAAATAAAATTGTCAGGCAGAACATTCAGCTATGATATACCTGATAGGTATCCACCAAGCCATTGGCCCGAAGAAGCAGTGCCACAATACTGAGTCTGGCATTGGCCACGGCGTACCACAACGGACTCTTTCTATCACAGTCAAGTAAATTTATATCGGCCCCAACAGATATGAGATCACTCACACAACTAGAACAAAAATCAACCATGGAAACATTGGATAGCATTGACTTAACCCTAAGCCAAGATGGCAGTTTTGAGGGTAGCAAAAAAATTTCAAAATTCTAAGATTAAAAAGAAGCATAACTTTTTAAAAAATAATTAATATATGTGATAAATGTGTATCCAAATTCTTAGAATCATGAGTTCTCACTTAACAGCATAAAAATGCTATAGGACCACTTTGAAAAAAAAAAACAGTATGAGATACCTACTTTGAAATGCCCAGATTAATTCAAACACATTTTTACTAACTGTGACATCATCTGACACTACAGTCTCACATCACCTGACACTACAGTCTCACATCACCTGACACTACAGTCTCACATCACCAGACACTACAGTCTCACATCACCAGACACTACAGTCTCACATCGTCAGACACTACAGTCTCACATCACCAGACACTATAGTCTGATGTCGCTTGTAGAACAGTTACTAACAATTTTGGTGAGCATGTGTTTCTAACAGTAATTTATTTAGTCATACTTCGGAGCTACCCTGCATATTTTCTTGAAATAGCTACGTTTAATAAGATCCTAAATGTAATGGCATATGTGTAGCCACTCAGGGTAATCTGATCTAACAATGTGTACCTATCAAGTTTTATTACTTTATCATGACATGCATATCAATACCATCAAAAATATTACCTCCGGTGACCCTTGTAGGCCAAAATATGCAAGGGAGTTTTTCCGGCCCCATGGTTTGCCTTGTTTGCGTCCAATCCTTGGACCTGGCACAGTGTGTGTATAACCCGATCAAGGCCTTCAGTTGCTGCCATCATGAGCGGAGTACATCCATCTTTGTCTTGAATGTTGACATCGGCACCTGGAGGTCAGGGTAGATGAATAGGTCACACCATGAGAAAACCCTTGCCAAATAAAGCAAGATATACATTGGTTATGGAACCTATGCCAAATATAACATGAAAATAAACCTGGAGAAGAGATGTCAACAAAGATGTAACAATGACTGGAAAGAGTTGAAGAGAGTTAGAGGTGATAGCTAGAGACCTGACAGCTTGGAAAGAAGTTGTAAGTGACCTATGCTCCACTGGGAGGTGAAAGAAATTGTTAACGACCTATGCTCCACTGGGAGGTGAAAGAAATTGTTAACGACCTATGCTTCACTGGGAGGTGAAAGAAATTGTTAACGACCTATGCTCCACTGGGAGGTGAAAGAAATTGTTAACGACCTATGCTCCACTGGGAGGTGAAAGAAATTGTTAACGACCTATGCTCCACTGGGAGTTCAAAAGGCAAAGAAGAAGAAAAAAACAGGAAATAAGTTAAACAAACAATGTGAAAACCTGACAAAAAGAACGCAACAAAACTACCAACATGTAACCAGGAAGCCTTCGTCGGTGAAAGAACAACAGAAAAAACAGAAATTAAAAATTTAAAAAAATGGCGCTTAGCTGAAAAGTAGTATCCGAGAGGGCAGCAAAAGAATTGTGGAAAGAAGAAGACGAGAGAACTCATATGGGTGGGGTCGCAAGCCATAGGCTGGGACTAGGTTTTTTTTATTATGCATTCATAATAAAAAATTAGCTGGGATGCTGCTCCTAGTTGAAAAAACTCATCTATCTGTACCGGCACCCAGCTGCATCGTTTATCGGTCAGAGGGGGGAATCAGTCAGGATAGTAGAGTTTAAAGAGATGTTGTTTTGAGTGCAGTTTTGAAGGCTGTGATGGTCGGTATAGTGCGGATGTGTGATGGAAGAGTATTCCAATATAAGAATGAAGACAGTAAATGGGACAGCCTCACCGTACCAGCTTTTATAAGCTGTTCAACAGCCACGGCTGTGTGGCTGGCATAGTGTAAGGCTGTTCTCCCGGTGTCATCCGTGCTGTTCACATCACAGCCTGCATCCAACAGGCTGCGGATGGCCAGGTAATGCTTGCCACGGAGAGCCAGGATCAAAGCTGTGTTTCCAGAGGAATCTCTGGCGTTGAGGCTGCACCCATGAGCTACCAGGATCTGTTAAGTAAACCAATAGGAAAAGCTTTATTTTAAAATTTCTTGACCTTTAAAATTTTTATAGAAGATTTAGCATTTAAACTTTTGAATGCTGTACCAGCAGTAAGTTATTTTATATGAGTTGGTATGTTTTTGTTATTTTAAAGAATTTGTTGAATATTTTCACAGTGGGTTTCAGTTGTTAGTTGTTAGAGAATTTTTTTAAATTTTCGAAGGATAGCATGTAATAGATTAAAGTATTTGAAGAAAATAAAGGCACTATTATTTTTGGATAAAGTAATATTTTAATACTGTTTTAAAATTTAATACACTCCACTTCAATTCCACCAAATGAAATGTCAAATAAATTGTCATAATAAAAATTTCTATTCATATTTTTAGCAATAAAATTGTTGTAACATAAATTTCCATTCATATTTTTTCAAAATAATATTATCATAATATAATTACTATTCGTCTTTTTTAGAAATAAAATTATCATAATAAAAAAATCCATTCATAGTTTTTAAAATTAAAATTATCATAATAAAAAAATCCATTCATAGTTTTTAAAATTAAAATTATCATAATATAAATTACTATTCGTCTTTTATAAAATTATCATAATATAAAAATCCATTCACATTTATGTAGGAATTACGCAGGGTCATTTGTTATCCTTGGTTTTGCTTTTAAAAGTTATTTATAAAAATCAGGAACAATACATTCAGGATGTGTTAGTGATAGCCAAAGAAATAAAAATGTCATATAGTTCACTCACATCCACGCATTCGTCTTTCCCCCATTTGGCAGCGGCATGTAATGCTGTGCTGTTGCTGCTACCTCTGGAGTCTAGCTTGGCGCCACAGTCACACAAATCTCTGACAATATTATGGTGACCTCCTAGGACAGCCAGGTACAAAGGTGTGTTGTCACTGGCATCTCTGATATTGGGGTTTGTGCCAGCTGGGGATGATATTTGTTTGGCTCTTAAGAAAGGTACTTGAGGAAAGTGTTAAGTTGACATTATGCCTACCAGCAAATACATTATGAACAAGGAATGGTTTACAAGGGAGACTACAAAGATAAACACAATTGAACAGAAAAATTTAAAATTACTGTCCTTTTCTTCTTTTTTTTCCCCTAGTTTGCAATTTTTTTTAAAGAATGTTAATGTTACACATGCTTTATTGCTTTAAATTAAATTGATATGTCCAAAGTTACATTCAAAATAAATGTCATAAGAAACGTATCTTTGTATTACTCCAACATTCATTTAATTTCCATTTTTAAATAAATAAATAATTTGTGCACCCTGGTGTTTACAAAGAAAATTGCAATGTGCCCTTAATTAATGTAATTGTATCATTATCATGACAAACAAACATGTTGAAATAGTAAAAAAAAACTGAAAATTTTAATTAAAATCCCTTGATTTAGACTTTCAATGAATAATGTACTGACTTTTTAATAAACATTTGACACAGTCTGTGTAACCCTCTCGACTTGAATAGATCAAAGCTTTCTCTAGGTCAGGTACAGCGGTGTGTCCATTCAACAATGTGGTCAAGGCTTGGGTATTTTTGGACTGAACAGCCAAGAGGATGCTGAAAGTGAAAAGAGTAAATGGGAAAACATTATTATTTCCCGTTGATTCAAAGTACAAATTGATTGAAAAAAGGGAGGACAAAAAAACCTCCCCAACAATAATACTTGTTGAAAAATACGGAATATTTTTTGCTCATTTCTGAAAACACACAGAAAAAACAAAGAAGTAATGCCCCATGCCCATGCAAACGATTTATTTATTCAAGTCTTGAGAGAAGAAATGTAATACAAAGTTGGCCTACACACTTACACAGCTTTCCCTGGTGGAACCCTTTTATCAAAATTCATAATGTTCATAGGATTTGACAAATTAAAAAAAAAAACTTGTTTGTCCAGAGGAGTGGGTGACAAGCGGGGTCCAATTTACCTTAGACATCCTTTGAGAACGATATACGGCTGTGCTTTAAAATAAAACTTTAACTTTATTAACATTGTTACTCCCGCAGGGGGTCCAGACCCCAGGACCCAAACGTCCAGCTACCCTGTACGTGTCATTCATATTTAAATTTTTTTTAATGTAGTCTTGAGGCAAATTTCATTTTTTTTTATATTAGCATTATTATTTCACAACTAGAGCATTACATTTTATAAAGAATTCCCTTCAAGCCAAATAGCTGTTCGTTCAAGCCATCACCGGAATCTGGATCGTCTAGGAACTAGGCATTAAATTAAAGGAGTAGTGTACTACGAGTAGACGAAAGTCTAGACATTAAAAATTATTAATTAATCGATAGAATTAACAAATAATTACCGTTACCTATTCATTGCAGATATGTACACATTCAAATTTGTTTGCTGTTCCAAAAAAGACGTTCACTGTATCGCTATAACAACATTTCTTTCTTGGCGCAGCAACACATTTTAGAATTGCACAACACTTGGAGGTGAAGGTGTGTTTATGTCTATACTTAGATATCCCCCCCCCCCCCCCCCCAAAACCGGAAACGACCTCAAATGCACGCGCGCTGTTTTAAAGAGAAGTAATACAGAAAAGGTAATGCCCTTGAGAGTTGAATGGATTACCTCCCGTTGACTAATTTTCTAGCACCTTTAATACTACTAATTATATTTTAATAATTTAAAAATCTTTTTTTGTATAAATTCACACACCGTGCTGTTCAAATTTAAAATTACCCTGACTCGAAATCTGAGAGGTTAAAGTGCGTGACCGAAATTTTATTTTTATCCCTGAACAATGTTATATAAACTCTACATTCATAAATTCTGATGCTATTAATTTACACACGCATACAATGTAAATATCATTTAGCATGAAATCGTGCTACTTCCATGACAACAAAGGATCCACAAATGGTGCATTAATCCAATCAGTTGTTAGCAGAGGATTGGACTGACCTGAGTGCAAGGCTAGACCATAAAATAAAAGCACATTGTAACTTTTTAAGTCCAAACTTTCAGCATTGATCAAGATTGAAACTGGTGATTTCTGTTTATTCTTTATATTAAGGAGTGAGATTATTTTGGGGGGGGGGGGGCGGCGGGGGGGGGGAGGGGGGACTACTGTTTTTAGTGGAGAAAGGGTGATAAAAATCTTGACCCACCCAAGGCACTAACCCTTCTTACGCCACCCAGAAGAAGCTTAGTATAGTATTTCTAGGAGACGCCAAGTGTAACCGAAAAAAATGGAAGCTTTACACGAATTGATAGATCGAAACTCTTAATGACACTGAGCCACATTACTGAATATAATTTTTTTTAAAATTTTTTTTTTAATTTTAGTGTATTGGTTTTAGCTCTTCTGTTGGACCTTCTTTCGTTCTTCTTTTATAACGATACAAGTTATAGCCCGTCATGATGACGGAATCGTCAAAAATAGTTAAATACTTTGTAATCGATAACTATATACTGGGTTTTTGGCGCCCTTGGCTAATTTATTTTTTAAATAATAAAAATTTAAAAATTATAGATTTAGCGGCGCCCTTTTGAACAGGCGCAGGCCGGCGCCCTTGGCAACTGCCCCGATGCCAAGCCGTTGTTACGCCTCTGACTATATACAATGACTGCTTTTTAGTAAATTTAATATATACTTAAGATTTTGGGTAAAGAAAAGGCATTATTCTTTTTTTTTTTTAATGCATCTATGAAAACAAAGATATCTTCTTGATTGAAATTTACGAAAAATTGTTTTATAAGAATTGTAAAGCATATTCTGAAAAATGTAAAGGTCTTTCAAAGATTGTCTCTATTTTGTTTGAAAAATAATGTAAAAGTGTTCAAGAACTATTTTATTAAGGTAACATTACTGCATATTCTTAAGGTGTAACGTTCTTCCTAAGGTTTTTTTTTCTCTCAACTTTGTTACATATTAAATTGTGTAATTCATGGCATGCATTCAGTTTTTATGCAAAATCTCCTTGATGCGTGCTGCACATTTCTTTTTGGAACATCCCTCCCAATAATGTATTGTAATCCAACAAAAAAAAGTCGCTTGCTAATCCAACAAAAAAAGTCGCTTGCTAATCCAACAAAACAAATGTCCTTTGCTAATCCAACAAAACAAATGTTGCTTGCTAAGCCAACAAAAGAAATATCCCTTGCTAATCCAACAAATCAAATGTCCTTTGCTAATCCAACAAAACATATGTTGCTGGCTAATCCAACAAAACAAATTTCCCTGGCTAATCCAACAAAACAAATGTTGCTGGCTAATCCAACAAAACAAATGTTCCTGGCTAATCCAACAAAACAAATGTTGCTTGATAATCCAACAAAACAAATGTCCTTTGCTAATCCAACAAAACATATGTTGCTGGCTAATCCAAAAAAACAAATGTCCTTTGCTAATCCAAAAAAACATATGTTGCTGGCTAATCCAACAAAACAAATGTCCTTTGCTAATCCAAAAAAACATATGTTGCTGGCTAATCCAACAAAACAAATGTTGCTTGATAATCTAACAAAACAAATGTCCTTTGCTAATCCAACAAAACAAATGTCCCTGGCTAATCCAACAAAACAAATGTTGCTTGCTAATCCAACAAAACAAATGTCCCTTGCTAATCCAACAAAAAAAAATGTCCCTGGCTAATCCAACAAAAAAAAATGTCCCTGGCTAATCCAACAAAACAAATGTCCCTGGCTAATCCAACAAAACAAATGTCCCTGGCTAATCCAACAAAACAAATGTCCCTGGCTAATCTAACAAAACAAATGTCCATGGCTAATCCAACAAAACAAATGTCCCTGGCTAATCCAACAAAACATATGTTGCTGGCTAATCCAACAAAACAAATGTCCCTTGCTAATCCAACAAAACAAATGTTGCTTGCTAATCCAAAAAAACAAATGTCCTTTGCTAATCCAACAAAACAAATGTTGCTGGCTAATCCAAAAAAACAAATGTCCCTGGCTAATCCAACAAAACAAATGTTGCTGGCTAATCTAACAAAACAAATGTTAACCCTCTACGGACTTACGTACATTGTATTTCCCCGTTTATTTAGTGACGAATCGTTGGGGTATTTGTGCCAACCTTCAACTTATCACGTATCGGAAAGTGATTTTTTAAAAAGCAAGAACACAAAACAAATATTTTAAACCAACGAAACAATTTGAGAGAAAAAAGTCCAGATGGGTGACGTCACACGTAGTTGAGCTCTCGTGCTTTTCTTTTTATCATTTATTTGGTTTAATGAACTGCCTGATAAAAGAGAGCCCCCCCCCCCCCCCACCACCACTCCTTATCCGAGCAAGGAGAGCTCCTTTGGTTTATCGGGAAACCTCTATTAAGTGGATCCCCCACAATTAAATTTTCCAATACGAGTTCGGTAAGCCCCCAGGGTTTTGGGCAGCATTGTTTTATCTCGGTGGGACGTGGTGAGACGTGGTGGATAAATGGGATTTTAAAAAATGAAAACTAATCTCTCCGATTTCCCCCCCCCCCCCTTTTCCTCCCACATAAGGGAAATAAGGGGTGGGGGGGCAAGGATCTCGTCCAGGTGTAAGGCTGATAACAAGCTAAACTATGTCTTCATTTCTGAGCTGGGTTATCGTCTCCTAGTGGACTGCCCGTCACCACCAGCAATCCAGTGCAGGTTGTGACAACATAATTTAGTGAGGGGTGAGGAGAAGCTGGTGGGGTACCAGAGCTTGTGACGTAGGACATAACATTGTAAAAGAGCAGACCTTGAGCAGAACTTTTGATTTAAAGTTAATAATTATTTATTTATTTTTAAATTATTTTTATTTTGAAAAAAAATTTATGTGTTCTACTTTCTTCGTGAAATTTAAATTAAAATTTAAACGTATGAATGAAAATGTCAGGGCTTTTCCCGCCTTCGGTTTACAAATAGGACTTTAAAAAAATACGTTTTACACAATGGGTTCGATTGGGTCACACGTATGATTTCAATTGGGTAACACCTGTGTGTTCAGTTGGGTAACACCTGTGGGTTCAGTTGGGTCACACCTGTGGGTTCAGTTGGGTCACACCTGTGGGTTCAGTTGGGTCACACCTGTCGGTTCAGTTGGGTCACACCTGTGGGTTCAGTTGGGTCACACTTATGGGTTCAGCTGGGTCACACTTGTGGCTTCAGTTGGGTCGCGCTTATGGGTTCAGTTGGGTCACACTTATGGGTTCAGCTGGGTCACACTTGTGGCTTCAGTTGGGTCGCGCTTATGGGTTCAGTTGGGTCACACCTGTGGGTTCAGTTGGGTCACACCTGTGGGTTCAGTTGGGTCACACTTATGGGTTCAGCTGGGTCACACCTGTGGGTTCAGTTGGGTCACACTTATGGGTTCAATTGGGTCACACCTGTGGGTTCAGTTGGGTCACACCTGTGGGTTCAGTTGGGTCACACCTGTGGGTTCAGCTGGGTCACACTTGTGGCTTCAGTTGGGTCGCGCTTATGGGTTCAGTTGGGTCAAACGTATGGGTTCAGTTAGGTCCCAGTTATGGCTTCAGCTGGGTCACACTTATATGGCGAAGCTTAATTCTTTGTAAGACCCTGCGCGGCACGTCAACGTGTTATACTTAAGCATAATACTTGTGTTTACTAATGACATGTTGATACTTTTTTTTTTTTTACATCCAGTTTGTTCACTGGTTGGTTTACTATTTTTACAATTTATTTATACGTTTGGCTGATTCCTTTGTTGATAGGTGCCGTCTGTTATACAGGGAGAGTTCGTGGGATGCCTGCGCACGTGATGTGTTACGTTGATGTGTTACATCGATGTGTTACGTTGATGTGTTACATCGATGTGTTACGTTGATGTGTTACATCGATGTGTTACATTGATGTGTTACATCGATGTGTTACGTTGATGTGTTACGTTGATGTGTTACGTTGATGTGTTACGTTGATGTGTTACATTGATGTGTTACATCGATGTGTTACGTTGATGTGTTACGTTGATGTGTTACGTTGATGTGTTACGTTGATGTGTTACATTGATGTGTTGTACTATTAATGCAACTAATAGTTGTTGTTTTTTTATTAGTTATCGGGAATTATATTTTGCGCGCCATCCGGAAATGGAAGCAGTCACACCACAAACGGTCTATATATAAGAGATTTAAAAAAAATAAATTTAAATGTCGTTTCTTCTATATAAATATAACAGTGTTCCAGTGGCGTAGTGAGGGGGGCAAGGGGGGGCATCATGCCCCGGGCGCTACTCACAAAGGGGCGCCAAATGGTATATTTTACTATAATATTGTATGGTTTTCGAATAGGGAGGGGCGCTAAAAAGGTATTGGGGGGCGCTAAAAAGGTATTGTGCCCCGGGCGCGAATTAAGCTCGCTACGCCACTGCAGTGTTCAATAGAAAAATAAACAAAGAAAACTTTAAAAATTCCTTCATTTTTACAATTTTGTGTAGACACGTCACGGGAGACAGCCATCTGGTGCGATGCTCTTTGCGAACAATTTGTTTAACCATCACCTTCAGCCAAAATATGGAATCTCTCAATAACAGCCAGTGTCTCCTTGCGGTCCCAGGTTGGTTTGGGGGGGGGGGGGGGCTATACTTTTCTGGGGGTTTTGTCAAGTGATGGCCGGTAGGAGGGCTTAGGGCGGGTCATACAAACTGACACTTGATCTTTTGGGGGGGGGGGGGGTGGAGGGCGGGTGGTAGGGGTTTACTCGGACAGGTGAGGCTTAAAGGTGAAGGTTACAGTAGCTTGGATAATAAATGATTTTAATGTGGAGGGATTATAGCACACCTGAAAAAAAAAATTGATTTTTTTTAAGGGTCAAATTTTGGCGATATTAACTACTATTTCTATCTTCTCTCGCCCTTTATTTCTCTCTTCTCTCTCTCTCTCTCTCTCTCTCTCTCTATTTCTATCTTCTCTCTCCCTCTATTTTTTGTCTTTTCCTCTCTATTTCTATCCTCTCCCTCCCTCTATTTCTGTATTCTCTCTTCCTCTATTTCTGTCTTCTCTCTCTATATTTCTATCTTCTCCCTCCCTCTATTTTTTGCCTTTTCCTCTCTATTTCTATCCTCTGCCTCCCTCTATTTCTGTATTCTCTCTTCCTCTATTTCTATATTCTCTCTCGCTCTCTCAATTTCTATCCTCTCTCTCCCTCTATTTCTGTATTCTCTCTTACTCTATTTCTATCTTCTCTCTTCCGCTATTTCTATCTTCTCTCCCTCTATTTATATATTCTCTCTCTATGTCTAGTAGTAGTAGTAGTAGTAGTAGTAGTAGTATTAGTAGTAGTAGTAGTAGTAGTAGTAATAGTAGTAATAGTAGTAGTAGTAGTAGTAGTAGTAGTAGTAGTAGTAGTAGTAGTAGTAGTAGTAGTAGATCAGCAGGGCCGGCGCAAGGGTATAGCGAAGTGGACGGCGGCGCGTTGCCGTAGTATATTTATAATATACCCAAGCCTAATAATAGTTCTTAATCCAGTGAACACAATATTCGGAGTTATGATTAGATAGTCAAAGGATATTTGTTTTTGACAACCTTGATATTGGTAACAATAGAGCCGCCATGAGTAATTTGGGCCAGGGCAATTAACTGTTAGAGGAAAAAAATAGAAATTTCGGAAACCAAGAGAGTGAACAAAAATCCGCTATGACACGTCCCGTTATGGCCAGCAAGGCCCCAGTACGACACGTCCCGTTATGCCCAGCAAGGCCCCAGTATAACACGTCCCGTTATGACCAGCAAGGCCCCAGTACGACACGTCCCATTATGACCAGCCAGGCCCCAGTACGACACGTCCCATTATGACCAGCCAGGCCCCAGTACGACACGTCCCATTATGACCAGGCAAGCCCCAGTACGACACGTCCCATTATGACCAGCCAGGCCCCAGTACGACACGTCCCATTATGACCAGCCAGGCCCCAGTACGACACGTCCCATTATGACCAGGCAAGCCCCAGTACGACTATAACGTGTCTTAATATCCTATCGGCGGGATATATGACGCCAACGGCCCCGCCAAATTCAATTTGCCCAAGGCCCCGCACCCTCCTAGCGCCGGCCCTGAGATCAGTAGTACTGTGCTCTCGATATTCGCTTCGTTCTCTCTCTGTTTAAAGTAATTGAATTAATGTGGAGATTAGCGTGTTTTTTTTTTTTAATTTCTAATTTACGAACGTTAAAATGCAATACCGGCAAAGTTGCTTCCACGGGGACCCGAACCATGTCTCAGACGTGAGACAGCGATGTGCTCAGACTCAGATACCAGACAATTCATAATCATATTATAGTCTTGTTGTGGGACGTCGCTCAATGTTTATTATTACTAATATTTTTATTATTATTTTCATTATTTTTTTATTATTATTATCATTATTATTATTGTAATTATCATATTATTATTATTATTATTATTATTATGTTATTATTATTATTGTGTACTCAACATCATTCATTATTATTTTCATCAAGAGGCTGTGCGTTAAAACCCTCTACAGTAGGGCCTATCTTCCCAAAATCATTCAACTTCATGATAGCATTGCACCCACGCATAGGCGTAGCTAGAGTGTTTGGCGCCCGGGGACAAGATTCGCACCCGGGGATAAGATTCATTTTAAAGCGCCCTCTTTTCCTTTTTTCAACTCTCAAACCCATTATTTTCATCTATAAAATAATACCAAAGCACATTTTGGAGCCCCTAACAAGCTGGCGCCCGGGTACATCTGTACCCCCTGCCCCCCCCCATACGCTACGCCTCTGCACCCACGTGGTGCTACAGAAAGACATATCTCCTGTCGATCGTTAGTTATGTGCCCATCAATACGGCAAAACCGGACTTCACGATATCTCATGACTTCGCTGTTTGTAGCAAGTTACATTTTTTTTTAAAAAAAGAAGACTAATGATTATAGAATAGATGAAACTTTTATTTGCGTGGTAACCGTTCACAAAATTGTATAAAATGCAACACCTCAGATTGTAACAAGTTCTTTTCTTTCAAAAAAAAAATGAATGACCAAATGTCATCAAATCAAAAGATTCCATATCTCTGCCCTAATGTTCGAGCATCCGTGTCTTAAGTAAGCCATCAACTGGCCATAAAATCCTCCAACGATATATCTTTGCGTTTGTGTTGAACGCTTCTGATGGCGGTATTGAAATTGTTCCGATGCGGAATGTGCAAAAGCCACTCGACTTTTAAGACCAGGACTTACACCAGCGGGCGGCGAACAATGGCCGCACGGGGCAATCACTTCACTTGGGGCAACAATCCGCGAGGAAATTAAACATTTTGTAACCGTGCTCCAGGAAGTCATCTATGTTATAGAGAGCGCATATTTTTTTTATTGCTTTAACTGTTTTTTCCGTGTTTTTTAAAACTAAATTGTAATCTCTCCTTCTCTACACCCTTCTCTCTCTCCTCGCTGATAAAGCCCGAATTAATTTCCCTCACACGAAGTATTTTCTCAACGTGAGAGATCAAACAAGGAGACCAGAAGTTTATTGTAGCACCGGTTTGATTGTTAATCCACGTCTGCTGGGGGGGTTTCCGTGTCTCTCTCTGTCATGGCATTAAGAGATAGTCATCTGGTTCGACTCTCTCTGTCATGGCATTAAGAGATAGTCATCTGGTTCGCGATGAAAAGCTCTGGTGACCATGTAGACGGGTTCGTGAGTGTAGCGACGTGCTGAAGAAAGAAAGACGACCAGCAATCCTTAAAAAAAAAAGCGGTGTAACCTCACTTGGGACACCCAGAAATTTTATGATAGTAATAAAGCATGTACTTTCTTTAATGATTTATTTTACTCCAACAATTAAACAAGACTCTACTTTCTTGCTAGTCCCACATCTCTTGTCCCAGCCTATAATAGATATATACATGTACTTGCCCTGACCTTTAACAGATATATACATATATGTACTGATTTCCCCCTCTGACCGATAGATGGTGTTGCTGGGTGCCGCCCATGGCTTGACATGTAAATAGTTATGGAATGGTTGGAGCGAATACACATTTGTTTTGTTTTATTTAATTAATGCTTGTAAATTTTTAAGTTCATGATTATGTTTTGTTAAATTTTATGTACAGCGTGCTGAGCCCATGGCTTGTCATGTAAAAGTTCTGGTGCGGATGAGGTGAATATGCATTAGATTTTGTTTTGTCTCTATACATCTGTTCTTTATTATATATATATGTATTTTATGTTAATATCACCATTATGTCTCTTTTTGTAATATTTTTTATGTACAGCGCGGTGAGCCTAGCCCTAGGCTGGGGTACCACGCTATATAAGACAACAAATAATAATAATAATAATAATATAGAAAACTACCAATAATAATAATAATAATAAATGACCCGTTCAACTATGTTAGTGTATTCCAAATTTTTTCAAATCATGTAATTATTTATACTTATAACAACAGTGCAACAAATAATTAATTAATTAATTAACAGTAATTTAGCCAAAACTGTCTTTTTTTAATTACTAGAAACATAATGTTGAGTTTTCTACAAATACACCATTCATAATAATGACACCAAACATGATGGCGACACCATAGGTAATGGTGACACCAAACATAATGGCGACACCATACATAATGGGGACAGCATAAATAATGGCGACACCCCACACAATGGCGACACCATATTAATGGCGATACCAAACATAATGGTGACAGCATAAATAATGATGACGCCAAACATAATGGCGATATCATACATCAGGGCGACGCAGTACATAATGGCGATGAGTTCAGTTCATCTCTTCATGATGTACATAAAAGTAATTAAATACAGAATCGTGTGTGGACATCGACATATCATTGGAACTGTATACATTCGTTGACGCAAGAGGCAAGGTGGTGGGAAGATTTAGTGTGGGGGAAGGTTCAGTGTGGGGGGAAATTTAGTGTGGGGGGAAGGTTTAGTGTGGAGGAGGTTTAGTGTGGGCTGAGATTTAGAGTGGGGGAGAGATTTAATAGGGAGACAGATTTGATGTGGGTGAGATTTAGTGTGGGGAAGATTGAGTGTGGAGGAAGATTTAGTGTGAGGGCAAGATTTAGTGTGGGGAAAGATGCAGTAGGAGAAAGATTTACAACTTTTTTTCAAATATTAACAATTCATTCCATTCCCTTTTTTTTTCGTTTCACCTTAATACCCGTCAATATAATATTTAAATCTTTCTTAAAAAGATTTTTGTCAGTTATATAGTCAGTTATGTTTATGATGATTGATTGATTGGTTGATTACTTTTATAGCGCGTGTGTCCATGCTACTGTAGCATGATCACAGCGCTCTGGTGTAATAAAGTGTAGTTTAATTAATATTTGTTTAAAGTCTTTAAATGGGTGGATTGGACTCGTTAACCATTGGACGGCAACTCATCTACGAGAAGGAAACTCTCAATTCAAAACCCGGAGATGGAGTCCCGTAGGCGGATAACATTGATACAATGAAACATTCCGACAACTCCTGCGACGCCACTGGTGCCAAGCTGTATCATCCACATGATGTTCCCTTGGGGTTATCCAGCGGCGTGGAGAGAGGCGATTTGCTGTTGAGAACCAGCTTATAATCCTAGAAGAATAATCCCAGGCCTTGTGGATTTCGTCCTGCGAATTCCACACCATCGTTACCTTGTGAAGGACGGATGTCAACAACAACAACAACAACCAAAAAAAAAAAAAAAAAGTCTTTAAATGTTTCTTTAATGATTTTTATCTTTTTATTTTTATTTCCTTCAAAGATTGAGGCAAACTGTTCCAAAAGAGCGCGCTCCGTATTATTATTATTATTATTATGGGTAGTTTTCTATAGCGTGGTACCCCAGCCTAGGGCTGGGCTCACCACGCTGTACATAAAAATTAAAATGAACTTAAAAAATATAAATTAAAAACCAACCATTCCATATCAATGTACATGTGACGTCATGGACAGCATTATTTAACTTTCAGAGGGGGAATCAGTCAGGATAGTCAAGTTTAAAGAGGTGTGTTTTGAGTGCAATTTTGAAGGCTGTGATGGTTGATATATTTCTGATGTGTAGTGGAAGAGAATTCCATTGTTTGGGGCACAGTAAGAGAAAGATCTTTCACCGTATGTTTTTGTGCGAGTCTTGGGGACAGAAAGAATACGCTCGTCTGCGGAGGAGCGAAGCTGTCGAAGGGGTGAATAGACAGAGAGAATTTCGGTTAGATAGGAAGGGCAGGAATTGGAGAAAAAGTTGTGGCACAGAACAGAGAGTTTATAGTCAATCCGTGCTTGTACAGGGAGCCAATGAAGTGAATGAAGTAGTGGTGTGAACCTGGCAATTCACGTATGACTTATTTTTTTTATAAAAAAAAGTTCTTTCTTTTTTTTTTTTTATCTCTCACAGTTTTGTTAATAATCCTTAGATCATAATCTTTGTGTGTAATGAATTGAATCCTTGTTTTCATAGATCATGAAGAAAAATAATAATAATAATAACCCCAGGGCTCAAAGGTAGAGTTAATGCCTCAGTGGGCACCTAATTCCATCACTTTTGACGACCAGCGTCACTACGACCTGGATACTGTGATACAACTGATAATCAAATGTTGGATCTGGTGCGACTGCAAGCATATCCCGACATGAAGTGGTCGAGGGGGTGGTAACTACAGGCATATCCCGACATGAAGTGGTCGAAGGGGGTGGTAACTGCAGGCATATCCCGACAAGCATTAAGTCATCGAAACAGAAACATTCCAAGTCTATGAACTTTGAATTTGTGGATTCTTGTCTTCCTGCCAGACTGTTTTATATTTAGTGTTTTGGTCAAAATGGTCTTTTAGTCAAAATGGTGTTCTGGTCAAAATGGTGTTCTTGTCAAAATAGTGTTCTGGTCAAAATAGTGTACTGGTCAAAAATTGCCTTATGAAATGTCACATTGAGCTTGACTCCCCTTTGACTTCACATAATGGCCTTGACTTCCCATTGACTTCACATAAATGGCCTTGACTTCCCATTGACTTCACATAAATGGCCTTGACTTCCCATTGACTTCACATAAATGGCCTTGACTCCCCATTGACTTCACATAAATGGCCTTGACTTCCCATTGACTTCCCATAATGGCCTTGACTTCCCATTGACTTCACACAAATGACCTTGACTTCCCATTGACTTCACACAAATGGCCTTGAATTCCCATGGACTTCACATAAATGGTCTTTACTTGCCACGGATCTTCAGATCAAAAGAAACATTTTTTAAAAAAATATTATGATGGCAAATGAAAGTGTAAGGACTATACTATACAAAATTACATTTTATTGCTTGTTAAAGTCCTGGGAAAATTTATAAAAATGTTCGTTAATTTTAAGCGATAGTGAAGATAGTGAGGATAGTGAGAGTCCTCGCTGTAAATATTGATAATACCACTCCTGATTGGAGCGAATCGTGTTTAAAGTTGTTGTCACTGACCCCCCGCCCCCCCCAAACCCCCGCCCCCAAACCCCCGCCCCCCCCAAACCCCCCCACCCCAACCCCCGCACGTTATATAACAGCAGGTGACCGACAATTGAAGATCTGTTCCCGGGGCTCTGCGTGGAATTCTTTTAGCTTCTCTCTCTCCCCCACACCTCCTCAATTCAGATTCTCCCCCACCAGATAACAGCCGGGCTGTTCAGCAACACTGTGCTCAATCCCGCCCCGTGAATACCACAACCTGGCAATTCACCTTCCGTCACTAACTACATGTTACGGGCCCCCCATTTGAAAGGACATTCCAACAAACATTCACTCTTGAAACACAATAGCGTTCACTTTTTGTATTTGGTTGGGGGTGGTGGGGGGGGGGGGTGGTGGTTCCTCCTACCCCGTCATGCATTTGTCTCAAACTAACAATTTGCCCTTGGCCGCCGTCTAATAATTCGGGTGCGGAAAATCCTAACAAGGTCACCCTTGAGAAAAGAAACAGGCGTTCCTCCTACGTGTATTTCTTTTCTTTTTTTTTCCTTTTTTAAAAAAAATAAATAATAAAATTTGTATTTTTTTTGGTAAGTGAAGTTTCTAAGGCTGCGCGGGGTTTATAATTATGACGTTGTCAACTTGGGCCCGTAATGGCATGAAAGCATATACTCTTGTGTAGTAACGAGTCGTGTGTTTCGGAACAGACTTTACCTTTCATTCGACGCACAAAGGTAGCCCCCCATGCCTTAATCCAGCTGTATGACTGCCTTTCACGCTGTTTGCTAATCTAATCTCCAAAATCAACTATAATTTCATCTTTGATTTCTACGCACTGGAAAAATTCAGTGTTATTTTTTTTATATTTTATTTCGAGCTTTCGAGTTAATTATTTATACTACTCTCAAACAACGTTTTTTTTCCTTTCCCTTGAAACTAAATACCTCCCCCCCCCACCCCAAACTTTTCCAACCCCTCCCCCACGCACAAATTTTTTTTGGGTGGAAATTTTACTTTACGTCTGTGTGGTGGGCGTTTGCGTTAATTTATGTGCATTCAAAAGTTGTTTTGGGGGAGGGGGGTAGTGAGGTATGAAAGAAATCAGTGTTGATGATATCTAATTTACCTGGGTGCGCCGACCGACCAGCCCATTGGTTGGTTGCGCCACAGTGCCAACCCAGGTTCGTGTGGGTTGGATCCGATACAAAGGTTGACATCGTGTGGTAAGAAGATGTGGTTTAACGTTTAAGACTTACTGCGGGGATTTCGTTCCTTGAAATTCATTAAAAAATTGGTAACCAACAAGGAAAGCTACTGAGACGGGGCAGTGCACATCGAGAGCAGTGGCATGCAGAGAGCAGTGGCATACCATTGAGCAGTGTTTACCGGGAGCAGTCGGATGCCGAGATCGGTCAGCGGCATACCAACGGCAGTGACACATCAAGAAACGTAACACACGAACACCAGTGACACAACAAGAACAGTAACATACGAACATCAGTGACACAACAAGAACAGTAACATACGAACAGCAATGACACAACAAGAACAGTAACATACGAACAGCAGTGACACATCAAGAACCGTAAAATACGAACAGCAGTGACACATCAAGAGCCGTAAAATACGAACAGCAGTGACACATCAAGAACTGTAAAATACGAACAGCAGTGACACATCAAGAACCGTAAAATACGAACAGCAGTGACACATCAAGAACCGTAAAATACGAACAGCAGTGACACAACAAGAACAGTAACATACGACAGCAGTGACACATCAAGAACCGTAACACACAAACAGCAGTGACAGGCCAAGAACAGTAACATACGAACAGCAGTGACACGTCAAGAACAGTAACATACCAACAGCGGCATAATGACTATAAAATATGGAGTCGCTTTCTGTCCCCCAATTTGGCGAGCGCATCAGGAGGAGTTACCCTCCCTGTCTTCATTAACTTTGTTGCGTCTTTATAAGTCAATAGGCTTACAAATAAACCACTTTTAGCGCTGGACGTAAGAGATAATTCTTGTAGTAAACATTGTAAGTCGGCAAAACCATCTGGAACTTTCTATGTTTTTTTTTGGATTGCAAAAAACACTGGATGCGTGTGTGTGTGCGTGCGTGTGGGGGAGGGGGGATTAAAAGGACACCCCCCCCCTTCCAGCCAAAGAAAACCACCAAAAAACCGATAGAAGACAGGATAAGGCAGGGACAATTCTAATGGCAAACGTTTGACATCTGATCACACATGATTTTTAAAAAAAAATTTTAAAAACTCCTTTAAAAACGTTCAAAAGGTGGTGCAGACCCAAAGTATTGGTAGAGCTTTAGTTACTGTTAGAAACGTGCCCTGGCGTAGGAAAGGGGGGCGGAGTGGACTTTTAGCCCCGGAAGACCCTTTTTTTTCTATGCATCGAGGGCCAGCACTTTTGGCTAGATCCAGGTTGTTGTTTTTTTCGCTTCCTCCCCCTCCCCAACCCCAAATATCCCGCACCCCACGAAGATCTATGGATTATCTTTCCCTTGGGTGGCTCGACCAGTTCATCACGTGACATCATGGTAAGCAACGTTTTGGTTGATCTTGTATTCCCGCTTCTCCCAGAAAACATGAACTCAACACAGCTCGGAATAAGTCATTCGGGTCCCCGCATCCAGCCGTGCTAGGATTAACTTGTTTCCCAGAAAAGCCCAGTTTTGGTATAAAATCGCGTCAGCTCTGTGAGGATAAGCGGAGCATGGTAGAACTTTAGATATTCAAAGATATCAAGCGGACAACTACAGCAACAGCAACTACAAAATGCAGCTGTTCAAACATGCCCTCTAGAGGCTCAAACATGCATTCTAGCTGTTCAAACATGCCTTCTAGATGTTCAAAAATGACTTCTAGATGTTCAAACATGCCCTCTAGATGTTCAAACATGCCCTTCTAGATGTTCAAACATGCCCTCTAGATGTTCAAACATGCCCTTCTAGATGTTCAAACATGCCTTCTAGATGTTCAAACATGCATTCTAGCTGTTCAAACATGCCTTCTAGATGTTCAAACGTGCCCTTCTAGATGTTCAAACATGCCCTTCTAGATATTCAAACTTGCCCTTCTAGATGTTCAAACATGCCCTTCTAGATGTTCAAACATGCCCTTCTAGATGTTCAAACATGCCCTTCTAGATGTTCAAACATGCCCTTCTATATGTTCAAACATGCCCTTCTAGATGTTCAAACATGCCCTTCTAGATGTTCAAACATGCCCTTCTAGATGTTCAATGGTTGTATACCACGCCGTACCTTGGTCAAACTCTAACACTAGAAATTGTTCCCCCCTCCCACATACACACATCTACTATTCAATATTGGTAACAAACCACAAAAGTTCCAGCTTAGAAGGTCGCATCGTCATCGCCCCCCCCCCCCCCCCCCCCCCACTTTAGGCGTGTCACAAATGACTGGGTTGGGATTGAACAACGGCGCATCATTAATTACTCACGTAACTTATAGTGTGTTTTGTTCGGGACTTTCCGATATGTGGCACCACATTTATTTGATGAAAAATGTGCTGGGCTGCGATTTCCGGGGGAAGTGAGGAATGTTTTGGGGAGAGCTTATGGAGGTTGAGATTAATGGAGGTTAACGTTGCGTTTGAAAGTTGAAGAAACATTACTAGACTATATTAATCTATCAATACATTCTTTTGTTTACAATAGTTAATAAGGAATTCCTTGGTTATTCATTAACGTCTGTGTTGTCTTCGTTAAAAATCCTCAACGTCTGGATACTGAACTTTCGCAGAGAGGTACAGCCCCGCATTAATCAACACCAATATTACTTGGTACGCGAAAGGCCATACCTTAGAAGATCTCATTCTGTGACATCTGGGGGCTCGTCCGGGATCCAGACACAACGAGGGGACGACGAAGATGCCAGTAACAAGTTTGAATGAGATAGTGGCTCTAGTAGATGCTCTTCAGCTTAGAGGAGATGAGAGGAAAGAATATATCGAGAGAGAGGTGAATAGAGAGAGAGAGGCGGCAGAGAGGGCAGATGAGAGAGAGGCGACAGAGAGGGCAGCTGATAGGGCGGCGACAGAGTGCTCAGTTGGTATGAGAAATATTTCTATGGTGTCATCAAGGAGATTTTCTAAAAAGAGACATTAGGCATGTTTTTTAAGACTCTAGTGTAACTTTAGTTAATTTAGTTGTGGTATCTTGATTTAAGTTTTCAGTTTCATACATGCATTTTTTTTAGAAAAAAAAATTGTGTAATTTAAATAATGCTGATAATAAGACTTATAGTATAATCATGTGTTTTAACACTTGTTGGGTTGTGTTATACATATTTGTAATGAATTATATATGCGAGTCGCTGCCCCTGTGCAATTATTAAGAAGACAGTGTAGGTGGATTTATAATGTTTCAGTTAGTCAACACCAATATTACTTGGTACGCGAAAGGCCATACCTGAGAAGATCTCATTCTGTGACAAAGCGCGCCCCATATTTGCATAATAAGTACATTTAATTTTGAGTATTTTCATGGCCTCTTTGTATTACTCTCCAGTTGTAAAATAGGGAGGCTACACCCAGTGGCGTAGTGAGGGGGGCAAAGGGGTGCCAAATGGTATATTTTACTATAATATTGTATGGTTTTCGAATAGGGGGGCGCTAAAAAGGTATTGTGCCCCGGGCGCGAGTTAAGCTCGCTACGACATTGGCTACACCCCCCCCCCCCAATATTTCCTTCCAAAACCCTACCAACCGATGTAGAGTAAAAATATCACGCATTGCACCACATAAGGAAATCTTATTGTCCCATTAATAGTACGTACTATAATGTAGCATCTACCAATCATCAGGTACTGGAACTTTGGTCTCAAAGGGAGAGGTTCTTCAAAAAGTAAAGACTACCCCCCCCCCCCCACACACACACACAGAAACACCTGTGGATTATCTTTCCCTTGTATGGCCAGATCATTTCATCATGTGACATCGCTACATCAGCCGCGTCATCCCACGTGTATGTGTGTGGGATCGGAGGGGTGGGGTGGGTGACACACACCTAACAATAAAACAACAAAACAACAGACATACCACCCGGGGCGTTATCTAGCTTACCTACTTGGCCGGGAAAAAAAGAAAAAAGCGCACATTTTTACTTGAACCGTTCTTGATATTGCGGACCGGGCTCACCGGACTCCGATAAGGTGTTCGTCTTTGTGTCGGTGAGGTGTCTTCTCAAACGTCTTAAGTAGATGTACCGAGTGGATTTGCACGACCTGTGATGTAAAAGACCAGCTTCTCTGGGCTATAAGAGATACTTGGCCGAGGATATTCCGCCGCCCCTTCCCCATCCTCGTGATCCGATCACACGTGGACTAACCTGGTTGAATCTCTCTGCAGCTGAATCTGCTGTTTTCTTTCTCCCGCCGATGATTGTAGCTGAAGATTTACTGATGACCTTTCTTTTCTCCCGCCGATGTTGTAGCTGAAGATTTACTGATGACCTTTCTTTTCTCCCGCCGATGATTGTAGCTGAAGATTTACTGATGACCTTTCTTTTCTCCCGCCGATGATTGCAGATGAAGATTTACCGATGGCCTTTCTTTCTCCCGCCGATGATTGCAGCTGAAGATTTACTGATGACCTTTCTTTTCTCCCGCCGATGATTGCGGATGAAGATTTACCGATGGCCTTTCTTTCTTCCTATGTGAAGCTCAATTCGATGTCTAATGTAACGTGTGTGAAGAACTCACTTGTTCATTTTAAAGCCAGTCTGTACAAGGATTGGCTTCTTTTTAATATGGCTTTATCTGCACTCAGCTCTCAAACAAACAAGAATGACAGCTTCTTTCCTTTTTTACAGTTTGAGAGCAACTGAACTGAAATCTTTTTTAAAATTACATATTGATCAGAGACACACACACCCCCCCCCCCCCCCCGCCCCAAAAAAAAAAAAAAAAAAAAAATCTATTCCAAACAATCCTTCAGGGTTGTCGGGAAATTGAACGCTATCATAACATGACATGTTTGTTGATTTTTTTTTTTTTACATATCTTCACCTGATCTATTTGGGTTCAATCAACAATGGCACTGGTGCTTGTTGTCTACTGCGGTGTTTAAACGAACAGCTCACGTAATCATTGTTACAATTTTCAGCTGTCACTGTCTTGACCTCGCAGCTCCAAGAGTTACACAAAAAGTTATACAAACTTCGAGGGTCCAATCAGTTGCTTTTTTTAAGAACGAATTCTTTTTTTTTTTTTTTCATTTTAGTCATCTCATGAGATGTTTTGTTGTTGAAGTGATAGAAGAAGCGTTTGATACGTGAGCGCATTCTCGGAGATAGTTTTGAAATGGGTGACAATGTCACAGGCGTCACTACGGTGGGCAGTATGCGAGATGGTTAAAAAAAAGTGTATTTTCATTTCTTTATTAAACAATGTTTTAAAAAAAAAATGTAATGTAAATTTAAATCGATGATAATGATCCGGTAACTAAATGCAGGCTTTTGTGGGTTTTTTTAAACTTCTTGTCTCTTTGTTTTTCAATGATGAAATTACTTGAGCGTTTGATGTTACATTAACTCTTGGTGTTTGCGTTTCTTTTGTTACCTCCCCTTTGTTAATAGATGTATTGGGACAGTAAGTGTGGGGGCAGTAAGTGTGGGGGCAGTAAGTGTGGGGCAGTACGTGTGGGGCAGTAAGTGTGGGGCATTTAGTTTTTTTGGGTATATATGTTGAGTGCCAGTGTGGGCGCATGTTGTGGGTATGTGTGAATGCGAGTTTTGAGGTGTGTGTGTGTGTGGGTGTGGGTGGGTGCTGCTTGTGGACTTGATAGTTGTGGGTTGTGTGCGTGGGTTATGGGTTTAGGTGGGTGTTTGAATAAGTGTGTTAGGTGTCGAGTGGAATCCGTAGCAGGCAGTTTTGATGGAACTAGGGCAGTGGTCGGCAACCTTTTTGTGTATAGGGCCATATTGACAAATGAAAAGCTATTGGAGGGCCGCATATACATTTGGACATTACGAAGATCACGGACTGTTTTATAAAAATTTTATAAAAAAATGTTAAAACAATCATAAGGCAACAATCATAGCGAAACAATTCTACCTTTCACCATGAAATTCTGTGAAATTCAAGAAGATAACTTAAAAACGAAGTAATTTTTTTTATATTTCTAAATGCTCTCGGGGGGCCTCATAACATCAGTTGCCGGGCTGCATGTGACCCGCGGGCCACAGTTTGCCCACCCCTGGTCTAGGGGGTAACTGCTCTGGTCACAATTTAGAGCGGCAGTAACGCCATGCTAAATACAGCACAGAGTTCTTTGTTCCCACCGTACCCCTTCCTTCAGCTCTCATGCTAAGTACTAACTGCTGATCCATAAACAACCAAGCAACGTCCTATAGCTCATGCCCGAAAACGTCACCAACAAAAAAATCTCACCCACATAGCAACAGCTACACAATACATCTCTACACCAAATACGCTCACCGTTAAATCAAGTATTTAAAAAAAAACATATCAACTCACTCTTCTTCTTCTTCTTCTATATTTTGAGGGCCCACGACCAATGAATTGGTCATTCTGGCCCCTATGTTTCGGAGGGGTTCGCGATGTTACTGCGCGTGGTTTTGAAGGGGATACTTCACTGGTTGCGAGGGCTACTCAGCAATGGTATTATCAACTGGGGGTTGGAAGACAGGACGCAAATAGACGCAAATGTGTTAAGTGTAGTCGCCTCAACCGTTGCTTTTGGAAGCTTCTTCCAGTCCCTGATTGTCTTTGGCAGAAATGAAGAGCTTCTGTACTCTCATGGAACAAATCATAACCAGAAAGTTTTGGGGAGTGTAACTATGCTATACGGTTATGCAGAGGCGTAACTGGGTTTTTGGTGCCCTTGGCTAATTTAATTTTTAAATAATTAAAATTTAAAAATTAGATTTAGCGGCGCCCTAAATATATTACATTAATTTTTTTTTTTACTGTTTTAAACAGGAAGTAGCAGTTTCTTATATTTTATAGAACTATTTATCAACTATTGATGACAGCGAGTAAAGGGAAGTAGTGCCAGAGGCTGATGGTTGCATCTTTGTTTTGTCGTTGACCAACTCCTAGGGCAGTGTTTAAAAAACGTTCGACTTCTGTGTACCCATGTATAGAATTTTCGTCACACTGAGTACCCCGCGTAAAAAAAGTGCAGATTTTTTTATATGTACCTCCCACCAAACTCCTCCCGTACCCCCGGGGAGGGGGGGGTGGTTACGTGTACCACATTTTGGGAAAAACTGTCCTAGGGTATATCGAAATCCTACGTGGGATTATTTGTTTGCGCGGCGTACTTTATTGTTCCCGTGACGCGCCTTTAGTCTCATCATTACGTGTCTTCTAAATTTTGTCACGTGATAACATTGGTCATAAATAAAAAAAAATTTTGTTGACATCTTAAGTTTATTGCAATATTGCTGCTTCTAATTAAACTATAGAATCTCTTAAAAGCAGCGGTTCTCAACCTATGGGTCGCGAACCCTTTGGGGGTCGAACGACCCTTTCACAGGGGTCGCCTAAGACCATCAGAAACCGCATGTAGTCTACAGCTATGAAGAGCAACGTCCGTGAAGAGTTGGTCAGGGGGTTCTGTGAGTTGCATTTTCTTTGAAATATTTTGAAAGGGACAATGGATATTTTTTTTCTTTTTATGTATTCTTAACAAAGTAGTCAGTTGCATTCATCAGACCTGCAAAAGGGGCACATGGTACATAAAGGTTAAGTACCCCTTGAAAATCAGGTATAATCTTACTAACCCGCCGTTAGAATGTCTTTGTAGATTAAGAATCATTTTTAAAACAAAATATTATTTTTCTTTTTAAATAAACAATACACATTTTAAAAAAAAAAAATTATTTAAAAAAATTTAATTAATATTTTTGTTTTGAGTTTGGGTTGGGGGGGGGGAGTGTGGGTGATACACTTTTTAAAACCGGATTTTACTCCCAAAATCCTTATACTGATTTACAATTCATTTATAATTCAATGGTAATAATAATAATAATAATTAAGTTTATTTGACAATCACGCTTTATCCCCAATGGCTCGAAGCGTTGTACAAAGTCAACCACATTAAAAGAGAAATGAAAAAACAATCTATATTTTACCACAATGAAATACAAAAACGCAACACTACAAAACTGCATACGAGCACACCCATAAAAAGATACAAAAATTAAATTTCTCTTTTGACCGGTGGCTATTTTAAATGTGACTCCCCCCCCCCTTTTTTTCCCCTCCCCCACCCCACCCCAGGTATTTTGTTTATTTCACTCCAACTTCCCCAGCAGGGAAAGAGAACGGTTAAAAGTTCTCCTTTCCCATAATCGTGACCATCTTGACCTCGAGGGGTCACCTCGTCACCTGCAGCGGAAAAAGAATAAAGAAGGAAAAAAAAAATAAAAAAAAATACTTGGCCAGATGCGCTGGAGTGAAGTCCCTTTATTTTCACTGTATTGCGCCCCCTTGACTCGACGACCATCGAGTCACCGAGTCCACGACTTAGTCGGAAGTAAAGGGGGAGGTAATCGTTTGGAGATCGTTCTTTTTTTTTTTTTATATTTTTTTTTACTCTAGGAGTTAAGTGAAGAAGTAGAGTACTTTCTGGAACTCTTCATTTGGTCTTGTATTAGAGGGGGGGGGGGGGGGGACACAAAATAAGGTCTGGTCGTTCAAAGTTTGTTTACCTTTCATTGTCATGCGATGTGGGGGGGGGGGGGGGAAAGAGTAGTGGGGGAAGGGGACAATTGGTTTATTTTATTGTCACGTAGTGGGGGGGGGGGGTGTTTACAAAAAAGGTCTCTTTTATTTGTTGAATGTAATGTTATGTGACGTATGGATTGGTGGTTTGTTAAAAAAAAAAAAAGTTTGTGGGGTTAGGAAAGGCGGTGGTGATGGTTGTTAGGGGTGTTTGACCGGGCGTGGCGTTACAAAGTTGGCGCAAGAGGGTTGGTGTTCAAAGGTTGGCGTTATACGGGGTGTGGTGAGGGATGGCGTTATACTAGTGGCGTTATAAGGTTGGCGCTCAATAGCATTGAGCCTAATGGTACCCGGGTGCGAATGGCGGCGCTGCGTGTCCGGGTCCATTTTGACTAATGCTATTCATTCGGATGTCATTTGTGGTAGTTTATTTTAGTTTAAATGAAGAATTAAGTTTACAAACACTATAGTCCATTCAATTATCTTTCGTATGATAACCTCATTTGGTCTTACAAACCCAACAATAATATTTTAAATCGTTTTTTTAATCCCAACCGCTCAATTCTGGTACTCGGGTACCAATAGCCACTTCGTAACATAAAATGTTTTTGCCATCGATAGGTGATGATCTCAAGGGAGACTACTGTTTATTTAACCCCACAATGCTGTGTCGAGTGACCGAACTTACTGCGTTGTTTATTCGCATTCAAAAGACCTATCCGGTCGAATGTCAGCCGAAGCGTCAAGATATTTTCAATGAGATTTTTTTTTCCTTAAAATTATCAGACTGTAAGATTATGATAAGACCCTGGCAACGCTCGAGTTGATTGTAACGGGATTCGAGAGGCTGCAAAAATGCTCTCATGATGGCCCTTGAACAAGTGTTCGAAAAACTTCTTCGGGCGATCTCTGACGTTTAGTCAGCAGAATTAGCGGTAGGGGGGGGGGGGGGGTCAATGATGCTTGTTATGTTTAAATAGATCTGATGGGTTCACCACACAAGTGGAGTTATCGATCTTAATCATGTAGTACGTTGTGTAAGTATGCGTGCGTGTGTGTTTGAGAGGGGGAGTGGGTGTTGTTGTCAGTCCCCCGTGGTCTCATGTTCGCTATCATGGTATCAGTCCACATTAACACCCCTAAGGTTTGCATTGGTTCTGCTGAACTCGGGGCTCAGTGAATGACCGCCTGAATCGATGACGTCATCGCCAAGTTTATGTAACTTTTGTGTTTCTTAATGGACTACGATGAGTCGATTGTTTTGTCACGTGATAAGAGTTAAGTTCGAGTAAGACTTCCGGTAGGCTGTCTCCAACACACTAGTCGCTCACAAATTTTTCTTCAAACAACTTTCCTCCTTTAATCATAACTGAATTATAATTATTGTCACATTTAATGAATGTCATTTAAAAAACACGTGTACTCAAGAATATTTTGAAAAGTAAAATGTTTAATTAACATCGGGGACTCGCTGATGGAGACAAACATTTTGCTTAAAAATTAATGATACTTGCTGATCAGCTGGAATCCGTTGTTATGTGTTGTTATGTGTAGCAGACAGCCTAAGGAAGGCTTACACATATCACGTGACAAAACAAGGAAGTGACTCATCCTAGTCCATTGTTATATTAACAACTCAACTTACATTATTTTATTTCCTTTGATACATAAAAATTATTTCTCTTTTTTTTCCATAAAGTCAACGCTAAGGTCCTTGGTTTAAATCAGAGGTTCCCAAACTTTTTTGTCTCGTAGAACCCTTGCCATGTTTTTCGGTTTTGGGTAGACCCCCCCTGCTTACCTGATATTGATTTTTTGCAAATTCATTGATACTTTACAAATACTTTAAATGTATTTTTGACAGGCGGTATAGTGCTACTCACTGTGAAAGATTTAAATTTATAACGGTAGTGAAGTGCAGTGTGAATAACGTTTTTAAAAACATGCTAAGTTTTATACATTTATTATTTAAATTTAAAAATGCCAAAATAGAAGTCTTGACCTGCTTACATGAGATCCACTATCGTCGACCCCAATTTTCATTTCATGGACCCCCATTTTCATTTCATGGACCCCCAATTTTTTTTTCCCGCTGCCATAGACCCCTTGCAAGTTGTCGTAGACCCTTGGGGGTCGATATAGACCACTTTGGGAATCACTGGTTTAAATAAAAAAAAAATTTAAAAAAGTAATATAAGAGGAATACAAGAATGGAGCTTTACAGGTGCGGGTGGACGCCGGGGAGGGCATTAGGAGCGTAAGCTCGACGGCCCGCTGACGCCATTTCCTAATGAGATATATTAATATTTTGTCAAAGTTTTCATGGGAGGCCGGCGTGATGGCTGAACATTTAATTGTTTAAATTGTGACATTTCATAACAACCCGTTTCTTTTTCTTCTTCTATATATTAAGGGCCCACGATAAATTTATTGATCACTATGGCTCCTGTGAACGTAGATGGGATTTGCAATGTCTCTGTGCCTGGTGTTGATGAGGATATTTCACTGGTTACAAGAGTAACTGTGTGAGGGTATCATGCACTAGGGGTTGGAAGGCCTGAGGCAATAGACGCAAATGAGTCAAGTTTTGTCGCCTCAACTGTTCCTTTTGGAAGCTTGTTCCAGGGCCTGATTGTCTTTGGCAGGAATGAGCAGTTCCTGTACTGGTTTCTTGCTGATATGAGCCGGAACTGCCTGTCATGGCCTCGTCTCTGTCTATGGGGGAGAGGGACGAGTTTCTGTTTAATGCCAGAGCAGTGGACTAACCCATTATTTATCTTGTAAATCATGGAGAGCCTGGATAGTCGTCGTATGGTATATGTTTGCGTTATTTTATTCAGTTTTGTGTCCACCGCTTTTTTTGGTGAAACAAATGCCCATGAATGAGAGCTTTTTAAATCATTTTATAATAACCTCGCTTTTGTTCGTGGCTGGCTAGCTGGCTGATAAAAATCTTCGGACTTCTAATTGACCCACTTCCCATCAACCCATCGAGCCGAAACTTGGCACATGCACCCATTGCCGATGACGACACATTCTTTCAAATTCCCAGCCTCAACGTCCGGCCCCCGAAATCAGTTTTTTTCCTGTTTTTTCAAGGGCGGGCCTGGGGAAATAGGATGACAATGATTTCAAGATAGAAAAATTCCCGATGACTGCGCTAAATGAGATTCTTTTGTTTTTCTTATAAAGTTGGTGAAACGAATCTACGGTGTAATATCGGGTGGGTCATTAGAATATTAATTTAGTTCACGGCGTGACAAAAATGTGCGGTTGCGAGCCTTGGGAAGAGGGGTGGAGGGGAACTAATTAGGATTCATATAAAGTGCGTTACTTTTATGCATGTTTATTCCCATTTTCAGCCCCCCTCACCCCCCCCCCCCAATTACTGGATCTTACATTTTATAAGGGTTTATACGAAAAATTTGTTTTAAGGGTTGTTTAATTTATTTAAATATGGCGAGGGCAACTTAACCACTTTTGGCGTGTAGAGTACTGTAAGAGTTGCATCATTTATAATAAATCCAGATGTCCCTCCTTGTATCCACCACTGTTTGGTTGTGTTGACTGTATATGGAGTGAGCGGTGACTGCCACTGATGCAGTTACGTACCGTTCTAAGTGTAGGGAATGTCATCTCCTATTTGACGCTACGGCTCGTGTCAAACAGTGCACAACAAAAGTCGATACCCTTCATTAAATAACCGTAACAAAGAAACGATACCCAATCTAGGGTTAATCACAAATAAGAATTGACTAAGTTAATTTAGAATGACAAAATCAAAAAAGGATTAAAAAAAAAAGGCTATTGACTTAGAGTACAATGGTGAACTTGTACCGGTACGATCTTGAAGAGGGTGCACAGACATACACAGATTAAATATGAATATACAAGTCTTTGCCTCGTATTGTAAAAGCGAAACTCTCTTGTCATCTCTCTCTATATATATCAGCTATCTCTCCCTCCCCTATTCTCGATAGGCGTATTTTAAGTCTTTTTCAAAGTCTTTTTCTAGAAATGGGTTCGGCATTGGATAAGTGCCTCGACCCCCCCTCGGACATTCTAAAGATCTCTAATTCGAAAGACTATAGATTGCTTTTACGTGTAGACAAGGTCAATGGAGACAGTTTATAATTAATCCACACCCATTGTGTTACCAAACGTGGGGTAAAAAAAAAAGATGATGTAAACAAGACGACTATATGACATTGTCGCTTGGGGAAAATGTGACTCTTGTTGACATTCCTAATTCCAATTCTAGAAATTTTGCTTTTGTGTTTAAACAAATAGTAACCTACTAAATAAGTCATTGTCAAAATATGACGTAGGACACTGCATACGTAATTTTTACAACAAAACATAAAACAATATGTGAAAACTATGAATAATGACAAGTTTGTTCTTTCTTCCATACAAAACTGTCGTGAATGACGACATTGGCGTCCCGTATGGCGTAATGATAAAACTGTCGTGAATGACGACATTAGAGTTCTGTAGGGCACAATGATACAAACTGTGGAGGACAACGGTAGAGTTCCGTATAGGCGCAATGATACAAACTGTGGAGGACAACGGTAGAGTTCCGTAGGGTGCAATGAGAGCGGGGCGGACAACATCCACTCCGGGAATTATTATTATTATGGATAGATATTTCTAATGGCAGAACAATGGGACCACGTGGTTTGCCTTGCCTCTAGGGCAGTCGCCTCTAAACCTGCTTGCTTATCCCTAATACGTATAAGGATTATAGCTTCGATTGACGTCACACTCGATCAGTCCAATCGAACATCTGTCTCGAGATTTAACGAGTAGACGAGAGAGACAGAAAATGAGAGTGCGAAAATCTGCTGCGCCAATGGTCCAAGCAGTAGTTCTGTGTGCGTGTTATTGTTCTCTGACTTTTGCTGCCCCCCCCCCTCTCCCTTTTTAAGTTCTTTCCTGAGATTGAACGACCCTTCACCCCCACTAGACCCTGACAATATTTTCTTTTAGACCTCGTGTGGGGCGCAAACAATAATTTAGGGATTATCCCCCATTTTTTTTTAAAGTCTGGGAAAAGTTCTTCTTTCACTTGGCATTGGGAGAAATTAATTCAAGAGCAAAGAATATTTGCATACAACGTCGAGAGATTTAGTAGAAGGCTCCACTTTTATTAGATGGCTTTGGGTGGCTTTTTGTTTTTTTTTTACTTCTTTATTATTGTTCAAATTCTATTTTCTTTCGTGGAATGCGTGTATGTGAGTGTAAATGGCGAGCGATGGAGGCCTGAATTCGTTAGAGATTAAGAGCCTTTCTGTGTTAACTATTCAAGCTGTTTCTATACCTAACAGCGCTGTCAATGCTCTCGTGTAAATCAAAGTCTTTTATGGCTAGCCATAGTCTGTCATTGGAAGCCATGGTCTGGTATGGCTAGCCATATGATATTTAAGGAAAAGTTGGAAGGTGGGGGAGGGGGCAGGCTGCTAAAGATGAGTTCATTTTGGCAAAGGGGCGGTTGACGAAAAGAAACATTTGAGAACCACTGCACTCCACCAATACCGAACGCATTAGATAAAAAAGACACTTTTGGATGTGTTTCAAAACACTCCTTTATTTGACAGGCGTTGTCGCCTGTCCATCGCCCCCCCCCCCCTGCGTCGTGACGTCATATGTACCATCACAACTCTCTCAAGTTTGACTACAGCGACATTCACGTGCCGACTACATCTGAAGGAAATGACCACCGGGCCACGTGACTGACATCTCGAGACTGTATGTTAATTAGTGTACTCTGGTCATTCATCCCACTGTAGCGGACGGCAAGCGAAAAGGGAGTCCACTCTTGGCACCTCGACCGGGGCCCGAAATCGTGTTGACCGACCCTGACGCAGTCAATGGGGACCGCTCGGGTCACCTCAATACGACCCGCCGGTACCTCAGTCCGGTAAATGTTTAAGGAATGTGAGTGCCTCCATCTCTTGTCTCAGGCATGCTTAAAGGAAACGCAAGAGGAGGGCCGGGGGGGGGGGGGGTGAAATTGAAAAAAAAAATAGAGTGGGGGCTGGAGGAGTGGGTGAGGGCGCTGCCGTAGGGTGAGTGAGGGTGCTGCCGTGGACAAAATAAAGAATGTTTTGAAATCTCATCAAAATTACCTTTAAAATAAAATGGTATATTAAATGTGCACTGCACCAATTCCAAAAGAAAAAAAACGCATACGATGAAAAGAAACTGTTCGAACTGTTAGCTCAGCCATATCACACAATGAAAAGACACTTTTATATTGTAAACTCAACCGTGTCACACAAGGAAAAGACGCTTTTAGAATTTTTAACTCAACCATACCACACAATGAAAAGACACTTTTAGAACTGTTAACTCAACCATACCACACAATGAAAAGACACTTTCAGAATTGTTAACTCAACCATGTCACACAATGAAAAGACTGCTTTAGAATTTTTAATTCAACCATATCACACAATGAAAAAACACTTTTAGAATTGTTAACTCAACCATACCACACAATGAAAAGACACTTTTAGAATTGTTAACTCAACCATATCACACAATGAAAAGACACTTTTATAACTGTCAACTCAACATACACACTGTAAAAAGACACTTTTAGAACTGTTAACTCACCATACTAAAGTTTTCCTATAAATAAATAATAGGAAGCTAACTACACTACACACACGCATATACACAGACACACACATTGAACAGTGTACAACGGTGGACGTTAACTCCACCAAAAGTCCACGTGGAGATAGAGTGTATCCTCTAATTGTTTTCAACAATTTAAACACATCTAATTCTTTATTGTTTAATTTGATATCATTATGATCAAAATACACACATAACTCTGTAACAATGTCACTAATGCCACCAGATGGCGCTGATCTCACTAAGTAAAATTCCCGATAACTGCCGCTATATGAGAGTCTTAAATATATCACAACTGTGTTTGGTGCAGTAATATTTTCTTTTGTTTTACGGAAACAGTTGGTGAAATAAATCTGAAGTGTTAAAAAAAGGGGAGGGGTGCTGGATTAGAATGCTACTATTAGTTAAGGGGCGGTTGCGTACCGTGGTGGGGGGTATCACTAATTTAGAAATCTTATAAAGTAAGTTACTTGAAATGCATGTCATTACGAAGTAACGTTTCGCAGATGGGAAGTTCACGCAATGCGACCGCCATTGTTTGGCGAACTGTGGCTAGAGTAATACAAGAGTTTGTACGTGTTCAGTAGAATAAAAATTCACCTGAAATGCTTTTCTGTCTTGAAATTATATTTCAAAATGATAAAAAGTTTTGTTCTTTACTTTTTAATAACACATTTGTTCAAGCTGGCTTAATTCCGACTCCATGTACTTTTTAAATCCTTCATATTAGCGTCGCTCTTGTTTGTGACTGGTTTACTGCCTGGCTCATGGCTGGCAATATCCTCCGATGGCTAATTGACCCACTTCCTGGGCTTGTTTCTGTCATCTACGCGCCCTGGGTCAGCTGCGTCTTCAACTTATAAAAGAGCGATTGCGTTAACGGCAGTCACTCTAATCCAATCAAGATTATATTACTGTAACAGTTGTCCGTGGGATTTACCTCAAAAGCCAATTCAGAGACTCGCGAAGGTACAAAATACTCCAGCACGCATTGTATCGCGGATAAAGAAATCTGACCACATCACCCCAGCTCTTAGAGATCTCCAGTGGCTTCCTGTGAGTGAGCGCATTGAACACAAAATTATGTCCCTGGCGTACAGCTGTATAGAAGGCTCTGCACCGGAAAATCTTACAGAACTGATATATAAACACTTATCCTTAAAGAACATGCGGTCTTCAACACTGTCCTTACTGAGAGTTCCCAGTGTGGATGGACACAGAAAAAAAAGTCATACGGAGTGTGCTCTTTTGAAGCTATTGCGCCAAAAATATGGGCCAGTTTGCCTCAATCTTTGAGGAAAACATAAAATTATAAAAAAAATATTTTAAGAAACATTTATAGACATTTTTCTTAAATAGATTTTAGGACACCAGAGCGTTGTGAGCATGCTAAAATAGCATGGACACAAGCGCTATAAAAGTATTCAATCATCATCATCACTTCCCGTCAAGTTATCGAACTGAAACTTGGCACACAGACTTTTTGCCGATGACAATATACACATTCTGTAAAATTCTCATTCCCAAATCCAACCACAAAAATAAGTTTTTCCTGTTTTTCAAAGGGAAGATAAAATTTCATTCCCGATAACTGCGCTAAATGAGAATCTAAATTAAAAAAAAATAAAGTCGCCAATGCGTTTGGTGCGTGATAACTTCTTTTGATTTTCTGAAATGGTTGGTGGAAATAAATCTGCTGCGTAAAATCTGGTGGGTAATTACAATATTAATATTGTTCAGGAGCGTAACAAAAAATTTGCAGATGCGAGCCTCGAGGGGAGCACTAATCGGGATTCTTATAAAGTGCGTTACTTGTATGTAGGCATGTTTCGTCAAATTTCAGTCACGCCCCCCACCATTGCTCGATATTGCGTTTTATCAAAGATTGATACGAAAATCGGGCTATTTCATACAAGGAGTACCTTGAATTCATGTGCGTGTTTATAGCTTTAGGGATAGATTTATGGTTCAGGTTAGGGTGAGGGATAGATTTAGGGTTCAGGTTAGGGTGAGGGATAGATTTAGGGTTCAGGTTAGGGTGAGGGATAGATTTAGGGTTCAGGTTAGGGTGAGGGATAGATTTAGGGTTCAGGTTAGGGTGAGGGATAGATTTAGGGTTCAGGTTAGGGTGAGGGATAGATTTAGGGTTCAGGTTAGGGTGAGGGATAGATTTAGGGTTCAGGTTATGGTGAGGGATAGATTTAGGGTTCAAGTTAGGGTGAGGGATACATTTAGGAAGTTTTTTCATTATTTTTAAACGTTTTATTCTTAATTTTACGTCAAGATGGCGGCCATATTAAAATGCGAGGTACTTCTTGTGCGAATTTACCGAAAATCGTTGTTTTTTTAGGGGCTGTTTAATTTAAACCCACTACCAACGATATCAATTAATTTAAGTTAAAGTGAACTCCACCTGTTGCCTTTTAAGTTTATTTCACACATCTTAGATAACAGGATACTGTCAAAACTGTTTATACAAATCTGCCCTCTGCCTTCTGTTAATGAAATGCGTGCTGCGGAACAACGCAGTTGCTAAGTCAGCATGACTTATAAAGTCAGCACAGTTGTTAAATCAGCATGACTTATGAAGTCAAGACAGTCGCTAAGTCAACATGACTTATGAGGACAAACCAGGTGCTAAGTCAGAATGACTGATGAAGTCAAGGCAGTGGCTAAGTCAGCATGACTTATAAAGTCAAGGCAATAGCTAAGTCAGCATGACTTATTAGGCCAAGTCCTCACATTTAAGTTAATCTGTCACGGCTTGTAAAAACTGTTGTTTAACTTAATGGTAGATCATAAGCGCCGGTCAATGTTTTGATAAGGACTTCTGTTCCTCTTGAGTTTTTGGGGGGGGGGGGGGGGGGGGGGAAATTGAGCCTCAGCAATTCTAGTATTTCAAGACCTGGGGGTCGATCGACACACTTCGACCTCACAGCCGGCCAGTCTCAATCAATCGTTTTATATATAAAAGTATAAAAAAATACATCTCAATAGAACGACCTCGAGCTGAAACTAGGATCAAATAGCCGAAGCTCAAAGACATGTTAGACTGCTGGACTGCTAGAATGCTAGATTGCTGGACCGCTGGACTACTGGACTACCGGACTGCTAGACTGCTGGACTGCTGGACTCCTGGCTGCTAGGCTGCTGGATTGCTGGACTCCTGGCTATTAGGCTGCTACACTGCTGGACTGCTACACTGCTGGACTGCTACACTGCTGGACTGCTACAATGCTTGTTGCTCTCTCCTCACATTATTTCATTGTCAGTCTTATACATCAAAACCTCACAAGTGCGCTTATCTGAATGTTATCCCGATCCTTGCCTTATGTTATCCATATCATGGCCTAATATACTATCCCGATCCTAGCCTAATGCATGCAAAATTTACTTTACAAATCTCTAGGCTTGACCTCTCCTTCATCTCCCAAACACCTCCGCCCCCCCCCCCCCCCCCCCACTATTTGTTTTATGAATGCCGAGCTCTGAAAAGAGCAGTCTAATAAATCCTATTGCGAAGTAGCTGGGCTGTAATTACCTCGCTTCTCCTCCGTGCCAACTCCCCGTATTTCTGTGACAGTCATTTTTAATATTATTGAATCAGGAATACAGTCCGGGGTTAATTTTCTCAGTCCCCATTGCTCACGTTCTACCACTGCCCCTCCAGAGGCGTATCGTATTCGCTTGTCAGCCGCAATCCTTTGAGGGCACATGGAGGAGGGAAAAAAGGAAAGAAAAAAAAAGGAAAATCAACCCGAAACGGAGCCAAATTAAACGACCATTTGTCAGTTTTCCGAGTGTTACTAACACTTTGATCAGAATCAGGGGCTTAGAAATGGCTCGTGGGACAGTGTTTGTTTTTCACCCTCGGCTGCAAACTTCTGGTTGTGGAAATTCTTTGCTGCGAAAATCTTGCTTCCGCCACGGGTCTCCGCTGGGCGCCCAAAGCAAACGATAAACTGTGATCGTTTCATTAAAAACAAGAACCGGAAGTTGTGAAAATCTCTCACATGACGGCACGTTCGCGGGGTGGCAGATTGATGTGGGGGGGGGGGGGGAATTGAGATGGGATATTAGGTGGGGGACATGGGGGGGGGGACTAGAGTGGGATATTGGGTGACGTGAATTAAACGTGTGGTTGTGTGCAGGTCTTAACGGGCTTTATTGTAGTTGTCACTCTGGTGTGTGTGTGTGTGTATATGAGTGTGTGTGTGTGTGTGTGTATATGAGTGTGCGTGTGATTGTGTGTATATGTGTGTGTGCGTGCATGTGTGTGTGTGCGTGCATGTGTGTGTGTGTGCGTGTGCTTGTCGAGTATAGCCTGGTGGCCGCATGTATTCAAGGTAGTCTATGATAGACAGCATCACTCGAATGAACCTGTTTACCTTTACCGTCTACGTCACATGTCCGACCTTAACCCCGCCATGACACGTGTCAATTCACATAACATTGGATTATTTTCTAACATATTAAGAAGAGGCTGCACCTATTGGTACCCGGGTACCAGAATTGAGAGAATTTCCCCGGTATAAAACTAACTAGAATTTTGCGACCATCAAAGCATGCACAACTGAGATAACGTGGAATGCGTGGCTACTGATACACGGCAACAAGAATTGAGAGGTTGGGATTAAAAAAACGATTTAAAATATTTTTGCTGGGTTTGTAAGACCAAATGAGGTATCAAATGAAAGATAATTGAATTGAATTTGGGACCCCCCAAATGAGGGGTTGTGAAAAGATTTCCGTGGGGTCAACGGCAGAAACCCTAGAGCAAAAGTGATATTTAAATATTTAATTTTTTTTAAATTTGAAATTGGCATCTTAAAATTTTTGAAGATATAATTTAAATCATGGTCAATTTTTTAAAAAGTCCTTATTTTCCAAAATATCGCCTGAACGGTCACTTAGTATTGAAATAATTGTGGTCGAGACGTGAACACGTTTGAAAGTCCGTGTACCAGAGCTACACTGAGCTCCACGGCACTGGCTTATACCGACGATATGTGACAATATGTGACAACGTGTGAAAACGTGCGACAATGTGGGACAACATGTAATAATGTGTGACAATATGTGACAATATGTGACAATATGTGACAATATGTGACAACATGTGACAATATGGGACAATATGTAACAACATGTGAGAATATGTGACAATGTGTGACAATATGAGACAATGTGTGACAACATGTGACAACGTATGACAACGTGGGACAATGTGTGACAATATGTGACAACGTGTGACAATGTGTGACAATATGTGACAACGTGTGACAGTATGTGACAATGTGTGACAATATGTGACAATGTGTTATTGAAATTAAAATTTTAAAAAAAAAGGACAGAAAAAATTCTCTTCTAAAATTTCCCGGGAGGGGAGGATTTCCCGGCAAGTCGTTTAAAAACTTAATTTCGCGTTGGATCCCGCTTGCCAAATCCCAAATATCATTTGATGCTATAAAGCTTGTCACACTCTAAAATTATTTCAAAAAATAAATTTTTTTTGTTGTTTCTTTGTTACACTTTATAAAAAAAAAATTCTTTCGACTTTTTAAGAAGTTAGACAAACGATTTTTTCGATTTGTTTTTTGGTAGTCACTGAGAAGTAGGTCAGGAGTGGAACGCTCAGTCATCTCAAGTCAGTCACGTCCTTCCATTCCGTTGCGCTGCATGGTGACCTAGAGACCCATTCATGGAAACGATTTCTCGAGAAGGGAAAAAAAATACAATACTTCGAGTTGAGAAGACGCAACCACTTGAGAACCGCGTCAAGCAGAAAACATTCTGTCAAATAGAGGCCACGTCTTAAACCACTTGAGATCTCCGCCCACTTCCATGTAGTAGCTAATATCGCTCCGATCTTTTTCTATGAGGATTCTCAACCAAAGCTTACCTAAAAAAATTAAAGAATCCTTTTTTAAAAATGTTTATTTTAAGAAAGATTTGGGGGGGGGGGGACACGGGATTGATGATGGCGGGAGTAAATCTAACCCTGGCCCTCGCTATACGACGACCACAACGACGTCAAGAAACAAAAATGTCAACGAGTGGGTCAAGAAAAGAAAGGATTTACTCCTCCACTTCCAAATCCCCCCCCCCCCCCCCCCACCCCGTGAATGACATTTGGGGGATACATGATTCGTGTGGTAGCAGACATGGTGGGATTGTGGACTGGTGGGAGAGGGGTTGCAATAGATTGTAACCCAGAGTTTACGGCTGGTGAACACTGTCCGCTTTTTATTTTCTCTCCCCCCCCCCCCCCAACCACTTTTTTTATTCTCTTCACAATGTATTTTACTTTCGAGTCTCGTAGTTCACGCAACAGCGAGTTGATAATAACCATCGTGGTGGATGATTTCACCCACAAGTATCAGGTCGAGGCAAGTGATGTGAGGCGTGACCCGTGGGGGGGGGGGGCAGGATAACACGAGGCTTAACGGCAGGCATTCCAGAGTGTTCTTGCACTGCACTGCAGCCGTTGTGATATAAACGTGAGGGTGATTCTAATGAAATCAAATAAACATGGGGGGTGGTTCTAATGAAATAAACATGGGGGTGGTTCTAATGATATAAACATTGAGATGGTTCCTATAAAATAAACGGTTCATGAAATAAACGTGAGGACGGTTCATGAAATAAACGTGAGGGTTGTTCTAATAAAATAAACCTAGGAGTGGTTCTTATGAAATTATCCTGATAGTGATACTTTTGGAGACAAAAAAAGCATGGAAGTAGAAAAAGAATGTAAGAAAGAGAGAGAGAGCAAGAGAAAGGATCTGAGAAAGTGGTGTAGGTATAGATACAGAATGAGGTAGATGGAGAAATTATCTGAGACAGGAAGGGCATTAAGAGAGAGAGAGAGGAGACAGAGAGAGAGAGAGAGAGAGAGAGAGAGAGATAGAGAGAAGAGAGCGAGGATAAAAGAGAAGGAGCCAAGTGGATTTTCAATGATGAACTCCAATTATAGGTATCATATGCGATTCGTTCTACTCGGTTAAACGGTTAACAACTAATTTAGAGAATAGATAACCGTGGAAGGACATCTGGTTCTGGATCCTGATCCCGAAGACAGACCGCACATGTGCAAAGCCTTTCGGGCCAGGATGGGCTTGCCCTGACCGCTGTCCTTAATACGAGCCGGTGAATGAGTACTGCATGAACTCCAACGATTTTAAACTGAATCGTAGAGATATATTTAATTGTCCGGCGCGTGTAGACGACAAAACGCCGACGCCACCAAACACTGCCACAGAAAGGATCTCAAGCGTGAGCACTGATGGCATCAGTTTAGCGCTCTGTGAAGATGAATAAAGGACCCCTTCCAGAAAATGTTCTAGATCAGCACCTCATTGAGTGATTCAATAATATGGCTATAACTTCCGGAAACAACAAAAGAGATCTCTAATAGTCTTTTTTTTCCGTGCGCCATTTTTCCCGTTTGCCGAATAAGGCTCTTAGCTGAAACATTAGACATCTTATTGTCCGGTCTTTTGAATTAAGTTTCCCCGTATCAAGTACTGCTATTTCATTCACGCAGCTTGAACACAGCCCTTCATTTATTATCTTTGGATTATTCAAAAGTCTGAGAGGCTGGTGTCAAAAAGAAAAATGGCATTCAATGCAGGTTACCATGACGCCATAAAGATATACAAACTTCTGATGCAGATTAACGATCGTTCCGTCTCCGACCACTTCCAAATCTGTCCATTTTGAGAACAAACTTTTTTTTCTTCTCTTCTCATTCCAGTTATTGCTTAATATTGAGATTGATATACTAACGGTTTTGCTAGTGTCAGTGATCACCCCCCCACACACACACACACACACGCACACAGTTTCTCCACTTCCCTCGCAGGATCCCTGCTCCACACCGGTTGGGGGGGGCGGGGTGCCTTACAAACATATGATCTACTTCCGCACTTCTGCAACTACCGGCGTTTGGAGTCGGCAAATTCTGTGCACAGACCCGTACGCGATAACCGATGTCCTTGGGACGTAGACTGATCATTAAAACACCTGATTTCAATTACCGGGAGGCGAACATCGAGGTGTCCTGACTGAGACATCAGCTTTAGGGCATGAAGAAGGGCGTAAAGAAGGGCGTAAAGAAGGGCGTAAAGAAGGGCGTAAAGAAGGGCGTAAAGGAGGGCGTGAAGGGGGCTTTTCCCCGTTTCTAGTTCTCTCAACACGAAGAGTCTCTTTAAGGGGCGCTATCTTGATGTAAATACTAAAGCCATGTCGCCAACCTTTCAGACTCCACTAAATATGTTTCGGTAGAGAGGTGTGAAGATGAATACATTTCAATTATCCCCCCCCCCCCCTTTGACTGCTTGGATCATCTCCCCTTTATTTCGTTTCCACTGGATAAGAGTCGGTGCCTGCGCTTGATTTCAATTAGCGAGCAAAAGAAAATTATGCCCGAAGATCTTTGCATAATCAGTAAGCCGATCTTTCGTACAAATGAAAAGAAAGTTTAATACAAAATACTATAGGCCACAAGGACGCGCGTACTAAATATACAAGAGGCTAGTCCAGGTGTGTAAGAAATACACAGCAAGCTGGCCCAGGTGTGTAAGAAATACAGAGGAAGCTAGCCCAGGTGTGTAAGAAATACAGAGGAAGCTAGCCCAGGTGTGTAAGAAATATACAGCAAGCTAGTCCTGGTGTGTAAGAAATACACAGCAAGCTAGTCATGGTGTGTAAGAAATACACAGCAAGCTAGTCATGGTGTGTAAGAAATACACAGCAAGCTAGCCCAGGTGTGTAAGAAATACACAGGAAACTAGCCAAGGTGTGTAAGAAATTTACAGGAAGCTAGCCCAGGTGTGTAAGAAATACGAAACTAGCCAAGGTGTGTAAGAAATATACAGGAAGCTAGCCCTGGTGTGTAAGAAATACACAGCAAGCTGGCCCAGGTGTGTAAGAAATACACAGGAAACTAGCCAAGGTGTGTAAGAAATATACAGGAAGCTAGCCCTGGTGTGTAAGAAATACACAGCAAGCTGGCCCAGGTGTGTAAGAAATACACAGGAAACTAGCCAAGGTGTGTAAGAAATATACAGGAAGCTAGTCGGGAGTGTCAGAAATATACAGGAAGCTAGCCCATGTGTGTCAGAAATATACAGGAAGCTAGTCTAGGTGTGTAAGAAATATACAGAAAGCCATAAGCAGCGTCTCAGTCAGCAATAAGCAGTGTCTCACTCAGTCATAAGCAGTGTCTCACTCAGTCATAAGCAGTGTCTCACTCAGTCATACGCAGTTTATATCTATACCGTTTTTATTTTATTTTATTGATTTATTAATTTTTGTTTTATTTCAACAGAAACGAAATTTCCATTCAAATGATGCAGTTCATAAACACGTTTATTATCTACAGTAAAATTACACAACTATGCACTTATATGTCTACTTGACTTACTTGACTTACTTGACTTACTGGTTGCATACTTTTTTAAAAATGCAATGAGTTTTGGATCAACTTTAATATTTTGAGAATAAATTTTAATGGTACGTACATTTACTTAAACAAAAATATTTATGTGCATTGAAAAGCAATTAATTGATTGATTCACCATACGCTTTATTGATTGGTCTGTCATGCGCTTTATTGATTGATCTGTCATACGCTTTATTGATTCATCTGTCACACTTTATTGATTGATCTGCCATGCACCGTATTGATTGATATGCCATACGCTTTATTGATTGGTCTGCCATACACTTATTTATTGGTCTATCATAAACTTCTGTCAGTTGATTGGTCTATCATACACTTTTTGTCAGTTGATTGGTCTATCATACACGTATGTGTCCGTATGTGTCAGTTGATTGATCTATCATACACTTCTGTGTCAGTTGATTGGTCTATCATACACTTCTGTTTCAGTTGATTGGTCTATCATACACTCTTGTGTCAGTATATTGGTCTATCATACACTTCTGTGTCAGTTTATTGGTCTATCATACACTTTTGTGTCAGTTTATTGGTCTATCATACACTTCTGTGTCAGTTTATTGGTCTATCATACACTTTATTATCCTGATAAACAACTCAAGTTTTCACACAAGGTCCTCAAATTATTATTATAACTTTTTACTGGGGGAACCCTAATCCAATGTATAACTTTAAATGTTACCCAGGATATTTATGAAAAGGATTATGAAATGGATTATAAATGGATTATGAAATGGATTATATTTGGATAATGAAATGGATTATAAATGAATTATGAAATGGATTATAAATGAATTATGAAATGGATTATAAATAGATTATGAAATGGATTATGAAATGGCTTATAAATGGATTATGAAATAGATTATAAATGGATTATGAAATGGATTATAAATGGATTATGAAATGGATTATACATGGATTATGAAATGGATTATGAAATTGATTATTAATGGATTATGAAATGGATTATAAATGGATTATAAAAGGATTATGAAATGTATTATAAATGGATTATGAAATTGATCATAAATGGATTATGAAATGGATTATAAAAGGACTAAGAAAAGTAATTATAAATGGATTTTGAAATGGACCCCTTTAACAGATTACTTTGACGCCTTACTTACAAGTTTTAAAGTCACCTTGAATATTTATTTAATTGTCTGTGATAAATTCATTTTGAAGTTGTAACTTTGGGACGTTGTGGAGCGATTTGAAGTGTGTAAAGATTAACTTCAATATTGATAAGAAGAAACGTAAGAATTTGAAAATTATATTTATATAGCTCATATAACAACAACAAATACACGTATTTAGGGCCACCGGCCCCAAACAAACATTGCAAACGGTTGTACTATTTCAGAAACTTTTGCGGGCGTGCGCACAACAACTAATCAATCGGATAAATGGTATATAGGAGCACATACGGAAATTATATTTATAGCTTATATAATTTTTAAAAAAACCGCATTTAGGGCCCCCGGCCCCAAACGGAATATTGTAAAATGGTTGTCCTAATTCAGAAACTTATTATGTAGCACATAAACTGAAAGGGTGCGGCTATTCGGACCCGGGTCCCTTTAGACTAAATGATATTCGGATCTCATTTGTGGTAGTTTATTTTAGTTAAACTGAAGAAGTACGTTTACAAACATATAGTCCATTCAATTATCTTCCATTGGATACTAAACTTTGTCTTACAAAACCAACAATAATATTTTTTTTAATAAACTCTTCACCGGGTCCGGATAGACACTTCGAAACAGAAATGTTGCTATTCGTGTTTTATTTCAATTCCATCAATCCACGTATTGGCCCTTTGTGAAATAATATTTATATAGTTCATATTTAAAAAAAATAATTTTAAGCCCCTGCACCAAACGGAATATTTTAAAATGGTTGTACTAATTCAGAAACATTTGCGTGCGTGCGCACAACAACTCACTAAAGTTTAAAGCAATCGAATGAATGGTATAGGAGCGCATACGGAAATTATATTTATATAGTTCATTTTAGAAGAAAAACGAATTTAGGGCCTCCGACCCTAAACGGAACCTAAACGGAATATTGTATATTGTATGTAATAATTTAGAAAAATTTGCGGGCGTGTGTACAACATCTCACCAAAGTTTTAGCGCAATCGGATGAATGTTATAGGACCGTATACGGGACATGCATACATACATACATAGATATACATACATACAGATATTCATTTTTATTTTTATATATATATATACATATATTTATATACTTGTTATATACCACAAAAAATGGTGGCGGCAATGCGGGAATTCCCAATTTCCTTAAGTTACTTGACAAAACATGCATCTACGTAATGTACATTATAAGTATCCAAATTAGTGCTAACCCTGCCCCGTTATATCATTTACCGCACAGTTTTGTTTCAAGCCATTATCAAGCCAATATTTATATTCTAATGTCCAACCCCCCTTTATACCACATATATATTCTAATGTCCAACCCCCCTTTATACCACATATGTATTACACCGTCAGTGGCGTAGGGAGGGGGGGCAAGGGGGGCATCATGCCCCGGGCGCTACTCCCAAAGGGGCGGCAAATTGTATATTTTACTATAATATTGCATGGTTTTCGAATGGGGGGGCGCTAAAAAGGTATTGGGGGCGCTAAAAAGGTATTGTGCCCCGGGCGCGAGTTAAGCTCGCTACGCCACTGTACACCGTATATTTCAATTGAGATCATTTCCGTCAAACAAAAGAATTACCCACCAAACGCAGTATGACGGTATTTTTAAAGAAATCTCATTTAGCGGCAGTAATCGCGAATTTGTAGTTAAAGAAATCTGCACCATCTGCCAGCGTTAGTGAAATTGTTACAAAGAGAATTGTGTATTTCGATGGTTGCATCTTTAAGGGGAGGTTCGTTTAGTGGCTTTCTAATTGTGTACGATTCTGTATTATATCTAATGCTCTTTTAAAAACTTCCGTTAGTTTTATTGCCCAATGGCTTGTCTTTATGCCAACTATATAGCTACCTAGTTGGTATGTTGTTTTTTTTTGTTGTTGTATAAACCAGGCCTGCACAACATACAGGCCCGCCACCACCCAATTTGCGGCCCGCAAAATAACGAACTATTCTTCATTATTATTTTTTTTCTTAACAGCTTTTCCCCCCTGTCCTATTTTCTTTCGGCCCGTACAAGTTTTTCTTGAAGTATTACGGCCCGCCTTACATTTTGAGTTGTGCAGGCCTAGTATAAACGAATGCGTAGTTAGATTATAGATGATTATTTAAAAAAAAAATTTTTTAAAGAAAGAGAATTTTGGTTGAAAGGAAGGACGCCCTGTCTTCACCCTCCATTACTCCTTTAGCGACCTGCGCTATACGTTGTGATAATAATTCCTCTCATTGAATCCACGGACGCAGAAGCCGCCATTAAAGACCTACCGGTCTAGCATGATAACGACCCTGTTCATCCTGTGAGCTATTCTCACATTAGGCGTTTAGACAACAATATCGCAAATGGTGTTGTGAAGATTGAAAAGAAAAAAAAACGTTTTCTCGTCTGATGACTCCATCCAGAAAATGCATCCACGCGCCATTTATCAGGAAAGTTTCAGTCAGTCAGGGGCTCTAAAACGCTTTCAAAACTGCTCCAACCTCTTTATGTAACTTCAAAATTATAATGAAAGCAGTTATTTTCATGTTAAACAAAAAATCATTGTTTTTTTACGAACTATGTTTTACATATTTGAAACATTTCCCCATAATGACGTTAAAACTAATTTCCTTCTTATTCGGCGACCCAGATGAGATTCACCGAGAACCCTTTCATTAGCTGAAGCATCCAAACTGTTGAGACTTAATAACGCCGCGCAGGCGACAATAGCGTCCTTTTCACTGGCCCGGGACCTGGCGCCAAGTCGTTTGGACATTAAGACTCACAGATGGTTGGATATTGAAGGGCCCGTGGCCTACAGCTACTTCATAAACCTCAAAGTTTGCGCTTTTTATTTTCTTGGCTTCATCCTTTTTGCGCATATCATACGGATAATGAGAAACTTGACGGTTTACTAGCCCGTGACCCGGGGGAGACGGGTTTGGGAAGAGACACAGGGAAGTGAATGTTGTCGAGAGATACCAACCAGGAGATTCAAATGATTAACATTACATTCTCACGGGACGGAAATGGTGATTGGAAAGAAAACGGATAATGTCTTTGCGCATGCAGCCCAGACTGGCGGACACATTGATACATGACATGCCGGACACGGATTATTGGATTAATTGATACATGACATGCCATACACGGATTATTGGATTGATTGATACATGACATGCCAGACACGGATTATTGGATTAATTGATACATGACATGCGAGACACGGATTATTGGATTAATTGATACATGACAGGCGAGACACGGATTATTGGATTAATTGATACATGACATGCCCGACAGGGATTATTGGATTAATTGATACATGAAATGCCCGACAACGGATTATTGGATTAATTGATACATGACATGCCGGAAACGGATTATTGGATTGATTGATACATGACATGCCAGGCACGGATTATTGGATCAATTGATACATGACATGCGAGACACGGATTATTGGATCAATTGATACATGACATGCCCGACAGGGATTATTGGATTAATTGATACATGCCCGACAACGGATTATTGGATTAATTGATACATGACATGTCAGACACGGATTATAGGATTCGGGGATTACATGACATGCAGTAAAGTCCTAATTCCGACATTATAAAGAGATTTAACACAAAGCATCTACTCTTAATTTTTACTCGTACCCTTCCTACTGTCAACCACCGTTCACACCATTCCTAATGTCAACCACCGTTCACACCATTCCTAATGTCAACCACCGTTCACACCATTCCTACTGTCAACCACCGTTCACACCATTCCTAATGTCAACCACCGTTCACACCATTCCTACTGCCAACCACCGTTCACACCATTCCTAATGTCAACCACCGTTCACACCATTCCTACTGTCATATCTCAAAATAATTGCACTTTCGCTGCCTGCCACCACGACGATGAAAACGTCACCTGGTGACCACGTGACCTACATTGATGCCAAGCAGACGACCAACGTGAAACATTAGCCCCGGTTTAACACCATCCCATATTTTTCCTATACTTCGGTCGCCATGTTGCCACCAGGCGTCACGTGACCCGGGGGATGGTGAAAGCGACCAGGGATGTGACAGTAATCCGAGGATTACTCCTGGCGTGACATAGAATCCTTTCTCGGGTGTTGGAACCTGCGCCCCCCCCCCCCCCCCCGTCCTATACGCTCTGCGGAGCTGCGACAAATTTATTGGTGTATCGAGTGGTCGAGGAATGTGGAAAGCTGGTGTCAGTGTCCAGGTGAAACCAATAGGTCCGAAGACTGTCTTATGGGGAACAATGCACGTATGCTACCTTCTTGGCCAGAGTCAATGTTACCTGTCAGGCCAGAATGAATGTTTCCTAGTCGACGAGGGTCAACGTTACCTTTTAGACCAGCGTCTAGGTTACCGCTCATAATAAAGTCTACATTATATGTCAGAGAGGACTCTATTTTACCTTTCAGACAAGTGGCAAGGTTATCTGTGAGATCAGACTTTATTAGACCCCGTAAAGACCGTATCCGTCGCTACATTTGACCGTCGTCGTGACCTTCAAAATGATTCAATAGAATATTCATCACTAGACAATCTGATGCATTCAATATAATGTTCATCACCAGACAATCTGAGACATTCAATAGAATGTTCATCACTAGACAATCTGATGCATTCAGTAGAATGTTCATCGTTAGACAATCTGATGCATTCATTAGACGGGATAGGATAGCCACGAGGAGGAAAAAAGGCATTGCATGGTCTGGATCGAACTTCATTCAAATCAATGATCTTTTTATACAAATGGTATAATTACTGCTACGGAAGTTATAACTTTTGCCTCCCCAATGCAACAGTGACAATGACAGTGACAGCAACAATGACAGTGACAGTGACATCAACAATGACATTGACAATGACATTGACAGTGACAATGACAGTGACAATGACAGTGACAATGACAGTGACAATGACAGTGACAATGACAATGACTGTGACATCAACAATGACAGTGACAACAACATCGACAACGACAGTGGCCGTGACAGCGACAATGGCAGTGACAATGACAGCGTCCTTTATGCAGTCTATAAGTGTGATCTAAAACAGGGATTCCCAAAGTGGGTTTCCGCGGACCGGCACGGGTCCGTACATGCCTTACTTTGCCGGTCCGGCACGGGTCCGTACATGCATTACTTGGCCGGTCCGCGCAACATGAGACAAGAAGCGATAAAAATTAAATTGAAGATCTTAGTGCTAAAAGTACTTAATTCACATTTTTGTCAAAATCAATCTAAACTGTGACCTTTTCTTACCCAGTTTAGCCAAGTGTACTGCAGAAATTTGAACACATTAAAATGTGCATTAGGCCCTTAATTAAACAAGACAAAAAATGAAAATAGTCACATTTTATAGACGAAAAGTATATTTGAACTTGATTATCTCAAAATGTGCTTTTTGTGACTTAAGTGCTTTTAACACTAAGGTCTTCAATTAAGCTGATGAGCCGTAACCGAAATTAACCTTTAAAAGTCTAGCATTATACGGTCACAGTTAAAAGTCTATTAATAGAGTCCTCTGGCATTGACAGATCCTTGAAATAAAAAAAAAAACCTATGGCATATTTAAGGTCAAAGAAAAAGAGAATAATTTATATCATAACAAATAAATATCATATATGTATGTGTGTACGTGAAAATATGGGGACTTCTTTGTTTCACGTACGTTTTTACACGGATTGATGGATCTTGACCAAACCTGGCACATATATCCATCACTATCCATAATAAAAATACTGGGTGTTTGAACTTTTTATAGCGTTCCATTTGGGGCCGGGGGCCCTAAATTCGTTTTTTTTCTTCCTTATATGAGCTCTTGAGATGACAGTCTGAAATGTGAACGCCGACAATCTGAGGACTGTGAACGCCGACAATCTGAGATGTGAACGCCGACAATCTGAGATGTGAACGCCGACAATCTGAGATGTGAACGCCGAAAATCTGAGATGTGAACGCCGACAATCTGATACGTGAACGCCGACAATCTGAGATGTGAACGCCGACAATCTGAGGACTGTGAACGCCGACAATCTGAGGACTGTGAACGCCGACAATCTGAGATGTGAACGCCGACAATCTGAGATGTGAACGCCGACAATCTGAGATGTGAACGCCGACAATCTGAAAACTGTGAACGCCGACAATCTGAGATGTGAAAGCCGACAATCTGAGATGTGAACGCCGACAATCTGAGATGTGAACGCCGACGTGTGTGGTGACGTCATTGCAATAAGAATCATTTAATTCTCAGTCAATGTCTATTGTCTACTTTTCTCCAGACATAGGGTCTATATTTCTTAATTCGTATCTACTGCACGTCTACATTTCCCATTATTGGTGTCAACAGACTCCTCAATCTTTTCGGACAGACACACCTTTGGAATATTATTATTATTATTATTATTATTTGCTGTCTTATATATGTCACATCCTGGCGGCCAGCGCTATCTCTGATGTTGTACACGTGGTAACTTTTGTTACTTGATAGACAATCAAATCTGAACATGTATCATATAATCCCATGGACCGACATGTTTCATATAATCCCATGGACCAACATGTTTTATAGAATCCCATGGACCAACATGTTTTATAGAATCCCATGGACCAACATGTTTTATAGAATCCCATGGACCAACATGTTTTATAGAATCCCATGGACCAACATGTTTTATAGAATCCCATGGACCAACATGTTTTATAGAATCCCATGGACCAACATGTTTCATATAATCCCATGGACCAACATGTTTCATATAATCCCATGGACCAACATGTATCATATAATCCCATGGACCAACATGTATCATATAATCCCATGGACCAACATGTATCATAAAATCCCATGGACCAACATGTTTCATATAATCCCATGGACCAACATGTTTTATATAATCCCATGGACCAACATGTTTCATATAATCCCATGGACCAACATGTTTCATATAATCCCATGGACCAACATGTTTCATATAATCCCATGGACCAACATGTTTCATATAATCCCATGGACCAACATGTTTCATATAATCCCATGGACCAACATGTTTCATATAATCCCATGGACCAACATGTTTCATATAATCCCATGGACCAACATGTTTCATATAATCCCATGGACCAACATGTTTCATATAATCCCATGGACCAACATGTTTCATATAATCCCATGTGGGTGCAAAATGTGAAAGTATTTAAAACATAAAAACGGTGTAATTATTGTATTTGTATTTTGAATAACCGAGTATTATAACCGGTTAGGTGTCTCAGACAGAGCATTACATCAGATGGCGTGTGTGAGACATAGCATTGCATCAGATGATGTGTGTGAGACATAGCATTACATGAGATGACGTGTGTGTGACATAACATTACATCAAATAACGTGTCTGAGACAGAATATTACATCAGATGACTTGTCTGAGACAGAGCATTACATCAGATGACGTGTCTGAGACAGAGCATTACATCAGATGACGTGTCTGAGACATAGCATTACATCAGATGACGTGTCTGAGACAGAGCATTACATCAGATGACGTGTCTGAGACAGAGCATTACATCAGATGACGTGTCTGAGACAGATGATTACATCAGATGACGTGTCTGAGACATAGCATTACATCAGATGACGTGTCTGAGACATAGCATTACATCAGATGACGTGTCTGAGACATAGCATTACATCAGATGACTTGTCTGAGACCTTGCATTACATCAGATGACGTGTCTGAGACAGAGCATTACATCGGAGACAGAGAAAACGGGACGTCATGTCCGGAATGTAAGACCGCAGAAAGTGAGTCCGGGAGTCTGAAATCGAAGACAGTTCTGAAAGCCATAAAGAAAGGAGATGTAACGCGATAGCTCGAGGCGCGAAATGAGAGCCTTCTAGAAAGTCAGGTGAGATTTTGTGTAGAGCTGTCTACAAAACATATAAATCAGGACTTAAATACCCGACGGGGATAAGGTCTGGTATGTGGGTGTGTGTGTGAGGGGGGTGTCGGGGGGATTGATAGGAAATAGATTATGTGAACTGAGGAAAGTAAGTGGAACAAAGTTGATGGATAGACTGCAGACTGTGTTAGTTTCTTTAATTAGTATTGTAAGCACGGTTTAAACTAATTTAATTTTTAAAATAATTTAATGTTAATTTTTTTTTCTAATTAAAAAAAGTAACGCGGCTTTTTTTACCAGAACAGTTATTCTAAGTCGAAAGTGTTTTACATAACTACAAATGTTATTAATGACAACAAAATAATGTCATCTATACAGTGGCGTAGTAAGGGGGGGCAAGGGGGGGCATCATGCTCCGGGCGCTACTCACAAAGGGGCGTCAAATGGTATATTTTACTATAAAATTGTATGGTTTTCGAATAGGGGGGGGCGCTAAAAAGGTATTGGGGGGCGCTAAAAAGGTATTGTGCCCCGGGCGCGAGTTAAGCTCGCTACGCCACTGCATCTATGTCAACCCTATTGCTATTTTTAAAAAAATTTAATGCTATCAATAAAAAAAACAATAACTGTTATTAAAATCAACAAATGTTATAATTGTCAACAAATGTTATAATTGTCAACAAATGTTACAATTGTCAACAACTGTTATAACTGTCAACAAATGTTATAACTGTCAACAAATGTTATAATTGTCAAAAAATGTTATAATTGTCAACAAATGTTATAATTGTCAACAAATGTTATAATTGTCAACAAATGTTATAATTGTCAACAAATATGGCCGATGTCAAAAAAAAAGTTCTTAGTTTTAAGGAACAGTGCACGACATATACAAATACTTTAACGAATTTGAAACAAATGTTTAACCCAGGGTTGGGCAAACTACGGCCCGCGGGCCCCATGCGGCCCGGCAACTGATATTATGAGGCCCTCGAGGGCGTTTAGAAATACAAAAATTATTGTGTTTTTACGTTATTTTGCTGAATTTTTAAGGAATTTCATGTACCGTTATGATTGTGTTAACATGTTTGATCAAATTTCTTTCTGATTTTCTATTGACTTTGACTTTTGTCATGATGCTAAAATGCAAATTTACCGATTTTAATATAGAGAAATGTTTATTGACATGTGAAAATTGGACATAATACACATGCGCCCCCCCCCCCTTTTTTCCGCATAAAACGTTTGCCCACCCCTGGTTTAAACAAGTATTTAATAAAAGTATAGAAGGCATGTCCTAAATGTCAACAATAAGTGACAAAAAAAGGGAATTGATGTGATGTCAACAATCGCTATTTAAATCAAAACACACTTTTATAAATTGTCAAAAAGTGTTGATTTGTATTTTAAATACTTTTTAACATATGTATATAAATATAAATATATATATATTCATATACCTTTCAGCAAATATGTATAACAAGTATTTTCTTTGTTCAGTAAGAAGCAGCAATGACCTGGCGAGTATATATGCCCCCAAAAATATTGTTTATCTGCTATGAAAAGGGCATATCTATGTTTATTATAGACCTTAAACAGCTAAATTTAACATGAGCCTTAGAGAAGGCTCTGCAACCGCTGCGGCTACAGTGGTCCTCAAATATTTAAGGGGCCCAAAGTAGAGATTTAAACCATGACCATTGAATGCAGAGGCGGAAAAAAACTGAAAGTATACAGACTCTGCCTTAACAAACAGAAAATACGGGTTATTTAATTTCCCGCTCAAATATTCAGGGTCAATAATAGTGGGGGTCAGTTATTTTTTTTTTTTTTTTAAGAATACCAAAAATGTCGAAATCCGATCAGGTTAGAGACATGAAAATTGTGATTTATATTTGTAAAAATTTGGGCTGTGGTGGGGGTGGTAGGGTAAAAAGTTGGTACTTTCCGGTTATCTCGACCTCATCAAAATCTATCCCTAACCCTTACCTGAACCCTAAATCTATCCCTCACCCTAATCTGAACCCTAAATCTATACCTCACCCTAACCTGAACCCTAAATCTAGCCCTCACCCTAACCTGAACCCTAAATCTATCCCTCACCCTAACCTGAACCCTAAATCTGTACCTCACCCTAACCTGAACCCTAAATCTAGCCCTCACCCTAACCTGAACGCTAAATCCAGCCCTCACCCTAACCTGAACCCTAAATCTAATTTTGAAAATTAATTTGATGAGGTCGAGATAACCGGAAAGTACCAAAAAGTTTAATCATTAACCACCGGAGCAATAACAAGCATCATTTATCATAGAAGATAGATTGCACGCTGCCTTTAATTCTAATTAAAACACGGATAATTCCTCGTAAATTCTTCTAGTATCTCAGAAAATGATCCTTTTTTTTTTAATTCGCTCTCTCATGATGTTTTTACCCCTCTGTATCCATCTCTCTTGTAACCCTTCAATGTGTATCTCTCCCTTCTGTATAGTTTCTTCCGTTGGCAAATCTCTCTTTTAGTATATCACCTTGTTCTTTTCCAATCTAACCCTACTCACGAATCCTTTTATTGCGTTCTCCTTCCAAGCCCCCACCCCCACGTTATTGTTCCCCTCACCCAAATTAAATCCCCCACTCCCCCAGTGCCACACATGGCATGTTTTGTGGACAGTGCTGGGGTACCTTATGGCAAAACATTGAATAAAACTATCTTTATCAGTGGTTCTCACATTACTTTTTACTGCTCTTTACCGGTCCGGATATTTGACCTGCCAATGTTTATTTTGCATACAAATAAAGCACTTTTATTTTGGGAGAAATTTAAAATGTATTGTTTGCTGTGTGTGTATGTGGGGGGGGGGGGGTCTTTGGTAACCTGTTTCATGCTACTTAGCAGGATTGTCTCAGTGTGTCTCTTGTTTCATGTTACTTGGCAGGATTGTCTTAGTGTGTCTCTTGTTTCATGCTTTTTGGCAGGTTTGTCTCAGTGTCTGTTGTTTCATGCTACTTGACAGAAGTGTCTCAGTGTGTCAATTGTTTCATGCTACTTGGCAGGAGTGTCTCAATGTGTCTCTTGTTTTAAGGTTAGGCTTGCGTAGGCAAAATGACAATGGACGGACAAAATAACAAGATCAGAACTGTAATGCTATGTTGGCCGGTTACCGGAAATTTGATCGAAAGAAATTTCGTAGACGGAAAATTGATCGACGGAAATTTGATCGAAAGAAATGTCGTCGATGGAAATTTGATCGATGGAAATTTGATCGAACGGAAATTTGGTCGAATCTTTTTTTTTAGTTCACACGTTAAAATTTTCGTCAAATTTCTTCTTGAACGTACTATACTATATTGTAAAACAAAATAATGCGTTCAAAAACAAATTTGACGCAAAATTTTAACGTGTAAACTAAAAAAAAAAGATTCGACCAAATTTCCGTTCGATCAAATTTCCGTCGATCAAATTTCCATCGACGAAATTTCTTTCGATCAAATTTCCGGATACGGTGTTGGCCTACCTTCCCGTGACCAAATTCTGTTATACAACCAGTCCAGCTGACCGAATATTTAGGAACCTCTGGTGAATCCCCAAGGTTATCCAAATAAACTCTTTCCAACGCCATATTACAAATGTTTGTCCTGGTCCGTTCTCGACATGTGGGGGGGGGGGAACCTTTTCACTTGGCGACTGGCGCCCCCACCCTTATTTTCCCCCTTTTAATTAACTCGCCGAAGCATGGGGTTGGATTTTACAATGAAAATAACCTGGAGGTTTCACTATAGAAGAACCTGGAGGTTGGAATAGAAATCAGATTTTGTGGTTTTATGAATTGGTCACGTCGCCCTCCGCCATTCTTTTTACCTCAATAAATTAATATCTTTGTGTGTGTGTGTGTGTATTTGGGGGGTGGAGTTTGGGGGGGGGGGGATAAATCCATCGTTTATCCTCCATATGTGATTTGAGTGCAGGACGTGAGAAAGAGAGAGGAAAAGAAAAAGAGTGAAAGAGAGAGAAAGAGATAGAGAAGGAGAGGACAAAGAGAGAATGACGAAGAGAGAGAAAGAACGAGAGATAGAGAGAATGTGATGATGAAAAAGAAGAGACAGAGAAAATTCGATGATAAAGACGAAGAGAAAGAGAGAAGGCGATGACAAAGAAGGAGATAGAGATAGAAAGAGAGAGACAGAGATTGGAAGAGAGAAGCAGGCAACGTGTTTATGTGCGTGCGAGAATGTGTGATAAATGACCTCCATATTAGTGGAAGAGTTTGTGATAAATGACTTCCATTTTGGTGGAATAATTTGTGATAAATGACCTCCATATTGGTGGAAGAATTTTTTATAAATGACCTCCATATTTGGTGGAGGAGTTTGTGATAAATGACCTCCATATTGGTGGAAGAGTTTGTGATAAATGACCTCCATATTTGGTGGAAGAGTTTGTGATAAATGACCTCCATATTTGGTGGAAGAGTTTGTGATAAATGACCTCCATTTTGGTGGAAGAGTTTGTGATAAATGACCTCCTTATTGGTGGAAGAGTTTGTGATAAATGACCTCCATATTGGTGGAAGAGTTTTTGATAAATGACCTCCATATTTAGTGGAAGAGTTTTTGATAAGTGACCTCCATAGTAGTGGAAGAATTTGTGATAAATTACCTCCTTATTGGTGGAAGAGTTTGTGATAAATGACCTCCATATTTGGTGGAAGAGTTTGTAATAAATGACCTCCTTATTGGTGGAAGAGTTTGTGATAAATGACCTCCATATTGGTGGAAGAGTTTTTGATAAATGACCTCCATCTTGGTGGAAGAGTTTGTGATAAATGACCTCCATCTTGTTGGAAGAGTTTGTGATAAATGACCTCCATCTTGGTGGAAGAGTTTGTGATAAATGACCTCCATATTTAGTGGAAGAGTTTTTGATAAATGACCTCCATCTTTGTGGAAGAGTTTGTGATAAATGACCTCCATAGTAGTGGAAGAGTTTGGGATAAATAACCTCCATAGTAGTGGAAGAGTTTTTGATAAATGACCTCCATCTTGGTGGAAGAGTTTGTGATAAATGACCTCCATCTTGGTGGAAGAGTTTGTGATAAATGACCTCCATATTGGTGGAAGAGTTTGTGATAAATGACCTCCATCTTGGTGGAAGAGGTTGTGATAAATGACCTCCATATTGGTGGAAGAGTTTGTGATAAATGACCTCCATATTGGTGGAAGAGTTTGTGATAAATGACCTCCATATTGGTGGAAGAGTTTGTGATAAATGACCTCCATATTGGTGGAAGAGTTTGTGATAAATGACCTCCATATTGGTGGAAGAGTTTGTGATAAATTACCTCCATATTGGTGGAAGAGTTTGTGATAAATGACCTCCATCTTGGTGGAAGGGTTTGTGATAAATGACCTCCATCTTGGTGGAAGAGTTTGTGATAAATGACCTCCATCTTGTTGGAAGAGTTTGTGATAAATTACCTCCATATTGGTGGAAGAGTTTGTGATAAATGACCTCCATATTGGTGGAAGAGTTTGTGATAAATGACCTCCATATTTAGTGAAAGAGTTTTTGATAAATGACCTCCATAGTAGTGGAAGAGTTTGTGATAAATGACCTCCATCTTGGTGGAAGAGTTTGTGATAAATGACCTCCATCTTGGTGGAAGAGTTTGTGATAAATGACCTCCATATTGGTGGAAGAGTTTTTGATAAATGACCTCCATATTGGTGGAAGAGTTTGTGATAAATGACCTCCATATTGGTGGAAGATTTTGTGATAAATGACCTCCATATTGGTGGAAGAGTTTGTGATAAATGACCTCCATATTGGTGGAAGAGTTTGTGATAAATGACCTCCATATTGGTGGAAGAGTTTGTGATAAATGACCTCCATATTTAGTGAAAGAGTTTTTGATAAATGACCTCCATAGTAGTGGAAGAGTTTGTGATAAATGACCTCCATCTTGGTGGAAGAGTTTGTGATAAATGACCTCCTTATTGGTAGAAGAGTTTGTGATAAATGACCTCCATATTGGTGGAAGAATTTTTGATAAATGACCTCCATACTTAGTGGAAGAGTTTTTTGATAAATGACCTCCATAGTAGTGGAAGAATTTGTGATAAATGACCTCCATATTGGTGGAAGAGTTTGTGATAAATGACCTCCATCTTGGTGGAAGAGTTTGTGATAAATGACCTCCATCTTGGTGGAAGAGTTTGTGATAAATGACCTCCATCTTGGTGGAAGATTTTGTGATAAATGACCTCCATCTTGTTGGAAGATTTTGTGATAAATGACCTCCATCTTGGTGGAAGATTTTGTGATAAATGACCTCCATATTGGTGGAAGAGTTTGTGATAAATGACCTCCATATTTGGTGGAAGCGTTTGTGATAAATGACCTCAATTTTGGTGGAAGAGTTTGTGATAAATGACCTCCTTATTGGTGGAAGAGTTTGTGATAAATGACCTCCATATTTGGTGGAAGCGTTTGTGATAAATGACCTCAATTTTGGTGGAAGAGTTTGTGATAAATGACCTCCTTATTGGTGGAAGAGTTTTTGATAAATGACCTCCATAGTAGTGGAAGAATTTGTGATAAATGACCTCCATATTTGGTGGAAGAGTTTGTCATGTCAAGTTAAAATCTGATGTTAGAAAGCAAAACATTCAAAAGAAATTATCAATGCTCCACAGTTTTCTTTTCCTTTTTCAGTGGACCTCAATTGTTTCCTATTTAAATGAACCCCAGTTGTATCCTAGTTCTGCATTGTGAGACCCTTTTTTTATCCTTACCCCGTCAAAACCTAACCGTCTATGTTTTTTTAAAAATAATGTTGACATTAAGAGATATGTTTGTTTTGTTTTTTTTTCACCCCCACGATTGTCTCCCATCTTGACGTACAAAGTTTTAGTCAGGGGAAGTAATTACAATTCAAACACTGTTCATCATTGTGCTAAATTTTTTTGTTTTTTAAATTTTCAAAATGTCCCATCTTTATGAAAGCTGTGAGAACCTCTACAGGTATGGGGGGTGGCATCTGTGACATGGGCATCCCCACAGTAGGAAATATGAACTCCATAAGGTAACGCTCGTATTCCCTGTCGATGCAGAGTTGTCTTTTCTTCTAAATTAACTGCCCATGGCCCCTTACAATTCGCGTGGGGAATTTGTCTTACAGCATTAACGTTATGTAACGAGGTGTTTTCCCCAGAGCGTGGGGCGTGTGGGGGTGTATGGCTGTACGTGGGGGCGTCGTTTAGACTAAATCATCGAGTGTGGTTGTGGAGGTGGGTGTATGGTGTTATATGGCTATGAAAAGACTATAATGTGTTGCCTTCCATATTTTCCACGGTTACCACCATTTAAGCAGGAACGTCATTTGGGTAGGGCAGGGTGGGGCATTTGCCCCCTTCCACATAAATTTGCAGATTGCATTAAAATTGCTATGTACAGTGGCGCCTCCAGTAATAAAGAATCTTGACAAGCCGAGCAATTTTTGGTTTTGCCGCCCCCCCCCCCCCCCTGAAAAGAAATCACCTGAAATGACGACAAATGTACATAAAAATAACAATAATATTTGTTAAAAGGCATGTCAATTTTTCAAAAATTTCAATTGATAAAAACTGCGTGATATCCATCCAATGGTCTTTAATTAAATTGAAAAAAAGTTGAGTAAAATGCTGATGATGTAAATTTTTAATTTAAAAAAAAAAAATTTACCGAAAAAAAAAGTAATGAACAATTAAATAGACTGGTAGACGTTGAATGGTGCGGTATGTTGATAGACTTTGGTGTTTTAAAATTTAAACACATCTTATGTTGGCGAGTGTCAATTGTGACGTGATGCATCAAGATGGCTGCTTTGGAAGTGGTTGTGAAGCATGAGCTTTTTCAAAGAGAAACGTTGATTTCTTGGGCTGTTCGGCTGTGCATAATGGCCTATGGCTGATTGCTGTATATAAAGGTTTACGGCTGTGTATAATGGTGTATAGCAACGCATAATGGTGTATGGCTGTATATTAAGGTTTATGGCTGTGAATAAGTGTGTTTGAATGTGTATAATGGTTTATGGCTGTGCATAATGGTGTATGGCTGTGCATAATGGTGTATTGCTGTATATAAAGGTTTAGGGCTGTGTATGAGGGTGTTTGACTGCGAGTTAAGGTGTATGGCTATGTATAAGCCCGGTGATAATGATGGTAGTGCACAGCAGACATCCTAGACAACGAAACCATCTCCTCCAACACTGCAAAGTGCAAACATCATGGCGTAAGGTGGCAGAAAAAATACCCAGATACAGGAAGTCCTAACCAGGCTGAGCACCCATACGGCGCCCATACCTTCAGACAAAAGGGGCAAGCCCGCAAACTTCCTACACAACTGGGACCAATGTAAGGTGAACTTTCATGATGGAAACTGTAATAGCTACACTCGAATCCATGGACATCGACCTAAATTCAAGGGACACACTAGCTATGGATAGTGCAAGCTGGCGAGGCAGACTCACTGTTGGATAGGGCAAGCTGGCGAGGCAGACTCACTGTTGGATAGTGCAAGCTGGCGAGGCAGACTCACTGTTGGATAGTGCAAGCTGGTGAGGCAGACTCACTGTTGGATAGTGCAAGCTGGCGAGGCAGACTCACTGTTGGATAGTGCAAGCTGGTGAGGCAGACTCACTGTTGGATAGTGCAAGCTGGTGAGGCAGACTCACTGTTGGATAGTGCATGCACAGCTCACGCCCAAAGAAAGCGCACGGCTAGAAAAAAAATCAGAATTGACTCCGATCCCTCTATATTACCCCAAAACACACGTGTCCTACATCCGGGCAAGCTGTCCAGGCAAAAATAGGACTGACAACCCAAGTGTGTACTCACCATGGAGTATAGCCGTGGTCATCTCCGCATGTGAAGGACGAAGAGCATACAGAATATAAATGTCAGTGCATTGCAGTATCTTGGCTATGTATTAGGCTGTAGGGTTGTGTAAGGGGATGTATGGCTGCAGGCTGCGGCCTTAGGCCACTGCAACCGATGCGGCCGCAATGGGCCCCGCACTTTCATAGGCCCCGCTCCGAATTTATTTTCTAATACAAAATCTTAATTTTCACTTATTATCCTTATCCTCTACCCAGAATGGGCCCCGCGCAATCCGTTTCGCATAGGGCCCCGCAATTGTTAGGGTCGGCCCTGTATGGCTGTGTATTGGGGGATATGGCTGTGCATTGGGTATATGGCTGTGCATTGGGGTATATGGCAGTGCATTGGGGTATATAACTGTGTATTGGGGTATATGGCTGTGTATTGGGTATATGGCTGCAATTGGGGTATATGGCTATGCATTGGGGTATATGGATGTGTATTGGGGTATATGGCTGTATTGGGGTATATGGCTGTGTATTGGGGTATATGGCTGTGCATTGGGGTATATGGCTGTGTATTGGTGTATATGGCTTTGTATTGGGGTATATGACTGCGTTACGAGGAAAGCTGGTGTTTTCGTTACTAAAACAGAAATTGCCTATAGTTTTTCAACCTATCTGTTTCGGAAACATCGGTGTATTACATCATATATCCCCCCTTATCTTTCTAAATTTAGTACCATCGGCCAGTAGACCTGCGCCCTTTATTAGCCTGTACATCTCACGGCCCCGTCACGTCAATGTAAGAACCCTCGCGTGTGGCGGCCCGGAGCTGTGACGACATGATCCGGTGTCGAGGAACTCTCTCATTGTTCACCTGCAACTGTTACTTTGTTTTAACGGGTGTCGGGTATCCGCTGTCAGGCCCGGACCGGTCGCTAATGGTAACCCATACGCAAGGTACCATCCCGGTGCGGGGGTCTTCCCCCCTCCCCCTCCCCCTCACACACTTTATTTTTCCTTTCAATCCCTGAGGAGAAGAGACGCGCTCTGGTGGGCCCCCCGTAAACTGAAACCATCGGTTTTGAGTTTATGGTTGACGGAAATTCTCGGTCATAAAATTGTCGTGTGGACTTGAAATGTTTCTTGTCTTGTTAAATCACTCAGTTTTGTATAGACTTCGAGACGGCAGTAAGAGGAGGGCCCTCTCTTTCTGTGACAAGATTCAGCGTGATCGAACAAGTCAGAAACATAGAATCGATGGCACAGTGGAATAGTTTGATATTACCGGACCCAAGTGTCTGTGGGTGGCAGTCAAACAACTTTAAACAACATTTTGTTGGATCATTGTTGGTTCATCGGGGTTGCTCTGCATTCCGCATTGATATGTCAAAGATTTACAAAAAGATGTCACGGAGTTGCAGGATGTCATTTATCCCCTAACCGCATGTCTAATGTCAACACTTTTTGTAGTGAAATTATTTATACACAAAATTTCTTTGCTTTGTTTCCTTTTTTTTTTAAATTTATTGATTCAATCACAATTTTTATTTCTGTTACAGCTCCTTTATTTCTGTTACATCTCTCTTATTTCTGTTACATCTCCCTTATTTCTGTTACATCTCTCTTATTTCTGTTACATCTCTCTTATTTCTGTTACATCTCTCTTATTTCTGTTACATCTCTCTTATTTCTGTTACATCTCTCTTATTTCTGTTACATCTCTCTTATTTCTGTTACATCTCTCTTATTTCTGTTACATCTCTCTTATTTTTGTTACAGCTCCCTTATTTCTGTTACATCTCTCTTATTTCTGTTACATCTCCCTTATTTCTGTTACATCTCTCTTATTTCTGTTACATCTCTCTTATTTCTGTTACATCTCTCTTATTTCTGTTACAACTCTCTTATTTCTGTTACATCTCTCTTATTTCTGTTACATCTCTCTTATTTCTGTTACAGCTCTCTTATTTCTGTTACATCTCTCTTATTTCTGTTACAGCTCTCTTATTTCTGTTACAGCTCTCTTATTTCTGTTACATCTCTCTTATTTCTGTTACAGCTCTCTTATTTCTGTTACATCTCTCTTATTTCTGTTACATCTCTCTTATTTCTGTTACATCTCTCTTATTTCTGTTACAGCTCCCTTATTTCTGTTACATCTCTCTTATTCTGTTACATCTCTCTTATTTCTGTTACAGCTCTCTTATTTCTGTTACAGCTCTCTTATTTCTGTTACATCTCTCTTATTTCTGTTACAGCTCTCTTATTTCTGTTACAGCTCCCTTATTTCTGTTACATCTCTCTTATTTCTGTTACAGCTCCCTTATTTCTGTTACATCTCTCTTATTTCTGTTACAGCTCTCTTATTTCTGTTACAGCTCCCTTATTTCTGTTACAGCTCTCTTATTTCTGTTACATCTCTCTTATTTCTGTTACAGCTCTCTTATTTCTGTTACAGCTCCCTTATTTCTGTTACAGCTCTCTTATTTCTGTTACAGCTCCCTTATTTCTGTTACAACTCCCTTATTTCTGTTACATCTCTCTTATTTCTGTTACAGCTCTCTTATTTCTGTTACAGCTCCCTTATTTCTGTTACATCTCTCTTATTTCTGTTACAACTCCCTTATTTCTGTTACATCTCTCTTATTTCTGTTACAGCTCCCTTATTTCTGTTACATCTCTCTTATTTCTGTTACATCTCTCTTATTTCTGTTACAGCTCCCTTATTTCTGTTACATCTCTCTTATTTCTGTTACAGCTCTCTTATTTCTGTTACAGCTCTCTTATTTCTGTTACATCTCTCTTATTTCTGTTACATCTCTCTTATTTCTGTTACATCTCTCTTATTTCTGTTACATCTCACTTATTTCTGTTACATCTCTCTTATTTCTGTTACATCTCTCTTATTTCTGTTACAGCTCTCTTATTTCTGTTACAGCTCCCTTATTTCTGTTACAACTCCCTTATTTCTGTTACATCTCTCTTATTTCTGTTACAGCTCCCTTATTTCTGTTACATCTCTCTTATTTCTGTTACATCTCTCTTATTTCTGTTACAGCTCCCTTATTTCTGTTACATCTCTCTTATTTCTGTTACAGCTCTCTTATTTCTGTTACAGCTCTCTTATTTCTGTTACATCTCTCTTATTTCTGTTACATCTCTCTTATTTCTGTTACATCTCTCTTATTTCTGTTACATCTCTCTTATTTCTGTTACATCTCTCTTATTTCTGTTACATCTCTCTTATTTCTGTTACATCTCTCTTATTTCTGTTACATCTCTCTTATTTCTGTTACATCTCTCTTATTTCTGTTACATCTCTCTTATTTCTGTTACATCTCTCTTATTTCTGTTACAGCTCCCTTATTTCTGTTACATCTCTCTTATTTCTGTTACATCTCTCTTATTTCTGTTACAGCTCCCTTATTTCTGTTACATCTCTCTTATTTCTGTTACAGCTCTCTTATTTCTGTTACAGCTCCCTTATTTCTGTTACATCTCTCTTATTTCTGTTACATCTCTCTTATTTCTGTTACAGCTCCCTTATTTCTGTTACATCTCTCTTATTTCTGTTACAGCTCTCTTATTTCTGTTACAGCTCTCTTATTTCTGTTACAACTCCCTTATTTCTGTTACAGCTCTCTTATTTCTGTTACAGCTCTCTTATTTCTGTTACAGCTCCCTTATTTCTGTTACAGCTCCCTTATTTCTGTTACAGCTCTCTTATTTCTGTTACATCTCTCTTATTTCTGTTACATCTCTCTTATTTCTGTTACAGCTCCCTTATTTCTGTTACATCTCTCTTATTTCTGTTACAGCTCTCTTATTTCTGTTACAGCTCTCTTATTTCTGTTACAACTCCCTTATTTCTGTTACAGCTCTCTTATTTCTGTTACAGCTCTCTTATTTCTGTTACAGCTCCCTTATTTCTGTTACAGCTCCCTTATTTCTGTTACAGCTCTCTTATTTCTGTTACATCTCTCTTATTTCTGTTACATCTCTCTTATTTCTGTTACATCTCTCTTATTTCTGTTACATCTCTCTTATTTCTGTTACATTTCTCTTATTTCTGTTACATCTCTCTTATTTCTGTTACATCTCTCTTATTTCTGTTACATCTCTCTTATTTCTGTTACAGCTCCCTTATTTCTGTTACATCTCTCTTATTTCTGTTACATCTCTCTTATTTCTGTTACAGCTCCCTTATTTCTGTTACATCTCTCTTATTTCTGTTACAGCTCTCTTATTTCTGTTACAGCTCCCTTATTTCTGTTACATCTCTCTTATTTCTGTTACATCTCTCTTATTTCTGTTACAGCTCCCTTATTTCTGTTACATCTCTCTTATTTCTGTTACAGCTCTCTTATTTCTGTTACAGCTCTCTTATTTCTGTTACAACTCCCTTATTTCTGTTACAGCTCTCTTATTTCTGTTACAGCTCTCTTATTTCTGTTACAGCTCCCTTATTTCTGTTACAGCTCCCTTATTTCTGTTACATCTCTCTTATTTCTGTTACATCTCTCTTATTTCTGTTACAGCTCTCTTATTTCTGTTACAGCTCTCTTATTTCTGTTACAGCTCTCTTATTTCTGTTACAGCTCTCTTATTTCTGTTACAACTCCCTTATTTCTGTTACAGCTCTCTTATTTCTGTTACAGCTCTCTTATTTCTGTTACATCTCTCTTATTTCTGTTACATCTCCATTATTTTTGGTTAAATCTCTCTTGGGGGATGATGTTTCCAAAACGCACGCAAACAGCCATTGGTGAAATGGCAATGAGCGTGGTACATTTTAAATATAGACAAGGACTCGCAACTCATGCCATAAGATATCTAACTTTTTCCATCTCTTGGGACTCCAGTTATTTGTGGGGGGGGGGGGGGTACACATTGTAAGGATGACACATTGTGATGAGGACACATTGTGATGGGACACACATATGGGGTGACAAATTATGAGGTGGCACGATGTAATGTGACTTTGTGAGGGTCGCATAGTGAGGTGAAGACACTGCCAGGATGACACATTATGAGAGATCACATTGTGAGGTGATACGTTGTTAGGTGATACATTGTGAGGTGATACATTGTGAGGTGATACATTGTGAGGTGATACATTGTTAGGTGAAACATTGTGAGCGGACATAAAATGAGAGGGACACATTGTGATGGGACACAGTGCTAGGGGACACATTGTGTTGGGACACAGTGCTATGGGACACATTGTGATGGGACACAGTGCTAAGGGATATACATTGTGATGGGACACAGTGCTAGGGGACACATTTTGATGGGACACAGTGCTAGGGACACATTGTGATGGGACATAATGTAAAAAAAGTCAGCGCAGAGACACTTACTGACGGACACAGTGCTACGGGACACATTGTTACTGGACGTGTTTCTAGGAGACACTTTGTTAAAGAAACATTGTTAGAGTTTACATTACGTAACCGATTACGATCAGACACATTCTGAGTTGAGTCAACTTTTAGAGAGCTTTATTTTTTTGACTGACACATTTTGAACTCAAATAATATTTATTTTGTATTATCCCTCCTGTAGGCATGTCATGTGTTTGGGGAAAGATTAACCTTAGACTACTCAAACTTAGAGGAAAGATCGTACTTTAACGATGTGCCAGAGAGATGGCGGCCCGAGACAATATCACAGAATTGTAAATATTCGCCTTGAGACCGCGGTGAGGGTCTTAAATTAAGTTCGATTTAACAGCGAGGGGGGCTCGGATTTCTGTCAGTCGTTCGTGACAGCCGCCACAACGAGGCTCGGGTTTTGAGCGTAAACAAATAAACATTGTTGACTGGAACTGGAAAGATGCAGTTTCTTGTTTATGCCATTTCTATTTTTACAGAAGATATCAATGGTAGGGCGGGAGGTGGTTTGTTAGAAGGGGCTGGTTGGGACAAGTGGGGGGAAAAAAAGTTCATGTGTTTTCCTCGGTTTATTGGCTATGGGAACGGTCATGCTAGATTGGTGTTGCTGGCGGTTTTTGACTTCTCATTTCAAGCCAATGGAACGGAACCCTGACTACGGGGGGTGTCCGCAACATTCTTGGCCAAGTTTGATCTGAGATGGATCTCGTTTGACATATGATCCGAATCTTTGTACAAAACATGGCCATTTCTGCGGGTAAAATTTGATGTAATCTATACCTCGCATGTCTATAGGACGCGTGACTGGGTCTAATTTCTAATAGATTGTTACAGCTGCCGAAACAGGGTTCCTAAATTGGTCTACCCTTGAAGTTTATAAATACATATATACATTTAGAATGAACAACAGCAACAACAACAACAAGCGAACAAATACCTCGTTTCATATGTCAATTCCCTGGCTTTAATCGTTTGGTTCATTAGAGGCCCATTAGATGTATATTTTATTGGGACTTCGTCTAGTCCTAGGGTGTGGACACTTCTGGGAAAGTTGTGTCAAAAGCGTAAACGAATTGAATTTTTAAAAATCAAAATCTGTTGAGCCGGTTCCTCTAATTAAATTATTTAATTAGCCTTTAAGACAGCATCTGAACTACGAAGGACGGAACTATACATTGTATTATGTTATTCCTACCCCTATATACAACAAGGAGACTTAGCAAACTGCCCGTTCAGTAAATGTCTAGTCCCACTGGGGGATTTTGTTAATTGTGAACTCGCCCTAAGAAGGGAGAACGAAACAAAACAAAAAAACTATTAGTTGCTGCCTTCTTTAAACAATTCGTGTATGAACTACAACATATTGCTACGTGTACGAACTACAGCATATTGCTACGTGTACGAACTACAGCATATTGCTACGTGTACGAACTACAGCATATTGCTACGTGTACGAACTACAACATATTGCTACCTGTACGAACTACAGCATATTGCTACGTGTACGAACTACAGCATATTGCTACGTGTACGAACTACAACATATTGCTACGTGTACGAACTACAACATATTGCTACGTGTACGAACTACAACATATTGCTACGTGTAAGAACTACAACATATTGTTACAATGTAGCAGAACAATTTAAAGGTTGTTGCGAAAAAGACGAAAGGCCGATCTAAGCAGGGAATCAGATTACGTTCTCATTTCTGGCTCATCTCGCCAACTAAATGCCTGGCCCATCTCGCCAAATAAATGTCTGGCTCATCTCGCCAAATAAATGTCTGGCTCATCTCGCCAAATAAATGTCTGGCTCATCTCGCCAAATAAATGTCTGGCTCATCTCGCCAACTAAATGCCTGGCCCATCTCGCCAAATAAATGTCTGGCTCATCTCGCCAAATAAATGGCATCTTCCATTGATATTTCACAGTGTTCTGTTATGTTATATCATTTTTTTGTACCTAGGGACCCCTATAAATACTTTAAAAATATGTGACCTTGAAATGTGTCAAAAGGCCCGAGCAGACCCGCAGGGGAACATTGTATGCAGTTTTTCCACATTGAATCTTATTCAAATAACGGGTTAGGTCTCATGAAGGCTTAAACAATCATAAAATTTAACAAAATTCTGCACGTTAAACAATTTTATTCTAAGTGTAAAAATAAAAGTGCTTGTATAAATTATGCAAATAAGAATATACCATTTACAAAGCCGTTGAGATTACTCTTTGCTTCATAAAGATCGTTTTACTTCATTCATTTCCAGACAAGAAAATATTTTATATTTCTAAAGTAATTAGTTGGTTTTTGTTTATAATTTTGTTTTGCAAAGTAAATGCTTGTCTTGTGAAATGGTCTCAGTCTTTTAGGCAAAGACAGTCCGAAAAGGCTTCGTCTTAAGAGGGTTAAGACCAGGGAAACCTGCGCCCTGCTCTCCTGCCAGGTATGGTATAACCATAACTTCATAAATCTAAGTGCAAACATGGGGCATCTTAGGACACATGTTGCTTTGGATAACAAAACCAAACATTGGCAGATACGATGACGTCATTTCAAGCTATTGTAGTTTTGACAGCTCAAGAAAATGGGATCCTGTTATTTGGTGCCCATGGCATTCTGTAAACGCGTCACAGAAACTATCAACAGACTGTGATGCCTGCCGGTTGTGAGCAGAGACGTCATTTGGGTAGAGCAGGGACGTCGTTTTGGTAGAGCAGAACGTCATTTTGGGTAGATCAGGGACGTCATTTGGGTAGAGCAGGGACATCATTTGGGTAGAGCAGGGACGTCATTTTGGGTAGATCAGGGACGTCATTTTGGGTAGATCAGGGACGTCATTTATGTAGGTTTTCCAGGTTTTATTTAAATAATTGCTTTGTACTGTGGCGCCTCCAGTAATAAACAACTGAACAAACTGACCAAGGTTTTGCCCACCCCCAACCAACCCCTGAAAATCTTGAAATGACGCCCTTGTTTCTGAGGGGAGGAGGTCGTTAAATGTATGGTGGCTGGCCTCAGTGTCCTGTACAATACTAATTTGGCACATACATGTATTTAAATAAAATGACAAATATTCATTACAATAGATCTAACCTCTTCTTTTTTTTTTCCCCCGAAGACTCATTACCCGATTAATCGGTGACCAAAAAGCCGATTACCGATTAATTGGCACAATGACCGATCAGGCCAATTACCGATTAATTCTCGATATTTCGGTGCCCAACCCTAAAATAAAACAAATTGTCTCACGGTGACCTTCCATGCCAAACGTGTATTTTAATACAGGTCTCTTCGTTAACTTTTGAACAGGTGGATTTGCCTCAGCAGATTTCAGTGTCCGCTACGGGTGATTCAAAGAATGGGGCTGTGAAACACGTGGTACCCGTCCCAAACACGCTCTTACACGCACCACGCCACGCACCGAGGGCCTGATTTAATAGCATCACCCTGGCTTCACGGCCTGTAGTTAGCTCCCTTGTGATTTCTCGAGCCGTTCTTTTTTTTTTTTTTCCTCTTCTGCCGGTTTTACGACGACTTTCGGTGTTTTTGCCTCCCTTGCGATAACATCTTTTCATTGGTCGAGTCTTGTCCCGACATGAGAATGAGAATTTTTTTCCCCATAGCGATGAATGTCCTTTACGAGGGGAAAAAAGGGTAAGAGCTAAGGGGTAGGGTTGCCGCGGTTGAGGAAGAGAAAAAGAGTCTGAAGACTAGAATACATGTGTTTTATTATTTCTAAGCGCAAGAGGGTTTGAGGATGGTCTCCGGGGGCTGGCGTTTTGGTGTTGAGAGTCTGCAGACTTACTTTCAAGGATCGCGTCATTCGGTCGCCGCGTCGCAGAGGCCACTGAGAGAGAGAGAGAGAGAGAGAGAGAGAGAGAGAGAGAGAAAGAGAGAGAGAGGGAGAGACGGGGGGGCAGAGAGAGAGACAGAGAGAGAGAAGATGGATCTTTGTATGATAAAACTGAGCTCGCGAAGACTTGGTCATGTGTTCCATCGAGTCACTCCTTTTGTATGAAACCGCCAATAAAATGTTGAGGAAAAAAAAGGGGTGGGGTGGATGAATATTTTGGAGGATTTTATTTTATCTCCCCTCGGCGCCCCGTTAATGGTTCTAAACATTGTAAGCTTCAAGTGGCTGCTTGAAGCAATACTCTCAAAACTTGACAGAACCTGCACATACATACTTTAATTGGTTCTTGATAACGCTTTCTGTATTCACGTGTTTATCAAAATCATGAAGCGGACTTCGTGGTGCAGTCAATGCTACTGTCAGGCCCCATTGGTCTCACAGGCAATCTTACGACACTTTTTTGTGTTTTCATTGAAGATTGCGCCCCCCCCCCCCCCATTTCTTAAAACAGCTCCTTTCTCCCCGACCTCTTTAAATTTTCCTAACCATTGGTTTGTTTCTATACTCTTTAACTTAAATATTTTATGACAGGCTTTTAAGTTTTATAATTTAAAATACACAATACTTTATACACCGTAGGAGGAAGGGGGGGGGTTTAGAAAGATCTGTTGAAAGGGACGGTCAGCCCAGGGGAGCAATATTTTTAGGAGGGGTGGCATTTTCTTTTCAGCACATATACCATATATGTGTTTGATTGTTATTGTATTAGTTTGTTAAGTGAGAGACTGAATGGGTCAAGCAGCGCCCAGGGCGCCAGTAAGTGTATCCATGCCACGAGATTACTCCACGAGAGTATGAACAGAGTTCAGTTGAATGTTCCCATTAATACATGAAATTAAAATCTATAAATAGAAATGAATTGCATTCCATAAATATAGACATGAAATACACCCTATCAACACACATGATATGCAATCTATAAATAGACATGCACTACAATTTATAAATATGCATGAATTGCAATCTGTCGATACACGAACACGTAGCTTGCAAGCTTTCATTTCACATTATCTAGGAACAAACCTCGTTAAATTTTTTCTTCTCGACGATTCTACGAATGATGCGACATTGAACCCTGACAATGTCACTTGAGGAGCGTTCAACAGTTTGTTGATGCTTTTACTTAGCCATATACCACTGTAAACATTTACATTTTTATTAATCGAGTGTAAAGAAAAAAAGAAATCTGGCGTGAAAGAAAGTTGATAAGATGATAGCAAAAGGGCGCTGGGGCGGCAGCACGGAGTTGAAAAAGTAAGGGGGGGGTGCGTGTGCAGCCTGCAAATAAAGTATACTCCTTATAAATTAACGTTAATCCGAACATGGCTATCACGGAGTAGCGCCAATAGAACACACGCGCGTACCAGGATCCAAGGGGCAGACAGCTCGAGCACGCAAATCACTCGAGAAGACGACAGCCGTGTTGTACCTGTAAGCCGGCCAGGCCGCGGGCGATGCATGTCCCATGAGATACGAATCAGGTGAGCACTTTGCGCCCCCCCCCTTTTTCCCCACTCACCCTGTCTGACGTGACGCCATGCCCCAGCGGCCGTTCTTTCCAAGAATTAATCCTGGCACCAAGGTCTTTAAGAGGCGAGCTTTCGTTCGATTCCAAACAAACCTGGTATCGGTTTTCACTGCTCAGCACTAATCCTCACAACCGCTTGATGGAATCGACTGCCGCATTAGTGGAAATCGTTCGATGACGAATCTCTTCTTTTTTTTTTATCCGCATCGCTTTGGCTGTTAATTTACACCCCCCCCCCCCCCTGCCGTATCAAGATTAAGTACCTGTGATTGTTTGATCCAAGAGTTGTACAACCCAATTTTATTTTAACGGGCATCTCTTACGTGTTCTTACGAAAAGAATATCGCGGAGTTGTCAACAATGTATCGCCACCTCCTCTAATTTCCCGGGAGTTGATCGGAAAACATTGTATGGCTTAATTCTTTTTGAACAATTCAAAGTGCTTCGGTTGTGTTCATTCGCCTTTATTCCCCAACGGAAGGAATGTCCGCTGTTCGCTTTGATTTGGCGGGTTCTAATGCTAATGTAATTGTGAGAGGTGGTAAATAGCATTATAACAGGCAGGAGCCCGTTTCTTTCAAGCGCTGGTTCTGTTTGAGTTTTGTCTTACGGTTTGGTGTGATGGACAAGGCGTGACTTCCGGTGAGCAGACGGGACTTAAGAAGAATCTTGTGAATCTAAAGCTTTCAATATGAAATAGCAATGTGTTTTTTTTTTAAATAATCATGATTTTTATTTTTTTTATTTTATTTCACCATCGAGAGTATGGCCAATTTTCATCGAGAGTATGACTGGATGCCATCTAGATTATGACTGATTGTCATCGAGAGTATAACTGATTGTCATCGAGAGTATAACTGATTGTCATCGAGAATATACATGATTGTCATCGAGAGTATAACTGATTGTCATCGAGAGTATAACTGATTGTCATCGAGAATATACATGATTGTCATCGAGAGTATAACTGATTGTCATCGAGAGTATAACTTATTGTCATCGAGAGTATAACTGATTATCATCGAGAGTATAACTGATTGTCATCGAGAGTATAACTGATTGTCATCGAGAATATACATGATTGTCATCGAGAGTATAACTGATTGTCATAGAGAGTGTAACCGAATGTCATCGAGGGAGGTGATCGACGAGCAAGCAAAGGGAGGCTGGTGCGGCTCTCCGTCGCCTTTCATTGAACATGACATCATCTCCAATAGCGCCACAGCACATGAACGATACTGTTCAACAGCACATGAACGATACTATTCAGCTGCACATGAACGATACTGTGGCTTCTTTTCCCCTTGCACCGATCCTTAGATAATCTACATGCTACACTACTTTTACACTACATTTTTAATTCACCTGAGTTCATAATAAACACGCACGCACACAAAGAGTTATCGGGGTCGAATATGGAGGAGTGTATCCAAACCCAATTTGTGGGGTCGGAGGTATAGGTTAAAATAATTATAAATAATTAATTATAAAATGTTATAAGTTAACCACAATGGAATGCTATCACAGGACGACAAAAAAATCTGAAATATTTTATAGACAAAAGCTCTTCAGGCGAGTCGAGAATTGTCAGCTCCTTGGCGGTGGACAATGTATACAAAGTCATTTGGTCTGCTGGGTTGCGAACTGCAAGCAGAAGTCAAAGGCGCCACAAGAAGTGCTTCGTTTCCTAATTCAACACACACACACAAATATTTCAGTTGCATTATTTTTTTAATGTCTTTTTCTAAAAATTATTCATTTCCCAATATGACAATTTAAAACCAAAAAAATAAAGGTCGCGTGAAGATTTTGTGCACACATAAATGAGGCCTAGGATTCGTCAACAGTTTGATTATCGTCTGACTTCAACGATCAATGATCTATAAATAAGCATTCAACAATTTAGGATCTCTTCGTAGCTTTCAGATACTCTTTTCAAACTGTTAGTTAATTATTCAAAACTTAATCGACAAAGTGGCTTTACAGAGACGATCAAATTTCGTCTTTCACAATTGATTAACATGACAATTTAAAAAAAAAAAAAAAAAAGATTTCATTCAGCCCGTATGGCAGTCTAATCAAAGTTTGAGTGTTACGGTTGACTGAGTGACAGTTTGATTGTTACGGTTGATTGAGTCACAGTTTGATTGAGTCGCGCTCTTTAATTATCAAAGGTTTTTTTTCTTACAGGACACAAAACACCATCGAGATTAGACTGCCGAAATTCCCGTTGCAGTCTTGTCCCCCACCGTTTCACCGACTGCCGATTTCTTGCTCTTGGCGGAATGTCGGCTTTTGTCTTTTCTCCCAGCTCTCATGAGAGGTTATTAATTCTTTTTTTAATTTTAATATTCGTCCCCGCTGGTGCTGAACGGTCCATACACTTACTGGCGGTGGCATTGAAAGGTTGGCTCCCCCCCCCCCTTTCCAAATGTTTTTTTCCTAATTTAAAGATATTTTTAATACTTCGTTAAATAGTTGTCACAACATAAATCAATAGACTTAATGTCTCTCTGCCCACCCACCCCCCCCCCCCAGCCATCCACACACACACTTTTTTTTTGACACCAACCGAACCAGTCAAATTATAAGAACCATTACGTACAGAATTTTATTTTGAAAAACTAAATGACCGGTTGGATCTGCTTTTCAAAGTGTTGGTCAGTGGACCGGAACCTGGTCCCTAAACAGTTTGTAAATAATAGAGCTTTTAACAATGGTCCATAATTTACACACAGGACTCTGACGCAAACTAGAGAATTTAGATAAAGGCTGACAGCACAAAAGTTTGAGAAGCACTCACTGTTAGAAATTTTTTTAAAACATATTGTTTTAAACACCATACCTATTATTGGAGTGCATATGTCGTTTTTCATAAATGGTGATATGTCGGTAATTATTAAGGATTTGTGAAATATTTTTTCATACATATGTGTTCTTGCGATTATTTAGGGTGAAAGAAACGTATATCAGGCTATGGGAAATGCCTGGCTCCCGAGATCAACGTTTGCCAAATTTGTTTTTTCCTTATATGAGCTAAACAAAAAAAAATTAATCATAATTTTGCGCTGTGGCTTGGTCGGTCATGAACGTTAAATGTACGTTTTTATTGGTGCCAGTCCCTCCACCTCGGGCGCTCTGTTCGAAAGGTCCGTAATGGCATGTCGGCTAAAGAGGCGCTGTCACAGACCCCCTCAGGGCTACTCGGGGAACAAAACCACCCTTGCGTGAGCCAGCGTGGGCAGACAAATGGCATGCGTGGTATCCGCCGCCATTGTATCATTGCAACTGCAGTGTTAATATCAGTCGTTGACATATCTACAGTTGAAATAACTGTAAGAACAGTGTAGGGATCATGATTACATATGTTGCCGATGACGGATATGAGGCATGAGGTGGGAAGTAGCAACATCATGCTAATGATACTATACACAGCCATTGAGGAGGCTGTTCCAAAGCAACCGTTTCGTCCCAGCTACTTCAGAAAACCACTGTAGAAAACCCTATTAAAGGCCACTGACGCTTTCCCGAGACGGGCATGGGAGATATTAGGAAGTAAATATACCATTCCTACATCCTGGGAAGGTCGACTTTCGATGTTGTGAGAGCAACATCACCGACCGACCGGAATTCCTTAGGCTGAGATGACCCCCCTCCCTTCCCCCCCACCCCGTAAAGCCTTTCACTCGAGTTAAGTTTCGGGCGGGGGCTGTCCTAGCAGGAGGAAATCTCCAACGTGCCGCTCCGTGGTCCGATAATTAGGGACTTTTCGGGCTTGATAGGGGTGTGCTGATCAATAAACTATGAAGATACATTTTTAAAACTTTCTAATCAGGTGCAGTACTGTCGTCACGCATTCCAGGTGAGAGTTCAGACACCAGGACAACATGACACCAGAACAACAGGACATCAGGGCACCCGAATCACAAGCAGGTCCATTGCAGATCAAAGTCTCAAATCGCCATTTATATGTCTTTCCCAAAACCCTGGCCAAAAGTAAGCCACAAATGGACACAGGACAACACCAAAAAAAATATATCAACAACCCCCCCCCCCTTTTTTTTTTCCCTTCGCCACCTCCTACCCGAAAATTCTTTGAAGAGACTGATCAGACTCTCTGTCTCGGTCGGACTAATTCTCTTGAGAAATTCTATCAAAGTTCATCATAAATAGTATCTATTATATTACCGCTCTGCTGGTGATCGACATAGCCACACGAACCATTCGATTCATGCACCGTTACCGTCGGGGGGGGGGGGGTGTTTGTGTTGTGCTCTGTCATCCAAGCTTGAACGCTGGCGATAAGCATGATCAACTGATCAACTGTACTTATTCAGGGGTATTCATTCTAAGGCGTTACCACTACGCTTCACCGCTTAAGGAAAAAACACGGCCTGCTTTCTGTGAATTCGTCTGAAAGGACTGACCATGAACAGAGAAACGCAGAAGAGCGGGCTTTTTTTTTTTTTCTCTTCCTCTCGTTCACTAACCAATCAGAACGCTGCATTGCTATTTGAATCACGGTCGTGCTCTGCCCCCATTGGTTGACTTTCTATAAGATCAATTATTATAGAAAAAGGGCAATGTAATAAATTAAGAAAAATGGGGAGTAATTATGTGCCCTAAGTCATTTATTAAAAGCTATTGTTAAGTAAGCTCCGCCCCTCCTCCATGGCAAAGCAAACATTTTTAATCCTCCAGCTTAAAGATTGTTTTTTTCTCTCTTGAACTCTTCTATCTCTACGTCTGCGGTTTAGTAGAGTTGTCTTTTCTTAAGAATAAATTATTTCTAATATTTTCTAGCCATAATAGGAAATAAATAATGTCTCTCCACTACGTCACTGCTATCACACAGCTATATATATAACTACTGTATCTCCATTATCTCACCTTTATATCACACAGCTATATAACTACTATATCTCCATTATCTCACCTTTATATCACACAACAATATAACTACTGTATCTCCATTATCTCACCTTTATATCACAATCAATATAACTACTATATCTCCATTATCTCACCTTTATATCACACAGCAATATAACTACTATATCTCCATTATCTCACCTTTATATCACACAGCAATATAACTACTGTATCTCCATTATCTCACCTTTATATCACACAGCAATATAACTACTATATCTCCATTATCTCACCTTTATATCACACAGCAATATAACTACTGTATCTCCATTATCTCACCTTTATATCACACAGCTATATAACTACTATATCTCTATTATCTCACTGCTATCACACAGCTATATAACTACCGTATCTCCATTATCTCACTGCTATCACACAGCTATATATATAACTACTATATCTCTATTATCTCACCTTTATATCACACAGCAATATAACTACTGTATCGCCATTATCTCACCTTTATATCACACAGCTATATAACTACTGTATCTCCATTATCTCACCTTTATATCACACAGCAATATAACTACTGTATCTCCATTATGTCACATTTATATCACACAGCTATATAACTACTGTATCTCCATTATCTCACTGCTATCACACAGCTATATATATAACGACTGTATCTCCATTATCTCACCTTTATATCACACAGCAATATAACTACTATATCTCCATTATATCACATTTATATCACACAGCTATATAACTACTAGGGTAATAAGGGGAGAGACTGCAATCAGGTTGGCACATTAGGAAATGGATGAATCAAAGTAAGGTTAAACCTGAAAAAAAAAAAGGAACGCAACAAAAACAGCGAACGAAACAATATATACAAATATAGCACTGAGCTGAGAAGTAGTGTCCGAGAGGACAGCAAAAGAATTGTCCAATTGTCACAATTCTTTTTCAGCTAAATGCTATATTTTAATTTTTTTTTTTTTTGAATTTTATACTATGTTTCGTCTGTTGTTTGTTCGCTCACGAAGGCTTCCTGTCGATACGTTCGTTGTTTTGATGCGTTCCTTTTTTTTCAGGTTTAACTTTACTTTGTTTCACTCACTTCCTATATAACTACTATATCTCCATTATCTCACCAATATGTATCACACGGCTATATAACTACTATTACCCATGACCTCTATATAACACAACAATTAAAAAAGTATGTATACACGTATCTCACCACCACCCCATTACCTCTCCACCCCCAAACACCAACACATCTTTCACCCCCTGGAGGTTACCGGAAATTCGATCGAAAGAAATTTCGTCGACGGAAAATTGATCGACGGAAATTTGATCGACCGGAAATTTGGTCGAATCTTTTTTTTCAGTTCAGACGTTAAAATGTTCGTCAAATTTCTTTTTGAACGCACTATACTTTATAGTAAAACAAAATAATGCGTTGAAAAAGAAATTTGACGCAAAATTTTAACGAATAAACTAAAACAAAAGATTCGACCAAATTTTCGTTCGATCAAATTTCCGTCGATCCATTTTCTGTCGACGAAATTTCTTTCGATCAAATTTCCGGACACGCCCCCTGGACACCCCTGCTCAATTTTTTGACCGCTTTAATCAAACCTTCACAGGCCACGGGTGACACACGGGTGAGTTCTCCAAAACACCAGTTCTTCAACTACGACCTGCGATGCACCAAGACCCTTTCAGTCAAATTGGGCTTTCTAACAAAGCCCTCTGATCAGGCCCCTGTCTTTTCCCCTTGCCTTGTTGCTCATAGTGGCTTGATGTCCCGCAGTGTGGACCTTTGATGTACTCCGTGTCATTGATCCTGTTGTACTGGGTCATCCACGGAATAAATTAATGTTACTTAAAAGCTCCACTGCCGCTCAGTACAGAATCTCTTCTTCCAAGTTCAGGCTGCAAAAATTCTGTCCACCTCTCATGACCTCTTCCATCCAGAACCTCTGCCACTCTGCCACCCATGACCTCTGCCACTCTTCCACCCACGACCTCTGCCATTCTTCCCCACATGACCTCTGCCAGCCATCCACCCATTACCTCTTCCATCCACCCACCCATGACCTATGTCATCCTTCCACCACCGATCTCTGCCACATCCTGCCCACTGTGTCCTGTGCCACACACTCCCCACCCCCTGGTCAGTCAAGTGGAACTATGCAGGTAAGGTCTCGCATATATCACTTCGACGTTATTCACACTGCCAATCGTGACGATCAACTCCAACTCGCCCCCCCCCCCCACACGTCACCCTACTCTCCAACCTGTCGACTAAACGCTGTACCTGTTTCTAAAGGTTATTGTAATGGTTCCGCAGCTGTCTGATATAAAATATTTTCTGGACCAATGTAACGGTACTTGTGAAATTGACAGCGAGATCATCAAGACACATAGCTACGGGCGACTTCGGGGAATATGTTACAAAGACATCCAGATTTTTTTTTTTTTAAATGGACGTCATTTGATTTTCCACAGTGAGTTCTTCCAGAAACTATTTGTTTTCGTTTCTTTCTTTTTTTAAAAAGATTTCATTTCAAAGTTTTTACCGGACGATAAATAGCACTTTCTTAAACCTCGAGGAAATTGATAAGAGTTTGTGTTTGTTAGACTTGGAAATTAGTTTATTCCTCACAAGGAAATGAATAGTGATCGAAATATCTTTTTAAATTTTTTTTTTTTTTTATTTTTTTTTTTTTTAAATTTTACAATAAAATGTTAAAAATAAGATTATTCTCAAACTTAAAAATACAAAATAATAATATATCTATACAAATATATAAACATAAGAATAAACTGTGTTGATGGGACGTCTCAGCTGTTGTGGGAGCGTTAGAAAGATTTAAATATTACTAGGATCGAAAATGTCCTTTTTTCCTGCAAGTCTGTTTTTCTACTTCAAAATAGCATCATGCTATTTTACATCTGCGACCAGCTTCTACGTTCATCATTTGACAGAAGATGCGTTTGGTAACCGCAAGAGGGTTAGGCTAAGGCAGGGCCGGCCTTAGGCCACTGCAACCTATGCGGCCGCAGTGGGCCCCGCACTTTCATAGGCCCCGCCCCGAATTTATTTTCTAATACAAAAATCTTAATTTTCTCTTATTATCCTTATCCTCTACCCAGAATGGGCCCCGCGCAATCCGTTTCGCATAGGGCCCCGCAGTTGTTAGGGTCGGCCCTGGGCTAAGGGTTGGGTGCCGGGGCTGTGTGTGTGGGGGGGGGGGAGATAATATGTAGATCTCGTAACTGGTGTCTCAGAACATTTATATAATATATAACGCATCACGATTCATCGTGTGGTGTTATGGTAACATCTTATTTTAATTTCAGAGGTTGAAATCTTCCAGTCTCGGCTCAAACCTTTTTTTGTTACAAATAAAGTAATAAAAAAAAATCATAGCCGTTCTTAAACTAAACCAAATCTTTGTTACTAAAGTGTTAGTGCCTCCAGACATATGGAATCTGTTAAGTTTTTTTTCTCCCCTTCTAAAAACCGTTTGATTCAGGCAACAATGCATGACCAGAAAACGATTAAATATTAAGACGGTGCCTCCGATAAAAATCTAGACATTATACGTGCATTTTCCCCGGTCTTTCTTTTGAGTTACGCGAAAACGAGATTTTGATACTTTTGAAAAAACAGAGAAGCATCTCTAGAGATACGGAACAAATGCATATTTTAATGTTTCTATTCAGAAGCCATAGAATTGGCGGTACGTCGACGAGGCCTGTAATAAGACCTAGTGGACACGGCCTGGTGAATCTAAGGCGATGATGTAGCCGAAGACCACTTTCCTCCCGCGACATGTCGTGAACTTGTCTGGCCAGTTGTCCGTGACGTAAACAGATAGTTTGGATGAAAGTGCGGTCCACATTGAGGGGGACCTTCTGAAATAGGTGACTTTAAAAAAACGTTTTTGATAACATTTAGACCTGATAGGTCTGACGTCATCGTCGTCATCGTCATGAAAAGGGGCGCTCACCCCAAGGAGGAGGACGAGCAGCCGTTAGACTTAAACATCCGGATGTCAGCAGGTCAGTAGAATAATTTGGTGATGTTCAAACAAAATTGTATAACCTGCGTAATTTCAATGGTGTCTTATATAATGGTGTTTTATATAATGTTGTTAGATATAATGGTGTTATCCACAACTTAAAGAAGTAACATAACTTTTAGAAATTGTTTATAAGTTTGTCCCTTCGAAACAAAACATAGTTGAAATAGGACGGACTAAAAGGAGACTGAGTCTTCAATCCTGACCAGTCAACAGAAATATATGACGTCATTCTGAAACTTTAAAAAATAGTCACAGTTTAATAGTGGAGACGCATTAAACAACATGAGGCGAATGAGGATGATATGAGGATGATATGAGAAGGATATGAGGATGATATGAGAAGGATATGAGGATGATATGAGAAGGATATGAGGATGATATGAGGATGATATGAGAAGGATATGAGAAGGATATGAGAAGGATATGAGAAGGATATGAGGATGATATGAGAAGGATATGAGAAGGATATGAGAAGGCTATGAGAAGGATATGAGGATGATATGAGGATGATATGAGGATGATATGAGGATGATATGAGGATGATATGAGGATGATATGAGAAGGATATGAGAAGGATATGAGAAGGTTATGAGAAGGATATGAGGATGATATGAGAAGGATATGAGAAGGATATGAGAAGGCTATGAGAAGGATATGAGGATGCTATGAGAATGATATGAGGATGATATAAGAAGGATATGAGAAGGATATGAGAAGGATATGAGAAGGCTATGAAAAGGATATGAGGATGATATGAGAAGGATATGAGGATGATATGAGAAGGATATGAGAAGGATATGAGAATGATATGAGGATGATATGAGAAGGATATGAGAAGGTTATGAGAAGGATATGAGAAGGATATGAGAAGGATATGAGAAGGATATGAGGATGATATGAGGATGATATGAGGATGATATGAGAAGGATATGAGAAGGATATGAGAAGGATATGAGAAGGATATGAGAAGGATATGAGAAGGATATGAGAAGGATATGAGGATGATATGAGAAGGATATGAGAAGGATATGAGAAGGATATGAGGATATGAGAAGGATATGAGAAGGATATGAGAAGGATATGAGAAGGATATGAGAAGGATATGAGAAGGATATGAGAAGGATATGAGAGGGCTATGAGAATGATATGAGGATGATATGAGAAGGATATGAGAAGGATATGAGAAGGATATGAGAAGGATACGATACGGATATGAGAAGGCTATGAGAATGATATGAGGATGATATGAGAAGGATATGAGAAGGATATGAGAAGGCTATGAGAAGGATATGAGAATGATATGAGAAGGATATGAGAAGGATTGGGAAATAGGGAAGACGGTGACCGAAATCTTATGAAAAACAAAACACAAAAAAATTAAGGAACTTTCGGTCACATGCCTTCTTCAGCGAACAATAATTTAAAATAAGAAACAAAAAACCAAATTATAAGAGCTTAGGTTTCATTAATACGAGAGATAAGCTTAAATTTATAGCAGAGGGAAAAGAATTATATTGTTTAACAAAAAGTATTTCGAAAAATGTCCAGCGGAGTGCCGGGTACTGTCAGCTAGTAGAATAAAAAAAATTAAAATGCCTATGAGTGGTAGCGTTTACTGAACAACACTCCAGATCTTCGGTCTCACACATTGGGTCTCAAATCTTGGGTCTCTCATCTTTGGTCACACACCGTATGGGTATCTATACCTTGGGTCTTACACCTTGGGTTTGATATCTTGGGTCTTACACCTTGGGTAACCCATATATGGTCTCGCATCTTGGGTCCCACTTCTTGGGTCTTGCATCTTTTGGGTCTCACGTGACCCTTGGGTCTCGCAGGTTGGTTCAGACATATTGAGTCTCACATCCTGGGTCCCACATTTCTATTTCCGCAGCTACGCCACGCTCGATAAGAGGAGCAATGATGAATTTTGCAAGGAATTAGATCATGCAACGAAACGGAACTGCGCCCATATAATAAGTCGAAAAATGGTCTTACAGTGCGAAGGTGCTGAACGCTGCATCTATGTCGCTTCTGCGGGTAGAGCTTTGCCAGCATCGGTGTCAAATATCCAGCCATCCGTCGGGGGGTCACTTGACGCGTCATTCTGTGAAACGTTTTGTGACGTGTAGATAAAATTTGCGTTGAATGCGAGTCTGGGCCAGTGTATAGCAAGAATTATTATAAGAAAATATGGTCGGTAAGTCCCACGATGTTCAGATGGATCAGTGTTTGTGGATGTCTGATGATGTTCAGATGGGTCAGTGTTTGTGGATGTCTGATGATGTTCAGACATATCAGTGTTTGTGGATGTCTGATGATGTTCAGACCGATCAGTGTTTGGTGATGTCTGATGACGTTCAGACTGATCAGTGCTTGTGGATGTCTGCTGAAAACCTGCTCACAAGTTATCAGGAAAAAAGTGTCAAATATGCGACAAAACTTTTAGATAGAATCTCTGGAATTGTATATTCAGCCACCTTATTCAGGGGCGTCTAACCCTCCCCCTTAATGGTGGAAGCCAACCCGTCCCCCCTGGACCATGGTCAATTATGTGGTCATAGTTTTAGTATTTATTTCGAGTATTCACTATAAGTATTAGTAATAAAAATTTACAGTAAACTGTTGACTTTTCAATAATCATAATGATAACAGAATTGATTACAATTTCACTAATATTTAAATAATTCATAACATTGTCCCGCAAATATATTTTTATAATTTAGTAATTAAAAAAAAAAAAATGTTAATAGGCCTATACATTTTTTTTCCACGTTTAAAATTTTAAAAATTCATTTTAGTTGTCGGTGGCTGGATGGCTTTGCGGTGACAAAATGTCATTTAGAGCTTGACAGATTGCAAGGTCAAATGTCATATAAGGCCCTAGCATGTTAAGGCGACACGCATGGTACGAGGCTCTTTAACAAAACACCTGGTCTTGAGATTTTGTCAGCAGGGAGAAACAAAAGTAAATATATATTTATATTTATATATTCTCCGTTCCCATATTAATTTTATTTTTTTTACCAAGTAAACAAAACGTCGGTTGGGAGGTATGCCCCTCCCTGCCCTTACGCTGACTGATGCTGACAACTTATCTGTCTCAACATGCCTTACTCCAGCTGCCGTATTGCCTACTCCAGCTGCCGTATTGCCTACTCCAGCCGCCGTATTGCCTACTCCAGCTGCCGTATTGCCTACTCCAGCTGCCGTATTTCCTACTCCAGCTGCCTTATTTCCTACTCCAGCTGCCGTATTGCATACTCCAGCTGCCGTATTCCATTCTATGCCTGATCTGTATTGATTACATGGGATCAATTGACAATATCTTCTTTTTTATTAAGAAATTAAAATATTTAAGAATCAGCTGTTCAGCACGTTGTCAGCATTTCCTACATGGCCTAAATTTCCTACATTGCCTTCATATCCTGCATTTCCTACATTGCCTACATTTCCTACGTTGCCTACATTTCCTGCATTTCCTACATCTCCTACATTTCCTACATTGTCTACATTTCATACATTTCCTACATTGCCTACATTTCCTACATTTCCTGCATTTCCTACATTTCCTGCATTTCCTACATGGCCTAAATTTCCTACATTGCCTGCATTTCCTACATTGCCTACATGTTAGATCGGGAGATTACATATTAATATATAAAAAAAAACTTCACAAAAAACCCCATTGACAAAAGTCTTCCATGTTCGTTTGACTCACTGACAGTGTCAATCTCTTAAACGCCTTCCACAAGGGGTAGGGGGGGGTCAAAAACAAGGTGGGGAGGGGACTTCCAAGGGAGGTGGGGCTTCCAAAAAGAAAAAAAGGCGGGGATGGCTTCCAATGAAGAATTCTACGCTCTCTTCAGAAATATCCATCTTAAGTCCTCAAGAGCTCTTCTAGCCCCCACCCCACCCCCCAATCTCCCTCATTCTCTCTGTGTGCCCCTTGTCGCATTCAACGACATTTGCTATCCCTCCATACAACCCCCTTTTTTTCCCCTCCTTCCAATAAAAAATATTTTTAAAAAATTAAACACGGGGCGGGCCAAAGGCATTCAACTATCTCAGAACACAGTTTGTCAATATTTTTCTTTTAAAAGTCCTTGCCCGTCGCTCTGAAAGGGGCATTGAGGCAATGTGTTTTTATGAACTTACAACTGTCTTGTTGGACGATGTCCTCAAGTGGGGGGGGTTACCTGTATTTTTCTCAAGCTCAGTAATGTCACAACACTTCAGCCCCCCACCCCGTTTCCCAAAGGGGGGTGCACCGCGGCTCACCATTATGATCACTAAAAGGGGGAGGAGGGGGGAGGGAGGGCGTGCTTTTTCATCTGAGGAAATTTTTGATTTCCCTTAGCAAACTTTCGTGGAGATATTGTTCCCAAATTTTATTTCCCGTTTTTTTTAAATTTCATTCATTTTTTTTTGCATTTTTGAAAACATTTTGTAGCCTTTTTTTTTCTTTTTAAAGAATCGGTTTATTTTTTTGTTGTTTTTTTTAAAAATTATTTCCCTTTCTGTTTGATCAGACGCCTAGGGACTCACGTTTTTTTTTAGTGAAAACGTTCACACATTTGTTACGTTATTGTTACATATGTTACCCCCCACCCTACTCTCCCCCCCTCCTCGTTCACCGATTCAGTGAAAACAAATAAATTGTATTTGATTACAATGGTCCAAACGTGTATGTGTGTGTAAAATGGTGGGGGGGGGGGGGAATATTAATGTAGAGACTTTAAAATGAAAAAAAAAAAAGGAAATTCTGTAGAATAACCAGTGGTCGACGGCTGTAGAGCTCGAAGCTAAAGCAAAAAGATTGGCCCCTCCCCCCCCCCTCGGAGGCAGTGTCTTATCATCTGCCATAACATCTGCCCCCCCCCCCTTTTCCTCAACCCTTTCCCAACCCAGACCCCCAAGATCCCCAGTGGTGTCAATAGGGTTCAGAGAGAGAAATCACCTGCGGTAATATGCTACTCGGTGAAAACGCCGTGGGTTACTGATAAAGTAAACAACTGGGGCTATTCGCGGGCGTATCCCCGTCTGGCAATTACAATGACGTAGAGAAATTAAAATGAATCTGTAAAATGCAAACAGCGTTTGAGTTGGGGGGTGGGGGAGAGTTTCCAAACTTAAGGGAAACGCTTTCTATATAGTTTTCCCTGGCAAACATGCTGAATGGACACAATCAACACAGATTGCAAGGCAATCATTTCAATTGCACACACTGCATTTCAATAGTCAAGGGACTTTTTTTTTTTTTTTTTACTTGCAAATTTCAACACCTCTGCCATAAGTCGCCACTTTCAAAATGTAAACATGAATTTTTTTTTAAAGTAATTCATTTTAATATTTCCCAAATGAATTTTTACTTCCCCCGCCGCGCCCCCCCCCCCTTTTTTTCCCCCTCCACTTTTCCTATGACAATTACGTCATATTTTATCTTTACGTGCACAAAGAATATTGACGTCATCAAAATATGCGCACTTTCACAACTTCTGGACCACTTGACATAAAACGAGGCTGTTGCCAGGGACGCTGGACTGTTGTCAGTGCCATCACTTGGCAGGCGACTCCACTTACCGATATTTTTATGAATACGCCATGCATAAAAAAAGTATGATAAAGTTTATAATAATGTAGCATTACAGACAGCCGCCCTCATCCAAACCCCTGGGGGGGGTCACCTTTTTAATTCTCATAAGCATTTAATATAACCAAACAATAAATGGACTGTAATTTTTTATTATTTCCCCACTTCCCGTACCCTCCCACCACTGCACACCACCTCCCACCGCTGCCCACCACCTCCCAGCACTGCCCACCACCTTCCACCACTGCCCACCACTTCCCACCACTGCCAACCACTCCCACCATTTCCCACCACCTCCAATCATTTCCAACCACCTCCAACCAGCTCCCAGCATTTCCCACCACTCCCACCATTTCCCACCACTCCCACCATTGCCCACCACATCCACCATTCCCCACCACCTCCCACCATTTCCAACTACCTCTCACTACCTCCCACCATTTCCCACATCCTCCCACCATCTCCCACCATTTCCAACCACCTCCCACCACTGCCCACCAATTCCCACCACTGCCAACCACCTCCCACCATTTCCCACCACCTCTCACCAGCTCCCAGCATTTCCCACCACCTACCACCATTTCCCACCACCTCCCACCATTGCCCTGCACATCCACCATTCCCCACCACCTCCCACCATTTCCAACCACCTCCCATTACCTCCCACCATTTCCCATCATTTCCCACATCCTCCATTCATCTCCCACCATTTCCCACCACCTTTCACCATTTCCCACCACCTCCCACCATTTCCCAACCTCTCCCAACATTTCCCACCCTCTTCCAACATTTTCTACCACCTCCCACCATTTCCCACCACCTACCACCCTTTTGACTAAACGGTCTTTTGTTTTCACGTTTTCCCGAATTCACTCTAGCAAAACCTGAAACATGAAACACACAGAAATACGAGGTTAGGGGGAGTGGGTTTTGAGGGGTGGGTGCGGAGAGGGTTGGTTGTGGATATGCAATCGCTGCAAACCCCCCCCCCCACACCCCCACACCCCGTTTTGACATAACGTTAAAGGATACTTGATGAGGTCTTCGTGTTCCGTTATTCAAAGAAAGACGTCACTATGGACGCCCCGGCTAATGTTTCAAATAGACAGGGGGGGGGGGGGGGGGCTGTGAATTTTTATTGTGTTTTATCCATTAAAAGGTGGATGTGTGCGTGTGTGTGTGGGGGGGGGTAAATCGAGAATGATGGAAAATGTTTCTTTTTAAAATCAGGAAAGCAATTGGATGTGGGGGTGGTGATGGTGTTGGTGTTGGTGTTTGGGGAGGAGAGAAAGGGAAGGGCGGCCGGGGAATGACCATGTATCGCTTCACCAGCCACCAAACAGCCACCAAACAGCCACCAAACAGCCACCAAACAGCCACCAAACAGCCATCAAACGGCCACCAAACAGCCACAAATCAGTCGTATAATGCAACGCTCTCCTCGTTCATTTTAATTACTTCATTCTCCCCCACCCCCCACCCACCAAAATCCAACTCCATTTTTCCCCTTCCAAACTTCTTGTCTCAACCTGCCCAGAAAAAACGAAGTTAACAAAATATTATGGAAATGAGGAGATTTTCGGCTTGTAAGAGACACTATGGACCACTGTAAGAGACACTGTGGACCACTGTCTTTGCCCAATCAACTGTCAAAGACGACTTGGTCTCGTTTTGTAAGGCTGCGTTTATCGCGGCGTTCGTTTTGTTTTGTTTCGGGTAAGTTTCTTAAAAGTTCAATGGGGGTGGGGGGGGAATACAGGGGCAGTGAGCCCTGTATGACGTCCGCTTGTCACAAGAGTGTCTTGGGGGGTAATACGTATGTATCCATAATGGCGTCGGGATCAGTTTAGTGGCGGGAGTCAGGGGCGTCAGACACAAATCTAAAAGTTTAAAAAAAAAAAACAACAACTAATGGTGCTTAAGTCTTGGTGTCGTGTTCTTGAAGCGGGGGACAGTAGCTACTGACGTTCTTGGCGTACAGGCCTGTACGTGGTTGCCAGCATTCTAGAGTACAGGCCTGTACGTGGTTGCCAGCATTATAGAGTATATATACCGTGCCGCTCGTGGTTGCCAGAATGTTTGTTTTAACAGAATATTAATATTTTGACAGAATATCTATGTTCTCAAAGCATACATTTTGTCTAAAAGAAGAGCTATGCTTTAACTAAAGTGATGACATTTCGAAAGAAAAGAGAAATCACACCTAAATACTAAGTGTGATTGCTATTCTCTATTCAACCATGGTGTAAAATATACCTGGTCAATAGAAAGTTGGTCAAAGAGTAAGCCACCACACGCAGTGCCGTTAATAAATAATTTAAACAGTGGGGAGGGGTGTGCGCTTAAAAATACGCCAAAATCGTTATTTTGTATAGAAAATATGTTTATAAATGTATACTTTATAATAAGGGAAGGGGGTGAAGAGATAGCAACTGTATTCAATCTTTGTCAAAAAGCATGCAGCACTTGCGACTTGCTGTGTCGTACGTAATTGATACATAATGTTACATTTTAATCTTTTGTTCATAATTGTATGCAACGGGTATATATATATATATTATAAATCAGTTTTTCAAAACTATACCAAAAAAGCTATTTTTAAAAATGACGTTTTTCCATCTTTTGCTGTTCAAACTGTTGTCCCTTACACAAGAAGAATTTAAAAAAAAAAAAAAATTTAAAAAAAATAAATAAAATAGAAACTAAGCCAATCAGAACGTCTAACGTTGTTCGAGGGTTTGAGAGGAACACAAAAAATAAAAGTGGCACCCCCTGACACCGGTGGACCGTGCCGTGCCACAAAGCCACATTTCTGCTACAAACAATTTCTCCTCGCTCCGACTGACGTAATTACAGTCTACCGTAGGCCTGTGCGAGATTCGCCGTGACAGGCATCCAGGTCCTCCGATGTGTCCAACTGTGTCCAAGTACCAACAAGGGCCTCTTGCTCCGTCTTTCTCACCACCCCCCGACGACATCGTGGACCTGGTACCTGCTGCGTCTTTCCAGACCCCCCCCCCCCCACCACCCTTCAAATCTCTCAGCACGAAACGCCAAACTGGCATCTAGTTTCAAATCAATTGGACGTTTTTAAACAATAATAGTATCTTAATTTTTTTATTTTACAACCACTCCAACCCCCCACTCCACAATTTTGTTCTGAAAAGAATTTCTCGGATTGTCTGATATGGAAATGAAAGGATGTTTCTGACGGTAACTTGAAGATTCACTTGTTAGTTACGATTCGCTGATAAAATGTCTCGCGAAGACGGTTCGTTTGTTCTATAGCGATCTCTTAAAGAAAGTCTGGAGTCGTCTTTATCTCAGCACAGTCCAAAAACTTTTCCTTTGGGTCTTATTGTTAGAGGCGGTAATAAAAAAAAGAGGATCTGAGTGGGTTGTTCGTGATTGTACGAATGTTCAGTTATACGTGGCTGTACAAATGTTCACGCAAAGTGGTTGCGTTCCTCGGCTTTTTTTGTTTCCCTGCAACCTCCCTTTCCTAACCTTCATACGCAGTCATCGCCCTTCATACGCAGTCATCGCCCTTCATACGCAGTCATCGCCCTTCATACGCAGTCATCGCCTTCATACGCAGTCATCGCCCTTCATACGCAGTCATCGCCCTTCGACACATTCATCGCCCTTATACATTGCCATTGACCTGACACACAGTCATCGCTCTGACACACAGTCATCGCCCTGACACACATTCATCGCCCTGATACATTGCCATCGACCTGGCACACAGTCATCGCCCTGGCACACAGTCATCGCCCTGACACACAGTCATCGCCCTGACACACATTCATCGCCCTGATACATTGCCATCGACCTGACACACAGTCATCGCCCTGACACACAGTCATCGCTCTTAACCCCCTCCCCCCGGGACATCGTCCTTACATTCCTACCTTCACCCGTCAACCCAATTCACCCCACCCTTGCAGCCCCGCTACCATCCCTACACCTCGTATGCGAAACGATGCATAAATATCCCTTTTACTTGGGATAACGAGCGAAATTATGGGACTAGATATTTCTGCTTTCAATGCCCCTAAAACATCCCGTATGAAAAGCATCTCCTTCACGCTATGCGGCCATCTTTGTTTCCATGGCCGAGCTGGCTGCTTCCTGTGTGTTGTTTGTCACTTGTTGCCACGTGTTGTCACACGGCGACACGTAAGGTTTGCTTGTCTATAATTACAGTTGGGCTGCATAATTATGGTTTGTATTTTACAAAGACCGCCTTTTATGCCCTTGCCAACTGCAGGCCTGTGGTTATCTGCCCCTGCGTTTAACTTTTTTATTTCTACTGTGACAATAGACATATTTGTAAGATTGCGTTAACATCTGTATCCTTCATGACAAATTTACTCTCTCGTTCTCTTTTTTCTGTCCGTCTCTCTTTCTCTATGCATATCTCTCTCTCACTCACTTTCTCTATCTTTCTCTCTTGATTCTCTATGTCTGTCTCCTTCTCTAATCATCTATTTCCTTCTTTCTATCTACCTGTCTACCTATCTATCTGTCCATCTCTCGCTCTCTTTTTCTCTCACTCTCTCTTTCTCTCGCTCTCTCTTTCTCTCACTTTCTATTTCTCTCTCTCTCTCTCTTTCTCTCTCGCTATGACTTGGACCCTTGATCCATCCGTTATAATACTCTTTATTTGAAGTCTCCTCCGTTGACATATAAACCATATACTCCACTCCCCCTGCCTACCATCATCTGGTAAAAAATCCCCAACTCCTTCTCTCTAATCCGGCCCGCGAAGTCAGTTCATCGAGTTCATCAGAGGTACTTGAATTTGCTTGGAACACGATACGTTGTGATACAGTTAAAATGTTATGTTTCGAATACTAGGCTTTCTTCACACGGGTACCTCCTGGTTGTTATGCGCCTTAAATTTACCATTTTAAATTATTGCATGTAGATTTTCTTGTTTATTTAGATTATCGCAGTGTTTTCTTATTTCGCGCCATCCCAAGTCATTCCCCCAGCTCGTGGTAGCTCCGCCTACGCTCCGACGTTGCCTTTGGTTTCCATGGCAACACACATAACGACGCATCTTTCCCGCTCCCAGGTGCATTCAGCTTTTAATACAGGTCCTAAACTCCAGAGATATTTACTTCTTTTCGCCTGTCATTATAGGTATGTATGATTATGCGTCACACGCTCTTCATTTTGTCAGTTATCAGGCCGACTGTGAAATATTTTGATGACCCCGGCTCTAATGTAACATCACTCACTCCTTTTCTCTAACCTACCATCACCCACTCCTTCTCTCTAGCCTACCATCACCATGACAGATTTACTTGTTCCCGTCATTGACATATTGATTCATGAAGATTCCACAAAATTAAAACTTTACTCAACAACAACAAAAACATATGAATTGAAACGTATATGCCTATTTAAAATATTCTAGCCTGAACCTTGTTTGGTTTTTGGGGGGGGGGGGGGGTAGTGAGGTTGTTGTATGTCCTGGCCAGACTTTTCCTACGACATGGCATTTTTCCCACATTTTTAGCTTTTTTTTTTTTTTTTTAAATGAAAAATAAATAAATAACTTTATATCTCCACGGCAAGTCACTCTGACAATTGTCATCTCGGTTATGTCCCATGGGCGAGTAATAAATATCCTTGATATGTGACATTTGATGATCTCCCCGCTCATTGAAGGAGCGTCACCCCCGCCTCAGCTGGATGTCCGGCTGGTCAGTCGAGCTTGTAATCAGTGCAGTTCAATTGGGTCCGTGTGAAGTGACTGGACACAGCAGTTGGCGAAAGCGGAATTTCAGCTTGACCATGACCGTAGAGCGACCATTCTATGTTTGTGTGTTGCTACAGCCATTATAAAAAAATGTTAATAATTATAACACGAATAATATTTAACAAATGAAAATAACTGTTATACTAATAATGATAATAATCACTAATAATAATTATCTAGGTACAGGTATATATGTATGTCTGCAATGTTGTGTTCAATAGGTGCTCCTAATTTAAAGTCCCACAATTGTTCAGTTGTTTTCCTTATATAGTGCGTAGGCGTTACTTGAATGCGTGTGGCTCTTTGCCAAGTAACTTTAAGAGATGTGAAGTTCACGCATTGCCGCCGCCATTGTTTGGCTGGTTATTCCTAGTGATGATAATAATAATGATAACGAAAATAACAATGATAATAATAAAGATCGTATGATGATAATAAATATGATAATTAATTAAACTAATTATAATAATATTGCTAACGATGAAAATAATGGTAATGATAATAATAATGATAAAAATGATAATAATGATATTAAGATACCGGTTCAACATCAGTAATGACTTCAGCTGTCACTTGGGCAACTTTGGTGTATTGTTTCCTGTACCAAGTTACACTAAAACTTGATACTTGAATTATCACCGAATGGATTAAATGGAAAGGTGCATGGCCGGATACATGGATGTGCCAATGAATGGATACACACATATATGGATACATAATTTCAAGAACAGTTGGATGAGTAGAGGGATGGTATGATGGATGGATCTGTGGAAGGTAGTAAGTAGTATGGGTGGACTCCAGGTGTAGGATGGATAGATAGTAGAATGGGCCGTGGTTTCACTCGACGTCGTCTTGATGCTGATCAGACTCGGAGCAAGCAGAATACATTTTTTTTTAAATGGACATTTCTCAACCTTTCCTTCCAATAAGTGGAGTGTCAAATATGCGCCCTCTCGGAGGAAGTGGGGGGGGGGGGGCGGGCGGACGGACAGCGCCCTCAGAACTCCTCCCTTCCCCCAAACACATGCACACACACCCCACTCGTTTAAACTGATGAAAGGAAAAACGGCTTGCTCCGAGTCTGATCAGCATCAAGACGACGTCGAGGGAAACCACGGACCAGGGAAACCCGAGAAAAGATTAACCTTCCGTAAGAGGGCGGGTCCGTGTGATTTAGTGTCTGACGCCCGCTTCTTTGATTGACAGACAAACCGACAGGAAGGAGGGGACGTTACGGACCATTAACTTTCTCTTTCCGTTTCGCCGACTCGATTTTTTTTTTTTTTTTTTTTTTTTTTTGTGTGTGTTATTTGTCCGTCTCTCAACCCATGGCGACAGTTTCGGCCCACGGCCCGACGTTGTAGTAGTGTAGAGTAGCAACTGCTCTATTCTGTGGGCATAGTCGCATCGCGTGTGTAAGTGTTGTTTTGGGGTGAATTATGTTAGTCGAGGTGGATATGCTTTTTTCTTCCTTGACGCTACTCTGACATTGTATATAAAAAAATGTGCTCGGAGATTGTGAGTTACCGTCACTTGCTTTTTGGTTGTTGTTTTTTTTTTTAAAAGATTTGAATTATATTTGGGAATTCGGATTCTTATGTGAAACTTTATTATCCCGTTTTCTCTGAAGTGAATTGTTCAATTTAGATAGAAAATTCATACGACTTCATCTATAAAAGTTTCTCTGAAGTGAATTGGTAAATTTAGATAGAAAATTCGTGCGACTTCCTCACCAAAAGTTTCTCTGAAGTGAATTGGTAAATTTAGATAGAGAATTCATACGACTTCATCACCAAAATTGTCTCTGAAGTGAATTGTTAAATGTTGATACTTCATCACCAAAAGTTTCTATGAAGTGAATAAGATACTAAAATGAATTGGCCTACGGCAACGATCTTCCATCAAAGAATCAGTGGACCAAGGGAACTGTTAGGCGAGTCAAGCAATATTCTAGAATATTCACGGCTGCTTTCTTAGCGACAGTGATTCAATGTTGGTCATCTCATCTCTCCCTCTCTCTTTCTCTCTCTCCCCCTCATCCTCTCTCTCTCTCTCTCTCTCTCACTATATCTCTCCCTCTCGTGTGTATGCTGTGGATACGCTTATAAGGTAAACCGAAAAGGTGTCCAAGCTCCGTATGTTATTTGGCCCACCGGGCCACCGCCGGTCAGTTGGCCGCTTATTGGATTGTTTTATTTTCGATCTTATTACCGTGGGTTCCGAGAAAGGATCGATAATTGGGTCCCCGTGTAATCATCCAGTAGGGTCAAAGATTATTCAAGTTCACTTAATGACCAGGACCAGGAGCTAGTGGGAAGGGGTGTGGGGGGGGGGGGGGGGGGGTAGGTTAATGATTCTTGTAAAGTTTTTAAAAATGAAAATGGAAAAGAAATGGTTGGGTTTGGAAAGGGGGGGGGGGGGGTTAAATGTAACTTCAAATTATTTTGTTGTAAGTTCTTGTAATTAAATTAAGTAGAAAAGGTACCCCCCCCCCCCACCGACACCACCACTTTGAACGTGTGATGTGCAGTTTTTAGATGTGGATAGACAGGGTCTAGAGACTAGAGTAAATGTTAGCGTTGTATTGGTAGGTGGTAGCGTTGTATTGGTAGGTGGTAGCGTTCTATTGGTAGGTGGTAGCGTTCTATTGGTAGGTGGTAGCGTTCTATTGGTAGGTGGTAGCGTTCTATTGGTAGGTGGTAGCGTTCTATTGGTAGGTGGTAGCGTTCTATAGGTAGGTGGTAGCGTTCTATTGGTATGTGGTAGCGTTCTATAGGTAGGTGGTAGCGTTCTATTGGTATGCGGTAGCGTTCTATAGGTAGGTGGTAGCGTTCTATTGGTATGTGGTAGCGTTCTATTGGTATGTGGTAGCGTTCTATTGGTAGGTGGTAGCGTTCTACCGTCTATTACAATGTCGAACTCTGCGTCTTGTTTGTTGTGCTCTCAGAATGTGATTGCTTGGAATGTGAACTTTTATAATTGGTCAGTTAAAATTGTGATCGTTTCACAATGTGATATTTTAGAATGTGTCATGTTAGAATCTTACATTTTAAATGCGATAACATAGACAGTGACATTTTATAAAGTGTCATTTTGAGAATGTGATATTTTAGAATGTGATAATATAGAAAGTGACATTTTAGAATGTGTCATTTTAGCTTGTGATATTTTAGAATGTGATAATATAGAAAGTGACATTTTAGAATGTGTTGGACTCACCTCACAAATCAGCTTAGGCCTACACATTATTTGAGTCGTGGGTTGCCCCCGTGTGCAGGTTGTCTGACCCGCTGACCGTCTCATGTCCACCGGTGGGTCGTCTCTATGATCCACAGATGACGGCAGGGCTTCAACGATAACCGATTGCGAAACTCCACCATCATATAATTCAGGTTGAGATCAGAACGGCATTTCTTATAACACATTTTATAATAACGGCATGTCTTATAACAAATTTTATAATGAAGGCATTTCTTATAACAAATTTTATAATAACGGCATTTCTTATATTAAATTTTATAACGGCATTTTTTATAGCAAATTTTATAATAACGGCATTTCTTATACCAAATTTTATAATAACGGCATTTCTTATAACAAATTGTACAATAACGGCATTTCTTATAACAAATTTTATAAAAACGGCATTTCTTATATTAAATTTTATAATAACGGCATTTTTTATAGCAAATTTTATAATAACGGTACTTTTTATAGAAAATCTGCGCTCAGACTTAATATTCGTTATATATATAACTCATTATATGGGCCACCTATGTGATTTAAGGAGCCACAACTTATAATATAATAACAATCCTTATGTCACGTGTCTTGTGCATGTCCTGATACCGTGTGTTCGTAAAATATCTACAGCAGCAGCAGTCCTGAGTTATCTTTTCTTTAGTTGAGGATTCATTTGTCAAAAGTTATATTCAAATACAAACAAAAAAAAAACAACTTCTAAAGGGCGGGTCACTCGTATCAATTAACTACTTTATTTCATGAGTATTTTTTTTTTTAATTTTAGTATCGATACTTTTGGTGGTCTTGAGAAAAGTATATCCCCCTCCCTATCCCCCCCCCCTCAAAAAAAGCCCTATTATATCAATAATACCCGTAAACTATAACAAACGTCAGTTGTTATGTACAGCGCCTCTCTATATGTACATCGCCTCTCTATATGTACATCGCCTCTCTATATTCACAGTGCCTCTCTATATGTACAGCGCCTCTCTATATGTACATCGCCTCTCTATATGTACAGCGCCTCTCTATATGTACATCGCCTCTCTATATTCACAGTGCCTCTTTATATGTACAGAGCCTCTCCATATGCCTGCTTTAAGATCTGATAGCCTTCAGATAGCTCATAATTCAAATAAGTGTTTGGAAAATCGCAGCTCGCGAGCTCTTTATTGACCATATTGCGTCTCGGCCAGTCGGCGCCACAAATCGGGGTTGACTCCGGAAAACATTGCTCTTGACAGGGTCTTGATAAGAAATTTGGCTCTCAAAATCTTTTTTAAAAATCGTCCTGCTGCTGATTTTTGGCTCTTTTCACTAATTAGTTTGCCGACCACTGATTTATATCACCCCCCCCCCCCCCGGGGTCTTCGGTTTTTTTTTTACCCTAATAACATCCTTCACCCCCACCAATCCAATTGCCGTAGACCCGTCTTGCGCCCCCTCCATTATTTTGGGTCCACGCACGTCTCTGTTATTTGGTCCCGTCTCACATACATGTACATCCACATCAACCCTCTCACATACATGTACATCCACATCAACCACCTTCATTTACATGATTATAGCCATATTTTTTCCCTTCCTTTAAATGTTCAATTGCCTTTTTCCCTTTCATCTCCGCATGCATCCTATCGCGCGCGTGTGTTTGTGTTGTCTGTGTGTGTGTTTGTCGCCTCCAAAAGTCTCAATATTTGCGACATCCGCTTTACGTCTGTCCCCCGCTCTTTCTCTCTCCTTTTTAGCGGCTGCTATCAAGATGTCAGAACAGCTTGATTTGTGAGCGAGATGAGAGATAACAAGCAACAATAGCGCCGGGCACGTAGCCATTCTGTGCGGAGAAGACCCCAACACATTATAGCAGCATCGTATCTGCGGCCAACTCTGCCTACCTAAAGGAGCCGCATTGGTTTCCCCTCCCAACGAACGGCACAGATCGTCTTCGTCAGCCCCCCGCCCACGGGGGCCACCCCCAACCCCCCACACATGTACATTGTGTTTACAAGTCGCCCGTATCCCCCACCCCTGCATATTGTCGCCGACGTGGCCGCCATCTTCGCCCCCATACGTCTGGTGCAGGGCTCTCGCTCCGTGTGTGTGTTCTGACAATGTCTTCGGGATGTTATCAGCACGTCATCTTAGAAAGACCCTGTTGGCTGCCGGGGAAATAGAATGGGCGACGCCGAAAACGCGTCTTGGTTGACTTTTGATGGCCCTATATCAAATTGTAACTAGTCTCGGATGATAAACTTAACTGTGAAATAAAAAATTATTTTTTTAAAAAAAAAGTGTGGGGTAAAGAAAATGTCTGCCGAAATATCTGATGCACGAATCGGCAGACGAGACAAAGAGGAAGTGGAGATTACGTCATCGCTTGCGGCGAATCTTCGAGTCGGGCCCAAGAAAATGCTTAAAGGTAAAGTTTATGTCGTCTGTGATCAAAACTATTAAGAGCTGTCCCCTTGTCTTGTACTGCACTACTTTCGGTTAACAATTCAAAACATTCAGGTCCCATCACCCACCAAAAACTTTTACAACGGTGCTCGCTTCCTGTTTGATAGCGATGTTCACCTGGTCAAGGTTACTATAATTATTAATTACTTCTTAATTGGTTGACTTAATAAAGGTTTATGACAGAGAACAACTCCATTGTAAATGTCCATAAACAATCACATTTGAAAATGTACCAAGTTTTGATTGAAGGAGTACGGTGTGAAAAATATTGAGAAAGAAGGAACACATGAAAGACACAATACACATTTTTTTTTTAAAGAACGTATCGGCAGAACGCCTTCTTCGACGAGCAACAAATAGCGGGGGGTGGGTTTGAGGAAATGAAAAATCAAGAAAATATATTTAGTTAATCGGTTAGGAGTGGCTGTCTGAAAATTTTATCCACGGTAAACATCAAGATTATTTGCGGAATTAAAGTCGAGCAATATAAACATTGTATTCCATGTCTGTACATGTTTTTTGTACTCAGCCATCTGGAAGACAAAGAGGCACTCTTGGTCGGGTGTCAAGACTACATGCTAGGGGTTCGTTTTTTTTTTGTTTTTTTTTGGGGGGGGGGGGGGGTGGGGCGTGGGGGTTCATGTGTAAAGCACATGCTTGTACACTAGATGCTTCGAGTCAGGTGTATAGTACATGCTTGTAAACTAAATGCTTCGAGTCAGGTGTAAAGCACATGCTTGTACACTAGATGCTTCGAGTCAGGTGTAAAGTACATGCTTGTAAACTAGATGCTTCGAGTCAGGTGTAAAGCACATGCTTGTACGCTAGATGCTTCGAGTCAGGTGTAAAGTACATGCTTGTACACTAGATGCTTCGAGTCAGGTGTAAAGCACATGCTTGTACACTAGATGCTTCGAGTCAGGTGTAAAGTACATGCTTGTAAACTAAATGCTTCGAATCAGGTGTAAAGTACATGCTTGTAAACTAAATGCTTCGAGTCAGGTGTAAAGCACATGCTTGTACGCTAGATGCTTCGAGTCAGGTGTAAAGTACATGCTTGTACACTAGATGCTTCGAGTCAGGTGTAAAGTACATGCTTGTACACTAGATGCTTCGAGTCAGGTGTAAAGTACATGCTTGTAAACTAAATGCTTCGAATCAGGTGTAAAGCACATGCTTGTACGCTAGATGCTTCGAGTCAGGTGTAAAGTACATGCTTGTACACTAGATGCTTCGAGTCAGGTGTAAAGTACATGCTTGTACACTATATGCTTCGAGTCACGTGTAAAGCAAATGCTTGTAAACTAAATGCTTCGAATCAGGTGTAAAGCACATGCTTGTAAACTCGATGCTTCGAGTCAGGTGTAAAGTACATGCTTGTAAACTAGTTGCTTCGAGTCACGTGTAAAGCACATGCTTGTAAACTCGATGCTTCGAGTCAGGTGTAAAGTACATGCTTGTACACTATATGCTTCGAGTCACGTGTAAAGCACATGCTTGTAAACTCGATGCTTCGAGTCAGGTGTAAAGTACATGCTTGTAAACTCGATGCTTCGAGTCAGGTGTAAAGCACATGCTTGTAAACTCGATGCTTCGAGTCAGGTGTAAAGCACATGCTTGTAAACTCGATGCTTCGAGTCAGGTGTAAAGTACATGCTTGTACACTATATGCTTCGAGTCACGTGTAAAGCACATGCTTGTAAACTAAATGCTTCGAATCAGGTGTAAAGCACATGCTTGTAAACTCGATGCTTCGAGTCAGGTGTAAAGTACATGCTTGTAAACTAGTTGCTTCGAGTCACGTGTAAAGCACATGCTTGTAAACTCGATGCTTCGAGTCAGGTGTAAAGTACATGCTTGTAAACTAAATGCTTCGAGTCACGTGTAAAGCACATGCTTGTAAACTCGATGCTTCGAGTCAGGTGTAAAGTACATGCTTGTAAACTAGTTGCTTCGAGTCACGTGTAAAGCACATGCTTGTAAACTAGATGCTTCGAGTCAGGTGTATATAAAGGTGTATAAGTCAGGTGTGTACTTGCTTGGGTCACGACTAAAAACGTTTTTTGGCGGGTTGGGTTCAAGTCCAGACTACACGTTTCGGTCAGGTGTAAAAGAAACTGTAGCTGTAGTCAGGTGTAGTTTGTGAGGTGAGGTGGGAGTGGGATGGGGGTCAGTGTTCATCATAGCATGGGTAGCTTGATATTTATGATTCTTGAAACTCAATCAACCGATCGTTTATCGACTTCGAGAACACACATATTTACGGAGATAATTTTGTTAATAAAATGCAATTAATGTATTTCACGCACCATACATCTTCATTTCTACACAGCCTTAGAGTTTGTGACCAAATCTAATTAAGATAACTGAATGTTGTTCGGCCGGCCACATCACCGTGAAATCTTTACCTTCCCATCTAAATCCTTGTTTTTATGATTACGAACATTCTGTCAGCTCGTTATGTTTGTTTGTTCGATTTGTTAAAAGCAGCCTGGGAACATGCACCTTCCCCCCCCCCCCCCCCCGCCCCGTCTCTCTATTGTACTTTTAACGAAAAGTGCATCCTGGGCGCACCACAATGGCCGTCACCGTATTTATAGCCACCCTTACGAGCAGACGCGAATATCAAACGAATCAATTAACTCAAGGCTCGCTCCTCTCTTTTGGTGCCCACCTTTAAGTTAAGAACTCAACTTTGTGCATTAAAAAAAAAAAAAAAACGCATCTTTTTGAAAAATTCTTTTTTTTTTTTTTTAATCAAAAAAACCCGAGCACTTTAAGAATTACCCATAATAATCGTATCTTTCCTTTTAATTTATTCAACTACCGCGAGTCATGTCGATTCTCTCACAAAAAAGAAGGTTCACAATTTTAAACAACATATCCGATTGTTTTAACCCCCCCCCCCCAACCCCCTCCCCGACAACATTAATCTGAGGTGTTATCACTTTTGGCTCGCGACGCTATCTAACGGAATACAACACAAAACTTCAATTTCATACGCGACCCCCGTCTCTTTGCCTGCGTCACCCTCGCCGTGCGCTCAGTGCTGATCCCCCGTGTTTTCTTATCGTGCTCGTGGGAGTCAATAAAATTGAAATGACGTGGCCACTTAACCAGTAAACTGGATGTAGTTTGGTTTTGTTTTTTTTAATTTTTGTAATACTTCTAAAAAAATGGACAGTCCCCGTTCCTTGTACCTCCATGTGAATAAACGTTTAAGTTTGTAATACAAATTTCAAACATTAATTATTTTGACATGCTTTTTAAATCTTTTTTAATTTACAAAATTAATGTATGTGTTTGTTATATGCAATTTGCTTTTTTTTATTTGCGAAATTAAGACCAGAGTGAAACGAGCATTTATTAGGTTTTACGGTAATTTCATAACGCGTTCCTTTTAACAGGATGATTATCAGCTGTGACGTCACAGATCCGGAAACGTACAAACGGGCAAGGTGGTTTTTACTCACCATTTGAACAACACCGCGCGGCCGTAGAGATGCGATGCGATCCCCCACAATGCCCCACACGCGCTCCCCACGCCCGCTCACCGTATCAAGCACGTGCCACGCAAACAGGGGCGTGGTGCAGGAGAGGAACACCAGTATCGCGGGGCTGAAGAGCGTCGGGCGGGAGAAATGGATGATCGTAAGAAATACAAGAGGGTAACTGACACAAAAGGAGTATGGAAAGACTGGGAGACGTGAACTGAGGGAGAGAAAGAAATGAGACGATTGGAAAGAAATAGAGAGGAATGGAGATGAGGAGGAGAAGAAAGCAAGAAAGAAAATGAAAGAAAGAAATTTAAAAAAATAAGCATAGACTGAATGAGTAGAAGAAAGGGATAGAGAGAGAAGGAGAGACATAGATATATAGAGAGAAAGAGAGAGAAAAATAGAGAAATTATATATAGAGAGAGAAATAGAGATAAAAATTATAATTAGGCCCCTCTCTCTCTCTGTCTCTCTCTCTCTCTCTCTTTATATATATATGAAGAGCTGATTTTCAAAATGCTGTATATCCATTTTGGGGGTTTTGAGATTATTCAACTTTTTACAAAAAATTAATAATGCGTTTAGAGAATTAAATCCTTTTTAGATAAGAATAAAATAGGAATATAATGTGTTTAGTACATAAGATTGACCACGTCCTAAAGGAACCTGGTTTGTTCTACAAAAAGGTAAGGCTATTTCATTTTTTTAAAAATGGTGGATACCGCGTTTTAATTATGTTTGATTTTTGTGCTACAAACGGTCTAATTATGTGCCACAAATGGTCTAATGGTGTGCCACAAAAATTGTCTAATAATGTGCCACAAACCGTCTAATGATGTGCCACAAACGGTCTAATGATGTGCCACACATGGTCTAATGATGTGCCACAAACGGTCTAATGATGTGCCACAAATGGTCTGAGTATGTGCCACAAACGGTCTAATGATGTACCACAAACGGTCTAATGATGTGCCACAAATGGTCTGAGTATGTGCCACAAATGGTCTGGTGATGTTCCACAAATGGTCTGAGTATGTGCCAGAAATGGTCTGGTGATGTTCCACAAATGGTCTGAGTATGTGCCACAAATGGTCTGGGGATGTTCCTCAAATGGTCTGAGTATGTGCCACAAATGGTCTTGTGATGTTCCACAAATGGTCTGGTGATGTTCCACAAATGGTCTGGTGATGTGCCACAAATGGTCTGGTGATGTTCCACAAGTGGTCTGATGTTTCAAATAGATACATTAAAAACGATAGTTTGCTAAGAAGTTGATTAACTTATAGCCTCGTCCCTTAGTGAAACAAATTCCCATTGATCACTGCAGATCAGAGTTGTAAACATCGAATGTGTATATGTATAAGGGGAAGGGGGTGACTGTTCAAGAGGACTACATTTTACACTGAGAACGACCACTTTTTTGTATTGTCTTGGACACTCTTTTCTTCTTCTTCTTCTATATTTTGAGGACCCACGGTCAATTTATCGATCATGCTGACTCCTATGTTTGCAGAAGGGATTTGCGATGGTCCCGTGCCTGGTATTGAATGGGATACTTCACTGCTTGCAAGGGCCACTCAGTGAGGGTAACAGGAACTGTGGGTTGGAAGGCAGGAGGCAATAGACGCAAATGAGTCAAGTGTTGTCGCCTCAACTTTTGGAAGCTTGTTCCAGTCCCTGATTGTCTTTCGCAGTAATAAGCAGTTCCTGTACTGTGTTCTTGCTGTTATGAGCCGAAACCGCCTGTCATGGCCTCGTCGCTGTCTATGGGGGTGAGGCGTTGTGGGCTACTTTCTGTACTGAGGACTGCATTGCTATACACTGTAGTGCAACTTTTGCTATATACTGAGAAGTACTAGGTTTACTTCTTATGTAATTAGTAGGGCTTGACCCACGCTATTTACCAGAACACGTTCGTCTAGGCCAGTGGTTCTCAACCTTCATAATGACGCGACCCTAATACAGTTACCCATGTTATGGCGACCCCCCTCAGCCACAAACTTATTATCGTTGCTACTTCACATCTTTAGAGCATATGTGATCTCAGACGGTCTTAGGCGACCCCTGGGAAAGGGTCGTGCGAACCCCAAAGTGGTCGCGACCCACACTGTTGGCACACAGGTTGAGAACCGCTGGTCTAGGCACTGGTTCTATCGGAGCCTCGTTGTCGGTACTTTGCCCGTGGGATTCCACGAAGAAAAAAAACCAACCTGTGACTTTTAATTAACAATTGTATTTTATTATTTTTTTTTACTTTCTAATCCTACAGAGATTTGTTGGGTGTCACTCACGTGGTGAAGTGTGCTAATCGATTACACTGTTGGTGCCTCACTCACGCGGTGAAGTGGGGTAATCGAATACACTGTTGGTGCCTCTGCGAAGAGGGTCACACAAAACAAAAGTATTTCATCTTTATTTTTGGTTTTTACGTTGGATTTTATGATTTGAAAAAAAAAAAAAATAATAATATCAAAAGTTGCTTTTTATGTTTTTCAGCGATTTTTAATTAAACTATCATGTTCCCTTCTGAGCATGTATTGCCTCGATCTCAAACACCTGCAGGATAACGTTTTGTTTGTTTTTTGTTTGTTTTTTTGTTTTTTGTGTGTTTTTTGCCTTTACGTTATTTATTAAGTTACTTTCTTTTTAGCAGAATTATTATTCATGTATTTTTCCGTTCTTTACACTCACACACAACAATACACAAACACACACACACACACACACATCGACCGCACGTGCAGAGCTATCAGCCAAAAACGTGGCTTCGTATGCGGTGTCAATTGTTTGGAGGTACTTGTGTGAGAAAGGAGGTACTTTTGTGAGAAATGAGGTACTTGTGTGAGAAAGGAGGTACTTTTGTGAGAAATGAGGTACTTGTGTGAGAAAGGAGGTACTTTTGTGAGAAATGAGGTACTTGTGTGAGAAAGGAGGTACTTTTGTGAGAAATGAGGTACTTGCGTGAGAAAGGAGGTACTTGTGTGAGAAATGAGGTACTTGTGTGAGAAATGAGGTACTTGTGTGAGAAAGGAGGTACTTTTGTGAGAAATGAGGTACTTGTGTGAGAAAGGAGGTACTTTTGTGAGAAATGAGGTACTTGTGTGAGAAATGAGGTACTTGTGTGAGAAAGGAGGTACTTTTGTGAGAAATGAAGTACTTTTGTGAGAAAGAAGATACTTTTGTGAGCAAGTACGAACTAGAGTGAGAAATAAGGTACTTGTTTGAGAAAGGGCGTAATTTTGTGAGAAAGGACGTACTTTTGTGAGAAAGAAGGTACTTTTGTGAGAAAGGACGTTATACTTTTGTAAGAAAGGACGTACTTTTGTGAGAAAAGGCGAACTTGTTTGAGAAAGTACGTTCTTGAGTGAGAAAGTATGTACCTGTGGGTGGAAAAGATATTGTTGTGTGGGTAAAGAGATATTGGTGTGGGTAGTGAGGTACTTGTATGCATGAGCCAAGACGAACTTGTATGGTAAGTCATAGGTACTTGTGTGGGGAAGGTTTTGCCTACATACTTCGAGGGAGGGGCATTTGTGTTGCAGGGTAAATTGTGTGGGAAAGAGATACTTTTGTGGTTGTGGCCTTATTGTGTGGTCTGAGATGTTATCTCTTGTGCACGGAAAGTAGTGGTGTGTGCTGAGAAGTACTCTTGTGGTTGGGGAAGTACTCGTGTGGACATTGAAGTACCCGTGTGTACGGAGAAGTACTTCTGTGTGCGGGGGGCAAGAACTCATATTTGCGGAGAAAAGTTCTCCCGGAGACAGAGAGTCATCTTGAAGAGCTATACTAGGCTGCATGCACCTGCGTGGGGGCAGAGGCACTCAGTACTTGTTTATGGGCAGTGAGAATCCTGACTTGAAAACAATAACCCCTTGATCGACGTGTACTCAATCAATACTCGACTGGCTTAGCGGCTAATTACCTGCATTCTTGCTATGATACCATCAGCGCCTGTCAGTAATAAGCCTGCGTACACAGAATTTGCATTGCGTCCCCCGTCGCGGGGCTGAAAGCGCGTCTGCAGTCAACTCGCGGCGAAAATGCGCCGCGTCTCTCTAATCAAATAAAAGAACGATGTCGCAGTTTCGTTATTTTTTCTGAGTTTGAAGTTTCAGAGCTCGTCTTGTCTTCTCGGTTTAATTTTTATAATTTTTTTTTTTAGTGAAGATATTTTTTTCCCCTTCAATTTATTTATTGTTTTTGCTTAGGTTATGGATAGCAAAATTGTTCTCGGGGAGGGGGGGGGGGGGGTTTGGTGTGGTTTTTGTGTGTGTGTGTGTGTGTGTTTTTTTTCTTGTATAAACGTTTGTCGCTGTGACTAGTTGATCGATTTCTTCAATCAAGAATACGTGATTTGTGGACTGTTAAATAGCAAACTAAAGTGAAGTCCATTTCTTTATATGAAATATTGAAGGGACGGGTGGGGGGGGGAGGTGGGGTGAATGAGATTGGGAGGTGGGGTGAATGAGATTGGGAGGTGGGGTTAATGAGATTGGGAGGTGGGGTGAATGAGATTGGGAGGTGGGGTGAATGACATTGGGAGGTGGGGTGAATGAGATTGGGATGTGGGGTGAATGACATTGGGATGTGGTGGGAATGACATTGGGAAGTGGGGTTAATGACATTGGGAGGTGGGGTGAATGACATTGGGATGTGGGGTGAATGACATTGGGAGGTGGGGTGAATGACATTTGGAGGTTGGTTGAATGACATTGGGAGGTGGGGTGAATGACATTTGGAGGTGGGGTGAATGACATTGGGAGGTGGGGTGAATGACATTGGGAGGTGGGGTGAATGACATTGGGATGTTGGGTGAAAGAGATTGGGAGGTGGGGTGAATGACATTGGGAGGTGGGGTCAATGACATTGGGATGTGGGGTGAATGAGATTGGGAGGTGGGGTGAATGACATTGGGAGGTGGGGTGAATGACATTGGGAGGTGGGGTGAATGACATTGGGAGGTGGGGTGAATGACATTGGGAGGTGGGGTTAATGACATTGGGATGTGGGGTGAAAGAGATTGGGAGGTGGGGTGAATGACATTGGGAGGTGGGGTCAATGACATTGGGATGTGGGGTGAATTAGATTGGGAGGTGGGGTGAATGACATTGGGAGGTGGGGTGAATGACATTGGGAGGTGGGGTGAATGACATTGGGAGGTGGGGTGAATGACATTGGGATGTGGGGTGAATGAGATTGGGAGGTGGGGTGAATGACATTGGGAGGTGGGGTGAAAGAGATTGGGAGGTGGGGTGAAAGAGATTGGGAGGTGGGGTGAATGACATTGGGTGTGGGGTGAATGAGATTGGGAGGTGGGGTGAATGACATTGGGAGGTGGGGTGAATGACATTGGGAGGTGGGGTGAATGACATTGGGAATCGCTATGTTCTAACATTCTTATTAATCTTTTTTTTTAATATTAAAAGGGAAAAAAAAATGTTGAACCAGGAACATGATTGAAGATTGCTTGTACTGTGATTTGTCGATCCAACCAAGTAGCAGGGATTTCCTCGTTGTTGTTGTTTTATTGGAGGGGGGAGGAGCTTCGTGTGTCGAGGCGACACCTAGGGGTTCAGTAAACCAGTCTGACATATTCGGGTGGGGGGGGGGGGGGGTCAGAAAAGAAAGACAGCAACAACAGCAACAACAAACCTCAGTGTGAAAGGAAAGAGCTTTCCTGAAATGCGACGCCAGTAGTCTCCCTTGTTGGCGCCCCCCCCCCCCTTCTCTCTCTCTCTCTCTCTCTCTCTTCTTTTGTTTACAGTAAATAAAGGGGGAGAACAAGGGACGTTACTGCAATCGGTTTGGCAATACTGATTTATCTCAGGACTTGATTCTGACAACGGGAACTTGATTTGATTGATTTTTTTGATATTTTGAAGGGTCACCTTGACAGGGAAAACATATCAATTTATTAGTAGGCCTATTTATCATATATTTAGTAGGCCTATAAATATATCAATTGTTTAGTAGGCCTATATATCATATGTTTAGTAGGCCTATATATCATGTTAGTAGGACTATATATCATATGTTTAGTAGGCATATATATCATGTTAGTAGGACTATATATCATATGTTTAGTAGGCCTATATATCCTATCTTTAGTAGGCCCATATATCATATGTTTAGTAGGCCTATATATCCTATATTTAGTTGACCTAGATAGCCAAGCTTAGTAGGCCTATATATCCTATATTTAGTAGGCCTATATATCCTATCTTTAGTAGGCTTATATATCCTATATTTAGTAGGGCTATATATCCTATTTTTAGTAGGCCTATATATCCTATCTTTAGTAGGCTTATATATCCTATATTTAGTAGGGCCATATATCCTATGTTTAGTAGGCCCATATATCCTATATTTAGTACGCCCATATATCCCATCTTTAGTAGCCTATATATGGAAAACAGAAATCGGTCAAGCGATTACTTTAAACATCGTTGTTATTGCTTTAACCTATTATACTAAATATGTCTTTATATTTGAAGAAATATTTTGTCTCATTGTTTCAATTGTAGTGTTGTTTCTTTCGTTTTTTTTTTTTGTTGTTGTTTTTCGTTTTTTTAATAATAAATAAATGTTATTTAAAAAAACGGTTGCCAACTATTTTGTTTCACTAAACTACTTTGTTTCACTAAACTAATTTGTTTCACTAAACTACTTTGTTTCACTAAACTACTTTGTTTCACTAAACAACTTTGTTTCAATAAACTACTTTGTTTCGCTAAAACCAGTTGTTGAATTAACTTGACGGAGTCCCGAGCAACGGGCGGGTAATCTCGTCTCGTGCTGCAGCAGAACGTGAATGTGACGTCACGCACACTCATTACCTTTTTGCGACCGGTGACGTAACACAACTGTGGGTCATCTTTCCCTCCAACAGGATCGATACTTAAATACCGGGCCGTTTACATTTTTATTTTTTTATTGGAATCGATACCAAAATACCCGGACTGGTTATCTTCAGCTCTAATGGAATCGATGAAAATATTATCGCAAGGGTACATTTCCAATCTATAAGCTGCACCACCACTAGAGCACAGTCTCGCGCACTAACAGAAGTGGTCCAGGCCAGCTTATTGTTATTGTGATCTAATCTACTTAAGAAAAACAGTAAACTAGCGAGCCGAAGCTCACGAAGTCTTCCCCAACGCTCTCTCCGCTAAACTCAACTGGCCATCGACTCCTCCCCCCCCCCCCCCCAGTAGTCCTTATTCCAGTCGGGCCGCCCCTGAGACAGCATCAGCCACCCTTCAACTCGATTGACTATGCGAGTGGGACGCCACCAGCTTACTGTGATACAGGATTCGGCACAAAGTAATGAGAAATGTGAATGTCTCACTCAGGTTCCAATGTGAGGCATAGTTTTGTGTGGCACTCTCTATATACTACAGTTATCAACTGTAGCATGTGCCGTTCTCTGGCTTTCTCTACTGTTATGAGCTTCGTACGATCTTTCTGTGGCAACTTCATATGCTGTTATAACGATGATCTATGTGGACAGAGGTCAACAGATAGAACGGCTCGTATCGTTACAGAACGGAGACTCACGGGGAATCACGGCCACGGGCCGGACCCCCAACTTCCTACCCGTTAGAATGAGACCCGGACCAGAGCCCCCCCCTTTCCCCTTGCACATTAATTTTACGTCCGCGAGAACGCCTAGTTTCCAGCGCCCCACTCCACTCGACCTGGAGACATCCTCCATTTTAGAGCTTACACTTACATTTAAAAGAATCTTACACTGCGGTTGTACTTGTTTGTTTTTTTCCTCTTCAGTTCTTCAATATAGTCAATTCTTGATTGTCTGTTTTGAAATCAATGTAATGCAGAAATGAGTATATGATCTGCACGAAATCTAACTCTAACCCTAATTCTAAATTAACCTATAACCCCCAAATCTTATAGCCCTAATTCTAACCCCAACGCTAACCCTAATCCCGACTCTATCCCCAACTCTAACCCAACCCTAAGCTCTAACCCTAAACTCTAACCCTTTTATAACTGCAATCCTAACTCTAACCATAACCGTAACGCTTACTCTAACACTCACTGTTACCCAGTGGCTCTCAACCGTTCCCAATGCCGCGACCCTTCAATACAGTTCCTCATGTTGTGCCGACCCCGAACAACAAAATTGTTGACGTTGGTACGTCATAACTGTAGATTATATGCGTTTTCCGATGGTCTTAGGCGACCCCTGTGAAAGGGTGGTTCGACTCCAAAAAGGGGTCGCACCCATAGGTGAGAGCCGCTGCTGTAACCCATCACCCTTATGACATGCTGGACACGTTAACCCTGTCATAAAGTCAAAGACAAGATTCTTGACAATACAAAAATTAAATGGGAGTGTGTGGGGGGGGGGGGGGGGGGGGGCAGCCTATCCTTGAAGATTTTCTTTTATGATTACCCACTAAAAGCCTTGTCACGTGACCAGCCTAGGACTCTTCCATGTAGCAGTAAAACGTCGCAGCAATCTTGGATCGGTGTCGGTTTTTGGAGCTCGCCTCACGATTGGTTTCCCAGGGTTATTTGGTTTGTTTCGCGGGGGGGGGGGGGGGGGGTGTCAAAGTCAGAAAGGAAAAAAAATCAATCTTTCTTTCATTTATTTTAATGAAGTGACGTCTGCTCGAGAGATTGGATTTCATATCGGATTTTGATTTTTAAATCACACATTTTTTTTTTAATACACGGCCCCCCGGGGGTCGGGGTGGGGGGCGGGGGGATCACCAAACGTTTATTATAATTATTATTGTCATGCTAGTTTAAATTATAACCGTTAAAAAAATAATGACCAACGATTGTGGGGGGGGGGAGCGCGGCGGTGGAAAAGGGGGGGGGGTGGGGTGGTGGGGGGAATCTAATGCGAGTCACAATGAACCGTAAGCGGCCTAGTGTAGATTTCACGTCTGCTGCGTTAGGTGAGCCTGCAGTGGTCTGGGGAAAACAATACCCCAGTGGGTAGAAAACAAAAGACATGGAAGGAAGGAGATCTTGAAGGAAAAAATGCAGGAAAACACGCTTTGAAAGAGAGAAAGAAGTATGAAAATGGGGGGGGGGGGGGGAGTCATCTTGATTCGCTAATGTACGATACCACTCCCCACCTCCCCCACCTCCTCCACCTTTTCAGGGATAGGGGGGGAGGGGCGGGGCTGAAAAGAGCAGTCGTATGTTATTTTCCCCTAGCATCTCGCACAACGCCAATCTGGCCAGATTCATCTTTTGGGGAAGAAATTTAGGAGAAAACGGATCTCTCTTTTTTTTTTTTTTACGCGGCCACTCCCCCTCAGACTCGTAAAACAAAGGCTCGATGGCCAGATGAAAACTGTCTGACAGAAAGCGCGCAGCGTAAAAGGTTTTCGATGCAAGTCATCGGAAGCCAGATTGAATTTGCGACGGAGTGGTGGGGGGAAAAAACGTCTCCTGGAAGTGGTTTTAGGAGCACCGGTTTCAGAGTGGGGCCGATCGCCGCGATGATGTACGAACCGGAAGAGCAATCCGTTAAAGGTACGGGTCAAGGTCGCTAACTCGTATTCACTTCCTTTCTCATGGAAATATTCCTTTTAAAGAAAAATTAATAATAAAATAGTCATCCTTTTTATCGTTTATCACGTATGTAAATGACCTGGTACTACATTAGTACTATGTAAATGACCTGGTACTACATTAGTACTATGTAAATGACCTGGTACTACATTAGTACTATGTAAATGACCTGGTACTACATTAGCACTATGTAAATAACCTGGTACTGCATTAGCACTATGTAAATAACCTGGTACTACATTAGTACTATGTAAATGACATGGTACTACATGGTACCGGGTGTTATGTACATGGTCTGGAACTATGTACATGACCTGGTTCTATGGACACGAACTGGTACAATGTACATGACCTGTTCTATGGACACGGACTGGTAAAATGTACATGACCTGGTATTTTGTACACGAGCTGACACTATTTGTCACTATGTACCCTGGTTGGTGCGTTTTCCCGGCCAAGTTGTACAAAAAGTAGCCCAACTGAAGCAGGGGCGCTCTGAGTCAGGCTGTCCTGCGGCTGTTAATCAGTTTGACCTCCGGGCCGGGTCCCATAATAACGGTCACGAATGTGTGAAGCTGGCCCGGGGTCCCAAAATAACGGTCACGAATGTGTGAAGCTGGCCAAGGGGTCCCAAAATAACGGTCACGAATGTGTGAAGCTGGCCCGGGGTCCCAAAATAACGGTCACGAATGTGTGAAGCTGGCCCGGGGTCCCAAAATAACGGTCACGAATGTGTGAAGCTGGCCCGGGGGTCCCAAAATAGCGGTCACGAATGTGTGAAGCTGGCCCGGGGTCCCAAAATAACGGTCACGAATGTGTGACGCTGGCCCGGGGTCCCAAAATAACGGTCACGAATGTGTGAAGCTGGCCCGGGGTCCCAAAATAACGGTCACCAGGCCTAGGGATGGGCTCACCACGCTGTACGTAAAAAAATTAACAAACATAATCGTGACATTAAGTAATAACATACATTTATTTAATTTTAAAAACACCTTTATAAAAAACAAAAGAAAAACAAATGTTTATTCACTCCAACGATTCCAGAACTATTTACATGGCCGGCAGCCAGCGGCATCGTTTCTCCGTCAGAGGGGGTTAATCAGTCCAGGATAGTAGAGTTTAAAGAGATGTGTTTTGAGATCAGTTTTGAAGGCCTGGTTGATCGGTATATTGCGGATGTGTAGTGGAAGAGAATTCCATTTTTTTTGCGGGGGGTGCAGAACGAGAAAGATCGTTCGCCGTATGTTTTAGTGCGTGTCTTGGGAACAGAAGGAATACGCGTGTCTGCGGAGGAGCGAAGCTGTCGAAGGGGTGAATAGACAGAAAGAAGTTCGGTTAGAAAGGAAGAGGAGGAATCCGAGAAAACGTTGTGGCAGAGAACAAAGAGTTTGGTGTCAATCCGTGCTTGCACGGGGAGGGAGCCAATGAAGTAGTGCTGTGACGTGATCAAGTTTTTTGTTTTTTTGTTTGTTTGTTTGTTTGTTGTTGTTGTTTTTTTTTTTTGGCCGTTAGAACTATCCAGCGGATTTCAACTTTTTTTTTCGGTGTTCCCTATTTTCGATATCTGCCATGAGAAATTCATGCTGGATTAATGATCTTATAGAAACTCTACGTCACTGTTCCATATACACGAACATTAAGGGTCGGTTCACACGGTCAAATTTTCCTTCAGGCATTTGATGCAATTCGTGTATGAAGCCTTGTCACAATTTTCAAACAACTATTTGATCAAATTCCCCCCCCCCCCCCCCCCCACCCCAAAAAAAAAAAAGAAAAAGAAACCACGCACAAAATAGTGCGTTCATGCAACAATTTGACGCGAAATTTGATCGCGTGAACTGACGCTAATGCGATACTTACAAACAAATTTTTTTTTAATTCCCTTTTATGTGCGTTCGAGTTCGGCCTTGCTAAGTGTTTTACCCAAGCCATATTAAGCCCTCTGAACAAAATGACCAGTATGTGAGAATAATCTACATAACTATGTCTTTATGAGAACATATGACATGCCAATATGCTTGCCTTCGTGTGTCATATGTTCTCATTCAAGCAGCCGACCGTGACGTATGCCTGAAACGTTGTCTAACAATCCTTAGACTGGACTCCAGTTTACGCATTGTCAGGGACCAACAAGGGGAAGTTAAAATATAGGCAAACCCACTCGAGTCCTGGTTTTGTGGTGTGTATGTTGGGGGTGGGGGAGGGGTGTTGGAGACATTGGCGTAACAACGGCTTGGCATTGGGGCAGTTGCCAAGGGCGCCGGCCTGCGCCAGTGCAAAAGGGCGCCGCTGAATCTCTAATTTTTAAAACTTTCAATTTATCAAGGGCGCCAAAAATAAATTAGCCAAGGGCGTCAAAAACCCAGTTACGCCTATGGTTGGAGGGGGGGGGGTGATGCAGACATACACAGTTGAAACCTATGACTTAAGACTTTTTTTGGAAAACTAATCGAAACAAAGCGAAGCTCGAAACACAATTCACAATGACCACAATATAATGACAGTATGCATTCTTAAAATCGATAATTATGCCCCCGAAAAAATATTTCCAAATGCATTTGCCTTGCAACGAAATAACGTGTTTAAGATTTTTGTTTCTATGAAGTACATTAATAAACAATACCATTAAAAGAACAGAAGCAGTTCTAGGCATGGGCCTCTTCTAGCCTAATCCGCCGTGTAGTTTTATTGGTGTTGGGGAAAGATGGCCGACAGAGCGCCTAGCGTCCTCGAAACCACTTCGTAAGACGCCGCGCCATTGGGCCGGGAGCTGACAGCGGGCGTGAGTGACGGCCGAAGCCACGCCCCCTCACATCCCCTTATTGTGGCAGGTAATAGAGCGTGTGGCGTGTGGAGTGGTTGATTGCTAATCCAATTGACAGCAGCCGATTGCCCCCCTCTCTCTCTCTCTCTCGCGCGCGCCATGTGGCTTGATGATGCCTCGCCCCTCTTCCCCCCCCCCCACTTTCCCTCAACCACCCTCCCTGTGGTTTTATTTGAGTGGTAGAGTGGCTGAAGTCTGTACATCGCCCCCCCCCCCCCCCCAGCTAAATCGGACACTCAGTTTTGAACAGCATAGACGTAGAGTTGTTTAAGCCCCTCCGTTACTTTATTTTAGGTGAGTTTGATGACGTGTGAGAGAGGAAAAGAAAAAAAAAAAGGGGGGGGGGGGGTAAGCTTCACAATTTTTATTAAACGGTTAGTTTGTCATATGTGGAAAAAAAAGGGGGGGGGGGGCAGGGGTGACTGTATAAAAAATACACCGTGTTGAGCATGGTGTCTCTCCCGGGTAATGTTCCCGGCCCGGTACATCCCGAGCACTAACACTTTTACTTTTACAATATTCCTTACAATTTTTTAATTTCTTTTTATTGACCAAGTCATGCATTGTCATTGTAAAAAAAACATTACGTGTAAAATCAAGTCACATGCAGTCAAGTTAAGTAATCATTAGTATGACTAAGCTCAGTAGCTCTAAAACACAGGTTCTCAAACGCTTTCACGTCACGACCACATTCATAACGTTAAGAAAGGACCCCCCCCCCCTTACTTTTTTTTTTACCACGATGCATGGAGAGAGAGAGAGAGAGAGCGAGAGAGAGAGAGAGAGAGAGAGATTTAAAAAAAAAAAAAAAAAAAAAATTTCCTTCGATAGGAAAACATTTTGAAACTTAATTTTCCAGTTGACTTGGGGCTTGGGGCTTGGAACTAGGGACTTGGGACTTGGGACTTGGTGATTAGGACTTGGGAATTGGGGCTTGGTACTTGGTGATTAGGACTTGGGAATTGGGGCTTGGGACTTGGGGCTTTGGACTTGGAACTTGGAACTTGGGACTAGTGACTTGGGACTTGGTGATTAGGACTTGGGAATGGGGGCTTGGGACCTGGGGCTTGGGACTTGGAACTTGGGACTTGGGACTTGGAACCTGGGACTTGGGACTTGGAACTTGGGACTAGGGATTTGGGACTTGGTGATTAGGACTTGGGGCTTGAGACTTGGGACTTGGTGATTAGGAATTGGGGCTTGGGACTTGGCGGCATTTTTACTGTCACGACTGAAATCGTAACTCAAACTTTAGGACACCCATTGAAAAATAAAACTCTTTTTCCCAATCGCTCATCACTACTTCTCTTAAATCTATGGGTTTCAGTCGTCAGAGCCCACGTGAATCCCTCCACAGCCCCGTTTGAGATCACCTCCAGTATGGGCTGGAAGCCTCTGCGCTAGTTACTGGATTGTCCCAAGATGTTCATGTGTCAAATATACTTTATATTATGTAGTGGTCTTTTTTTAATGTTCAAAACCAACATAGCAGGACATGTACATATATGTAAGATACGTGAGTTAACATTTATAATTGGAATTTATTCGAAACGAAAGCCCTGAGACTTGATACACAAGTTGTTAGAAACATCTGCTTGTAAATATTTAGGGCCGGATTCGAAATTAGAATAGAATTAGCGACCCGACATGGTATGGCGCCGTAACAACATGGTGGTAGGGCGCTGTAACAACAGGGTAGGGCGCCGTAACAACATGTTGGGGCGCCGTAACAACATGGTAGGGCGCCGTAACAACATTGTAGGGCGCCGTAACAACATGGTTGGGCACGTTAACAACACGGTAGTCGCCGTAACAACATGGTAGGGCACCGTAACAACATGATAGGGCGCCGTAACAACATGTTGGGGCGCCGTAACAACATGGTGGGGCGCCGTAACAACATGGTTGGGCACCGTAACAACATGGTTGGGCGCCGTAACAACATGGTTGGGCACCGTAACAACACGGTACTCCGTAACAACATGGTAGGGCACCGTAACAACATGATAGTGCACCATAACAGCATGGTTGGGCACGTTAACAACACGGTAGTCGCCGTAACAACATGGTAGGGCACCGTAACAACATGATAGGGCGCCGTAACAACATGTTGGGGCGCCGTAACAACATGGTGGGGCGCCGTAACAACATGGTTGGGCACCGTAACAACATGGTTGGGCGCCGTAACAACATGGTTGGGCACCGTAACAACACGGTACTCCGTAACAACATGGTAGGGCACCGTAACAACATGATAGTGCACCATAACAGCATGGTAGGGCACCATAACAACATGGTAGGGCGCCGTAACAACAATGTTATAGAATTTGACTAGTTTAAATTTCTAATTTATCCTTCTTTAATAATAACGTGCAACACGTACCCCCACCCCTCCATCGCTCCCCATCTTCACTCCTGCATCCGCCATGCGCATGTTCCCATGCTATAATTCTCCACTCTCATACTCACCAGTCTCCCCATTTTTCTTCTTCTAAATTTCGGTGTCACGGGGGTCGAAGGTCATATCACACATTACCTGCTCCCTCTTCTCGTGCCCCCCCCCCCCCTCAACACGAGACTTTAATAACGTGGCGACGCGTGCCGGTCCCATCTCCGGTCCCGTCACTTACCTTTCTTGGCCCACTTGGACTGCCGCCCCTGGTCGTCTTCTGCCTCGCGGGCCGGCCACCCGGCGGCTGGCGGGCGTAAGTGCTTGACTTTCACGCCCCCACCCCAAGAGAGGGACCCCGGTGCACCAAACGACATAATGTCAGGTGAGAGAGAGACACACTTGGTGCACTCACGCTAATACATGCCGCCGCCACCGCCGTCGCCACATCTCCAGATTTCACTGTGTTCTCACGCATCTCTGTTCCTCCCCCCCCCCCCCAATCTATAACTAAATTGCAGAAATAAATCACCCCACACACACCCACACACCATCACCCTAATCGCCGTCACCATCAGACAAAACCCCATTAGTAGCCGGTTAAAATTTATAAATTGGGCTAACTTTTTTGTTTCCTCTTTATTTCAAGAGATGATAGTGTCATACATAATACATGTGTCATACATAATACATGTGAATTGTTGGTCATGATGTCAGTCAACGTTTTTATGTTTAAACAAACATAAACTTTGTTCTATTTAAAAGTATTTGTACACACAATTAAACCAGAAATGATTAATTTTCACGTTTATCTTGGCCAATTTACCATTAACCCACCACCCAACAACAACCCCCCCCCCCACCACCACCCTTTTTGTACATACGCACACTCACACACAGTGGCGTATCGAGCTTAACTTGCGCCCGGGGCACAATACCTTTTTAGCGCACCCCCCCCAATACCTTTTTAGCGCCCTCCCCTATTCGAAAACCATACAATATTATAGTTATAGTAAATTATACCATTATGCGCCCTTTTGTGAGTAGCGCCCGGGGCATGATGCCCCCCTTGCCCCCCACTCACTACGCCACACACTCACAAACAATTCAGAGAAACAGACATTTCACAAAAACCTTCCTCCAATTAAAAAATTTACACAAAATCCACGCCCTATAGCTTGCGTCTACACCTAGAAGTAAATATTTGATCCATTATCACACAGAGACGTCGCATCACGGCGTGAGACCCATTGTTTGAATGACTTACTTGAAGTAAATTTATTCAACCACAACCCCCACCCCACCCCTGCACACCCCCCCCCCCCCAGCTGTGTTTACGAACTTAACTAAACGCAGAATGCCCCCATGACGTCACGCACGCCGAACCCGACGTGTCAAACGACGGGTCAACTTGATGAAGCGTATTTGGGAGGGTAGAAGTTGGGGATACAACCCCCCCCCCCCCCCGCCCCCATTGTAAGATTCGTAAGGATACTTCTCTTTGTCTTAGAGAGTGCGTACTAAAAGTGTCGTATGTCTGGAGCATCCTTACCCCCTCCATATTTGCATATTTTATCGGCGTGGCATAAACCTATACTATACGAGAAGCGCTAGAGGGCGAGGGTCATTTAGAAGTAAGGGGGACAGGGCAGGATGGAGGGGGAGCGGCTGGTGTGGGTGTGGCCGGGGGGGGGGGACTAATATCATTATAAATTAGTGTTGATAAGTTGATCAACTCTATTTCTGTATGTTTCTCTAATTTTTTTCGAATTATGGGACGATCTTATAATTATTGATTCTCGAGTGGATGCTGTCCAAACTCTTTTGCGCACAGCGATGCACTCTCATTCGCAGCTTTGCCCGTCGCATAAGCAACAAATGCACACACAGTCCAATAACCCCCCTTATTTATTCATGCATGTATCTTTCTTATAAGTGATCTAGTCAACCCATAACATTATAAAATTGTCTATGCAACATAGCACCATTGTTATTGAGTTTGTACCTCGTACCTTATTAAACACGAGCAACATGGGGGGGGGGGGGCGCTGCCCCAGCTAGCATAACTATCACTGTGTCTATTGTTCATATCATGGTGAGCTAGACTCGTGGGGCATATGTAGATCAATGGATAATTCTATGTTTAGTCCTCAAAAAGACCCATCCAAAATTGGGTTAAGAAAAAAAAGATATAAATTAATAAACAAACAAATATATGTTATGTATATATATATTGTGTGTGTGTGCGTGTTCATGCGGTAGGGGGGATATTTCCCTGTCGTTAACTAGAACAAGAGGGCGGAGCGTCCCTACGCCTGCACTGGGTCTAAAGGAAAGGAGGAGGTGGGTGGGGCGTGGACACGGAGGAGCTGAGACCTGGGACGTGGTGATTGCGAGAACGGAAGAAACAAAAAAAAATGTATTGATCTCAACAAAAGCTCTGGAGTTCTACCAGCGGGCGAATGAGAAGAGAGACGGGGTGGTGGGGGGGGGGGGCGAGACCGTGATATTAGTTGGGGAGGGGGGGGACATTTACCGCGGTGGTACGGTACCAGGTCCGCCGCACGGCGCGCTGAACGGCTTGTGACGGAAGCAGGGAGCGGGGTCTGTTATATTATTAAGTACCTGGAAAAACAAACGATTGTCCGATATAAATAGTTGCTCGGAATCAACCGGAGGAGTAGCAGCAGACGTGTAAACATTTCAAAGGACTTCTGTCCTCTCCTTTTGTTTGTTGTTTCGATGTTGCTGGTTTTTTTTTCCTGTTTCCTTTCCATTCTTGTCGATTTCAAGAGGAGACGAACACGTAAGAAGGGAAGGAACTCTGCGAGCAGGAGGGGGGGGAGGCAGGGATTTTCTTAGACGTGCCCCTGGCGGCTAAAATAGCCGGTTAGAAACGGAACGGATAGTGTTAAGTTTTTTAAAGCTGTGCATTTGAAAAGTCTCTACCGTTCTCGCGTGAGTTGTTTGTGTTTAACTCGTAATTTTGCCTCAAAATTTCGACTTCTTTAGGTCGGTGATGAGATGATTGTTTCACACAAAAAAGAAATGTGGTGGATTTCATTAATCATGGTTATTTGGTGAATTTTTTTTTTGTGTGTGATATAACAGTATCAGGTAGTTGCCTAGCCACGGGTAAGTGGTCTGTCGATGCCGATGGTAAGTGCTGGGTGGTGTCCAGTGAGTGGTCAGTCTGGTTAGTGTGAGGTTTTCGTTACTCGGGTGGTGATGTTAGTGGAGTCAAATTGTTAGATATAAATAAGGGAGGCAGTGTTAGTGTAGTCAAATTGTGAGATATAAATAGGGGAGGCAGTGTTAGTGGAGTCAAATTGTTAGATATAAATAGGAGAGGCAGTGTTAGTGTAGTCAAATTGTGAGATATAAATAGGGGAGGCAGTGTTAGTGTAGTCAAATTGTGAGATATAAATAGGGGAGGCAGTGTTAGGGTAGTCAAATTGTTAGATATAAGAGAAATATTTCGGTTCACGAGAAGTATGGCGGTTCTCAAACTATACCACACGCTTAATCCCCCCTCTCCCCCCCCCCCCCCCCCCTTTTCCCGATTTGTCCCACAAACATACAGGTTAAGTAAAGAAAACTATGAAAACTTTTGAAAATACAAAACATTTCTTATCCTTATATGCTAATTATAGACAACAACTATTTGAATAGTATTCAGCGTGTTAGTAAGTAAGCCGAAAACTGCAAACACTTCACACCGTTGATAAAAAAAAATTAACTTGAATATTTTTTAATTTTATTAAGTGTAACTCTATCTGTAACTCTAACTCTAAATATAACTCTAACTAAAACTCTAAATATAACTCTAACTATAATATTCTAAGACTATAGCTCTAAATATAACTCTAACTCTAACTATAGCTCTAAATATAACTCTAACTATAACTCTAACCATAGCTCTAAATATAACTCTAACTATAGCTCTAACTATAACTCTAACTATAACTCTAACTATAACTCTAACTATAGCTCTAAATATAACTCTAACTATAACTCTAACTATAGCTCTAAATATAACTCTATAGCTCTAACTATAACTCTAACTCCAACTATAGCTCTAAATGTCTATTTAAAGGTTAGTTATGTATCTAAGCTCTAAAAATAACACAGACACATTCTGGGGGGGGGGGGGGGCACATATTTGCCACGACATAACAGAGATGTGTTCTTATAAAAACTTTAGAAAATAGAATCAGGACATGCTTAAAAAAAATAAATCATAATTGAATAACGAGTTGAAGAAAACTGATGGTGATATCTAGACTATGTGTTGTGACGATGACGACATTAGACCTGACGATTTAAATGCCATTGACATGGCCAGATTTTAACATAAACAATTTCCGAGTTTGTCCTTTTCCCACACAGTCAGTGGCGTAACAACGACTTGGCCTTGGGGCAGTTGCCCAAGGCCGCCGGCCTGCGCCAGTTTAAAGGGCGCCGCTAAATCTCCAATTTTTAAATTTATCAAGGGCGCCAAAAATAAATTAGCCAGAGGCGTCAAAAACCCAGTTACGCCTCTGCCCACACTTGCTGTCATTTACATTGAAACGTATGTTTGGCTTTGTGTGTGATTGTGTGGGGATGTGTGGGGATATGGCTGTGGATGAAATTATGTTTTTATAAAGGCTCAGCTCCTAATTTGACACTTGACACAATTTACACGAATGTGCGCTATTTTACACGTTAATCAAAGGTAAAACCATTCTTATACTTAACATTTGGAAACATAGAGAGAGATCATTGAATATCCGAGTAGAACGCTATTTTAACACACGTTAACGTTAAAACTTTGCCATGAACGTCGCCTTGGACTCCATCACTTATAAATAGAATGTTACAGTTTGAACCCCCCTTCCCTCCCACTCCCCACACCACCCCCTCTACTTTATTCACCTATAGTGATATGAACAGCAGGTCATCCGTGCACCCGATCTCTGCGTCATCAGATACTGCGTATCTATAGCTGGTACAATTTTACCAACCAATCTGAGTTAAATCTAAATATATTTATATCTAGTAAACAGATGTACCTAAATAGTAAATAAATATACCCATTATAATTGTTATCATTTGCAACATCAAAATTGAACGAAAAGTAAATAATTGTAACATCTCGAGTATAAATATCGCATTCAAGGCCTCAATGGCGAAATATCTCGAGTATAAATATCGCATTCAAGGCCTCAATGGCGAAATATCTCGAGTATAAATATCGCATTCAAGGCCTCAATGGCAAAATTTAGAAGAAAAAAAAGTAAAAATCTGACTAATATCAGTGCATGTAATATTCCATACATATAATAATATATATCAATGTTCAGCGCATAATGTGAAACAGTATAGCTCAGAACAATTTATCATATTGTACTATATTTATTTGTATAGTATATTGTCACGATGCGTCATCTGAAAAGCGTAATTTTCTATCCATTGCGAACGTTGTATTATACGCTGTCATGCTGTATGGAGTAACGTCGAATGCTGTGTTGATGTATGCTGTATAGTGGTATGCTGTAACGTCGAATGATGTATTGCTGTATGCTGTATAGTGGTATGCTGTAACGTCGAATGTAATGCGAGTATGGGATATCAGCAGCCCCACCCACCCCGTATCAGCCTGCCCGTCTGTTATTGACACGGGTTTTTGGCAAAGTCAGCACGTTTTACTCTGTAAGACTTTGGGCCACGAGAAAGACAAATTGCGCCGCCCCTGTGCGGCTAAAAATGAAGTCACTGTGCCGAGCTAAATAGTAATTCTCTCCTTTTTTTTTTTTTCTTTCTTTCAAATCGTGACAAAGAAGAGAGGAATGGGTGTTGAGATAAAGACACCAAGTATTCGTCGACGTTGTTGACTATGTTGTTTGTTGTTAGTTTTGCAAGTGAAGTAAGCGTCCCATACCATCAAATGACATATACCATCTTGTTGAGTGGGGCCCCGAGTGTGTGAATAGACAGCTCAGAGATAAGAAAGAGTTCCCGAACCCATCATCTCCTACCCCCCGCCCCCTTTCTCTCCAAAATTAAAACATGGTCATTTCTAAATGAAGTCTTTTTTTAAATTTAAAATCGTCAGATAAGTCATTTCCCCGCAAACTCGTTTCTAAAAAAAAAAAATGCATCACGTTATTCTTAAAAGTTACGAAAATAATTTCGTTATTCACAGGTGGAAGTTAGAAACCAAAAAAAAAATAAAAAAATATTCCACCAATTTGAGATACTTGACTTATCTCCAGGTGTATCCTTGCGCTTATCGTGATGCACGCCTGAAAACAGAACGACCATCAGGCCACGTCTGCCGACATCTTCAGAGTTCCATTTTGTGCATAGAAACAAAGCAAACAAAAGAGCACGGTGTTATCGTTTCTAGAACAATGCACACGTATGTGTCAACATGCCAGCTATTTGTCACATGTTGCTTTCTGTGACGCATTCTTTGAAACTCAAATTATGTCTCTCCTACCCCTAGCCCCAAGACTTGACTTAGACTTGACTTAGACTTGACTTAGACTTGACTTAGACTTGACTTAGACTCGACTTAGACTTGACTTAGACTTGACTTAGACTTGACTGCGACGTGACTTAGACTTGACTTAGACTTGACTTAGACTTGACTTAGACTTGACTTAGACTTGACTTAGACTTGACTTAGACTTGACTTAGACTTAACTTAGACTTGACTTAGACTTGACTTAGACTTGACTTAGACTTGACTTAGACTTGACTTAGATTTAGACTTGAGGTAGACTTCGGTCAACTTTGATTCACGCAAGTATAATATCCTCCCATCGATCCATTTATCTGGGCGATACACATATACATATACATGACATATAATAATATGGTATTAATCCAATACATGATTTTGGCTTAAGATTATGTATACTTATGGTTCACGGCACGCTCCGGTGACATGTACACAATGCAGTACACAGTACACAGCTTTGACTAGCATTACGATTTTAATTTATACCAAACAAAAAATTTTTTTTAATAGATTTCGTTCAATACCGATGCAGCAGTGTGTAGGAAATGTTTCCCTTGCACTTATATTTCATGAAATACCAAACGTTGGTCTCAGAGGCTTAGCTGGGGGGGGGGGGGGCATGAGGGACAGATATCCTTAGGCGCCAGACTAGTTAGGGGCGCCAAAATGTGCTTTGATAGTATTTAACTGATGACAATAATGGGTTTGAGAGTTGAAAAAAGAAAAGGAGGCTCTTTAAAATGAATCTTGCCCCCCCCCCCCCCCCCGGTTGGTCTTAAAATAACTTATTTTGTTTAAATTTTTCCCCCCTATCCATCAGACGACTTTAATTAAAACGTGTCAACTCCCCACCCCCCTCACCAACCCGCACACACACATTACACAATTTGTTTCCTCTCACATAGACATGCTTTGCCCCTTGCTCTCTTTTAATGATTACCACAGCATACGGTACACACCATGAGTATGAGAACCGCCGAGTACGTGGACTCCGCTACATGTAAATCTTCTCATTTCTATAATTAGTTACAAGCGCGGTCAGCCTCTGGAATGAAGTCATCATGTGTCATTATAAGATTGTCTAGTTTCTTTAGTCGAGAGTATTTCATTGATAACGAATTCTCTTCATGGAGTGCCTGTATTTTTTTTATATTTTTTTTTTTTGATAGATCACCGGACGATTTCAACTATTTTTGTATCATCAACATTTGTCGCTTCTGTGTACAGGATGAATTTTGCCCTTTTGTTTCTGGGTAAAAATCTCTAGATCTATTGATTCGGCAGGAGAAGGTTACTTGATGTTAATTTCTCTTAAATTATGTAATAGTTGTCTGTTCGCATGAGTAGGATGATTTATCGGCTGCCGGGTGAGATTTTTTTTGATTTGTTCATAGGAATTATTATAGTCGGGCCATGGTACAAAGATACAATTTTAGGGTGCATTTCTATTTTGGGTTTTTAAATCTTCCTAACAATATATTTACTTTTTAAAAAAGAAAAATGGACATATTGTGACATATAAATTAAACTGTTATTAATATGTGATTCCTTATTATAGGCTACTTACATATTTTATAATGTGAATAATTTAATGGACCTATTACGGAATGTTTCGTCGTGTATAAACATACCTAGGCCTACATATAAATATAAATGTCGCTATAAATGTAAAGATTTTATGTCACATAAATTCATAAACAAATAAAATCAACCTTTAATCATAAAGTTTTTTTTGTGAACCATAAAATTAGATATTTGAAACCGTGAATTTAGTTTTATAATTTCTCTTCCTTTCTGAAAATTGTTCACTTAATATTAAGTCATAATACATTATGGCACCTACAACTTTTTTTATAAACGAACACGTTGAAATTATATGTCCTCAAAGAGACAGAAAATCAAAATCCTCCTGATTATTGACGCGTTTCCTACGACCGGATCTAGAAATACCAAGCCTGTCGCCATTTTGGTGACGAATCAGTCACCGTCCTTCCGTTTTCGATATGAATTTAAAAGTGGTTTTCCAAAAGTGAATAATGCACAAACCTTTCTTTTCGATATCCCTGTAGTTGTGAGTTTTTAGTAAGTTGGTCTTGTTTTTGTTAGTTAAAAAGCCCCAGGGTATGTTAATGTGAGGAAACGAAATAGCATGTACTAAAATAATTAGTTTTGAGATTTTAATGTGGGCCAAATTGATAGAATTTGAAAATTGCAATATTAGTATGGCACGTGGATGTTGGCGAGTTTTGAATTTCCGATTCTAAAAATAGGGAAACGATTGGTCGTTTTCTCTTGATATAAAGTAGATGAATCTTATATTACTCCCACACGTTTTGCCCAACTTGTTATTAAAAAAAAATCATGAATTGGTTCAGCTTTCATTGGGTACCAACAAATATTATTTACGCATGATAGACACTTTATTAAACATTTTTTAACTGATAAATTTGTTTGTGTACTATAGCAATGATATTTTATTACCGGCATTCATTAAGCAATCACTAATGTAAAATAAAGATTTTTTTTAGTGTCCGATTCCAAAACATATGGAAACATGTGAACAGAAAGCCAAATGTGTCATTTATATGTTTTTTGTGTTTAAATTTATAATCTGAAGTAATAACCCGAAAAATATATTAGCACGCTCATTGAAAATTATATTTTTAACACTAGATATACGCTATAACCGGAAGTGACCGAACACCACAGAGACTATATTCCATCCCTGCAACAAATACATTGTAATCGATTCTTTTAAGCGACGAGGAATAGACAAATAGATGTGACCAAATTTCAACTGTTGTAATTCGAGCAAAGCTGGTTGACTCTGACAAGAAAGTCCAAACAATTTTTTTTTTACTCCAACGAAAGAAGAAATTCATTGCTGGAAAAATTACCGTCGCACCTGACGGACGTAAAGTTGGAACTGTGTTGTCCACTGTTTATGGTCAACGGGTTCGCCTCCCCGCTTCACACACAGCTCGGCGACAATGTTCTGAATGTCCATCTTCTCGGCGATGACCAATACTTGGCTGCCCGTCGAGTCACCAATGGTGCCCAAGCCGAGCCAGTACCTGTCTGGAATCATACGCCCTTTCGCCCAGTCCATACCCCAGAGTGAGTACACAAGTGCATGTTTTGTACAGGACTGTTTTTACACTTGACCTCCTCGTGTACAATGTGTACACATTTCACATTTCATTTAATATCTGTACTCTTTTACATTCTTGTGTAATCTTTGTACATATCGCGCATCCCCTGGTAACAGTTGTACACTTTTTACATTCTCACGACATACATATTTTTACACTTTTTGTAATAACTTTACACATTTCACACCCTCGTGCTGTGAACGTGCGTACACAATTCACATTCAAATTTAATTTCGTACACATTTCCCGCTCACGTATATTAACATATAATTTGTACACATAATCTCTTTCTCGTATAAATGCTGCACACCTTTATGATATGTACATTCTTATGTAATACTTGGACCCATTTCATATCACCCCTACGCGTGTTGAATGGTACACGTTATTTTTCAACAACAAAAATAATCCTACTAAGTATATTAAGGTAAGACTATGTGTGTAGTACTACTAAGACCAATTGAGCTGTTGACTTGATAGAGAGAAAACGCAATATCATAAACACACTTTATGATGTTTCCTCTTCGTTTACTGTATCTTTACGACACGTCTTCTCATAAAGTCACGCCGTTACAGCTGTACGACAGCTGGTGCTGGTGACAAAAACTAAACAGCCCCACTCCTGTATTACCTTTCGTACACCTTTCCTACACCTTTCCTTTTCCGCTCACACACCTTTCCCTTTCCTATTACACACATCTCCCTTTACGCTCACACACCTTTCCTTTTCCTATTACACACCTTTCCCTTTCCTCTCACACACCTTTCTCTTCCCTCTCACACACCTTTCTCTTTCCTCTCACACACCTTTCCCCTCACACCCAGCTATTTCTGTTTAGTTAACAGCGTTACCCCCAAAATGGTGGTCCGCGGACCGCGGTATCGGTCCATAAGCTTCATGTTGCCAGCCCGCAAATCATGAATATATTTTATAGTCAAATTAAAAAAAAATAAAAATAATAAGATATAATGAATATTTATCTGGACACCGGTCCGTGGAAGAATTTCGAAAAGTGTCCGGCGGTCCGTCAAACTGAAAAGTTTGGGGAAAACCTGTAATTAGATTGTAGGTGCATGATGTGGTTGACAAAAAAAACCTGTTAGTAGATTGTAGGTGATGTGGTTGACAAAAAAAAGCATGTTAGTAGATTGTAGGTGATGTGGTTGACAAAAAAAACCTTTAGTAGATTGCAGGTGATGTGGTTGACAAAAAAAACGCTTTAGTAGATTGCAGGTGATGTGGTTGACAAAAAAAACGCTTTAGTAGATTGCAGGTGATGTGGTTGACAAAAAAAACCTTTAGTAGATTGCAGGTGATGTGGTTGACAAAAAAAACCTTTAGTAGATTGCAGGTGATGTGGTTGACAAAAAAAACGCTTTAGTAGATTGTAGGTGATGTGGTTGACAAAAAAAACGCTTTAGTAGATTGCAGGTGATGTGGTTGACAAAAAAAACGCTTTAGTAGATTGCAGGTGATGTGGTTGACAAAAAAAACGCTTTAGTAGATTGCAGGTGATGTGGTTGACAAAAAAAACCTTTAGTAGATTGCAGGTGATGTTGTTGACAAAAAAAACGCTTTAGTAGATTGCAGGTGATGTGGTTGACAAAAAAAACGCTTTAGTAGATTGCAGGTGATGTGGTTGACAAAAAAAACGCTTTAGTAGATTGCAGGTGATGTGGTTGACAAAAAAAACGCTTTAGTAGATTGCAGGTGATGTGGTTGACAAAAAAAACCTTTAGTAGATTGCAGGTGATGTGGTTGACAAAAAAACCCTTTAGTAGATTGCAGGTGATGTGGTTGACAAAAAAAACCTTTAGTAGATTGCAGGTGATGTGGTTGACAAAAAAAACGCTTTAGTAGATTGCAGGTGATGTTGTTGACAAAAAAAACCTTTAGTAGATTGCAGGTGATGTGGTTGACAAAAAAAACGCTTTAGTAGATTGCAGGTGATGTGGTTGACAAAAAAAACGCTTTAGTAGATTGCAGGTGATGTGGTTGACAAAAAAAACCTTTAGTAGATTGCAGGTGATGTGGTTGACAAAAAAAACCTTTAGTAGATTGCAGGTGATGTGGTTGACAAAAAAAACCTTTAGTAGATTGCAGGTGATGTGGTTGACAAAAAAACGCTTTAGTAGATTGCAGGTGATGTTGTTGACAAAAAAAACCTTTAGTAGATTGCAGGTGATGTGGTTGACAAAAAAGCATGTTAGTAGATTGTAGGTGATGTGGTTGACAAAAAAAACATGTAAGTAGATTGTAGGTGATGTGGTTGACAAAAAAAACCTGTTAGTAGATTGTAGGTGATGTGGTTGACAAAAAAAACGCTTTAGTAGATTGCAGGTGATGTGGTTGACAAAAAAGCATGTTAGTAGATTGTAGGTGATGTGGTTGACAAAAAAAACATGTAAGTAGATTGTAGGTGATGTGGTTGACAAAAAACATGTAAGTAGATTGCAGGTGATGTGGTTGACAAAAAACATGTAAGTAGATTGTAGGTGATGTGGTTGTCAATAAAACTTGTTATTAGATTGCAGGTGATGTGGTTGTCAAAAAAAAAACAACCTGTTAGTAGATTGTAGGTGATGTGGTTGACAAAAAAAACCAACCTGTTAGTAGATTGTAGGAGATGTGGTTGACAAAAAAAACCAACCTGTTAATAGATTGTAGGTGACGTGGTTGACAAACAAGACTGTTAGTAGATTGTAGGTGATGTGATTGACAAAAAAAAACAACCTGTTAGTAGATTGTAGGTGATGTGGTTGACAAAAAAACATGTAAGTAGATTGTAGGTGATGTCGTTGTCAATAAAACTTGTTAGTAGATTGCAGGTGATGTGGTTGTCAAAAAAGCCTGTTAGTAGATTGTAGGTGATGTGATTGACAAAAAAAAACAACCTGTTAGTAGATTGTAGGTGATGTGGTTGTCAAAAAAACATGTTAGTAGATTGTAGGTGATGTGGTTGTCAAAAAAACATGTTAGTAGATTGTAGGTGATGTCGTTGTCAATAAAACTTGTTAGTAGATTGCAGGTGATGTGGTTGACAAAAAAAACAACCTGTTAGTAGATTGTAGGTGATGTGGTTGACAAAAAAACATGTTAGTAGATTGTAGGTGATGTGGTTGTCAAAAAAAAAAAACAACCTGTTAGTAGATTGTAGGTGATGTGGTTGACAAAAAAAACCAACCTGTTAGTAGATTGTAGGAGATGTGGTTGACAAAAAAAACCAACCTGTTAATAGATTGTAGGTGACGTGGTTGACAAACAAGACTGTAGAATTCCCCACCACTGATTTACATATGGCAGCTGAACATTCCTTATAAGTTTAACAAATCCAAGTTTAGCATGCTCCGGGTTACCCTAACCTCTCCCCAACACACAAACACACACACACACAAACATATGTCCACTCCTAAACAAAGAAATTTTTTTGTAAAGCTTAGCCCCTGTCAGGCCTTTGTGGCCAAACACATTATGAATTAATCCGAGTTTTTTTTTTTGTTTAGCGCTAACTTTTAAAACAAAATTTTTAATGTAAAGAAAACAAACAAAACACTCGTTCTGTTTGTCTTTATCAGCCCCCACTACAAACCCCCCCCCACCTCCATCCTCCCAACCCTCCCACACGTCCACCTCTATCCTCCTAAACCCTCCCACACCTCCACCTCTATCCTCCTAAACCCTCTCACACCTCCACCTCTATCCTCCTAAACCCTCCCACACCTCCACCTCTATCCTCCTAAACCCTCCCACACCTCCACCTCTATCCTATAAACCCTCCCACACCCCCACCTCTATTTCCTAAATCCACCCACACATCATCTTCTATCCCCCAAATCCACCCACACCTCATCTTCTATCATCCCTACCCTCCCCCACCTCTATCCCCCAACCCTTTCCCTGGGAACAATCGAGTACAAATTAAAATCTCCCCTCACCGCGATGATACACCGTGCGAATTTTATGAGGCGATTTCAATTTTGCCCCCCCCCCCCCCCCACCCCCGGACACGACGTGATCTACTATTGTGCACTTTCAAATAACTTCTCGCCCATAATGTGCAGTTTAACGGCGATTTAACGGCCGGACCAAATGTGATTCTTGATTGGGTCCGTCCCACAATCCCACTTCGTGTCGGCGGTCTGGTCGATACCTGGACCCCGGGGGAGGGGGTGGGCGTGCCCGCTTGTCAGGGTTAGCCTAATTTACTTACTTGATAACGAGGTGTTGCTGGGTAGTCACATGTGACACGTAAGATGAAGAAATTCGGCCTCTTGTTCCCCCCCCCCCTCTTACACACACACATCTCCCCCTCTCTCTCAACCCCCCCCCCCCCCAACCCCCGCTCCTTTTTGTCCTAACTCTTGGGGTCGACACAATGTTGAAATCAGTGATTTTGCAGTGGGATAACATAGCTGATAGAGGAGTGGAAGGCAACATAGCTGGTAGTAGAGTGGAAGGCAACATAGCTGGTAGTAGAGTGGAAGGCAGCATAGCTGGTAGAAGTGTGGAAGGCAGCAGAGCTGGTAGTAGAGTGGAAGGCAGCATAGCTGGTAGTAGAGTGGAAGGCAGCATAGCTGGTAGTAGAGTGGAAGGCAACATAGCTGGTAGAAGAGTGGAAGGCAACATAGCTGGTAGTAGAGTGGAAGGCAACTTAGCTGGTAGAAGAGTGGAAGGCAACATAGTATTTATATATTTTGAAAAAAAAAGAATTATAGAAAAGTTTTTAAACATACAGAAAAACATATTTTATAACAGTTTTTTTTTAGCTCTGAGCGGTAAGAAATTTTACCAGCTCCAGCTCCACTCTAGCTCCGAAAGACCCTGATCCAGACATCCTAGCTCCAGCATGGAGCTCCGACCCCAATACTTGGTAGAAAATAATTCATTGACTTATATAGCTCGAGATTTTGGACAGTAAAATCAATTTTTTTTAAATGTACGTCTTTAATATTTAAGTTTTTGTTCAGGGTGAGAAACTCGTTGAGACCTTAAAAAATAATCTTTATGTTCTGCTAGTCAAGTCTTTTGTAATGAGATGTACTCCATTAAAGATGTGATTATTGTGCGCACATGGTGTTAAGTAGATTGGTATATATTTGGGGGGTGAGGGAGAGAGAGGAAGAGAGAGAGAGAGGGGGGAGAGGAGGAGGAGAGGGGAGAGAGAGATAAAATGAGAGAGAGCGGGTGGGAGATAGAGAGGAGGGGGGAGAGAGAGCGAGGGAGAGAGATAGAGAGAGAGAGAGATAAAGAGATAAAGAGAAGGAGAGAGATAAAGGGAGGGGGAGAGAGAGAGCGAGAGAGAGAGCGAGAGAGAGAGCGAGAGAGAGAGCGAGAGAGAGAGCGAGAGAGAGGAAGAGAGAGAGAGCAGGAGAGGGGAGAGAGATATATAGTAAGAGAGAGGGGGAGAGATAGAGAGAGTGGGAGAGACCGATATATAGAGAAAGAGGGAGAGGGAGAGAGAGCGAGGGAGAGATAGAGAGTGATAGAGACAGAGAGAGGGATAGAGAGAGAGATAGCAAGAGAAAGGGCGGAAGAGAGAGACAGTGAGAGAGCGAGAGAGGGGGTGAGCAAGAGGGAGAGGGAGCGAGAGAGAGAGAAAGTGGAGAGGGATAGAGAGAGTGAGAGAGAGGGAGAGGGGTATTGCTGACCTTACTGGACACTCAATGCTCAATAAAGGCTGTTGTTGTTGTGTTTGTAATTGTGTTTATTGTAAATAAACAAATTAATTGTTGATATTTATTTTAGAATTGTCAGAACAGTTATTTCGCTTCTAAACTTTTTTTTTTTCACTAGACCGTTTGATCGCGATGGCTACGCGTCTAATTTAAATGTTTCTTATGTCCTGTAAGTTGTTTTTTTTTTTTTTTTTTTTTTCCTTAATTCTGACGTCATTGCTAATATTTTACCGACATCAAAAACGATTGTCACAATAATCGTGTCAGTAGTGACTTGTTATTTTTTTGTTTTTTGTTGTTTTTTTTTTGTTTTTTTTTTTTAAACGTGTCTTTAAAACATTAAATCCAAAACAGTCCTGTCCAAAACAGTCCTGTCCAAAACAGTCCTGTCCAAAACAGTCCAGTCCAAAACAGTTCTGTCCACACCAAAAAAATGGAAATCAAAATTCTTCGGACCAAATTCTAGTCGAGCTGAACAAACTGTAACACGAAATCGTCTTCGAACAAACATAAGTTCATCTTCGCGTGTACTGAACTCATTAATTATGTTAATCTATGTGCGCTCCTGTTGACGATAGTTGATTGCTGTTTGCTGATTGCTGTTTGCTGTTTGCTGTTTTAAAGAGTGGGCGCATATTTTAAATAAATATCAAACATGGTGGGAAGTTGGGGAAAGGGGGGGGGGCGAGAATAAATTGGGATTTTAGATTTTACTTTAAAGGCGGCATAATTTTCTCACTTGAAATAAATCAATGTTGTTTTTTTTTTTTTTTTAATCTACTGATCTGATGTGTGTGAGTAATTGTGTTTGTGATGCCGAGGGAAGTGGTGGGGGGGGGGGATGAACTACCCCCCCCCCCCCACTCTTATTTTCCCTTTTTCCAAAAAAAATAATTTAACAAAAATTAGGTTATTCTGAAAATTTTTTAAAAATTGAAGAAATAAAACGAAATAATTATTTACCTTTTTCTTTAAAAATTTTTATTTCAATATTTAAGTTCATTTCAACGGCATAAAATAAAGATGTGATTTAATGGCTGATTTGCCTGGCGGCGTATCTTGTCAGTGAATATCACCGTGTCTGATTAAAACCAAAAACATCAACAACAGAACGAACACAATAAACCAGGAGATCGGTCTATTAGACGTGACGCCCCAGGGGCGAACAACGAGAGTGCTGAAGATGTACGGACGCTCTGAAAGTTGGTGTCTTAGCCTCCATGGCGGTTGGTGTTATGTATAGCCGCCATAGCAGTTGGTGTTATGTATAGCCGCCATAGCAGTTGGTTTCTGTATTTCCGCCATGACAGGTGGTGTCTGTATTTCCGCCATGACAGGTGGTGTCTGTATTTCCGCCATGACAGGTGGTGTCTGTATTTCCGCCATGGCAGGTGGTGTCTGTATTTCCGCCATGGCAGGTGGTGTCTGTATTTCCGACATGACAGGTGGTGTCTGTATTGCCCGTCATAAAAGTTGGTGTCTGTATTGCCGCCATGACAGTTGGTGTCTGTATTGCCCGTCATAAAAGTTGGTGTCTGTATTGCCGCCATGACACTTGGTGTCTGTATTGCCCGTCATAAAAGTTGGTGTCTGTATTGCCGCCAAGACAGTTGGTGTCTGTATTGCTGCCATGGCAGTTGGTGTCTGTATTGCCCGTCATAAAAGTTGGTGTCTGTATTGCCGCCAAGACAGTTGGTGTCTGTATTGCCGCCAAGACAGTTGGTGTCTGTATTGCGGCCAAGACAGTTGGTGTCTGTATTGCCGCCAAGACAGTTGGTGTATGCCTAAACAATCTATCAAGTGTTACACCCTATACAGATTCTAGATTATATATGTTTAAATGATGAAGATTTGTTTGTATAACCTTGCCCCTTCCCCCACCCCCCATCTTTCCATGACCAAGTTTCTCAGTTACGCCCAATCATCCCACATGCAAACATTTCTCATCTCGTCTGCTTTTTGGTACAGCATGACGTGTCATTAATCACGAGATATCATTTTACCCTCCGCACCCCACCTCTGCAGCCTCGTTCTTGTGTTCTACAATAGCCGCCATATTTTCTGTATTCCAAAGTGCATGTTTTATCCATTGGATCTCAGGGTGCGCAGTACGTGTGTTGGGAGGTAGGGGGGATGGGGGCACATGGAAGCACGGGGAGCTGAAGCGAGGGGGGGGGGCGCCCTCATCTTACAATTCCCCATTAAAAACTACAATTAAACTTTCTAACCGACAGTTAAGGACTGACAACAACACACACACACACACACACACACACACACACACACACATCGTTTTTAATCACGCTCTGCAAATTAAAGTACAAGGCTGAGTTCAAAAAAAATTAAAGGGATTCGTGGCGTTTCTACGTCTGTCCCGGGATACTTTGGGATATGGGGTTAGGCGTTAGGGCTAGGACAATGGTCATAAAACATTGAATTACAATATTATCTCACACAAGTTGGCATGGGAGAGCGATCATCGAGACGCCACAATAAAGGGAGAGCATCGCTGGCGAGGAAGAGCGCATGGTGTCAGAAAAAAGGGGGAGGGTATCGAATACAAATAAAAAACGCTTCGGTCTGGTAGATGATTAAAATAATCTTGCCGGAGGCGATAGTCATCTCACCTAAGCCAGATCAAGGAAGGGAATTCAATCTTGCCCGCCATCTTGATATGTATCCCCCTTCCCCCCCCCCCCCCCCCCCCCCCCCCGCGCAATCAGGGGCGTTTAATCCAACAAAACTTTGAAAAGAATTCAAAAGAAGAAAGAAAAGCCATCCGTTTTCATTTCATCTCCTGTGGTGAATTGTGGTGAATTGTGGTGATCTGTGGTGAATTGTAGGGAATTGTGGAGATCTGTGGTGAATTGTGGTAAACTGTGGTGGTGAGTCTTAAATAGGACATCGCTGGTGATGTTTTGTGTTAATAAAGATGACGCGAGCACACACGACACACACGTTGACAAAGTTGGCGGTCCATGAATTTTTACACTCTTAAAAATGGACACGATCGGTCCTCAAACAGCGTAAACAGCAACACACTACTCTTCAGACCAGGGAGACTGAGCAGATAGCTGGACCAGATACAGGGCAGATAGCTGGACCAGATACAGGGCAGATAGCTGGACCAGATACAGGGCAGATAGCTGGACCAGATACAGGGCAGATAGCTGGACCAGATACAGGGCAGATAGCTGGACCAGATACAGGGCAGATAGCTGGACCAGATACAGGGCAGATAGCTGGACCAGATACAGGGTAGATAGCTGGACCAGATACATGGCAGATAGCTGGACCAGATACAGGGTAGATAGCTGGACCAGATACAGGGCAGATAGCTGGACCAGATACAGGGCAGATAGCTGGACCAGATACAGGGCAGATAGCTGGGCCAGATACAGGGCATATAGCTGGACCAGATAAAGGGCATATAGCTGGACCAGAAAAAAGGCATATAGCTGGACCAGATAAAGGGCATATAGCTGGGCCAGATACAGGGCATATAGCTGGACCAGATAAATGGCATATAGCTGGACCAGAAAAAGGGCATATAGCTGGACCAGATACATAAGGCAGATAGATGGACCAGACACAGGGCATATAACTGGACCAGATACAGGGCAGATAGATGGACCAGGAAAAAGGCAGATAGCTGAACCAGAAATAGGGCAGATAGCTGGACGTAATACCAGAAACGGGAAGATATATGGACCGCAAAAGGGGCAGATAGCTGTACCAGACAAAGGGCAGATAGATGTCAATAGATACATGGACAGACATGAGAAAATGTTAGAACCGTAGTGGGCAGCTCGGCACTAACTCACAACAAAGTGAAGGATTCTCAAACGTCTGCCCCACAGAACCTCATCCTCCCCGCTTCTTCTCAAACGTTATACACCCTTAACTTCATGGGGTGCGCGGTGATCCGTAACCATCTGAAATCAAACGATCACCCTATTGGATTAGATTGGATTGGATGATCCACTATTTAAGACACAACTTTTCCCAAGAATCGCCACATCGAGGTCACATCAAGGTCACATCGAGGTCACATCAAGGTCACATCGAGGTCACATCGAGGTCACATCGAGGCCACATCGAGGTCACATCGAGGTCACATCGAGGTCCGACTCTCGCATAGAAGCGCAGCCAGCATCTCCGAGAAATACTTTCGCGAGATCTCGTCGTCTGCACTCATGCGAGATCTCGTCGCCTGCACTCATGCGAGATCTCGTCGCCTGCACTCATGCGAGATCTCGTCGTCTGCACTCATGCGAGATCTCGTCGCCTGCACTCACGCGAGATCTCGTCGCCTGCACTCACGCGAGATCTCGTCGCTTGCACTCAGAGAAACCAATAATATTTAGGTTCACATCTTTTTATTTCTTAAGGCCGCTATAAATATGGTTTATTTAATATTTGGTTTACAATTGGATAGCAACCTATCTCTCTTTCTCTCTCTCTCTCTCTCTCTCTCTCTCTCTCTCTCTCTCTCTCTCTCTCTCTCTCTCCCTGGGGTCGTTCCCCGCGGGACAACTCGTTTGGTCATATCAGTGAATAAACCTAGTGGCGAGGGAAATATTATCATAACACAAGTTTCACCGTGAGCCTCCCCCGCGCCCACCCCTCTGATAAATTTGACCCTGTCAGGCAGAGAAGTCCGAGCCAAAAGGAAAGACTCCTTCACGATGGATTACCGCCACCCCCACCCCCCCACCCCCACTTTTTTATAATGTATATTATATATATACAAAAATATTTAGATCTCCCCCCCCCCCCCGATAAGCCCCATCCCTTATACACATCAATAAAAGCCAACAAGCAACTGCGACCAGGATTGCAACGAGTCTGCGGAGAGCTCGTAAATTTTCTTGTATTTACTACACGAGATTTATGAGGCAGTCTCAGCCCCTCGCCGTGAGCACGGGAAGGGTTAGGGGGTGGGGCGACTCTGGCACGTGCCACTCATATTTTTTTTATACCATTTATCCCGACCCCCTCGGGGCCCCGGTGAATCTCTCCCACGCAGACCGGGAGATGGCCGAACACTCTCGCGGACACACCGTCATCCGCGAGTCATCGGCACCTTTCATCATCCTTATCTTTGTCGCCGTCAACGCCCCGGCGTCATTAACGGTATCAAACCAACAACATCGCCGCCATTTTAACACAATGATATAGTTTTGTACCGCCGCACAGCCTACGCTCCTCCTTGGGATTTCAAAACCGCTTTTCCTCCTTCATCGAGCTTTTCTCACTTTCCCAAAAACTCGCGAGTACGACACGTCTAACGTCATATAGTCTGTGCCGCCAGTCGGTCGGCGGGTCAACTCCGCCATGATGGAATTCTTACAATAGACGACAGTGACAGTGGTAATAACATGAACATCTTTTGTTGTTATTTTGTTATTTATAGCAGTGGTCCGCTGTTGCTTATAAAGGTGCCATGACATATGTATTGCATGTCCATAGGTTTCGTAGACAAAAAACACACGAGACCAGCTGGAACACTGCTGACTATATCCAAATCAAAAAAAAATTATTAGTGTCTCATTGTGTAATTGTGCATGAAAACGAGATGGACTAAAGTAAAGATGGCGCCAAAGCAACAACAGCACACACAAAAGTGGACGGAGGGAGGTCGGGGTAATTGCTATTGAAATTGGGAACTACTCATTCCCCAACCCCCACACCCTACCCCCTACCCAAAAATCCCTTCTTTCTCTTCGAAAAAAAATTGACCTTAACTCAATTTACATCTCCGTACCGGTCAGTCCAGGTATTTTTTTTTTTACCTTAGTTAAAAGGCACCCCTAACTCCTGATCCATCCACCACAGTATGAGGACCCCCTCGGCCTTTAAATTATACCCTAAACCAACCAGGAGCCGGGTTTCCTGTGAAACTTAAACATTCAGACGGGCGATAGCCGAGGGGATGAAATATGAAAAACTACCGGGCCATACGGTTTTATCGGCGGGCTACACTTTGCAGTTTTATTGATGAAACTCGCTATCGCACGGCTCCGTCGCTATCCGAGCCGGTGGTGGAGGGTCGCATTAAATGTTATACACCTATCACGATAACAACGGAGCGGAGTTATTATCCACCAAAAAAAAAAAAAACTAACAATCAAACATCACCCACCCACGCTTGCACGCACGCACGCATGCAAGCAAGCATCCCTCCCCCCCCCCTTTCCCAAATCCTCCACACATACACACACCCCTGATGCAAACCGCTCGTGGGATTTTTGGAATCAGTGTTAGAATTGTGGGTAGATATTAAATTTTTGGGATTGAGACTCGATAATTGACGGGCAAAAGATTGTTTCATTAAATCGATAATGCGCCTATGGACTCAAATGACGTGTGCTGTATCGTGAATATACGGCATTGTGAACTACTGCAGGTCATTTGTAATATTGGAGGAAGTATAAAATATTGTAGGACACAGCAAATGTACGATGTATGAAATAATAATAAAGTTCATTTGAAAAACACGCTTCATCACTAACTAAGACTCGAAGCGTGGTACAAATACAACACACAAAAATACAAAATATACACGCAAGCTAATGGAAAATACAAGGCAATATACATCGAGGAATATGATCAAGCTCCTTGGAGACAAGGCGGTAGACTGCATCACCCAAACCAGGAATATGAAAATGTGTTGGACATATGAAATAAATTAGTAAGCATGACATGATGTAGGACATATGAGATGATGTAGGACATATGAAATGATGTAGGACACATGAAATGATGTAGGACATATGAAATGATGTAGGGCATATGAAACAATGCAGGACATATGAAATGATGTAGGACATATGAAATGATGTAGGACATATGAAATGGTGTAGGACATATGAAATGGTGTAGGACATATGAAATGGTGTAGGACATATGAAATGATGTAGGACATATGAAATGGTGTAGGACATATGAAATGATGTAGGACATATGAAATGGTGTAGGACATATGAAATGGTGTAGGACATATGAAATGGTGTAGGACATATGAAATGGTGTAGGACATATGAAATGGTTTAGGACATATGAAATGGTGTAGGACATTGAAATTATATACGACATATAGGAAATAATGTATTCTATATCAGTCGCATACGGCATTATTAGACATAGCGTATGACATGTGAACTACTGCAGGACATGTGTTATAGTGTAGGACACATTTAGGACATGACATATGAAATAATTTACGATGTTTAAAACAATGTAGGACATATACAGTAATGTAGGACATATAAAGTAATGTAGGACATATGAAATAATTTAAGACTCGTGAAATCATTTAGGTATTTGAACTAATGTAGGACCTGAAATAATGTTGGTCACATGAAATATGGTAGGCCGTGTGCAATAATGTAAAGGACATATGAAATACTGACATATGAAATACTGACATATGAAATACTGACATATGAAATACTGACATATGAAATACTGACATATGAAATACTGACATGAAATACTGACATATGAAATACTGACATATGAAATACTGACATATGAAATACTGACATATGAAATACTGACATATGAAATACTGTAGGCAGTAAGTGATTGGCGTGTCATTCACCTTCCTTTCCAACTTGCCCATATCTTGTTATACCATTTTTTCTTCATAAATTGCTTGTCTTCAATCGAAACATGGCGAAACAAAAATAATAGTTTTAAAAAATGAAGCAGTTACATTCTTGTTTAACGGTGTCTAGCTCAGCGGTTCTCAACCTGTGGATCGCGACCCCTTTGGAGGTCGAACGATACTTTATCGGGGATCGCCTACATAAGACTATCGGAAAACGCAGTTATGAAGTGACAACGAAAATCAGTTTGTTGTTGGGGGTTCGCCACAACACGAGGAACTGTATTAGTAGGGTCGCGGCATTAGAAAGGTTGAGAACCACTGGTCTAACTAAACGTTCTCGTCAGGGGACAAATAAAAAAATAATAACAATAATAGCAATATGATTAACTATTGTAAATGATCAAATTATCTCTCCTGTTAAACATATGGGAATATGTCCACAAAAAAAAACACTTAAAATATGTTTTTATTTTTACATTAAAAACACAAGTTAATGGGGCACGGATGAAAACAGATCTGTTTCATTGAGAAGAAAGAAAACAGATCTGTTTCACTGAGCAGGAAGAAAACAGAACTGTTTCACTGAGAAGAAGGGAAACAGAACTGTTTCATTGAGAAGAAAGAAAACAGACCTGTTTCATTGAGAAGAAAGAAAACAGACCTGTTTCATTGAGAAGAAAGAAAACAGAACTGTTTCACTGAGAAGAAAGGAAACATCACTGTTTCATTGAGAAGAAAGAAAACAGATCTGTTTCACTGAGCAGAAAGAAAACAGAACTGTTTCACTGAGAAGAAAGAAAACAGAACTGTTTCATTGAGAAGAAAGAAAACAGACATGTTTCATTGAGAAGAAAGAAAACAGACCTGTTTCATTGAGAAGAAATAAAACAGAACTGTTTCATTGAGAAGAAAGAAAACAGAACTGTTTCATTGAGAAGAAAGAAAACAGAACTGTTTCATTGAGAAGAAAGAAAACAGAACTGTTTCACTGAGAAGAAAGGAAACATCACTGTTTCATTGAGAAGAAAGAAAACAGACATGTTTCATTGAGAAGAAAGAAAACAGACCTGTTTCATTGAGAAGAAAGAAAACAGACATGTTTCATTGAGAAGAAAGAAAACATATCTGTTTCATTGAGAAGAAAGAAAGTAAACACAAGGGGATTGGTGCCAATCAGCCGAGGAAAAAGGTGTGGTGGGGGGGGGGTAAAATAAAATTAAGTTTTCTTATTGGTGTGATGAGATCGTAGGTGGTGGGTGGTGATGGAAGAGGGGGAGGCGGTGGGGATGGGTGCATCATATCATAGGTCACATCCTCTCCGTACTGGAGATCTCGGCAATAAAACGAGATAAATGTGAGATGAGAACCAAGCGATGAATCCTAGAAATGTACTCACGCGGGGGAGTGCGGGGGAGGGGTAGCGGGGGACTGACAGAGGAAGTGACGTAGTAGATATGTTTCTCAAGACGCGCTGTAGGCACACACTACTTAATGGTCGTGCTTTTCCTTCTCCCCTCCCACTTCACACGCAGCAATCTCATGGCAAGCGAGCCGCACTAGAAAACGCGATTCCACATCGGTGACTTCATGGATCCAGTTTCTTTATTGGACAACGCGAAAGTTGGGATTAACTTTTGAGTGTTTTTTTAAACTCTCGCCGAGTTGAAAATATGTCGATGGCTGGGGTTAACTTTATTAGTATAAATATGGGTACAGTGCTTATAGATTTATATTTCTGTCTGTCCGTGTCTCTCTCTCTCTCTCTCTCTCTCTCTCTCTCTCTCTCTTTCTCTCTCTCTCTTTCTCTGTCAGTGTCTTTATGTCTTTTACGGTTTTTTCTATCTATGTCTATCTTTCTCTTAGTGTCACTCTAATAGCCTCGCTCTCTTTCTTTCCTCTCTCTTTTTTTCTCGTTCTCTTTCTCTCTCCCTTTCTATTTCCCTTTCTCTATCTCTCCCCACCCCCCCTCTCTCTCTTTTTTCTTCTTTTCTCATCTTGTTAAGATTGCCCCTTTCTGTTCGTCTGTACAGCAACTGTCACTACGATCGCCACTGGCTGTTGTCCTGTCCAGTAGTTAAAGTTTATATCGTTTCATCCATACGAGCTGTACGTTAGGCGTAATAACCCTAAATTGTATGATACATTATTTTGTTTTAAATAATTTAAAATATTTGAATATGTCCAGAAAAAATACTTAAATAATTTTTAAAAATAAAAAAAAAAAAAAATTGATTCTGATGTTTACCTTTCTATGTTCTTATTATTCTAAAATTTGGATTCCTTTACCATAATCTGTGTTTACGTGGAAATAGTTAAACTAGCTCCTTTCTTGGAAATATTTACATTAATTCCTTTTGACGTACATCGTGAACAATGTAATGTTGATTATGTGTCGTGATATATTGAACGTGGTTCGATTTGTAATCAATATCTAAACACGCCCTCGCGTGATCGTCTGTGGATAAATCATGATTAACTTTATAGATAATTATATTCCACATGTGGATTTTTGTATTTAAAAAGAGTACGTTTTTTTTCTTTACCTTGCAAAATGCTGAGTGACTCTGTCAGATACTGCCATGTGTTATTCATCGAGATAAGTTCATTCATGATATAGAGGATATAGATAATAAAAAGAATGTAGATGATATAGAGAATGTAGAGAATATAGAGTGTTTGGAGGACATGCAGGATATTGGATTTAGGATATAGAGAGTTGTACATTTAGTGCAATAAATATATTATATAAAAGGGGGGGGGGAATTCTGTTTCAGTTCGTTCACATCCAAGTTTACTGCATTACATTCGATAATCCTTTTTTTACGAGACATCAAGAGCATCTTGGGAGATTTATTTAAGGCTATAGAATTCATTCATCGTAAAGAAAATTCACTTTAATTGAAAAGTGTTTATGTAATAATATATGTAATAATATCTGTAATAATATATGTAATAATATCTGTAAAGAAAATGAGTGGTATACCAGTGTTTATGTACTCCAGCTCCCATACAATCACAGTGTGTCTCTACTCCGGCCCCAAGTGATTCCCATTCAATCACAGTGTGTCTCTACTCCGGCCCCCAGTGATTCCAATACAATCACAATGCGTCTCTACTCCGGCCCCCAGTGATTCCCATAAAGTCACAGTGTGTCTCTGCTCCGGCCCTCAATCATACAATCGCAGTATGTTCTATAACGTGAAGTATTATAAATAAGTGCCCAAAAGAACATTTCTTGGACAAGACGAGGATGCATTACAAGCCAAAGACGAAGCTCCTGTCTGCCTGTAAGACTTGATCAACTAGTGTCTTATGTTCCTGTCTTGTCTGTAAGACTTGATCAACTAGTGTCTTATGTTCTTGTCTGCATGTGTCTGGTCTGGCCACGTAAGATCTGACCATTACAGATAGCATTATAGGATGAAAACATTTATTTTTTAATTTGTACACGGTGACGCCTGTATGACGCATGTATGACGCATGTATGACGCATGTATGACGCATGTATGACGCATGTATGACGCGACTGCACTAGCCCTTGATTGACCGCTGTGTCCCCACCCACACCACCGCTGAGTTCTTGTTTCAAAAAAAGCGTATAGAGTCAGATGAGTCGCTGACAGATGAGTCGCTGACAGTTGAGTCGCTGACAGATGAGTCGCTGACAGAGGAGTCGCTGACAGTTGAGTCACGGACAGAGGAGTCGCTGACAGAGAGTCGGTAACAGATGAGTCGCTGACAGATGAGTCGCTGACAGAGGAATCGCAGACAGATGAGTCGCTGACAGATGAGTCGCTGACAGAGGAGTCGCTGACAGATGAGTCTTTGACAGAGGAGTCGTGGACAGAGGAGTCGTTGACAGAGGAGTCGCTGACAGAGGAGTCGTTGACAGAGGAGTCGTTGACAGAGGAGTCGTGGAGAGAGGAATCGGAGGACGAAGATTAATCCTTTTTTTAAAAAACCTATTAATTTTTTTTTTAAAGGGACATGTAAAAATAGGGGGGGGGGGTTTAATGTGTATTTCTGTTAAAGTTATTTAAAATAAGCTGTCTCTTTCTCTCTCTATATATACATATATATATACATATATATATATATATTTATTTATTTATTTATTTATATATAACACCATTTATATGAGCGAGAGACTCAATGCACATTTGTTCACCTGCAGCCAAAAATCAAGTTTGAGAATGACTGTCTGGGGGGGGGGGGGGGGAGAGAAACCTCCAACATCTAAACGCTACGAATGCACCGTGCACCATCCACCGTGCACCATCCACCGTGCACCATCCACCATGCACCATCCACCGTGCACCACGCAGCATAGCTTACTAATGTTGATTTACGAGCTAAGACAGTGGTCGGAGATACTCCCCCCCCCCCCCAGGTCAAACGAATCAATATATTTAACACACACGCGTCTGCTGGGCAGCAGGTGTTTGGGTTTAAGGTACGCTCACTTGGAAATCTTATCTATGATTTCAATTAATAGCTGTGCATATTTGTTGGGGGCAATTTCAAGTTTTAGAATCTGTATCGATTGATTTTGTGTGTGTGTGTGTGTGGGGGGGGGGGTTAACTTCCGATTTATGGATAGCCGGGTAGGTATCAGGGCGACCTGCGTGGGTTTGAAAATCTTACGTCTTAGTTAGTGTTTTCCAATATGTGTTTTTGACAAAAGCGACTTCTAGCTTAAAACATAAAAACCATTTTTCACAGAGCAGATTACGGCCCCTAAGGCAAGATTTACATTAAATGTATAACTTTTTTACACATATATAACAATGGCCTGGTATTATATTGCGTTTGACACAGATTTTAGATGATCGTTTCGTGTGTGTGTGTGTTTGGGTGGGGGGAAAAAAAGGGGCGGGGGGGTCCGTTTTATTGTAATTAATGAATATACATATGTTTTGTTTTATTTCATTAATGTATGTTAATTAATTTTTTAAGTTCACGATTATGCTTGTTAAATTGTATGTACAGCGTGGTGAGCCATAGAAAACCACTAATAATAATAATAATAATAATAATAATAATAATAAGTTTTTACCGTTTTTACGTGTTCCGTTAGCACAAGAAGGCTTTTGATCGATACATTATTTGGTCTTCTTTGATAATGTTTGTCTTTTTTTTTCTCACACATTCCCATTAGCGTGTCTCTTCAAAGTTCACCAACAGTATAGCGTGTAGCAAAGCTTATCCGCAGAGCTAAGACAACACATTCAAATCTTGAACTCATTCACTCACTTCACGGGCGCACGTACGACGCAAGTGTTCTGCAACACTGAATGGCTTAGGAGTTAAAGTCTCAATCGGTAGTTGTTTGTTTTTTGGTTTTTTTTTCTAAACAAATCACCAACTTTCCTTGTGTAAGTAAACACCGAAATTCTAAAATATAAAGAGGAAAAATAATAACATAAATCGAATCGGCCATTTTTGTGCAGACGACTCTCATCAAACACACCCAGGGGCGTAGGAAGGGGGTGCGGAGGGGGCAGTCCGGCCCCTAGCAGGTCCTAGTTTTCATTATCTTGAGGGGGTGGCATTTTCGGCAAAATGCAGGGGGTATCTTTCGTGGAAGGGGGGGGGGCGGCATAAATCTTTTCCTGCCCCGGGCGGCATTAACCCTGGCAACGCAACCGAACACATGAAATACATATTCGAAAACGCAAAATGTGTTAAATTGACTACAAAACTAATCATGACTTCTAACTCCCCCCCCCCCTCATCCCCGCCCTACAGACGCCATGGAGGAGACCTGGGACCTGACCAAGTTGAAGGACGACGAGTTCGAAGAGTTCTGCGTCTACATCGTCCAGGACAGGCCGTGTGACGCCGTCTGTCACAACAGGGCGCAGGCGTCACTGCCGAGGAACTTGACCCTGAGACCATCGGCGGCTTGCCCGACCGTAAGTAGTTTTTACAGATAGTTTTTTGTGTGCTGTTTTACAGATCAATTGTTTCCCCATACAGATCAATTGTTTCCCCATACAGATCAATTGTTTCCCCATACAGATCAATTGTTTCCCATACAGATCAATTGTTTCCCCATACAGATCAATTGTTCCCCATACAGATCAATTGTTTCCCATGCAGATCAATTGTTTCCCATACAGATCAATTGTTTCCCATACAGATCTATTGTTTCCCCATACAGATCTATTGTTTTCCATGCAGATCAATTGTTTCCCATACAGATCAATTGTTTCCCATACAGATCAATTGTTTCCCATACAGATCAATTGTTTCCCATACAGATCAATTGTTTCCCATACAGATCTATTGTTTCCCATACAGATCTATTGTTTCCCATACAGATCTATTGTTTTCCATGCAGATCAATTGTTTCCCATACAGATCAATTGTTTCCCATACAGATCAATTGTTTCCCATACAGATCAAATTTTTCCCATACAGATCAATTGTTTCCCATACAGATCAATTGTTTCCCATGGAGATCAATTGTTTCCCATACAGATCAATTGTTTCCCATACAGATCAATTGCATATCTAATGTAAAGGTGAGAAGAAGCGTGTTGGCCTCCAGGTGTCGCCTTTCTCATCATATCAATCTGGCTGTGAACCCAAAGATGGGTGTAACATTTTGTCTTGAGTCGCTAGTCCATCTCATTTTGACTAGTAGCAGCTCTTGGAGCCACGGTCGGGGTCCGACTAGTAGCAGCCCGTGGAGCCACGGTCGGGGTCCGACTAGCAGCAGCTCGTGGAGCCACGGTCGGGGTCCGACTAGTAGCAGCTCGTGGAGCCACGGTCGGGGTCCGACTAGTTCTAGCATTTTCCCTAAGTTTCCAATTGCTTAAAATAATATTTCAGGCGAGTCGTGGGCTTAATTGGTGTCGATCAAGCCAAAATCTAAATTGGAGAGGAAATTACGGGGGGGGGGGGGGGGGGGTTGATAGTGGGAGGATGTTCAGTGGACGTGTTGCAAAGAAGGGGCGCTTGCCAGTGGGAGTGGGTAGGGGGGAATGATTGTTAGGTAACGTTTAAGAGTTGTAAGAGTGGAAGGCTCAGTCGGGGTTGGGGGGGGGGTTTTAAAAGGGTGCAAGATGAAAGGGAGGAAATAAATTGTTGATAATTGGTTACGGTAACATTGGGGTAGTTACAGGACTTCTTTACAGCAGCGGGGGCCATGGGCGCACTGGGGCACCTACCCCTCTATATATTCAGGGCCGCCGTGCGAAAGAGGGGGCGCGAGGGCAAATCACCTCAAAATCACAAGGAGGTGGCAAAATCAGCTTAAAATAAGCCCTTAATAGTGAATTAAACGATAAAATCACATGTATTTCACATAGACAGGGGCGGCAAAATCGTCTTACTAGTGCGCCTTGGGCACCGCTTTTCCTGGGAGCGACTCTGTCAATACAAGGTAACAAGGTGGTAGGTAATACGATGGTATGTAAATCGTGGAGCGTAAAGGGGTAGAATGGAACAAGAGCGTTGTTGCACCACCCACCCACCCGCAGTACACAGAGTCGGTTCCCGTAATGAGGCGAGACTGTGAAAGAAAGTGCATTGTGGGGGTGGATCCGGTTTTCACTGAGACTAATCCACGCCCCACTCTGGGGGGCACTTTACGGCATCATTAAAACTGAGACAACAGACGACCCCCACTTTCACCCCGCACTGTCATGACAAACTTTCCTGGCTTTCATTTAATCCCTATTTTCATATATTTTATGACCTCGAACAAAATCTGCGAGACAAAGGGGAGATTACCGCGAGGGTAGCACCCACACACACACGCACACAACAACGTCTTGTTTGTCTTTTCTTATCCTCTTCTCACCCTCCTAGTATTTTATTTCCCTTCCCGTGCAGCCGTTGTTATGATGGTCGCACGTGCTTATCAACCTGTCACGTGACCCCCCCCCACCTCACCTGGTCGGCTGCATGCACTGTTTGCAAGGTTTACACGATACCGGTATCCCGTGCGTCCTCCTCCCCCCCCCCCCTGACATCCCCCATGACAGGGACCAGCGATCTTTCAAGTCAGAGAATGACAATAAATTGAGCCACTGAAGTCACATAGTCGACCCGAGCCCCACGATTGCTCGACGGTTTACACAAGGGTTTGCACCCACTCATGGCGCCGTGTTCGGACTCATCTCGCGACCCACACCACCTCAAATGTGTCTGCGGGTGAATTGAACCCGGGGACCCGGAGGACGGTCCCCCCCCCCCAACACCACCACGGACTATTTGCCCAGGGTCCACACACTCTTAATGGTTTTCACTTTATTTGTTGGTGAGTAATTGTTCGCCACGGTCGGTGTGAGTGAAACTCGCGTGCATATTCGCACATTAGTAACGTCGCGAACACTGCATGGACCTGATAAAACACGCACTTCGTGAGCTTCATTGTCACTCGACAACCCCTCCCCATCCCTCAACTTTCCCGCTCCATTCCCCCCCCCCCTTTTTTTTTCCAACCGTGCCTCCACCCTTTTGAACCCACTAAGGGAAATTCTGTGTTCGAAACACGGTGATGGATGGAGATGAGGGCGACCATTTTTTAATTATTTTTTTAAAAAAAACGTATTCCATGACTATTAAATATTAAAAGGTATTGACACTACAATTCAGTGTGTGTCCTCCCCCCACCCCCCACCCCCAGAAGTCAAACACGACGGGACAATGCTCTGCTAATAAATGCAAACGTAGGCCAGCAGTTGTGTATTAGAAACCCGGGCCAGGGGCTCGAACCCGAAGCGATCTGCGCAAACAATAAGGTGAAGAGTTTGGGATGTTGGCACAGCGATAACACCAGGAGAAAATGAACTCCTGGGCGTGATAGTGTTGGCTCCAGTGTCGGGGGAGAGAGAGAGAGAGCGAGAGAGAGAGAGAGGGTGAGAGAGAGACTGCGGCTAATAGATTGCATGACTTGCGGCACCTCCACTGATCCAAGAAAGGTCGGGTTTGAGCGAATGTTTGGATCAGTGCGGGTGGGGATTTAGTTAAGAGAGTATTTAGTAGTAGTTGGCGGGGGGACTGATTTTTATCGATGCTTGAGTACCAGCACGGAGCATATCTTCCCATTCGAACAGTCCGAAACGAGCCGCCATTGTCGTCCGAGAGTTTATTTTCTCTGTCTGTGATCCTTTGCGAGGTGGGTGCGAGATGGGTGTTGACCAGGGACGATGTGGGTCCCGCTTGTTTGCGGAGCTGATATGGCGCCTTTAAATCGCACTGGCGGAACAAAGTGTTTCGCTGTTTGCTTTCTTGTTTTAGTTAGGTTGAAAACGTTGTGTTTTACAAATGTGTCGCTGGGTGGTTCGTCACACCAGGTCACTGTTAGATAAAAGAAACAAAAAAAGTGAGGTGGGTGGGGGTGAAAATAATGTTGGTGATTTGTAAAAAAAGGTTTGGAAGGTGATTGATTATTGATTAACCTTAAAATGATATATTTAAAAAAAAAAAAAAAAACTAATGGGCATGCACACAGGCGGGCGTCTACACAGGGTTGGGGGCAACTGTTTCCAATCTGAGTTAGGAGGGGGTGGAGATAAAAAAAATTTTGGTTGTCAGGTTTATAATTTCTCCATGTAACAAAATTTATTGGATATATTGAATAGTCAACAACAACAACTTTTAACTGTATTTTGTTTTAAGTTACTACTATTCACGGTGATCTCTAGAATTCAATACCAGTACAATGCAGAATTGACCAAGGTCAAGAAAGGAGAGGGGTTGTTTGACTTACAAAACTCAGGGGAGGGGAGACGCCCCTGAGCAAGGTTTTCGAGATGTTACACCATGTATTGGATGAATAGGTTGGGATTTTAAAAAAAAAACACACAACTCTTGATATGCAAGTGTTACGCACAACTCTTGGTATGCAAGTGTTACGTACAACTCTTGGTATGTAAAGTTTATATTGAATGCCTTATACAGTTATACAGTACGCCGTCATTAGGTCTAGAACAGTGGTCGGAAAACTCATTAATCAAAAGAGCCAAAAAATCAGCAGCAGGACCATTTAAAAAAAAAAAAAAATTTAAGCCAATCAAATTTCTTTTCAAGAACCTGTCACAAACCATGTTTTTCGGTGTCAAAACTGATTTGTGGCCGACAGGCCGAGCCGCACTCAGGACGCCCAAGAGCCGCATGCGGCTCGCGAGCAGTGATTTGCCGACCAATGCCATTGGCAATGGTCTAGTAAATATAAGAACAGGGTATTTGCATGCTTGAAATAGAAAGACAAGACTTAGGATTTTATCGTTTAATTCACTTTTAAGGACCTTTCTTAAGACGATTTTTGCGCCGCCAATTTAGGCACCGCCGATTTTTTCGCCATGGATGGCTGGCCCTCTTGTCCCCTCCTTCGCACGGCTCTGAGTATATAGAGGGATCTGGGGCCTCAGTACATTACTCTGTCCAGCGATCCCCCCCCCCCCTCGCCAACTGCTGTAAAGACGGCACTGCCTCGCCTTCCCTTTTTTCCCCCAGAGCTCAGAGCCGATTTTCTCCTCTGGAGAACTTATTCTAGTTCAGCGGTTCTCAACCGGTGGGTCGCGACCCCTTTGGGGGTAGAACAACCCTTTAACAGGAGTCGCCTAAGACCATCAGAAAACACATATACTCTACATTTATGGAGTAGCGACGAAAATAACTTTGTGGTTGGGGGTCGCCACAACACGAGGAACTGTATTAAAGGGTCGTGGTATTAAAAAGGTTGAGAACCACTGTTCTAGTTCAAGGTTCGAGGTACATGGCTGGCAAATAACAGGTCGCTTCAATGTATGACAGATCGACCATCTTGGTTAACCCGGGGTGGCTTATTCAACGCATTGACGATGACCATCATGATGTACATTATCAATTAAGAAAGAATTCACTTCATGACGTCAACTATTCGGGTTTGGCCCAATGCATGTCGGGTAGGATGGTTTGGCCCAATGCATGTCGGGTAGGATGGTTTGGCCCAATGCATCTCGGGTAGGATGGTTTGGCCCAATTCATGTCGGGAAGGATGGTTTGGCCCAATGCATGTCGGGTAGGATGGTTTGGCCCAATGCATGTCGGGTAGGATGGTTTGGCCCAATGCATGTCGGGTAGGATTGTGTGCCTACATATCCTCGGATATCGGATACTTCCGGTTGTCTCGAAATGAAAGGAAAAAAAACACAGATAAAAAGCCCAACACCTGGTGAGTTCAAACGAAACGAAACAATGAATACTTTCAACTCTTGACCCCCCACCGATCAGAATATTATCTACGAATTATAAGGCCCCTGTTTATGTGTCCGGCTCCCAGCACCAGTTTTGCTGACAATCAACCAACACCCTCCCAACTTCTGCACCCCTTACCCCTGCGTCCCTCCTTCGCCCTAAAACTGAACAACACCCACCTATACACACACACTTACACACACACACACAGACACACCAGGGTCTTGTATCTTGTCAGGCCACCTGTCAGAAAGTAACAACCGAAATTAAAAAGACGGGTATTAAGACGACTTTGCGCCCAAATGCCCGAGCACGGGGATATACAAGGATTACGGTATCTAAATAAAAAAAAATTTTATCAGCTGTGTGACAGATGGGGGGTGGTCGAAGTAGGGCGGACGAAAGGGGAGACTACCCTGAGAAACGAACACAGGGGGACTTGAGAGCAGGACAACAGGGGGACACCTTGCATCGGTGATAGAGAGCGAAGTTTGGCGCCCCCGGGGGGCAGACGGGACAACAAGGCAATTGGTATCTTAAAGGTTGATAAATGTATACTTGTCGGATTACAACTGTCTTCAACGATGGGGTAGGGGGGGAGGGGGCGTTAGAACCAGAACATGTTGAGGGTGGGGGGGAGGAAGTTATGTGGTCTCGGCCCTAGATAAGCCGCACAGTGGCGTAAAATACGGGAGTTGGGTAAATGTGTAATAAATGACATGGAGGGAATTACTTTTTTTTTTACTTTTAAATGTCTTCACGAACGTGCGCAGTTCGGGAAAAGCGTTCCGTAGCTAGGTCACATGACCTCATCTATCGGCCAATGAAGGTCACGTGACCTCATCTATCAGCCAACGAAGCTATTTATCAGCTAAGCTGGTACAGTAACGAACAAAGTTACCGGAGGGGGCGGGGGTGGGGGAGCTTCGGGCTTAGCGACAAATTTAATTTACATTTGTTTTTATCCCCCCCCCCCCCCTCCCACCTTTTATTTTTTTCATTCGCCGAATATCGTGCACGGACTAGAAGACAAATGAACTTAAACACACGTGCTACTGATAACTATAGTAAATTACAAACAATAACTTTAACAAATGGCCAACAGATATCTTTGGAAATGTGTTCCACGGAAGTGCAAGTGATTCGAGGGAAGACGTTCAAAATTACCTTTTTTTTTGTTTTGTTTGTATTATAATTTATAACAAAGGTTTATTGTCATTTCGTCGGAAAGTTCGAGCAGCGGTCCAGAGGAGTGAAGAAGGTGCACCTCCAAAACCTCAGAGGAAAACGGCTCAAAGGCGGACCTATAGGGAAAGAAAAGCATCAGTTAGGTCTGAGTGGCAGGAAGTGGTGAGGCAGGCCGTAGCTCTGCTGGAGGTGGTGAGGCAGGCCGTAGCTCTGCAGGAGGTGGTGAGGCAGGCCTTAGCTCTGCTGGAGATGGTGAGGCAGGCCGTAGCTCTGCTGGAGATGGTGAGGCAGGCCGTAGCTCTGCAGGAGGTGGTGAGGCAGGCCGTAGCTCTGCTGGAGATGGTGAGGCAGGCCGTAGCTCTGCTGGAGATGGTGAGGCAGGCCGTAGCTCTGCTGGAGATGGTGAGGCAGGCCGTAGCTCTGCTGGAGATGGTGAGGCAGGCCGTAGCTCTGCTGGAGGTGGTGAGGCAGGCCGTAGCTCTGCTGGAGGTGGTGAGGCAGGCCGTAGCTCTGCTGGAGGTGGTGAGGCAGGCCGTAGCTCTGCTGGAGGTGGTGAGGCAGGCCATAGCTCTGCTGGAGGTGGAGGCTTTAAGGGTGTTGAAGTTGGGCTTCATCGGGTGTGCATGGACTTATAAGGCAATGAAGGCCACCACTGGCGTAGGAAGGGAGTGCGAAGGGAGGCGGTCAGCCCTGGGGGGGGGAGTTTTTACTTTATATGCCGGGGCGTCATTTTCGGGGTAACTGCAGAGCTATTGTTTTGTTTGTTTTTTTGTCGTGGAAGGTCGCGGCAAAAAATCGTGACCCGCCCAGTGTGGCGTTAACCTTAACTACCCCCCCTGAGGGCGGCAAAAGCAAAAGATAACACTGCTCTACAAAGTGAATATTGTGGGGCCTTACCTATGTTGTACCACATGTCTGCTTACACACACACACGCACACACAAATATACTTACATCCATGTGATTGGCCATGCTGTAGGCCCACTCCAAGACATCATGAAAGAGTTGTTAAACATAAAATTGTGAGAGGGGTGTGTGGCAGCCAGGGGTTTAAGCACAAAAATGTAATTATAACAGTTTGACTTTTAACTACAATGAAATTTCTAGTCATGCAATGAGGCATACAAAACAACAACTCGACCTCTGACCTTTGTCTCAAGTACTGGTATTATCCCCTTGGTGGATTTTTTAAACACGGTCTTAAACACCAGACATTTATTTACAGCTATTACCCATCCTAAATGACTGTAAGTATATACTAACTCCCTATTACGTATAATCATACACAACATTCCTTATCTCTATACACTTCTTACTATTGGACACTCTAGTTCTGAGACTGCCTTCTAAATTACGTGGACGTAAATTTTAAAGTAAAGTCAATTCCCCCCAATTTTAAAGCATATTTGAGGTGCGAGCCGTGGTATCAAAATTGACCTCTAGACGGCGCTCTATGCTGTAATTGAAAGCGCGCGCTTGTCCGTTGATTGACGGCTTGTTGTCCGCCCATCTGTCCGCGATTAGACAGAGCCGAGGGATCCCCGCGACAAAAAGCCACACTGGCGAATTACTATTAGGGCCCCCCACTGATAACAAGCACACAGGCTAACGGAATAACGAACTCACAGATCCAATCTCGCTTGAAAAAAAAATCAAAAAAATCCACGAAACATCGCGGAGAGAGCTAGTCTTCACTGAAAGCCATGGGGCAGATAGTGCAAGCCGAAGGAGATAGTGCCGACGAACCAATGAATGACTAAAAAAAAACTCGTATTCAGTGTTATCTCACAGTGCTATAGAGTGGTTCTGAGGTAGCGAAGCAACAAAAACACATGGGAGATAAGAACAGCGATTGTTCTTACAAGAGTTCTCTCTTTCCCCCCCCCCCCCACTCCCTCGTTGCACTGCTCCTATCTATTTATCGTTTCAACTGTTCGCCCATTTTTAGTCTTCAAGTCGACACTTTGAAAACAATAAACTGTCCCCCCGAATTCTCAAATGGTGCAAGAGTTTTAGTTAATAAAGATAATTTTGACAGTTGGGGTATAGCTTAGGGGGATCCTTGCACCTGTAGGAAGAAAGACACACACCCCCTTCCCCAACCAGGTCTTTTGTTTTCTTTATTTTCAAAACAATCGAAAGAGAAAAAAAGAAAGGAAAGGGAGAACGTACAAGAAAAAGAGAAAGTGATGTACGATCTAGGACAATGACACCAGAAGAACACTGGAAGGACACCAGAAGAACACTGGAAGGACACCAGAAGAACACTGGAAGGACACCAGAAGAACACTGGAAGGACACCAGAAGAACACTGGAAGGACACCAGAAGAACACTGGAAGGACACCAGAAGAACACTGGAAGGACACCAAGAGGAATGGACTCAAGTTTCATTCACTTCCTCGGACACACGGACAGATCCGTAGTGCCACATTCACTTCCTCAGACACACGGACAGACAGATACGTAGTCCCACATTCGCTTCCTCTTACACACAGAAAGATCCGTAGTGCCACTTTCACTCCATCAGACACACGGACAGACAGATCCGTAGTCCCACATTCACTTCCTAGGGCACACGGACAGACAGATCCGTAGTCCCACAAGGCGGCACTGTAAAAATAACGGAAAGTGTGACGCGTCTGATACGGCTATCTTGTGGTCCACGGCCGGACCGAATGAATATCACACGGTTTTTATCTCAATGTCCTTTCTCACCGGATGTCGTGCGCTTGTTGTCTGTCCACTTCATATGGCCAATTTTTTTTCCTATCCCTCAATTTTTCTGATAAATTAATGTATCGCACAACCTTATTTCTGAACGCGCGTCCGTCTCTTTAAGGACAGCGGTCAGTGGAGACAGCTCGAGTTTGCTATCTGCAAGCAGCCGCCGGACGTGTCACGCCTCTGTTTAAATATAGGGCAATCTGGGGCAAGGGATGGTGGAAGGTCCGTACACCAGGACATATGCGGAGAATGGATTTTGAAAGACAAGCCAGGGGTAGTTCGCTCGGGGAACTGCTGCTCTAGCCAGGGGTAGTTCGCTCGGGGAGCCACAAAGTGAAAGACGACCCCCCACCACCCACACCAGTATATGGATTAGTTTCAGCAACCAACATCCATAGAACACAAAATAAAATACTGAGGGGATATATGAATCGATTGAGATCCTCTGCGTGCACCATTTTTTCTCACCTTATTGTGAGAAGTCACGCCAGCTGTCCAAAAAGGTCTGACTGAGAGTTCCACATCCTAGCACCAAGGACACATTGGTTAATGACCTATTTGGAGGCCATTCAACGAACAAACAAAAAAGGGACCATATCAGTGTTTTTCATTTCTATTTCTGATAACTCACTTCCGTTCCCAAAAGCCCACCGTGGAAGAGGTATCGATTTCTTTCATTTTCCCACCTGGAAAATATAGCAATTACGTCCCGTTATCGTCTGCAACGCCACAAGACAATCACAAAGATTTTTTTTTAAATTCCCGATCTAGCAAAAGTAACTGACCAACTGGGCGGACATATGCAATTTAAAATAACAATTTGCAATAGAAATTGAAAAACGAAAATTAGGGTTTATGGACGGTGTTGGTGCGTTTGTGGATATCATATCCAATCATAAAATACCGGATATTTTATCTAAAAAACTTAATTTCAACCTTATACGTAAATTATGTGTATTTGATTTTTTTTAAACCTTGTCCTAAAAAAATAATTAAAATTGCCTACAATTACAATTCTATAGATATATTACCATATGAAACCTATGGTTTGAAATGAGACTTGCCATTTGAGAACCCTTATTTCGTCGTGCTTTGTCTTGTTCTGTTATTTTATACCGAACTGACCTCGTCAAGTCGCCCACCAGTGGCGGAGGAATAGGAGGGTGCGGAGGGTCCGCACGGCCCCGGGCGACACCAACCATAACTTCGCCAGTGTTGCCCCGTATCCGGAAATTTAATCGAAAGAAATTTCGTTGACGGAAAATTGATCGAACGGAAATTTGATCGAACGGAAATTTGGTCGAATCGTTTTTTTAGTTGACACGTTAAAATTTTGCATCAAATTTCTTTTTGAACGCATTATTTTGTTTTACTATAAAGTATAGTGCGTTTAAAAAGAAATTTGACGAAAATTTTAACGTCTGAACTGAAAAAAAGATTCGACCAAACTTCCGTTCGATCAAATTACCGTCGATCAATTTTCCGTCGACGAAATTTCTTGCGATCAAATTTCCGGTAACCGTGTTGCCCACCCTTCCTAGCAACACCGACGCGTAGTCCCCCACCACTCACTACACGTTTTCAAAATATGGCGCCAACCGGAAGTTTGATAGGAAAATTATTGTGTAATATTTCTCCCTCGCAACTGCTTTCCCCGCACCCCCCTCCCCCCATTTTCAACCGCCCGGGTTTCGGCACTTGAAGACAACTGTCTACCCTTGAAGACAACAGTTTACTCTCTACCCTCTTCAACACAAACTCTCTACCCCTTGACGACACCGCCCGAGTGGCGTGGAGATTTCCTCCTCTGATACACAAGACACAATCTTTGGGGCCCGCTGGTAACCTCTCCCGACCCATCGGGGTTTTCTACCTGTGCACCTGATAGAACTTCACTTCATTTCACTCACTGCTCTGGTGAGATCAAGGACGGATATATGAAAACTCTATCTTCGATTGTTGGCCTTTCTCTCCCCACCCCCCCACCCCCACACAGTGGTTCTCCAAAATGGGGTCGTTCCTTGTTACTTGGAGGGGGGTGCGAGATGTGACATCTGTGACAAATCCGGTCATTAAAAATGAAGGCTTCGGCCACAAATAACGTGCACTTGTTATATCCTGACCATTAGTCATAAATTTCTAACTGACACTTGTTATATCCTGAATATTAGTAATACATTTCTAACTGGCACTTGTTATATCCCGACCATTAGTCATACATTTCTAACTGACACTTGTTATATCCTGACCATTAGTCACACATTTCTAACTGACACTTGTTATATCCTGACCATTAGTCATACATTTCTAACTTGCACTTGTTATATCCTAACCAATAGTCATACATTTCTAACTGGCACTTGTTATAGCCTGACCATTAGTCATACATTTCTAACTGGCACTTGTTATAGCCTGACCATTAGTCATACATTTCTAACTGGCACTTGTTATATCCTGACCATCAGTCATACATTTCTAACTGGCACTCGTTATATCCTGACCATTAGTCATACATTTCTAACTGGCACTTGTTATATATCCTGAACATTGGAAAATACATATCAACAAACTTGCACTTTTTGGTAAAGTATCATTATGAATATTATGATAGTCATATATTTTTTAATATGTTTGTGTTTTTTTTTATCATTTGCACCATTTATTAGAAGCCAAAAGTTCTCCCAACCTTTCAGCGATATTGAGCTGAACAATGTTTATACCAACATTTTTTACAAAATAAAAAGAAAATCCGATGGTCGTAGTTTGAGAATGATGAAGGGGACGGGGTGTCTGGTAAGTAGGGCCATTGGTGTAAGGAGGTGCTCCACAACCACATTCTTGAAAGTGCTTGATGCATGGCGAATGAGATATGTGGGAGAATCTGGCGATATCTTCACTGAACAACACACACACACACATACACGAATAGGAAGAGAGATAACTTAAGTTATTATGGCCCCTGAAAGTCAAGATTATGGGTGGGGGGGGGGGACAAAAGGGATGTGGGAAAGCGAAAACGTGAAAAGGGGGAAAAACAAGGTTTGTTTATCTGGTCAACAGGTCGAGAGATAAAAGAGATGCAACTGAATATCGCCGCCTGTTCTGAATGAGGCGATTACATGAAATATACATCTCTACCGTGATTTTCAGCCCATTTCTCTAACAAAACGGGTCTGAAAATTAAAGCGTCTGACGTCTGACCTTCCTTGACCCCTTTACTGACCATCACACCTGGTATACAACTCAAATGATGTGACCTTCAACCTGACTTCCAGCCCTACACTGCACACCTTATAATCCCACAGATTAACTGTACCCCACACACACACACACCTACTTGACTTCCAGATTACCCCACCAGGAATTATCATCACATCCTGTAACTCTCTAATTTTCAAGAATCACCCCCAACCCCGAAAAAGCCCCCCCCCCCAAAAAAAAACGCCTGGATAATCCTTAAAACTCCATTCCATGTCTTCAATGAAATGTTAAGCCTTGGACTTAAGAGGACACCTCGACGCATATATTTATATCCGGGGTGTTAACTTAATGTAGTTATCCCGTGGGGGTCATCCGCCCGACCCCCCCCCCCCCCCCCCAGAACTAACAACCCCCAGCGCAGTTGATAACAAGAATGGTATTAATCTGGTCGAGCCCGGGGCAGAACAGTGAAATATAGCTGCCCTGGGTGTCACGTTCTTGGATACAAGTGGGATTCCCCTTGGATCAACTTCTCCAGGTCTAAACTCAGTACAGGTCTAAACTCAGGTCCGGTTTGTTAGGAACAGTCAGGCATGACTTTTAAAGTCAAATTAATAAGAGATTTCTGTCAGACCGATTTTTCCAACCACACAGACTTGATCAAAGTATTGGACCAATATTGTTTTGAATTACTTTTAAGATTTTTTAAATAAATCTATCCATCCGTCCCCGTGGTGCCTCACCGTAACCACTTCCTTCCACTCAGACATACTATATACTAGTAATACTAGCTATAGCCCATTAACACAGTTATCGGAAATTTTATTTAGTGACATCTGCGCCAGCTGGTAGCGTTAGTGGCATTGTTACACAGAGAATTATGTATCATGGTGATATATTATGGGCAGCGTGTGCTCCGATTCGTGACGTGGTAGAGTTACCATGATCCATGACAGGATACATCCGATGTACTGATCAAAGGCCGCTGTCAGTACAGATGCCCCGTTTCTCGAACCTACTCTATCTCCTTCGGTAATCTTCATCTTCCAAAGCCAGCACTTTTCGACCCGCCTCGAACTCATCCGCTCCCGATGAAAGCCACCAGACCAACGCCTCCATGACAGAGTAACCAACAATCGGACCAAAGCCGCCAGACCAACTCCTCCATTACAGAGTAACCAACAATCGGACCAAAGCCGCCAGATCAACGCCTCCATGACAGAGTAACCGACAATCGGACCAATTCTTTTATTTTCTTTTAAGTGCATTGTGTTCCGTTCAACGCCCCTCGACGTCGCGCAGTAAATTTAACACTTTTGCGTGAAAGGGAAATCTCAGAAGCTCATCGGTGCGCACCCCGAGTCCACGGCAGACGATTAAAAATGAAGCACATCGGCGCGAAACGAAGTCATCCCGACGCAAAATTCATAATGGCGATCTGGGCCCCTTTTCTGCACTAAGAGGTCTAAACGAGGTCTACTTCTAAGATCGGCAGAAGCGAAGGAGTTCACCCGAGTGTGACCGAGTGAAGCGTCTGTCCTGCGACGTCTGCCGTTTACGAATGAGAAAGTCTCCCAGATAAACATAGCAACTGGTTCACTTTAAAGGGAAGACAGTACCGATTCGCCACGACAGCTACTTTTGTATAGTTGCGGTATCAATTAATGTGCAACTGCGGATTCTATAATTTTGTACAGCAGCGGTTTCTACTATTGTACAGCTGCGGAACATACTATTGTACAGCTACGGTACCTACTATTGTACAGCTGCGTTATCTACTATTGAACAGCTGACGTATATACTCTCTCTTGTACAGCCGCGGCATCTACTATTGTACAGCTGCCGTAGATACTATTGTACAGCTGCGTTATCTACTATTGAACAGCTGCCGTATCTACTAGTGTACAGCCGTGGTATCTACTAATGTACATCCGTGGTATCTACTATTGAACAGCTGCCGTATCTACTATTGTACAGCTGTGGTATCTACTATTGTACAGCTTGCTTTACACAACAGCTAACAGCTGAAGCTGGTGAGCGTTGTAAAAATGTTGCTGTGCCAAATACTGTAAGGAGCGGCTGTTCTTGTTGACACCTGAAAAGTATCCTTTCTCTTTCTCTCTCTCTCCTTCTCTCATTTCTCTGTCTTCTCTCTCTCTCTCTCTCTCTTTCTATTTTTTCTCCCCCCTCTCTCTCTCTCTCTCTTTCTCTCTCTGTTTCTCTCTCTCTCTATCTTCCTCTCTCTTTTCTCTCCCTCTCTCTCTTTCTCTACCCCTCTCTATCTTCCTTTTCAATCTCTCCCCACCCCCTTTCTCTCGTTCCCTCTCTTTTACCCCCTCTTTCTTTTCTCTCTCTCTTTTCTCTTCCTCTTTTCTCTCTCTCTTTTCTCTGTCTCTTTTCTCTGCCTCTCTCTCTTTCCCAACCCTCCTCTCATGCCGTTGATAGAGTTGTCAATATCCTCCCAATGTCAATAATAGTTCTGTCACAGTAACACTAGCCTCACACGTTAAACAAAAACTCGTAGTTACTGTCTGTCTTACAGTTAGCTTAGCAATAAATGTAACATTGTCACAGTAGGGCAGTAGGGTGGATGCTACATCCCACACGGTGTGCATTTAGAAGTATAATCGTCACTTACATCAAACTACACAATTCTCTATGTAACAATGTCACCAACGCTACCAGATGGCGCTGATTTCACTAAATAAAATTCCCGATAAATGCCACTAATTGAGATTCTTAAAAATATCGGAAATTCGTTTGATGCGTAATAAATTTATTTTTGTTTCACTGAAATAGTTGGTGTATTAAATATGCGGTGTAGAAGAGCTTGGGGTACATTAGAATATTAAAATAGTTCAGGGGCGTTGGCGTACTGGGGATGGGGGGGGGGGGGGGCAGCACTAAATGCGTTTCTTATAAAATGTGTTATTTGAATTGATGTTTTGTCAAGTAACTTTAGTAGATGGGAAGTTCACGCATTCCGGCCGCCATTGTTATGCGGGTTATAGCTAAAAAAAAGTCTTTATTAATTGAATCGTCCCGTTTCTTTGCCACAGAGTAGTCACAATCATCATAAGTAATGGACCAATCCCTAGTCACGTGCATCTTTCAAACATTAGATAAGTACAAGCCGAATGATGTCAAAATATATCAGTGTGTTTTGTTAAGGACACCATTGAACTTTTCATTCATTTTATGACCGCAAACTTTTTCAGTTGCGAGTGTTAAACAGAGTTGCATTAAAAATGATGACAATATACGACGATCTGATAACGCCGAGAAGGAAACAAACGTTACCACGATGCCAGCGCTGATAACGATAACAAAAGGAGGCAGAAAACTGTGAGGATGTCGTTGTTGGGGCGGGGGGGGGGGATACGAAATCATTTCTATAGCGGTAATTGCCGAGGCCACGGCGAGGGGGCTGAAGCGACAAGACACGAGACATCTGCCTTTACTTTCATTCGAAATCCATGGGGCGGACCAGGCTGAATAGGGCGCTATCACTTTGTCGAATCTGCGCGCCCCCCGAAGCTGCGGTGGTTCGGAAGTATTGTTGGGTCGTTCAGCACGAAGGTACGCGGGATTAGTAGCTTCTCTCATCTGTGACCTCTGGATTACGGCGCTCGCTCTCTCCCCCTCGCGCGCCCTCTTGTCTGACGCTTCGCATGTGACGCCACCTCTCCAATAGCGCCCTGGACGCGGTAGTTATTGTGGTGCTGCATGAAAATCAGAATGTTTGCAGTTGTGTGTTAATCAGGTCGTGAGTGGACCGAGCTAAGACTTGTGACTTGTGGCCAATCGAGAATCGGTCTGATTTGTTATCGCTTCCGTCTTTGACCAAGGAACCCTGTCGCCTGGCTCGGGAAAAGCATAAATATGAAACATTAATACACTTTAGCGTATGAAAGGAGAGGTAATGCGAATTGTACACGAAAAAAAAAAGGGGGGGGGGGGTGAAGTAATGTTAAGGGTGTAAGGTGGGAGGTACCCTACAGTTAGAGGGGAGGTAATGTACAGTGTCTGAGAGGGGAGGTAATGTACAGTGTCTGAGAGGGCAGTTACAGTGTCTGAAAGGGGAGGTACAGTGTCTGAGAGGGGAGGTAATGTACAGTGTCTGAGAGGGGAGGTTCAGTGTCTGAGAGGGGAGGTACAGTGTCTGAGAGGGGAGGTACAGTGTCTGTGAGGTGATGTACAGTGTCTGAGAGGGGAGGTACAGTGTCTGAGAGGGGAGGTACAGTGTCTGAGAGGGGAGGTACAGTGTCTGAGAGGGGAGGTACAGTGTCTGAAAGGGGAGGTACAGTGTTTGCGAGGGAGGTGCAGTGTCTCAGAGGGGAGGTACAGTGTCTGAAAGGGGAGGTACAGTGTCTGAGAGGGGAGGTACAGTGTCTGAAAGGGGAGGTACAGTGTCTGAAAGGGGAGGTACAGTGTCTGAGAGGGGAGGTACAGTGTCTGAAAGGGGAGGTACAGTGTTTGCGAGGGAGGTGCAGTGTCTCAGAGGGGAGGTACAGTGTCTGAAAGGGGAGGTACAGTGTCTGAGAGGGGAGGTACAGTGTCTGAAAGGGGAGGTACAGTGTCTGAAAGGGGAAGTACAGTGTCTGAGAGGGGAGTTACAGTGTCTGAGAAGGGAGGTACAGTGTCTGAGAGGGTAGGTACAGTGTCTGAGAGGGAAGGTATAGTGTCTCAGAGGGGAGTTACAGTGTGTTAGAAGGTAGATAATGAAGACTTGTTTATACACTAAAAAGATTTTTGTACTGCGTTAAAACTTTAAAGTAGATTAATTAGACACAAAACAATTTGTGTCAATAAAACAATTATATGTTCAGCCTTAATGATGAATACACAGAATACAAGTGGAGACGTTTCGGCAAATGCCTTTATCTGTTGTTGTTTGTTTTTCTTAATAACTTAATTAACTTAAACAGAGGCGTAGCTGGGTTTTTGGCGCGCCCTTGGCTAATTTGTTTTTTAAATTATAAAAATGTAAAAATTAGAGATTTAGCGGCGCCCTTTTGAACTGGCGCAGGCCGGCGTCCTCGGCAACTGCCCCAATGCCAAGCCGTTGTTACGCCTCTGAACTTAAAATAATATTGATTGACAGAAACGTTTATAAATGAAAAATAAAAATAAAAATAAATTACCATGCACACAAAAAATGGAAAGCAACATTAGTAGGGAAAAAAAAAGCATTTAAAAATATTTCCAGGAAATGATAGAACACGCGACGTGATCTATTAAAAAAAAAATATCTTGAAAGGTGACCCGCAGATTTGACCAACTCGTCTGCTCGCAGCTCCTACGGCCATTGGGCGTCTTAATGTGCATCTATTATGTTACTCAAACTTTCCTGGAATAGTACTTTCTAAGAAGAAAAAAACAACAACAACAAATGAAAGGTAGTATTGCGTAACATAAGTAACCTACCTGGGATCTCAGAATGTAACACCTTCCTAATTCTGCCCCCCCCCCCCCCCACTCCCCAAACACCCGAGCTTGTCCGTGAATTCTTTTCAAATAGCAGATGTTCATGGCCAGACCTTGACCTTTGTTTCTATTATATACAGCAGCAGACGTTCGACAACCCGTACGTGCCTTACCCCCCCTCCACCCCACCCCCACCCCCCCAAACCGGTCAGTGCGGTTAGGCCATACACCAGTTTGCACTCTATAGATTAGAAAAAAAATATTACGTCATAATGTGTTAACCTAAATATTAACCCAGGGGTCAGCGAGTACTCGGAGCCAGCGGCGTAGTCGCTGTTGGTGCCACCCGGGGGCACGCCAAGATTTGTGCCGCCACCTCCCACGATAACGACTCCTCAGTTGGCCGAAAATGCGAAAACGTGCCACCGGGGGGGGGGGGGGCAACTGACCCTCCGCACCCCCCTTCTACGTCACTGCGCGTAGGTCGTAGTTAGTAGTCTTGTAAAAATTTGACGCGTCGAACACGGGTGAGGGGTGGGCCTTGCCATTTTGTCATCACCATAGAAATTTCCACTATTTTCTTTGCAAACTGTTCCATGATTATTCTGCTTTTAAGTGCGTGAAAGTTATTTTTATTTTAAGCATGAATCTACAATCACACCATCCCCACATGTATTCATAGTTTGGGGTTCCCTGAACTGAAGTTTCGACGCGACCTCACGCGTTTACGTTGTCATGACAAACCAACCAACAGACTGAGAACCCTTGCACTATAAAGTTTCCAAACCAATACTAAACGCGTTGGCGTGCTCGATGCGAACTGAAATACAGTTTGAGAGCCCCCGCCCTAAATATTTCTTTTTTTAAATCTAACTTAAACACGTTCACCCCATCAATGAGCGCACACTCACAGTTTGAGAACTCTTTGGTCTAAAGCGTTTCCAGACCACGACTAAACGCGTTCACTCCATCAATGGGCGCCCACCCACATGTTATCAAGGGAAACCTACAGATTGCCGTGTAACGCCGCCGGCACGGTTACAAGACTTTGAGAGGTAACATTGGACCAACCTGTGAACCCAGGTCTCAAAACATGGCGGCCATGTCGCCGGAAGTCGTCGTTCGATCGACAAAGTGCGTCTGGGAAGAAGAAATCATTGAAAGGAGCAAACTCTTTACTCTTCATTTCTTTTCCCATTTTTTAATTTTTTTTTATTAATCTCCAACTGCTTCTCTCGCTTTCTCTCCCTCTCGCGCGTCACAAGCCAATGAAAATCCCGTTCACACGACTAAATACTCTACGAGCGAGGACCCGCCGAGGGCGAAATCCAACAGTCAAACAAACAAGCTTATCCCATTGGCGATGTCATTGGCAGAAGAATGAGCCAAAGGTTGTATCGAAAGTTTTGGAATGAAACTTTGAAAAGCTCCCCGCTTTGATCAAACAAGACCTATTTGTAAAACCTCCATTTATGGGCTTTCTCCGAGCGACTATTCACTCGTGTTTGTACAAACTAGTGTGACGTTTGGAGTTGTGGGGGGGGGGGGGGCAACATGGAACATCCAGGGTGCTAAGCGTTTGGGGTTAGATGGGACAGCCCTGGAAGAAGGAAAAAGAGAAGAGCGTTTCTGGGGGGTGAAAAGAAGCCATCTCGTTTACTGACGTGGAACAGAGAAACGTTACGTTAGAACCGGGACAAGCGCCTGTTACACCAATGGAAAATAGTTGAGTAGAACAAAAATGTAACCACTGTGAAATGTTGGTAATTTTAGAGAGTGGGGGGGGGGCGTTAAGAGGCTTGGGCCTACATATCTAACATAACAAGACCAAGTGGTTATAGGAAGAATTATACGATGAATGAAAGTGAAATTTAAAGATTGGCGCCAGGTGTGTGTACAGGTGAGAGAGATAGAAAATTCGTGGGAAAGCTATCAAACCTACATAACTTTTTATAAAAAGTCTTATTAATATATTATAGCGGTCCTCAAAGTATATCATCACTAGAAATGAACATTTCATTTCGGAATTCTTCACTGGATTGATAGTTAAATGTATATCATTGGTCAATGTGTATCATTTGTCAAGTTGTATCATTGGTCAATGTGTACCATTGGTCAATTTGTGTCATTGGTCAATGTGTATCACTGGTCAATTTGTATCATTGGTCAATTTGTATCATTGGACAATTTGTATCATTGGTCAATGTGTACCATTGGTCAATTTGTGTCATTGGTCAATTTGTGTCATTGGTCAATTTGTATCATTGGTCAATTTGTATCATTGGTCAATGTGTACCATTGGTCAATTTGTATCATTGGTCAATTTGTGTCATTGGTCAATGTGTATCACTGGTCAATTTGTATCATTGGTCAATGTGTACCATTGGTCAATTTGTATCATTGGTCAATTTGTGTCATTGGTCAATGTGTATCACTGGTCAATTTGTATCACTGGTCAATTTGAATAATTGGTGAAATTTGGAGATTTAATCCATTTGAATAAACAACAACATACTCTCCAACAATATACTCTCCAACAATATACTCTCCAACAATATACTCTCCAACAATAAACTCTCCAACAATATACTCTCCATAATATACTCTCCAACAACATACTCTCCAACAACATACTCTCCAACAATATACTCTCCAACAACATACTCTCCAACAACATACTCTCCAACAATATACTCTCCAACAACATACTCTCCAGCAGCATACTCTCCAGCAGCATACTCTCCAACAAGATACTCTTCAGCAGCATACTCTCCAACAACATAACCTCCAACAACATACTCTCAAACAACATACTCTCTAGCAGCATACTCTCTAGCAGCATAATCTCCAACAACATGCTCACCAACAACATACTCTCCCACAACATACCTTCCAACAACATACTCTCCAACAACATACTCTCCAACAACATACTCACCAACAACATACTCTCCTACAACATACCTTCCAACAACATACTCTCCAACAACATACTCTCCAACAACATACTCTCCAACAACATACTCTCCAACAACATACTCTCCAAAAACATACTCTCCAATAACGTACTCTCCAACAACATAACTTAACTGAAGACTACTGAATTTAGTTGTTTGAAATTTAAACAATGGAAACCAGCGTTTTACCATATCATTAAACTGAGGCCATCAAACTGAGGCCATCAAACTGAGGCCATCAAACTGAGGCCATCAAACTGAGGCCATCAAAACGAAGCCATCAAACTGAGGCCAAACAAAATAAGGCCATCAAACTGAGGCCATCAAAAGGAAGCCATCAAACTGAGGCCATCAAACTGAGGCCATACAAAATAAGGCCATCAAACTGAAGCCATCAAACTGAGGCCATACAAAATAAGGCCATCAAACTGAAGCCATCAAACTGAGGCCATACAGAATGAAGCCATCAATATTAGGCCATCAAACTTAGGCCTGCTAACATCGACCATGAGGTATCTGGAACTCCACTTTTGGGACTCACGGTAATCTCGGCTCTCGGTGTCACGTGATGTTAGATCAATAATTGGCTGGCTTATACGTTTTGTTTGTTTTTTTAAGTTACTATTAATGGTGTCAGGGATTCTCAAACTGGATTGAAAACTTTTCTGCAACAACATCATGGTCACAATTATTGTGTCCCGAACATATTAGATGAGAATGATTGTATTATTTACTTGATTTTATGTATTTAAAGTTATGATGAAGTTGTTTTCTTTTAAAAGTGTTTCATCTTTTTCCTCACATAATTTTAAGAAAACATTTCCTTACAAAACCAGTATTAGAACAATATTGGACACATCCCACTTTTTACAAAAATGCAAAGTGATACAAGGATGTTAAGGCCAAAGCCCGAAGTTCGGCCAGTTCCCGAATTGGCCGGCCATTTGGCACTTTGGCCGAGGTGTGTGGCCAATGTCCGATGTACTGGAAATGGCCGGTGTATATGCTACTTTGGCCGGCTAGTTCGCGAACTAACGGAAAATCCCTGGCCAATATTAAAAAAATAACTACGACCATTGCGTCTTCACAATCACTGACCGGCGGTCCAGTGGCGTAGTGAGAGGGGGGGGCAGGGGGGGCATCATGCCCCGGGCGCTACTCACAAAGGGGCGCCAAATGGTATATTTTACTATAATATTGTATGGTTTTCGAATAGGGGGGCGCTAAAAAGGTATTGGGGGCGCTAAAAAGGTATTGTGCCCCGGGTGCGAGTTAAGCTCGCTACGCCACTGCGGCGGTCAAGGCTACACTCGATGCAATTGCACTATCAAGTGCTCAACAAATCGCTGCAAATGTAAAAATAATAAACTGCTGTGCATATCGAAATGTCATAAAAGTTCATCTTGTTGTAACAAGTGATGATAGAGATTGGTCATTTACTGTAATAAACTAATTTGACTTTTTGGCAATTTAGTATAATTAATAATCAATATAATATGATTATTATTACAGTATACAAACACCAAAAATCTTTCATGAACTTTTTCTTCCGACTTTGGCCGATCGCCCCACACAATTTCGCAAACTGGTTGGCCACATCACGAAACCTAGAAAAAATCGGACATTGGCCTGTCAATGATGCGATATTGGCCGCTTCCCGATTTGGCCGGCTAGTTCCCACTTTGGCCGATTTCGGGCTTTGGCCATAACATATATAAATATCAAACCGAGGCCATCAAACTGAGGCCATCAAAATAAGGCCATCAAATTGAGGCCATCAAACTCAGACCATCAAACTCAGGCCATCAAAATGAGGCCATCAAACTAAGGCCATCAATCTGCGAATATACTGAAATCTGGAGACAACAAACCATGAAGCAGAACATCCCTGGCACATGATGTAACTCATCTCGGCAAGAAGCGATATTTTTAACACTGATTTGACCTGCAAGTAGCGCCCATCGATGGCAAATTAATAGCTTACGGGCCATATTTATAAGTTAAACAACAACTCTAACATGAGATGGGCCCATCTGTAAGTTCTCCCACAACTCTAACATGAGGTGGGCCCCATTTGTAAGTTTCTTCACAACTCTAACATGAGGTGGGCCCCATTTGTAAGTTTCTTCACAACTCTAACATGAGGTGGGCCCAATTGTAAGTTCTCCCACAACTCTAACATGAGAAGGGACCCATCTGTAAGTTGCCCCACAACTCTAACATGAGGTGGGCCCCATCTGTAAGTTCCCCCACAACTCTAACATGAGATGGGCCCAATCTGTAAGTTCCCCCACAACTCTAACATGACGTGGGCCCCCATCTGTAAGTTGCCCCACAACTCTGAGGTGGGCCCCAATTGCAAGTTCTCCCACAACTCTAACATGAGGTGGGCCCCAATTGCAAGTTCTCCCACAACTCTAACCTGAGGTGGGCCCCAATTGTAAGTTCTCCCACAACTCTAACATGAGGTGGGCCCCATCTGTAAGTTGCCCCACAACTCTAACATGAGGTGGGCCCCAATTGCAAGTTCTCCCACAACTCTTACATGAGTTGGGCCCCATTTGTAAATTTAAACTAACTCTCTAACGAAAGGCGGAAGAAATAGAGACGCATGGAGTAGATGTAGTTTTCATTAAAAGTGACAAGTTAAGTCCGAGCTAATCTAGGAGCTTGTTCCATAATGTCAAGGTGCAGACCGGGAGATCATCTATTCGTAATGGAACAAAGCGGCGGGAATCTAACCCAGGCAATAACATATAACCGTCGGCACTGGGCGCAGACATTGCTGTCCTATACGACGGGGGGCGAATGTAGATCAGGGTGGAGGGGGACAGCAGACAATAAGGGAGAGAAAGCAAGTTTTGTTTGGGGTGATTTTTGACACAGGGAGTTATCGAGGGGGGGGGGGGGTAGGCCAGGGCAAGATATGAGAAGGTACAGTTAACCACGGTAAGGGGTATAATTAAGTCAGGAGTATTACATCACGTGATCCGAAGTGTAGGTCATGAAATGCTTCTGTTCTGGATAACAATTTTTTTTAAAAATTATTTTTATTATTTAAAAATAGCGTGTGTTACTGAGTCTTGTCTTTCTCTCGGCCCACAGACCACTGGAGTTTGGAGCTCAGACCACATACCCAGAGGGACACGGTTCGGACCTTTGGTCGGAGAGATCCTTGACCGCCGTCCGGCGACTGAACAGCTTCATCCGAAATATCAATGGCAGGTAAGGCGTAGTATTACAAATTCAAATGTTTCTCTAAGCCAGCGGTTCCCAACCTGTGGGTCGCGACCCTTTTGGGGATCAAACGATCCTCTCCCAGACCATCGGAAAACATATATGCTCTACAGTTATTAAGTAGCAACGAAAATAATTTTGTGGTTGGGGTATCGCCACAACATGAGGAACTGTATTAAAGGGTTGCGGCATTAGGGAGGTTGAGAACCGCCGATCTAAGCGATGTAAGAAGGGCTTGAAATAAATTGGCATAAAGTATATATAGCTATACTTATATATTTATATATAGCTGCATTCTCAACAAGACATTGTTCAACATGTAACATGTAGGAACATCTGAGCTTCACGTGTGCGTCTCATGGCATTAGTAGTTCAGCATTGATTCCGTCCCGTTGTCTCACATTATACGGTTATTAGGTTCAATATTGACAAAACTAACGAGAGTCTGGTGTTTTGTTTGTTGGTTTATTTTGTCTGTTTGTTTGTTTGTCTTGTTTGTCTGTTTTTTTGTTGTTGTTTTTTTTAATTTTTTGTCTGTTTGTTTGTTTGTCGGACTGTCTGTTTGTTTCTTTGTCTGTTTGTTTGTTTGTCTGAGTTTCTAAAGTCAGCAGATGATCCGTGATTGGGCTTTCCCATCGAACTGTCCGTTGACCGTTCAGATGACGCGTCAGTTGACCGATTAATTGACTTGTCAGAATACATCCTTGATCTGTCCGTTGACCGTCCAGATGACCCGTCGGTCGACCGATTAATTGACTTTTCAGAAGACGTCATTACCTGTCAAATGACCCTCAATTCAACCGTCAGGTGATATGTCACACACAAACAAAAAATGTTCACCGTCCGCTTAAAGTCAAAAAGAATCCTATCGTCTGGCTCTTCTCCCCCCACCCCTCCCCTTTCTTGCATCCCCACAACGTGGATTTCACAGATATCACAAGTGCCAGGCCACTGCCTAAGACTTCCATCAATTGTTATCCACACCACTGCTTGGATTGATCCACACTTTTCTCCTGCTTCCATCCAGCGTTTTGTCTATCCGTCATACCTAACATGAACTCACGCTATCTTAAATCTGACGGATTCCCAACCCAGTACAATCCACCTGGATTTTCTACAAATAGATAAAAAATAAATAATTATTTGAAATAAACTTTTACAAAACTGTTCCCGACCCTCAGCCCCTCCTCCCCTCCCCCACCTCAACCCCCCCCCCCCCCCCGTTTTCCCCCAACGCATCGGGCGAGATACAATACACATAGCGCGAGAGCGTAAGCCTCCAATCTGTCAACATTAGGGGAGCACTAATTTTTTTTCCCCCTCTCCCGCGAATGCGATGTAAATACACATGATAGAATTAAGTTAGCGAAGGGGAATTTTAAATAAAAAAATATAAAAAAATCGGTTCAATAAAAACCCAGGGTTTGTGGAGAGGTTGGGTTTTTTGTTTGTTCCCCCCCCCCCCTTTTTCCTTTCTTTTAAACATTCTCAATACCTACAGCTCTACCCCTTTACAAAGGAAAATCTGCCCAGAGAAAATAAGAATTACAAGCATGGGGTAACAAAAGTGATCGGAATAGAAATGAATCTTTTGTGTGTGTGTATGTGTGTGTTGGGGTTGGGGTTGGGCCCAGAGGGCGAGGGGCGTCGGCGTTCGATGATTTTTACGGGAACTCTTGTTTTCGTAAGGGCATATTTATAATGTGAACATGGAGCCCGACAGATGGAAAAGGGGGAGGGGGCTATCAAAGTGGCTGCCAAGGGGCGCATATGTACTCATTTTAAATAATAATCATACGGAGAGGCAAGTCTCGTCCTAAGAGTGAGAGGTTAGGAATGCGAAGAAATGTCCCTACATAGAAAATAAGTAATCACTGTAATTTTTCCCCTCATCTCTTTTTCCCGCCAACTTTGATCGTTCTAGAAATGCAGTCACTGTCAGTGGCGTTTCCTATTTTAGTTCATTCCAGAAATTTACTGACTTCCAGTGTCATTTCCTGACTATTTTAGTTAATTCCAGAAATTTAGTTACTACCAGTGTCATTTCCTGACTATTTTAGTTAATTCCAGAAATTTAGTTACTACCAGTGTCATTTCCTGACTATTTTAGTTAATTCCAGAAATTTAGTTACTACCAGTGTCATTTCCTGACTATTTTAGTTAATTCCAGAAATTTAGTTACTCCCAGTCATTTCCTGACTATTTTCGTTGATTCAAGCAATGTAGTCACCCCCAGAGGCGTTTCCTGGCTATTTTAGTTAATTCCAGCAATGTAGTCACTCTCATGGGCGTTTCCTTCCAAAATACGCATTACCTATTTACTTGCCTCGCGTTTTTTAAAACGTAATCTCCTACGCTCATCTTAGGCGTAGTGGGTGAGAGAAGGATCTACTTTAAGCTTCTCCTATACCAGATGAAGTGCACAGATAAGCCTCTAGTTGAAGTAACCATTGAGTTGATCGCTTACATTCTGCACCTGTGTGCAGTTATACACGCTGGCGGACCAAAAAATATGTGTCGAAATGTCAAAGACATGACCTAAATTATACATGTATGACCCACATTGTGCATGTATGACCCACATACATGACTTAAAGTCAGCACATGTATGAGCTGCCTACTCCGTGTATGACTTATACTACCTATGTAAGACCTACACACTACTTGTATTACTTATTGTAAATAGGTATGACCTACATGCTACTTGTACTTCTTAAAGTATACACGATTGGCCTACTTAATAAGTATGACTTAAAGTATAGTATGACTTATAGTATACAGATATGACCTATAAACTACGTATATAGCTTAGAGTATACACGCATGACCTACTTAATACGTATATAACTTAAAGTATACACGTATTATCTAATTATTACGTATATTTCCAGGTGTACAAAGATGGCGCCCTCGATCACGTGATCCAGATCAAAGACCCCGATCGCAGCAGCTGGCAGCACTTCATGAACTTGGCGTCCTCGAACAGGGAGCAGAACGTGGTGGCGTGCCAGCACGGCGCCCACATCTACTTCTACACGGTCCGCCCCATAGAATCCAACACGGAGCTGCTCTTCCGGTTCTCACAGGAGTACTGGGATAGGGTCAAGTGCGCGTCTGTCATTGAGAATCACCGTAAGTTTCCCTGCTCTCTTTGCAGCTGTAGTGTGAGGTCAGGGGGGGAGGAGAGATTAAAATTATTACTTTAAAATAAACGAATGAAAAAGCCTTTTAAATACGTCCTTATCTGCCAATGGCTAAATTGTTTCCTCGGAAGCGCTGCGAATTTCTGCGTCGAAACTTTCATTTCATGGGCAAGCTCGTGGGCAGATAACCGCGACAGCTCAAAGCGCGCTATAAGTAGAGCTTCTCTTCGATGGCGGCCCTTTAATTAAGTCACGTGACTTACGTTTCTTACGCTGGTCTTCACAGCGTCACGTGAGAGGTCACGTTGGAACTGATATCTCAGATTGTATGTCTTTTTGGGCTAACTCGTCCAGCCCCCCCCCCCCACACACACACCCTTTTTTTTCACGGGGTTGTGGGGGTCAGTGGCGTCGTAACGTGGTACGGAGGTGATGGTCCGCTCCTGGTGGCTCTTTTTTCCTTTAAATGTAGGGGCGGTTTTTTCATCCAACTTGCAGATTATTTTTAGGTGGAAAGGGTGCGGGAAAAATCTTGGAACGCCTTGTGGGGGAACGAGCCCTAACTACGCAATTTGGGGGGGGGGGGGGGGTGAGACCACTAAACATTATTTTGGATTTTTTTTTCACCTGACGAATGGCTTCCCTAAAATTAAGGGCAGCTTTGATGCATCCGTTTCTCTTCCTGATCAACCATTGATTCATGTTGCACGAGCCAACTAGTGTGGCACTAGCCAACTAGTGTGGCACTTTCAAATATGCCACCACCACGCTCGCGGCCACCACGACTAAACGAGATCCGAGAATAGAGCAGGTGTCATCAACCGGCCCACCTAGGATCCTTAAAACCGGCCCGGGTAGCAGAAATGGACACTCACCAAATTTTTAGCCAAATGCACGCCAGTAGTTCACAGTGGGTTACCGGAAATTTGATCGAACGGGAATTTGATCGAACGGAAATTTGGCCGAATCTTTGTTTCAGTTGGCACGTTAAAATTCTCGTCAAATTTCTTTTTAAACGCACAATACTATACAGTAAAACAAAATAATACCTTGTTCGAAACATCTTTTGGGGGGTGATTTCCCGTTCCACCACTTCATGGAGGGTGCACTCGCTCCACGACTCGTGGGATGACGTCACGATTATTCGTATCGATGACCAAACACCTACCCGTGCGGTAAAAACGGGTGATCGAAACACGCAAAGACTTGCTTCATCAAAACGTGTCCTACTTTAAAAGAAACGTTTGGAAAGTTTCACCCCGGTCTGTATAACCTTTTATTGATACAAATTCAAGGTTATGGATACACATATAATTGAGGCGGGGGAAGAGGGGGGGGGTAGAATATCCATTAAACCTGGTATGCTTTGGGGTATGTGGGTCGGTGCCAGGAGATGCAGGATGACCTGTAAAAAGATGGTTAATTAGCATTTTCTTAACATTGTGTATCGTATTATCGTACATGTACCTTTTGATTTCAAAGGGAGTGTACGGCGTTGAAAAAAAATTGTTAAATAACCCCTTTATTAAACACTAGGTGCCATCGTTTAAGAATCCCTGCATTAAACACTAGATGCCATCGTTTAAGAATCCCTGCATTAAACACTAGATGCCATCGTTTAAGAATCCCTGCATTAAACACTAGATGCCATCGTTTAAGAATCCCTGCATTAAACACTAGATGCCATCGTTTAAGAATCCCTGCATTAAACACTAGAGATGCCATCGTATAAGCATAAAATGAACGTTAGACAAAACCAACCAATGAATGTGAACCTTCACCAGAGTGTTTAGAGTGAGTAGAGAGAGAGAAAAAAAAAGGGGGGGGGGGGCACTAATTGATGGGGAAACAAATGCATTTTGTTTTATTTAACCAGTGAAGGGAAGCCCCCCAGCCAATGGGAGCCCGTCTGGCACCGTACATCACCCAACGGGGGGCAGGCATCAAGAGGTCTGACGATACAGAAAGTGATAGGGAGCGAGTTTGAAAGTGACAAGCTGATAGCCAGTCAGATCCCAGGTTATTTTGGCGCGGGGGGGGGGGCGGGGGGGAGAATCTCTTGTGGGCGTTAAAAAAAATTTTTAAAAAAAGAAGAAGAAGAAGAAAAGCAACGTGGATTTTATTGCTCCAGAATTCTTGTCATGATTTGCGTGGTGTTAGAAACTATCACGCAGCATCCGTCTATGTCAATGTCTATGTCAATGTCTATGTGAATGTCTATGTGAATGTCTATGTCAATGTCTATGTCTATGGCAATGTCTATGGCAATGTCTATGGCAATGTCTATGTCAATGTCTATGTCTATGGCAATGTCTATGTCAATGTCTATGTCAATGTCTATGTCAATGTCTATGTCTGTGTCAATGTCTATGTCTATGGCAATGTCTATGTCAATGTCTATGTCTATGGCAATGTCTATGGCAATGTCTATGTCTATGGCAATGTCTATGTGAATGTCTATGTGAATGTCTATGTCAATGTCTATGTCTATGGCAATGTCTATGGCAATGTCTATGTCTATGGCAATGTCTATGTCAATGTCTATGTCAATGTCTATGCCAATGTCTATGTCTGTGTCAATGTCGAAAGGGCTTTGAACTAACGCCTATCAAACATTCTAAAGGTGTTGTATACTATACTGTATAGATCCAAGGTTGGCTATACAGTATAGATCCAAGGTTGGCTATACAGTATAGATCCAAGGTTGGCTATACAGTATAGATCCAAGGTTGGCTATACAGTATAGATCCAATGTTGGCTATACAGTATAGATCCAAGTTTGGCTACAGTATACAAATCCTGATACAAATCCTGATACAAATCCTGCTACAAATCTTGATACAAATCTTGATACAAATCCTGATACAAATCCTGATAAAAATCCTGATACAAATCTTGATAAATATCTTGATAAGAATCTTGATACAAATCCTGATACAAATCCTGATACAAATCCTGGTACAAATCCTGATACAAATCTTGATTAAAATCTTGATACAAATCCTGATACAAATCCTGATACAAATCTTGATACAAATCTTGATACAAATCTTGATACAAATCTTGATAAAAATCTTGATACAAATCCTGATACAAATCCTGATACAAATCTTGATACAAATCTTGATACAAATCTTGATACAAATCTTGATACAAATCTTGATACAAATCCTGATACAAATCCTGATACAAATCTTGATACAAATCTTGATAAAAATCTTGACACAAATCCTGATACAAATTCCTGATAAAAATCTTGATACAAATCTTGATACAAATCCTGATAAAAAATCTTGATACAAATTCTGAGACAAATCTTGATACAAATCCTGATACAAATTCTGATACAAATCCTGATACAAATCCTGCTACAAATCTTGATACAAATCTTGATACAAATCCTGATACAAATCCTGATAAAAATCCTGATACAAATCTTGATAAATATCTTGATAAATATCTTGATAAGAATCTTGATACAAATCCTGATACAAATCCTGATACAAATCCTGGTACAAATCCTGATACAAATCTTGATAAAAATCTTGATACAAATATTGATACAAATCCTGATACAAATCTTGATACAAATCTTGATACAAATCTTGATACAAATCTTGATAAAAATCTTGATACAAATCCTGATACAAATCCTGATACAAATCTTGATACAAATCTTGATACAAATCTTGATACAAATCTTGATAAAAATCTTGATACAAATCCTGATACAAATCCTGATACAAATCTTGATACAAATCTTGATAAAAATCTTGACACAAATCCTGATACAAATTCCTGATAAAAATCTTGATACAAATCTTGATACAAATCCTGATAAAAAATCTTGATACAAATTCTGAGACAAATCTTGATACAAATCCTGATACAAATCCTGATACAAATCTTGATAAAAATCTTGATACAAATCTTGATAAAAATCCTGATAAAAATCTTGATACAAATCTTGAAAAAATCCTGATACAAATCCTGATACAAATTCTGATAACTGTGAAAAGACGACAGATTTCAAGATATCTGCTGAACACAGTGGCGTAGTGAGGGGGGGGGCATCATGCCCCGGGCGCTACTCACAATGGGGCGCCAAATGGTATATTTTACCATAATTTTGTATGGTTTTCGAATAGAGGGGGGGGGCGCTAAAAAGGTATTGGGGGCGCTAAAAAGGTATTGTGCCCCGGGCGCGAGTTAAGCTCGCTACGCCACTGGCTGAACATATTTGATATTTGAATAGCATATTATTAAAGGATATTATTTTTTAAAGGTCTTACGTATATTCAAAGAAGAGAAACAAATATTTGAGCCCTGCTCCTGACACACTTCTCGTTTATCAAATGTTTGGAAGCGATTTAAAAAAAAAAAAAAGGTTGATGTATGTAAACAAAAAAATTTCAAACAGATTTTTAAGAGACAACAAATGTTGTAAATGTTGTAAATGTTGTAAATGTTGTAAATATGTTTTCTTAAAGTTTGCGCTGGCTTTTTAAACAGAAGGTCATCTCCAATTGGTCCAATCACACCAAGATCGATATCCCTATGCGACCTCCTGTGTCAACCGAAATAGCAAATCTATAGAAATAACACCGTATGTCCGTCCTGTGCCCAATAAGACGTGAACCCCATAGGGCACTATCTGTCAATGTGTGCCCCAATAAGTCATTGTCGGTTTAAAAAAAAAAAAAATCTATTCACAAAACAAATTACCCAGTGCAGAGTGTTTGTGAGTGTCTAACCCATTATACCCCCACCCCAAACTCATTATCTGATTAGGCCCCCCAAAAATGTGACTGGCGTTATGGTTGGGGGGGGGGGGCGGCTTACTTATTGCTTATGCCAACTTTCCTTGATGGACAGAGATTTAATGCCACAGGTGAGGGGGTATCCGCCCGGGGTCCGATAGATGCGAAATCGCAGTGTGGGTGGACACCTTCCTTTTAACGACGTTAATTTTTCTACACATCACAAATCTGTAGTCCAGCAGCTTGTCCCAAGGCAAGTGTCTGACTTTTCGATGTTGTGATCTGCCCAGTAGGCCAAAGTTTCAGCTTCGCTCGCCCGTACATTCTCAGTTATCATTACTAAAGTGCAACAAAATTTCCCATTGGTCAACGTTATGTTTAAGGTCAAAGGTCGCTCGATGTAGCTAATCAGAAAATAGCTGTTTTTTAACTATATTTTAGGTGCAGCATTCAAACACAGGAAGAAAAATTACTGTGTTTAGTGATTAAGAAACTGTTACCCGAAACCAACAGTGAACTATATCAAGTGTTCTATTTTGTGACAGAAAGTGCGGATGTATGCGTGTGTTAATGAATAGATAAATAAATAGATTTATAACTTGTATTTGTGCTTAAATTTCAACTGATCAACATTATTGAGTTGTGCCAAAGAAAATGAATCGATTGTCTGTCCCTGGCGATAATATGATGATGTTTCGATAAGTCTTAGTTCTCTCCCGTCTGTTCAGGCGATACAATTGTTTACGGTAACAAATATTTGATACTCTGTGACCAGACGATAGATTGCGAGATGTCTGCTGCAGATAAACGGTGTAATGATATCTCATTATCCTTTTATTTAAATGTGTGTGTATCTATGGATTGACCAAAACACAACATTAGAAGGTCACACTACTTTAGATGGTCACACCGGATCAGTTCGAGGGACTTCTATGAATTAACTCTATTCCTCTGCCAGAAGTAGTCAGTGGTTCTCAATTCAAAATGAAGGATTTTCTGCTTTACGTGTGCCTTGAAGCAGGTTGGTTGTTTAGGCCCATGTCACATTGCCACTCGGTCATCAGTCTATACTCGGTCTTGTCACATTGTCACTCCGGTCATGAGTCTATTCTCAACCATGTCACACTGTCACTCCGGTCATCAGTTCATGTCACATTGTCACTCCGGTCATCAATCTATACTCAGCCATGCCACATTGTCATGACGGTCATCTGTCTATACTCAGCCATGACACATTGTCACTCCAGTCATCTGTCTATACTCAACCATGTCACATTGTCACTCCGGTCCTCAGTCTATACTCAGCCATGCCACATTGTCACTCCAGTCATCTGTCTATACTCAACCATGACACATTGTCACTCCGGTCATCCGTCTATACTCAACCATGTCACATTGTCATTCCGGTCATCAGTCTATACTCAACTATGTCACATTGTCACTCCGGTCATCAGTCTATACTCAGCCATGCCACATTGTCACTCCGGTCATCAGTCTATACTCAGCCATGTCACATTGTCATTCCGGTCATCTGTCTATACTCAACCATGTCACATTGTCACTCCGGTCATCAATCTATACTCAGCCATGCCACATTGTCCCTCTGTTCATCAGTCTATACTCAACCATGCCACATTGTCACTCCGGTCATCCGTCAATACTCAACCATGTCACATTGTCACTTCGGTCATCTGTCTATACTCAGCCATGCCACATTGTCACTCCAGTCATCTGTCTATACTCAACCATGACACATTGTCACTCCGGTCATCCGTCTATACTCAACCATGTCACATTGTCATTCCGGTCATCAGTCTATACTCAACTATGTCACATTGTCACTCCGGTCATCAGTCTATACTCAGCCATGCCACATTGTCACTCCGGTCATCAGTCTATACTCAGCCATGTCACATTGTCATTCCGGTCATCTGTCTATACTCAACCATGTCACATTGTCACTCCGGTCATCAATCTATACTCAGCCATGCCACATTGTCCCTCTGTTCATCAGTCTATACTCAACCATGCCACATTGTCACTCCGGTCATCCGTCAATACTCAACCATGTCACATTGTCACTTCGGTCATCAGTCTATACTCAGCCATGTCACATTGTCATGACGGTCATCAGTCTATACTCAACCATGTCACATTGTCAGTTCGGTCATCAGTCTATACTCAGCCATGCCACATTGTCACTCCGGTCATCAGTCTATACTCCACCATGCCACATTGTCACTCCGGTCATCCGTCTATACTCAACCATGTCACATTGTCACTTCGGTCATCAGTCTATACTCAACCATGCCACATTGTCACTCCGGTCATCAGTCTATACTCAGCAATGCCACATTGTCACTCCGGTCCTCTGTCTATACTCAACCATGCCACATTGTCACTCCGGTTATCAGTCTATACTCAGCCATGCCACATTGTCACTCCGGTCATCTGTCTATACTCAACCATGTCACATTGTCACTCTGTTCATCAGTCAACACTCGGACATTAGTAGCCCGGTCGTTACCGTATTCGGTTATATAATCGGTCATTAATATATCCGGTCATTTCACGTCCTGATTTTTTTCCTTCAGATGTCCCCTTGGTGACCAGACGGGTCCAGCGACCGATCCCGACATTACCCACAAGCGCTCATCCTCAACGAGAGTCACCGGAACACATCTCGGAGGCGTATCAACCAGGGGAAATTGCCCCGGCTCACACTTCCATTAACTCTCCGTCGAAAGCGTCAGTAAGATCGCCTGGTCACGCCCCTGGAAACAATGCCGGAACGGCGTCCCCCGCCCGAGAGACTACAGCAAGTGCCCCTCCGCGTGCCCTCTACGCCGCTTTTTATAATTCACAGTTCCCCACATCGCAGCCAGACAACATTTCCAATTCACAGCCAACGTACCTCTCCGACCCCCCTCCGCCTCTCATCAAAACAGAGACGATGGCTCCGTGCCCGGACGAGACCTCCCCGGTTCTGGACTTCAGTAAGAAGAGCGACAAGTCAAAAGGCGACGCACTCCACAAGGCGTCGAGAGTGCACCGAGAACGCTCGCCTGAGCGTCCGTCCAGACCTTCCGGTGAAGTCTCGATCTGGTCCCCGCGCGATATTCCCTCGCCTCGACCCCACGAGGACACGCCGAGGGCCTACGATTATCACCGGATGACGTACGGCGACCACACGGCAAGTCGCCGCGAAGAAGGGGAACAGAACCACAAGGGTGACAGGAAGTCCCCGAGTTGGAGGCCGAGCTCCAGAAGGTCGTCGACCCCTAAGAGCAATTCACTGGTAAGTTTTAATATATCTCTCTTCCTTGTGGGTACATACATCTAGTTCTATCATGAATAATTAGGAAATTAAATGCTTCAACAAATAAATAGTTATTGGGTATCTAAAAAAAAATGTTTTATCATTTTACCCAGTGTTTTTATGTAAAGATTCGGGGGGAAAAAATTAATTGGGTGTAGCGAAAAAATAAATTCTCAATGAAATACATTGGACACAATTAAAATGTGTATGTTGGATGTCAATTAAAGTATGAAGTCGTCTGTTTGAGAACATTTGAAGTCAGCGTATTTTTTCTATTTTGCATTTTTTGTCGTTTTACATCTGGTTTCCCCCCCCCCCCCACCAAATATTATGCTCAAACACACCCACCCCCTCCTCACACACCCCTCCACACGCACACCTCACCCACCCCTCCACACACACACACCCACCCCATCCACACACGCACAGCCCACACACCCTCTGTTCACACACACACATACCGCCCCCCACCACCACCCACACACATATTTCAGTTAGGTAATTGCTATGCTTATGTTTCATACTTATATTTTTTCCCTCACAGAGTTATCACAGGTCGAGAAGTCCTCTACAGAACGATCAACCCCACGTGATATCACAAGGACAGCACAGAACGCAAAGTCCGGCACATAATGACCAGCCACCACAGGCGCACCAAGGGAGCGGGTTCAAACCTTTCCATTCCTCCACCAAGAGGTCGTCGGGGATCATCGAGAACCTCCTGCTGAAGAAGATGCAAGAGCAGGTCAATGACTTCCATTCCGGATTTTTCTCAGGCCATGCCGGACAGTATCCCCTCCCCCACCACCCCACACAACAAACCCCTGTCATTACCGAGCTCAAACCCACCATGACCCCTATTCCCAAAGCGAATTACTCGCCGGAAAATCCCAAAAGGGTTGACCCCAGATACGAGAACTTTCCCTTCCCACCGTTTCCCATGTTTAAGTTCAGCAATTTTTACCCCCAGAACTTGATGATGGACAGGTCGTACAATCCGCTGCTGAGCCCTGTCAAGTCTGAGAGCCTCGTGTCAAGGTTCCTGCCCTCGTTGAAACACTCAGCATTCAACCCGCCCCTGATGCTGCACAACCCGCCCCTTTCCATGCCCGGTCTGCCAGGGCTTCCCGGATTTTTCCCGATGAACCCCATTTACCAGCAGCTGGTGTCGCATTACCCTTCCCTCCCGAACTGGCCCCTCTACCCATCGTTCCCTCCCGCGGACCAGACAACCCCTCAGGAGAACTCTCTCTCGCAATCGCAAACGTACCAAGACAAAGGTTTGAACCTCACTAAGCCAAAATCGTCTCACGGTTCTCACATCGGCTCGCGGGGTTACCGCAACTTGCCGTACCCCCTCAAAAAGAAAGACGGCAAGATGCACTACGAGTGCAACGTCTGCCTCAAGACATTCGGGCAGCTTTCAAACCTTAAAGTCCATCTCAGGACACACACGGGGGAGAGGCCGTTCGTCTGTCAGACTTGCGGCAAAGGCTTCACGCAGCTCGCCCACCTCCAGAAACACAATTTGGTCCACACGGGCGAAAAGCCACATAAATGTCAGGTGTGTGATAAGAGGTTCAGCTCGACCAGCAACCTGAAGACTCACATGAGGCTCCACTCGGGCGAGAAACCTTTTCACTGCAAGTGCTGCAACGCCAAGTTCACCCAGTTCGTGCACCTCAAGCTGCACAGGCGGCTGCACACGAACGAGCGGCCGTTCGAGTGCTCGCAGTGCAACCGGAAGTACATCAGCAGGAGCGGTCTGAAGACGCACTGGAAGACCGGATCGTGCGTGCCTCAGAACCCGCTCGCGGACTTCAACACCCTGCTCAACATGAGCTTCGACGACAACGGCGACGAGAAAAGTCACGACTCGTGCGACGATTCGACCATAGACTTTGACAATGACATCGAGGTGGACCACCCGAACAGCGACGGGGAGCACCACAGGGACGACGAGATAACCGGAGGCATCGACAGCATGAGCAGGTGGGCGCGGGAATTCCCTCGTTTTCACGAGAACAACGAAGACGAGTGCAGAACGGACATTTTTAGAAACGACCGCCACGTTTTTCCGGAACCAACGACCGCAGACGAAGCTGCGATGGCGTCCCCCAATAAACCAAGAGACAGATCTGAAATCTGTGCGGACGGGTTGCTCTCGCCGTCACATCCCGATTCATGCCCTCTGCGCACCTCAACGCCAAACGAGCAATCGTCGACGCGCAATACTTCCTCTCGATACACGCCCGATGAACATCAATCTCCTGACGCCGAGGACTCGCGTAGAGACTCGAGCAAATCCAATCTCCACCCCGGCGACGCGGCCCGCGAAAGACTTTCTTCCATGGCTCAGATCAACGCCCCGTCTGGGCACCATCACGGGGCACCATCGCCTGGGATCTCCAGCAGCTTCAAGCACGGGATGTTCCCTTTCAGCATGATGCATCGGAGTCCAGCCGAGGGCCAGTCCTTCCCTGGCATGGTTTCCGCCCCCTCTTGCTTACCTTCAACGCATCGGGAAATGTTGTCAGCCTAGACGTTCTTGACGTTACTTACATACAAATCTATGATAACTCAATTGACGCGTGAACATTGAGCCTAGATGCGCCTGTTCGACTGTTACTCAACAGGACCAAAAAAGACATCATTCTTTGATGCGCCAGTTTGATTATTACTCAATGCAATTGAGTTATTACTTGGACACGCCAATGATAATTGCCACAATTTTAAACAGCTATTATTTCTTAAATTAAATTGATATTAATGTGTGATTTTTCCATATGTTATCTAATTATCGGTTATTTGTTTCAACTTAATCTTTGCTGCATCTTACATTTTTACATAGACATGGAACACAATTAATCCACCATTGTTGCTGGAAGACCAAAAAAAAATCTTCTTTTTTTTAAAAATTGTTTTTAACCGAATGAATTCCCCCCCCCCCCCCCCCCCCCCCCCCATGAATCAAACCCTCTCACAAAGTCGCTCAGACGTGCGCGAGGAATGGTGAACCACTAAACACGTGATGTTATTTGTTTGTTTATAAAGAGAAAGAATTGAGAAAGATTTTTAAAAAATGGTGTGTATGTTCGCTATGATTTATTTATTGTCACGTGACAACCCTCGACCAATGAGGAAGCCAAATTTTGACGAAATATTTTTGGAGCATAAATTATTGTAATGGTGAAATTCTGCAGTATTTGCTTGATACCTCGCTTACACTGTCCTACCATGACTGTCTTGAAACTGCTGTCACTGTCCTACCATGACTGTCTTGATACCTCGCTTACACTGTCCTACCATGACTGTCTTGATACCTCGCTTACACTGTCCTACCATGACTGTCTTGATACCTCGCTTACACTGTCCTACCATGACTGTCTTGATACCTCGCTTACACTGTCCTACCATGACTGTCTTGATACCTCGCTTACACTGTCCTACCATGACTGTCTTGATACCTCGCTTACACTGTCCTACCATGACTGTCTTGATACCTCGCTTACACTGTCCTACCATGACTGTCTTGATACCTCGCTTACACTGTCCTACCATGACTGTCTGGATACCTCGCTTACACTGTCCTACCATGACTGTCTTGAAACTGCTGTCACTGTCCTATCGTGACGTCAGCGGTATATTGTTTTTTAAACTGCTGTGACTGTCGGATTTGGTGCAGGGTGCTTGTGATTAAGGGTGTGGGTTGAGGGGGGGGGTGGGTTGAGGGGGTGTGGGTTGAGGGGGTGTGGTGGGAGTTAGGAGGGGAACAAATAAAGGTGGGTGGTAGAGTAGGGTGGGGTGGGGCTGCCATAACTGTGTTACATTGTGATTTGTAAATAAAAACTCCTGGGACAGAGTTCTGTTGCTAAGCAACAGCTCTGATGATGCCCCGGTTTCATTACGTTTTGATATATGGGAGCGGAAATGTGTTAATATTTATAGTGTCATATGTTTTTGCTCCTTGTTGTTTTAATACATATATTTTAACTGAATGTTAAGGAATTGCCATGAAGTATCGTGTGACCAAAATATGATTATTCTATTCAAATGTCAATTATTTTGTTATAAAGTTATCATTAATTTTATTTATTTATAACTTGCTGGGTCTGAGAGTTTTAAATTCAATTTTATTTCCGAATTTTTTTTTCCTACTACTCACGATTTAAGTTTTTATATATTTTTTATTTAAATATTTCTGAATTTATTCAAAATAATTTTTCTTGCAACCATTGACATAAACTTTATTTTAAACATAATAAATATCGTTTATTTATGCTCCCACACGTTATGTTCAAATTTTATTTTATGACAAACTTCCTGTCACGTGCCAACTGTAAAAAGAGAAGCAACTCCCCACCTTCCCGCCCCCATCCCCACCCACCCTGAAAGTAGCCATTTTTTATGTTGTCGTCTTGTTGTAACTGCCTCCACCCCCTACCCCCCCTACCCCCCCCCAAACCAGGATGGCGGGATAGCATCAGGCGTTCTTTCATCACCTGTTTTGGTGTCTATCTGATGATGTCCACCGTACCAAAGTACTCAAAGCCTCTGATCTGTGTCACTTTCACTTACAGTAAGACTGAGATTAAAAAAAAAAAAAATTACTGTAGACACTTTTGAATCAACTCATTAGTTTTATTTCATCCAATCCCGACATTGAAAAAAAAAAATTAAAATTCCTTAGCTCTATCAAACTCCAGACATTTTGTTCTGAACTGTGCTAAAACTAAAGGAATCACTTTTCAACGTAAGATTCTCTCCCCCCCCCCCCCCCCCTTTTATCCCCCAATAAAAGTGTAAAGTTCTATTTAAAAAGTTCTGAATTTTTTTTACAAATCAAAACTCTCATGCAAGATTAATTTATGTTTAAGTTAATTTTAATTTGTTTTGAATCAAGGTCAAACATTTCAGCCACACATTTTTGTTCCCTCTCTCTTTCCAACCTGGCCTTGGTCGCAGAAGTAACACATCCTTTCTACTTCTTCGTATGACTAAATAGTGCGCCAAAGACATGAGTCATGACAGTTTAAGGCCGGACACGTATTGACATACAACTAAGGATTTTACACAAACTGACATGACACATAAAGACAGGAGCCTGGATGGCATGACATGAGCCCCCACATGAAAGAACACTTAATGACAGGACTCGATTATACTGAATGACTTGACATGACGACGCTGAATACAATGACCCGGATACACATAATGACATTCGACAGTCCAAAGACATACTGCCGATTCCCGCCGCCGCTGTTCGCCCAACAGATCAGGGTCACCTATGTGGTCACGTCTGCATCTAATCTAACAGTTTGATATGTCGGCCTGTCTGGGTGGACCACGTGACCAGGCACTCCAGATGAAGATAGCTTTAATCACTTTCACCCTCGTATCACTCCTACTCACCTCATGTCTGGCCTTTAGTCAAGTGGTCTGGTTTGTCACGGGCGTAGTCACAGGTATTCTGCGTGGGGCGCAGGCGACGCTGCCACAGCCACAAGTGTAACAACAGGACGGTACCGCCTTCCATATATCGCTTTAATCCACTTTAAAGCTCTATCGCAGTCCAACACTTATAAATATAAAATGCTGATCTGGCATGAGATCAAGTATTTGAAAATCGATCAGTATTCGATCAATCACGCCCCCCGCCCCACACATATTCTGGGGGAAGATCGTGGGTCCGCCCATGTTGTAGTTGTGTTAAAGTGTAACTTAACAGCTAGTGGAAGATATGATAACATTTAACAAATGAAAGGATTTTGAAAACTACATGTTTAGCTTAATGTTAGCATAGATTGATGTTAAGTTTTTCTTTCACTTTCTTTCTCTTAAACCCCGCTCTATCGTTCTGTCTCGCTTTAGTCCTCACGCTCTCTCATTCGACCTCTCGCTTTATCTGTCAACTCCTTTGTTTCCCCGACACTCTCATGAACCCTCTCTCTCTGCCTCTTTCTCCATCCCCCTTTCTCTCTCCTTCTTGCTATTTCTTTTTCTTTCTTTCACGTTCTCTCGTTTTTCTCTCCCTTTCTATCAGTCTATCTCTCTCACTCTCTCTTATCTCTTTTATCTCTTTCTCATTAGCCCATACTGTTAGCAAATTTTACGTTATCGCTTATATTTTCCTATTCCATTAGTTTGAACTCATTGCATTTAAACACTTCAGTATTACAATAGACGTCATTATTGGCTCCCAGTATATTACCATGGACGTCATTATTGGCTCCCAGTATATTGCCATGGACGTCATTATTGGCTCCCAGTATATTGCCATAGACGTCATTATTGGCTCCCAGTATATTACCATGGACGTCATTATTGGCTCCCAGTATATTGCCATGGACGTCATTATTGGCTCCCAGTATATTGCCATGGACGTCATTATTGGCTCCCAGTATATTGCCATGGACGTCATTATTGGTTCCCAGTATATTGCCATGGACGTCATTATTAGCTCCCAGTATATTAGCATCAACTTTATTTTTTAACATTAATTTATTTTTCAATTAATTACTTTTTTTTTGGCATTACTGGAAAATCCAGGCAGTAAATACAATAGAATTGTATTTTAAAAACATTTAGTTTCAAGATTACTTTATAATAATCCGTTTTAATATAGGTCATATTAGGAGTAGGTCAAAACTATGTTAGTGATTTGGTGGCCCCGATGGGCGGAAAAGGGGGGGGGGGGGGCTTCTATGGACTTTAATTTTTCTTTCTTTTTTTTGTTCTTCGGGTTTTGAATTATTATTCTCCCAAAACTATTAGTTCAGATTATGTTCACATTATTTTCACATTATGTTCACAACATGAAAGCATTGTTACCATGATATGACCACGCAAACAAATGGAAATTTAAAATAATTTTTTTTGTGTCCCAAGCGGCAGAAGAAAATTTTCTTAACAGCTCCAATTGTTTAAATATATATATATATATATATTATTTTATTATGAACGTCCAACGACTTAGTCGACTACAGAAATGGCGGAAGTAATCCTGTTTTGTCTTAAGCCTGACGGGGGGTGAGCTCCCTTTTGTTTATCTCACGCTTGCCAAATTTGGTTTTGTTCTTTGGTTCCTTTTTTTGTTTTTTTTTTTGTTAAAATAATAATCTATGACATTTGTGTGCCAATATTTGATTGTACAACCAAGAGAGATTCTAACATTTTAAATTAACCAATACATTTTTTGAAAACTTTCTATTTCGTGTTTGTTTTTCAAAATGTTGCGTTCTTATGTTTGTATTTGGGTGGTCCATTTTGTTCTTATGTTTGTATTTGGGTGGTCCATTTCGTTTTTATGTTTGTATTTGGGTGGTCCATTTCGTTCTTATGTTTGTATTTGGGGCCCATTGCGTTCTTATAATTGTATTTGGAGGGGCCTTTTCCTTTTTTTTTTAAAATCGTGCTATAAGCCATTAAATTAATAAATAACCACAGCATGGTCGTTAGTAAATTACGTCACGCAAAAAAATGAACTTTTTAGACCCCCCTCCCCCCCCCCTGTCACGAAGTGTCACAAATTCTTTAAACAAACACCCCCCCCCCCAATGGCACGTCAGCACCTAAAAAAATTCAGAACACAGATAGAATGTTCATAACTAAACTAAGATTTTATTTTATTCTGTAAAATTTTCCCATAATGGATTAAGATGTAGCATTATTAGAAAACCGAGTTTCGTAGTACCTGCAATACCTGAGGCGATTTCGACCTCAAATTTATTGTTTTTAAAATTAATTTAAATAACGATTTTTCAAAATTAAACAATTTTAGACTTATAAAAAAAAAAAAAAAATTTAATTTAAAAAAACGTGACGTCACAATTTTTTTTTTACCTCAGTCACAAGGTGTCACAAATTCTCGACAAACCCCACCCACCCCCAAAATTATTTTGATCGTCTGCAATTTCAACAAAGAAAGTTCTCCGCCCTGCGCATGGAGAAGAAATATTTCTTGACTTTTTGGTTTAAAACAGGGACAGATGGAGAGAGAAAAAAGACAAGAATTCGTTCAGAACTGATTTGTAGAGACAAATCTTTTCAGCAAAACTGGGCCGATAGAACGATTGTTTCGTGACTAGAAAGATTGTTTTGCGAATAGAAAGATTGTTTTGCGAATAGAAAAATTGTTTTGTGACTAGAAAGATTGTTTTGTGAATAGAAATATTATTTTGTGAATAGAAATATTGTTTTGCGAATAGAAAGATTGTTTTGCGAATAGAAAGATTGTTTTGTGACTAGAGAGATTGTTTTGTGACTAGAAAGATTGTTTGGTGAATAGAAAGATTGTTTTGTGACTAGAAAGATTGTTTTGTGAATACAAAGATTGTTTGGTAATAGAAAGATTGTTTTGTGAATGGAAGGATTGTTTTGTGAAGAGAAAGATTGTTTGGTGAATAGAAAGATTGTTTTGTGAATGGAAGGATTGTTTTGTGAAGAGAAAGATTGTTTGGTGAATAGAAAAGGGTCAACTATTTTTAAATAACAAAAAAAACACATCAGGTAAATCCTTGTTCAATTTTTTTTAAAGTCCTATCTTATATCTTTAAAGCATACCCATGCCTCAACAATAAAGTGGGAATGAGGAAAATAGTGGATATGATTTTCTTTATAAGTATAGCGAGATTTTTACATTTTTTCCAAACATATAATTATGGGCGAGGATAAATGGTGGGCAAATATTTATAATGATCACGTGATGTTTAAAGAAATTTTTTTTTTTGTTAAAGTATGTTTATCTTTTCATGAAAATAAATTTAAAAAGAAAGTGGGGATATTTTTATGTGAGGAGAAATATCATAAAAATCCGAACCGTTTACAGATTGAAAATTTTAATCTTTAAATAAATACTATTTTTAGCTCAGGGGCGTGAACCAATAGCGGTTAAAAGTTTCGTTAAATTTAAGAAAATATTTGCGCAAAACTCAGTTTAGAGATGAAGAATAGTCCCTACAAATTCAATTCTTTTACATACGTGGAAAAAAAGACGATTCTTCTTTTAAATATAACAATATTTGTTTTGTAAGTATTTCCGACAGTATACCGCAGTCCAAAAGCGAGGGAAAAGGTTGGTTAAATTTTTTTTAATGATGCTACCTATATTTATCAGAAATGCTTTTACAATTTTTTGAAAGTGAGCTTTTCTTCTTCTTCTTTTTTTTTTTTTGTACCTCATTTCTGTGAATAAGTTTTGGTATGCCTTTATTACATCAACAATAACACAAAATTTTAAAAATCAAAACCCAATAATGTTAGATGCGTAAACAAATAATATACAAATAATGAAAGTCTTATTATTTCCTTTTTTCCTGAGTATTTTTTTTAAGGATATGGAAGATTGTCATTTTTATTTTATTTTTTGGGGGGGGGGGGGGTGATTAATGAAAACTCTATTCAGTTAAATACGTAATAATTGCATTTCTAGTTTTTGAGACCTCTAAATAGCAGGTAGAATTTAGCACACAAAAAAAAAATTCCTTCCGTTATTATCCCGGTAACAACGGGTCATATCTTCTAGTGTTTAAAGATTTAGGAAGCTGCTAATCCTCACTTGAAGGAACTAAATATTTTGAAGCACTTTTTTGTTTCTGTACAGTGCACCGTTTTGCACAAACAATTTAAAATATTTCTGTTCTCTTTAAATGAAGTCAGTCCTACCTCGATGTGTGACGGAGGCCCTCCAAAAGGAAAAAAAATGTATCCATCATTCATACACCATGTATTAAACCGATATAATATGTCAACCGTATGCCTTGGATCGATATATCAATATGTTTATATTTTAAAAACAATCATTATATATATACAATAGAAAGGCAAGAAAACACTACTCCACCGCATTCGTGTGCGGAACATGCACAAGAGACTGCCATTCAAGGATCGGTCTCATTAGCCACACGAAGAGCTGCAACCAGACAAGATAATTTATCGTCTCTCGTAGACGAAAAGATGTCATACCATACCATATATACGTTTACATTTAAACCTTTTTTTCGAGTGCGTTGTTTTGCGGGTAAAGTGAAAACTATTTTAACTTTTTTTGATATAAGTATATTCCACCAACTTGCCTATACCATTTATCTATACCAATATTTAAAAAAATAATATTAAAGAGCATAAATGGGGCACAGTGCCCCGATTCACTGTGCCCCATAATATAAAAAATTAAACAAATTGAATTTTCTTCTACATGGCTGGCGGCATAGACCTGGTAAATTGTTTGAATAAATGCCACTAGGTCAATAATGCTAATCAATTACATCGAATTTGTTAAATCTCAATAATTTAAATTGTGAAATAAAATTACTGAAGGTCCTAAAATTTACTTTTGATAGTAAAAAACATACTTTACCTTGTAAAGCTTTAGCAACGCTGTATGAATAAAGATGGCGGATGTAATTGCGCAAATAATGATGACATCAGCAACAGAAATTTACCGGTGATTTGGTAGAAAATACCACTGATCCACTGTGCCCCTTGATCCACTGTGCCCCTTGATCCACTGTGCCCCTAGATCCACTGTGCCCCTTGATCCACTGTGCCCCTTGATCCACTGTGCCCCTTGATCCACTGTGCCCCTTGATCCACTGTGCCCCTTGATCCACTGTGCCCCTTGATCCACTGTGCCCCGACTCCCCTATACATCTAATAAAGTATATAATAACATGTCCTGCTTTTTTATCTTATCACAATTTCTTAGTACAACAATCTTCACAGCAGATAAGTTTGATGTTATTCTACTGCATGTGAAGTTATGTGCATTCAAATGTAACTTTAAAAAAAGTCACGGATTTGACCGCGACGTTAAGGGTGCCATCTTTACCGAGGCGCCACCCTAAATGGAAACGAATTGTATTATCAAAAGGGCCGTGGACATATTAAACATCACAAAAATATGACATTTGCCCTTATTAAACTATACAACATTTCCATTTACCCCCCCCCCCCCCCAATGTATGCATGGCATCTTTCCGTTAACGAGAGACGGTAGATTTATCTTCTCTGATTGCATGTCTTGGTGTGGCTAGTGAGACCGATCCTCGAGTGACAGTCTCGTTTGCAAGTCCCATGCACGAATGCGGTGGAGCAGTGTTTTCTGGCCTTTCTCTGCGCTCTCTTTACAGCTGCTTCCGCCCTGTAGAGCTCCTCGGCACGTAGTGATCCTTCCTTCACGATGCCCCGCCATGTGGATCGATCCTCCGCCAGGTCCTCCCAAATTGAGATGTTGATGTTGGCCGCCTTCATGTCTCTTTTGCATATGTCTAAGTATCTGAGACGAGGCCGTCCAACTGACGTTTTCCCTGTCGCCAGCTCGCTGTACAGCAAGTCCTTAGGTATGCGACCAGGTTGCATTCGCTTGACGTGCCCAAGCCAGCGGAGGCGTCTTTGGATTAAAATGGCTGTGACGCTGCACATATTTGTTTGAGACAGGACATCCCCCCCCCTATATTATGTAACATTTTTAGTAAACACCACACCCTTCCTGATAAAACCGAATAATGTCCCCAAAAAAAGCCGAAACAGGTAAATTTCAAGCAAAAATGGGGCAGAAGTTTTTAATTGTGAATTATACAATAGCATCGCTCTAGTCACCCCCCCAACCCCCTTAGACAATATAACAAAAAGGATAAACCCCCACCCACCCACCCCTACGTGTCACATGATATTTACACACGCCCCGCCCACAGCACTCGCTGTATGTCTTAAATGTAATTGACTTGCGTTTTTGGATTTACCATTGCCAAATTCTATGATAAGAATACACATTTACCTTCTATGTAAATTGAACAAACGTTTTATTCATGTTTTAGGGGAGTGATCATGTTTTAGGGAAGTGATCATGTTTCAGGGGAGTGATCATGTTTTAGGGGAATGATCATGTTTTAGGGGAGTGATCATGTTTTAGGGGAGTGGTCATGTTTTAGGGGAGTGATCATGTTTTAGGGGAGTGATCATGTTTTAGAGGAGTGATCATGTTTTAGGGGAGTGATCATGTTTTAGGGGAGTGATCATGTTTTAGGAGAGTGATCATGTTTTAGGGGAGTGATCGTGTTTTAGGGGAGTGATCGTGTTTTAGGGGAGTGATCATTTTTGGGAGGGTGATCATTCTGTTTTAAACGGGTTTATCCTATATTGGGGTGGGGTGGGGGTCCGTCATCATGCTTTATGGGGCTTTCCTTTTTGAAGGGGGTCCTCCTACTGTATGGATGGTTCTCCTATTTCAGGGGATCATCCGGTTATAAGGGGTCCTCCTAGGGTCAAATAGAAATTTGTTTTTGATAATGTCTTGGGCTTAGCTACGTTTTTAAAAATATATCCCCACATGTGCAGCAGACGTCATGTTAGTTTCGATACTTGCCTGGCTGGCCACATCGATGCGGAGTGAACATTCCTGAAGAGCAGGTGGAAGACACACTTATTATTCATAGTGGAGTTTGAGTGTGTGTGTGTGTGTGTGTGTGTGTGTGTGTGTGTGTGGTTAAGGTGGGGGGGGGGGGCTGATAAATAGAGATACGTACACCGTTGTATCACTTTGTGGTGACATTTGCAGAGCGCCAAGTGGTATCGTGGCTCCTCATCCGTGTCCCGTTTCAACTTTGACCAGAGGAGGTTTTAGTTTCCGGCGCCATGTTGGTGTTTTGTTGGTTGCGCTGCAAGAGGATCCCGCTGGGCCCGGGGGTAACACGAGGGCTCGGCATCTAAATGCAATTCATATGCAAACTTGCATATAGGGATATTTTAAATATGCAAAAAAATTAAACTATTTATTTTTCGGGCCGGGAGAGGGAAGGTGGGAAGGTGTGTGTGTTTGGGGGGGGGGAGGGGGGGACTTTACCTGCAATGGGAAACCAGTTATCATTGTTTTGTTATAAGACCCACCCATGACAGATTCGGTCATTCTTTTCGACGTTTGAGAAAAGTGACATTGAACATGATATTAAACGGAATGAATATAAGCGGGTAATTGAAGCTATCGGTCGTCTCTGTTCAAGGGCAGTATGTTGGTCTTTCTGTGTTTTCATGGCGGTGCTGGGGACGGCAGGTTATACATAGGTCAGAAGGAGGAGAGGATTACACGGAGGAGCGCACCTTGAAACAAAGAGTGAGTGAGAGAGAGAGTGAGTGAGTGAAAGAGAGAGAGTGAGTGAGAGAGATTGAGTGAGAGAGAGAGGGAGAGAGGTAGAAAGAGTGAGAGAGAGTGAGAGAGTGAGTGAGTGAGAGAGAGAGGGAGAGAGAGAGAGAGAGAAGGGAAGAGAGAGTGAGAAAGGTAGAAAGAGTGAGAGAGAGTGAGAGAGAGAGAGTGAGAGAGTGTGAGGGAGTGAGTGAGAGAGTAAAAGAGAGAGTGAGTGAGAGAGAGGGAAAGGGGAGAGAGTGAGAGAGGTAGAAAGATTTTGTGAGAGAGTGAGTGAGAGCGAGTGAGTGAGAGAGAGAGAGAGAGAGACAGAGAGAATGAAAATGAGCTTTAAAAGTTAGCTCGGAACAAAGGCAGCTGGAAATAGGGGACGACGCTGTAGAAGAAGAAAGTGGCAACAATCTTCGCCCGCCCCGGGTGCTAACTAACCCTAGCTACGCCCCTTGCTTGGGACTATACGATGTAGAGATGTGTACATTCATTTATATATCTATTTTTAGAGCAGCAGAGCAATCTGAAGTCCCCATACTGAGTAATGTTTGATAATCCACGCACTATCACCGCAGATCCATAGCACGTCACAACTGCTCTGTCTAAAGTTTATTTTCATCGTCACAATGTTCGTTATCTTCGCCCCTTTCAAAGATTTCTGTCGTTAATAAAGCAGGTTACTCCGTGCTGATTGTCGCGATGCGATGCGTTCACAAGCACGCGATAATCGAAGGGGTGTTCTGCCCTAGCCATGCAGCTCGCTCTGTGAAGCATGTGTTTGATTTGAGGGCGGGACGGGTCTGTGATAGTGGGGACAAGAGCGTATTAAAAATGCATTGAAGTGAGAGAAGCTAGTACAAACACAGAAATGGGGGCGACAGGTGTGCCTTTTGAGGACACCATTGTTGTCGGTAATCACAGGGAGAGGTAATGTTAACAACGGATCGGGGGGGGGGGGGGAGAGGTTAGAACTGACAAGGTCTTTTCTTTCGTCCCAGATATTAGATCACCATGCAATGGATTTATAACAACATAGCTTTTAATCATTTTACTTCGTTAATAAGAAATATTTAATAGCAAAAAAGCAGACTTTACTGTCTGGGGATGGTTATATGAAGGGCATCTGTAAGCTATGTGTATATGAAGGGCATTTGTAAGCTATGTGCATATGAAGGGCATCTGTAAGCTATGTGTATATGAAGGGCATATGTAAGCTATGTGTATATGAAGGGCATCTGTAAGCTATGTGTATATGAAGGGCATCTGTAAGCTATCTGTATATGAAGGGCATTTGTAAGCTATGTGTATATGAAGGGCATATGTAAGCTATGTGTATATGAAGGGCGTCTGTATACTATCTGTATATGAAGGGCATCTGTAAGCTATGTGTATATGAAGGGCATCTGTAATCTATGTGTATATGAAGGGTATTTGTAAGCTATGTGTATATGAAGGGCATCTGTATGCTATCTGCATATGAAGGGCATCTGTAAGCTATGCTATAAGCTGCTTCCGAGAGTGGAAGTTCTTGGAAAGGGGACATAAACTCTATCCGGTGATACGGACAATGACCACTTGGTACTCCCCCCAGCTGTCCTCTCTGACCTGCGTTTCGCAGTGTGACCCCCCTCACAACACCCCCCCCCCCCACACTGATGATTATGGGAGGGGCTTTTATCTTCTGATATAATAAAGGGGGAACTGGGGGGAACTGGCCTGTAATCCAAGGCCCATAAGGCTTTGTGATTTCGTCCTGCGAAGTCTACGCGATCGTCATATTGTTACGGACGAATGAGGGAACAAAAATAAAGGGGGTGAGACACTAACAGACAGGATACTTGTAAGATACTTGTAACAGTTGACCAGTATCATTAGTAGTCCTTTATGACAATAAAGATGTCATTAGTTATCATTGTTAGTCCTTTATGACAATAAAGATGTCATTTGGTATCATTAGTAGTCCTTTATGACAATAAAGATGTCATTTGTTATCATTAGTAGTCCTTTATGACAATAAAGATGTCATTTGTTATCATTAGTAGTCCTTTATGACAATAAAGATGTCATTTGGTATCATTAGTAGTCCTTTATGACAATAAAGATGTCATTTGGTATCATTAGTAGTCCTTTATGACAATAAAGATGTCATTTGTTATCATTAGTAGTCCTTTATGACAATAAAGATGTCATTTGGTATCATTAGTAGTCCTTTATGACAATAAAGATGTCATTTGTTATCATTGTTAGTCCTTTATGACAATAAAGATGTCATTTGTTATCATTGTTAGTCCTTTATGACAATAAAGATGTCATTTGTTATCATTGGTAGTCCTAAATGTCCAGCAACAACGCTTAGACAACAAAATTAAAATTCAGTATTCCCGACTGTGGCGTGCACACCACTTATAACTCTTCCGCTTCTGGTAAGGGGGATAAAGGGGAGGGGGCGAGGATTGCATTTAAACTGTTTTTTGGTACTCAAGTTGAGGAGGGGGGAGGGCCTAAAAATATAGGTGAAAAACGGTGCTGGATACTTTTGTTAGGACCTGGGCTTAACAAGTGGGTTATGGGTTTGCCTCCCCCCATCACCCCACCCACACAAGATGGCGGCACTTGAATATTAAAGTGTTAAAGTGGACCAGCCCCCCCCTCCCCATTGTGATACCTTCCGTTAAGTGAGTGCCATGCAGTAAGAGGTCCTGGGTCCTCTACAGACTTGAGAACCTCTGTTAAAAATCGACTAACAAAATAATGTTTTGAAAATATAATGGTGAACTGCGCGGGTGTGTTTCATTTATGAGCAGACGTCACAACGTTGTCTGCTGACCCAGTATCGGCACGGGAGACAGAGCAGACATCGCGCGCCGTACGAATAATAATGTCTAGTTTTTATGAAGGCAATTAGAAAGGAAAACTCCGCGCTTATGAATGACTTCAAAATACTTAACAACAGGGTCTTGAAATTACGCATTAGGATTAACCTTCATTCATACGATTGATGTGGCTGGCAGTGCCTGTCGCGGAGAGTTCCTTGCTGTGGGCATGGCAGTGCCTGTCGTGGAGAGTTCCTTGCTGTAGTTGGCAGTGCCTGTCGTGGAGAGTTCTTTGCTGTGGCTGGCAGTGCCTATCGTGGAGAGTTCCCTGTTGTAATTGGCAGTGCCTATCGTGGATAGTTCCTTGCTGTAGTTGGCAGTGCCTATCGTCGATAGTTCCTTGCTTAAGCTGGCAGTGCCTGTCGTGGAGAGTTCCTTGCTGTAGTTGGCAGTGCCCATCGTGGAGAGTTCCTTGCTTGGCAGTGCCTATCGTGGAGAGTTCCTTGTTGTAGTTGGCAGTGCCTATCGTGGAGAGTTCATTGCTGTGGCTGGCAGTGCCTATCGTGGAGAGTTCCTTGCTGTAGCTGACAGTGTCTATCGTGGATAGTTCCTTGCTGTAGTTGGCAGTGCCCATCGTGGAGAGTTCCTTGCTGTGGCTGGCAGTGCCTATCGTGTCGCCCCTTAATCATAAATAAATAATGGAACAACATATTATAATGTAAAGTTTGGGAAAAAAGAGGACGGAACAAATAAAGGCATGTTTCGGCAAAATGCCTTCTTCAACAGACAATACAAAACAAGAAAACAAATCCACCCTACATTTTACTTTAAATAATACTTCCCCGAATCTATTTAAATTCGCACGTCTTAAACGCAGCGCACCCCGTCATATATTTTACTTCACACGTCTGAAATGCAGCCCCCCTCCCACCATTATATAATTACATTACAAATTTTGAACGCAGCCCACCCCCCCCCCCCCCCCAAATATATTTTTTGTCAATTTAATTTACGCTTAATGTTTGTTAGTTTGTATTCTGAATAATAATCCTGAAAGCTAAGCCTTTATTTTTTTATTGACGCACATCGCTTGTAATAAAATTCTTGTAATCGATTCTTCTTCTTCTTCTATGTTTTGAGGGCCCACGATCAATGAATTGATTATTCTGGCTCCTACTTTTCAGAGGGGTTCGCGATGCTTGTAACACATTAGCCACGTAAGAAAACAACGGTGTTATAGAACAAGTCAGTCTTCTTCCTTCCAAATATTTAAAAATGCTATTGTTTTTTTTTCAACTTTGAACGAATGAAGGTCACATGGATTTAATGAAGCGATATCGTCAGAGAAAAAGACATTTTAAAGGAATGAATATTCAAGAGGTCTTTGAAATCGATACCTTAAGGGAGTGGTTCTCAACCTTCCTAATGCCACGACCCTTTAGTACAGTTCCTCATGTTGTGGCGACCCACAGCAACAAAATTATTTATGTTTCTACTTCATAACTGTAGAGTATATGTGTTTTCAGAAGGTCTTAGGCGACCCATGGGAAAGGGTCGCGCGACCCCCAAAGGGGTCGCGACCCACATGTTGAGATATATCAAGAGATACATGTACATTAATGGAACATTCTATGCGGAAATATATATTTTTTTACTTACACTACTTATTTTATTTGTAAGAAAACAGCGGGGACTTGATAAATATTTTTTTCCCTTCTAAAATTCACGTAACAGCAAAGTTAATCTAAATGTCCGGGCTGAGATCTTCTAATAGCAAGGACGGTAGGGGAGATGGGGTGGGGTTGAGAAATAACCCAAAATAAAACAGTTTTCCATTTCTTCAAATCCAAATATTTATATTTACCCAGAAATCCACCTAGCTCGTTCTCATATCCATGTCTGCCACAGGGGTCTCACATAAGGCCTGGGGGGGGGGGGGGGGAGCTGATCTCTGAACCCCCGAGTGATGGGTCTTCCTCCCAAAAGCGAGGGTGGCATGGCAAAAAAGGGGGGGATGCGATAGCGCGTTGATTATCCCCGATAAACACCACGATTACCGCCCGATAACTGCCGATATCACACGACCCGGCGCAGCGGGGCTGCCCGATTCCTCCCGAAAGCAAGTCGCCAGGCATCGTGGAAGACTGACGCCTGCCAAACGCTGTGGCGGGAGCGCGTGATGTACAAACGCGGCGAAACTGTATCTTTATTCTGGAAAAGGCTCGCGTGTTGTTTTTGTTTTTTTGTTTTTTTGGGGGCAGACCGCGTGTTTTAATAGCTTCAAGTCGGTCGGCCATTGATCTACGCTCGATGTTGTTGAAAGCCTTTATATATACGCAGATGTAAAACACGAGAAGTTTAGTTTCAATTTTGATTTTTGATACGGTTTTAGAACAAAATAGTTTTCCTTTTCTAAACGTACTTTTGATTTATTTTCTTGTTGCTTTAAAAAGAGATAACAATAGTAAAAGTTATAGTAACAATAATAAAAGTTATTGTAACAATAATAAATGTTATTGTAACAATAATAAAAGTTATTGTAACAATAAAAAAATGCTATTGCTCTCTGAATCTATTATTCCGTTAACCAGTTATGTTGATATTCTGCTTTGTTGTTTTTTTTAAAGAGATCATTTTCAACAATAAAATGAACTGAACCGTGCCTTGCCACTAGGTGATGTCACAAGAGCAGGATGCCAACACACACACAGACACACACAGACACACACACACACATCGTGTGACGTCGTCACAAGAGGATGATACCAAAATGGCGCTTTGATTATAATCAACGGTGGTTTAGATTCAGTGTGCAATAAAACATGAAGATGTTCATTTTAAGTAGCTGGGGGGGGGGGGAGGGGGCGAGCTGACACCCCACAGTTACTCAACCAAGGATTAACACCAACCCCCCTGTGACCTCACTGATCAGCTGTAAGAGAAGCGTTGTAACAGAAGCGTTGTAAGAGAAGCGTTGTAACAGAAGAGTTGTAAGAGAAGCGTTGTAACAGAAGCGTTGTAAGAGAAGCGTTGTAACAGAAGCGTTGTAAGAGAAGCGTTGCAAGAGAAAAGAGGCGGTTATCACATGTCATGGTGACATAGCTTGAGACTTCCAGGAATTGTATCCCCATCGACCCCTTATTGAACTCTCTGGGTCGACCATACAACAATCACATTACAGCATCCACAACGACAGCCACGAATCTAAGCCTGAGGTCTAAGTCCACTGGAGTCGCACCTGCTGAGAGCAAGTCCTGCGCAAATTCATCTCCAGTGTGTCTGCCATTTTAATATGTGTATATATATATATTAAAACTATATATTTCTAAAATGTTGTCTGATTTATTTTCTACATCCTGGGACTCGGGCTTCCTGTAAAAACATGACCTACAAAACATCTGTGATTTACTGGTTTATTTCGTTGACATTATCGTCTACTTTCATACACCGCTCGGCGCGGTGATAATGCGGGGCTTGTCTCATTTAAACCATGAAATATTGGCTCTGGTGTGGTCGGTCGGGCAACTCGCGCTCTCCGAATCCCTCACGGGCAGACACGGGTCCCGATAACCGCAACCGTCGTCTGCACGTCACAACCAGGAAGCTGGGTTGCTTGATTGGTTGATTGATTGGTTACTTCATTGGTTGCTTGATTGGTTACTTCATTGGTTGCTTGATTGGTTACTTCATTGGTTACTTGATTGGTTACTTCATTGGTTGCTTCATTGGTTACTTGATTGGTTGCTTGATTGGTTACTTCATTGGTTACTTGATTGGTTACTTTATTGGTTACTTCATTGGTTGCTTCATTGGTTACTTCATTGGTTGCTTCATTGGTTGCTTGATTGGTTACTTCATTGGTTACTTGATTGGTTGCTTGATTGGTTACTTCATTGGTTACTTCATTGGTTGCTTGATTGGTTGCTTCATTGGTTACTTCATTGGTTGCTTGATTGGTTACTTCATTGGTTACTTCATTGGTTGCTTGATTGGTTACTTCATTGGTTACTTCATTGGTTACTTGATTGGTTGCTTGATTGGTTACTTCATTGGTTGCTTGATTGGTTACTTCATTGGTTGCTTGATTGGTTACTATTGCAGTGGACTCACTTCTCCTCTTTTCTTTCCCTCTTCCCTATTTAATCTTTCCCCACTTACTTTCTGTCACAAATCTTTTGCTGCCCTCTTGGACACTACTTCTAAGCTAAGTGCTACATTATATTTTTTTATACATTTTTAAATTTTATTCGTTTTTCTGTTTGTTTGCTGATGAAGGCTTCCTGCCGACACGTTCGTTGTTTTGTTGAGTTCCTTTTATCAGGTTTAACCTTACTGTGTTTTACTAATTTCCATAAAATACAAGACGGATCTTAAATTAATTAAGCGTTGATTCCAAAACTACAGAACCGTCCCATTTCACTTTGGTTCATCATTGACTGTACAGTCAACTCGTTTGACTCTCAAAAGCGATATCAGCGCCAGCGCTCTCTGTGGCTCATTCGTGACTGTTTGGTCCATGATATACATAAATTGATTAAATGACATTTTCAAGGGACGCACCTCTGGGAGTTTAAAAAAGGGTATACAGGTCTTAAGTACCATCAAAGTTGGCTACAGCAGATGTGAGGGAGCGGTCAAGACAGCTGACGCAACGTCATCAGCTTCCTCCTGGTCTTTGAGATAAGTTTCTCTTTCATGAAAGTGTTTGCGCCCCCTGGCTTATCTTAATCTGTTTCCGTTACTTTTATCCGCCCACACCCCACCACCCCTTCCACACCCAACACTCCACCCCCACCCCCACACACATCTGGAGGACTGAAAGTTTTACTGTGTGAAAAATAGTTATACTGTGTGAAAATCCCACACACCCCTCCCACAAACACACGCACAGACTTTCCAACTTGACATTAATGGACGGACTGTTTGACTTGCAGACTATTAAAAGAGTATAACGGTGGGGTCACCGCCCCTCCCTCTCCCTTCGCGGTCACAATGGCCGCTTAATGTGCTTCCCTCCCCTCCCCCCCCAACACACACCCCTCCGTTCAACGATTACTGAAACCCTTGGACCTAATGGTGCTTGCTCACGCACCGTTTACAGTTTTGTTGTCAATGACCCGCGACCTCCTCTGGCATTCAGAACCTATTTTATCAGTTTAGGGTAATGACCACTATGCCTTCTCGCAGCGTGTTTTTTTTCAAAAGCGATGTTTCCGAAACGGCCTATCACCAGTCTGCCGTCTTTATGCCCGCACATATCAAAAGCTTTCTCCGTTTGTGTGTGTGTGTGTGTATGTGTGTGTGTGTGTGTGTGACTGAGCTCAAAACATGATAGTTACTTCTTCTATTATTTTTCCCCAGTAGGAGAGGGGGCACGCGGCCCCAAGGGGGGGGGGGGAGATGAATGCTTTCGTTTTCCCAAAATTATGCACTGTTTTTTTAAAAATAAAAATAATCATTGCTGTAGTGATTTGATTTCGCTCAATTTCTTTTTTTCAAAATACATAATTCTCTATGTAACAATGTCACTAACGCTACTAGACGGCGCTGATTTCACAAAATAAAATTCCCGATAACTGCGCCAAATGAGATTTCTTTAAAATATCGCAAATACATTTGGTGCGTAAGATTTTCTTTTTTTTTTTTTAATGGAAATGGTTGGTGTCATGAATCTGTGGTGCATGGGGGAGTGAGACATGCGGTGCAAGGGGGAGTGAGACATGCGGTGCAAGGGGGAGTGAGACATGCGGTGCAAGGGGGAGTGAGACATGCGGTGCAAGGGGAGTGAGACATGCGGTGCAAGGGGGAGTGAGACATGCGGTGCAAGGGGGAGTGAGACATGCGGTGCAAGGGGGAGTGAGACATGCGGTGCAAGGGGGAGTGAGACATGCGGTGCAAGGGGGAGTGAGACATGCGGTGCAAGGGGGAGTGAGACATGTGGTGCAAGGGGGAGTGAGACATGTGGTGCAAAGGGGAGTGAGACATGCGGTGCAAGGGGGAGTGAGACATGTGGTGTAGGGGAGTGAGACATGTGGTGCAAGGGGGAGTGAGACATGTGGTGCAAGGGGGAGTGAGTCATTCGGTGCAAAGGGGACTGAGACATGTGGTGCAAAGGGGAGTGAGACATGCGGTGCAAGGAGGAGTGAGGCATGCGGTTCAAAGGGGAGTGAGACATACTTTTCGAAGGGGAGTGAGACATGCGATTCGAAGGGGAGTGAGACATGTGGTGCAAGGGGGAGTGAGACATGCGATGCAAGAGGGATTTAGACATGCGATGCAAGGGGGAGTGAGACATGCGGTTCAAAGGGGGAGTGAGACATGCGGTTCAAAGGGGGAGTGAGACATGCGGTTCAAAGGGGAATGAGACATGCTGTTCAAAGGGGAGTGAGACATGCGGTTCAAAGGAGGAGTGAGACATGCGGTGCAAGGGGGCGTGACACATGCGGTACAAAGGGGAGTGAGACACAAGAATATTAAAATAATTCTTCAAACTTGGAAAGTGCATAACTTCAATGCATGATTTGTCAAGTAAAGTTTAGTAGCTGGAAAGTTTGCACATTGTTGGGCCACCATTGTTGAGCCGCCATTGTTGGGCCGCCATTGTTGGGCCGCCATTGTTGGGCCGCCATTGTTGGGCCGCCATTGTTGGGCCACCATCTTTAACTATTGTAACAGCATGGTTACATTCAACTGGGATATGTTAAGTTGTAATCTTCTTATTTTAATTATTCTTCTTTTCCTGACACATACACGATCTTCACACACATGATATAGCACATCTCGCTTTTGACCACCATTAAATGTATTCATTATTTTTTACACAAATCACAATGATGATAAAGTCTCCGAAATTGGAGAAAGATAATGCATTGTCTTACTGCTTCACATAAGTAATATCACACACAAGTTGTTACAGAATTAAACTTTGTTAGCGCACAATATAAACCTCCACACTGTTGATCCTATATAACCGTTATTCTCTTCTGCCCTTGGCATTCATCCAATTCACTTCCTGTACATACTAATTTACTAAAACAATACATTAGCCGAGATAAAATAATTGTGCTCACATTTGACCTGTTACAACTATAGTTAATACATAATTAGGAAAGTCAATTTTCCTGGAGGGAAAGTTATTTATAAGATTTATTATGTTTAATTTTAAAGTCTTAAAATGAGTAAGAGGATTATTCATGAAATAGATTATTTTTTTTAATGAACCCACATTTAGAGCTATTGAATGTACGAGACAATACAAAGATTTAGAAACCTAAGCTTCATTCTGAAATCAAATTCATCCCAATAATTACATTATGTTTCCGTGTGCATCTGAAACGCGATTACGTGCGTTCTGTCAACGTGTGTCAGTTGACGTCTAGACCGGCTTTGTGTTCTGTCAATGTGTGTCAATTAATGTCTAGCCCAGCTTTATGTTCCGTCATCGTGTGTCAGTTGACGTCTAGACCAGCCTTGTGTTCTGTCAACGTGTGTCAATTGACGTCTAGACCAGCTTTGTGTTCCGTCAACGTGTGTCAAGTGACGTCTAGACCAGCCTTGTGTTCTGTCAACGTGTGTCAATTGACGTCTAGACCAGCTTTGTGTTCCGTCAACGTGTGTCAATTGACGTCTAGACCAGCTTTGTGTTCTGTCAACGTGTGTAAATTGACGCCTAGACCAGCCTTGTGTTCTGTCAACGTGTCAATTGACGTCTAGACCAGCGTTTCCCAAAATGTAATAGGCTTTGGCGTACCGGTCGCCATGTTTGTTAATTTCTCCAGAGACCGGTGGCAGATGTATTAAATATATTTTCTATTTTCTTTGACCATATTTCTATTGTGTGGACCGGCGACTTAAGGCTCGCGGACCGTCACCGATCCGTGAACCACCATTTAGGGAACTTTGGACTAGACGAGGAAGCTTTTGGGCTTTCTATATGCATTTGGGGGGTGGGGGTGTAATATATTTTTAATATGTACTCTACCCACACACAAACACATCATACGTTGGAATAAATCCTTTCTGCACTTCCCTACATTGAGAACATGCACGTTTTGATACAAAGTGCATGGAACCGTTCAAGGGGCCGGCGGCACTCAGAGCGACATTTCTTTTTTTTAATTTTATTTTTGAGGCAGTGGTTCATTTGCATGGCCAGATGGAATGATAACCTGGGGCCCTGTTTGTTCGCCTGCCGTAATGCAAGACTGGACGTGTTTCAGGCCGAGGCTGCTTCACTGCCTGCCTAATGATCCCTCAGTGAAAGCTTTCTTGATTCCTGTTCCGAAAACCACATTGACGTCATCTAGACACGAACGTCATTTTTTTTAAAATTTGTATTTTCTTCAATGCTGGATGTGGTTGAAAAACTGGTTTAACGATGATGGACTCGAATGTCATTATTCGAAAAGCAGTCTTTGCACTAACTTAGTAAGTGCTAGTGAATCGGGCCGTCTGACCAGGGCGGCACTGCGGAGTTTTCTTCATGAGGGGGGAGCAAAAATGTTGGGAAGCCGGCCCAGGGAGGCACTAACCCTAGTTGCGCCACTGGGTCATTGGTTGGCCCAGGACGCCCTAACACTAGTTGCGCCACTGGGTCATTGGTTGGCCCAGGACGGCCTAACACTCGTTGGGCCACTGGGTCATTGGTTGGCCCAGGACGGCACTAAGCCTAGTGACGCCACTGGGTCATTGCGAGAAATGAAGCAAATGGAGGACCAATACAAAAATATGTTGGCGTGGTGGTTGGGTTGGTATGGGTATTGGGTTGTTGTAGTTTGGTTGGCGTGGTGTTTGGGACGGCGTGGAGATTGGGTTGGTATGATGATTTGGTTCTTGTAGTTTGGTTGGCGTGGTGGTTGGTTTGGCGTGGTGATTGGGTTGGCGTGGTGATTGGGTTGTTGTAGTTTTGTCAGCGTAGTGGTTGGCTTGGCGTGGTGGCCGGGTTGGCGTGGTGGTTGGGTTGACATGGTGGTTGAATAATATTTACTTTTGTGACCTTTTATACATATATAAAAATTATTTTAAAACTTATATCAACTGGGGTGGCTATTCAATTGAATGGCTATTCAATTGAATGGCTACTCACTTGAATGGCTACTCACTTGGGTGGCAACTCACTTGAATGGCTACTCACTTGGGTGGCTACTCCCTTGGGTGGCTGCTCAATTACTGAATTGAATTCCTCCGCAAACACACGTAGTCTTTCTGTTCCGTCAACACGCACTAAGACAAATGATGAACGATCTTTCTCTTTCTGTGCTTCCAAACAATGGAATTATCTCCTATTACACATCCACAGTATACCGACCATAACAGCCTTTAAAACAGCCCTCAAGGCCCATCTCCTTAACTCTACTATACCGACTCATTCCAACCTCGCCCTTTTCTAACAACGCTCGATGCTGTTGGGTGCTGTCCATGGCTGGACAAGGGTAGAAGGTACGTGGGTAGGTGGGGTCAAGCGTTTTACCCATTCTTTTTAAATTTATAATTTTCTATAATTGCTAATTTTTATGTGAAGCGCGTTGAGCCTAGCCCTAGGCTGGGGTACTGCGCTATATAAAAACACCTTAAAAATAAACACAATAATACTTTTCTATTTCCCCCTCAGATTTGATCTTTTCAGTCCATTAAATAGAGCAGTGATTCTCAGGTTTCCCAATGCCGCGACCCTTTAATACAGTTCTTCATGTTGTGGCGACCCCCAAACCACAAAATTAGTTTCATTGCTACTTTATTAACTGTAGAGTATATGCAGGGCCGGATTAAGCCATTTTAGTGCCCAAGGCACAAACCCACATGGGTGCCCCCTTCTGCCCGGATCTTTCACCGACCGTGACCGCTGGTATGTTCAATATTATGCAAAGAAAACAGTTGTTAACAAATATGTTTGTAGTTTGTACTACTATCACTTATATAAAACCTACTATTAAGTATTTCTGTATTACAATTAATAGTTAATAAATTTTTAAATAATAGTAGACAAAAATACTTTTTTTTAATTAGATGAAAGAATCAAAAAGATATTGTCATTTACATTTTAAAGTTTTTTTCTAGATTTACATCTAGCAAAGTCTTTGAGGGTATCGTCAAAGTTAATTTTGATCATAAGCAGAGATAAGGAATCGAGTCTTTCTTGTTTCATTGTTGATCTATTTGGATTTTTTGTACGTTTCAACTGAGAAAAAGAGCTCTCAGTTGAACAGTTAGTAACCATTAATTTTAAAAATATGCGCAAGGCGATTTCAACATTTGGAAAGTCACACTCGAAGTTGTCTCTAACTATTACTTTGTATAATTCTCCATGATTGAACGTGTTTTTTTCCGATTTTGATGCATATTTTTTCCGAATATATGAATGAAACTGTTGTAGTTCAGTATATAAATTATTGTTCAGATCTTTAGGACAAGCATTTATTAGTTCGTCACAACAGTGAGACGTTTGTGATAGTGATACATCGACCAAAACAAGAAAATCGAACTGCTACATCATTATATACTTGTCCTCGTCTACTCATTTCTGTCTCAAGTTTGTCAACAATGGCGTAGAATGTAGATATACGAAATTTTTCTATGGCATTCAGAGATACCTCAGGGGCATCACCATTAATCACCACTGTCGTTCGTTTACGATTACGGGTCAAAGTTGACTTATAATCTACACCTGGTGTTATTATTTTTGCAGCTTCTTCAAATCTTTCAAATTCATTCCTAGATTTATGCAAGTGATCTGCTAGTGAAGAATACAAATCAGCATACGTTTTCAAGTTCACATGCTCCTTTTGTAGAGCTTGACTAGCCCTGTGAAAATTCTGTAATACCTCTTCCCAAAAAAACAAGCATGAAAGCAAATTCTAATTCTTGCATCTTCTTTGCAATGTTTTCTGCTTGTCTTCTGGTGTCTCCTTTCTGTGACTGATCTTCTTGTATACATTCTAATGCTTTTAAAATCTGAGGATGAGACTTTAAGATAGCTTCAGTTGCAACAGCATGTGCTTCCCATCTGGTATCGGAAAGAGACTTTACCAGCCTTTCATTCACAAGGCATCTTTTCAGAATATTCCATCTGTTGGTTGAAGCTGAGAAAAAAGTATAGATCAGTTGCATTGTATGGAAGAAGTTTACTGCCTCTAAACAGGAGTCAACGACACTTCTGCCTACAAGATTTAGTGAATGGGCAGCACAGGGTATGTGTATAGCAAACTCATTATCCTCTAGAATTTCTTTTTGCATGCCCTTGTAGCATCCGGACTTATTAGCTGCATTATCGTAGGATTGACCTCTGCATTTCGAAAAATCAATTTTGCAAACTTCACGTAAGTACTGCAGCACTTGCTTAGCCATATCTTCACCGATGTGATTTTGCAGCGCCAAGAAAGTCAAAAAGCGTTCAATGGGCTCTCCGTCTGCTACATATCGAAGAGCAACGTTTAACTGAATCTTTATGTGAAATATCGGGTGTTGAGTCTACTGAGAAGCTGAAATAACCGGAAGCCTTTACTTCATTTACAATTACTTCACTGACTTTTTTGGAAATAATTTCAATCAGCTCTTCACATATAGTTTTGGATAAATAAGAAGGATTTCCCTTTCCAGAATTTCCATATTTCGCAATGTGTGATGCTAAAAATGGATCAAACTGACTGACCAACTCCAGCAACCCTAAATAATTTCCATTTTGTACAGATCCAAATTGTTCATTTTCCCCTCTAAAAGCCAGACCGCGCTCAGCTATAGTGCAAATAATCGCTACTGCTCTCTTCAAAACATGTTCCCAGTAACTATACTCTTCATTTATTTGCTCTTCTAGCTTTTGTAGTAGACCGGAGCCTTGTCGACGACTCAGGTATATTCACATTCAGTCCTTATGAGTAGCGCTTTGTTCGTGATTATAAACATAAATGTTATTTTTCCAGTCACTGAACCCATTTTTATCAGTTTCTGTGTCCATTACTAAGGGGTTCCCGGTCGAATTAATTAATTAATGTTATTATTTTAATATTATTTATTGAAAATATAAAAATGGTTTAAATTTTTTTATAAAACTTCCCAAAAATTTTTAAAATTCGAATACGACCGCATTATTTATTTACAAGTCGAGTGAGTCCGCATTTTACTCATAACCATTTCCCATGAGTTTTTTAAATTTTTTATGCGCTTAATTTTTAAGCATTCAAGATTGTACCAAACTTGAATGTGAATTTTTATTATAATGTATTTCTTCATTTTCATAGCACTTGTCAATTTTCAGTTGTTTCTGGACTTAAATTTGTTCAAAAAAATAATTTCTTGAGGATTTGTTGTGCCTCCAAACGCTTGGTGCCCAAGGCACGTGCCTTGTTTGCCTAGAGGTTAATCCGGCCCTGAGTATATGTGTTTTTCGGTGGTCGCGACCCACAGGTTGAGAACCTCTGAAATAGAGAGAGTTTCGCTTCGCATGTTTAACGAATCTTTTCAACTTCTATATCTTAATGCATTATTATGTTATCTCCGCCAATGATCCACATTGTTTCCTTAGCTAAACCCCGCGTGGTCTCAAAGCATATGTTGTTTTCTTCTGATAAGCCTTCTCTGTCTTCCGAACCGTAACGTCACTGATTGTGTCTATATGGCGGGGAAATCCTTTTTGTAAACAAACCTTTGTTTGTTTTTGTTTTTTAAAAATGTGTAGTTAATGGCCAAGATCTTAACTAGGGTCTAAACTATCATTTTATAAGAATTAGACTGTCAGCCATTGGGCAAGGAAACCCATAATAGGGATTTTAAATTCTTTTTTAAAACCAGCTTTTCGAATTTTGTGCTCCCAAAGAGTTGTTATAAAAAAAAAAAACCGACTCGCACGCAGGCTCATATGTCGTAAGATTTGATTGTCGTAAAAGTTTGTTATGTAGGGGAAACTGGCGAGATTTTGTTTATATTTAACTGCGATATAAAAATATAAAATCCTGTTCGCTTTACGGCAACACGTGCGCTGGGCTGGGCCTCGTTTTGGGGGGCAGAGATGGGTCCGGGGAGATCTGGAGCACGAGTTCGGCCATGACGGGCCAGGGTCGTTATGAGGTTTATGACAATGTTTGGGTTATAGTGTGGGAGTTCAAACATTTTGTTATGGACGTAAGATGATCGCCTGCTAGAAGTGACAGTAAAAATACAAAAGAGATACTGTGTTTCATGACAGATTTTTAAAGACAATCCGAGATTAGGGGGAAATCGGGCGATTAGGGGGAAACTGGTGATTAGGGGGAAACTGGCGATTAAAGATTGTTGAACAGTTGGGGGGGGGGGGTGCAATAGGATTAAATTATTTTGTGTGTGTGCGCGTGACGTCACGATCCTATCTCTGCGTTAAGGTGTCTGTGTTGGGCTAGAGCGGAGGGAATGGGGATCCCTTTGCGTGTGGCCAAGGGCAGATTTTAAATTGGTTTTACATTTTATCCACACAAGAGTTGCTTCCTTGCAACAGTTAATGTGACAGTTGTCAGCATTGTAGACATGTGTTTATATGAGATAGGTTGGCTTTACTTCTGATTGACACTGGCCCACACTTATTGAATGCTGGCACAAATCCATTGAATGCTGGTTCACATCTATTGAATGCTGGCCCACATCTATTGAAGGCTGGCCAACATCTATTGAATGATGGCCCACATCTATTGAAGGCTGGCCGACATCTATTGAAGGCTGGCCCACATCTATTGAATGCTGGCCCACATTTATTGAATGCTGGCCCACATCTATTGAATGCTGGCCCACATCTATTGAAGGCTGGCCCACATCTATTGAATGATGGCCCCACTATTGAAGGCTGGCCCACATCTATTGAATGATGGCCCACATCTATTGAAGGCTGGCCCACATCTATTGAAGGCTGGCCCACATCTATTGAATGCTGGCCCACATCTATTGAATGATGGCCCATATCTATTGACTGCTGGCTCACAACCCCCCAAGCCTCACCATATACCATTTTTCTCACCCGTTTAATAACACACTCGATTAATTTTAACATACACATATCACATACACGTATCACATACACGTATCTTATACACATATCACATACACGTATCATATACATGTAGCACATACACGTATCACATACACGTATCACATACACGTATCACATACACGTATCACATACACGTATCACATACACGTATCACATGCACGTATCACATACACGTATCACATACAAACCATTATACAATATGAAACTCGTCCCAAGCATCCATCCTTTTTAATTCCACGACCCACCTAAACATTTCTAAAATAACCACCACCCCCCCCCCCCCATATATATATTCAATGAAAACTAAATGATATGTTTTATGAAGAAGTAAAAAGGCTTTTAGGAATGAATAGTTTTTAAGAAGAAATTTTTAAGTAAGCACAATAAGTACATTTTCTAAGCATACGTCGGAGACCTGAAATTCAAATACAGAATAAAATGAGTTTCTAAAATATTTTAATTTTTTTTAATTTAATTTATTATTCATTATTTAATCGTTGTAGAATACAATGAGAGATCCCAAATACAATGAGAGATCCCAAATACAATGAGAGATCCCAAATCCAATGAGAGATCCCAAATCCAATGAGAGATCTCAAATACAATGAGAGATCCCAAATACAATGAGAGATCCCAAATCCAATGAGAGATCCCAAATCCAATGAGAGATCCCAAATCCAATGAGAGATCCCAAATCCAATGAGAGATCCCAAATCCAATGAGAGATCCCAAATACAATGAGAGATCCCAAATACAATGAGAAATCCCAAATACAATGAGAGATCCCAAATCCAATGAGAGATCCCAAATCCAATGAGAGATCTCAAATACAATGAGAGATCCCAAATACAATGAGAGATCCCAAATCCAATGAGAGATCCCAAATCCAATGAGAGATCCCAAATCCAATGAGAGATCCCAAATCCAATGAGAGATCCCAAATCCAAAGAGAGATCCCAAATACAATGAGAGATCCCAAATACAATGAGAGATCCCAAATCCAATGAGAGATCCCAAATCCAATGAGAGATCCCAAATACAATGAGAGATCCCAAATACAATGAGAGATCCCAAATCCAATGAGAGATCCCAAATACAATGAGATATCCCAAATCCAATGAGAGATCCCAAATCCAATGAGAGATCCCAAATCCAATGAGAGATCCCAAATACAATGAGAGATCCCAAATACAATGAGAGATCCCAAATCCAATGAGATATCCCAAATCCAATGAGAGATCCTAAATCCAATGAGAGATCCCAAATCCAATGAGAGATCCCAATCCAATGAGAGATCCCAAATACAATGAGAGATCCCAAATCCAATGAGAGTTCCCAAATCCAGTGAGAGTTCCCAAATCCAATGAGAGATCCCAAATCCAATGAGAGATCCCAAATCCAATGAGAGATCCCAAATCCAATGAGAGATCCCAAATACAATGAGAGATCCCAAATACAATGAGAGATCCCAAATACAATGAGAGATCCCAAATCCAATGAGAGATCCCAAATCCAATGAGAGATCTCAAATACAATGAGAGATCCCAAATACAATGAGAGATCCCAAATCCAATGAGAGATCCCAAATCCAATGAGAGATCCCAAATCCAATGAGAGATCCCAAATCCAATGAGAGATCCCAAATCCAATGAGAGATCCCAAATCCAAAGAGAGATCCCAAATACAATGAGAGATCCCAAATCCAATGAGAGATCCCAAATCCAATGAGAGATCCCAAATACAATGAGAGATCCCAAATACAATGAGAGATCCCAAATCCAATGAGATATCCCAAATCCAATGAGAGATCCTAAATCCAATGAGAGATCCCAAATCCAATGAGAGATCCCAATCCAATGAGAGATCCCAAATACAATGAGAGATCCCAAATCCAATGAGAGTTCCCAAATCCAGTGAGAGTTCCCAAATCCAATGAGAGATCCCAAATACAATGAGAGATCCCAAATACAATGAGAGATCCCAAATACAATGAGAGATCCCAAATCCAATGAGAGATCCCAAATACAATGAGAGATCCCAAATACAATGAGAGATCCCAAATACAATGAGAGATCCCAAATCCAATGAGAGATCCCAAATCCAATGAGAGATCCCAAATCCAATGAGAGATCCCAAATCCAATGAGAGATCCCAAATACAATGAGAGATCACAAATCCAATGAGAGATCCCAAATACAATGAGAGATCCCAAATCCAATGATAGATCCCAAATACAATGAGAGATCCCAAATCCAATGAGAGATCTCAAATACAATGAGAGATCCCAAATACAATGAGAGATCCCAAATCCAATGAGAGATCCCAAATCCAATGAGAGATCCCAAATCCAATGAGAGATCCCAAATACAATGAGAGATCCAAAATACAATGAGAGATCCCAAATACAATGAGAGATCCCAAATACAATGAGAGATCCCAAATACAATGAGAGATCCCAAATCCAATGAGAGATCCCAAATACAATGAGAGATCGCAAATCCAATGAGAGATCCCAAATACAATGAGAGATCCCAAATACAATGAGAGATCCCAAATACAATGAGAGATCCCAAATACAATTAGAGGTCACAAATACAATGAGAGATCCCAAATACAATGAGAGATCCCAAATACAATGAGAGATCCCAAATCCAATGAGAGATCCCAAATACAATGAGAGATCGCAAATCCAATGAGAGATCCCAAATACAATGAGAGATCCCAAATCCAATGAGAGATCCCAAATACAATGAGAGATTCCAAATACAATGAGAGATCCCAAATACAATGAGAGATCCCAAATACAATGAGAGATCCCAAATACAATTAGAGATCCCAAATACAATGAGAGATCCCAAATCCAATGAGAGATTCCAAATACAATGAGAGATCCCAAATACAATGAGAGATCCCAAATACAATGAGAGATCCCAAATACAATTAGAGATCCCAAATACAATGAGAGATCCCAAATCCAATGAGAGATTCCAAATACAATGAGAGATCCCAAATGCATTATGACATGACTAATTTAGTGAGAAACTTGAGCTTGTTGCTTTATACAGCTTCGGTCTCATGTCTCCCCACTGTGTTATATCCAGTCGATTTGTTCTTTTTAGCAGCAAATCACTTCTATTTCTGGTAGCGTACGTTGCTGCATCCATATATATATATATACTGGCATGTGTGCAACGGTTGGGGAAGCGATGCTGCCATCCTAACGGCTCCTAGCAGAACTAAATCCACATTCAGCTAAATATGAAGATGGAAACTGTAACAATGGTTGTCTTGCACATTTGGTCAAATTCAAATATTTGATTTCTGTTTCCTCACAAAGCCATGGCATAGCTCCTTTTATATTAAATAAAGTTTGAACAGACTCATCGCTTCGCATTTCTGCGAGTTTTTCTTGATACTGCATATTTGAAATATAAGACAAATCCACTAACATTGGCTGCATCATCCAAGTTGGCAACACACTGCCACAAGAAGCATTTCTTGATGCTGCATACTTGAAATATCAGACAAATCCACTAACATTGGCTGCCTCATCCAAGTTGGCAACACACTGCCACAAGAAGCATTTCTTGATACTGCATACTTGAAATATCAGACAAATCCACTAACATTGGCTGCATCATCCAAGTTGGCAACACACTGCCACAAGAAGCATTTCTTGAATCTCAGCATTCATCAATTTTAAGCAGCGATTTTTCTTGCCTATCATATTAGGAGCACTATCTGCAGCACAAGATATTATAGTTTACATTGGTATATTATAGACATCTAGGTATTTTTAGCTTATCATATATATCTATGTTGAATGTTGGCAATAGTGGTGCTGTCAAATGATTTACAGAACATCAGTTCTTCAGCAAAGTCTCCTTTATCAAAATATTTTACGAATTAAAACTCTTAACAATCCAATTGCCCCCCCCCTTCTGGAACGTGGGCCCCACGTTGGGAAACACTGATCTAACCTATCATTTACCAAACCAGACTAGTTTCGTAAATGTAAAAAGCGGACATTTTGCAAAAATAAGATTAAATTTAAAATAATAAATTAAACAATCCTTAAATATCAACATTTTTCTCATAAATCTTTCATAAAGCATAATTTCGAGCAATTGGGGTGGGGCTGAAAATTTGACAAAACGTTCATACAAGTAACGAACTTAATAAGAATCCCAAATAGTACCCCCCCCCCCCCCCCAAAAAAAATCACCCTAAAGCCTCGCAGCAACATAATTTGTTCACGCCCCTGAACTATCTTAATACTGTTCTGCCCCCCCCCCCCAACCCCCGCTATTTCCTCGAGATTTATTACGCCAACTATTTCTATAAAACAAAATTAAATATTACCTTTCAAACGCACTTGCGATATTTTTAATATTCTCATTTGGCGCATTCATCGGGAATTTGATTTCGTGAAGTCAGTGTCATCAGGTAGTGTTAAGCTTGACTTTCGAGGTTGAGGGTGGGGGGCGGGGCGGGGGAGGGGAGGGGCTGAGAATTTAATAGAATGTGTTGTCATCGGCAACGAATCTATAAACCAAGTTGATGGGTTGACGGGAAGTGTGTCAATTAGCCGTCCGATGGTTTTAACCGTAAACAAAAGAAGAAAAATAGAAACGTTAATATGAAGGATTAAAAAAACAATTGACACATAGCATTACTCTATACCGCCCCACCCCCATATACCATAATAAAACAAAAAATAATAAACTAGCCCCCTTTCGAGATATATGTCAACCCATCCCACAATTTACCTATTCCACGTATCCTAACTACTTGAACTATCCAACCAAACTCACCTATCCTACCTATCCTTTTTCACAAATCTCACCTATCCAAACCTACCTCACATATCCCAACTATCCCATCTATTTCATCCATATCAACTATATCACTTATCCCACCTACCCCACCTATTCCATCTATTCCATCCATTTCAAACATCTCAACCTCCCCCCCCCCAAAAAAAAATCACATACCCCCCCCCCCCCCCAAACTTACCTATTCCACTACAACTGTATTTTTAACTACAACTATCAAACAGGATACTATTACTTGATTTTACAGTTAACAGAGAGACTTGTCTGCCAACACAAAAACGGCACTTGGCCAAAGATGCCCCCCCCCCCCCCAAACCTCCCGCAAATAGTTTTATTTTTAAAAATTGCCTCCCGGGTAGATCACCCCCATCCTCCCCATCCTTCCAACGCCAGTGCCTCCACCCCCAACCCCACTCCCCACCCCACCCCAGTCCCCCACCCCACTCACCACCCCCACTACCACCGAAAAGCCCAAAGGAAACCATAAGCAATCAACAACTCTTCTCTTGTGACGTCAGATTAGATCCGACAAGAATCATAGCCACCTTTCTATCATTTCGTGGCCATTAATGTTGCCTTTTCCGGACCCCCTCCCCCCCAAAGCCCGCACACACACACACACTTTTTAGGACTCGATTCCCCTAAAGGTGCAAGCAGTTGTAACGAAACGCGAGCACATTTCCTTTTTCAGCCATTGGGTCGACTTGGACTGATACAGTTTCTAGACAAACGACTGAAGCCATTTGGTTGTTTTAATGGTACCAAGGGTTGACGAAGCACAACCGCAGTGCATGTAGATAAGCCGAGTGCTAAAAGCAACGCCCCGTGGCATCAAAGACGTTTATGTGACTCGAATCTATGTTCACGGGTGCAGGTAAGTTGCTCTGTAAGATGTTTGACACCTCACAACGACACCTTGTAACAAAGAGGTGTCATCGTTGGTTGGCATGAAACTTTTTTTATCGATGAATAACATTTTGTATACGATCAGTTTTTTTCAGTTTTTTTTTTTTTTTGGAGGGGGTGGGGTGGGTTTGTAAGAAAGGGCGTGGAGATGATCTGACATGGTGGGGGGGGGGGTTGTCCACCTGGAAGGCCATCCATCGGTCCGAGTAGACGGATGTGGTGATGCAGTCCAGAAGGCCTCTGTGGTTTTAAGTACCACAGATGATGAGTGAGCTCAGTGAATGTCGTCATCATCACTGCACATACTTCGTCATTGGCATTCCACTCAATCACCCAGGTTCGGGGTCCGTCCTTGTGAACAGTCCCATACAGTCATTATTGTCCTCTATAATACTCTATATGGTAGAGTCTTATTAACATATATGTTCTGTCTGTGATTAGCGCCAAAGTTTGTTCGAGTTGGCTACCACCAAAGTTTGTTCGAGTTGGCTACCACCATTGTTTGTTTGAGTTGGCTACCACCAATGTTTGTTTTAGTTGGCTACCACCAACGTTTATTTGGTGTGATTACACCAGACGGAGAGATTCCGACCATTGTTCCACTTTTAGTTTATCAGCTGTAGGTGAGACTGATTGTGTGCTTTTGCTAGGGTCTCACGTCATTTGCTCCCACGTCGTACCTTTGAGCACCGCAATGACTGATATCCCCCTAAGATCATTGTGGTCAATCTCAGGATCTGTCTTGTTGTATTCTTCCACCTGTGGAACTATTCTGGTGTGTCAAGCGTCCTAACTTTTTAGGGGGGGGGGGTGCAGCCCCCAGATGTACTGTTAAACTAGGGTAATCCCGTCCAAATTTGCCCATGCGGGTCTCTTGGCCTTGTGGCTCTCTGACTTATCCCACAGATCTTCTGGGCTATGACCAGACACAAAGCGAGATGCCATGAGGCACCCAAACAGGTTTGGTAACTTGGCGGTGAAAGTATGCCCGGCTTCATTCTGAGCGAACAAGGCAGACCAGAAGCGATGTTTAAAATTCTAAATGTTTACGTCCTCTTACAGTGTCCCGTGTGTTCACGTGTTTACTGTGTTTTACCTTGAACTGCCTTCAAATTGTAGCAGTCCTAAAAGCATTCCGTCCACTACACTTAATCAGCTGAAAAATGTTCACTTTCCCAAAATATTTATTGTTTCCCAACTGTCAAGATACTGTCCGATCGTTATTTTACTTGATTGGAGTCACAACCCCTAATACCCCCCCCCCCCCCAAGGATCACCCCTCCACCCCGCCTCCCGAAAAAAAGCAGGTGTAAGTACCTTGCTTGTCACCATTTCCTTCAGTAACTCGAGAGCCCTGAAAGCGAAATGACCTCCCCTGTTTTCGCAACTAACGAGCCGTACATCCCCCGACAGCGCTCGGAGAATGGCCGCTACCCCGGCAAGCAGCGAGGCACCTCTGTTCCGGTCGAGAGGTTCTCACCTTGGGAATAATAGGACTCCTCTGGGAGTCATTAGTCGTGAATACCAGGATGAAATGAAAGAACAACACGTTTGAAACGAGGGACTTGTTTTTGGGGGGAAGGGAGGATGGTTTTTCTTTTTTAAATGGAGAATCTTATTAATGCAGTAAAAGTAGATTCGTCTTTTCCCACGCGAAGGGCGGACTGACTCTCTTTTTCAACTTTGTGTTTCCACTGCTTTAATGAAAGCAATCAGTGGCGTAAATAAGGAGGGGTGCGCGGGAGGGGGGGCGGTCCGCCCGGGTGGCTCTTGTTTTCTTATCTGGAGGAGTGGCATTTTTTGGCCAACAGGAGAGTTATTTTGGCACAGGCGGCGACAAAAAGCTTGTCCCGCTCCAGACGGCGGCACTAAACATAGCTACGCCACTGAGAATAGCTACGCCGCTGAACATAGCTACGCCACTGAGCATAGCTACGCCACTGAGTATAGCTACGCCACTGAGCATAGCTACGCCACTGAGCATAGCTACGCCACTGAGTATAGCTACGCCACTGAAGGCAACGTAATATTTGGGCCCATTGTTTTGTGTCCGATTTTGTAATGAAATGCCATTAAAATGTGAATGAAGGAGTTATCGTTAAAATGTCTAGGCGCTAAATGATAATGTAGCTTTCTCACAAAATAATTAAGAATAAGAATGTACTTGCTTGTCGTATTATTGTGGTCAAGAGATCAATTAACTTCCGAAACAGATATTTACAAATAAGGAAAAATGGCGTTCGCAGTAAGGTCTGACCATCGCCCCCCCCCCCTTTTTCTCTTGCCCCTTTTCATCGGGAAATTATATGGGGTCTATATCATAGGCTATGTATAGTATACGCTTCAAGATATATATAGTATGCTATGCATAGCATATATATAGTAAATATTGTTATGCATATATACTTATATAGTGCACTGAGGATTTTGGAGGCTCCCCCACCCCCTAGAGTTGTCGAATGAGGTTAAAAAAAACCTTTTAGGGGTCCCACGCCTTTTAGGGGTCCCACGCCTTTTAGGGGCCCCGCACCTTTTAGGGGTCCCACGCCTTTTAGGGGTCCCACGCCTTTTAGGGGCCCCGCACCTTTTAGGGGTCCCACGCCTTTTAGTGGCTACGCGACAATAATCTTTTTTAAAATTTATAATTAATGTGATCTAGATAGACGTCTCCTTATGTATTTAAAAAAAAAAACAGTTTATGGAAAGGGAGGAAAGAAATAATTAAGGGAAATAACACACGCCGAACATTTAATCCTTCTTTCTCTTTAAATCTGGCATTGCCCTTTAGTATGGGCGCCCGGGCCCTCACCCCCTTTCTTCCCCCCTTTACACATCTTTGCTCGCCTCCTCCTGCAATAAAAATAAAATATGTCTATTCATTAAATGGCATACGCCTTTTTATCGATCTGTCATCTCTCTCAAGGAATCTGTACATCAATATGTCCATTAATCTACCCATTAATCTGTCCATTAATCTGTCCATTAATCTGTCCATTAATCTGTCCATTAATCTGTCCATTAATCTACCCATTAATATGTCCATTAATCTACCCATTAATCTGTCCATTAATCTGTCCATTAATCTGTCCATTAATCTACCCATTAATCTGTCCATTTATCTGTCCATTAATCTGTTAAGTAATCCGTTCATCAATATGCCCGTTAATCTGTCATTTAATCTGTCCATTTATCCATCCATTAATCTCCCAACAATCCCTCCATTAATCTGTCCAGTAATGTGTCCATTAATCCGTCCATATTATATGTCCATTAAAATGCCCATTAAGCTGTCCGTTAATCTATCCACTAATTCGTCCAACAATCCGTAGAGTCATCAGTCTAACCATCCAACAATCCACTGCACCTAAACCAACTACACGACCACTTTACAAAATACTTTACATCATGTAAATTCAACCATCCATCAATCCGAAGTATCCCTTAATCCAACATGACACTTCCCCCCCCCCCGCATCTATCCATCCACCCAACTGTACACCCATCGGTCCTTTCTCCCATCCATCTACGTGGATGGTGGAATGAGGTTTATGTAGGGTGGACGGGTGGATGTGGAATGAGGTTTATGTAGGGTGGACGGGTGGATGGGGAATGAGGTTTATGTAGGGTGGACGGGTGGATGGTGGAATGAGGTTTATGTAGGGTGGACGGGTGGATGGTGGAATGAGCTTTATGTAGGGTGGACGGGTGGATGGTGGAATGGGGTTTAATTAGGGTGGACGTGTGGATGGTGGAAGGAGGTTTATATAGGGTGGGCGGGTGGATGGTGGAAGGAGGTTTAATTAGGGTGGATGGGTGGAGGTGGACGGGTGAAAGGTGGAATGAGGTTTATATAGGGTGGACAGGTGGATGGTGGAAGGAGGTTTAATTAGGGTGGACGGGTGGATGGTGGATGGAGGTTTAATTAGGGTGGACGGGTGGAGGTGGACGGGTGGAGGTGGAAGTAGGGTGGAGTTGATCGAAGGTTTTAGGTAAGTTTGTGGACTTGAAAGGATATATAGAGAGAAAGAGTGAGACAGAGAGAGAGACAGAGAGAGGGGTAGAGAAGTTTAGGGAAGATGAAAAGAAGGTATGGATAATGTAAGAGAAGAGTGTAATGATTGAGTGTGTAGCGAAGATTTAGGGGTGAAATGAAGGGGAGGGGAATGGGGGAGGGGAATGGGGGAGGGAAAGGGGGATTTATACTTCTTCTTTTTTTCAAGGGTAAAAATCTCGCGATCATTGCACTGACCCAAATTATGAATTCCACTGAAGTGAAAAAGTAAATGGGTTTGTATCATTGTGTTGAATAAGAGCCCGTTTTAAAATGTAACACTCGGTTGGAGGCCCATTACTTTGAGATATCACTTTTCCTTACTTGAGAGACTCGATCTAATCTCGTCCCATGCATAAATTTCATAATGGCCACCCTCGAGTGAATCTCGTGACCCACTTCTGCGTCATGCTGCGTCGTGCATCCTTTCTTACACATAATTTATGTTAAATAATGTACCAAATACCGATAAGAAGAAAATGACACCAAAACTTTTTAAAGGTAATTTTTTGTTTTAAGTTTTAAAAATTTAATTTTTGTCACGTGATCATTGTCTTGAAATTAAGGAAGTCCTAATGACGCTGTCTTACTATTGTTGAAATAATTTTACTATAGTAAATTTTGTCCAGAATGGTTGTTTGAGACTTAACTTCTCATTATCACCCTGAAGATGTACGGAATGAGCCAATCAGACGCTTAACTTCTCCTTATCACCCTGAAGATGTACAGAATGAGCCAATCAGACGCTTAACTTCTCATAATCACCTTGAAGATGTACAGAATGAGCCAATCAGACGCTTAACTTCTCATAATCACCTTGAATATGTACAGATTGAGCCAATCAGACGCTACAAATGATGGTTTCAATTTAGTTATATGAATACTGAAATTTGAAATCAATGTATTTCCATACTGACCAGTGGCGTAACTGGGTTTTTGGCGCCCTTGGCTAATTTATTTTTTAAATAAAAAAATTTGAAAATTAGAGATTTGGAGGCGCCTTGGCAACTGCCCCCATGCCAAGCCGTTGTTACGCCACTGATAATGACAACTGATCTATTTTAGGGGTATCTAAGAGATTACTACTCCCCCCCCCCCCCACCAAGATAGCATGCAGTTACAGTTCCTATTTCTGGTGCGTAAACTTTTTTTTACTTACATAAATATATTTTTACAAAATGATTTAAATTTAATTTCTCTGCTCTCTACATTCGCATAAACTTACTGTTATAAGGGATGACGTATTGTGAGACACACTTTGCCCGCCTTCCACGTGCATGACCTCTTTCAAGTCGGTCCCGTGTTGGGGCGGCTAGAAAAAATATCCCTTTGATGATACTTTTGTTTACTATCATCCGTTTCTGTGGAACATGATAGAACAATCTAGAAAATGTTGGAAGCAGTAAGACTGTGTGTTCCATTTCCAGAATGATCATCTGAAACTGCCTATAAAAAGGGCTGACCGATAGAGAGGGGAGAGATTTTCCTTTCCTTGATTACGAGGCATGCTGTGTGTCATTATACTTTGTTGTGTGTAGAGATTTTTATTTCCTCGTACAATTTTGTGCTCATTGTATTTTGATATACAGTACCGGTACCAGCAAATCTGTAAGTTTATAATTTCAATCATATTTCACTTGCTGTTATTATTTAATTGAAGTTCACAAATTAAAAAGTTATTAATTGTAATTAGCTCTGGCCTTAATTGTCGTTTTATTTGTTATTATTTTTAACCTTTGGTATCGTCCTTTATTATGGACTGTTTCTAGAACGAGCCCTAGACAAAACAACAGAGATTAAATTCTCCATCTATAACGGTCCGTAATACTTACGCACACACTCAAACACACACATACACATATACACACACACGTTGGGGTTGCACATTTTCAGGGCAACCCTCAATGGATTGCGTAGAGTCTCTTTTGGAATGTCTGCAAAAAGGCGCGGCTTTGTCGAGGAGAGAAATATGACACCCTGCCCGGGGTGGACCTCCTCCCAAGTGTGACATTTTCAATGACATGAAAGAAATAAGCCACACAGCCAAAAAATATTGTAAGACTTTGAAACAGAACATCAAATCTCTAAAGGGATAGAGGGAGAGAGAGAGAGAGAGAGCGAGAAAGGGAGAGAGAGACCTACTTGTTTGTTTTTTTTAATAAAAAATAAGACTTTTTTTCTATAACTTGCGTCAATTTAATCCATTTTGATACTCGAATAATACAAAATTCGATAAATATTTCATTTTTAAAATCATTGCTATCTATCTCTGTGGGTACTATTGATAAAATAGTATTATTGATAAAATAGTTAGTATTATTGATAAAATAGTGGGTATTATTGATAAAATAGTGGATATTATTGATAAAATAGTGTAACTTTTGATTCATTTCTCTGTTCTCAGCATTGTATTCAAGTTTTTTTTAAAGTCATTTGAAATTAAATGTATATAATGATTGTCTTTCCTTTTCAATACTAAAAAAAGTAATTATTAGAGAGACTTATTTAAAATACATAGTTTCTATTTGTAATAAATTTTCAAGTTGAAAGAATTAGTAGCACTCTAATGTCAATGAAGTCAATTTATTTAATAATCTGGGCTTTGCAATATTTCCTATGTCATCTGCAGAGAACAGATAAAGTAGAAGTGCTTACGAACTGTCTCCCTTTAATTAGAACCAGAAATGATATCGGCCATTGGCAAGCAGCATCACGTGATCGACCTTTGACAGACAGCCTTATGTGATCGACCCTTGACAGGCAGCATCATGTGATCGAATCTTGACAGGCAGTATCATGTGATCGAACCTTGACAGGCAGCATCATGTGATCGAACCTTGACAGGTAGCATCATGTGATCGAACCTTGACAGGCAGCATCATGTGATCGACCTTTGACATTGATTTTTACATTGGTTTATAAAAGAATAAGAGCAAAGTAGAATGAAAAAAACAAAGAGAGACAGAGAAAGAAAGAAAAGAAGAATGAAAAAGGGAGAGAGAGATAAACAAAAGAAAAAAGAAAGAAAGAAATATAAATAAATGAAGAAGGAAAGATAGAAAGAAAGAAAGACAAAGAAACAGAAAGAAAGAATAAAAATAGAAAAATGAAAGAAACAAAGAAAGAAAGAAGAAAATAGATAAATAGAAATAGACAGAAAGAAAGAAAGATAGAAAGAAAGAAAAAGGAATGAGAGAAAGAAAGGATGAAAGAATGAAAGAAAGAAGGAAAGAAAGAAAGAAAATAAAGAAAGAAAGAAAGAAAAAGAGAGAGAGAAAAAAAGAAAAAAAGAAAAATTAATAGAAAAGAAAGAAAAATTTAAAAAGAAAGAAAGATATTTAATAATGAGCCTGCATTTTACAGCATATAAATATGAATACCGGAAATTCTTTTGAAAGAAATTTCGTCGACGGAAATTTGATCGAACGGAAATTTGGTCGAATCTTTTTTTTTTCAGTTCACACGCTAAAAATGTTCGTCAAATTTCTTTTTCAACGCCATATACTTTATAATAGATCAAACTAATGAGTTCAAAAAGAAATTGGACGCAAATTTCCGTCGATCAAATTTCCGTCCGCGAAATTTCTTTCAAACAAATTTCTGGATATGTCAGATGCTAATATATAATCTACTCTCAAACTGTGGTACGTGTACACGAAGTGAATTATTACACAGTTCAAGGTGGTACACAGAGGTGTGACGAAGACATACGCACATATACGCATTCTATAATACAACCTGTGCACGTACTAATACACAGATTTTTAAAAAGGAGGTTATGAAACTTGTACGAATCTTCAGAATGTTGAGAACCCCCCCCCCCCCCCCCAACCTTTTTTTTTCCTTACATTCTTTATGACTACACGAAACATCCTCATCAAGAAACATGATATTTCTTTACAAATCAAATGTGATATTAGCTGGTTAAAAATGCATCTCTGAAATGTTTTCAAGGTGTTAATCCATGCTTTTTTGTTTGAAGAGCTGCAAGACGGAGCCCCGTGGTATATTGGAGATTATCCTGATGATCCCAAGGCACCCCGGGATCCCTGGATTCGAGTGGGGGCTGGAGAGATCTTTTTTTTTTTTTTTTTTAAATGTTACAAGACGACCATCTGACAATGACTACAGAGTTTACTCAATCGTAAAAAACCCCCCTGGCTGTTCAACATTCACAGCTCCCAACAAAAGAGAGCTCCACTCGCCTCCGGTCTCCTGAAAGGACATTACATCGTTTGCCCACTTGATATTTTCTCTTGTGTATTTGTAGCCTCTGCCCCATTATCTCTTTACCCAATGCCACGCACTCTCGTTTTCAGGGTAGGTGGAAAAATAAAAGGGGGGGGGGGGGGAGATACGGAACCCGTAAATAACAAAACCAAAAAAAAAACAAAATAAAAAACAACCGGAGGCCTATTCAAGTCGAGGCGTTTTAGAAAGGCCTCAACTACCTCCGTCCAGCAGGGAGGCCGGCCACCGTCTGATCAGAATCCACCATTTAAGGAGCGTGAGGTCAGGTTTCATATTAGAAGAAGTGTCATTCCCCCCCCCCCCTCCCCGGACCCCTTGCTGTGCGATTTACGAGCGCGCCGACGACTTGCCCTAAAGAAAACTTTCATTAACAATGTCTCAATGCAGCAGAAGTTTTTGGGCTCGGGATAAAAGGATGAGCCTGAGCTATTGACTGTACCAGCAGTGTATGGGGACCGGCTGTCCCGAGTGGGGGGAGGGGGGGCTGGCAACGGAAGGGCGCAGGATATTGAGAGGTGGATGCATTAAGATGGCGTGTTTGTTAGACAGTTAAGCATTAAAAGGGTAACCCTGTTCAGCAATTATTTTTTTTTTAAATCACAGACTTTCAGTGACGTGGCAGTCAATTTCGCATAAGAATAGAAGCAGAATAAAGTGCCTGTACAATATCCAATGAGGTGAAAGTTTTGACTGTATACCAATAACACACCGGATAGGATCTATATGGAGAATAAATTAATAACAAGATTTGGTACGTAGATCCCATACGGGATAAACCAAATCCACAATTTTACGTAACTGCCATGTCTTTTTCCTGATTCGTTTTTTTTTCATTTTGCTTGAAGTCACTTCCTTTCCATTCTTCTTTACTTTGTTTCTGTCTGGTTTTTGCGCCAACTCCTATTTTTTTCTTTTTAAGTTAGGATATACGTATATATATATTATGTAAATTTAATTTATACGTGTATTGTTGTACTGATGAAGGCGTGTGCTGAAACATCTCCTGTTGTATTATGTAAAATTGTTATTAAAGCTTAAACATATATTGTTATATTGACACACATTGTTCGTGTCTAATTATACTATATAACACTAGCGAGAACCCGGCATGCGTTGCAATGCCATTCAATGAAAAAAGTGTTTGTTTTATTATTAAGTTTAAAATAGAAAATATGTATTGTTTTTTCGTCTAGTGCGTACACATATAAATTAGAAGTTTTTTCGACGCGTGAGCAGACAACATACAGCTGTCCAATTGAGAAGCATGGATTTTCAAAATTTAGTCCACACACTTGTAGCGATTGATCCACCCAAATTATATTTATATAGCTCAAATAGTTATTAATTTTAAAATAAGGTCCCCGGTTCCAAACGCAAAATTGTAAAACGGTTGTACTTGTGTCACACAAAAACTGAAATTTCGCTTGTATTTGGTTGATTTATATCCTCCTATGCAATAGCAATGATTGAAATTATAATTGTATCGCTCATATTTTTTTAAAAATTATTTAGGGCCCCTGGCACCAAAAGGAATATTTCAAAATGTGAAAAGCTAATTCAGAAAACTTTGCTGCGCACAACAACTTACCAAAGTTTTATCGCAATCGGATGAACGGTATAGGAACGCATACGAAAATTATATTTAGCTCATAAAAAAAAAGGGGGGGGGTGAGAATTTAGGGCCCCGGTCCCAAAACGGAATATTGTAAAAAGTGTGTAATAATTCGGAAACATTTGCGGGCGTGTGTACAACAATTCAAAAAATGTTCATCCCTTTTGGATTAATGTTATAGAAGCACATAAGGGACATGTCTGTCTTCTTGTCTGTCTTTCTGTCTATCTATCTCTCTGTCTATCTATCTGTCTGTCTGTCTGTCTTCTTGTCTGTCTGCCTCTCTGCCTGTCTGTCTTCTTGTCTGTCTGTCTCTCTGTCTGTCTCTCAGTATGTCTGTCTGTCTCTCTGTCTCTCTCTCTGTCTGTCTCTCTGTCTGGCAGTCTCTCTGTCTGTCTCTCTGTCTGTCTCTCTGTCGGTCTAATCTATCTATCTATCTATCTATTTTTTACAACTGTAATGTCATTGGATTGAAAGATATAAGTAAAAATGTAAAAACTCAATTTCCTACCCCCGATATATATGTATCAAAGAAGGTTAATTATTTATCAAATTAATTCTGAGGCTTATATTGTGCTGCATTGGGCAAGATGAATCTATGGTATTAACACCCCCCACACCCCCACAACATAAACACAGAGTTTAAAAATAAATAAATACATTATTTTTAAAAAAATAAATACATCATCCACTGGATTGTAACCCACTTACTTACGCAAACATATTTTTTTTGCATTTTATATGCTTTGTTCTTATTTAGATGAGTGATAAGTGCATTAAAAATGCTATTTGGCTACGTAGCTTTGCTGCACCAATTTAATTAAACGGCATATGCTTATTAAAATTATTTTTAAATGTAGAGTTTTTACTATTTTATAAATTTCATAAAAGTTTATTTTTGGAATGAATAAAAAGTTATTAAATGTTAAAAATACAAAGCTAAATTTATATTTAAGTTTAGCAATTTAAAAAGCAATGAATACTATTTATTAATTTTACTTTCAAGAAAGGGAATATACATTATCAGTTTTGTCACGCTCTTTTATTAGATCGGAGAACTTTTAGTTTTGGCTAAATAGGCAATCCGCACTATGACGTCATTTGTGTGATTATTTAGATCTTATTAATTTTATTTTTATTTCGCCTTATTGACAACGCACTAAAGAACGCAATAATAACAACTGATGTTTAGGTTTTCCCGATAAATGTGATTACTGTGTAATTCTTTGATCATATTTTTTTTATTTCCTTTATTTTTTATAACTTGCAAACGCATATAAAATGTTTAAGATAGTTCCTTAGTTGTTTCTTTAAATGATTTTGTACTTTAAAATAATAATACTTGAAATTTTGCTAAAATAAAAGCGGAAATATAATATTTTTTTGCGCAAGTAAATTTATTCGATTTCCGTAAAATAATAGTAAATAACTATGATTGTTTTTAACGTATCCGAACGTATCAAAATAATATCGGTTCTTAAGCGTTATGTCAGTATAGCTCATTCTTATATATATATATGGAGAAAATACAGAAAAACCAAACAAGAAGAAGAAGGTGCGTAAGTTTGAACAAAGTGATAGTTAAATAAATAGATATAAAACAAACGCTGTGAATGCGGTCTCTACCATGCTGCACACCAGGTGCGTAAAAGAATCATCCAAAAGCTGTGCACATTTTTTAAAAATCCTTTTCATACACTTCGCTTTTGTTCGTGGGTCTTCAGACGGCTATTTGACCCACTTCCCGTTAACCCATCGAGCTGAAACTTGGCACATCGCCTTGTTGTTAATGTTGTTATTATTATTATTATAATTATTACAGTGGTCTTATATAGCGCAATATCTCAGCCTAGGGCTGGGCTCAGTGGTCTTGCACAGACACCCAGCCAACAATCCTTGTGCATAGACAACCAGCCAACAAGCCTTGTGCACAGACACTCAGCCAACAAGCCTTGTGCACAGACACCCAGCCAACAAGCCTTGTGCATAGACACCCAGCCAACAAGCCTTGTGCACAGACACCCAGCCAACAAGCCTTGTGCACAGACACCCAGCCAACAAGCCTTGTGCACTGACACCCCAATTCAACCGAAATTTATGGTGTTTAAAAAAATACCCCCCTTTTTTTTTTGATTCAGGAACTTAATCACGGAAGACGTTCGCATCACATTCAAACATAAGAAATATTAAAAAATATTTTTTACAAAAAAATTAATAACCTCGACACCAAAAAGCTGTCTTCAAAACAATTTAGCTAGATTTTAATCACTTCTTTCACCGTGCGTTCACTGTCCTGGAAGTATTTTAAACTATTTAGCACATACATCAGTCAGTAGACCTTGTACTTGACGTCATTTTTGAAGATGTCAACGTCACCAGTTATGATACAGCTTATTTTGGGGGCAGACGAACTATTCAAAAGCGGGAATACGGAACGTTGGACAAAATCGGAAAGAAAGAAAAAAAAAAAGGGGGGGGGGGGGGGAGACACGGAACAAAAAACGTACGAAAGGGAAGAAAGAATTTTTTTTTTTTTTTAAAGTTAATGAATAAAATAAAAACTGGTTTTTACACAGCAGTTCTTAAGTTTTTTTTTCTTTTATTCCTTCTATATCTTCCACGTCGTGCGACTCTCTGTACCTTTTGTATAAGAGACATGGATGCTGTACATAGAATGGTATAATTATAACTTGTGGCGCCCTCTCTCTCCCCCTCTCGTAACCGTTAGACTATATTTACTGACTTTTCCTTTTTATTTTTTCGTTTCTAAGTGGCCCCACTTCTAATAATGACAAATCTTGTTGTGGCAAATAATACACAGCTTTTTTTTTTTTTACTTGTCGATACGTCTTCTTTAATTACGCTTCGTTAAATATGGGCGCAAGAATGTCGGCGTCTCCCCTATACCCCACCAAAAAAAGAAGAAAAAAAACTACTTTCTTTTTTTCTTTCCTCAGAAATAAATTACGACTAGAAGTAAATCAAACAAAAACCACATTGGGACCAAAAGTAGAAATGAATCGTTATATGTGGGGTCAGAGAGTATGTTCAAATAAAACGTTGAATTTGGGGTAGAGAGTATCTTCTAATAAAATTTTATATGTGGGGTAGAGAGTATCTCCTATGAAATGTTATATGCGTGGTAGAGAGTATCTTCTAATAAAATGTTATATGAGGGGTAGAGAGTATCTTCTAATCAAACGTTGAATGTGGGGTAGAGAGTATCTTCTGTTAAAACGTTAAATGTGGGGTAGAGAGTATCTTCTAATAAAACGCTGAATGAAGGGTAGAGAGTATCTTCCAATAAAACGCTGGATGAATGGTAGAGAGTATCTTCTGATAAAACATTGAATGTGGGGTATTATAGAGAGTATCTTCTAAAAATTAGATTTACATTCGGATGCCCTACCCCCTTTTACTCTGTCACTGGCACCGACAGTGTGTACGTCATATATGGACTGCCCCTTCGCCTTGTCAGGGTCCGGTATGAAAATATGTTGTTGTTTTATATTTGCGTACGCTATATATGGATGTTTCATTGCCCAATCAACTCAGACATTTATATCTGGCTACATTGACGGACTCGCACATTGACGGACATGCACATTGACGGACGTGCACATTGACGGAAGTGCACATGGACGTACGTGCACATTGACGGAAGTGCACATTGACGGACGTGCACATGGACGGAAGTGCACATGGACGGACGTGCACATGGACGTATGTGCACATTGACGGACGTGCACATTGACGGACGTGCACATTGACGGACCTGCCCATTGACGGGCGTTCCAATTGACGGACGTGCACATTTACGGACGTGCACATTGACGGACGTGCACATTGACGGACGTGCACATTGACGGACGTGCACATTGACGGACTCGCACATTGACGGACTCGCACATTGACGGACGTGCGCTTTGACGGACTCGCACATTGACGGACGTGCACATTGACGGACGTGTATATTGACGAACGTGCACATTGACGGACGTGCACATTGACGGACGTGCACATTGACGGACTCGCACATTGACGGACTCGCACATTGACGAACTCGCACATTGACGGACGTGCGCTTTGACGGACTCGCACATTGACGGACTCGCCCTTTGACGGGCGTTCCCATTGACGGACGTGCACATTGACGGACGTGCACATTGACGGACGTGCACATTGACTGACATGCACATTGACGAACGTGCACATTGACGGACGTGCACATTGACGGACGTGCACATTGACGGACATGCGCATTGCATTGATGATTTTAATATTGCCTGCGTTGCCTTTCAAGTTTGCCTTTTTTTAAATCCTTTATATTAAACTTCTCTTTTTTTTTCGTGGCTGGCTGATAAAATTTTCGGACGGTAAATTGACTCACTTCCCATCAACCTGAAACTTTGCACATAGACACATTACGGATGACAACACTTCTATCAAATTTTCAGCACCATCCCCAAAAACCCAACAACCAAAAATCAATTTTTCCTCTGTTGCTAAGGGGAGGATGAAGGAAATATGATAAAACTGACTTGAAATGAACATCCCGAAAATGCGCTAAATGAGATTTCCTTCTTTTTTTTTTTTTTAAATATCGCAAGTGATTTTGGTGAGTAATATTTTTTTTTCTTCTGAAATACGGTATTGTACGATTTTGAGATGGTTAAGTACTATTCTGAGAATACATTGTACTTTATTGGGTGTTCCAGTGTAACCACGTCTGTATTATCATACTAAAAGGATCTCAACCTTCGTACAAATTTTGTTTAATCCGGTAAAATTTGCCGATAAATAATAATTCAGAATAAACGGAAAACTTAATTTCCGAAAAATAAGAACGCGTGGTTCAAAGAAAATGTTTGGTTTAGCGCAGGAGAGGGCAAACCTCGGCCCGCGGGCCACACGTGGCCCCGAAACTGATGTTATAAGGGCATTTAGAAATATAAACAAATTACTTGTTTTTAAGTTATCTTGTTAAATTTTACAGAATTTCATGTACCGTTATGATTGTTTTAACATTTTTTATAAAATTTCTTTCCGATTTTCTATTTTTGTAAACAGCCCTTGACCTTCGTAATGTAATGCTAATATGGCAAAAGATATATGCGGCCCTCCAATGGCTTTTCTTTTGGCCCTACGCACACAAAGTTTGCCCACCCCTGGTTTAGCGGAACATAGAATTCCTTCAAGGCTTATGTCTGGACATTTGAGTGGGACACACCAATAAAAAATACATAGGCTACTCTTTCGAGCGATACCAAATATATCTAAGTAGCTTTGTATTTATGTTATAAAGGCAAAGGGGACCCAAGGGTCTATTATGCATGAATTTGTCAAAGCGACCCCCTCCTATATCAAGATGTGCTCTTACCACACTAAATTAAAATATAATTTTTAACAAATACCTTTACATTATTTTTTAATTCAAATGGGAAAAGCCAAAGTAATTATTTAAATTACCGATAATCTCAATCTTGGTAAAAAGAATATAAATATCGATAGTTTCCGCATCACTTTTCTATGTACGCAGAACATAAGCGCGAGCGAGTTTCGAAACATCTACTTTCTTCGGGTTCGGTTCCGGCCGAAAGTCTCGTTAAGCTTTCGGTTTCGGCTTCGGCCAAAGTCCTGTATAACAACAATTCCAAACAACAATTCCAAACAACAATTCCATACAACAATTCCAACAAACAATTCCAAACAAATATTCCAAACAAACAATTCCAAACAACAATGCCAAATAACAATTCCAAACAACCAATCCAAATAACAATTCCAAACAACAATTCCAAACAACAATGCCAAACAAACAATTCCAAACAACAATGCCAAACAAACAATTCCAAACAAACAATGCCAAACAACAATGCCTAACAAACAATTCCAAACAAACAATTCCAAACAAACAATTCCAAACAACAATGCCAAACAAACAATTCCAAACAACAATGCCAAACAAACAATTCCAAACAACAATTCCAAACAAACAATTCCAAACAATAATGCCAAACAAACAATTCCAAACTTGCGTAACCATCTTAACATAATAAAATAGAAATGCTACAATCGTATCCAAAAACGTGTAACACAGTATGATCATAAAATTGTAGTAAAGTATCCAATCTAAAATGTAGAGATACTAAAACCGTAAGAACGTATTTTTTGGTAAAATTTTTAAAATGCTTGTAAAGCAAGTCTGCTTAATGGTAATGCCGTATCTGCCATAGAGCTGACTCGTCAAAGACAGACATCCGGTAAAGGATATCTTGCATGTTTCAAAAACCATTTTCTCAGCGGAATTAAATCACTACACAACTGTGTATAGGGGAAAAAAACATAAGTTAATGGAATTAAATCATTACACAACTATGTATAGAAAAAATCATTATTCCGTGGAATTATATAATTACCCTACTGTGTAAGGAAAAAATAACTTCATTTGAAATAATTCGACTTGCCGTGCATGTTTTTTTTTTTAAAAGGGGAGGAGACCAAATGTTTGATTTGATAGGAATATTTACAGGGGCACATGGATATTAGTTGTGTGTTAGCTAAATTAACGTCTCTAGCAAAACTTCAACAAATTCAGCTGTTTGTATAGAACAGCAAATTAAAAAAATTATGTTTCAAACCAGGCCTGCACAACTCAAAGGGTAAGGCGGGCCATAATACTTTATGAAAAACTTGTGCGGGCCCAAAGAAAATAGGACCGGGGGGGGGGGGGGGTGGAGTTCTTAAGAAAATAATTAGAATAAAGTGTTACTTCGCCAAGTAGGTGCTGACGGACCGCATGCGACCCGCGGGCCGTATGTTGTGCAGGCCTGTTTTCAACAATCACATTGTTAATATGTTGCCACGGTGCCCATCTAATTGGATTTAGTAGTATGTGCCCGTGCTGTTTATACACAGACTGAGACTATTTATATATGTGCCCATGCTGTTATACACAGACTGAGACTATTTATATATGTGCCCATGCTGTTTATACACAGACTGAGACTATTTATAATTGTGCCCAGGCTGTTTATACACAGACTGAGACTATTTATATATGTACCCAGGCTGTTTATACACAGACTAAGACTATTTATATATGTGCCCAAGCTGTTTATACACAGCTTGAGACTATATGTGCCCATGCTGTTTATACACAGACTAAGACTATGTATGTATGTGCCACGGCAGCCAACGCGACCAAGCTACAAATCTCCACAATTTTTTAGCACAAACAAAATATATATATAAGGACATATTTTAAAATAAACGTGTGGAGACTCAGACGCTCAAAAACACTCAAACATACGTAAGATTAAGTTTCTAATATGTCTCTATGCCATATGAACACTATGGCATCAGCCAGGTTATAAGTTATATGTCTCTAGGCTAATGTCACCATGTCATATGAACATTATGGCATCAGCCAGGTTAAATGTCCCTAGGCTAATGTCGCCATGCCATATGAACATTATGGCATCAGCTAGGTATGATAACGTTAGCTAACTGCTTGGAGCGTTCATGAGCTTTGAAATTCTCTTAATTAAGAACATTCGATTTTAAAGTAAACAAGTTGAAAAAACCCTCACAGACACTGGGGCTCACTGGTTTGTGAAACATGTTTGTGCAGCGCCCCATTTTAAAGTCACTTTTAGAGCTCTTACCGACTTTTACATGTCTTTATGTAACATAGTTACGGACTGTCCGTCAATGTCCGGACGGTTGGCAACTCTCATGTGGGCCAAAGGGGGCCAATGGTGGCCAAAGGGGACCAATGGTGGCCAATGGTCGCCAAAGGTGGCCAAAGGGGGCCAATGGTGGCCAAAGGGGGCCAATGGTGTCCAATGGTGGCCAAAGGGGGCCAATGGTGGCCAATGCTGGCCAAAGGGGGCCAATGATGGCCAAAGGGGGCCAATGGTGGCCAATGGTGGCCAAAGGGGGATAATGGTGGCCAATGCTGGCCAAAGGGGCCCAATGGTGGCCAAAGGGGGCAAATGTCTCCATGTTATGAAGATTCTTTTTTTTTTTTTTTTTTTAAATAAATGAGTAATTGTAAATACAGCGATGGATAAGGCTTTTTTCCCTTATTTTATCGGGCAACCTTAATCTTACTTACGTCTCTTTGACACGGTCCATAGTCCTCTCTACCGGGTACAGATATGGTGAATAGTATTACCTTCGCGTCGCGTCACCCCGTCGCGTCAGATCGAGTGCAATTGCTGACCATCTCAGCCGGTAGACGCCCCCTTTAATTAATGTTTGAAGCAGATGCCCTTGAAAAAATATGTCTCTGCTTGTAATGTGTGTAATAATATGCCGTGTATAAGATCTCATCATGATCATGTGCGTGTGGCAATCTAAGACGCCGTGACACCTGCTTCAGTCGGTTCCAGAATGAGTCACACAATTATCTTCAAGACAGTTCAAACTATTATTAGCCTTACTGCTTTGCAGGTGGCATTAAAAAAACCATTTCCTCGCATTGAATAAGATGTCCTCCAGCAGAGCGAAGCATACCAAAGCCCCCATCGAGACATTTGCACCCGAAAACTTTTCTATAGACTTTACGATAAAGAACTCTCTTGTGGAAAGAAAAATTGATAATCGCATGTAGCGTTAAGATTGAGGTTGTAAATGTTATGCCTAATGCCATCAACCTCAATCCCCCCCGCCAAATGCCATCAACCTACCCTCCCCCACTCCCCCAGACCAAACTCCTGCCTTTTCTCAATTTAATTTCATCTCCAATTAACCTGAACATCTTATATTCACCAGTCCTGCTCTGTTTTGGGTAATCCCTATTTTATTCATTTTCCCCAAAGCTCAGTCCGCTGCTGTCAGAGACATCGGCCGTTACGTCTGAGACGCGACAAGTCTGGTTTTGTGTCGACTCCAGCGTGGCAGAGCAGGCGCCAATCCGGGGGGCCGGCGCGGCACGTCTTCCTTTCCCTTCAGCAATAATCTGCCAATTTTCACGTCACCACCAATCAGCATAAGATGGAGCCGAGCCTCGTTCTCAGCACACCACGATTGGGTGAGCCTATTCGGCACGACGGAACTCTCCCTAAAACTAAACGGTTACTTTCCAATAAAAAAAAAACTGGCGATCGATAAGGGCCATTTAGCAGTAGCTGAAAAGACCTTAAGAGGATTAGCCATAATGCACCATAGAGTCGTCTGCTCATGGCAGTCGCCACGATTCCTGGCGTCTTATGCTCAGTGCGGTAAGGCAAGGGAAATAAAAGAAATTGTCGGATACAATCTTGCTACAAATGTAGCGAAACCACTTTTAATATGGAAATGGTGATTTTTTAAGGATAGAATATCATTGCACTTAGGGCGTGTGGTAGTAGTGCTTGCTGGATGGGATAGTAAGACATAAGATGATGTAGTGTTCAGTGGCGTAGCTAGGGCCAGTGCCGTCCGGGGTGGGTGGGCCGAAAATTTCGCCGCCCGTCTTCCGCGAAAAAAAAAACTTTACAGTGGCTCAAAATGCCGCCCCTACATTTAAGAACAAAATTTGGCGCCCGGCGCGGAACGTCTCCGTTACCCACCCCCTGCGCCAATGATAATGAGACGCCCTGGGGTGGTGATGTGGAAACCAGGGCTATTCATTTCCCGGGTGTTGGCTTATCCCGAGAAAACGGGACAAAAGTCACTCTCATCCAGGGACCCTGTGAAATCCAGGAATAAAATTATTTCAAGAAAAAATAAATTATAAACTAAATGTAACTAATATACAACAGATGAATTTTTTTTATAATTGCTTAATTTTCTTTACTTAGTCATGAATTTTTAAAAACAAATATGTTAAGGTTAGTTGAGGGTAGAGATCACTTAGGACAGTGGTACTCAACCTTTCTAACGCCGCGACCCTTTATAACAGCTCCCCATGTTGTGGCGAACCCCAACACACATCATTATTTTCGTTGCTACCACGTAACTGCAGATTATATGTTTTTTTTCCGATGGTCTTAGGCGACCCCTGTGAAAAGGTCGTTCGACCCCCATAGGGGTCGCGACCCACATGTTGAGAACCGCTGACTAAGGATGACATTCATTCATCAGAAATATCTTCTAGAGATGAATAACAGTCAATGTCGGACTCATGGTCTGAATCTAACATCACAGCAACGATGTCGTCAGATCTGGCTGTGCTCGAAGTTAAATATACTAACGTGCGGAAGAAAAACATCTTTTACTAGATATTTGGTAAAAATAAAAGTATACTTTTTTTTTACTGCGAAAACAGAAATTTAGTAAGCCATAATCATAAATCTCATGGTGAGTATTTGAATAGTATTGACATATATATAGTTATATATAAATATAAAGTTCATAATTAGCATATCCGATGCATAAGGTCAAGATCGATTTAGACTGTCGAACTATATAACTATATATATATATATACATACATATATAATACATATATATATATATTTATATGCATATGTATGCACACACACATATATATATAGAATTATAAAAGCATTTGATATCCATTTTTTATTTACTTCGCCTTTGTTCGCGTGTCTCTTTCTGGCTGAGTGCGTATGGAAAAATCTTAGGACGGCGAACTGACCCACTTCCTGTCAACCTATTCGAGCTCAAACTTAGCACATAGACTTTTTGCCGATGTCAACACATTCTATTAAATTTTCAGCCCCCCCACCCCCACAACCAAAAAACAGGTTTTGAATATAAAGTAAATATGATGTCACTGTATTCACGAAATATAGTTCCCGATTACTGCGCTAAAATGAGATTTTTTTTTAAAATATCGCAATTTCGTTTCACGTATATTTTTTTCTTTTAATTTGTTTCTGACATAATTGATGAAATAAATCTGCTGTGTAAAAGTGTGTGGGGGGGGGGGGGGTCATTAGAAAATTTATATAAAAGAATGTGTGACCGCAGTTGGATGTGACGGCAGTAAGATGTGACGGCAAGTAGATGTGACGGCAAGTAGATGTGACGGCAGTAAGATATGACGGCAAGTAGATGTGACGACAAGTAGATGTGACGGTAAATAGTTGTGACGGCAAGTAGATGTGACGGCAAGTAGATGTGATGGCAGTAAGATGTTAAGACAAGTAGATATGACGGCAGTATGATGTTAAGGCAGTAAGATGTCATGGCAAGTAGATGTGACGGCAGTATGATGTTAAGGCAGTAAAATGTCATGGCAAGTAGATGTGACGGCAAGTAGATGTGACGGCAAGTAGATGTGACGGCAAGTAGATGTGACGGCAAGTAGATGTGACGTCAAGTAGATGTGACGGCAAGTAGATGTGACGGCAAGTAGATGTGACGGCAAGTAGATGTGACGGCAAGTAGATGTGACGTCAAGTAGATGTAACGTCAAGTAGATGTGACGGCAAGTAGATGTGACGGCAAGTAGATGTGACGGCAAGTAGATGTGACGTCAAGTAGATGTGACGGCAAGAAGATGTGACGTCAAGTAGATGTGACGTCAAGTAGATGTGACGGCAAGTAGATGTGACGTCAAGTAGATGTGACGTCAAGTAGATGTGACGTCAAGTAGATGTGACGTCAAGTAGATGTGACGGCAAGTAGATGTGACGACAAGTAGATGTGACGTCAAGTAGATATGACGGCAAGTAGATGTGACGGCAAGTAGATGTGACGTCAAGTAGATGTGACGTCAAGTAGATGTGACGTCAAGTAGATGTGACGTCAAGTAGATGTGAAGGCAAGTAGATGTGAAGGCAAGTAGATGTGACGGCAAGTAGATGTGACGGCAAGTAGATGTGACGTCAAGTAGATGTGACGTCAAGTAGATGTGACGTCAAGTAGATGTGAAGGCAAGTAGATGTGAAGGCAAGTAGATGTGACGGCAAGTAGATGTGACGGCAAGTAGATGTGACGTCAAGTAGATGTGACGTCAAGTAGATGTGACGTCAAGTAGATGTGACGTCAAGTAGATGTGACGTCAAGTAGATGTGACGTCAAGTAGATGTGACGTCAAGTAGATGTGACGTCAAGTAGATGTGACGGCAAGTAGATGTGACGGCAAGTAGATGTGACGTCAAGTAGATGTGACGGCAAGTAGATGTGACGGCAAGTAGATGTGACGGCAAGTAGATGTGACGGCAAGTAGATGTGACGGCAAGTAGATGTGACGTCAAGTAGATGTGACGTCAAGTAGATGTGACGTCAAGTAGATGTGACGTCAAGTAGATGTGACGTCAAGTAGATGTGGCGGCAAGTAGATGTGACGGCAAGTAGATGTGACGTCAAGTAGATGTGACGGCAAGTAGATATAACGACTGGTTATTTTGCTCATTGTGATAATAACTACTTGCACTTGCAACGATGTCTAGTAATAGAATTACGTTTAAATGGTTTTCTTTTGAGAGGAATCATTGTTTAATCTAAGTTTGAACATTCTGCCCCGATCCCATTAGATAAGACACCGTCTTAATGGTCTCATCTGCTTCAAGAAGTTGCTAATATTATGCACGCCACCTGCGTGCGCTTCAATGGAATCAGTTTTCCTTCTGGAAAGATGTCCGCGAACGGGTGGGTGGAGTGGGGGGATTTTTGTGCGCACTGGAAAAAAAAGTGAAAACATCAAGGAAGGATGCGGTGACATCAGCTGGGGGTCCAGACGGCGTGTCTGAAATTGACCATGGGGTGCCGTGTCTTGGACACTGGAGGTCGCTGGAGCATGGCGTTTCATGTTTCATCGTCTACTTTGTACCCCCCCCCCTTTCCCTATAGCCTCATGCAGACCTCGGTGGCTGTGTTAAATCCTATCTGCCATCGCGGGGGTCTTGTCACGAGACATCAGTGCTTTCATTTCAGCCAACAACTTTGTGTGAAAGCTGACATTTGTTTAGTAAATTTCAGTTTTTGAAGGTAATTTTTTTTTTTCAAAAAAAGATTCATTCCGTGTTTCAAATATTAATATGAATTAAACGTTAACTGTTAACGGTGGTGGGAGGTTTTTTGTTCTCCCCACTTCAACGAAACCCATTTAGCTCTAAAGAAATATTTAACTGCACTGTCAAAGCTTGAATTTTATCTCTGAATTAATGAACATGTCCAATGTTGCAGTGCAGTCTCCTAGGAGATGCCTTATCAGCATCTTCTTTCCATTTGCGTAAAATAAAACTATTCTTTGAAATGAGCAAGAAAATAACTGACAATGCACTTTTTTGAAAAGAAAAAAAGTAGTTGGGGATGTGTATGTGTGTGGGGGACCTGTGTCTGTGTGTGTGTGTGGGGGGGGGGAATAAAGAAACACGGGCCAAAATCAAAATACACAATTCTATATGTAACAATGTCACTAATGCTACCAGACGGCGCTGATTTCATTAAATAAATTTTCCCGATATCTGCCACTAAATGACATTCTTAATTAATACCCGAAGTTCGCTTGGTGCGTACTATTTTCTCAATATTTTCTCAATAATTGGTGTAACAAATCTTAAGTGCAAGTATAAGAAGAGGAAGGTACGGTAGAATATTAATACAGTTCAGGGGTGGTGGCATACTCGGGGTGGGGGGTAGTAGCACAATAATTTAGGAATCTTACAAAGTGCGTTAGTTGAATGCATGTTTCGTGAAGTAACTTCAGTGGATGGGAAGATGTTTTGTGAAGTAACTTCAGTGGATGGGAAGATGTTTTGTGACGTAACTTCAGTGGATGGGAAGATGTTTTGTGACGTAACTTCAGTGGATGGGAAGATGTTTTGTGACGTAACTTCAGTGGATGGGAAGATGTTTTGTGACGTAACTTCAGTGGATGGGAAGATGTTTTGTGACGTAACTTCAGTGGATGGGAAGATGTTTTGTGACGTAACTTCAGTGGATGGGAAGTTCGCGCATTGCGGCCGCCATTGTTTGGCGCGGTATGGCTGGAGATTTAAGATCTGTGCAAGCATAGATTCCTATCTTCCGACATTGTCTCATCAGCGGGCATTGATGTTATGCAGATTTAAAAGTTTTGACATTTTGTTACTTAAATCTCTTGCCCATTTGAAATGAGATCCGAAAGTTTTTTCGTCTTTATCCAACTGCATAACTCTTCGCTAGACCCCCTTCCCCCAATCTCCCTAACAGTTATCCCCCGTTCAAGAGGTCGGTGTAATGCTCTAAATCATATGTGGACCATTACTTAACGGGGACCACGACCTGAGCACGGGGATTCTAGAAAAGAGGGAGAGATAAAAATAATAAAGGTTGTTTGTGGAGGAAAGAGTGGGGGAGGGGGGTCGGAGTTAGTCGTGATAATGAAACCGTCAATATCAGTGATGCGTCTTTGATACGTGCGTAAAAGTCTGACGACACGACCCCCCAACAAAAGGATCTCTGTAACAGCCGACGACAGTTTGGAGATAGTCATCTGTCGGGGTAATGATGAGACAACTCCTTGTTTAGAGCCATGGGGGCTATTACCGTTCCTTGCAGAGCTACACCACATTTCTCTTTTACCTTGTTATGGCGCACATCGACTCATTTTATCACAACGAGGCTCATCTCTTCACAAATCTGAACAACTTATTTGGTTAAAAAGTTTTTTAGTTGTATAATTTGTGTTCCATACAATGAGCACTGATGTTGCAATTAAATTATACATTAGTTCGGTCCCGTAAAAATGTCTTCAATTTTTGGCAAATTCCTTTCAACATTCCCGGTTCTACAGGTTCATCTTCACTGTGGGATTTGTTGAGGAAAGATATTTGGACGAGAAGTATTTCAATGAGAGATATTTGTAGGAGAAAAATTTTGATGAGAGATTTTTTTTTCAAATAGAGATATTTGTATGAGTCAAGTATGAGAGATATTTCAATGAAAGTTATTTCTGTTAGAGATATTTCAATGTGTGATATTTGGATGAGAGATATTGGAATGAGAGATATTTGGTTGAGAGATATTTGGTTGAGAGATATTTCAAAAAGATATATTTGGAGATAATTCGAGGGAAGATGTTTCGCAGATAGATATTTCGATGAGAGATGTTGCCAAAGCGACATTTTTCTATGTGATATTTTTCTCTATTATATTATTTGCCCTTATACTTATAGTGCAGCATAACGTTTGAATTGTGAAACACAAGTAGATGTACCAAAGCTAGATAATTTAAAGGGTATTCTGATTAGATTTTTTACTTCTCTGCAATAACTATCGTATCGGGTGTCAGCTAACTTTTTACAGAGTGACAGAGAGAAGAGATTTATTTCAATGGCGGAGCATGCTGTCAAAGAATTTCTATTTACATTGAAATGAAGCCCTGCATTTAGCGCTGCTGAAAATTTCTCTTATTTCAAGTCGACCGTCTTTGACCGTTGCACTCTGATTGGCAAGTGCACCAGCACCGGTGTGGGCTTGTCGTTCTCTCAAAGAGAAAATATGATGAGAAGGTTACGGGAAAGCGGGAAGTGAGAAGGTGAAATGAAAAAAGTGAAGGGCGAAGGTGAATCGAGAAGGTGAAGGGAGAAAGTGAAGCAAAATGGTGAATTGAGATGTAGCCAGCCATTAAATTACAGACTAGAGATGTAACCATCCATTACATACTAGAGGATTATCAATCCATTACATAGTAGTACTAGAGATGTTACAACCCCTCACAGACTAGAGATGTAACCAATCATTACATATAGAGATGTAACATCCATGAAATACTTGCTTATTTTACTCGAACAAATCATATCTTTTTCAATGCAGGAAGGTCAACGTCCTTCTCCCGGCACTCTATTAGAGCGCGTTGATGAACACACACAACTGTGTCCCCTCCATTCAATCCACATTTAACCACAGAGCTCGGTACACGAATGTTGTGGCGGAAGGTCGTCTAGGGGTTAGGTCCCTCTTCCAATAGCCACAGAAACACACACACAATCGAATCAGAGGCTAAACCCACCCTTCTGCTCTCTGAAAATTACTGATAATAACTTTAAGATAAGGTTTGAAATGTACTTTAATTGCTGGCTAATGTTGAGAGATAGGGTCATGACGTCATTTGCGTGTTTTGTTCAGTTGGTGTTTTGGATTCACTCCCCCTTTTTTTTTTTTTTAACAGCGTTAAATTTTCATTAATATGACGGTGGCAAATTATTATTGGTTGATTAATCATAATTTTTAAAATTTCATTGGTCGGCCTATTAAATATGTTAATGTGCTCCGCCATTTTAGAAGATGATTTTAGAGGATGGTCACACTGTGTTTCATTAATTTGTTTATATTATTTTCAGTGGAACCTGAAATAAAGTGTGTAAAAGTATATTACATGAAACTGTAAGTTGGGTTTTCATTATTTCTATATTTTATAATTAATTTTGGCCATTTTTTATTTGTTTTTTATTATTATTTTCCTAGTTTTCAGGGTGAAAACCCAGGTTAAGGAGAGGGTCAAAACGCTGGTTCCGATAGGGTCAAAACCCTGGTTAGGGATGAATTTAGGGTTCAGGTTAGGTTTAGGGATAGATTTAGGGTTCAGGTTAGGTTTAGGTATAGATTTAGGGTTCAGGTTAGGTTTAGGATAGATTTAGGGTTCAGGTTAGGTTTAGGCAGAGGCGTAACAACGGCTTGGCATTGGGGCAGTTGCCAAGGGCGCCGGCCTGCGCCAGTTCAAAAGGGCGCCGCTAAATCTCTAATTTTTAAATTTTTATTTAAATATCAAGGGCGCCAAAAATAAATTAGCCAAGGGCGTCAAAGACACAGTTACGCCTCTGGGTTTAGGGATACGATTAGGTGATTTTTTCATTATTTTTTAACGTTTTATTCTTATTTTTAGCAAACGAGAGTTATTTTATTTTTCCACGGCCGCCATCTTGGTTGCCCCGACACGTGAACACGTAAAAGTTCGCGGGTCGGGGCAACCAAGATGGCGGCCATGGTAAATAAAAACGCGGTCCTATCTCTCAGCATTCACCTAATTGCTTATTTGATGTGCCAAGACACAACGTATACAAACTAATCAGGAACGATACTGTTCATTGTTGAAACAGCCCAGAGAGACAAAACACCCACTCTTTCCTTATTAAAAAAAAACAACAATTTCAGCCTGACGTCCTTAACAACAATTCTGCCACCCTATATCGCACTAACCGGAATTGCGTCATAGCGCATTCATGACTTATTAAATTTGGTGCGATATATGCGGGGAATTCCCAAAAGAAAAACATCATTTATCACTGTTATAATTATCACAAAGATACATAACACCAACACGCGATATGTCAGTGACAAAAGTCATGGTGCCCGGTGATCATTTTAGCCCCTCGAAGCAATGTGACGTTATAAGTGCCACGGCCTGCAGCCCCCCTCTCCAAGGAACCTTGGAAAGGTGACATTATTCTATGTAAGGAATAGTGTTTTGGGGGGACTCTGGGTAGATGTGGTTAGCCACACTGGGACTCTGGGTAGATGCGGTTAGCCACACTGGGACTCTGGGTAGATGTGGTTAGCCACACTGGGACTCTGGGTAGATGTGGTTAGCCACACTGGGACTCTGGGTAGATGTGGTTAGCCACACTGGGACTCTGGGTAGATGTGGTTAGCCACACTGGGACTCTGGGTAGATGTGGTTAGCCACACTGGGACTCTGGGTAGATGTGGTTAGCCACACTGGGACTCTGGGTAGATGTGGTTAGCCACACTGGGACTCTGGGTAGATGTGGTTAGCCACACTGGGACTCTGGGTAGATGTGGTTAGCCACACTGGGACTCTGGGTAGATGTGGTTAGCCACACTGGGACTCTGGGTAGATGTGGTTAGCCACACTGGGACTCTGGGTAGATGTGGTTAGCCACACTGGGACTCTGGGTAGATGTGGTTAGCCACACTGGTACTCTGGGTAGATGTGGTTAGCCACACTGGGACTCTGGGTAGATGTGGTTAGCCACACTGGGACTCTGGGTAGATGCGGTTAGCCACACTGGGACTCTGGGTAGATGTGGTTAGCCAGACTCTGCAATCTTTTAAAGGCAACACGGGCAAACGTCTTTCCAACTAATTCCTCGGTAATTATTACAATCACTACGGTCACCTTTATTTTTGTACAATAACACGATGTTGGCGTCTCTCATGTCCTGGGAAATGTGACCTGCTTCCCAACACAGACATGAGGCGCTCATGTTAGGGCTGAAGTAGTATAGGTTTTGTATGTTTGAGGATTTCTGGAGGAATGATGTCAATTCCTGGAGCCGTACCATCAGCAACATGATCAATTGCTTTTCCGAGTTCTTGCAGAGTTGTCTATTCATCTAATTCGTCCATTATTGACAAGACGAGAATATTATCAGTGACTACATTCATTGTTGCGTATAGTTCAAGATAATGCTCTAACCAACGTCGAAGTTGATCGTTGGGGTTAACTTGACCTATCTTGGTCTTGAGGGGTGCTATTTTTTGAAGCACGTGTGTGGACCTAATGCCCTCTTGATGCCCTCGTACTCGTAGGCAACTCATCTAAGAGAAGGCAACGCATCTAAGAGAAGGCAACTCATCTAAGAGAAGGCAACTCATCTAAGAGAAGGCAGCTCATCTAAGAGAAGGCAACTAATCTAAGAGAAGGCAACTCATCTAAGAGAAGGCAACTCATCTAAGAGAAGGCAGCTCATCTAAGAGAAGGCAACTCATCTAAGAGAAGGCAACGCATCTAAGAGAAGGCAACTCATCTAAGAGAAGGCAACTCATCTAAGAGAAGGCAGCTCATCTAAGAGAAGGCAACTAATCTAAGAGAAGGCAACTCATCTAAGAGAAGGCAACTCATCTAAGAGAAGGCAGCTCATCTAAGAGAAGGCAACTAATCTAAGAGAAGGCAGATTCTGAGAGAGTCCCGTAAGCGTTATGACACTGCCACAATGAAAATTTCGACAACTCCTGCGACGTGGAACACAGCAAAAAAAACACTGATGGTCATCTACTGCGTCTTGGTCTATTTCTAGTCATCCTCATTAGGTCTATCCATTGGATCAAATAGGAAAGGACGAGATAGCGAGGCTGACAAATTGAGCAACTCATCATCACTTTACAAAAAAGACAACTCAAGGCTACTATTCAAGTCAAGGCTACTATTCAAGTCAAGGCTATACCATTCAAGTCAAGGCTACTATTCAAGTCAAGGCTACTACTCAAGTCAAGGCTTCTACTCCAGTCAAGGCTACTATTCAAGTCAAGGCTACTACTCAAGTCAAGGCTTCTACTCCAGTCAAGGCTACTATTCAAGTCAAGACTACGACTCAAGTCAAGGCTTCTACTCAAGTCAAGGCTACTACTACTACTACTTAAGAAAATCAGCAAACTATCGAGCCGAGGCTCATAAAGTCTTCCCCAGCGCCCCTGAGACAGCCTCACCCACCCTTCCACTCGATTGACTATGCGAGTGAGGCGGCATCAGAGAAAGAACGCCTGGCCGGTCGGGGTGCTGCTTTTACACAGCAACCGGGCCGGACTTGCCCTCTAATAGGGTTTACGTGGTTTTACGCAGCTGGGAATGAAAAATAAAGAGGTTGCCTAGGAGCAGTACCATCAAAGACTGCATATTTAGAATCATCGGCTAGGGTCGACACATTCCTTCGCCTCATATCCATGCGGCAACTGTATTCATGTCCCGACCTGTTTCTATAATACGTTATTTTCAACTGCATTTGGTAGGAAACCATGCATCTTTCTAACGCAGTTTCCGTGCGTTACCTTTGCCTTTCAGCGCAGGTCCCCTACACGGTGATCCTGTACCCCGGGTAACTTTTCAGGGGGTTTGTGAACAACGCCTCTTTATGACATGTCATTTTTGGGACGGACATGCCGACTAGAGCCCCGGGGGGAGTCAAGGCTACTATTCAAGTCGAAAATTGCTTTGGTCACCTTCGTATGCGGAAAGAAAAAATAAATTTTTATACACAAGCAACTGAAAAATACAAACGGATGATGTGGGATAAAGAGAGGTCAGTGAGGTGATACATGTTTTGGTGAGGGGGGGCAATCACTACTACGAACCATTATATATTTCAAGATTACTTTTAAAATTGTTTAATTTATTGTCAGTCACCTGTCTGCGATTTTTTATTTTATTTATCAGGTGTCAGTGACGATTTAAATCTTTTTCTTTAACTTCAAATCCCCCCCCCCCCCACACCACTATATCATCTCTGCGCATTTGAAAGGAGTAAGTGTAAGCGAACCGTGTAATCTGTAATCGATAGTCGTGCAACGTGTAATTATGGAATAGTTTTTCTATCGAAATCGCACGCACTCCATGTTGCAGAGCAGCGATGTAACTTAAAGTAAGTCTTCCAAACAGAGCTTTCTTGTGTAGACGCTTGCCAGATTTCTCTGCGGAGATACCGCTCTGATTGGAACCAGAACATTGAGCCCCCTCTGAGCGACTTGCTGTTCAGTGACAACTTTTTATCACAAAGTAAATTTTAACAGATTTTTAAAAAATCAAAATGTAATTCAGGATTTTTGAAGGTAATGAAAGGGTTTAAAAATTCGCATTCGACGACTTTGAGATTATGCGCTCCGAATTAAAGATGGTGGATATGCTCAAGATCAAGGCCGCCATTGTCAGGCCAGACAGGTCAAAATTCACCTACCTCACACGAAACCGATTCAATCAACTTTGTCTGTGTGTGTCTTTCAATTCCATATAAGACAAGAAATGTGATTCTTATACAACGCGTCCACACACACACGCGCGCGCACACACACACACACAATTCTTAAATTATTATTTATTCGGTAAATGATCGCTTAATAACATGTTTATCTGTGAAAACACGGTAGTATGTGAAAACACGGTAGTATGTGAAAACACGGTAGTATGTGAAAACATGGTAGTATGTGAAAACACGGTAGTATGTGAAAACATGGTAGTATGTGAAAACACGGTAGTATGTGAAAACACGGTAGTATGTGAAAACACGGTAGTGTGTGAAAACACAGTAGTGTGTGAAAACATGGTAGTATGTGAAAACACGGTAGTATGTGAAAACACGGTAGTATGTGAAAACACGGTAGTGTGTGAAAACACGGTAGTATGTGAAAACACGGTAGAATGTGAAAACACGGTAGTATGTGAAAACACGGTAGTGTGTGAAAACACGGTAGTGTGTGAAAACACGGTAGTGTGTGAAAACACAGTAGTGTGTGAAAACAAGATAGTGTGTGAAAACACGGTAGTGTGTGAAAACACGGTAGTGTGTGAAAACACAGTAGTGTGTGAAAACATGGTAGTATGTGAAAACACGGTAGTATGTGAAAACACGGTAGTATGTGAAAACACGGTAGTGTGTGAAAACACAGTAGTGTGTGAAAACATGGTAGTATGTGAAAACACGGTAGTATGTGAAAACACGGTAGTATGTGAAAACACGGTAGTGTGTGAAAACATGGTAGTATGTGAAAACACGGTAGTGTGTGAAAACACGGTAGTATGTGAAAACACGGTAGTATGTGAAAACACGGTAGTATGTGAAAACACGGTAGTATGTGAAAACACGGTAGTATAAAATAGGAAAAGTTAAGTCAAACTTTAGTTACTTGGTTTTTGTTTTGTTTTTATTTTATAGGAGAAACTCGGATTCTTGTCTCATTAGTTGAACGTTAATGGATTATCTAATATGAGATATGTGGAGCGTGTGGAACGAATGAGACGTTAGAACTGTATGGTGAGATTTAGATGTGTGTAGTGCAAGTGAAAAGTTGGATGTTTGTATTTCCAGTGAAGAGTTAGATGTTTGTATAACTAGTGATATGTTGGATGTTTGTATTACTATTGCAAATTAGATGTTTGCATTACAAGCGAAAATTTAGTTGTTTGTATTACAAGTGAAAAATTATATCTTTGTATTACTATTGCAAAGCTAGATGATTGTATTACAAGTGAAAAGTTAGATGTTTGCATTACTATTGCAAAGATAGATGTTTGTATAACCTGTGAAAAGTCAGATGTTTTTATTACCAGTGAAAATTTATATGTTTGTATTACAAGTGAAAAGTTAGTAGTTTGTCCGTCTTGATATAAGTTAGATGTGTGAAATACATTTGGAGTTTATTTCATCATCCTGCCAAGGACAAAAAAAGCTAGGTCAAGATTTCAACAAGTGACAATGAACAACCCACCCCCACTCCCTCCTTTTCAATTAACCTGGTATCTGTATTGGGAAGATTTCATTTTACATGGCTTCCTCTTTCAACAAAACCGCCGGTCGCTGTTGTCATCGTGAAATTAGAACTCTATCAAACTTACAGCTGTCTAGGACGTGGCTGGGGAGGTGAGAGCGGCTGATAAGGCACTCAACACGTGGTAATAGCGGATGAAAACAAATGGCAAAAGAGAGACACCACTTCTCACTATCACGACTCCTCCCCCCCCCCCCCCCACCACGATTAAATTTGCTACCTTCAAAGCCACTGACAGACATGGCGAATGACTCAATAAGAGCTAAGACAAAGAAGTGGGTCGCTTGCCTTTTCTTTTTTTTTTATGCTAGCCTCGCAACCAAAACTCTAGAAACTGCTTTCATCTACTTTCTTATCGCGGCTGCAACGAGATTTTCCAGCTGCAGTGACATCACTTCCGTCAGTTCTGACGCCATGTTGTTTTTCCTTGAAATGTTTAAAAATTAATTGAAACGCGCTAATCTGTTGCCTATTATTCTTGACTGACATTTCGTTTATTCAAACAAAATGGGGTGGGTTTTGTTTTCATGATTTTTCTTCTAGATACATTTTACACATGGAAGTATTTCTTGAGTGTGTTGCCTCAAGCAGAGGCGTAGGATTGGTTGGGCTCAGGGTATGGACCGCCCAGTGCCAGCGCTACGGTCGCTGGCGCCCCGGGTATTAGCGCCCCTTTTAATTAAACTGGTAAAAATGTTTGCAAGGAAAAAACTAGGGGTTATGTAATGAGTTTATTACGGTTGTTTATTTTTAGGAAACGATGAACGATAATATTGTATTTCTTAACTTGTATCTATTTGGATATTATGAACAATTAGCTTACCGGTGACAGTTTTTAGATCTGCAAATATGTTTATTGCATTTTCTATTTTTATATTCTTCTCAATATCATTTTCTATTTACACAATTGCCAAAGAATTCATTATTTCTTGAAACATGAATGATCGTAAATATGCTCTCTCGCCAGCGGCTGCAGTAGTGGGTACTGTAAGCGTGTTTCTCAATGATACCCACAGGTTTGGCATGACAGCCAGTAACTTACTAGGGGGTTATGAATTTAGCGACTTCTGTTGGAAGCTTTACATCACGGGGAAATGATTCTTTGGTTCTATCTAGTTCATTAAACAGATCACACCCATTCGTATCGCTAGTTTTTTTGAAACCTTAACTCATTCTCCGAACCTTGACCTGCTGCTTTAAGCTTATCTTTTTTGTGGCAGATGTTTTTCCGTCATTTAAAAATTATAATGTATTATTTAAACTTTTCAACTGTTCAAATCTCTCTGATAAAGAATTTACAGCTCTCTCCAGTATTACACTGAGCACGTGATTTTCTTTTTAAATCTGGGTCATCTGTCTTTGGAACCTCGTCAGTGCATTCATATTCAAACAGTCTCCATCTCCTACTTCTCTTCCTTCATATTCAAACAGTCTCCATCTCTTACTTCTCTTCCTTCATATTCAAACAGTCTCCATCTCCTACTTCTCTTCCTTCATATTCAAACAGTCTCCATCTCCTACTTCTCTTCCTTCATATTCAAACAGTCTCCATCTCTTACTTCTCTACCTTCATATTCAAACAGTCTCCATCTCCTACTTCTCTTCCTTCTTTCATTTCTAAAAATGCAAGCTAAAACCAATTCCGTAACTTTTTAAAAATGTATTTATTTATTTTTGTTGTTTTAATGCTGTTGACCTAAAGCTTTTCCAGATCCATGTTCACGAAAACTGCAGTAGAGTCCACAGAGGCGTTCTGCAGAGTTTTGCTGACAAACGAAAACTGCAGTAGAGTTCCACAGAGGCGTTCTGCGGAGTTTTGCTGACAAAGTTTAGACTGCCCAAGATATCTTACCAGACATTTATCACACCTGAAACATAGTATTTTTGTATTTGTATTTGTGATACAAGTGTTTCTGCTTCATGTCGCACTACAAGATCAGACGCAGACATGTCGCACTACAAGATCAGACGCAGACATGTAGCACCACAAGATCAGACGCAGACATGTCGCACCACAAGATCAGACGCAGACATTTCTGAAAGTTCATAAAGGGCTTCATGAATTCCCGTAATTTCCAATTTAATGGCTTTGACACATTCATTTCTGTACTCCCATCTTGTCTCACATAAATGTTTTGCAGTGAGGCAGTTAACATGCTTTACATGCCATCGCCCAGGTGAAGCAGAATGGAAAACATATGCGCTGGACAGTAGATTCCAGGCAATGCGTTGCTCTGTCACCAAACACTAAATTTAGGCTATGGCATACACAGGGCATATAAAAGCACTGTCGCCAACCACTAAGTTTAGTCTATGACATACACAGGGCATATAAAAGCTCCGCGGAATTTCCTTCATAATCCGTGCCTGTATTCCTTTATTTGTTCCCTTCATATTGGAACCACTGTCGTAGCCCTGGCCTCTGTTCCCTTCATATTGGAACCACTGTCGTAGCCCTGGCCTCCGCAGTTGTGTAAGTCTAGTTACTAGTCGGTTAGTAATATTTTCTTGAACAGCATTTCCTAACACACTGATTATTTCCTTCTGAACATTTTGTCTACAATAGTGAACGTGAGGTTTTTTTTAGACACAACTCACCGTAGATGTCCGCTCATTGGTAAATTGAATTTTCCAAGTAGCTCAACAAGGCCTACAAATATTCTCATTGAACTCGATGCCATATATATAGAAGGGAAGCTGCTTCCTTTGTCAACAGCTTCTTTTACAGCCACTTCCCGTGCACGTATACATATACCATTTATGTAGTATAGTATGGCAAACAAACATATGGCAAAAGAATTATTTTTCTTCCGTGCCGCTCACATGCAATGCTTTTTCCAATTTTGGAAGATGGTTGATGGCTCCCTAAGCCCATGGCGCCCCGGGTCACTGCCCGAGTTGCTGGTACTTTGAGCCGGCCCTGGACCGTCCGCACATGGTGTCATTTTTTTCTATATTTTTAGGGGCAGCATTTTCGGAAAACTGAAGAATCTTGGCCCGCCCCTGGAGGCATAAATCCTAGATAGGCCACTGCATTTGAGAGTTACTCCACTCTAGTCGGTATATATGAAGTTATGACGGTTAACAAGAAACCTTTATTCTTTTGTTATTTTTTTAATCATGGAAAATCAATTTAAAAATATTGTATTACTGCTCTGTAACCACTTAAGATAATTCCATCTTTCTATCCCCGGCTTACATTAACATCGAAAACAAATCGTCACAAAATGAAGCAATAAGAATTGCCATAGCGTGATCAAATGTCTGTTTCTGGTATCAAGGGAAAAAATAAATTGAATTAAAATGATGTATATGCATTTCTTTAGAATGTATTATATATTTTTTATTGTTCTGCTATTTCTCTACAAGATCTCTATTTATATATTTACATTTTCTTTTTTAAAGAGAAAAGCCATGGTTTAATTGTAACAAAAGCTAAATCATTTCATGGCCTGCACTAACAATAATGCCATGAACTATCCTCATGCAATCTCTTACATATATTTTGCTTCTGGTGTGTCCTTTTCACAACCGGCCCTCCCCCCAACTCAACATATTTTATATTCATTGTATTGAATTGGAAAAAAAGTTGTCACTCAGCGAATTTTCTGCGTGACGGTTGAACTCAGATCAAAATGTTGATTTTTTTTTTCCTTTTGTGGGAAGGTGACCTTTATATTAATCAATAACGAGCCACGTGTATAGGACTGTCTGTAGGACTATTGTTTAAAGGCCGGCAGGTAGGGTGTAGGACTGTCTGTAGGACTATTGTTTAAAGGCCGGCAGGTAGGGTGTAGGACTGTCTGTAGGACTATTGTTTAAAGGCCGGCAGGTAGGGTGTAGGACTGTCTGTAGGACTATTGTTTAAAGGCCGGCAGGTAGGGTGTAGGACTGTCTGTAGGACTATTGTTTAAAGGCCGGCAGGTAGGGTGTAGGACTGTCTGTAGGACTATTGTTTAAAGGCCGGCAGGTAGGGTGTAGGACTGTCTGTAGGACTATTGTTTAAAGGCCGGCAGGTAGGGTGTAGGACTGTCTGTAGGACTATTGTTTAAAGGCCGGCAGGTAGGGTGTAGGACTGTCTGTAGGACTATTGTTTAAAGGCCGGCAGGTAGGGTGTAGGACTGTCTGTAGGACTATTGTTTAAAGGCCGGCAGGTAGGGTGTAGGACTGTCTGTAGGACTATTGTTTAAAGGCCGGCAGGTAGGGTGTAGGACTGTCTGTAGGACTATTGTTTAAAGGCCGGCAGGTAGGGTGTAGGACTGTCTGTAGGACTATTGTTTAAAGGCCGGCAGGTAGGGTGTAGGACTGTCTGTAGGACTATTGTTTAAAGGCCGGCAGGTAGGGTGTAGGACTGTCTGTAGGACTATTGTTTAAAGGCCGGCAGGTAGGGTGTAGGACTGTCTGTAGGACTATTGTTTAAAGGCCGGCAGGTAGGGTGTAGGACTGTCTGTAGGACTATTGTTTAAAGGCCGGCAGGTAGGGTGTAGGACTGTCTGTAGGACTATTGTTTAAAGGCCGGCAGGTAGGGTGTAGGACTGTCTGTAGGACTATTGTTTAAAGGCCGGCAGGTAGTGTGTAGGACTGTCTGTAGGACTATTGTTTAAAGGCCGGCAGGTAGGGTGTAGGACTGTCTGTAGGACTATTGTTTAAAGGCCGGCAGGTAGGGTGTAGGACTGTCTGTAGGACTATTGTTTAAAGGCCGGCAGGTAGGGTGTAGGACTGTCTGTAGGACTATTGTTTAAAGGCCGGCAGGTAGGGTGTAGGACTGTCTGTAGGACTATTGTTTAAAGGCCGGCAGGTAGTGTGTAGGACTGTCTGTAGGACTATTGTTTAAAGGCCGGCAGGTAGTGTGTAGGACTGTCTGTAGGACTATTGTTTAAAGGCCGGCAGGTAGGGTGTAGGACTGTCTGTAGGACTATTGTTTAAAGGCCGGCAGGTTGGGTGTAGGACTGTCTGTAGGACTATTGTTTAAAGGCCGGCAGGTAGGGTGTAGGACTGTCTGTAGGACTATTGTTTAAAGGCCGGCAGGTAGGGTGTAGGACTGTCTGTAGGACTATTGTTTAAAGGCCGGCAGGTAGGGTGTAGGACTGTCTGTAGGACTATTGTTTAAAGGCCGGCAGGTAGGGTGTAGGACTGTCTGTAGGACTATTGTTTAAAGGCCGGCAGGTAGGGTGTAGGACTGTCTGTAGGACTATTGTTTAAAGGCCGGCAGGTAGGGTGTAGGACTGTCTGTAGGACTATTGTTTAAAGGCCGGCAGGTAGAGTGTAGGACTGTCTGTAGGACTATTGTTTAAAGGCCGGCAGGTAGGGTGTAGGACTGTCTGTAGGACTATTGTTTAAAGGCCGGCAGGTAGGGTGTAGGACTGTCTGTAGGACTATTGTTTAAAGGCCGGCAGGTAGGGTGTAGGACTGTCTGTAGGACTATTGTTTAAAGGCCGGCAGGTAGGGTGTAGGACTGTCTGTAGGACTATTGTTTAAAGGCCGGCAGGTAGGGTGTAGGACTGTCTGTAGGACTATTGTTTAAAGGCCGGCAGGTAGTGTGTAGGACTGTCTGTAGGACTATTGTTTAAAGGCCGGCAGGTAGTGTGTAGGACTGTCTGTAGGACTATTGTTTAAAGGCCGGCAGGTAGGGTGTAGGACTGTCTGTAGGACTATTGTTTAAAGGCCGGCAGGTAGGGTGTAGGACTGTCTGTAGGACTATTGTTTAAAGGCCGGCAGGTAGGGTGTAGGACTGTCTGTAGGACTATTGTTTAAAGGCCGGCAGGTAGGGTGTAGGACTGTCTGTAGGACTATTGTTTAAAGGCCGGCAGGTAGTGTGTAGGACTGTCTGTAGGACTATTGTTTAAAGGCCGGCAGGTAGTGTGTAGGACTGTCTGTAGGACTATTGTTTAAAGGCCGGCAGGTAGGGTGTAGGACTGTCTGTAGGACTATTGTTTAAAGGCCGGCAGGTAGTGTGTAGGACTGTCTGTAGGACTATTGTTTAAAGGCCGGCAGGTAGGGTGTAGGACTGTCTGTAGGACTATTGTTTAAAGGCCGGCAGGTAGGGTGTAGGACCGTCTGTAGGACTATTGTTTAAAGGCCGGCAGGTAGGGTGTAGGACCGTCTGTAGGACTATTGTTTAAAGGCCGGCAGGTAGTGTGTAGGACCGTCTGTAGGACTATTGTTTAAAGGCCGGCAGGTAGGGTGTAGGACTGTCTGTAGGACTATTGTTTAAAGGCCGGCAGGTAGGGTGTAGGACTGTCTGTAGGACTATTGTTTAAAGGCCGGCAGGTAGAGTGTAGGACTGTCTGTAGGACTATTGTTTAAAGGCCGGCAGGTAGGGTGTAGGACTGTCTGTAGGACTATTGTTTAAAGGCCGGCAGGTAGGGTGTAGGACTGTCTGTAGGACTATTGTTTAAAGGCCGACAGGTATTACAGAACATGAGAAGTGAACTCTTTTTTTGTAACACATGGACCCACCGGATATTTTCTGAAAACACCGGACTCAGTGGAATAAAAAGGATCGGGTTAAGCCCTAGTAAATAAATATTCTGCTAGTGTTTGTTTTAACACCCCCCCCCACACACACACACAAACAACCCACAAACTCCCAAATATTGTAATCACCTCGTATCACGACTTCACCCTCACGCCGTAATTACCTTATAACAGCGTGAAGCTACAACAGCCCAGAATGTTTAACCCCCTCAGCCAAAACAGACGGATACATATCGCTTTTGAATGAAACACCCAGGTACATTTCGACGCCCCCCCAGGGCGCTAACCCATGTCGGTTTATCTATTTATTTAAAATATTGGACAAGAAACAATCTCGTGTGACGGTTGGGCCCTCAGACGAAATCCCTTGGATTTCCCCCCCCCCCCCCCCCCCGCGCGTACAGTTGTTGTTGCAGAATGGGATTGGAGACACGGTCGCATTTATTTTATTTTTTTATCTGTTTTATTACAAGCTTTCGATAATGAAAGGAAAACTCGAGGGGAGGGCACGGGGGCTAACTCTGAGATGGCGCTGCTGTTCCACTTGATAGCCAATTGAAAGAAGGAAAAAAAAATGAATTTGCGGGAGCTGGTAAGCGCCACAAACGGAAACTGTTATCGCGCATGCGCCGCGGTCATGAAAGCTGCTCTTCCAGTTTATTAAGAACGCTGTAGATACGGCTCGTGTACTCTTGACAAGATTCAAAAAAGCTCGTCCGTATGCTCACACGATAACAGCAATCAACAAGGTTACGTGCCCCCACTTTTGCTTTCAAAAAGATAGTTGCTTGGGTTTTTCTTTAAGGGCACTGATTCTCTCACCTCTCTAGCAAGTCGTCACATTTGAGAAGAGTTCCCGGGTTCGTACAAAGGTGAATGTTTTGCACTAAATGTTTGCAATTTTCTTTCGTGTGTGTATATGTTTGATGTAAGATATGATTTTTGTTTAGAGATTTGAGAAGGCTTGTGAGCAACATTGGTGTAGTAAGTCAGGTTTGGTTTGCATTCATTTTTATGTTTGTTGAAATGTTGTTGTTTTTTTTTTTATCTCGTAAGTAGGCATCCAGCTTGTTTATTTAAGTTCAAAGGTTGTAGGTGAACTCTGTCGGGGGTCAGCTATGTATAGCTGGTTCCACTGACTAGATTACGACACAACTTAACACATTTGTTCTAGCTAGATTAATTAAATAGACACGAACAATCTGTGTCAATGTAACAATATGTATTAAGCTTTAATACTAATTTTACATTACACTTACACATAAGTAAACGTTTCGGCACATGCCTTCATCAGTACAACAAGACATATAAATAAATACAAATCAAATTTACATATACATATATATATCCTACCTAACCTGTAATGTGTAATGTAAAATTATTATTAAAGCTTAATACATATTGTTATATTGACACAGATTGTTCGTGTCTATTTAATCTATTTTAAATCTTTATCGCAGTCCAACGCTTTAACAATTTGTTCTAGCTAAGAGGTAGCTAATTACACACAAACACACACAAAACAAGATGTGAATGTATACCTGATACCTGTTTATAAAGCTCAGTTTTTCTCTTCAGCTTGTGGTAAAACTAAGCAACTCTTATAAACAAAATTTTTCCCATAAATCCTATATAAAATGTAATATCGACTAATCTGAGAGGGATGGGGGGGGGGGGGGGGGAAATGTGACAAAACCTGCATACTGGACAAGAACTTTATAAGAATCGCAATTAGTTCTCCCCACCCCCAAGGCTCGCACCCACACAATTTTTTCACGCCCCTGAACCTCATCAATATTCTAATGACCCACCCCGTTTTTACACTGCAGATTTTTTCCACCAACTATTTCAGAAAGAGAAAAGAAAATATTTTGCACCAAACGCACTTTTTTTGTTTTAAGAATCTCATTTAGCGCAGTTATTGTGAATGTTATGGTTGTGAAATCAGTGTTATCTTATTTTCTTCATCTTACCTTTGAAAAACAGAAAAAACTGATTTTTGGGGGTTGTTGCTAGGAGGGTGAAAATTTGAAAGAATTTGTTGTCATCGGTAACGAATCCATATGCCAAGTTTCAGCTTGATCGGCACACGGGAAGTAGGTCAATTAGTCGTCTAATGTCTTGCCAACGAGCCAGCCACATTCAAGTAAAAGAAAAATAAACTATTATTTGGGAGGGGGGGGGGACAGTTGCCTATGATGGGGTGGATGTGGCGGTACTGGTGGCACTTTTTTATTTATATTTAGGGGCGTCATTCTTGACAAAGTGCAGAGATTTTTTAGAAGTATGGGGGCGACAAAATTATTGGCCTGCCCCAGGTGACACTAACCCTAGTTACGCCATTGGAGCAAAGATCTTACTGACCTAGCCAGCTTTACATCTTCTGTACCAAGTGACAGGCCCGTACAGAAAAATATATCGAAATAGTGTGGCCCGTGGCGGACCAGTTAACATACGATTTGGTCGCCCCTTTTTTGGTCGCCCCTTGTTTGGTTGCCCCTTGTTTGGTCGCCCATTGTTTGGTCGCCCCTAGTTTGGTCGCTCCTTGTCTCCATGAAGCACGTCGTATTTTATTCTTCAGAGTCACTTTCGATTTCCCTTCCAAAAACTGTTGGCGCCGCTCTTATGTTGGCGCCGCTCTTATGTTGGCGCCGCTCTTATGTTGGCGCCTTAGTCCAGTGTCCCCTTAGCACGGCCCTGCCAAGTGACGTTAGTTGTGTTAAAACTAAAACTACTGGATATATCTCAGCTGGCGATGTTTTATTTTTACTTCCAGGGGTTCCCAGCATTTTGTGCTCGTAACACCATGGGGTGCGAGGTCGCATCTGAGGGAGTGCGAGGTAACGTGATTTACGAACAGAGATGTCATCAACTTTAAAACATTTGAATTTTTTTTATTTTACTTTAAGTTGATCGCTTATTTTATTTGTTCTATAGTTCTTTTTGTAATTTTTTAAAAGTAATTATTGTGTTAAAGTAGCGATCCAAGACTTAATGAAACCATTAGCAAGGGTAGCAGAATATAGACAAATTTGGGAAACCTTGCTATACATTAGTTGATTATTTTTTTCACACATGACTCTTACATTCTTTTCTTGCCTAATGGTCATCCATATAGTACATCCATATTGTACATCCATATAGTACATCCATATAGTACATCCATATAGTGAATCCATAGTGTACATCCATATAGTACATCCGAGGAAACTACTCAGGATCATTCAGAGTTCCTTATATGAAGAAATGACATGCAGGGTGGTACACGAAGGTAGACTCACAGATGACTTCATGGTGGAAACATGAGTCAGACAAGGAAATCTCTTGTCCCCTTCCTATTCATTCTTGCCATTGACTGGATGATGAAAAACTCCACAGATAAAAAGAGGAATGGGATACAGTGGACACCCTTGGAACAACTGAATGACCTTATAGACTTTGCATATGACATTACACTTCTGACCCACAACCAGCAACAAATGCAGGACAAGACGAAATACGTAGCCAGCCTTTCAGCACAGCTTGGACTCAATATAAATAAAAGCAAGGCAAAGATCATGAAGGTAAACTCAGCCAACCAAGAGCATATCTCTCTGGCAGGAAATGTATGGCACTGGAACAAGTGGATGCCTTCACATACTTAGGCAGCACCATTGACATAAATGGTGGATCCGAAGCGGATTTCAGGGCTAGAATTGTAAAGGCTAGGTCAGGGTGTATGCTATTAAATAAAATATGAGAGTCAAAGGAGCTGACTCTTCAAACCAAAGTCAGAATTTTCAACACAAATGTCAAAACAGTCCTACTCTATGGAGCCGAAACTTGGAGAACAACAGCGAGTATTACGCAGAAAGTGTAACAGACCTTCATAAACACTTGCCTTAGAAAGATCTTGAACATCAAATAGCCATACACCATCACCAACAAAGACTTACAGGAAAGCACATACCAGGAGCCTATTGATGAAAACATCATAAGAAAAAGATTGAGGTAGATGAGTCACACTCTCCGAAAACCCGAGATAACATCACCAGACATTCGCTAACCTAGAATCCACGGGAAAAAAAAGAAAGAGAGGAAGGCATATGACTACATGGAGACGCGAGATAGAGGCAGACACAAAAAGTATGGGATACACTTTTGGGAGCAACTGGATAGGAAAGCACAGGACCGAGATGAATGGATAGTTATTGTAAACGACCTCTGCCCTAGACGGGGTGAAAAGGCATAAGTTAGAAAGCAAACTATAAAATCCCATATACTTCGCAAAATTAATGAGTGAGCGAAAAAACTCGTCTTTTGATGTTCCGCCTGGGTGGGGGGGGGGGGACCACGACATTTTTCTATGTGGGTTACTGCGGCCTGCTCACAGGGGCGTTGCGAAATATAAAACAATTTTCCTACTTTTAATTCCAACGTAACATCTTTCGATCGTGGTTCAAACAGTAACTCACTTGAGTAACTTAGTTTGCAGTTACTAGATGGCGCTATGTGACCCACATACATGCCATATTTAGGTTTACCCAACCCTTTATTTTATTTTATTGTGTTTATGTATTGGCTATTTCGAAGTGTACTTGTAAAAATTTAGCACAGGGAGCCTGGTGAAAACCTGAATTTAGCAGAGTTGCCGAAAACCGAAAAATGTTAGAAACCACCAACAAAATATGCGTCACAAGCGCATTTCACATAAGGTGGACTAAATATTATTGTAATACCTCTACAAATGACCCATATATGAGCGATATCTTATAGCGAGATCATTTGTGAACATACATTACTATATTATGACGATAATTCCTACAGAACATTACGGGATAATCTTACAGTTTTCGATAGAAATACACGTATACTATTTTTGGACTGTCTAAAATTCAGAATTATTATTGCAGGTTTTTAAAATAAATTTACGTACTTTCTGCCGACACCTCCCTAAAACCCCCCCCCCCCCAACCCCTGCCATAACACCGCAAAATCTGAAAAAATGACAACCCCCTCCCCTCGGGGCGTACGTACTATACGGATGGCTCCCTAACCGCGTCATCTTTTTATTGTTCCAATTATTATTTACAGGTCTGTGTTTGATCCTGCGGTTTCCTTTCATACTTTTTAAAAAGCTGGCCACATCCTTACATCATTTCTAAACTAGCTACCGCCACCAATGGAATAAATCTATGATTGTTTCTACAACAATGGCGTTCTGCTAATGTGCGGAAACAAAGTATTGGCTTTAGGTTTGGTGGACTCGAAATATATTTCTAGAATGAAGAAAGTTGAGTAAGAAAATACGAAATGGGGGCTCTAATGACAAAAGTAAAATAGACCATAAGCATTTATTTTACTTTTTTGTTAGCACATTATGTTTTATCGTTGTTAGATATAGGATTTGCGTGTTTATATTATGCAGGGTAACAAATGCATTTATTTCCATCAGTGGCGGACTTAAGGGGGGCGGGGCGATTTACCCCCCCCCCCCCCGTGGGTGTCTAGGTTTCACTGAATTATGTTATCCTCCTTATTTTGCTTTATCGGGGCAGCTCCCGGGATACACCCTCCAGCAGCGTATTTGCGGTGGTGGAGTGGAGAGGGGACTATGTTCATGCAAAGCAGCGGTTCTCAACCTGTGGGTCGCGACCCCTTTGGGGGTCAAATGACCCTTTCCCAAGGGGTCGCCTAAGACCATCGGAAAACACATACAATCTACAGTTATAAATTAGCAACGAAAATAAGTTTGTGTTTTGGGGTCGTCCCTACATGAGGAACTGTATGAAAGGGTCGTGGCATTAGGAAGGTTGAGAACCACTGATGTAAAAGGTTGAGAGGCGTCACTCACATGCTGCTGAAGTCATAAATGGAGAGAGCAGATACGCGGACAGTGAAATGACAATTTTGTTTTGTTTTGAGTTACTACCTACGTTCTGTATTTGATTACGAAGTATTGCTTCTCCCACTCTATCAGTTGCAGTTTGCGAAATAAGATTCTCAGAGTTAAAAATCAAGAGCTCTTTACTTGAAGTTAACGATAGTGCAGAGCCGATAGACCAGTTAAGTGATACGTTGTACGCCAAAATAAACGCTAAAACAAGTATTATGTTCTTTTGGTGCCGTTGGTCCATTTATTTGAAAAAACCTCTATGTCGAAGGCAGTGTTCATCAGTGTCCTTCAGTGTTCTTATGCACCATGAACATCAATGCTAGAAGATATCCACAAAACCTTTTTTTTTTTTCCCGGCTCTCACGGGATTATACGGGGATTTTGTTCGTAACTTCGTCCATTCCATCACAGTAAGAAGATCGAACACTTATAAATTGATGTCTAGCACAGGGAGAGATGTCAAGGAAACTCTCCTTTGGGCGGAATGGAGTTGGGTGTACAGGGTGATAAATATGTCTTTGTAATGGCTTTAATTATAACAAGCACACGTGTCACACTCTTTCTAAAGAGTTCGAAGAGTTAGGGAAGAAAGCAAGATAACGGAAGTCTTGGAAACAAATTGTTGATGGCCTCATTTCCAGTTCCTAACTGGAAAAAAAACAATATTCCCCAAACAAATGTATATTTTAGTTATCACGGTTAGTAATTTAAAATAATTTCACTTGTATGTGTACTATCGGCAGTGGCGTAGATAGATTAAGTGCCGCCGCTTATCTTGATGCTAGTTTTTGTTGTTTTTTTTGTGTGTTTGGGGGGGGGGGGGGGGTATCTTCACGTTGGGCAAAAATTTATCTTTTGCAAAGCGCATTGCAACGGATTAATTTATCACAGTCAATTAATACGATTATGGAATCGGATGACGTCATCATTGTTCAGTCTAACCATAAAAATAGCAGCATTATATCTTTGCGGTATACAGCAGTTGCCATCACCTCTCTCTGTCTTTTGTCAGCCGCACAAATTCGGTTTCATTTTTGTCGTTGTTTAGGAGCAGATTTCTTGGACCCAATAACGCACCATTGGAGCTGTTCTGACCATTTAAAATTATAAGAATTTTTATAGCCATTTAACTTATAAAATATTTTATAAACATATTGTCAAGAGTTATTTATAAATTTGAATATTCTATAGATGAAAGGAAAAAAAAAATTGACCTCATTTTTTTTGGACATCCCTCCCCTTAGTAACCCCGTCAACAATTAGCAAAATTGTTTCTAAACCCACCCCCAACCCTTATTTTATGGACGAATTTATTTTTTTTTTAATTTCAAGACATATTTAAAAAAAAACTTTTTATGTTTTTGTGATGGAGTTTTGTTGTTTATCTTTTCATTTTTACATTTGCGAGCAAAAATTTATTTTTAAAATACAGGTGAACATGATTTTTTAAAAATAAATTGTATCTTAGTCTTTTATGGGCAAAGAGAGATAACCATTAAAATATTTTAAAACTCTGAACTGTGAAAGGGGTTGCTTAATTGCTTTGGAGAGGGATTTTTGCAGAATATGTCTTATTCAAGTCTTGAAAATGTATTTCTAGACCAGCAGCCTTCCCGTGCGTCCAAATTATATTTATTTTTTGTTTATTATCATTTAAGTTTAAAATTAATAGAACCTCAATATTTTATAATTCTCATAAAATTTTTTTTTTTTAAAAATCATACGGTTCTTCTGTATAATCATACAACTGATTTATTTTTAACAAGATCATCTTATTAGTCATTGAAAATCTATATATTGATTAACTTAAGTAAAGATGAAAGACATTTTCTCCGTTGTGGCGTTAGTGATTATGTAATACATGAAATAACATGTATTCATATTTTGGTTGGCGATGTTAATTTTTCACATATTCATAAATTATTTGATTGATTGATAGCATGGACACAAGCACTATAAAAGTACTATAAGCACTCAATCGATCAAATGTTCATAGCTCTCTCTCTCTCTCTCTCTCTCTCTGATTTCCTAAAATCTATTCAAAGCACAGAAGTTGACTTACTTACTTTTTTTTAATTTTTCGTATTTTTAATTTCCCTCAAAGATTGAGACAAACTATTCCATAATTAGCTAAATCATACTACACGACCATTCCTTTTTAAATGGAATATCAGTAAATAATTAAATAATAATTTTTTCTAAAACAGTTTATTAATATTACATTTACGGTAAAAAGATTTTAAAGTATACTAATGCAGCGAAAAGTAAAAAAGAAATAATTGATTTGTATTTCCGCCTCCGGTTTTTAAAAGTGAAAGTCATTAAAGCTACCGGTGTGTTTATCTGCTTAACCGCCAAAATAAACATTTAATACAATGACGGATTTAAGTGTTAAATTTGTATCTAAGAAAATAAGTAAAATTCGATGGCGACCAAAGGCAGATGTAAAATCCCAACCGTCTACAACATTTATTACTGGTAGTTGGGATGACCAGGTAAAAATTATGTTTGTTTTAAAGTAAAAGTCAAGAATGCTTGTAATGATAATGATAATGCTTACTAAATTTTATAAGATTAGTGAAGTGTAAATTAAGCACTACCTAGCCTACTGCTAGTGGTTGACAGGGGTGTTATTTTATGTAAGTGTATGTTTATGAAATCCCCGCTGCCGCGCTACTTAATTCACATTGTTTTTGTGCTCCTTTTTTTTCTCATGGCCGCCATCTTTGTTGCCATGACAGCAGACCTCTCACGGCAAGAGAGATGGCTGCTGTGTAAAAAAAGGTAAATTTATGCAATATGGGTCACTCATTTCTCACGGCACGGCCAACATCTTGGTTGACATGACGGCAGACATTTCATGGCAACCATGATGTTGGCGGTGTAAAAAAAAAAAAAGTAGTACAAACACACATCTGCTGAAAGGGGAAAGAGAGAGAATGTGCTGTTTTAGTTAATTACCGAGAGAAATGAAAATTAGGCACAAAAAGTTAATATTTAATTAAATACATTTTTGATTTTTGGAAATACCTACGATCCTAAATTCTACTACTCTACCTAACCCAAATGCTAAGTCAGTATCCCTAACTTAAGTGTAAATTACAACCTAATTTTAGTCCTCCCTAACTTAGTGTAAATTTAACCCTAAATTTAGTCCCGTCCCCACCACCTAACATAAGCTTAAATCTAACGTGAACCCTAAAGCAACGTGTTTGTATAATTTTAATACATATAAAAAAACTGTACTGTAATAAGAAAATTGTGAAAATGAATATAAACATTAAAATCATTTTATGTTTATTCAAAATAATGAAACCCCACTTTCGGTTTCATCAAATCCAATTTTACACACTTTATTGCAGCTTCCACCTAAAATAAATTTAAGAAGTTGTCTCAAAAATAAATGCAATGCCCATTTTTTGAAATGCCAAAAAATTCAAAGATTATAATTAACCACCCAATAAAATGTTAATTTAAAAAATTCCAATGGTGTATTAATATTTAAAAAAAAAGAAAGTTAAAGTAAAAATCCAAGAATATCAAAAGGGAAAGAATATGTCACAGATCATCTTACATAAGACAGTTATAACACAAATATTAAATTGAACAACTCATTTACACTTAGTCTAATCATAGACAAAATATTAAGAATATTCTTAGATTTATACATGAATTTTAACTACACTGTAGACTACAGCATGAAAAAACTGTTCAGAAAAAAATTGAAAAGTTAATAAAAATTTTAATGCAGAAGTGGCCAAGGCATCCTCATTATAGCCGACCTACCAGCATTTTTCCTGGTGTTCTGGTGAGCCAGTCCACCCCTGAATTCTGCTACTCACTGCACTGAATCCTGGGTATATATTAGTGTCGTAAATTCAACGCCTGCAGACAACTTGTATGGCTTTAAAATCCCCCTTTTAACCAGCCTTAGGAGACCGGGCCTTAGCTATGTAGCTCAGTATTGTGATAAGGAGGCTGCTCTTGTCTCTTATATCTATCTCTACCATAAGTTTTAACATAAGCCTACACTCTCACAGTTGTTATTTTGTTTTTATCCCTTTCTATGTGAAGATGACCAGGATTTTTTTGGACAGTGGGTATGCAAGTGGCTTGCGGGTCCTATTTGTGTCTGGAAAGCAGTTTTCCCAATACAAAATTTACAAACTGATGTTCTAAATCTCCACAATTGTCACTGACAAATTTTTGTTTTAAAAAAAAATATTTTTAGGTAGGTCAGCCCTATTCACCTCATTGTTTACCTATTCATGGGTACAGAGCTGTTAATTTTAATACATTTCAGGAAAACACAATCTGTGTCTGGCGCATTCAGGACAGAATATCAGAAGATCAGGATTACGGTGATGGAACATCATTAGAACATGAGCCAGAAAAGGTTTTTGAAATGCCTCACTTGGGAGACGTACTGGATCTTAAGGTTTCCAGCTTTCCTCTTTTCTTTTACCATCCATCATCATTTCCTCAACATTCCCACATCATCCCTCATTATGCCCTTAACATTCCCACTTCATCCCTCATTATGCCCTTAACATTCCCACATCATCCCTCATTATGCCCTTAACATTCCCACTTCATCCCTCATTATGCCCTTAACATTCCCACAGCACCCCTCATTATGCCCTTAACATTCCCACATCATCCCTCATTATGCCTTAACATTCCCACAGCATTCCTCATTATGCCCTTAACATTCCCACATCATCCCTCATTATTCCTGCATCATCTCTCATTATGCCCTTAACATTCCCACATCGTCACTTATCATGCCCTTAACATTCCCACAGCATCCCTCATTATGCCCTCAACATTTCCTCATCTAACATTTTGTCACCATATTTTTAAAATGAAATGGTTCGGAAATTATTTGGAGGAATTATTACAATGTTGTTTTTTTTTTAAAGAAATATTACTCATGCCATGCCACCCTACCATGCCGCCCTACAGTTGATCTTCTTTTCATGTTAAGCTTGACCAGCTTTACAAACATTCATTTAAGGAAAAGAGATTTGAAGATGTTGCCAGTGAAAGGGATTTAAAAATAGAAACTGTAGTAATGCTATTGAGTGAATCAATCTAAGGAACAGATGAGTGTGCTGGTATATTTTTCAGTTGCTTATCTACCAACTCTATCTACAGTTTGGTTTAAGTGTGTTGTAAGTTAATGTCTTTATAGCGGTTTAGAACTTTTTGAATTAATCCTTTTCTATTGTTTTAAGCCATCAGATCTATCTTAAATTTCAGTACCTGTCAAGTGATACGTTTGCAGTGGCTTCATCTACTGGGGACGTCTCAGTCTTGAAACACAAACCAAATACTCAGGTAATTATTTGCCGTAAATGAAGCAGTCTGTGCTGATGTATTCCTATTGGACACAAAGTTATATATCAGGGTTCCCGCAGTTTCCTGAAATTCCAGGATATCCTTTGAGTTGACTGAAGAGATAGATTCAAAACTGAACGAAATAGGAGGACTTTGAACTACATCAATGACGTATAGTTGAAAAATTTTTCTGTAAATATAATGTTGTGATCTTACCATTGGTATTGGTGATTCAGATACATTATTTTATGGAACAACATTAGTTTAGTTTTTGTTTTGTTGTGAAACATCAAGAACATCTTATAACAAACAAGTTATTCATTTGTGTGTTGATATTGCGACCAGTGTATCTAGACATTAAATCAAAACATTTGCATTTAGCAGTCTATGGAGTAAGTATCATACAAGTGTATGTCCAGTTACTCCAAAAAAAAATTGTAAAAACGTTTATGACTTTTTGTTTTCTTTTTTAATTTTTTAAAAATGTCTTGGAATTTGTTTTTTAGATTTGGTGCCGGAATCCTGTTCAAATTCAGTTTAAGAGAGAATTTTCTTTTCTTAAATGCCTGAGATTTTTTTATATTTAACATCATCCTTGAATTTTCATAACAACAATAGGTCTAAAAGTACGTTTTCCTCCATAGGATCCTTGCTCTACCTAATATGGAATATGTGTATAGTTTAAGTTAAGCATAACAGCTTGTTGATTAATTTGTAAGGAAAACCATACTGATCATTTCCAAGTCTTTTGTTTAATTTACATATTTTTAAATATGTATTCCAGTATGTTTTATTTATTTCATTAATCTAAAAGCAAAGCTTTCGTTGAAATATTATTAAAAATTTCCCCACCCACCACTCCCAAAAAATGGAGGAAAAAGGGAGGGAGTGGGAAGGTGTATTTACTTGCTGTCTTTAGATATTTTTTTTCCTCTGCCATTGAATGTTTCAGACCTTGGCTAATTTGCACACATGGGAACAGCTGCATCAGTTCAAAACTGGTGACTCAGCTCCCTGCACATGTCTGGCCCCGAGGGGAGATGACTGGATAGCCACTGGTGGGGAGGATGGAAAGATAGTGATCATCGCTGTTGACCAGCGACAAGCCATACAAACAATAGGTGACTACCAATGCAATTTCACATGCCGATGTCATGTGCTGACCACTTGATACCTGGTTATTCATAGTTTTATAATAATTTTATAATGGGAATTTGTCCCATCAATGACTTATAGATTGTTGTTTTTTTATAGGCCTTATTCAAGTCAGTCATGGTTTAAAAAATCTGACCTATATAATCTTAGAATATAATGACCGCTACAGGACAATGGTTGTATTAGTTAATGATGTTTGCAGATATAAAGAAGAAGATCATCTCTCCAACACCCACCCCACCAAAAAAAACATCCTTTTTTTTTTATTTAAAAAAAATTATGGACTCTTAAAATTATGTAGTTAAGCACTTCTGTTGAGCATATAACTAGCTGCACCAAATGCACTTTATAATAGCATTAGTGAAATTGCTATAAATTATTATGTATTTAGATCAGTGGCTCTCAACCTTCCTAATACCGCGACCCTTTAAAACAGTTCCTCATGTTGTGGCAACCCCCCAGCCACAAAATTATTTCTGTTGCTACTTCATAACTGTAGATCATATGGGTTTTCAGATGGTCTTAGGCAACCCCTGGGAAAGGGTCGTGAAACCCCCCCCCCCTGAGGGGTCACGACCCACAGGTTGAGAACCGCTGATTTAGATGATATCCTATTTTAATTCTACATTAGATTGTAAGCCTCACTTCATCGGATAGGGCTGATAGTGATTTAGTCGATTGTCGTGTAATAAAAGTATTTAACTTTTTAAAAAAACTTTTTTCTTATACACTACTGAACTGACAAAGACACAGCACATTACGCTTTATTCAGATGCCTTTTATGGTCAGATTAACAAATTTTTCTATTGCAAATCGCAGAGAAAGCTGACAGCTGTACTATCAATGCCCTCACTTTCCTGAAACATTCTGAGCTACTGACGGTCAACTCTTATGGTCAGCTCAAAACATTTGACCTGAGGCAAGACCTGGAGAAACAGGCCCAGATATTTTCAGTGTAAGAGTTTGTTGTGCAATATGTGACAGCTTTCTTTAAAAATATATATTTAGTCCCTAAAAGTTTTTTTAAAACTTTAATTTTGATTCCTCCAGTGAATTTAAATCCAAAATTTGTGACTGTAGAAAGTTATGTAGCTGTCTTAGTTTTCTTTCATATTTATCAACATCCAAAGTAATGTGAAATTGATTGTGAATGTATGTTTAATATGGTAGACATTCTTTTAATCCAGAGTGAAATAAATAACTGAAATTCCTTTTTTTTTTTTTTTTCCCAAACACAATTTATTTAAATTTAAAAGTTTATTTAATGAATAACCTTTCAAATTAATAAGATGACATATAAGCAAAAAATGTTATGAAGCAATCAACAAATAGCCAGAGAATAACAAAACATTAACACAAACAAAATATCACAAATGGATCAAATTTGTGACTTTATTTTAACATTATGTAAATCCGTTTTGGTTTATTTTTCTTTCAATATTCACAAGACTGAATTCACTCATTCACAAATTTGAGTTTAGTGTCATTAAAGAGAAGGTTCATTCGGGTATTGTCTACTTCTGCCTTGGAGTCTGCAGGGCTTTCCGTTGTTAAGAAAATACTTGATGGTGCTAGCATGACATACATTAATTAACCATGTCATATTTATTTCAGGACAGAGAACCACACGCCGCTCCTCTGCCTGGACAAACACCCGGGCCAGGCCCATATAGTCGCCACCGGTGGAGAAGAGGGCATGCTGACAATATGGGACCTGAGGCAGGACAAGTTTCCCATGACCCTTCTGGAGGCACACACAGGGGCCAGTGAGTACTCAATGTGAACAGAGAAAATATGGGGCACAGTAACACAAGACACTTTACTGTTAGTCTGGTTGGCAATAAGCGGTCGAATTATTTACAAAGTAAAGGCAGTTAAGCAAGAACAAAGTTAAAATGATTTGTTGTGTTAACAAATTGTTTGAAACTTGAATGTAAAATGAGAGCATATTTTCTCAAAGCTCAAAATGTTATTCAATTGTAAAATTTAAATGAAACATACATTTGAAAAATGTAAAATTAGATCCTACACATAAAATGTACAATTAAGATATGTGTAAGATCATCAACTTTGAAAAATATTGAACAAAGAATTAATTTTATTTGTAGATCTTAATGAATCATCTTTACTATTTTGTAGATCTTAATGAATCATCTTTACTATTTTGTAGATCTTAATGAATCATCTTTACTATTTTGTAGATCTTAATGAATCATCTTTACTATTTTGGGGTGAAATTTTGAAAAGGAAAAAGTCCTCCCATGTTAGATCTTCTCCTTTTTTCATACCTTATAAAAGTCTTATTTTAATCAATTTGATCTGAAGCTAAGTAGACATGTTTAATGTCGCCATTTAATGGACATTTGTAAAGAACTCTGGGACGTTTAAATGTTACCAGTAACTGGGTTGTAATCTGGCTTTATATCTATCACTTTGCTTGCAGTTACCTAAAAATTCAGACAAAAAAATTGGTACATAAAAGTTTTTCCTTCTTGTAAACCCCTGATCATAACTGATAGCTTTAACTTGTGAATGAAGATATTTTCCAAAACTTCTGAGTAACTGTATAGAAGGAATGTAATGTTTTTAATTTGGCCACATGTCATAAAGCTGTGAGAAAAATGTTATCAATTTTATATGCTTTTTTTTCTTTAAGTGTGGGAGGTGAAGTTTCATCCATACAATCCAAACCACCTATTCACGTGTTCAGATGATGGATCACTTTGGCACTGGGACGGCTCGTCATTTTCATCTGATGCTGTTTCCTCCTTCAAAGCTTCTAAAGGTAGATCCCTTGTGTCCTATATGAGTTTAACTTGTATCAGTGTGTTGCTTGAGTTCCAATCCTCTTTGAAATAGTGGAATTAAAGAAAAGCCTCATGAGATGGTCCAATCCTCTGTGATATAGTGGACTTAAAGAAAAGCCTCATGAGATGGTCCAATCCTCTGTGATATAGTGGAATTAAAGAAAAAGCCTCATGGGCTGGTCCAGATAAGAACATTGTTTTAGCATTCAAAAGCTCACCAAGTAAACCAGCAACAAAGCAGATTGCCAGGCACAATCCCAGCATAGACGGACAATTTATTAAAGAGATGTCAAATTAATATATTAACAATGATAAACTGCTTGGAACCCTGATTTGAGCTGACCAAAAACTTTCAAGGCAGTTTTCTTATGATATTCATTACCCTGTTCATCCTTGGACACTTTCCAGTTCTCTTATGATATCCATTACCCTGTTAATCCTTGTACACTTTCCAGTTGTAAAAAAAAAACCTATGGAATTTAAAATGTCTCAGACTTACAAGAACAAATATTTGTATTGAAATATCGCATTCAGATTTTCTACAAGTTCATTCATTGCCAATGTTGAATATGTAGTACATGAAACGAAAACTGAGATGCTAAGGGTATTGTTAATGTCTGGAGGTATTTGAGTTTTGAATGCTCAAATAGGGATGCATGAATTGTGTCATATATAAGACTTAGCGTCTATACACACATGGTGACTGTAGCTGGTTGATTCAAGTAAGGAAGTGGATGGTGATGGCAAGATTTAATTGATGTTCTCTGTGTAAATGGCAACAACAAAAAAATCCAGTAGCTGAACATGAAGAAGAATAGATATTACGTAAGACATCTGTGAAAACTGATTATCAAGTTATAGGAACAAATGCACAATGTTGGCTCTCTGAGTAGTTTTTATTCTTTTACGTTTGCATTTTAAAAATATTTTTCTTTGCTGCTTATAAGAAGGGTAACTCTTCCTGACTTTGTATTGGCTTTATTTTACCGCGGTTAGTGTTCCTGCTTAGCAATAGGCAGCAGCTTGTAATCATAACCTGTTCTGTAGCCCTGTTTATAAGGAAGAGAATAATTTTTTTTTAATATAATATTTATGAATATTTTTATTAGATCAATAAGTTATTGAGTTGAATTTATACAGAGGTTAATCTAACAGTACCGGTAACAGAAGGTGGTGTAGAAGGTGGGTGGCAGAGTGGTCTAAAGTGAGTCATTCCAAAAACCTGGTGGTCTGGAGTTCAAACCCCACCAAAGCCTAGACAAGTAAAAACAGCCTCAGCACCCAACATATAGTTGATTTTTACTTACCACACTATCCAGTGCCCTCATCAAGGCCTCAAATTCTAGTTGTCCAGTTTTCCAGCCAAACCCTGACGTATCCACACCAGCCCCTCCCCTGTTGGCAACATTATGCACCTGCGACTGGGCATCAGGTGAGGGCAGTACAATGTTTTTAAGGCCCACTGACATGGCACGCACCTGAAATAATACGGTAGGATATTTCTTGGTCAGCAACGTTTTTCCCACAATTCCTTGTATGACCTGTGGACCCTTGACCATAAACTACTGATCTTTTTAATTTAAGACCGAAATATTTATTTCAAGTCATTTCAGCTTATCCTGTCTAAAAGTCAATCAGTTTCTTGACTGTAACATGAGATAGCAAAGGTCGCTACAGCTATCTAAATCATTTCTTTGAATGCACATTGAAACCATACACAAATGTTCTTAAGTCATTATTGTAACATCAGGGGAAATATTGGTCAGCACCTGAAACAACCAGTTCCCTTCCAAATCTACTTTTACTCACCAGTACCCATCTGACCCAATGATTATCCATCTAATACCGCCGGTACCCGTCTGATCCCACCAGTACCTGTCTGATCCCTCCAGTACCTGTCTGATCCACCCCAGTACCCATATGATCCCACCAGTACCCATCTGATCCCACCAGCATCCATCTGATCGACCAGTACCCATCTGATCCACATGTACCCGTCTGATCCCACCTGTATCCATCTGATCCCACCAGTACCCATCTGATCCCACAAGCATCCATCTGATCCACCAGTACCCATCTGATCCACATGTACCCGTCTGATCCCACCTGTACCCATCTGATCCCACTGGTACCCATCTGATCCCACCAGGACCTGTCTGATCCCACCAGTACCTGTCTGATCCCTCCAGTACCTGTCTGATCCCCCAGTACACATATGATCCCACCTGTATCCATATGATCCACCAGTATCCATCCATCCCACCAGTACCCATCTGATCCACCAGTACCCATCTGATCTTACCTGTATCCATCTTATCCGACCAGTATCCATCCATCCCACCAGTACCCATCTGATCCACCAGTACCTGTCTGATCCCACCTGTATCCATCTGATCCCACCAGTACTCACCTGGGCCTCACATGCAGCCATAAAGTTAAAAGTTAAATGAAAAGCTTCCTCGATAGTTTCTCCGCAAATAGCCACGCCATGGTTGTGAAGTATCATAATCTGTTGACATAACAAACATATTCTTCCAACACGATTTACCAACACATTTTATTTTACTGGTCACAGTCAAAGTAATTGAACTGAAATAGTTTTACAATGTTAATTTCCATTTCATTATTATTCAGAGTTTTGACGCGCTTAAATAGCCAGTAGTTACCTAGAATCTAATGCGTTGTACATTCTTAGTTGTTGACCACATACTGTTAGTAGAATCCATTCAACAAACTGTACACTGCCCATCGCACGCCTTGTGTACAAAACAGCTATTGAGATCAAAGCGAAGTTACCTTATTTTGAGGTCCTAAGTTTTTGGCTAGAATTTCCTTCTCCTTTTCATCGACGAACACCCCGTAGTACTCATGGTAGCTGATGTTGCCGCAGACCATAGACTCCTGGCTGAGGGGCAGGAGACCACACTTCATGGCTGATACCTGAACATGTCCAGTGATATCACGAAAGTTGTTCAAATGAATGATACACTCGCTTGGTTCTTATTGTTAACACTCCAGGAATCGAATTATTTGAAATGTTTCTAGTGGGACGTTGTGCCGCTGATATTCTTTCTCGGTATTTCTTCTTCATTCCTACTCTGATTGCTTTCTATCTTTTTATTCATCTTCTGTTTATAGAATTGATTTACAAAGTGTTCAGGTTTCCTACTTTCATGTTGTTTATCCTTTGATACAAGCCTTTTATTATATAGATGTATGTCTAGATATTGGGTTTAAATTATGAAATGAATGTTGATAGAGTTTAGATGTAGACATGTCGCTGAGACATGAGAATGAGACATAACACCGAGACATGGGACTGAGACATGAGAATGAGACATAACACTGAGACATGAGACTGAGACAGAAGAATGAGACATAACACAACACTGAGACATAACACTGAGACATGAGACCTTACCGCCGTGGCTGCCGGTGTGTGTACATGAATGACACATTTAATATCTGGACGGGCAGCGTGGATGGCCGAGTGGAGGTTGAACCCGGCCTTGCTGACCCCAAACAGGGTGGTTCCCTGATCTATGACAGCACCGTTGATGTCAACTTTAAGGAGGGAGGACGCCGTGATCTCGTGATACAGTAGGCCGAATGGGTTCAGGAGGAAATGTTCATGGCCACTGGAGTCAACGCGAACCTGGGGAACAGAGACAGCTTCATAACATGGACTGTCAACATGCAGCAGTGAGGGAATGGCCACTTGTAACACTGATGGAATGACTTCTTGTAACACTGATGGAATGACCACTTGTAACACTGATGGAATGAACACATGTAACACTGATGGAATGACCACATGTAACACTGATGGAATGACCACATGTAACACTGATGGAATGACCACATGTAACACTGATGGAATGACCACATGTAACACTGATGGAATGACCACATGTAACACTGATGGAATGACCACATGTAACACTGATGGAATGGCCACTTGTAACACTGATGGAATGACCACATGTAACACTGATGGAATGACCACATGTAACACTGATGGAATGACCACATGTAACACTGATGGAATGACCACATGTAACACTGATGGAATGACCACATGTAACACTGATGGAATGACCACATGTAACACTGATGGAATGACCACATGTAACACTGATGGAATGACCACATGTAACACTGATGGAATGACCACATGTAACACTGATGGAATGACCACATGTAACACTGATGGAATGACCACATGTAACACTGATGGAATGACCACATGTAACACTGATGGAATGACCACATGTAACACTGATGGAATGACCACATGTAACACTGATGGAATGACCACATGTAACACTGATGGAATGACCACATGTAACACTGATGGAATGACCACATGTAGCACGTCATCGCCTACATAACAAGTAGCAAAGCTAAGGTTAGTCCCGCCCGGTTCAGATCGAGACTGTTGCCACCCCTTCATACCATCAAAAAAAGCACGGGGGGGGGGGGGCAGACCGACCTTCCAATGCCTTCGTCCACACCTATCACTGACACAATGGAATCAGCCCACATCGTTCAAGAGAAAGACTGCCAAACAATAACCTGTGGCAACTCTTCATAATACAAATACATATTTAACCACAAGGTTAGCTTTATTCTAAGGCTACACCTATTGGTACACGGGTACCAAAATTGAGAGGTTGGGATTAAAAAACGATTTAAAATATTATTGCTGGGTTTATAAGACCAAATGAGGTATCAAATGAAAGATAATTGAATGTATTATACGTTTGTAAACTTAATTTTTCATTTTAACTAAAATAAACTACTACAAATGACATCCGAATAGCATTAGTCAAAATGGACCCGGGACACATAAGACTCAATGCTATTGGTTTTTTAATCCCAACCTCTCAATTCTGGTAGCCGTGTACCAATAGCCACTTTGTTATTCTAATGTCTTAGAGAACAGTCAATGGTTTTGTTTTTTAATGACATTTCTTTGTACCCCAAATGTTCCAGGGAAGAAAAGGATGAACTTAGGTGAATAGTGAGTAGTGAATAGTGAATAGTGAGTAGTGAGTAGTGAATAGTGAATAGTGAGTAGTGAGTAGTGAATAGTGAGTAGTGAATAGTGAGTAGTGAATAGTGAATAGTGAATAGTGAATAGTGAGTAGTGAATAGTGAATAGTGAGTAGTGAATAGTGAGTAGTGAATAGTGAGTAGTGAATAGTGAGTAGTGAATAGTGAGTAGTGAGTAGTGAGTAGTGAATAGTGAGTAGTGAGTAGTGAGTAGTGAATAGTGAGTAGTGAATAGTGAGTAGTGAATAGTGAGTAGTGAATAGTGAGTAGTGAGTAGTGAGTAGTGAATAGTGAGTAGTGAATAGTGAGTAGTGAATAGTGAGTAGTGAATAGTGAGTAGTGAATAGTGAGTAGTGAGTAGTGAGTAGTGAATAGTGAGTAGTGAGTAGTGAATAGTGAGTAGTGAGTAGTGAATAGTGAGTAGTGAGTAGTGAGTAGTGAATAGTGAATAGTGAATAGTGAGTAGTGAATAGTGAATAGTGAGTAGTGAATAGTGAGTAGTGAGTAGTGAGTAGTGAGTAGTGAGTAGTGAGTAGTGAATAGTGAGTAGTGAGTAGTGAATAGTGAATAGTGAGTAGTGAATAGTGAGTAGTGAATAGTGAATAGTGAATAGTGAATAGTGAGTAGTGAATAGTGAGTAGTGAATAGTGAGTAGTGAATAGTGAGTAGTGAGTAGTGAGTAGTGAGTAGTGAGTAGTGAGTAGTGAATAGTGAATAGTGAGTAGTGAGTAGTGAATAGTGAATAGTGAGTAGTGAGTAGTGAGTAGTGAGTAGTGAATAGTGAGTAGTGAATAGTGAGTAGTGAATAGTGAGTAGTGAATAGTCTCGGCAGTAGCTTACACTTATGTGATTGAAGACTCCGTGTGTCCATCCACAAAGATCGACCAGTCGGTACAGAGATGCCAGCTTGCACCTCAAGAGTTGCTCCCCTTCAGCATAGTTTGCACCCTTATGTCCCTTGACATCGTTGATAGGGGTGATGGTTGAGGCTGGAAATCATAATGTTAAATTGAAACATATGATTATGGCGTATCACTTACTGATACATATGGCATGTCACTCACTGAAACATATGGCATATCACTCACTTATAGATAGGCCTATAACTGTTTGATACATATCGCAAACAGTGAATTGATTGAAAGACATATCTTACTTGATGGGCCCACCAGACCACCAGTACTTGTTCTTCTTCTGTTCTTGTTCGGGTTTTAAAGAAAATCAATATATTTATTCTTTTTTTTGTCACCACACACCTACTAGCTCTCTACCACGCCCCACCTCACCCCTCCAGTTACTGTGAGACCCATCAACCTGCCCAAATGGTGGAATAACTCTCTCCAAATGTCGCATAAGAGATGGAATCGGTGGGCCGTCGAGCGTTGGCTCTTAATGCCCCCCCCCCCGGCGCTCCCCCACACAAACCAGAGCACTGAAGGACTTAACCCGACTCCAGCCCGTGCGGGAGGGCGCCGGGAACCTCCCCCTTGACCTAGAGGAGGCCCGGTCGACCGAGGACGCTGCGTTTAAAGCGTCCGCAGTTAACTCTCTGTGGGTCAGGACGGCTTTGCTTCCACTCCGGTGGTTTGGTGTTGCGTTACCAACCCCCACCGCCCAGGGAGTCTTTCGGTCGGGACGTTGGTAGTGGCGGGACGAAACGGTTGCCTAGGGGCGGCTTTCTCACGGCCGCGTAGTGTGAGACCCATCAACCTGCCCAAATGGTGGAATAACTCTCTCCAAACAACTCAAATCTATCAAGCCAAACATACACCCACTTACCGAGCCACACCCTGCCATCAAGTCAAACCCACCGACCAAGCCATATCAACCTACCAAGTCACACCCACCCATCAAGCCACACCCACCCATCAAGCCACGCCCATCCGAATTATCTACCAGACCACACCCACCAACTTACCCTTTATGATATTTCCTAAGCTGCTCTTTGTGTGGACGGCCAAAACTTCCATCCTTATCCCAGTCTCTATTGGCTGTAAGTAGTGTCAGCTTTCAGGTCGTCTTTGTGATGGTGGCTGTTTTTGGGCCAACACTTCTTGTTGCACACAGTTCTTCCTCGCTGATGATATTCCCTGTTTGTTTAATCAGGAACTGGATTTGTGCCTTAATTTTGGCTGACCCAGGGTACCTTCTGAAAAGTAGAATAATAATTGATTTGTGAACCTTGCTGCAAAAATACATGAGACCCCGTCAGGCTCACTATATACAACCTGCATTACCTCTCGATCTGCCCAGTCCTTCTAGCACAGGCCTGTGTCCACGCTGTTCACGGCTGTGCTAAATGACATGTTTTCAGTCGCTGAAGGCCTTTTTTTAAAAACTGTGTATAGCTTTCTCCTTATCAGACAATAAGACTACCCGGAGCTATAAGACACCTGTGTGACCAGCAATAAGACTACCCAGAGCTATAAGACACCTGTGTGACCAGCTGTTATTGTCTTCATTCTCACCTTTCAAAAGTGCACTTGATTATTTACCAGCAAGCTTAAATGATTTAGCACCGTTTTGGTCACTTAACTTATTACAGCCCCCCCCCCCCCACACAGTCAGCTCAATAACATCCCCCCACAGTCAGCTCAACAACATCCCCCACAGTCAGCTCAAACAACACCCCCCCCCAGTCAGCTCAACATCATCCCCCCACAGTCAGCTCAAACAACATCTCCCCACAGTCAGCTCAACAACATTCCCCCACAGTCAGCTCAACAACATCCCCCACAGTCAGCTCAACAACATCCCCCCCACAGTCAGCTCAACAACAACACCCCCCCCCCCCCAGTTTGGAGCCATGCTTACACCTGGTTGTTCTAGTTTATAACTCTACTAGTAAGTGTGTCCGGTCCGTCATTTGCATAATTGAGTCTAGCTGAAGAGCGTTGGTTACGCATGCTATGTAATTGTGGACTTAAACTTAAAGTGAATGGTTATAGTATCGTGTTGAATGGGGTGGGGGCTGCTGGAAAGGGTGGGGGTGTTGTCTTGAGATTTCATATGAACATGGTAAATAGTTTTAAAAAATCTGGGTCGAGCTCAATAAGATTAATTACCAAATATTATGTTATATGTCACTTGTCAATACGTGCCCGTACACACATGTCAGTAATGTTGTTAGTACTTGGTTATGTCTGATCGTACACATTACTTATCAACAGTACCATCAAAAGTACACATTTCTCAGTAAAGTTGCTCGTACTCAATGCACACTTACCAACAGTACCGGTAACACAGTTATCCCAATGTCATTAATATGGCGGCACTGTCATTAATATGGCGGCACTGTCATTAATATGGCGGCACTGTCATTAATATGGCGGCACGCGTTTCTGACACAAATACACGTTCAAATCAGGAATTCAGAATGTGTCCTTGTGCCGGAACCCGTCTGTCCGTCACTCAACACCTAGCCCTCTCTCTCTCTACTCTCTCTCTTTCTTCTTCGCTCTCTCTCTCACCCCACCACATCTCCTAAACCACACCCCATCACATCTCCTAAACCACACCCCACCACATCTCCTAAACCACAACCCCACCACATCTCCCAAACCACACCCCACCACATCTCCCAAACCACAACCACAACAACTCCCAAATCACAACCACCTCCTTGAATGTTTTATTGCTCTTGATAAACGTTCCGTCCCTGGTTATGTCAACATGCCAGGAAGCATTAAAATTTCCGCCCGTCACAGCAGACGACAAAGGCGGGTCATCCGGTGTACAGCAATGTGGCAGACAACAGGACCGTTTGGCCGGATTCCGCAATGGGCCTTGTGCGGTTAATGATGGGGGAATCGTTACGTCATAGAGACTGGCAATGTCACGAGACAATTTGGGAATATGGTAGCACACAATGGTCATGTGTTACAACACATATTGGTAAGCTGATATATCAGAACGCATATTGCTGAGCTGATATACAACACACATTGGTGAGCTGATATATCACAACACACATTGGTGAGCTGATATATCACAACACACATTGGTGAGCTGATATATCACAACACACATTGGTGAGCTGATATATCACAACACACATTGGTGAGCTGATATATCACAACACACATTGGTGAGCTGATATATCACAACACACATTGGTGAGCTGATATATCACAACACACATTGGTGAGCTGATATATCACAACACACATTGGTGAGCTGATATATCACAACACACATTGGTGAGCTGATTATATCACAACACACATTTATGCTTTCACCAGACGCACTAGTTATTACTTAACAAACTGGACAATGTCACTCTACACAGTATAACGATGGGGACCCTTTACTTTTAGAGAAAATATCCATGGCATTACAACACAGATGCTTTGAACACCACGTCCATCTGACACTAGACCTATCCAGAACATATCCAATCCATGGCATTACAACACAGATGCTTTGAACACTACGTCCATCTGACACTAGACTCATACAGAACGTATCCAATCCATGGCATTACAACACAGATGCTTTGAACACTACGTCCATCTGACACTAGACTCATACAGAACATATCCAATCCATGGCATTACAACACAGATGCTTTGAACACTACGTCCATCTGACACTAGACTCATACAGAACGTATCCAATCCATGGCATTACAACACAGATGCTTTGAACACTACGTCCATCTGACACTAGACTCATACAGAACATATCCAATCCATGGCATTACAACACAGATCGCTATGTGTCCCCCACAAGACTGTACTCACACATCAAATGGTTTCCGCACGGCACTGTCAACACGCACGATCACAGCCGTTCTGACGTCGACCCGTGCCGTGTGTGTGCTACATTGATCTGAGAGTAATCGATGGCGCGCCTGTTTGTGTCTGCTGGCAGATTGACGGAATCTTGAAAGCAGTCTTAAAACGAATTTCTAATATTCATAAGCAATTCACTTGCCGACCTCTGGATATCGACCAAACTTGTTTACATGTAAGGAAGCACAAATGACACAAATTGAAACATGCGTAGAAAATACTATTAACATATAGTGCTTAGAAAACAGCTAAGTGCTTAGAAAACAGCTAAGTGCTTAGAAAACAGCTAAGTGCTTAGAAAACAGCTAAGTGCTTAGAAAACAGCTAAGTGCTTAGAAAACAGCTAAGTGCTTAGAGAATAGCTCAACTAAAAGCTCTAAAAAGATTTGTTTTGTTTCAGAATACTAGTTTTTATTTACCATAATTGCAGGGGGGGGGGGTTCAAGCTATTGGTGATTTATATATGACGTAACCAAAAAGATTTAACGTGAAATGTAGACCTTAACATACACTAAAAAGAAAATGAATGATCTCCTCGGTATACTTTATGATCTCATCTGTATACTTTATGATCTCACCGGTATACTTTATGATCTCCTCGGTATACTTTATGATCTCCTCGGTATTCCTTATGATCTCATCGGTATACTTTATGATCTCACCGGTATACTTTATGATCTCCTCGGTATACTTTATGATCTCCTCGGTATTCTTTATGATCTCATCGGTATACTTTATGATCTCACCTGTATACTTTAATGACCTCCTCAGTATACTTTATGATCTCATCGGTATACTTTATGCCCTCATTGGTATACTTTATACCCTCATTGGTATACTTTATGATCTCATCAGTATACTTTATGACCTGCTCGGTATACTTTTTATCCCCCCAAAAATCTACCCCTGCCTTCCCGGAGCTATGTGCGGAACATCACGAAACGTGCGTCTCGAGGATTGCTGTCATACACAGCTTTGTGACGGGTTGTCATGTACATACACAGCTTTGGGACGGGTTGTCATGTACATACAGAGCCTTTCTGACGGGTTGTCTTGTATATACACAGCTTTGTGACGGGTTGGCATGTACATACACAGCTTTGTGACGGGTTGTCATGTACATACACAGCTTTGGGACGGGTTGTCTTGTACATACAGAGCCTTTTTGACGGGTTGTATTGTACATACACAGCTTTGTGACGGGTTGTCTTGTACATACACAGCTTTGTGACGGATTGTCTTGTACATACACAGCTTTGTGACGGGTTGTCTTGTATATACACAGCTTTGTGACGGGTTGTCTTGTACATACACAGCTTTGTGACGGGTTGTCTTGTACATACTCAGCTTTGTGACGGGTTGTCTTGTACATACACAGCTTTGGGACGGGTTGTCTTGTACATACAGAGCATTGTGACGGGTTATCTTATACATACATAGCTTTGTGACGGGTTGTCTTATACATACACAGCTTTGTGACGGGTTGTCTTGTACATACACAGCTTTGGGACGGGTTGTCTTGTACATACACAGCTTTGGGGCGGGTTGTCATGTACATACAGAGCCTTTGTGACGGGTTGTCTTGTATATACACAGCTTTGTGACGGGTTGTCATGTACATACACAGCTTTGGGACGGGTTGTCATGTACATACACAGCTTTGGGACGGGTTGTCTTGTACATACAGAGCCTTTGTGACGGGTTGTCTTGTATATACACAGCTTTGTGGCGGGTTGTCTTGTACATACACAGCTATGTGACGGGTTGTCTTGTATATACACAGCTTTGTGTCGGGTTGTCTTGTACATACACATCTTTGGGACGGGTTGTCTTGTACATACAGAGCCTTGTGACGGGTTGTCTTGTACATACAGAGCTTTGTGACGGGTTATCTTGTACATACACAGCTTTGTGACGAGTTGTCTTGTACATACAGAGCCTTGTGACGGGTTGTCTTATACATACACAGCTTTGTGACGGGTTCTCTTGTACATACACAGCTTTGTGACGGGTTGTCTTGTACATACACAGCTTTTGGACGGGTTGTCTGGTTTTATTGATGATTGAAAAAAAATAAAATTAAGCTATTCTTTTGAAAAATGTTTGATAAATATAAGGTCTATGGGAATTGATCATCCGTGAAAGCCCCTCTAATGCCCATGATCCCAAGGGCCGGTGCTCACGTGAACCAAGTCAGGGCTCAGAATACGTTGACCGGGTCAGATCCTCCGGCTTAAAGAGCCATCCGTACGTTATACCCAAAGATGAAGGTCCGCCGATTTAGAAAGCCAACAGTTTAGACCCACCGCTGGATTGTTTGGTCGGGATGACAAGGACAGCTACTCGGGGCTTGAACCAAGCAAATTAATGACAAGCCGTGACTGCATTAAGTCACGCGATGCGGTGGCACAGTTGTTATCTTTGTGACTATTATTGTTATACGACCAGTATATAAATATAACTATTGACACGCGGTTGACATATGAATTGTAGCTAAATAACAGACGCTTCGGCAATTTAAGACTCATATAGAATGGTGACATTTAAAATGGACGAGAGGGGGAAAACGTATGAGAATGAGGTCCCTTAAAAATGTACCGGGGTGGCACCTTGAGGCGTCTTGATACGACCACAAGATTGGAAGAAGAAGAAAAAACGTTTAGAACATTTCTTCTCAAACTATCCAGGGAATTATCCCCATAGCGTTTTATTGATTATTCGATCTTCGTTTTAAAAAAATCTATTGGTCCATCTTAAAATTGTCTCCATCCAAATTGATGTAACACTGGTGTGAATGATCCACAGAGAATGAGGAATTACATGAATTAAAATCAAAGCAATGATTTGACCATTTTTAACTAGTCTCTACTTCACAAAACAATTTCTAATTTTAAATATTTCGTTACCGAACAGCTGTAGAAGCAGCAGCAGTGTGAATATCCAGACCAAACCGCCGGTGGTGATGTCCTAGTGGTAACAATCCTTGATCGGACAGACAGCTTTATGTCCTGTCAGGGCAAGTGATCTATCACATTTAATGCCTCATCGTTTGGCCTGTCACCGATGACAGCCACGTCCATCCCCACCCCGCATGTGACGTCACGGGACAGGGTTATATCAGGACCGGGGTCCATTCGTTGGTCCGCAGTGGATCCAATCACCTTATGGCAGATGCATGCCGTTACAACTGGTGGCTGGTTTTACCTTTCAGTATAATAATAACCATACAGTATTATATAATGTGGACTAGGTACAATAATAACCTTATAGTTTTGTATATTCTTGGACTCTCCCCTTCTCTCCTCCCATCCCTCTCTTTCAGATTCTCCCACTCCCTCCTCTATTTCTCAAACCCATTCCCCTCCTCCCCTCTCTATCTTTAATCTGCATAAAATAGGCTAACTCAGATATAAACTGTCAACTCACGGGAAATCATGTTCTTAAAAAAATATAAGATTGATCTATTGAGCCCCACGGTGGCGAGAGTGATCGGTGTTTGCTCAATTATTTATCATTTTTCAATTGTTTTGCTATGGCAACCGATATGCTCAAACTTTTATTGGTGATTCTCTCTCTGTGTCTTTGATAACTCCTCAGTTGACTTAAACCTTAGCACAGAGATCATTCAGAGATAGATATACCAGGTAGAGATATATAGAGATCAGTTAAGGTACCAAACCCGCTGAAGGGTTCAATGTTTGTATGCGGATTGTACGTACATATGTTTTTTAATGCTATCGCAATACCTTGTATCCCATCAGTACCCGTTGTCTAGATACAATGATACAAGTAGTGTTTATTTGATACCACGTGTTATTAATATCCGCCAAACCCTGTCATGATAAAATGTATCCCATGAGTATCCGTTGTCTGTCAAAATCCAATGTTTCCCATGAGTACCAGTTGTCTGTCATAATCCAATGTATCCTATGAGTACCAATTGTCTGTCATGATCCAATGTATCCTATGAGTACCAGTTGTCTGTCATGATCCAATGTATCCTATGAGTACCAATTGTCTGTCATGATCCACTGTATCCTATGAGTACCAATTGTCTGTCATGATCCAATGTATCCTATGAGTACCAATTGTCTGTCATAATCCAATGTATCCTATGAGTACCAATTGTCTGTCATGATCCAATGTATCCTATGAGTACCAATTGTCTGTCATAATCCAATGTATCCTATGAGTACCAATTGTCTGTCATGATCCAATGTATCCTATGAGTGCCAATTGTCTTTCATAATCCAATGTTTCCTATGAGTACCAATTGTCTGTCATAATCCAATGTATCCTATGAGTACCAATTGTCTTTCATGATCAAATGTATCCTATGAGTACCAATTGTCTGTCATGATCCAATGTATCCTATGAGTACCAATTGTCTGTCATAATCCAATGTTTCATATGAGTACCAATTGTCTGTCATAATCCAATGTATCCTATGAGTACCAATTGTCTGTCATGATCCAATGTATCCTATGAGTGCCAATTGTCTTTCATAATCCAATGTTTCCTATGAGTACCAATTGTCTGTCATAATCCAATGTATCCTATGAGTACCAATTGTCTGTCATGATCAAATGTATCCTATGAGTACCAATTGTCTGTCATGATCCAATGTATCCTATGAGTACCAATTGTCTGTCATAATCCAATGTTTCATATGAGTACCAATTGTCTGTCATAATCCAATGTTTCCTATGAGTACCAATTGTCTGTCATCATCCAATGTATTGTTTTTTTCCTCCCACCCCTCGAGACCGGCGGCCAACAGAATCCTCCACTAGAGGATGACGTCACATGGTCCGATCGATTTCTCAGCGTAATGGCCGCACATCTGAGATAACGAGATGATCACTGCTGGGCTACACACTCGGTGTGTTGTCGACTGCTGGGCTACACACTCGGCGTGTTGTCGACTGCTGGGTTACACACTCGGTGTGTTGTCGACTGCTGGGCTACACACTCGGTGTGTTGTCGACTGCTGGGCTACACACTCGGTGTGTTGTCGACTGCTGGGCTACACACTCGGTGTGTTGATGCACGTGGGGCCTGACCTGGAAACATTTTTTTTTTATTTTGTCCGGATATTGAACTCCAAACTTCATCGATTGGTTCTGTCAGCAGATGGTAGGATTTGATGGCAAGAAAAGTCGATTTGTTCAAATTGGTGAAAAGGTGTGGGCTGCTCTGTGATGTGTTGTGTAGTGGATTGTGTTAAACACGGCCCATTGAGTCCCATGTGATCAACGACGCTTGACGAAGACACTTTAGTTCAATTTCCTTGCTTACCAAACTTGCATCTGTTCAATGAAATTTTGCAACCCGAAAGAGTCCGAACCTTGAGGAAACGACCGGGACAGGACCTACCTCATCACTCGCACCCGACACCAGTGGGGGGGTGGGACTTGAAAGATGACCAACCCGGACAACCCACTCGCGCCAGCGGGTGCTCTTACTTATAGAAGCCGTGGGAGGGGGGCAGAACAAGCCATTTGACTCTCAGAAGGAAGAAACCTTCAAATGTATTGGGTGGGTAAAAACATTCGTATGTCTTAATACAACATTCTAGATTATCCCAACATCTAGAGGAAGCCGTAGTCAACAGGCAATTAAATACAATACCTAAGGAAAACACGGGTAATCCGTTAAAATTTTTAATAATTTAGGCAGCGAGAATTCTAATTTATTGGATCTGACATTGGGGAAACACTGGGACCTGTTAACGATAAATTTCTGTGTCATTGAGGCAACTGTGTCATTGTCGCAACTGTGTCATTGAGGCAACCGTGTCATTGTCGCAACTGTGCCATTGAGGCAACTGTGTTATTGTACACCATCACTTCACTTTGGTAATAGTCAACATCACCACATATATGTTGTTATTTTAAATACTTTTCTTGTATGTGATTGCGTTGTGCATTCGTAAATAGAAAACACCATTATGATATAAACTAATTTCTTGACCTGACTAGGACAACATCTCAATATGTAGAACGATGTCAGTTAGGGCAATCATCATTTTTGAAGGATGTTTTTTCTTTGTTTGATGATGAATATTTCTTACAAGTTGTGAGTGTCAAGACAAATGTTGGGATGGGTGGTGTTGGGATGGGTAGTGTTGGGATGGGTAGTGTTGGTATGGGTGGTGTTGGTATGGGTGGTGTTGGTATGGGTGGTGTTGGTATGGGTGGTGTTGGTATGGGTAGTGTTGGTTCTGTTTGTTTTTTGTACTTGGACGTGCACCGACCTGACCAGGAAGGACAGCCCCGAGGAGCGTCCACACATCTGGTTACATGAAGTGTGACGGCCGTTGTCTTGTTGAGGACAACTTCACCATCCTGGACTGGGGCGACAAGGGCATTGTGACGGGATAGAGTGGGGGGGGGGGGGATTAATGAGTACAGGTAAAATCTGGGATAATCCCGGAGGTAATCAGTATCTCGTGTAGTGATCTCTAGACTTGGGAGTGTATGATCTCCATCAATACACAGATATAATTCTATAGACTTGGGAGTGTATGCTCTCCATCACTACATACATATAATTCTGTAAGTATGAAAGTAAGCATGGTGTAATGGTAATTCATGGTGTAATGGTGTAATGGTGAGACATGGTGTAATGATGAGTCATGGTGTAATGGTGTTATGGTGAGGCATGGTGTAATGGTGAGTTCAATAGCGTGCAAACTTAAGATTCCGATAAGGGTGCTAGATGAGATTCTTCAAACTACGGCAAGTGCGTTTGGTGTGAAAGATTTTATTTTGTTTACGGGAATAATCTCAATGTAAATATGGTCTAATACATCTGCGGTGTAAATGAGGGTGCCACATGTTGTTAGATCACAGCAGGCCTGTCACCACCCCTGGAGGGGTGGGGGGGTGTATCAAACATTTGATTTCTTATACATTCTTACTTGAATGCATGTTTGTCAAGTAATTTTAGCAGGGGATGAGTTCACGCATTGGCGCCGCCATTGTTTCGCGGGCTGTAACTAGTATTGGAATAAACGAAGTCCTTGCCAGTGGTACAGGCTCCACATTTGACGTCACTGCCCCCTTCCCCCCCGTTGTATCCTGAAGTAACTTACCCCCGTCACCACCCCCCACCCCGTTGTATTCTGAAGTTACTGACGCCCCCCGGGTTGTATTCTGAAGTTACTGACACCCCCACCCACCCACGCCCCCGGGTTGTATTCTGAAGTTACTAACACCCCCCACCCACCCACGCCCCCGGGTTGTATTCTGAAGTTACTGACACCCCCACCCACCCACGCCCCCCCCCCCCCCCGGGTTGTATTCTGAAGTTACTGATCTTTTTGATAAATAAGGTGGAGTATTAAATTTCTTCTTGAACTGTTTCCATCACCAACTTTCTATGTTTGAAAACTCTATTTTTACTGGAAAGTTTGTTGTTTTTTTTAAAGCCAAATCATAATCCTCACTTCCCATCAAGCTACTATTTGGCTACCATGTGCCAGCTGAATTACATCAGTTTGTCTGTGATTTCCCCACTTTCCATGTCTGTGATTTCCCCACTTTCCATGTCTGTGATTTCCCCACTTTCCATGTCTGTGATTTCCCCACTTTCCATGTCTGTGATTTCCCCACTTTCCATGTCTGTGATTTCCCCACTTTCCATGTCTGTGATTTCCCCACTTTCCATGTCTGTGATTTCCCCACTTTCCATGTCTGTGATTTCCCCACTTTCCATGTCTGTGATTTCCCCACTTTCCATGCGTGTGATTTCCCCACTTTCCGTTTGAGATACTGACACACCTGAAGAAAACTCTTCGTTTATTATTTTTCTACATAATGTTTGAGGTCGGGTGGCCCGAGTGTTTCACTTACTCATTGGCGGATCTAAGATTTGTTCAGAGGAGTGGGGGACGATTTGATACACACACACGTACACATGATTAGCCAGAGGCGATGGCATTAATGCCTTGTGTGTGTGTAATTTTAACATTCTTTAAGCTTTAAATAGCTTTGTATCTAAACATGGGTGGTTTGCACGGGATAATCATGTCATTTTATGATACCAATGGATACAGATACCCGATAAAAATAGACATTGTGCGTTGTGAGTCATTAACTTTGTTGTTTTGTACTTCTCCAGGGAAAGATAACAAGGCTGGCGGGATTATCAGCCCCTGGCTGAGTCTCGAGACGTCCAAGAATAAACTAGACATTGCTTCCTTGTTGCCCAACAAGTCTCTACCGGTCAACTCACTGGACATCGAGTCCAGCACTTTGTTGTGTGGGACGGACAGTGAGACCATCTACTCCATCCAGCTGCCCATGCTGACGTAGTTGGGCTGCCCCGTCCAGCCTGAGGGATACAGCTGTACCAGTGGGGTAGACCTCTTAGGATTTCAACAATGATGCACAATAAATAGTGGTCTGAACATAACATTGTGCAGGCGAAGTGCTGGATTCTGGTTGGCTACCACATGAACTGAATACAAGTAATGAAAGAGTCATAAGTTAAATATTTTTTTTCTTATCTCTTGTTGACAAAGTAAAATGAGAACACTCAAGTTTCAACTCAATGGAACAGAAATTTATTTCTTTCAAATTTTGTGTGTGTGTTGTCATTGTGATTCAAGTAAGAATTATAACTAAATACCAAGAATACTAAGTAGCACGGTCATTTAATTTGTCTACTTTGGCTATTGTCAAGTTGAAAAGTCATATATTTTGTGAGTATGTGGTTATGTTTTTTTTTTAATACCTAAAACTGAGTACTAGAGAACTTAAGGCTAAGCCCATATTTGTGTGTTGGCTTTATGATAAAAGCTCTGGCGATTCGGTCAGATTATAATTTTCATCGTAATGACTCTGGCCTGGTTGATGGACCTCCAGAATCTCAAAATGTCTATTGCACTGATACACCGAATTAATGTCCTAATTCATAAACTTAATGCTATACATTCAAACAATCTTAATGCTATACATTCAAACAATCAAGGGAGTGTAAGAGCAGGCCACACTGGACTAACCCTGCCAATGTCCAAGGCGAATGTCTAAGTTGGAAAAAGGGTGTGGGGGGGTGGTCATAGTTAAACCCATTTTAAAATAAGTACAAAAAATGTAACCCAACACAACATATCTCATGACAACATTGCTTTGATAGCTTTTAACCAAATTACTTTTATAAAAAGTAGATTATTTTATTTTAAAAGTACATTTCCAAGATTCAGGGGGATTGTTTCTCATAAATACTCATGTAAGACTACGCGCAAGAGTTAAAAACTCTGATTCTCTCATTGTGAATAAAACTTACACAAATCAGTTAACGCCCGACATCGGCAGCTTCGTTTAATGCAATGTAAATAATTCATCATCGCCTTGACCAATAACACTGCTTGCAGTTCAACGTCATCAGACATGTGTCTTGAATACATTTCTCGAATCGTGTCATCTGCCAAACTGGTGTTTAATAACTTCTTTCTCAAATATGACCCCAAAAAATAATTGTTCAAATGTAAAATTACAGTAGTCTATCATTTTTTGTTCTGTATCAAAAAGGTTTTGAAATTTTCCCATTTAGACTTACTATACTCTACAGTTTGTTCACCACAAAAGTGGGTCAGATTTTCTTTTCTTTAGGGCAGTGGTTCTCAACCTGTGGGTCGTGACCCCTTTGGGGTTTGAATGACCCTTATCGGGGGGTCGCCTAAGACCATCGTAGAATACATATGCTCCACAGTTATGAAGTGGCAGCGAAAATGATTTTGTTGTTGGGGGTCGCCACAACATGAGGAACTGTATTAAAGGGTCGCAGCATTAGGAAGATTGAGAACCACTGCTTTAAGGGTATTAGAAACATATTGATTGTGAAAGTAATACAACTGAAATTGGATTGACAAAAAGCCTCTTTTTTTAAAAAAATTAAATTAAGTTTTAACATTAAAATCCTTGCACCAACAATAATAACATGTTTGAAAAATCTCATATCTCCCTCATAGAGTTGCCAGGGAAACAGATGCAAATTTAAAATAACGGGAAACCCAAAAAAAAAAAAGAATGAAAGACATCGCAGAATAAGACGAAGCCATTGTCAATTTTAAACAATAAAATGCACTGAACTCTGACCAGGCAACTGGAGTGTTTCTATATTATTATTATTGGTAGTTTCAGGGGGTGCGGGAGGCAGTGTCAGGGTGTGTGGGAGGCAGTGTCAGGGTGTGTGGGAGGCAGTTTCAGGGTGTGTGGGAGGCAGTGTCAGGGGGTGCGGGAGGCAGTGTCAAGGTGTGTGTGAGGCAGTTTCAGGGTGTGTGGGAGGCAGTTTCAGGGTGTGTGGGAGGCAGGGTCAGGGTGTGTGTGAAGCAGTGGGAGGCAGTGTCAGGGGGTGCGTGAGGCAGTGTCAGGGTGTGTGGGAGGCAGTGTCAGGGGGTGCGGGAGGCAGTGTCAGGGTGTGTGTGAGGCAGTGTCAGGGGAGGCAGTGTCAGGGTGTGTGGGAGGCAGTGTCAGGGGGTGCGGGAGGCAGTGTCAGGGGTGCGTGAAGACCCAGAAATCAGGTTTATTAACATTATTTGATTGGGGGGGTGCTGAAAATATGTTTTGAAATAGAGGTGCGGGTGGGGCGGTGCGGGGAAATGTTAAAAAATTAAGGATGTGGTTAATGCGGAGGAACCCGTGCTACGCAGTTAAAGAAGGGATACTGCTTAACCTTGCAGAGGTCATTTGTGTGAACGGCTCCTTAGATGTCTGAACATGCTTGAATATTGGTTTGGTTAAGCGCGACACACCATTTGGAAAGCACGGGTCGAAGTGTTTGGCTCCAAGTGTGTTGTTAAAAATATTTATTATAACAAAAATAACACAGAAGAGGTCTCATTGGCATGCCCTTTAGGACATGGCCGAAAATTTGATAGACAGGTGACAGGTATATGTTTAACACCCGTAGTCTGTTGTGATGTTTTAACTTAATCCTGTCAAGATGTCTGTGGTGTCGTGGGTTGATGTAGTCACCAGATGGGATTTAAAATCAACATTAATTGGGAGGTGATAGGCCAGCTGTGATCTAACAACATTTACCATTGATGGGGAGGTGATAGCCCAGCTGTGATCTAACAACATGTACCACTGATGGGAGGTTATAGGCCAGCTGTGATCTAACAACATTTACCACTGATGGGAGGTTATAGGCCAGCTGTGATCTAACAACATTTACCACTGATGGGAGGTGATAGGCCAGCTGTGATCTAACAATATTTACCAGGGCAGGTTATAGGCCAGCTGTGATCTAACAACATTTACCTCTGATGGGAGGTTATAGGCCAGCTGTGATCTAACAACATTTACCACCGATGGGAGGTGATAGGCCAGCTGTGATCTAACAACATTTACCACTGATGGGAGGTGATAGGCCAGCTGTGATCTAACAACATTTACCACTGATGGGAGGTGATAGGCCAGCTGTGATCTAACAACATTTACCACTGATGGGAGGTGATAGGCAAGCTGTGATCTAACAACATTTACCACTAATGGGAGGTGATAGACCAGCTGTGATCTAACATTTACCACTGATGGGAGGTGATAGACCAGCTGTGATCTAACAACATTTACCACTGATGGGAGGTGATAGGCCAGCTGTGATCTAACAACATTTACCACTAATGGGAGGTGATAGACCAGCTGTGATCTAACAACATTTACCACTAATGGGAGGTGATAGACCAGCTGTGATCTAACAACATTTACCACTGATGGGAGGTGTAGACCAGCTGTGATCTAACAACATTTACCACTGATGGGAGGTGTAGACCAGCTGTGATCTGACAACATTTACCACTGATGGGAGGTGTAGACCAGCTGTGATCTAACAACATTTACCACTAATGGGAGGTGATAGACCAGCTGTGATCTAACAACATTTACCACTGATGGGAGGTGATAGACCAGCTGTGATCTAACAACATTTACCATTTCCGGTACTAGGCAATGACCAAAGTTATGCTGTCTAAATAAATGCCAAGAAATATTTGTACTTTCAGTGCTTTTATTTTTATAAATATTTTTTTTTGTCCGTGTGTTAATTGGATGTCATCTTCACTACATGTTAAAGCATTTAAATAATTATTACATCGCTGTCTTTTTACTACAATACCGGTTTTGTTCAAATTGTTGGCTCTTATTAATAAATGATGACATCATTTTTTAGGGTGTGCAACTCCAGGGTCTTGCTCGAATGTTATAGTTACCTCCCTTGATTTCCTGATCATTAGACATTTTTTAAATTTTAGGAAAATAGATTTGATTCACTTATAATACTTATACTTATACTTATATCAACTCATAAATGCTCAAAATTAATTAAAATTTGATATTAACAGTATTATACAATATTTATAAGATTATTACAGAATTGTTATTGGATTCATTTTAATCATGTATTTAAACCATTTCATAGGCCAATGATTATCTCTCCATAGTCCAGATGTATATTGAATTACAAGTCAAATAGGGTGAGTTCATTAAATTCTCAGTAATGCTTTGGGAAATACTTGACAAATTATTGAGAGTGGTTAGAATTTTTGTTTATTTGGGGATAAGCATGCGATGTACTTGATCAAGAACTATTTTCAGGCATTTACTAGGTTTATTCATTTCCATTACAATAATTGCATAATTCACAGGGAAAAAAATCTCTGTGCCCTAGAATTTTTTGTGACAAAGTGATTAAGGACCCTCTCATTAAATCTGGCATGACCAAAGGTATAATTATATCATAGAAACAATAGGTTGGACACAAATGATGATGAATTTTAAATTTAAGATGAACTCTCAATATCACAAATGCTTTGTAAAGTTATTGATTTTGATCCCAGTGCAGAGCTCCTATATTTTACCTGCCAGTAAGAGTTAAAACGTCACAGTCGAGATGAAGTCTCATCAATGAGGACAACACTCAACAAGGGGTTAAAAAGTCAACACCAATCATGGTGTATCAAATCTTTTCATTTTATTAACATATTTTTCTTACTTATTTACACAATTTAAACTAGGCCAAAATGTACACATAAAAAAAACAAGAGAACAGCTGACAAAATGACAAACACACATGTCCAGCCCATTCAAACTCTACATGATAAATCGTGTCCTTCAAACAGTCTAAACAACATAAAATGGTCATTTAGGCAAGGACATCATTATTGAAATCCCTGCTGTTATAGAATGTAGTCAATTTGTAGAGCACTCAACACAAAAAAAAAAAAAAAACATGTGCTCTTACAATGGACATGGTTAATAAAAATTCACAGTAATTATTATAAAGGGGTTGAAATGTGTGAGCATTGCAAAATTACACAAGTAACTGGGTGCTGGTTTTTTCATTTGTTTTGGTTGGCTAGTTTTACCCTAATTACACCTGAATAAAGCCAGGTCACTGGGCCAATACCATACAACAGATCAGCTCATCTTTACGGACTCACCGACTCTACTGCTCACTTTTTACATAACCTCCAACCAGAAGACAATTTAGTCATGATTTGGAAACTGATACAGGGATTGATACCATTTTCATAAAATAATATTTTGTTTAAATTGTACAGTCAACCTGTCAAATTTAGGTACCGTAAATAACAAAAGTTTGTTAGATAAAGCCCTGTCCCAGAGGAACTATCTACATTGTAAACAAAAGCATTCTCAATTCAGCTAATATAATCTTTTAAAAATCCTTCCAATGCTCTCTACTCTAACCTACTACTACTTTTGCTCTACTACACTGAGAAACAATGCACAGGGATTTAATCACGATGGCTAAAGGAAACTAAGCCTGGAATCAAGAATCAAAACACAAACTGCAGCAGCCAGTTGTCCCAGTCATGGGATGTGGGTCAAAGTTTGGCTCCAGTCCTAAAGGGTAAACTGATCGTTTGGCTAACCAGGCCTGAACATGTGTCCAGGAACTCTATGGGTCCTGACAACTATAAAATGGGTCCAGAAACTCTATGGGTCCGGACAACTATAAAATGGGTCCAGAAACTCTATGGGTCCGGACAACTATAAAATGGGTCCAGAAACTCTATGGGTCCTGACAACTATAAATGGGTCCAGAAACTCTATGGGTCCTGACAACTATAAAATGGGTCCAGAAACTCTATGGGTCCTGACAACTATAAAATGGGTCCAGAAACTCTATGGGTCCTGACAACTATAAAATGGGTCCAGAAACTCTATGGGTCCAGAAACTCTATGGGTCCTGACAACTATAAAATGGGTAACAGAAATATTGCATAATAAAACACTTCCAACAGTGTCTTTATGAACCAATAGAGCCATACATTGCTAACACGAAAAAGACTTGTCTCCATTATTTTAAACGCTTTCTGCCACCTTTTAAAAAATATTTTCTGTCACAACTGAGCAGTTGAAAAATGTTTTGAGGGGATAAAACTAATTTTAATATCTGTGTGACCAGCAGGCAAATCAATTGATTGACAGATAAAGCACAGAGCAGCCAAAAGTAGAGATAAATTAAGTTTGCTACTAAAGAAACAATTATTTTAAAACATTCTTGACTTAACTTTGCCTTCATGAGGATCACCAAACAGTGCAATGAAAACAAAACCAACTTTGACCCACTAAATTTACATGCACATTGAAGGTATGAAATAGTTGATTAAACCCCCCCCCCCCCCCCCCCCCCCCAATTCTTTCTTCAAGACTCAAATGTATGGCTATCAATTTGGAGAAAACCATGTGGAAGTAATTTGTACATTGCTTGTGTTTACATGTCTTTTGAAAAAGTAGAGCTATTTATTTACATGTATTTGTGACACTCAAATTTTTGTTTTGGAACTACCTTCCTGTGTGAACACTTGCATGTAACAAACATTTTTTTTTTTAAATGTCTTTTTAGCAAGCAGAGCAAATCAGATTGAATTAAGAAAAGAAATTAATTCCACACTAAACAGAAGACTCCTTTCATGATTTGTCTGTTTGTTTAATACTTGGGGAAGAGTTATGTTTTTATCCGGTGATGATTTCCAGAAAAAAAAGTTAATAAGAAACATGGACTCAAGGAAATCAGCCTTTTGTGTTCAGTGACAAGTCGGTAGGACATAAGCAAATAAGATTGGTGTTGTAACCATTTGAACACCTCTACAAACTAGTCTATGCATTGTACAATGTGGAATAAAGCTGATCAAGACAAGAGATTAAATGACATGAATAATACATCTTTTATTTTACCATTGATAAGACAATCATTTCCCTTTATTTATACTATTATAAGTCAATCTTTTCCCTTTAAATTTTACTATTTATGAGTCAATTTTTAAAAACAATTTAATTGATACATAATGAAATAGTTTCTTATCAGATATAGAAAAATAACATAATTTGATCAAGATTTCAAGGAATAAAAATTAAACAAAATAATTCTATATCAAACTTTAATATAGTTGTATAAGTGTGGATTTCTACAGAATCAAATATACTTCTTATCTTATATTAGTTACAACAGAATCAAATATACTTTATCTCTTATATTAGTTACACTCGTTTCATTGCAGCAAGAATATCTGTAACAAATATTGACATAGTTCAAAATGCTCTCATCATAATGCAGTAAAAAGAAATAAATAATGACAGTACGTTGACCAGTATCCTATTTCAATACGTTGACCAGTATCCTGTTTCAATACGTTGACCAGTATCCTGTTTGAATCCCATTTCTCCAGCGCCCCATTGACCAGACAGTGCAGCCAATCAACACGCTGCACTCTGGGAGAAATCAAGACAGCGGTCACTGACAGCTCACTCCCGACTCACTACAACAAAGATTTCCCCAGAAAGACTCAACCATACCCAAAATATTGCCTTAATATCAGTGTATCACTGGATTCAATGAAATGCAAGATCGCAAATTCAAGAGAACAAATTGTACCTCACCGACATAACAGAATGGCTGAAATTCATTACAGAAATTCTACAATACAATACTTAACACAGAAACCTCTCACTGATACACAGGCCACAACTGATATCTAATGGGGTCACTAGTTGCACCACAAAAATGGTTATCCTCATATTTCAAAACAGAAGTGAACGGAAAACAAAATCTACATGGTATATCAGAGTTAAAAAAATGTACAAAATATATAGACATAATGAAACTTGTTACCAAAGAAAAATAAACCTAATTAAATCATGCCTGGAAAGTTTCCAGATTTGTGAACCATGCTATGAGCTCACACTAAGCCATTTAATGACCTTGAGCTCACACTAAGCCATTTAATAACCTTGAGCTCATACTTGGTAAGTAATTAAAGCTTACACTAATTAACATAAGCACTTAGCCCTTACATCAGATAATGTATGTATTCTGACAAGCCACTGATCACATGCATTGTTTGTGTAGGTAATCATTGAGCAAAGCTTACACTAAAAAAAAAATATGTTTAGGCAAGTAAGCTAAGCACCCTGCTTCCAAGTTGTGCTGTTGTCATTCACCATGTTAATTCACTAGCAGATTGAACCAATTTAGAGTTAGAGCTTGGTGCAAAGTGGAAACAGCATGACAAGAGGAAAAAAAAAGGTGGTGGGGATGAAGAGGTTGGAGGGAACAAAATAAAGAGGAAGGAATTGTTAAAAACAGACATCTTAAAAAAGGAGAGGAGAAATAGAACTACAAGGCTAACAAGGTCAAGTCAATTACTAAGAAGTCATGTGAATCCAATTATAAATAGAATAAATTTAGTTACAGGTATCTATGTACAGGGTAGGAGTGTACTAGTCAAAACAGTCATCACAACTAGTCTTCTCTATTTTACATGCCATTCTCAACCAAGTTGAGATGATCCTGCTTTGATTAGGGACTGTTTACACTGTGACCATTACTTCATTGGGGAATCATCCACTAGTGGTGTCAGACTGTAAGTGGGTGGTGCGTAGTGGTGTCAGGCTGTAAGTGGGTGGTGAGTAGTGGTGTCAGACTGTAAGTGGGTGGTGGCTAGGGGTGTCAGACTGTCATTGGTAATGGTTAGTGGTGTCATTCTGACAGTGGTGTCAGTGGTATCTTATTTGTCATTATGTGGTATTATGTGTAGTTGTGTCAATTTGTGATAAGCTTTAGAGTAGTGCCAAACAGTTGTACCGTGGTGGCAAACAGTTGTACCGTGGTGTCAAACAGTTGTAATGTGGTGTCAAACAGTTGTACCGTGGTGTCTTATTTTTCAGTTGTACAACGGTACCATTCTGTACAGTGGTGTAAGGAAATGTTTTTTTTAAAATGTCAATTCTGCTACTAATTCTAAGATCAATAAGTCTCTTTGGTATCTTCGATTTTCTTCCTTGCAAACAAAAAAATTAGTAGCTTTGAAATTGTCTTCTAATAATGTACAAAATATTGTGTTTTTATTCTTTAACCATAGCCACACCAGCCTGTCATAGATCAGTAACCTTAGCAGCCATAGCCACACCAGTCTGTCATAGATCAGTAACCTTAGCAGCCATAGCCACACCAGCCTGTCATAGATCAGTAACCTTAGCAGCCATAGCCACACCAGCCTGTCATAGATCAGTAACCATAGCAGCCAAAGCCACACCAGCCTGTCATAGATCAGTAACCTTAGCAGCCATAGCCACACCAGTCTGTCATAGATCAGTAACCTTAGCAGCCATAGCCACACCAGTCTGTCATAGATCAGTAACCATAGCAGCCAAAGCCACACCAGCCTGTCATAGATCAGTAACCTTAGCAGCCATAGCCATACCAGTCTGTCATAGATCAGTATCCTTAGCAGCCATAGCCACACCAGTCTGTCATAGATCAGAAACCTTAGCAGCCATAGCCACACCAGCCTGTCATAGATCAGTAACCTTAGCAACCATAGCCACACCAGTCTGTCACAGATCAGTAACCTTAGCAGCCATAGCCACACCAGTCTGTCATAGATCAGTAACCTTAGCAGCCATAGCCACACCAGCCTGTCATAGATCAGTAACCTTAGCAGCCATAGCCACACCAGCCTGTCATAGATCAGTAACCTTAGCAGCCATAGCCACACCAGCCTGTCATAGATCAGTAACCTTAGCAGCCATAGCCAGACCAATCTGTCATAGATCAGTAACCTTAGCAGCCATACCTCGTCAATTATAAACTAAATTAATTGCCAATTAAGACCCAACAAATATTAACAATCTGTTGTTTTTTTAAATTCTGATCATTCAGAGTTCCACAATAAATAATTGCTAAATTCTTATTCTAAATTTTTACCTAATTTATCTAGGCATACTTTGGGGGGGGGGGGTTGTTTTGTTTAAGGGGATAAAATAGGGAGTGGAGGGGTGGGGGATAAAACTAATCAGGGGATTATAAATAAAATACTTCAACACATTCATTCTACATCATGTAACATAATAAGTTTACTCTGCTCATTTTATCTGAATGCATAATTTAATAATGAAAGATTATCATTTGATGACACTTGCAGACACATACACACATGACGCCAGCACAACACAACCATTTGGTCAAGTTACCCGAACATTTTCTCATACGTACAGAGCTCCTCTATGATTTGTTGCCAACAGCGGACACCAGTTTTATCCCTCTCTCAGAGCACATCAACAGTTTCATTAAAATCAACTCATTTTTTAATGGGAAGTTCTAACCACAAACTCACATCTATTTATCAATCTTTATACTGCTTGGAAGTGAATGCCTCTAGCACTGCTGGGCTTGTCTTGTTTGCAGTGGTCTTTAAGTCGTAATGAACATTTCGCCCTTGATTTAATACTAATTCCTTCATCAAGAAACTGAGTAAAAGGTTTATTTAATATAATTTCTTTACCCTCTATTTCTACGATGGAGTTGTGCAACTTACATTTCGCATGTGAACAATTCTACTAAGCTAAGTAATATCTTTTCATTAGCTGGTTTGTACCAGACAGGTCTACTTGCTGGTTTGTTAAACATGTGGACTCTCCAAACGAGGGATAGAGCTGGTCATTTCAATAATAATATATTATATACACGGTTTAAGAGACAACAAGGGTCAGAAAAGATGGGGGAGGGGGGCTGTCAAGAAAACTTAATGATGAGGCAATGATTGTCAAACAGGTCCATTGTGAACTATGGTCACTGCATCATACAGTTCCTGAGCTTCTTTGGCTTGAGCTCTGAAAAGAATGGTTTACAATTGTCATTTACTCCAATCAATTACAACTAAAATGTAACCACATTCAAAGTATTTTGAAAAAAAAAGCCCAATGGATGAGACTATTATCTAAGGTTAAATGTTCATATCAAATGAAGGGACTTAGTCTTGAAATGTACAGGAAGACTAAGTTATATAACTAAGTAACACATGGAGATTTTACCATGATTTATTTATACAAAGATTGTCCTTTCATTGGCCTCCATATTTTTTTTTTACAATCTTCATGAGGCGTTTTGATATTTACATTCAAAGGGGATAAGAGCCACCCACGGTAGTTCTAAGAGCCACCCACTGTAGTTCTGTGAACCACCCACTGTAGTTCTAAGAACCACCCACTGTAGTTCTAAGAGCCACCCACTGTAGTTCTATGAGCCACCCATTGTAGTTCTATGAGCCACCCACTGCAGTTCTATGATCAAACGTATTAAACCAATCTATATGATTCATTGTAAACTACAGAAATGAGGAAAAAGATAAACATCACTTTCAGGAAGATGACAAGCCACATAACATCCTGGATTGCCTACCTCGCCTGTTCTATTTTTTGAGCCTGAGATAAAATTTCCTCGGGCTCTTGACTCACTGAGTGCTCCCCTTCCCTCAACGGTGCAGCTGAGGGTGACAGAGATGAGGGTGGAACTACAGCGGGAGGAGGGGATGACGTCAGCGCAACGGGTCCATTGCCTTGAGACTCAGGAGGTGTCCGAACGGTTGGACATGCTGCCACAGGGCTTTTCTTCTTTAACAAACCCGTTGCCGCCAAGAAGCTGTAGAAAAAAAGTGCATTGTGTTGATTATGTTACTGGCTAGAGGAGAGAAAAGAAATGCAGATTAATGAGAAGACAATGTTCATTGAAATCAACGCAGTAAAATAGTCTATACTGTTACTTAAAATCTGACACATGAAGTGGTGTGATTGGAATCCAATAAGTGAATTAAAAATGGTTCAATTTGTTTCCCTCTCACATACATTGAAACGTATAAGAAGCAAAATAAGTAAATATATGCCAGTGCTGTCCAAACTCAAGTTAGGTAAGGAGGGTCACATTTTAGCTGTCCAAACTCAAGTTAGGTAAGGAGGGTCACATTTTAGCTGTCCAAACTCAAGTTAGGTAAGGAGGGTCACATTTGAGCTGTCCAAACTCAAGTTAGGTAAGGAGGGTCACATTTTAGCTGTCCAAACTCAAGTTAGGTAAGGAGGGTCACATTTTAGCTGTCCAAACTCAAGTTAGGTAAGGAGGGTCACATTTTAGCTGTCCAAACTCAAGTTAGGTAAGGAGGGTCACATTTTAGCTGTCCAAACTCAAGTTAGGTAAGGAGGGTCACATTTTAGCTGTCCAAACTCAAGTTAGGTAAGGAGGGTCACATTTTAGCTGTCCAAACTCAAGTTAGGTAAGGAGGGTCACATTTTAGCTGTCCAAACTCAAGTTAGGTAAAGAGGGTCACATTTTAGCTGTCCAAACTCAAGTTAGGTAAGGAGGGTCACATTTTAGCAGTCCAAACTCAAGTTAGGTAAGGAGGGTCACATTTTAGCTGTCCAAACTCAAGTTAGGTAAGGAGGGTCACATTTTAGCTGTCCAAACTCAAGTTAGGTAAGGAGGGTCACATTTTAGCTGTCCAAACTCAAGTTAGGTAAGGAGGGTCACATTTTAGCTGTCCAAACTCAAGTTAGGTAAGGAGGGTCACATTTTAGCTGTCCAAACTCAAGTTAGGTAAGGAGGGTCACATTTTAGCTGTCCAAACTCAAGTTAGGTAAGGAGGGTCACATTTTAGCTGTCCAAACTCAAGTTAGGTAAGGAGGGTCACATTTTAGCTGTCCAAACTCAAGTTAGGTAAGGAGGGTCCCATTTTAGCTGTCCAAACTCAATGTAAGGTAAGGAGGGTCCCATTTTAGCTGTCCAAACTCAAGTTAGGTAAGGAGGGTCACATTTTAGCTGTCCAAACTCAAGTTAGGTAAGGAGGGTCACATTTTAGCTGTCCAAACTCAAGTTAGGTAAGGAGGGTCACATGTTAGCTGTCCAAACTCAAGTTAGGTAAGGAGGGTCACATTTTAGCTGTCCAAACTCAAGTTAGGTAAGGAGGGTCACATTTTAGCTGTCCAAACTCAAGTTAGGTAAGGAGGGTCACATTTTAGCAGTCCAAACTCAAGTTAGGTAAGGAGGGTCATATTTTAGCTGTCCAAACTCAAGTTAGGTAAGGAGGGTCACATTTTAGCTGTCCAAACTCAAGTTAGGTAAGGAGGGTCACATTTTAGCTGTCCAAACTCAAGTTAGGTAAGGAGGGTCACATTTTAGCTGTCCAAACTCAAGTTAGGTAAGGAGGGTCACATTTTAGCTGTCCAAACTCAAGTTAGGTAAGGAGGGTCACATTTTAGCTGTCCAAACTCAAGTTAGGTAAGGAGGGTCACATTTTAGCTGTCCAAACTTAAGTTAGGTAAGGAGGGTCACATTTTAGCTGTCCAAACTCAAGTTAGGTAAGGAGGGTCACATTTTAGCTGTCCAAACTCAAGTTAGGTAAGGAGGGTCACATTTTAGCTGTCCAAACTCAAGTTAGGTAAGGAGGGTCACATTTTAGCAGTCCAACTCAAGTTAGGTAAGGAGGGTCACATTTTAGCTGTCCAAACTCAAGTTAGGTAAGGAGGGTCACATTTTAGCAGTCCAAACTCAAGTTAGGTAAGGAGGGTCACATTTTAGCTGTCCAAACTCAAGTTAGGTAAGGGGGGGTCACATTTTAGCTGTCCAAACTCAAGTTAGGTAAGGAGGGTCACATTTTAGCTGTCCAAACTCAAGTTAGGTAAGGAGGGTCACATTTTAGCTGTCCAAACTCAAGTTAGGTAAGGAGGGTCACATTTTAGCTGTCCAAACTCAAGTTAGGCAAGGGGGGTCACATTTTAGCTGTCCAAACTCAAGTTAGGTAAGGAGGGTCACATTTTAGCTGTCCAAACTCAAGTTAGGTAAGGAGGGTCACATTTTAGCTGTCCAAACTCAAGTTAGGTAAGGAGGGTCACATGTTAGCTGTCCAAACTCAAGTTAGGTAAGGAGAGTCACATTTTAGCTGTCCAAACTCAAGTTAGGTAAGGAGGGTCACATTTTAGCTGTCCAAACTCAAGTTAGGTAAGGAGGGTCACATTTTAGCTGTCCAAACTCAAGTTAGGTAAGGAGGGTCACATTTTAGCTGTCCAAACTCAAGTTAGGTAAGGAGGGTCACATTTTAGCTGTCCAAACTCAAGTTAGGTAAGGAGGGCCACATGTTAGCTGTCCAAACTCAAGTTAGGTAAGGAGGGTCACATTTTAGCTGTCCAAACTCAAGTTAGGTAAGGAGGGTCACATTTTAGCTGTCCAAACTCAAGTTAGATAAGGAGGGTCACATTTTAGCTGTCCAAACTCAAGTTAGGTAAGGAGGGTCACATTTTAGCTGTCCAAACTCAAGTTAGGTAAGGAGGGTCACATTTTAGCTGTCCAAACTCAAGTTAGGTAAGGAGGGTCACATTTTAGCTGTCCAAACTCAAGTTAGGTAAGGAGGGTCACATTTTAGCTGTCCAAACTCAAGTTAGGTAAGGAGGGTCACATTTTAGCTGTCCAAACTCAAGTTAGGTAAGGAGGGTCACATTTTAGCTGTCCAAACTCAAGTTAGGTAAGGAGGGTCACATTTTAGCTGTCCAAACTCAAGTTAGGTAAGGAGGGTCACATTTTATTTTCCTAGAAACTTTTCCATCCTTTGCACACTAAATTTTTTCTTTTCGCTAATACTCATTGACTGAAAATCCATTCTTTTTTCAAATTAATGTTATGCTACTGTAATTATTGATAAAAAATAAATGAGAGCAAATTTAATTTTAAAAAACTAAATATCATAATTTAAGTCTTATCATAATGAGGAAATCCTGAATGGCGTTTTATAAAAATTACTTTTCTAATGCTGCCCAGCCCTTGTGGATCATAGGCCACCATGCTGGACAGCTTTAGTTTATGCCATGCGACTTCCACTAAACTAACTCTTAATTTGAATGTCATTGGTGTAGGTAACAGTAGAAAGATTTATATTTGTCACCAGATAATGTAAATAATTTTGTTGCCCAAGAGGATAAGCTTAAATTGAAAACCTGTGGTATAATCCTCTTGCGCAAAATTTCAAGTACTAACATTCTCCTACAAACCATTTAAGTATTGATGAAAATTAGAGGCTGTTTCAACAAGTGATGGTGTCCACATAAATTATTTGATGATTAGGATTATATTACTTTATTTATATATATATACTATGTAGGTAAAATACCCCTGGCCCTCAGAAAATGTTTATTTGTATATAATATAATCTGTATTTCTTTATTTCCAAATTTCCCACATTTGCGAACCTTGTGTGACAACATTTTTTTAAAAAAAGCATATTTCGGCAAATGTTTTGTTTTTTAACTGTTAATTGTTAAAACCAACATTGGGTCTGGATTGTGGCAGAATATCTGTGTTTTTGAAGGTAGTTGTTGACATAACCAATACCAACTTTATGAAAGCAAAATCCTGTTTTCAAAGGCCCTCTCAGATCGTGTAAAATATGTTGAAATCTAACAAAATAGTTGAATAGTTTGCAGTTACTAGATGGCACTTTGTGACCTACATACCTGTTATATATATTTTTACCCATTCCCTTTATTTTATTTTGTTTATGTATTTGCTATTTTGAAGTGTACTTGTAAAAATTTAACACAGGGAGCCAGGTAAAAAACAAAATTTGGCATAGGCGCAGGGAAAACAAAAATTTTGAACCACTGGCTTAGCCCAACAAAATATACGTCACAAACACATTGGATATACAGTGGAATAAATCTCTACTACTTGGTACTATATAAGTATATCTACCAAGTTCATTTGTGAAAATAGATGGCGACATTATGACCATAATTGCTCCAAAACATTGCATGATAAGTTTAAGGCATTCGAGATATAAATAAGCTATTTTTGGACTTTCAGGATGATTATTGTAGAATTTTTTAAAAACGTATGTACTTTCTACCGAGACCAACCCAATCGATACCCCGCCGCCTTAGTGTGTACATACTATAAGGATGGCCGCAAATTGACTAAAATTGTCACTAGGGCGACTATGCTAATATTATTGTATAAAAATACAAAGCAACAATATGAACATCACCACTATCATTACCAAAATTTGGCTCCGGTTACAATATAGACGTACATATTTAGACTCCCCTTCCTGACAAACCCGTACACAAAATCTCCTAAATCAACATCATTCTATTCCCCTTTCAGGGCAAACTTAATATAATTATAAAATAATCGCATTTCTCAATTCACTGCTGGATGTTTAATGCAAATGCAAGTTAAAACTAACAACCAAAAATGATTTTTTTAATTTTTATTTTTCAATCTGAAAAAATATCAGAATATATATATTTTTAACACAGTCTCTTAAAATCTTAGCCATAAAAGGTCTAGGCGTACTATCGTAATCTCATAACTGTTCATTGTACACCAATTCGTAAGAGTAAACAGTCTGTGATGTGTGTGTATATATATATATATATATATATATATATATATGTATGGGTGTGTGTGTTTATATATATATATATATATATCAAACCTGTCAACCTGCCAAGAAAAAAAATCTGTAGGGGTGGTGCATGCGGGGGGGAAGTGGGGCCGCTGCCCCCAGAGGGCGCCGACCGGGGGGGGGGGTGCGTTGGTTTAAGATCTGTAAACTAATGCACAAGCCTTTTTTTAGTAAAGAAAGAAATATAAATTTACCTCCATTGTCTTTGAAGAGTCCACAGAACGTGAGAAAAACATTACTGGAAATGTTTATATACAGATATATACAGTAGGCATAAATGACAGAAGATCCATTTTATTGACACATGTACACAGGCTGCTAAGACTTAGAGTTCGGTTTTCCGGCATATCCCTAGTGGCCTTTTGCATTTGTCCAACAACTCTTTGGACAGCAAACTGATTTTAGATACAAGCAAGTTAGAAAGATAAACTTTCATGCCATGCTTGCTCTTGTTTCATTGTAATTTTTCTTCTAGTTCTTCTAGCAATCTTCTTCTTTCGCCTTTTCGTCCTTGAGGAACAGCAGCCGATCTTCATCGACGTCTGTGAATAGGACATAGGCCGCCTACAAGAGCCCTCCAGGCATCACGATCCTGAGCCAATCTCTCCAGCCTCCCCCAAGTGTGGCCAAGTTTCTTGGTATCCGCCTCCACTTCACGGCGCCAAGTGTTCTTAGGCCTGCCTCTTTTCCGTTTTCCTTGAGGGTTCCAATTCAAGGCTTGTCTAGTTATGCTGGAGGCAGGTTTCCTGAGCGTATGGCCAATCCATCTCCATCTTCTCTGGAGGATCTCTTGTTCTACAGGTTCTTGCTTTGTCCGCTGCCACAGTTTCTGGTTGCTGATTCTGTCGGGCCAATGAATCCCGAGAATCCTTCTTAAGCAGTTATTGATGAAGGACTGGATTCTCTTCATATTCCCAGCAGTGATTCTCCATGTTTCTGCACTCTAGCAATCTGCGAGTGTGGAAACATTTCTTTGTCTCTGGCATTACAACGATCGGAGTTGGCTGGAGAAATATCTCTTTCAATAAGTAAGTGAGGTGGTTAATAAAACGTCCGATTCCTTAGCAAAGAAATTAGACATGGATGTCGTAGATTCACTGCTCTTACTGCAGTTTCAGTTGTATGTCGTATAATGTTGTTTTTGTGTGTGTTAAAATATATTTATTAATATCATGGAATGGCATCCACCACTTTCATTAGATTTATCCATTTTAATTTAATTAAGAAAAACTTTTTTTTTTTAAAAAAAAAGGCACAACAAAACTGAATTATTTTTTAACCTAGTAAAAGGATGAATCGCGATCGGATCAATTGATGATTGAAGAATAGATTTGGAGATTAAAAAAACACGTACGGCGACCGGACTGATCGACGATAAGCGGTCACGTGACAAGGCTGACGGACAAATATCTCGCGCAAGTCTATTAGGGCGGTCATGTGACTTGATCAAATATATAATAGAAATAGACGGGCGAATATCTCGAGAATTTATTCGTCCGGTCACCGGACATGTAGACACTACGTAAAAATAAAGGAATGCACCACATTTCAGAAGGGTTGGCAGGTCTGTATACATATATCCTACCTAAACATGAAATGATGATGTCCATCACTTAAATTTATCTTAATGCAATGGACGGTTAATAACCAATGAAATAAAAGCATGTCATTGTCTACCTACAGCCTTTGAATGCATATATTGGTAGATATGCTTTACAATATCCACTTACCATTTATTTCCAAATGGGTTTGGGAAAGGAATTGGCAGTTTGAAAGATATTGGTGTATTGGTACCATCGCCCACATAATTTTTTTAGGAAAGCCATGAGCCTTTGATCTCCCAGAAGCAAGGGGAAGATAATTGGATGAGGTAGCTACCAACAATAGCCCCATACACACAACATTAATTCAGTAACACATACATATAACTTTAAAACAATTACGTATATGTAAGTAAGATACTTTCTAAAGGAATCTAAATTGACTCAATAAAAATCTAGTATTTCTATATTATAAGTGTATGTGGCGGTAACTGCTAACACAGTTCAGCATACATTTCTATTATATCATAACAATCAATTTACTATATGTTACTACTCGCAGCTATTTGCCAACCAATGTATCCATGTGAAGGGGAAGCAGTGCTACTCTGTGTGATATCTTGAGATCTGTGAAAACCATTGTTAACTATGAGACTGAACTAAAATTCTTTTTGACTTTCAAAATATTTTGATATGCACAAGATTCACTGTAGATCCAATTAATTAATTTAAGACAACAAATCTAGAAATAACCCCTATAGGTTTACTGACTAGCAAAAACAGGTAAAAGCAAAGTTTCAATGTCCAATTTTGTAAATTATATAAGGGTATCATACATTTATACTCAAGGCACCAGGTTAGCCTTGCCCAAGTATCACACACTGAGTTGAACACAGTTCACTTGAAATTTAACACATTTATAATACATAGTGCAAAATATATCGGGTACAAGAAGCTGTGGGAGCCCACACAGGGGAAACAACTCATACTTACTTGAAGTTCTCACCCAAGTCATTGCCATCTCTCTCATCTTTATTACTTTTCCTAAGTATTAACAATTGGTGGTAAGATTTGTAGAGAAAAATTTTTAGGGTTTTTTAAAATAGATCTTTGAACAAGTTTTGGCTAACTGGACCAACAAATAGTAGAGAATTTATCTAACTGTTATTTCAAGACTTAGATTTTTTTAATTACCATATTGTTGTTTTCTTTTTTTCCATCACTTATCTGTAAATATTCACTCAGTAAGTGAGGCCCTAATACAGAAAATACTACACACGCACTGCCCTAATAAGTCATTTTATTTAAATAATTAGATATATTTAATGCCTGTTGTGTTGGCTATCTAATGCAAATGATCCATGTTTAGGATGTTACTGGCTATCATCAAGGAAAACAGCTAGAGATGACCCAATTACTTCTAACTATTGTACAGGGCTTTTCTTGCACACACAAAGAATTATTTCATTATATAAAAAGTAGCATTATCTAAGTCCATGCTGTTTTTTTATAAAACATTCATGGGTACATCAAGGTTTAAAATAACATGCATTATACTTCAAGATGCATAAACTTATCTGATCTTGTATCTGATTATGTAAGATAAAAATAATAAACATATAAAAATATTTTTACCTGTGATTCTCTGAAATTTGACTTCCGTCAGTCTGTGGTGAAGATGTCACTCCAGTGTCTAATGAGCTAGAAGAGGAGGGTGAGTCAGCTGAGGAAAGGTTAGCATTAGATGTGTCCACACTGCTGCCCTCTTTACAGGGTGGATCAATTAGTAATGTGGAGGACACCACTGCAGAGTCTGAGGCAGACTTGCGAGTTGAAACATTTCCTAGTTTGTCATTTTCTGATGTGCTGTAGAGAAATAAAAACAACATTTATTCCTAGCTTTAAATAAACTGCCAAGATCTTGAAATACAAGAAATGAAAGTGGGAGATCCAATATAATCTTGAGTCAGGTTGCTAAATTTCATCTACATTTACCCACATTTCAATGTATTTCGGTTTTATTATCTATTGCTTAAAATGAACATCATACAAATATCTTACACTTGTTATTAACTCATTCCCGACGATTGCCACTAAATGCATAATTGGGGGATTTGGACGGATGTGTCCAAATGTATCCCGCCTATATCAATCATCTATATTCGAGGTACCAAAAATTAATTCCTTGGTCATTGCTAGTTATTTGTCACAATTGATTTTATATTTTTATTAAAACTTATTCATTTCTGTTGCATTTGGCCTAAATTCATTGATATTAATTAATATTAAGAAGCTTAAAAAAATATTTTACAAAAGTAAAATCAATTGCAAAACGGAGATACTTCCTTTATTCAGGAATGAGTTTAAACTACATTCCTTAAGTTCAATCTCAGCCAATTCTGTGCAAAAAGTGAGCAATAGCTATCTGAAGTTACAAATTGTATAAGTCCTTTTGACCTGGCTGGCTATTGATTTAACTACTGTAAAAGATTGAATTTCAATTTGAATAGTCAATGATTTCCTCCCTTACAAATCAAAGGGGAGATGATGGCATCTACACATATTATTATATTTTGGGGTAATAGCTTTAACAAATTTCACCGACCACTGCACCATACTGGTGTAAAATATATAAATCAAAGACTCTACAGTGTTTAAAACTGAATCAACATTCATAGTATAAAGATAGGCACATCAATTAAAATGTATGAAATTTTTCACACCTTGTAACTAGAGAATCTGCAGAGGAGGCATCTATCGGACTCTGTGATGTGGTTGAGGGGAGCGGTGGAGGAGACGAATCAGGAAGCGGAGGCTGATTCCCATTTTCTGTAAACGAAGATGGAGTCTTCAGCTCCAGTTCCTGACCGGGTGATGTTGAGTCTGGCAGGGGACTGCAGTTTTCTTCCAAATCAGTAAGGCGCATATCAGATGGCTCTGATGTGGTCACACCTTTAAAATAAATTGTATTATACAGTTCATACAGAGTTCGATATCCAGAATTCACACGCTTTTCCCAAACCTTCAAAAACTCCATTTTTCTCAAATTCAATTTTTAATGACATTAATGGGTAATCTTAAGTGACACATTATACTAAAAATAATACCTGGTAAGGTAACCGTTACTGTAAAAGTTGGCATGTCTCCCTTGCCTAGATTGCTAGTGTTGGATGAAACAACTGTTGGAAAGAAAAATTATTAAAAGCCTAGACACTGAATTATATTAACTTCCCTTTAAAATACCATATCTATTTTAAAATGTTTTTAAACCTACCCAACAAACGAAAGAAATAGAAGATAAATCTTCATGACATAAATATTTGAACCAACTCACCATAAGCACTACTTCTTATATTTTCAGTGGTATCCATTTCAATAGGGGAACTACTTCTGGGCCCAGTTGTGGTCCTGATGATAAAAAGTTGTTTCAAAAATGTTTTATCCCGAGACATAATTTTTTTTTTTTAATATTTGGTTGGAGATTTGATTTTATTTGAAAATAAGAACTGTGTAGCTCTTTCATAAATTTTCTTTTAAAATGTGTCACTGATACTTTCTTGAGAGTGTAAAAAAAATAAGATGCAGATAACACCGATTTAGATGGCCTTACGACGATTGAATATCACTGAAAGATGTGAAGTCTGCCCAGTTGTCTTCCTCCCCTGAATGGGTTGGCACATTGTTGAAATCTGCCCAAGCTTCCTCTGGAGCTGCTGGAGGTACTGCAATGGCTGCTGGGGTTGGTTTCTCCCACGGAGATGTGGTGTCCATTTCTATATGTTCATTGTGGGAACTGGAATCGGCTGACCATGCGGCTGTAATTAATTTAAATGCAAATTATTTTTTTCAATAATGAAATAAGGAACCTTACAATGTGGAAGCCATTTTCTGCTCTGTTAAACATAAGCTGAACAAATGTAGTATAATACTTTTTAATTCATGTCCCATAATGTATGTATCCTGAAAATATGAAGATAAAACCTTCAACCTTATTCAGTGTAATTATTAACTAAAATTTGCCAGGTAACAGATTAAAATGTGTGTTTTTTCTAGATTTGCTATATGGATGATATTGTTGAAAGCCTCTATATCCAGAATGATTTATATTTGAATTTTCATGTTAATTTCTTTCAAGAGTGGTTGTAGAAAAGATTTATGGATCTATTAACTGATGTAGTTGAAAGCATACTTTCAGCATTATCCACATCCATTCCTTCTGTGTGCTGTTGTATAATCTTAATAGGTGAGTCTAATTCCTCCCCACTATCTGTGCTATCTTCATCACTGCTATTGCATCTGGCTGTGGCTGCTTGTAACCGTCTGTGGAAGACAGCACTATTTTTCAATAACGCATTTGCACATGATGTAACAATAAACAGAGAAAACAGCAGGCAGTAACCTTTAAGGGGATCCACGGGTCACAAAATAATCGAAATTTGACAAAAATATCGATTCTTGAAAACTTAGATTTTCTGTTAGATTAATATCTTTAGTATCATTTGGTCAAATTAAAATTATAAAATTATATAATTTTAACATAACAATTGTGATTTGAAGGGGTAGGGGGTCTATGTTTTTGTTTACAACTGACGGATAATTAGCTGTTTTTCAACACTCGTTTGCGCGGAAACCCTCCGTTCGATTTTATCATATTTGGTATCGTTGGAAAGCTAACCATCACACAAAGAATGCCATTCCGATGACTAATTTATCTAAAAATAACTATTCGCGTAAACACGCTGTGTATCACGTGTACACCGAGGTAGATGATTGGCTAATTTGTAGTTATAAACAATTCTTTGCATTTTGATTGGTCCATGTCCGCCATTTTCCTTAAGCGTGACCTTAGGACATTTTCGCTTCGCTACGTGTAAACAAAGAGAAAGCTTCTTTCGCCTATTCACAGTGACAATTTACTTTACTGTTTAAGAATTTGATTATTTTGCAATTGATTTCATCACTTACGGTAAGATTAATTTATATATTATATTTTTATAATAGATTTTGGTATTATATTTTTGTTCATTGGTAATGTTGACTAACCTTAGTGCGTTAGCGTCAGAAACGCCTTAGATTTGGCATTTGGAATTAGAAGTAAACTTACACGGGGTAGACTACTATATTACCTATACTTGTACTTTATATAATAAGAATAAATGAATAGTGTTATAAATTTTTCTATTTTTAATTTATAGTATAACGATTTATTTCTGGTAGGTTTCATTTTCATGTGGTAACTTTAATTATAATATAGTCTACACTTACACCACATGTGAAACATTTGAAATTGAAATATAATTTATACTACGGTATAAATTATAATAATAGTTCTTGTTGGTCCTACTAAATTATTAAAATTAGTGTTACATCAATTGTATAGTTTATAGTTGGTTATTTTCAATTACATGTGATATACAGGTTGCATTGTTTATATTTTTTCTTATTATTATACTAACAATTTTTATTATTTCTCTATTACTTCAGTGTCATGCCTCCAACTAAAGAATACACTCAATCTACTGCCCCAAGATCTAAGCTGAAGAGAAAGCGACAGACAGCTATGGCAAGAGCGGCAAAGTTGCAGAAGCGAGAAATCTCAACCGATGATTTGTCTCCTGCCAGTTCTACAACCACTATACCTGCATCAGATATTCAGGATATCCAACCTGAGTCTCTTCAACAGGGACAGTCTGCATCCAAGCGCAAACTTGCATTTTTTGCTACCAACGACAGCCCCATTGATTCACCTTTGCCCACAACATATGTTGCAATTGAAACTTTGCAGACTTTATTCACAGGGCTGCAATGTGCTTCTTGCTGTTCTCAGTCTCTTCGCCTTCAGCATGATGATAAAAAAAACTGTGGACTAGCAGTGTACCTGCAGGTATTTTGCTCAACCTGTGAAGAGGTAAAGGCAGAGACATTTACCTCTCCAAAATCTGACAGGGTCCACACTCTGAACAGACAGGCCGTGGCTGCATCATTAGCTACTGGAATGGGCTACGCTGGTCTGAAAAATTTTTCTGAACTAATGAATGTACCAGTCATTCATTCAAAAACCTATAGTCAACACACAAAAGTCATTTTTGAACAGACAGCTTCATTTTCAGCTAAGCTACTGACTGAAAGTGCTCAAATTGTGCGGAAGGCTTACCCAGAGCAGGTGGATAACGCAAACTCAATAATAGATATTGATGTATCATATGATGGTACATGGCAGACAAGGGGCCACAAGTCAAAATATGGTGTAGGCTGCATCATAGAAAATAGAACTGGACTTGTGGTTGACTTCCATGTCATGTCAAAATATTGCCATACCTGCAGCAATATGGGAGGCAGGTTGATGAAAATAAATCAAGCCAGGTACGATGCTTGGTACCAGGACCACAAGTCATCCTGCGACATCAACCATTATGGCTCAAGTGGGAGCATGGAGCAGCAGGCTGCCGTGAAAATGTGGGCACGTTCATTGGAGAGGCACGGCTTCAGGTATAGGAGTGTTGTTTCAGATGGCGATACAAACACTATAAAAGCCATCCATGAACTTGACCCATATGAGGGTCTCACTGTGGAAAAGCGAGAATGTGTCAACCATGTTGCAAAAAGATTGGGCACAGCTTTGAGGAATGTAGTGGAGGTTAAAAAAAAGCAAAAAATCACTCTTGGTGGTAATGGGAAAGGAAAGCTTACTCAATCTAAGATTGGTAAGCTTCAGAAATATTTCACTAAGGCCATACGCTCCAACTCCACTGTTCCTCAAATGCGAAAAGCAATATAGGCCACATACAATCACTGCATTTCCACTGATGAGAAACCCATTCACGGTGACTGTCCAACTGGTGCAGCTTCATGGTGCTTCTACCAAAGGGCTGCATCAAAAGGACTCCCTCTAGGGATGCATGAGAAGATGTCTTCCACTTATCTATGCCCTTTAGTAGCAGAGCACATCAAACCGGTATTTGAAAGGATGACGCAGGATGACTTGTTGCAGCATTGAGGGCCAGACGCAGAATGTTAATGAGTCTATACATTCTGTCATTTGGAGTCGTTGCCCTAAACACCTTTTTATTGGTAGGCAGCGGCTGGAAATTTCTGTATGCATTGGTGTTGGTGAATTCAACATGGGATCGAAGGCCTCACAAGATTTTTTAACCATTATAAATCTAAAGGCAGGTGTACAAACCCATCTACTTGGGAAAAAAAGAGACAGCATTCGTATTTGTAAAGCCCAGAAGTCTTTAGAAAATAACGAAGTATTGAGGAGGAGGTTAAGAAAAAAAGCTGCTGAAAAAGAAATGGAGAGAGTCGAGTTAGAGGAAGGAGGGCCGCAGTATATACCAGGAGGGGCTGATTTTTAGTTGTACCTGTATTTTTCTAAATTTTAAATGTATATCTTCTAATTTTATTGTTAATGTATTTTGCTCTTTTGAAATTAAGTCATAATAATATTATTGAAATATTGTTTTGGGTATGCAAAGTAAGATTTTAAAAATTTTTTTTTTTTTTTTTTTTTTTATGATCAGGGTGGATGTTGCATATTAGACCCTGAAAATTTATTTACCATAAATTTACATCAAATTTTTGCTTATTAATATGCCAATTGATTTTTATGTTGAATAAGATGTAGTTTATTTGCTTATATTATGAAAAAGATTTTCTTTTCTTCAAAAAAGAGTTTATTTTCTATTTTTCTCAAAATAAATTTTTTTAAAGGATACTGAGTGTTATGATTCATTTTTCTCAAAATCTACATGTTCAATTGTTTTAAAATTGTGAATACTTGTTTCAATATGGTTTAAGAGTATGGTGACAGAGCATGGTGACAGAGCAGGTTAGCTTAAAAATGATCATGGAAAAAGTATATTTTTACTAAAAGTGGTATTTTTAAAGAAAAAATTGTGCGGCCAAAAAAAAACTTAACAGCACCAATAGGACAGGAAGAAAAAATAATCGGCTATCTTTTGACCCAAAGTTTCAATGTTATCATGTTTAGTAGGCTTATGGCTAATTAAATGCAAAATTTGAGACCTGTAGCTGCTGTGACTTTTATATAAAACACTTCCAATGATTCCCATGATTTTACCATCTCGACCCCCATTATGCTCCGCTGGAGTAAAATTCTTGAAAATAATTAAATTTCTCCACCATATTTTGCTTATCTAAGCACATATACATAATATAAAAACTTTAAACATGTTAAAATGTTAATAATTTAGAAAATGAAAATGAGGGTAGTTGACCCCCTTAATAACATTGTAAATTTGGGTTCAACTTTAAAATATTTTTTTTCCAAGGCTTACTCTGATCGAGCATGTTGAGCACTTTTGTCAAATGTAATTGGCTTCTCCTCCCAGATGTCTTCGTCACTGTCATCATTATCAAACTGTTGTATCCTCTCATTACACACTTGTTCAAAGAGTGCTGCATTAGTTTGCTAAGACAGTAGAAGTAAAGATAGATGATTATATGATATGTAAATTGAGACTAAATCCTCAAAACAATGTTTGAGAAAATTATCGTTTTATTTTAAATAATTGACATTTTCATCATTATAAAAAATAAAAAACATTGAAGAAATAAAACACATTCACTGATATAAAACCTTGTAAAAAAATAAAATGAACTATTAAAGAGTTTCAAAGGGTGGATGAGTTTTTTCCCCTTCATTTAAAAAAGAAAAGAAAGGAACAATGCTTCATTTAAAGGTTTTTAACAAATGTCTGCTTGCTGTAACACACTGCCCTTGGGATGCCCCTCCCATTTCATTCCCTCATGAGGCTTCATTTTCTCCCTGAAATGTCCAGATGAAAAGGAACTCACATTGGCATCACTAACTTGAATATCTGCATCTATACTCGATATCCTATCAGTGAAAGATGCCCTGTGGAAAAGTACAACACTTCATCAACTAAATAATGAAGATGTTTGTGTTCAGGTATTTTTGTCAGACCAGAGTAAGTTATTTTCCGTCTTTTTTTTTTAAATTGAACAAAACTAAAACTGGAGTTGTTTTTTTTTAGGAGTGACTGTTTTCAAAGATCACAAGTTCTAAAAGTGTATTGAGAATTTAAGTTCTATTGAGAACTATAATTACTGTGAATTAAATCTTTTTAAATAATACTATTTTCCATACAATAACTTTTCCAAAAAAAGGGTTTCACTGAATTATAAATAGAATAATCTGTGTTGAGATGGAATCTTTGCTAGCTACATCTCCATCTAAACACTTACTCTATTTTCTCATCTTGTTCTGCAAATTCCTCATCGTTGAAGCCAAACTGATCAATAAAGTTGCTAGTCATCTGTTGTAACTGATAGTCCGAGAAGGCCTGGGAAGATAGGGAGGGGCACCCAGGCGCGTCATTTCATTACAGAGATCTTATACAATTTGTTGCTGGATTTTCGTTACACTTATTAAGGCATGATTTAGACAAAACCATTAAGGGGCTATGAGGAAAAAAAACCTTACCATTCATTATAGAAAAAAATTAACTGAGGAAATCATAAGCCACAAATCTACTTTTATTAAGAACATGAACATATTTGTGATAATTTTTTTTAAAACATGCACAAGGTTAGTTTAATATTTATTTGGTGTTGACTTTTTAATTCATTTAAAATTATGACCCAGTCTAAGAATTTGACAACTCACCATAGAAATGACAAATTTGACAATAATATAGAATTCTAACAATCTAACTCACCTGTTGCATTGCAGTGTCTTGTGGGAAAGGAATGTCTTTAAAATCTGCATCATCATCTTCACTGCTTGAAGCAAGTTGATGGCCTCGCATCTGTTAAAATAGTTCATAATTTTTTTAGATGAAGAGAGTTTCTTCTTTCTTTTTTTTTCTTAAAAAAGCTTCAAAAAGCACAGCCAATGTAAATAAAAGCAACTTTATAACAAGAAATAACATTTTTATAATTACACACAAAGAACTGGACTGAAAACTTACAAGTTCTATAGTGTTCTTCTTGTTTACTTCTGTCAAGGAACCAGATACAAACGCCTCCCACTTTTCTCTAACAACATTTGAAAGCCCTGGAAAATAATACAAATAACTTACTTGAGGGACAAAGGAGCATACAAAAATATTATCCATTTCTTACAGCAGCAAGATATTTAATGAGAAGAAAGTTCTTTTATATAAGGTTATTACTAATAAAACAAGATAATTGTAAAGAATATAATAAGGATTTATCCTTCAAATGAATATTCTGATTTCTAAAAATTTCTCAGTTCATTTGAGATATGAAAGGTTTTAGCTGAGTAGAGAGTGCCAATTCTTCACCATGTCGTCCGCCATAAGGGCACATGTCCAAATGGCTTAAGGTCCTGGATGATGATGAAGAGGTGAATCATGCAATTTCAAATACAATAGAAATCTCTGATCAGGATAACTTACCATTAAACTGATCTTTAACCATGCTGTTTGAGTCACTTTTGTCTACCATTGCGGCTATTGAATTAGCCATCTTTGTTAAATGCCCCATAAATCCTCTCCTCTTTCCTGATGGTGCATTTCTGAAATTGTTAAAGAACAGTGTATTTTTGTGCAGTGACTAACTTTCCATCAAAATTCACTTTAAAAAGGCAAGAAATGAACAGCTACTGCTTTGACTTGCCAACAGTTCATTTGATTTGTTATAACTAAAACTGTTTGAATGTAATGAAATGCACAGATTTGTAAATAGAACAAATGCAATAAATGTACAGTAACAATTGTTAAATAGTAGAGCAGGGGTGGGCAAACTACCGCCCGCGGGACGCATGCAGCCCGGCAACTGATATTATGCAGCCCTCGGAGGCATTTAAAAATTAAAATAATTACTTTGTTTTAAAGTTACTTTTTTTTAATTTTACAGAATTTCATGTACCATTATTATTGTTTTGACATTTTTTATCAAATTTCTTTCTGATTTTCTATTTTTTAAAACAGTCCTTGACTTTTGTCATGTAATGCTAAAATGCGAAGATTTAAATATAGAGAAATGTTTATCGACATGTAAATCTAAAGAACTTAAACAATTTTGAATATGAAAAAACAAGTTGAGTAGCTTGATTTAAAGTATTTCAACTTACTGCTGCTGATCATTCTCCTCCCATTCACTGAGAAGCCTTTGTATCAAATTGAAATCTGTGAACAACTGTAAAAAAAAAGATTTTTTAACATTTTAAAAATTATAATTCCACAAAGATGATTTGTATAAAATTTTAAAGATTAATCTAATCTTAGAACAATTATGTGTACATGGCCTGCAAAAAGACCAATACAAAATATTGTTCTATTTAGAAAGGAATAAATCTTGGTTAATCTCCTTAATAATAATTTAGAGAATTGCACTCATTTAAAAAGGAGTGAAGCTTATGTTACTCTTTAAACTGTATTGAGCAGAGTTTGCATTTTACCTGTATTAATAATGGATGTTCATGTTTACCATCAACCTCAATAGGTCCGTTGTTAAGTATTATGAGAAGGCACTGTTCCAGTTGTGTGTGCAAAAAATTGTTCCATTCATATTTGAAATACAAGTTCTGAAAAAATCAATACAAAAATTCAATCACTGCTTTTCTTAGAGTTTACTTTCTTGTTAACAATAAAATTACTATTTTCTTTTTTAAAAGTCTTGTATCATTTATAAATTAAAAATACTCACAAGAAGTGTCTCAAATACTCACAAGAAGTGTCTGAATTGTTCCAAGCGATGTAAGCTCTAAGTTCACTTGATGCATATTCGCACTAACTAATGCTGTGACCAATTTAGCAACCTGCAACCTAGTGTTTCCCAAAGGTGGCTCCAAAATACCGACTGAAGTGGGCATGCAGCTGTAGCGTTGCTGAACAAAACAACACAAGTTAAACAATGCATCTTCAAGACATATGTATTAAATCAAAATTAAAAATTGCTTGCATCTGAAAGAGAGAACATGTAACAACTTCAACAGCTATAAATTTTTAAATTTTAATTTCCATGTAAATAACACAACTATTGCCTTATATAATCACCTTAGGAGGATTGACAAGCAGATCATGAAAATCTTTTAATCTTGGAATGATAGCCGATATGACATTATTAATGCCTTGTGTAAATCTGTCTGGTTCCCCATTAAGAGCTGGATCATTGAGTTCCGTGCTGAAAACAACCAATTTAGAATAAACTTAAAAAGTGTTATATTACCATGAATTAAATTCACTTCTCATTTATTTAAGAACACAGGAATCTAATGAGAAAAAATAAGATTTGTATATCCTCACCCTTGTCTGCGCACTTCCAGTAGAGTATGAATGACACAAAGACCATTGACCAGCACAGATTCATTCTTGTCAGAATCAAACATATTTGACAGAAGTTTAGCAACAGTTGCTTCTCTGTGAAATGTCAAGAGTTTGAGCATAGAACCTTAACAATACTTTATACAAAATTACTTTTCTAAATCATATGGGAAAAATTTAATTCAGTTTACCATTTAAAATTGAAGCAAACATTTGTTTAGCATTTTAATAAACTAATTAACAGATTAATTTTATAATCAATTAAATTTTTGTTAATTATGCCAGGATTATGTAAATAATAAATAAAATTCAACAGAGCCTATATCTTTAGTTTATCAGACAGTAGTATAAATAGTAGATTCATTTTTCTAAAGGGGTTAGATTCAAAACAAATCCATAAATTAAAGTAAGATTAATAAATGTTATAATTTATATTACGGGATTCAATCCAGTGCGTTCCATTACTTGTAAAAAATTGTTTTAATGTGCAATTTTTATTGTTAACACTTTTGATGATACTTAAGCATTATACTCTCTGACATCATAACTTGAAGAAGTTTGGGGCATAGTTCAATATCTTTAAGGGGGGAGGTACACCGAGAAAAATGGAAAAAGGCTAATTTTCGATTTAGCAATAATCATTGATATCAAATTAAAGTGTATTCAATTCTGCACAATTATGTGTAATTATTTTTAATTTATGTTAAATAGTTCTTGAGCTATGAATTTTTTATTAGAAGGGGTAGTATCAGAAATTACCCCAAAAAAATAAAAATCATTATACTTTTTCTGAATTAATTATTTTAAAACAATGATGACCTCCCCAATAATTGTTTAATACAATGATCAGTCCTTTTAAATATGGCAGCTCCCATAGAAATAAACAAAAAAAATTTGTAAACATTATAATTGTCTTAATATTTGTTTATAATTTGTTTATACAATGCCTAGTGATAGCAAATATTCAAAGAAACGAATGTTTCATAAAAATAGATATATTAAGCCTAATATTGGTCCCAATGTGGAGATTTAAAATGGAAATAAAATAAAACAATCTGAATTGATTCAATCGTTCAAGTTCAAGATGAATTACCCTTGGCTTGACTAAAATTAAAATACCCAAGTGTAGTGTTCTTGAAACACCATATGCCACGCCCACCCAGAACAGGGCAGAAATTAAATTGAAAGACATCTATGGAGTAAATGATTCTCATTGAGATTAAAGTGACTATTAATTTTAAATGTTTATTATAATAAAAGTGAATCAGTATCAGTTGTCAGCAATGAATTTAATTAGGCCAATTTTGTATACCTTTCACATCCAAGTATATTTAGTAAATATCTAGATAGTTATAATCAAAATACGAACGAATCGATGAATAGTACTATATTGAAAATGTGCCCTAAGAACAAATATAATGGTTTAAGAGCTGTCAACATTGATGTGGCATTAGCAAGCCTTCTTTTAAATGATGGATCCACAAAATAGGAGGCTCTAAGATTTTTACAGCTTTCCCTTGGTCTGTTTACTTTCAATTATTTTATTACGATGGGCGCTATGCGGATCGAAAGCACAAAAACAAAAAAACCAAGTCCTTAGAAGCTAAAAGAACCAGAAGAAGGATTAAATTAGGGTTAGAAGAGTCAAAAGTTGAAGCTAAATGATATCCTTATCTTTCAGGGGGTCATTAAAATTAAAGAATTCATGTACTTTATGAACAAAATTAATGCGTGTTCATTCACAAAATTTCGACATTTAGTTCACATAAAAAATGATAACTTTTTTAAATGTCAACCAATTTGTTTCAAATTTTGCATGATGCTTTATAATATAATTGTCTATGGCAGCAACTAAGGATATTACAATATATTAATAATTACACATTTACAATTTATCAAAATTTGATTTTAAAATTTCAAAATTAGGTTATTTTGGGATCCTGTGATATAAAAAGTATTCAATTTCTCACATTTTTCTTAGTTCATGCCATAGCTAATCCATATTTCTATATCGTTAAAAAAGTATAATAAATTTGAGCTTAAAACATTATATCTAATATTTTTAGTCTGACATGCCAATTTTCAACATCCCATTTTTCTTTTTTTTTTCAATATAAGCAAACTATTATGTATTACTTTTTAATGGTTATTTTTTGTGTTATTATGGTAGAATGGCTATTCCTCTAGCTTCAGTGCAAATTTGACACTTGTAACTTCAATAGTTTTTTTTTGGTGAATTTTTTAGTAGTCGACCTATGTTCTGGGTGTACCTCCCCCCTTAAAGGAAAGAATTTGTTTTCCCTCTCGTCTAGGATGAAGTAAATCAACTTAAAAAGAACAATACAAAAGATTGAGGCTGAGGTGTATATTTATATTTCTTATTAAATTAACTAATGTAAGTTTTATTATAATTACTTACTGTTCCATAGTAACCAAAAGTGGGTCAGGATCTGAAGTCTCCTGTTGTTGTATAAATTGTTCACGCCCCAGGCGCACTATATCACATAAAGACTGGGCTGCATTACAATGAATCTGCATATTTATAAAAGGAACATTATCTGAGATTTGACATGAATGGTTTTTCTATTCAAAAACTGTGAACAACCTAATAATGACAGAAACTCAATCTCATTTACCGGGAAGCAGGTAGATTAAAATAAAATTATAACAAAACTTTATTAAAAAAACTGCTTACATCTTCATCCTTGGAAGCAACAATGGAATCAACCAGTTTTTCAACTATTTTCTGCTCATTCAGCCACTGTTGTGAAAATAGCAAAACATATTAATACCAATGGTTTGTATTAACATAATAAAAATTGACAAGCACTTAATTTACCATTTTAATTGAACAGAAGTTAAAGACATTATCTCTAACAATAGTTAAAAGAAATGGAGTACACTTGTGTAAATATTAAGAATACCTGGAAACAAATTTGGGTTACAAGTTTTATCTTTAAAAGTTATTTTAATCTGTTAGAAAAAAAATGAAGAATGTAAATATTTTATATATTATCATGAGATATCAATATTAAATGCATTTCTTTTTATAGATCAGAACAATATTTAAATGCATTTATACTAATCATATTATCACCTCAATTACAGCTCTTCTGGTTTCTGATGATTCTATGCAAGTGATGAGTCGTAGTAACAAATCCATTACAGCTGATGTCCCAATGTGATGTAACAGACTTCCCACAAAATCACTCTTAGCTTTCAAGTATTCAAAAATCTATGGAAATTTATAAATTTAATTGATTTAATTAAACAGTGACTGTCTGTGTATTGACGCATCCAAATGACCAGTTTTTACGATTGCATAGCGTCAGTATAGCACAGGTGCATAGATTCCATGATTTAGAATGTTTAGAAAATATAAAAATGTTTAAAATGCCAAATAATATATTATTTTATAATGGAAACTGATGTTTAACAAATAGTTCAGATTTTACCATGTCACTTTTCCTGGTGATCAACAAGCCCATGACTTTGCTAAAAAATGACGCAAGTAGAGGATTCAAGGGCTTTTCACCCTCAAGAAATGCATAAAGTTTGTCAACAAGCTCCTCATCCCCTGCAAGTTTATCATTAATTTGAGTCACATCAGATGTCAGAAGCTCACAAGCTGTATTGGGATACCTGTCAACAAAATACATTTTATTTCTTCTAAAAAGACCAGCAACAAAAATTTTCCCAATAGAGTCAATGTGAAACAGTAAAATATGGATACCAGAAACAAACATTTAATTTTTTTATTCTGAAATTTCAGTGTATAAATGTTTAGTCAACAGAATGTAATGCTTCTTTTACCCATATTTACACATGATGAAAATATTTAATTATTTCAAAAATCTTTTTTAAAAGTGTTGATCACCATTCAGTTATTTTTTAACAAATATCTGCACATATGAGAGAACTACTAACATACTTGAATCTGACTTTTTCATCTACATCCAGGGGAGGTTCCACAGTGATGAGTTTAACCATTTCTTCCATATTTTCTGGCTGGATCAAGCTAAAAATGAAATAATATAAATAAGTCACCATTAACTAAATTTTATTTCAATTTATTAAAAGTAAAAAAACAAATCCCACTATAAACAGTAGCAACAACTTAACCATTTTCACTTTAATAATATAATTTGGTAAGTTAAATACACAAGGTTTAAAGAAACCTAATATATTACATAAATTATAGTTAATATTTAAAATCAAATGCTCACAAATCAACCAGCTTTCTATTTTGAGCTTTACATTCCTGTAGGATGTCATCTTCATCCATGAGCTCCCTTAGTGATACATCCTTAAAATAAAAAGTTCATTTTAATCAGACCTGATTCTAGGAAATGACCTTTAAAAAGAACATATATGTGTTATTATGTTAATCAAATTAGGTTTACACTGTTTCTTTCTTCTTCAATTTCATAAACAATGTACTCATAAACAGTTTTAATGGGAAGAGGAATTATATCCTATATTGTATTGTTCATATTTAAAACTTAAAATAAGCATGAGAGTTAAAATTTTAAAATGATTTAAGAGACTAAAGTAACATCTATGTACAGATAAAATTAGAATTGAACGAATTTTTGTTTTTCTTCTCTGATCATTTCAAATTTTTATTACTGGGTATTATAAAAATAAAAAGCCTTAGACATAATTACTTTTTTATAACATTTTTAAGCCTGTTGTTTATGATATTTTCATAATTTTATACCCTACCTCTTTATCTAAAAGAGTATCAATGTGTGAGGATGTCAACAGATTAAATTTCCAAAACATGTTTTTCTGAAAATAAAAAATTTAGAAGCATAAGAGATAAATAATTTTTCTGATCAGTTTTCTTTCTTGTCATACATTTCAAATTTGCAATAAAGTAGGCAAACAAGTAATATTAGGCCTGCCTAAGACAAGTAATATGCATGTCATGAAGAACAGGCTGTGCAATATTTTTCCCATGCCCCCTCTATAGCGTGCACATCCAAATTAGCGTAATTATGTTTTTATTAGAGTGTTTCATTATTCAAGCAATTTTTTTAATATTTCAAATTAAGGCCTAATTCTTTTAAAATAAAAAATGTGACAGGTGATATAAGAAAATAATAAGTTATTGTAGGCTGGTGGCATTTACTTCATCTAAAATTGATTGGCCTGTGTGATGTTATACTTTGTAGGCACTCTCTTTAAAGAGGCAGAGACCTTAGCAGTTTGCACTAGTGATTGCGTTTAAAATGCCAATAATGGAAAAAGATAGTGAAGGATTCAAATATTGCAACAATAATTGAATAATAAGTAAGTAGAAGCTAAGAAAAAATTGTAAAAATGATCTGTCCCAAACTGTATTAAAGGGCAGGCAAAAAATATATGATTTTAAAAGCATTCCTTAGTTAACTTTATTTCTTCATAAGTGCAACAATGATGCTGAACAAGCATTCAGTCAAAGCAATACCAGACCAAAGGCGATCTTGTTTGGCTACTGTTTAGTTATTTATCTAGTGGTATTCCTATAGACTATCAAAGATATTTTATGTATGCACTTATTTATAGCCTCAGTTGGTATAGTATAGCAATAGTCACAATAAGGCATAAATAAGCCCTTGGCAAAGTAAATACTATTTCATAGGCCTTATTTTAAAAAAAAAATATTTTAAATCCTAGGCTTAACCTAATACTAGATTATTGTGGATATGAGTTTCAAATGAAATAGTGCTATTACTGACACTGTAAGTGTAAATCTTTAGTCTTTAAAGATTTTATTTGCACTTTATTCTTTACTGAATCTTAGTTGAAACACAAAAATGGCTGGTGATGGGCATGGTTAGGGCAAGACGCACCCAATTCATATTACGTGATGGGTAGTACGCAAAGCATCCTAGGCATAATTTGCTTTTGGTAGAACACAATTCTTCTGTCCACACATATTTGGAATGAATCATTGAATGTAAGCAATGTAGCCTTAGCTGTGTTAATTTTTTTTTATTAATTACAAAAATGATATATTTAATGGACAAAAATTTTTTTTATTAACTAGCTTTAGTCATTTTTGATCTATGAAATTTAAAGAACTATAGACTATAGGAAAATGTGAGTTCGTTTGTCCTTTTCTAAGGTAATTACATTTTATAATGTATGAATGTGCCAGTAGCATGTGATCAAATTTTGTTGATTGTACTTTTTCATAATACTGCATTTCGATTATTACCAGTAAAAAGTTTAATTCCTAGTAATTTATGACTTTGTAAAATAGTTGTGCATTTTATTTAGCAAAATTATCTTAATAGTGGGATCATCATTACAATAAAAGCGTGCAGAGTTTGAGTGAATGTCCTACCAACTCAATGATATTTGGTAAAGATACCGTTATAACCAATGAATTATTCACTCAATTTCATTGATGTTGACCTTTTTGTTTCACATATTATTATTACATGCAAATGGTCTAAATGGATCATTATAATGTTGCTATTTTTTGTGCCAATCAACAAGGAGGGTGCAAAATTGAGCGCAGCATCTTTTTGTCGGCTATCGTTTAGATATTGAATATGGATTAACACCAAAGATGAAGAAAGAGGTGAGCAATGCGCAGTCTCTGCTTCATTTTTTTTTGTTTTGTAAATACAGACACTGCGCACTTATAGACATTCATCATATATTTTTATAGATTTAGTTATAATCTGGTGACAATGGCGTGTTGTCAGCAAGAGGCTGGAAACAATAACAAAATGAGCTCTGAGAAGCAGCAATTACTTATAAGATTCCTGACTTTGTGCAAAAATAGCCTTTAAATCAGGCTATTTGTCATGATTTATTTTATTGTGCTAGGTTGTCTATAGTCAGACTCTAATAAGAAAGCCTAAATATAACCCAAAGAAAGAATTAAGCCATGCAATATATTAAATCTTCAGGCCTACTTATTATAACCAATAGTCAGTAGAAAGTCTTAGACTTATAATTTATGTTTAACCCCCAACACTTAGACTTAGGCTATTAGCCGTTAGGCCTTTATGTCTGTATTCATAGTTAATATGCTACCTAGGCCTAGCAGAAATATCATGCAAAATATATTTGTTAGCTTTTTAGTTGTAGGCGATATCAAAATTATGTTTCACTTCCAGCATACACTTCACTCACCAATTTCAGAATAAGTTATAAAGCCTATCAATCAATGAATTAGTGTTCAGTTTTTCACCCTACTGCCTACTAGTTCTAATAATGTCTAATGAATAATTAAGTAATTGGTAATAAATAAATAAGGATATCCAAATGAATGGGAAAGTCTGGATTAGTTAGAGGAAGGTTGGTCTTGAATCTAAACAAAGCAAAATTCTTTTTAAAATAATAATGCACAGGTCATCCAAACAGTTATTTTTCAGTGCTTTAACCCAACGCTTTAATTGCTTTTAAACAAGTCGTTCTTAACGCATAACTGTACACCGCCTTAATGACTTACTGAATCAGTGAAAAATAACTTATGAAAGAAAACATTTTTTGCGACTAAAGTGGAAATAGAGTAGTCCGAGACAAAAATAAACAAGCAGTTGAAAAACCCTTACTTATTGTGTAATGAGAACGGCAGAAATGTTGAACAAAGATTACGAAGGACTGTGAAAATATATTCTTTACAACATTTGTAACGTATTTTATTTCCCTTAGAGGTATTTTATTCCCTTTAACAAGTAAACATAGGCGGGAACAAAACGCAGAGAACAAAATGGCTTCCAATGCAGTAAATCTCGTGACTGCCCATAATGATTCGTGATTTTACGAGATGTTTCATGCGGTGTCATGTTTATTTAAAATTCCCATGAAAATTAAATTTACAATGAAACTAACCAACCGTTATCTGTGACCTACGATCAATAATAAATGTGGTAAATAGAGTGAATATGATAACCCACAGCGGCTAATGTCTAGTTATGGAGCCATGGCGTCATTTGCGTGTTTTGTTATGTTGCTGATGACTTTAGGGTTCAGGTTAGGGTGAGGGATAGATTTAGGGTTCAGGTTAGGGTGAGGGATACATTTAGGAAGTTTTTTCATTATTTTTAAACGTTTTATTCTTAATTTTACGGGTGGTGTCAACCAAGATGGCGGCCATGGTAAAAAACGCGGACCCATCTCTCGAAATTTACCCCCACAGCTTAAAGCTAAAACGATTTTATAGATGAAACGATTTAGCAACGTTCTAGCGACCCTAGCCGATGATTCTAAATATGCAGTCTTTGAGTGTACTGAACTGCTCCTAGGCAACCTCTTTTCTCTCCCAGCTGCGATGTGAATTAGTCACACCGCAGAAAACCACGTAAACCCTATTACAGGGCGTCTGTAAAACACCTACGCGTCCCCCCTGGGTGGGAAGGGGGGACATTAGAGACTTAAAATATAGCCACCCCAGCCCAAGAAAGTCCGGCCCGGTTGCTGTGTTAAAGTGTCACCCCAGCCGGCCATGCGTTCCTTCTCTGATGCCGCCTCACGCGCATAGTCAATCGAGTAGAAGGGTGGGTGAGGCTGTCTCATGGGCGGAGAGACTACGGCGTGCCGCTTCGCGGCCTGACTGAAATAGAGACCACTGGGGGAGTGTTTGAGAGTGGCGGTGGTGCGCTGGGAAAGACCTCATGAGCTTCGGCTCGATAGCTTGCTGATTTGCTTAAGAAGATTAGATTAGATTAGTAATGTACGTTATAGTATACAACAATATAGACTGCTTTATGTTCATTACCAGGATAAAGCAAAGGTACCATTCCTGATTATGCAAAAGAACTGTTTAAACAGAAAAATCATTACACATGTTAAGAGCTTTCAATTATTTATTGTTTGTTACTTGACATCAGTAAGGGGAAGATAAGAGGACAAGTCACTGTGCGAAATATTGACTAAGTGTGCAGAGTTTAATTTCCATGGTTAAAAATAGTAAATAACAAAACAAAATGTGTATGCCGTATGCAAATAGATACTACGGGCAAAAGCCGGCGCTAGGAGGGTGAGGGCCTTGGGCAAATTGAACTTTGCGGGGCCTTTGACGTTACATATCCCTGCGGATAGAATATTAAGACATGTCAAAGTCATAATGTGTCTTACTTGTCATAATGATGGGACAATTCAGACCTTTTTATTAAAAAATGTAACAGTTGAATAGAGTGGAACCAAAGTACGCATCGCGTCTCGTTTGTTGACAATCTAAAGGTTGTCAAAATCAAATTTCCAAAAACTGAGTAAGTTATGCTGTATAATTTTTAATTTTTTTTTTTTAAATACGCTTTTCTAAAAATGTACCAAAAAGTAAAAAATAAATGTCCTCAAATCTCCAGGGTTGTTACTGTCCATATGATTACGCGTAGGGCGCCCACAAACTCAATTTTCTTGATATCAGCCTAATTGGCATTGGAGATCAGGAAGTGGGTCAAAATTTGAGATGTAAGATTTGACGACACAAAAACTAACAGACAAGTCAAACTTAGACAAGGGGCAATCCATATGGGCTACGTTCAAATTTTTGTAAAACAGAGTAGCCTGCCCTTTGAAAACGCCCACTTTTTCTGAATGGGTTGGTTCCGGTTTCAAACAGTGTGGCATTATGTTCTCTAAATCTTTAGTTTAGTTACAAAAGTTGCGTATGCCATCTTACTAATTAGGCCAGTTATAAATGTATAACTATGGAATAGGCATATATTTTTATTACCAATGATACCACAGTTCTATTTCACTAGACTTCGTCAATTAGTCTAAACTAAAATAACTGTTGTTAGTTTTACTAAGTTAGTACACCGTTACACAAAGAAAATAAATATGACTGGTAACAAAAATTATTGTATTGTGTGCTCCAATTACGCTGGTAAAATCGTTGAAGGTAGAAAAGTTACTATGCATCGAATCCCTAGAGCTAAAATACTTTCAAGAATTTGGTGTTCTAGATTACAGCTTGTTCGCAAAGATTTGAAACCAGGGCAACTTAAAGGAAGAGGTAAGTGATAAGTGTAAGTACTTTTGTTTTAATTTTAAGCAACTTTAAGAAAAAAACAATTTTATATAGTTATAGGCCTATTTATATATATATTAATGAAACTATAAAGTTAAGCTGGTAAAGTGTATGAGAGTTGAAATCTATAGTATAATTTATATTGAATTTTCAGGAACCTAATAATAGGTTATAATATACCATACTCAAACCATGTAGTCTCATTTTTGTTTTAGGCAACACAAGAGTGTGTTCAGAGCATTTTCTATGGAAGAAAGGACCGCAGCCTGGTGATGACATACCTTCAGTGTTTGCTAACCGAACATACAAAACAACGGTACATGTAAGTTTAAAAAAAAATAATTCATTTGGTTGGGAGTTTAAATATTTTTTTAATGAATGCAGAAAGTTGTGTAACGTAATATGACAATATGAACATTCATGGATTTTATTTAACAGAACACTGAAATAGAATTTAGATTTTATTAATAAAACACTTTAAAGTAGTACCGGTATTCAACAGTACTGACATTTTCTTTAATGTTCACAGACTCAGAATGTTGAAGAGACAACAGCAGACAAGGCAACTCAAGAAGAAACTACTTTTTTTGATCAGGCTATAACAACAATACAAGGAGTATCTGTTATGTTACATGATTACTGTGGTAAAATAGATACTAAAACTATTTGTCAGCACATATCTAATGCTGAAACACAATCACACATAAATAAATCAGATGTGTCAATGCAAACTGATGTTTTAACATACAATGCAAGTATGCAAACAGAAGACTATGGCTTTTATGCACCTTTAAGGCCAGAACATTTATTAAAGGATCATAATTTACTTAGGTTATACACTGGTATCCCAAATGCTGCGGTTTTTAATGCAATTTTTGATGAATGTAAGTCTCATCTCGGTAATCTTAAAGACAGGAAAAGGGTTATGAGACCAGTTGATGAATTTTTATTAACACTTATTAGACTGAGAATGGGGTTGCCAATGTTTGACTTGGCATTTAGATTCAGCATTTCAAAAGCAACAGCTTCTAGAGCTTTTTCAAAGTGGGTTGATTTGCTTTACAGCAATTTGTCTTGTCTTATTTATTGGCCTACAAAAGAGCAGATAGCAAATACTATGCCACAGGATTTTAAAAATTATTTCTCCAATACCAGAATAATAATTGACTGCACTGAATTGGAAGCTCAAAGTCCAGAATCTTTGCAGCATAAATCTTTAATGTATAGTAATTACAAGTCTCACATGACATGGAAGGCACTAGTTGGGGTTACCCCTAATGGAGTTGTTTCTTTTGTATCAGATCTCTGGGCCGGTTCTATAAGTGACAAACAAATTGTTGCAATGTCTGGCCTTATAGATATATTAGAAGAAGGTGACGCAGTAATGGGGGATAAGGGATTCTTAATTTCAGACTTGACAACACCAAAACAAATTAATTTAATTATTCCACCTAGGAAGCAAAAAAAAATACAAATGTCAACAGAAGAAGTTATGCTGACGCGTAGAATAGCCAATTGCAGAATTCATGTTGAGAGACACATGGAACGTGTCAAAAACTTTAAAATTCTTAAAAATCTTTTGGGGACTATGAAAGAACAATCCTCAAAAATTTGGAAGATATGTAACATTTTAACAACGCTTCAAAAACCACTTCATTGTCATAATTCAAACACTTTACATGAAGAATTTTAATAATAGTAATCTGAACATTGAAACATAAGTTTTATATTGTTAAGTTTGTATATTAGGCGTTTGTATATTTGGCCTAATTTAATAATCTTTACTCTTCAGATATTAAGCCCACCATTTGCTAGTGATCCAAATAAAGGGAATCTTGCTAGTGCTAGACAAATCAAGTATTTTCAAATGCCTATAGAATAATAAAAAAATACCAAGCAATATAAATGCATACATTTAACTATGAAACAAACAGAAGTAATACCGGTATTCAACAGTATTGACATAGATATAAATATTTAACCTTCTTGGGTACATACATTTCGGAGGTAGGAAATAGAATGTGTACATTTTCACCTGGATGACAATATATTTAAATCCTATGGTATGACATTTGGGAAAAAAGAGATGTTACATTCTCTTTTTACAATTACACATATGTGTAGGTTCATTTTGCTCAAGGCAGCACAAGATACAAAAGTGATAAAATTAGTGATAATTTAGAATATGTAATTTAAGGTCATGTTTAGAGTAGTTTAAGAGCGTGGAGAGGATTAGGGTAGGCCTATAATATATGGCAGATAAATACTTCTCAATACTTGATGTTAGAAACGTAAATATCATTACATTTTTAAAGTTATGAATTGTGATGAGTTTTTGCAATAGCAGTTAGAAAATATTGCAAAGTATCTACCATTTTTAACCCGATAACATACCAGTATCAGGTAACTAACTATATATAATATTTACTTGTAAATTTGAAAATAAAATTGCCCAATAAAACAACATGGAAAAACTTCATCTATTATCAGTTCACTTGTTACTTTTTAAATATTGTGAAGTTTATGTTAACATTTTGAAATGTTCAGTTAATATAGAGATTTATTACGTTTAACTCTTTCAGTAAAAATTTCAGGAATAATATATAAAATGTAAAATTCTTTCAGACATTTTAACATTACATTCCACAAATTTCTGTCAAAATGTGTACGTTCTACTAAAATGCCCTTTGTTGTCCATATAACAAAATCACACCAGGTTCTGCCACTTATTGCCATCTGGCCTTGAACCTGGTAATAATAAATGTGGGTTTTTTTTAATGTAACTTTGTTGTCAACTAATTGACAACAAAAGTTTGGGTCCAGGCATGCTTTAGCTGGAGTTATTCCACGATGCTTTGATGGGCATTTTACCTCTACAAGTCCCTGGCATGGGCTGCAATGGTTACACTGTACAAAACCATCAGGGCTTGATGCTAAGTATGGGAAATTGGGATCTAAAATAAGCCCACATTTTTTAACAGTTAATGGTATATGTGTTTTTTTCATTATTTCAATGTAACTTTTGAGGGCTAAAGTTTCACATGACTTTCCCCATGCTGTGTGCTCTGTGCTGAAACCAGCACAATAGCCCATAATATTTTTAATTAAAGAAATAGGCTGTATAGCAAGATTTCGTTTGACAATTTTACCAAATACAGAACTAGTGATTTTTTTTGACCTGGCAAGAAACCAAAGAGGATTATTGGCCTGACCTCTTGTTGAATTTTCAATAAGCCACCTGTCTGCAGCCCCAAAGTTAAAATTACTAAACTTTTCAAATATTTTTCTACATTCAATACAACTTAAATTAACATTATCTTTAAAAAAAAAATCTGGTGCAGGCATTTCAGGCAACTTTTTGGGGAGTTCTTTGACTTTTGAGGCTGTATAATTAATAATAAATCCACAATGTGGTGCAAATTGCTTCAACTTTTCTACTAATGTTGTAGAAAGTTCAGGCATTGCACGATTTACTTTCGTGACTTTATGCGTCAGATTTTCAGCCTTCTGTGGACTTAGTTTACGTTTACGTGGTTGATTCCACTTGCACTGTTCGGATGTAACGCTGTCAAGGCCTTTAACTTTTTTGTCACTCATTGCAATTAAAGCATACAGCAATGCCGCCACATGGTTGCAGGCACCTTCCAGGCTGGAGAATAAAAAGGTGTAAATATTGATTTTTATGCTTCAGATTTACTTAGCTATTATAGCAATTCTATGCTTGAAAAAAGTTTTAAAAAACAACATACCCTGCAGTACAAGTGCAGTAAGCTTTAATGACATGCCCAGTACACTTAGATACACGGATCCATACAGAATGGTCAGGGTATTTGGCTTTGTCAGAAGATGCAGCACTTGGTATAACTGATGCTTTTATGTAGCACTCTTCTGCATTATCATTTACTGTGTGATACCTACGAACACCATGTGACATATTTTAAGAGATTATAAAATGACATTGAATTTTACCAAATTATTAATAAAAATTAAAGCCTAAATTAGAGGTTCCCAATTTCTTAGAGTAATGATGCCCTTGCTGCATCCCAAAATACAGCTATTGCATGTTCATAAAAATAACAAAGATTTAGAAACATACTTTAAAGAATGGACATGACGGTCTTCATAAAAAACTTTAGCTTTCAGCTGTCTTCTGGCATTTTTCATCCTTTCAGCCCTGTTCAAATTTAAAGGAATTAAATAAATTCACTAAAAATAATAACATTTCAAATTGCGTTTTATATTTCAAACATGGAAGCGTCCCAAATATTTAAAATTTGGTTTTAACACATTTACCCCAGGAGAAGTAGGATCTACTTGTAGCATTGTTAAAATTGGTTAAAATATTTTATAAAGAAAACGTTTTTCATACCCAGTAGTATAATCAATTTCTCTGCTGTACACCATATAATTTAACAGTTCTTTCTCTGTTATATTAGGCCACTCTGACACGATCACATCTTCCACTTTCATCCAATTTTGCAGTGATGCAACATGGAAATATTCAGCACCATCCAAATCTTTTGTCTGCACTGTAAAATCTTGATCTAAACAAGATCACAGAAAAAATGGCCTTTAATTGCAACAATTTTTTTTATTATAATGGGATTTGACCTCAATAAAGCTTAAAATGTCCTCAGTGGGTAATACACCAATATGTCTATGTGCATTAAAGTCTAGCTAATGACTTTAAATTAAAATGTCAACTTACGCTATCTAAGTTATAGTAAGTTACAATAAAGGTAAGCCAAGTACCAGTATGTAGGCCTTTGCCTATGCTAGCTAGCGTTTCTCACATGGTTACATACATGTCTCGTGCATTGGGGAGTGCAACTAGAACCAACTTGCAAATAATGTTAAAGTTTACCGCCTTAAAAGTCACTAACCCTATAGCCTAATAAAGTATAGTAATAGTTATTACTAATACTATTAGTACTATTAGTATTAGTCATTTGTATTTATGTTATGCAACTTAGCCTGTAGATATTATTAGCATAATACTAATAGGCCTACTTTAATAGTAATAGTCATACTGATAGGTCTGCTTAAATTGATAATTTATCAATTAATATTTAATATTAATAGACCTAGTATTAGTGATTAGTGAAACTAGTGTCGGTGTAAAAAAACACATACTACATAGCTTAATACTTAATTTTAATATCTATACTTAAACTAAGTTCACTTAATTACTGTAGGCCTACTGCGCATTTTGTTTAAATAACATGTATAGCATAGGCATATTATTAGTAGTACTATTATTCAAGCCTTTCCAGTTTATCGCGTACCAAAAAACAATCAATGGAATCAAAGTCAATTGAATAAACAAAATTTAATTCTTTAATCTACCAGTTGACTGAGTTGACTAAGAAGCCTAAGCTTGGCATACTTACACGCAACATTTGTGTGTTCGAACAAGCGATGAGTCCCTTTTGCTCTCTTGATCAAATCATCCTTTTTCCCGCTAAGTAATTGACCTTTAGATTGAAGGTATAATTTCAAATCCTTTACCTTCATTGAGTCAAAAACTTTTTCGGCCTCGCTATCCATAGTTATGAACTAACTCCACAGCAAGACGGTAAACGAACCGGAACCAACCCATGCGATCTTTTCTCCCCGAAAATAAAAAGTTTTTTCATTCGTGAATGTACCTCATAGTAAGTTTGCACTGAAGCGAGGAGGAGAGGAGTTGTCGGTTTTAGTTATTTTGCGAACGCCTGCCCGGGGTGGGGGTGTCTCTGCAGAAATTAAGTACATTTATTAAAAAAAACTATACAATAATTATCCTAAAATACGGACAGTCCAAAAACGTAGCATATTTATATTTTGATTGAATACTTAAAAAATAGCATGAAAACCCGTATTTTTTAATATTAAAAATTATGTTTATGTTACATGGGGGGGGGGGCATACGACTTTTTAGAAAGGCTTAGGTGGGGCATGGCACAAAAAAGATTGGGAAACACCGCCTTGTATACAATAAAGTGTGGTCAAATTTTTAGATATTTAACATGCCTTATAGTTGGGGAAACACGGTATTGGGTTATCAGACCAACCCTAACCCCAAACCTTGTCATTTTGTCGTTTTGTCACTTGTCGTTTTGTCACCTTGTCGTTTTGTCCCCTTGTCTTTTTGTCACCTTGTCGTTTTGCCACTTGTCGTTTTGTCACTTCTTGTTTTGTCACTTGTCGTTTTGTCTGGTTACCGTTTTGTAGGAATTTTTGTCATAACGGTGCCATGTGTTTTCATAAATATATTCACTATATATCGCTCAGATAGTACTCGGTAGTTGGGGAATACGGTAATGTTAAGTCCACCCTGTGATCAACGTTCATGTAAAGTCTATTTTGTTGGGCTACAACCGTAGTTCATAAAAAAATTTTATTTTTTTTTTGGGGGGGGGGGGGTTAAAAGTTCATTGCACGTATGCATGAGGTCGTCAAAAGTACACTTACATTTGGGATTTGGGGGGGGGGGCGAATTTCGACATGTTTTTGCGTACGTACTATATGGATGGCCCCAAACGGTAAATACGACAGCTTTTCATTGTCACCACACGCTTTTTGTTTTTGGTCATATTATTGTAACAACTCTTAAGTTTTGGGGGACATTTACTTTATACTTTTTAGTACAAAAAGTATGTGTACTTTTATACTGTTTTATTTTGTACTTTTAGTCAACGTGTAAAAAAGTTTCAGCTCAATGGGAGATCAGAAAGTGGATCGAATTTTAGATGCAAGATTTAATATTAAGATGTCAATCAAGCGTCAATTGAGGTCACTGGTGACCTAATGACCACAAACGTTTGTATTGACATTGATGGTGGGAAAGTATAGGCCTACAAAGTTTCAGCTCAATTAGAGAACAGGAAGTGAGTCAAATTTGAGATGCACGCTTTGACACAGACAAACATACAAAAAGACAAAATCACAAATAAAATAAAAGCGTGTAAAAAAATAAGTTTGATTATCATTTATCATGTAGTAGTTTGGCGATTGCAATATGTTGTGTGTGTATGTGCCACTTTTAAAGCCTTGTGGTGGTTTTGGTGAACGAGGCTGATAATTTTCCTAATATGTTTAATTTGTAGAAACGGGAGAAAATCAGGTCTTGAGGACTATAGCTTTATTTTGTTTCCAAAAACAATGTCAAAGAATAATATAACGACAAGGCTAAAGAAAAATTCGAATATGAAGAAAAGGGGAAACTAACTCCAAAGAAAAAGGACAATATCTGAAAAGAAACAATTAGTGCAGGTTAACAATGTTCTCACTAACATTGAATTGCACAGCTAACAATAAACATGTTAAATAACTCCATAATCACTATAGTCTATACTTAACTAAGAATAGATTCGTACATGTTATACTTATACATATGGCAATTAAAATTATATTATTATGCTAATGTTTAATTATAAAAGAAATCAGTGTTTTAACTTCTAGCACGTACTCCTACTTACAATGAGAATCCGTGTGAGATGGGAGGGCTAACATAAAGGTATAAAATTTATTAAGGTACTGTCGTCCATGCGTGGTGTCTATTTAATATGCACCCATTGCAGAACAAGTACTACAATGGTATTCCGTTAGTTTGGTACATGTTGTATCAAACAATCGCTGTGTCTTTTAAGACAAAAGCAAAGTGCAGAATGTCTAAGTATATTAATATAGCTGGTAATATTATCCTAACACGTGCACCATTTCCTTATGTAAGAATTTAGCCTACGACACATATTTTACGTATATTCGCTGCATGGTTGGATACTGTTGTATCAATAGCTTATAAACACATTGCAGTATGTGTAACAAGAACGATATAATGGCTGCGTATTATGGTCACATACACTGGTATATAATTCCATTTCAGAATTCAGTGAACGGTTGTATGTTCAACCATCACACTATTATAGTTACAATTCAAATTGACGGCTGTACATTCAACCATCACACTATTATAGTTACAATTCAAATTGACGGCCGTATATTCAACCATCACACTTTCATGATTACAATTCAAATTGACGGCTGTACATTCAACCATCACACTATTATATAGTTACAATTCAAATTGACGGCTGTACATTCAACCATCACACTATTATAGTTACAATTCAAATTGACGGCTGTATATTCAACCATCACACTTTCATGATTACAATTCAAATTGACGGCTGTACATTCAACCATCACACTATTATATAGTTACAATTCAAATTGACGGCTGTATATTCAACCATCACACTTTCATGATTACAATTCAAATTGACGGCTGTACATTCAACCATCACACTATTATATAGTTACAATTCAAATTGACGGCTGTACATTCAACCATCACACTTTCATGATTACAATTCAAATTGACGGCTGTACATTCAACCATCACACTATTATATAGTTACAATTCAAATTGACGGCTGTATATTCAACCATCACACTATTATATAGTTACAATTCAAATTGACGGCTGTATATTCAACCATCACACTATTATAGTTACAATTCAAATTGACGGCCGTATATTCAACCATCACACTTTCATGATTACAATTCAAAGTAACGGAGCAAACAAGTGATTAAAACACTGCCTAATATAAGTAATAAACAGAAATCTTCCATTATCACGCCCTAACAATTGCGTTTTACAAACACAGAAATGTAAAGGCGTATTTGCTTGTACTTACAGAGCGTCCAGATGGGCCGAGGTGAACAATGGCGCCCTTTTAGGGATGCGATTAAAACTTTGAATAAAATAAACTCCTTAGTGTGCGCACTATAAATAGTAGCACGCAAACAGACTACAAAGCATGTACGTCACACCAAGACCAAGACGGTCAACTACTTGCCTTCTGGCACATTTCCTGTGGTAAAATGACTATCCCTAGAGACTACAACCTGAGTAAAAGTCAAAATCCCGTACCAAATCCATAGAGACTTGTATGTGTCCTTTTCCGTTTTGTCTCGGCTATCTAAGATACCATCTTATATTTCTTTGAGTTAAATGGTTTTTGAGATATTTTAAATAGAAGGGGTTGGGACATCCCCCCCCCCCCAATGGATGAATGTGAAAACTCCCTTAATTACTTCATATTAAAATACCCTATAACGATGAAGACTTGAAAATATACTAAGGTATAGCGAATAAAATCCCCTTTCCGACTAGATATAATTCATAGCATGATACACTAGGGTTCCAGATAAATAAATTATTGAACTTATACTTATACCAAAAGCACGCACACATAGTGGTTCCCAGTATTTAAATATTCTAAGCGATGGGGGAGAGGTCGGTCATAATGCATGGTCACTTATACCCTAGCCCCAAACCAGAGGTCAAATTCCCATTCATTGTTGGGCGCTTAACACTGTTTCGTAAAACCGTGGCCTACAATGCCCCATTCAGAAAGTAATTGGGCAGCTAATTAAAGAAAATCGAACGTTCTAATCGTAACAGTGTTAAGTCAAAACGAGAAGATTGCGACTGATGAACAAATTCATTCTGGTTGTTATATTTATTAATCGGGAACCACGAGAGAAATAAACTTGGGGTTCGGCAATTCTCCACTTAGACCCACAATCTCCAGTATGGAATAACATAATACACTTTGGGAGAGATTGAGAAAATCTCAATAAATGATTGTGGTGCTACAATATGGTAATCATTAAACAAAACAAAAAAACAAAAACAAAAAGAAACTCAAGCAAAAAATGTAAACAATTCAATATAATAATGCGTAATGATCTTATTAAAAATAATCGCAGTCCTTGCTTTCTATGAGACAAAGACTTCACAGCCAAAGGTGGTACAATGTCTTGTTCATTGCTAGTCCATTCAATAGACTCTGAGACACTGAAGGATTGATGACATCAAATAAGTTTTTATCAACTTTAATTTTGAAAAAAAAAAAACACATATTCTGCATTTGTTACGGTTACCAGCATTATTTTGTACGTGATCGCAGCACCCGGAAACAAATCTGCTAGTGGAAAAAGTAACTGAAGACGCTGTAAAGATTTTTTATACTTCTCCTGCAATAATTTCTCTAAGGACTTTCAGTACTTCTAGTAAGTCCGCAACATCTACATCCCGCGAATCTCTACTTGTCAACGCCATGTCAAAATCCACACAGTTTGCTCAAATTAATTATCCAGGATCATGGTACTGGGTAGATGAATGTTATATGGAATTTAAAAATAATAATGTACAGTTGCAACAAACATGTCTTCAATGTTCCTAAAGCCTGTTCTACCAACCAAAGAAATATTCTATAATGTAGGATTCTTCCCGTGACAAATGTGTCTCGTCTCAAACTGCCCCTTTCTTCGCCTGATGCGAAGTTCCTTAGACACCGTTTTGATGTTCGGATTTTAATGTTATTTCTTTTAAAGTGGACATTTTTTATGCAAATCCTACTTTATAGTTGGCCAAGAAACGGATTAGACCGTAGATATGTGTAATGCCTGAATCAAGTTGAAAGTCGAGGTCTTGCGAGCGCCGGGTCTTGGGCGGTCGCCCCGTTCGCCAACCCCTCATTGCTGCAGCCATGGCCCTGTACGGACTAGGGTTTCTGTCTCGGGATACCGCTAAAAAATCCCGGGTAATCCAAAGAGTTTCTCAATTCCCGGGATTTAGGTTATCATAAAATGGAAATTAATGTATATTAATTTTTAATTTCATGATTATGTATGTTAAATTGTATGCACAACATGATGAGGTTGGAGTACTACGCTATAAAAAAACTTATAATAACAATAATGAAATTCTCCTCATCCCGGGATAAAATTAATTCAATAAAAATATTTTAAAAACTGAATTAAATTATAAAAGTAAAAGAGTATATTTTTTTATTTGTTTATTATTGTCTATTAGAATATATGACCCGATGTCATCGGGATAATAATGGTAGGCACTTTGCGATAATTTCTATCTGCTATTGTGAAAACCCATCTGCTATGTACTGTTTTCCGTATGGAGGAAATAAATTTTTAATTGAGATTATGGCTCTTTCTAAAACAGTACACAACAAAAGACGATACCATAAGTTACATGCTATAACAAAGAATACGATATTCAAACTAGGGCTAATTACAATTAATACATTTGAATAATTTAATGATAAATTATAAAATCAAAAAGAAGTAAATTAAAGCTAGCGACTTACAGAATAATGATTGGCTTGTACCGGTACAATGTTGAAGAAGAATACACAATATTATAAAAAGGTACAATGCTGATAAGGAATCTACACACACACACACTGTAAATAAATCTCTTGTCTCGTAGCAAAAATAACACATGCTCAAAATATCTCGTGATCACACCCCTACAAAAATAACTCCCGTCCCCTTTTATAGTTTGTTCTACTGATCTTTCTAGAGAGACCTAACACAATGATTTCCTTTCCCGAGTTCCCCAGATAATTCTACATAATTCTAAGGAAACAGACTATTAATTTTATTTAGTTGTAAACAAGGTTAAGAGAGACATTTTTAGCTAGCCTTACCATAAATGCGGTCCTGAGCTTGGTGTCAGCTAGAGTTCATTCACCGGGAAAGATGACGTAAAAAAGTCGCCTATATAACATCAAAACTCATTTTTTTAAAAGTATCTATATAAGGATATTTACATTTCTAACATCAATAAGTTTTGAGAATATTTATTTGCAATATATTATAAGCATATCCTACCACTTTTTGCGCACCCAACTACAATTTTATTTACTCTAAACATGATCTTAAATTTTAAAAAAGGAGTTCATTGACGGCTGATATCTACGCTAGAGAAATGCTTTAGATGTCTTGTGACTTATGTTTTTAAATTGTTAAATGTTGGGCCTACATTACACCTATTCGTGCCCTTGAACTATAATTTTTTTTGCTCTTAAAATTGTGAAAACATAATCTTAAATTAACACACAAAAAAAAAAATTATTTAAAAGGCAAACAATTATATTTATTCATTTTTACTATTAAAAATGCATTATCAGTTTTGTAACACGCGGTTATAAAAGAAACTGAAATATTAGATTTTAAAATTTGCTCTTTTAATATTAATACCATTTTTATTTATTTGAGTACAATCGAACATTTTTATTTGAAATTGTTTGAAGACATTTAGATCAAATTAATTTAAATTTAATTTCGCAATATTTACAGCGCACTAGGAACCCCCCCCCCCCCCCCGCCCGATTTTGAGGTTTGCCAGATAAATGAAAATGTGATAAAGATTTAATAAAAAAATTTCTTATATCATAATTTATTGATTTAAAAAAATCTAAAATTTCAAATTATTGTTATTTTAAGCTGATAATTTTTGTGTGTGCATTTAAATGTATTCCATTTCCGTAAAATAATAGAAAAATCGCTATAATTGTTTTTAAGAATCCGAATGTATATAAATTAAAACATGACTATTCTATCTCATTTAAATTTATATTATATATATATATTAATGAATAAATATCCACAGAAATGGATAACTAGAAAATAATTTACTTTTTAGTAAATGTTAAACAAAAGTTGAATATAACCACCTCTACACTTTATGAGTATACCAGTCTTTAGAGGTCGCTAATTCCAAGGGATTCGTTTCAAAATAAAAAAAAAAAACAACAAACAACAATTAGGTTAGGAATTTCTATACAAGTATCTGTGTTGCGCATGCACTTAAATTCTTGCCCAGGTCCCACAGTTGCAGCTGACCCGAGTTAATCCCCCAGGGATGTCTTCCAATGTCCATAAAGAACTTCCAGCACACGGAACGCCGAGATTTGTCACAAAGCTCACTTAAGACATGGTGTCGTATCCAACCGATGGACATCGCCCTGCCCAACCAGGTGTCAAAAATGATAAACATTTCTCGTCGCACTTTTCCGCCAGTTGGATATCTAAACATTATTTCTCCATTAAATTATATTGGTTTGAGCTTGAAAAAAATTCAACAATAATTTTAAAAAAAAAAAAAGTTTCCAAGTATTACTCTAAGTATCTGTATGATTGTATTATGTAAAAGTATCAGTCATATCGATAATAAAAGTAACAAGTGTTACAAAAGAAATATACTTTCATACAGAAGAAATACATTTATTCAGCTTATTTTATTTCAATAATTTATACCGGGTATGTCATTTTAGGTTGCTATTGTATATAAAGCTACTTGAAGATCACGCTAGTCTACTTTTTCTAACCAGATAAACATGTTTTTCAATGAAGTTTTCCATTAATGCTGCAGAAAATGCCAATCCTTCCAAACTTTGGTCACAAAAAAAACGCCAGCACAATTGATGTGAATCGTTTTGTTTTGAGTTCGTAGTCTGCATATAGCTTGGTACTTTTACCACACCTTATCAAGTTCAAATTACCCTCCACCCCATTTATTGCTAAATGTGGCCTACAACTACAATCAGATAATGACTATTGTTGAATAACCAGGGTTTAATGTGAAAAGGATAATATATACACGTTTTTTTAAATTCATTTGTTTCTTGTGCTTTGTATGCTGAAGAAGGGTGCTATCCAAATAGCTGGTGGTCTGGAGCTCAATCCCAACCGAAGCCAACATCCCAAACACGCCGGGTGGAATGGGAATCGTTAGCCTTGGAGGGCGTCATCTAAGAGAAGGCAAACTCTGTAATTCATACCACCTGGGTTGCGTAAGCGACCGCGTCTCGAAGAAATTCGGAGGCGCCCACATGGGGTTTTGCCTATTCGCGGCGTGGCAGACTAGTAGGGGGGACTTGTCCACCCGAAGCTAAAAAACCCCGGCCAAACGCATGACTCCCAACGCAACGGGAGCTGCCACTAACATGATTACTAGTTGCTGTTAATGGATATGAAACTTGGATTTTAGCTACGCGGCCGTGAGAAAGCCGCTCCTAGGCAACCGTTTCGTCCCGCCACTACAAACGTCCCAACCGAAAGACTCCCTGGGCGGTGGGGGTTTGGCAACGCAACACCAAACCACCGGAGTGGAAGCAAAAGCCGTCCAGACCCACAGAGAGTTAACTGCGGACGCTTTAAACGCAGCGTCCTCGGTCGACCGGGCCTCCCCTAGGTCAAGGGGGAGGTTCCCGGCGCCTTCCCGCACGGGCTGGAGTCGGGTTAAGTCCTTCAGTGCTCTGGTTTGTGTGGGGGAGCGCCGGGGGGGGGGGGGGGGCATTAAGAGCTCGCGCTCGACGGCCCACCGACTCCATCTCTTATGCGACATTTTCAATTCATACCACGAGCCAAAATGGGCATCTAGACGATGCGTCCTATTTGTCCCGTCTTTTCATTCCCAGCCATAACATTGTTGCGCATGATTGTACTGTACAAAAATTTAACATGGTTGATGTTTATAACTCAATAGTTATTTATATATTGTTTGACATTTATATTGACTTTTTCTATATTTGTACGAACTGGACTTTCTCAATAAATCAAAGATATTAACAATTTATTTGGTCGTTTCAACAAAATATTACTTTTTTGTTATAATTAATATTTAGCACATTAAATTTTTTTTTGGTCATTTCTTTAAAATATCAGGAAAAATCATACTACTTATTAAATTTGCTATGTTTTTGTGTGTGTGGCCACAGTGACACGGGTATACGTTCTTATCTCTCACTTGATTGGCGTTTGCATAGGCAACTTTCTTCACACACACACACACACACAGTTGGTCAAATAGAAAAACCAAACAAAAGAATTCTTGATGGTAATTTGTTATTATTGATTATATAGAATAAATGATTTTGGCTCCTACAAGCCATTACAATCTGCACTATGGCATTGACTTTTGGTGGTGAAAATATTTATTTTGTTTGGTTAAAAACATTTTTTTTGGTTTTGTTTTTTAACTTTATTAATAAAGGCAAAAAGGGAGGAGGAAAAAAAATCAACCATTTGTACAATTGGTGAGATCTGTATTTACAATGTCATTAGAAGATGGATGTAGGTCAACACTAGGTGGTTAGAAGAAAGTATGGTCATTTGGGCAGAGGAGAAACAAATCAACATGAGCATAATCATAACTAGAGTTATCAAAGTTTTCTACACAATAAATCATGACAACTATGAAAAGATAGTAAAATGTTTGGCATAATTTTTGCATTTTTAAGGTTAAAGCATTAAATGGGAACAACAAAAATGAGATGCACAAAAAGGATGTCACCAAGACATGAGAACTTCTAAAAGGTTAGTCAGAACAATGTTTAGTTGTGAGAAAATAAAACAAATGTTAAAAAAATAATAAAAATTCAGACATTTTCCCAATGTCGTCTTGTTATAATGGTTCATATAATGATTGATAACTGGATGATTTTAGAACTTGTACAAATAAGGTGAACAACTAAACCAAAAAATACAATTTTAAAATTACACCATTTTATTTCTTACATTGTGATGTAAGTTTTTAATTTTTAAAAACCTTAACATTAAAATGGTAGTAAAAAAAAAATTAATTATGAATCGTACCCAAGTCTGTGTGCCTTAAAAAAATCAAATTGCATAACTAAACCTTCCAAGTAAGTATTTATTTATTTCAAGTTGTAAATAAGTCATTACAAGTATTTGATCCATTATTTTTTGTTGTAAAAAAGCAAAAATAGCAAAAGAAAAAACAAGGAAGACAGAATGTTCAATTTTTCTGCCATATTTCACTTGTCTTACAATTATCTCCCATCACATGTATTAATGCTGAAACATTCTTAACATTCCCAAATAACTTTTATACAGAAACAGCTTTTTGCTGGCACTTATAGTCAAACAAACCATCAACACTATTTCTGTTATTCCATACCCATACAAACAAAACCTCACTTGACCCCCCAAGGTTATTTCAGCTACGTGGTAGGACAGAAGATACAAGAAAGGGTTGCAGATAAGGAATAGTATTGCAAACAATGTCTTAAAGATGCTACCCCAGATCATCTATAACTAGATTTGACTGAATCAAAACTAGCACAGGTGGAGGTCTCAGACAGAGAACAATTTATATACATAATTAGAAGTTGCAAACTTGTTAAAAATAAAATAACTTAGAAAGTCTTTGTCCAAAATAGACCCTGCAGTTAGACCAGTGACTTAAATGTGTACAGAATAGAAAAGCAAAGAAAAAGTTCACAGGTAGACCTTTTTAGATACACATTCAGTTTACTGGCATATATCCATGACAAGTTCACACATGGATGTAAAAAAAAAATTCAATTTTGTTGTTCTTTCGTGCAGACTGTGATAAGAAATTTAAAGAGTTGACACAGCATTAAGATTCATTTTGTAAGTTGTATTCAGCTATAACACAGGTATAACATAACAAATCATAACTATAGTTAATTAAATTAATCAATATTTCAACCACCTGCATGATTAAATCACTTAGTTTTGGAGCAGAAAAAAAAGGGAGATACAACCAAGTCTATGAAGAATCAAAAGTAGATAAAACAAGACTAGAAAATTAGCACAGCCAGCACATTTAACAAAGAAGTTTCATTTAAACAAGATTCTCATGCACGCTGACATATTGGTTGTTTGTAAAGCTAATATAAAGCAGTATCACAACATAGTATGTAGTTCTGCATGCAGTCACCCCTCACCCTGTAGATTTCTTAGATTACATTATTGTTGGACCTATAGAGAAGAGTAGTAGTTGATATGTAACCTTGTCATTGGAAAATCTCTGTATATATATATATATGTGTATAAAATGAATTGGTGCACAACAGACATTAGTAAACAGCACATAATGGAGGTCGACTATTGTATGGACAAGACATTTCAATGTTGTTTTAAGCATTAGTCATAGAGGAACTTAGGCAAACACTGTCAACGCTTTCTGAAACCAGCATTACACAAATTGGCCTCTTAAGGAAGCTTATGGTGGCATACGATTCTTCACTGAATGAGGGAAGTGACATTATTACATGAAGCTCATCCATCACAGCTCTGAATATAATAATTTGTTATTAATTGTGGGAAGCTTAAAATGTACAAAGTTATCAGATATGATCACACAAACATTACAATAATAATAAATCAGGAGTTTTTTTTGACATAAAATGTCTCGTACATGGGCAACACAAAAAAAAAAAAAAAAAGAAGAAAAAGATCTCAATTGTATCACATCTGGAACAAAACATTGATAGCGCTTCGTCTCACATAAATATATGTTCAGTCTGGTTTACAGAAAACTGAAAATGGTTACCATTTTATTTATAAAAAATATATAAAAATAAAATAAGCAAAAGTCTTTGATAGAGTCATAAAATGCATTAAAGGTAAGTATAATTAAACAAAAAGGCTAAAATATACACGGCGCAATTATATAAGCTTCTAACAGCTCATTTCAGTGAAAAAATGTAACATCTTTGTTGATCCTTTCATTAGACATTGAATCCCACCATTTGCAGACTATATATATATATATATATATATATATATATATATATATATATATATATATATATATATATATAAATATATATAAATAAGATAAATTCTACAACTCTTAATGCAGCAAGAGAGGGATAAGAAAAATTTGCTTACGTTTATGTTTCCATTTGGTTAAATGATTCCCAAACACTATTAAAATATCATTTATTTCAACAACAAAATTTTTTTTATTTTAAATGGTGGCCTATTAGGTTTTCAAATCCTACATCAGTGAATTATATATAGGGTGGCTCTAGGATATGTCCAGTTTATTTTTTCTAATACAATTAGTGCTAACAATGATACTTAAATGAGAAACAATTATTTAGTAAGAGCTAGCAAGAAAAATACTGTTGTGACTAAACATTTCTGTGAAAATAGATAATCATAATATAATAGATCAATCATATAAGGCACACTAATGGATTGATGGTTTGTTGGAACAAAAGACAAAACAATCAATAATAGCACTGGCAGCACATTATACCAATTCTGTATGTTTTTATTCCTAAGCATTTTCAGATCCTTGCTTAAAAACTAGGTGTGCAAAGATTATTGTTGATATATATATGATATATATATATTAAAATATATATTCAAAAATATCATTATTACAGGAAACTCAAATGCTCAATTCAAGTAACTAAGCATAATTTATTTAACATAACTAATACTGACAAAAAGTACCAATTTAAACTTCAGATGACTTGCATTGAGTAAAGTAAATAGGTTGTGCAAAAGATGTAATGACATAATTTCCAAGTCTTATAAACTATAACTAAAAGCTATTTAAACTGAGTACCTTTCCTTCACATGTAGCAAAATACAAAAGCAAGCGTGCTACACAAAATTTATATTATATAAAAAAACAGCCTAATTAAAAAAATAAATCTACAAAAAAATTTGAGCAACCAATAAGACATGTTAATTAAATTTCTTTTGAAGGTGCCTTCTACATTTAAAAAACATGGCAAAACAACAAATGTAAGTAGATCATTATATCATATGAGCTGAACCATGACACAACAGAAGGTGCATTTTAACAAATAAATCCTCCAAATATAGTCAGTTTTGTAAGCCATTATTATTATCATCATTATGCTAAATTCAATTTGCAGCATTAAAATAACTGCAAGCTTCTAATCCAGCCAAAAAGTGGTGAAATTATCATGAAATATATACACAGACACAAACAGTACTTACAATACCATGACATGTGTCTAAGCCATGGTTAAGGTTTAAGGTAGATTCAACCTAAAATACCAGCCATATCTTTATGATTATAGAACAAAAATAAAAAAATTTCACACATTAAATTTCTAACAATTTCAAAGCTTTCTTTTATACATTTCTAGAGCATGAGAACAAACTCAGATCTTCTCCACTCAAGGTTTCAAATTTTCAGGGTTAATTTGAATATTTCATGTTCACAGCAACAAAAAAGGAAAAGCCTGACTGTAGAATTGTAACAGCAATGTGCTGCTTGTTTGAAGCTGTATATTTATTAACTCCTACATTAAGGATAAACTGGTAATAGAAAAAATGGTAATGCCAAAGTCTTGATCATGTTTAAATAAATTTATGGTAAGGTGGATAAGTTTAATGCTAATGAGATATGTGTTGGTTTAGTTTGCAAAAAAATGACATTCAACTTGATGAAGTCTAATAGAAATATAGAAAATGAATATAGTAAAGAAATATTCTAACAATCATAAACTGAAACACAATTTTAAAATGCTATACATCTTTAGATCTATTTTGGGTGTATTAGAAAATGTTTAGGTAAATATATCATGGCACATTTATTATAACTTATCTTTACAAGAATCTTGCTAACTTTAATTATTTGTTTTAGATGATATGTGCTTTTAAGAAGCTTTCTACTTGTAATATGAAAGTGAAGGATACACTTGCTTATTTAAGCTAATTATATTGTGTTAAGCATTGCTTAGCTGATCCAAGGGGCTATACCTACACATTTGAAAGAAATGGAAGCAATTGTCATTGTTATAATTCTGTTGAGCTTTTAGGACGTGGCTTTCCTCGTCGTTGAGCTAATCTGGAAGCACCAACAGGTTCAAGAGTAGCTTGCTTTAGATTCTGTGAATTTAGGGCTTTAAAAGTAGCTGCAACTGATCCCTACAGGTAGACAATATAACAGTTTTGAAAAGTGAATGTTTAAAAAAAAATTAATTAATTAAAATGAAATGCATGGAACATTTTTAAAGTGCAGAACATTTGTTGTGTGACAAAAGTGAAATAAAAATTGGTTAGGCTTAGTCATTCTACGAGAATTTATTAGTTATCTTGGGAGTGTTAATTGCCTTTTGTGAGTAAATGATGAAGACTTGATAGAGAGAGGTTGAATTTAAGTGTGATGTTTATGCTTTTAATAAAGATACACATTAATTAAACCAAGTTCAGTCATACCCTAGAAAAAATTCTTAAATAATTTAAATGTATAATTTAGTCAGTTAAGTTAAAAATTACAAGTCACTTTAAACGAGGGAACAACCGGAAATCACCTTGGCCATTCGCCCAGGCTGAATATTATTTAAAAAAAATTATATTCATCTCTGCAAATACTACAATTAGTACAGATGCGGATCCATTATTTATTTTAAAATTAATTATTTTAGAGATATTAAATAAATCTGCTTATTAAAATGGGTGGAATGGAGTTAATTTCCCCACAGAATCCCAGAAAGAAAGAAAAACACACCAGCTACTTACCACTAAAAAGAAAAACACACCAGCTACTTATTACCAACTTTATATTCACATGACATAACATCAGCTGCGCACACATTCTAACATGTGCACATTCTAACATGTTTACACCCTTCCCTAATGGATAAATCACACATTTTTACTTATTTTCGAGAATTTTTTTAATGATCTATAGCAATTTAAAAAATAAGTGGATCAGAAAATGAAGTTGATAGCAATTTATATGTGATTATAGATTAGATAATCGGTTAATTATACTAGCTGTAGTATTACCAATACATATTCCTGTATTTAAATTAATGAAGTAAAGTCAATATTATCCAACTTTAAAAAGTAATTCATAGTATCTGCACGTAATACCAGTAGCGTCCCTTTGAAGGGGTAATTAACATAGTCGGTATGACAAAAGTTCATTTTATATATTGGAATAAAAAGCAAGTAAAATTATTGTATTATATTAGATCAACATTTCGCATCACACATAGACATGGAATTATATGTGGAACGCGTTACATGTGATAATATTCGTTAAGAGTCATTGTCAATGTTTTAATAGTTTTTGTAAAAGAATATGGCAAATAGTAGATCCAGACCTGCCAACCTGACAAGAAAAAAAATCTGTAGGGGGGTGCCCGCAGGGGAGTAGGGGGGCGCCACCCACCCGGGCGTTTGTTTAATAACTACATACTAATGCACAAGCCTTTTTTGGTAAATAAAGAAATATAAAGTTACCTCCATTGTCTATGAAGAATCCACAGAACACCACAGAACATGAGAAAAACATTACTGGTAATGTTTATATACAGATATACACACAACAGAATATCCATTTTATTTAAATATGTACACAGCCTGCTAAGAGTTCAGTTTCCCAGCATCTCTTAGTGGCCTTTTTGCACTTGTTTAACAGCTCTTAGGACAACTGAAGGTAAGCATTGCAATTGATTTTAGTTAAAAGCAAGTTAGAAAGAGTATCAACTTTCATGCTTGCCCTTGTTTCATTGTAACTTTTCTTCACCATCTTCTAGCAAACTGCAAGTCTGGTACCATTTCTTTGACCTTGCCTTAAAAACGATCGGAGATGGCTGGAGAAATATTTACTTCAATTAGAAAGGTGGTCAATAAAATTTCCAATCTGATAATTGAATCGTGCGATTCCTTAGCAAAGAAATTAGACAGGGATGTCATAGATTCACTGTTTTTAGCTGCAGTTATCGCGGTTTGCTTCGATAAAAACAAGACAGTGTCTACACATCAGGCGATGGGACAAATAGTGTGGGAGATATTTATCTGACGGGCATGTCATGCTTTATTTAACATTGTCAATTTTTAACCATTTGTTCATTGTATATATATCTGACATACAATCTGCAGAAGCGATACTGAGCACGAAACTCTTGACCGCCACTCACGAAGAGCAATGTCCCCAGACTCAGTCCAATGAAATGGAAAACCGTACTGAGGCCAGGTCCTCCCGGCTGCTAATCAGCAGTCGCGTGGTAGCCTGGCTCACAGCTCCCCTACGTAAATTGGGGTCTGTTTGTGTAAATTGGGGTCTGTTTGTGCAAATTGGCCCGGATATATACCAGCAATGGTTCTAGTATTTCTTTTATAGAATAAACATATTTCTTTTTCATGTAAATATCCAGACTATCTTAAATTTGATGAAATGACGTACTGTAAACTCTGATTGACTATTAGCGGTCACGTGACAAGGCTGATGGACAGACAAATATCTCGCGCAACTTTGTAACGGCGGTCATGTGACGTGGTCGAATATAGAGAACTTATTCACTTATTCGTCAGGTCTCAGACACTTGGTAAAAGCAAAAGCAACACTTTCTGTCATGCCTGATTTTTTTGTTTGTGCCTGATTTTTTTTGGGTCGCTTTTGGATTTTTATGAGGTATTAAAATTATGTTGGGAAAATAGGAATTTTAAGGGGTTTGTCGGAAGGTCGGAATGAGGGTAAAAAAATCTGTATAATTCCGACAAAATCTGAAGGGTTGGCAAGTCTGTAGATCTAAAAAAAACTCTGTCCCTGGTAAAAATGTCTACCTAGTAGTTTCTTACGTTAAAGTCTTCCTTTTCTTTTTTCCTATTGGGGTTAGTGTAATAGTACTTACTTTAACCAGCTGTGCATCCTGAAGAGTGAGTCTTAAGTGAGGCAAGGAGTCCCTTTGAGATATCCACTGATGGTTGAGCACTTGAGCAGCAGTCAGCCGACTATGAGGGTCTATGTGCAGCATTCTTTTTACAAGTTCCTGAGGGGTGTAAGCATATCATAGTCTCTAATTGATCACATTAGATGATCATAAATAAACAATGCTTAATTTAGTATATATGTTTTAATTATCTCATAATGATTTATTTTATTGTACAATTGAAAAAAAAATCTCTTGTTAAAAAAAAAAAAAACATCAAGATATACACAAACTAAATCTAGATGATAAAATACAGTAATTGTTACCTTAGCTTGTGGAGACACAGAATCCCAGTTTCCACCAACTAGCGAAAATTTTCCTTCTCCTATTCTAGCTAGAATGTCATTGGGTGTATCATTTGGGCCATTTGCAAATGGTGTATGCCTGGGAATTTGTACAAAATATAATTGATGGATTGATAAAATATAATTCATTCACCAATAATCTTAAATGCAATTTAATAAATAAAGATTTTCTGTAGTCATTTCACAACATATTTGCAACAGAATGAAGTAGTTGATATGGAGTTTATAGTGTAATGGCTTGAGGGAGGAAAAACATTGATTAAATATTTAAATCCATAATTACCCTGCAAGCATTGTATACAAAAGAACACCAAGACTCCAAACATCACATGATGCATCATAGCCCTGTCGTTTCAAAACCTATAAAATAATAATTGGTGAAATTTATCCCTTGTTATATACAGATGACATTTTGATTTTAGGTCAGTGTCAATATTAATGTTCGTGAAAAGTGAAAATCAGAACAATTTTTAGGCATGATTATTAAAAAAAAAAGTTCAAGTTAATTCTACTTACCTCAGGAGCAACAAAGTTAGCAGTGTAACATGGTGTCATTAGTAATCCATTTTCTGCTCTCAGTTGCTTTGCAAATCCAAAGTCACAAATGCACAAGCTATCAGGTGAGCCACTGTCATCAGCATATAAGATGTTGGATGGCTTGAGGTCTCTATGAACAACCTTATATAAGAATAAAATTGACAAAGTCCTATTTTATTTTCTTGTTAAATGTCATATTCTTCAATAAATATTTTTGTGTATGTTTAAAACCAAATCATATGCAAAGTACTATGATAGAATATAGAAAATTTTTATTTAACTTACCCCATTTGAGTGTAAGTAGTCTACAGTCTTTGCTATAACCTGCAGAACAGCACTTGCTTCTCTTTCAGAAAAGAACTTTTGCCGCAATATTTTGTCTAATAGCTCTCCACCCCGCATCAGTTCAGTAACAAGATAAACTTTGTTGCCATTATCATAAACCTATATAAAAAAAAAAAGAAAAATATTATACAATTTCTTTTTCAAAACTGGTGAGAAACTTAAAAACAAAACAACCCTCTAAAAATAATATCCGAAGCAAAGCTAAAATAATGAACTTATTTTTGTTGTTTTTTAGATGGATTTTTTACTCACTTGTAGCAATTCTACACAAAGATTAAAGTTTAACTCTTTATCTAATAAAATATGCAACTGTTATGTTAATTGTATTATGAGAATGTTTTGTCAGTGAATTTATGTTTTACTCATGTTATTCAAGCACTCGGCGCGCCTAATCAACAGAGAAGCATAATTTTACCACCTTTTGCAAGTAGGGATCTTGGGCTTTCATTTGATATATATAGAAAGTATAACTTCCTTGCTTATTTCATTTTGAAAAAAAGCCTGTTAAAAACTTTTGTGTAAGAAAAATGGGTGAAAACACAGAGATAGTACTTTCTCTTAACCATTGGAAAGTTCAGGTTTTTTACTATTTAATATCATAAGATCAAATGAGTGGGCACGATGGGCGCGAAGTTTACAAAAACACCCCCATTTCCAAATGTAAAGCGCTAGCACTAGCCACCTGACAAGCATTTGGCAACTAGTATCAGCGTCACGGCGGGAGCTTTTTAGCCATGTTGGAGCCTTTAATCAACAAGTAAGTACAAGAATCAATGGATGAATTCAAACTGATTACCTCCAGGCTATGATGTAGTATAAGGTACTTTTGTCACTAATGAAAAAACTTTATGCTTAGACATCCCAAATTATACTTACATCTCGCAGTGTTATCACATTAGGGTGGTGCCCAAATCTTAACAAAATTTCAATTTCTTCAGAAGGATCTCTTTTATCCTTGTCCATTATCTATAAAGCAGAAAATAGTAGTGATAAACTATAAGTTTGATTTGGATGACACTAAGTTTTCTTTAAATACTAAGGCGTGCAAAAGTTAATCATATACTTAATGTAATATGTTGTCAATAAATAATCATTAACATGTTACCTTAACTGCATAGCTATTTCCTGAGGCTTTATGAACACAGCGTTTACATACAGAATAAGATCCTATACCAATATCCTGCAAAACAAGTGAAAGGAAATGATTTATGTTCATGTTATTTTATGGAGTCTTAACTTTAGCAGTTGACTTTAAGCACATATCCTTAAATATTTTTAATAGTATATTAACTGAATATTACATACCTCTTTCAGCTCATAATCATCACTAAAAGAACTTATTTTTACTCCAGGAAGCTGCAGTGGAATAAAATTAAGAATTTGAATAGAATTATAGTTTAAATTCCTTCATATTTTTGTAATTTGTGTTAACAATAACACTAACAAAGTCAATAAATGTAACTGTACCTTGGAAAGGCTATTGTTATTTGTGACAGCATGTTCTGGAGGAGGCAGAAGATTTTCTGACTCCAGTAATGCTGGTGCAATAAAACTGAAGCCTCTAAAAAGTTCATGGGCTGTAGCACTAGGTGGTATTCCAGGAGAATCTATGAAATAAAATCAAACGTAAACAATTTTAGAAACAGTTTTTAAAAGTGTGTATTTAAACAACTTTTAAAGTATGAAAAGGAACATTGATTTCATATCAGCTTTCTTGCTTCTACTGCCAGTAATGAAGCAAATTTAAACAAAAATTAATAATAAGAAGGAAGAAAGGAGGATGAAAGAATACACATAAAAACGTGAAATAATACCCAGAGTATATGGTACTCACTTGGTTTTCAAAAGGTCTCCTTCCATGTAATGTAGAATTAAAATGATGTAAAATTAATTTATCTCAATTTTGAAAAATAAAATAAAATTTTATTTCATTACCTTTAGGAGTTTTAGATGTGAACTCTTTGTCAAAGTAAAATACATCATCAGTCTGAACTACAGCAGGTTTAAAGGGTGGCTGGAGCTCTCGTTTAAAAAGTTTAAGCCAATTGATGGTACTGAAAAAGGGATGCTTTTTCATCTCTTCAATGCCGTTTGGACCAGAACCTGGAAATAATATAAAGCATAATGTACATTTTTTTATCAAGACACTTAAAAAAACCTATACCATTAAAACTAATTGTTAAAAAAATACAATAATAAAATTTTTAAAATATTTTCAGAAGATCAAATGAATTCATTGAAGCAACGTTAAAATTGTGTCATGTCTTTCTTGCTCAAATTTGCACTTACCCAACCTATTTGCTGGATTTCTTTTAAATAATGCACGCAACAAACTCTGTGCTTCTGGACTGAGGAAAGGTGGCATGCCCAATTTGGCCCTAAAAGAATATTTTATAGGATTGGATGTAAACAATAAAATTGAAGTGAAATTTTTCTTTTTCTTACAGAGTCCTGTATATTTAAACTGGAAGAAATTAAGATAGATTAAACAAATATTTTTTTTAACTCAACCAATTAATTTTGGAACACTAATATTTATAGGGGACATTATTTCTTTTTATAGGACGCAGTTTTTATTTTTTTTGTAATAAAATTATTTATTTTTTATAGTTAACCCATTCCCCGACGGTTGCGACTAAATGTGTCCTTTCGGGGTTTCGACGGATGCACCCAAATGCATGCCACGCAAAGCAACACACATCTCTCATGTTTAGTTGTAAATAGCAATGAAATCTTGCATCCTTGAGAATTCCGACAATGGTGTGATTCTGAGTGATTTTAACTTAAAAACTGGAAGTTTTTAATCTTGCTTCACTTTTAAACTACGTGTGCTTTAGTACGGTGCGTCTATAGCTAACATGTGTTCATCAGAGGTGTCAAAAATCAATTTTTTGGCCATTGTTCATTAATTTTTCACTGCTAATGTTATATTTTTTATTTAAACCTTTTTCATTTTTTGATGCATGAGTCCTTAATTCATTAACATTTATTAATATTTAGCAGTTTAAAAAAATATTTTTAAAATGTAATCAATTTCAAAACTGAGTTACTTCCCTTTTCTCAGGAATATAAATTAAGTACAGAAGTAGCACTGCCGATGGGAATGAGTTAAAGAAATATTTTTAAAATGTAAATCAATTACTTCCCTTTATTAGGAAAATTAATTAAGTACGGACGTTGCTATGCCCTATAGAATGAGTTAACCTACTTGAGAATCTGAGTCATAGTTTCTTTTCTGTTAGCTCCTTGGAAAGGTAGAGCACCAGTCAACATTTCAAACTGAAAAAGAAACAAAATATAATATAAAAAATGATATTGCATTTTTAATCTCCATTTAATCTTTGTAACCATTTTTAATACCCCATTCCACCGGGTATCACCAAAGTAAGTTTATCCACCATGCTTACTATGTGGTACAATAAACAACAAAACTATCACTATTAAAACAAAAGACTAAATCTGCAAAACCAGCAGCAATTTTTAACTTCTGGCCTGGAAATTTTAGGTGCCTTGTGTGAATACATTATTAAAAATTCAAATGAATTGGTCAAAGTTTTCATTACTATTATTAAAGTGATTATTATAATTAGCCTTTGGTATAAAATGTTTACCATTAGAACACCATATGACCACCAATCTGCAGGAGTTCCATGACCTTTCCTGTTGACAACTTCAGGTGCCATGTATTCTACTGTACCACAAAAAGAATAGGTCTTGTTCTCCTCAAATATTGACTCTTTGCTAAGTCCAAAGTCAGTCAGTTTGATGTGCCCTTCAGTGTCAAGAAGAATGCTATAAAAAAATTAAAAAAGAATGATAACTTAGACTTGTTTAACAACTTTTTTTAAAACATGGACTTAAAATTAATTTTCACAAGAATTATTATAGGCTACACTTATGATTTTGGAGATAATCCCCTGGGAGGGTAAATAATAAAACTGGCGCTATTTACTGTCAATGGCTAAAAAAATATTTTTTTCACCAATGAATAAAAATTACATTGAAAAAATAAAAATTTGGAAGTACAATGAGTTATATAGTTCTGATGAAGAAAACAAAAAAAGTACTTCTCTGGTTTAAGATCTCTGTAGATAATGCCTATGCCATGAAGATGATCTAGTGCTAATGCCAACTCAGCTAGATAAAATTTAACATCTTCTTCTGTAAACATAACCTGATGGGAAAACAAATTAACAATACTACACAAAATATTTAGTTTCAATAACAGCCCAATAAAAATATAAGAATGAGCACAATTTAAATTACATTAAAAAAATGTGTACAATTTAAAACTACAAAAAAAAAAATTTGCACAATTGAACTATATACAAAAAAATAAAGGGCAAAGCCCAGGATACCTCCTTTGACAGTCTTGTAAACAAATCTCCACCACGAAGAAATTCTAAAATAAGATACAGTTTGCCCTCTGTCTGAAATGCTAATAAAAGATAAGCAAAAAATTTAAAGTTAGTATTTTTTTTTAGCTATTTCAAAGAATATACCTAGTAAGAAAGTTATATATTAAACTTAAAAAAAAAATGTTGTTAAAAATCAGAACCTACCGTAATGAAGTCTAACAATAAATGGGTGATTAACATCTGCAAGGATGTCTCTTTCCATTTTAGTTCTCTGTCGATCTCGTACTAATAAAAAAAAAACATGAATAATAAATAATTAACTAACCTATGATGTAAACTAATTTCCATAATTTATATTATAAAATCTGCATTCCTATTTTAAGAAATATTTAAATAGATCATAACAATTGTTAAAGCCTGATGTTTACCAAGAAACATTCATTTAAAAACGCAACCAAAAAACAAACTTTTGTACACATGCCTATTTATTTAAAAAAAAAAAAAAAGCAGATTCAGTTAATAATCTTTAAAAAGATACAAGTCACCTTTTAAAGTCGCTTTTTTCAACACCTTCATTGCATACAGCGTGCCAGCATCAGGTACTGAGATCTTTCTAACAAGGAAAACCTTTATTGGAAAAAGTGATATTTTTTAGCCTTAAATCCAAGACATGCATATTTATTAGGATGTTTTTAAATGGCAAATTACAACGTTTTTTTAATTATAAAACTGTCCTGTTATTGGGTGGATTTTCAGTGTATCATATTGTCTTGAGATTCAAATGACAAAACTTCAAAAATGATTGACACTGCTTATAACAATTTTTGTAATTCAAATTTAATTATGTATAAGATATTGAAATAATTTAACCTTTTATAATTCAGTTATCTTTAAGATATGGAATTTCTTATATTTCAAAATGTCTATTTTCTTATGAATACATAATAGATTTCAGCTTGAATCTGTAGTACCAATGACTATTATAAATTAGTCAAGCTATAATTTCAAACATAATGAAAAAAATCCACTGATTCTACACACTTGCTGTAACAGCTCAATATGAACAGAATAATTTATTTCAGAAAGTTTTTTTTTTCGTGATTTGGGATTGACGGGAAGTTGAGGAAATAAAATTATGTCATGCGCAGAAGTACAGCAAGGACGTATGAAGAAGTATGAATGAGAAAGCGCTTGCCACGATCTATTGTTTTATCAGGAGACCTATTATTATTGTGTATCTTATCAAGTGGAAAATAAAGTATAGTGATGTAACAATCTGGACATTCTGCCTAGTGTTTCAGAAACAAGTGTGATAACCGTGAAAGTGGTTAGTTAATGAGAATATAGCTACATATTAATACATCCAGCCTACAAGTAATATAACTTCAGCATTCCAAAAATAACGCTGTTGTTACACTTACTTTTCCAAAAGAACCCTGACCAAGGACCTTCAGTAATTCAAAGTGGCTTGGATCTGCCCTCTCACCTTCTTTAGTAACTGATGTGATTTCAAGTTCATTTTCAGATTCCTTTTAATGAAATAAACACCAATTGTTATAAACAACCGTAATTTTCTAATATGTTTGTATTGTAGAATAAAATAAAGATAAAATGGCTTATAATGTAAATAGACAATAACAAAAATAAATTAACAAAATATAAATTAAAATGTTTCATAGCTGCATGATATTTATCCAGGTAAATGTTAATTTAAAAATAAATTATTCATAAACTCTTACAAGGTCATCAACCAGCATATCTTCTGTGCTCCCAGCCTGAAAGAAAATACAGAATAAAACATGAAAATACATGAAGACAAAGGTATTTTAAAATACAGAAAAATGCATAACATATACATTGAACATCAATGACCCCCACATGTCAAATCATGTGATTTAAGCCGAACTGGGTTTCACATAAGTAAAAAAAATGTTGTTGTTTAAAATCAGAATACTGAAATCACTGTTATCAAGTAGGTCTTTGTTTCCGACGTCTGGTCGAGGTGCACTTCAAACTTTATTTCGTGTCTAGTCTCATAAATTGACTCTAAATCGGATTTTCAATGACAATGCATACTACACTTATTTTTATGTTTGTTTATATTTTATGTATCATGGCTTATGTTTTCATCGGATTATGTGCTGTTAAAGACATAATAAAAAATTTAAAAAAAAAAAAAAAAAAAGCTTACACACTACACATCCATCCAAGCGAGAGTAAATATCTTAACAGGATATTCTGAAAACATTTAAATTAATATTAATTGAGGACTGCCCATCAGATCAATTGCTTTTGTACAATTAATAATAAATGTGTTACCTTAGCAAAACAATATAAAGTAATAATACTAATAAAAGTGATTAGTCAATGCTACTGGACATGACATGCTGACTATGATAAAAGTTTACAAGAAATTGATTTATCTTAGATTACCATCATATTCTTTTATAATTTAAGAGATGAAGTAATTATATTTTATAGACTATTTCAATTCTAGACATATAGTGAATTACAGGGAAAGGATACATTTTTAGCAATTGAAAACAAGCCAATGACAGCTGCTTAGTTAGATTGGAGCTACAAGTCTAATCTAGAAAGCGGATAGTTAATCTCCTATGAGTTATTAGTAGTAGAATAGGGGGCTATTGGTAGTCAAGTACCAATAGCTTCTAGAGAGCTATTGGTACTCTACTATTAGTAGTAGTAGTTTACTATCAAAAACTAATAATAATACTAATTAGTGATAGATTGATGTAGTGCAGTGTTGACAAAGTATTGTTGGGACTTTTTAAAAAAAATACATCACTAAAAATACTGAAATCACTGTTATCAAGTAGGTCTTTGTTTCCGACGTCTGGTCGAGGTGCACTTCAAACTTTATTTCGTGTCTAGTCTCATAAATTGACTCTAAATCGGATTTTCAATGACAATGCATACTACACTTATTTTTATCTGTTTGTTTATATTTTATGTATCATGGCTTATGTTTTCATCGGATTATGTGCTGTTAAAGACATAAATTCTGCATTGCATTTCATTAAAAAATAATTAGTATAAGTAAGTAAGTTAGTAAATAGCGTTTTCTAGACGTTTAATTACTTTGTGTTACAGATTAGCAATTTACACAAATAAATTTTTTAATTGCCATAAAAATAGCAATGCCTTTATTAGTTAACGAATGCTCAATTGTGTAAATAATACTCAGTAGGCCTATCTCCCACCAGAAAATCAATAACATTGAGGGGTGTTTGTCACGTGACCATGTTCCTAAAAATGGAGTTGGCCAAAGCTTCTGTTGTCATCATCTTATCTTATAAATTATATCCCATTTCATTTAACTAACGTTCCATAACAAGATTTTTTAAAAAACTTTCATACTTTGTATATGGTATTTATGAGCCGGATTTATTTTCAAATGAGCATGTTTTACTTTGGCAAAGTAGAGGCTGGGTATAATTTTTTCAGACTGACCCCCCAGCCTTTTTTTTCCCAGTATAATTACATATGATCTATCTAGATCCTATTTTTAGAGGACAGAACTAGATATTGTATTTCCATGTCATTAAAATTAAACTATGTAGATTACATGGTAATGGTGTGAGTTTAAGTTTAGGCATATAAATTACTTTATAATTTTATAACTAGTCAACAACTGCAGTTTTTTTAGTTACCATTATACAATCACATATTCATACAGTCTAAGGTTTGTATTCCCATGTCATTAAACTTAAACTGTATATAGGTTACATGGGCACTGTGGCAAATAGTACGATGTCTAGAGGTCTGTCCCCTGCGTTATGGCCACAGAACAATTTGTAAGTGTCTTAGAACACCTTTCTTTCTAGCTCCTACAGAGCTGATGTATTGTAAGAATCAAATAACACAAAGCAGTGAAACAGTTCATATTTCATATTCATGTATTTAATAATCTTTAAAGGTATCAAAATGGCAATTTAAAGCTAAAATACTTTCAGGATTCATTACTGAGCCGAGGTGTTGTCACTAGCACGAACTAGTAAAAATTGAATGAGGCATTACTTCGCCCTCATCATTCAAAGCGGGTTTTTATAGTTGCGGTTTTGGTTTGATTGGCTGGACTACCAATAGCTCTGTAGACACTTCCTATTTTAAAGAAATGTTGAATAAATTTTCTCTGTTGGTTACTTTATGATCCTCTTTTAAAATAGACTATGACTAGGCGTACTACAACTAAATTTGCTATTTTACAGAATAGAAAGAATTTTAACCTTTTAAAAAAAATATTAATACATTTCAATAATTTATCAGGAAATGACTATGAGTAGACTACCACTGCCAACAAGTTATGTCTGGGTAATCACACAACAGTTTGTTAAAACTTGTAAGTTAATATTAGACTTAGTAGTTTCATTCTTATGATTTACCAAGCCAAATTGGTAGTGGAAGCCCTGTCCCCATATAAATTTATGCCATGCAATCCTACGCCTACATTTTTAAAAAATAAATTATATTATTTAAAGGAAAGAAAAGATTATGAAATGATACCAGTTTAAATTCTACCTAACTTTAAAGCAAGACAGAGATTCTACTTATCATACTTAATGCAGAACACAAAAGATTAGACATAATAATTTGATATGAATAACTATTTAATTTTTATTTCTATTTACTATTGGCATTGGCTCAGCGGAAGCGGCCACAAAAATGAATGAATGAATTAAATCGGTTGGTACTTTTTTTCTTTCCGAATGAGCTTGTACTTTAATAAATCATCCTCTAGCTTATTTCATATATAGAAAGCAAGTACCTCGGTTTCATGGGCTACTTCAATTCGACGCCATGGATCGGCATTCAGTGCCAGAGGCATTGTTACTGGTGAGTGCAGAGGAATTTTGACAATGTTTACTGTCACCGCCTCACGGGTACTAGATCTAGAAATGATCGACCAATATGGCCGCCAGACTGTAACCGATGGCCAGGACATCTATGCCATTTTCTAGCAACAATGACACAATTATCGTATGCTATTTTTAAAATGAAATAATTTGTCTAACCATGGAAAATTGAGCTATTTACAAAAAATCTATGAAAAATAATTTTAATAAAAGTTATGATCTATACATAGCAATATCTAATAAAGACAGTGGTGAGTTAAGGAGGAATGCTCTATTATAATAACTAAAGGTTATGCCTAATACTAATTATGACTAATTTCATATTATGTAATTAGTCAAATTTTGCATCAAGTACAGAGATCTTTAAGGCATTTGGGGTATATCCCCACTGCCCCAATTTCTTTCTTGCACCTTGTCCCTTATTTAATTGATTTTACTCATCGTTTTCTGTTAAGTTCCATTTTTTTAAAATAGTTTGATCGAAGTCTCCCCATATTATTCCCAATACTTTATTACTAGGGTACTTGATTATAAGGGTACTAGCTGGGACAACGCAACCACGCTGCGCGTGTAAAATACAATCCATTCTACTTTTGGAGCTCCAATTGAAACTGCCAGACACTGGAGTCCTTCAACACTGATTTGAAAACACGTCTATTTCGCAAACACCTGCTGGAATGATGTTGTCTACCATCTTTTCCAGCTAGCTATTATCTTCTAGATGTATATTGGCTTGTGTTGTTTATAGTTGCAAGGTGATGTAATACTTTGAATGGGTATGCTTGTATTGTATGTAGTTTTGTATTGTTGCGTTTTTTAGTGTTGCGTTTTGTATTTCAATAAGGTAAAATATAGATTGTTTTCATTTCTATTATTATTACTACAAGATCCCGTGTTAATCATCTAAATGTTTTTTTGTGTGTATTTGGTGCCTACGTGTTCAAGCGCACGACAGGGGGAGCAGCTAACAGGAGCGCAGCAAGCTGCGCAATGAGAGCGGGGTGGACAAGAAAGATCCACTCGGGATTTATTATTATAGATGAGTAAAATTCAATGATGGACTTTTATAACTTTATTGAAGCCAGTCAGTTGACTGAAACACAGCATATAAATAACTGAAAAGTAAAAACAATAAGACTTTGACCAGCAAACTATATCTTAAAATACCTTTGATATTTTGTCCATAGTCTCGTAGGCAAAGCTTGATACTAAAAATATTTTAAATCAGTATTTAAACTATTTTTCCACAAACGTGCAAGACTGAACTTCAATAGTTTAAATGCTGCTTTAATTGCATGAGACAAATTACATTGTAATAGGCTTAATCTAAAACGTATAATTACTTTGCAACCAGAATGACCATTTTCAATATCAATTGTTTAACTAATAGTTATAATATATTACATAGTTTTAGATTCATTAAAAAGGATATAAATATATTAATACAATAATTAAAAAAATTTTTGCGTTGGAAGATAAAAGCTAACATATGTAGATAAAAGCTAACAGAAAAGTGACTGCGAGCTTATGCTGAAAACTAGAAAACCATGCGTCAACAATGTGGAGAAGTCTTGCCTATTCCTTTCTCAGAATGGAAAAAAATAATTGCAAGAATCGGCTTCTTCAGCCATCTGCACACCCACACGCAATTTTAAAAGCAATAAAAATGAAAAGGAACATTTTAATATTCGGGTTAGCCATGTCAAGAATGTTGAATATGCCCAACATGACTTAACCACGAGCAAAAAAAAATAATTTAAAAAATGGAAGATAGAGAGTGATAGTAATATAATTTTTCACCCAAATTAATTTATGATGTAGTTTTTTTAAGTACAAAAAAGTAGGTTCTTACCAAGTACATACTGATATACAACTGATGATTTGGACCAAAATACTTTTCTCAAAATTATTATAATTTTAAAAGATATTCTGGCATGTCAGGTAAAGAAAAATCATGTCAATCTACCCTTGGGGGGGGGGGGGGGGGGGGGTTTGGGGGGGGGGGGACATAAATAATAGACTCAATGTTTGATGAAACATGTAAAAAAAAAAAAGATGGAATTCATGGCTAGTCTTAGCTTCAAAAACACGAATCCATTATAATTTTTTTTTTAGTTTTTGAAAATGTTGGAAATTCGCCTTCAACAATTATGCAAACAGTTATATGGTCGATAAGCAGAGGACAGTCTTTAATTTTTATAAGCAGTTGGCTCATATGTTAAATTTTTCGTAGGAAATATAGATCATTCTGTTTTAATTTTGATATTCAATAACTATAAGTAGGCATAAGTATGTATGCACATATTTTTGTTTATGAGAAATATTGCCCATTAATTTTGAATGAGGAACCAAATGTCCAACTGGCAGCAACTTTTAACAGCAGACGAGAAAAAACTTCCGGTTACGTAGAACGCAACATTCCTTGCATTGTTGCCGAGCCATTGAGAGCGTGAATCGTCTCGCGTAGGAGTTAAAGTGAATACTACGCTGTCATATTGATTTTTGACTTAGCTGATGGGAGTGCGCACCCGGAGTAAAAGACGCGTTAAAGATAAAAATTGAGTCCGGCATCATGGATTCATTCATAACCTGTATTTATTATCAGCCAGTTGTTACGCCCTCTCTCCACTTCTCAAGAGAGGGAGATGACTCCTATAATATTCGGTTACATCCAAGGTAGAGGATTCGTTCCCCTAATGAGCGAAAAGCAAACTAATAAGAAAAAAATCTGTTGTAAACAATTTACTACCGATACTCGGTGGCAACCATGTTTGGGGTGGGGTGGGGGATGCGGACACTTGAGTATTTTAAAGAAAAAAATATCTATTTTTAGAAATAGACTACACTGCTACTTCTACTAGAATCTGCGTCTCTCTACCCCCCACCCAAATTAATTTTATAATGTTGAAATCCGCTCGTTAAATTAAAAGCATTAAAATATTCAATAGAAAACTTAACACTTAACGGCATTACAATTTATTACATCCAATTTGCATAATTAGTTTTTTCGAGTAAAAACTGCGGGCCGATAAAAATAATTATTTTGTCAGTTCTACAAAGACGCAATACTCTCTTATTAATATTATATATATATATATATATATATATATATATATATATATATAATATATATACATATTGATTCTAGTGTGTCCTGCTTCCTCTTCAAAACCTCCCTTCCCCAAACTCCACATGATTTATATCAATAATACTGAGTAAAAAAGGCTGCCACGCACCGAGCGTCATGCGTGACGGTTGTATCTGTTAAATAAGGGTTTTAATTTTTACTTTAACTTTAAGGGAGTCAACTATTATATTAATCAATAAAGAGCCAATGGTATGGTGTAGGACTGTCTGTATGACTATTCTTTAAAGGCCGGGAGGTAGGATTTTGGACTGTCTGTAAGTCTACTGTTTAAAGGCTGACAGGTAGGGCGTAGGACCGCCTTTAAGCCTATTGTTTAAGGGCCGTCAGGTAGGGTGTAGGTCTGTCTGTAGGTCTATTTTTTTTAAAGCCGGCATAGAAAATGAGACGTTAACTCTCTTTTTGTAGCACTTGGACTTGGGGACACATTTCTCAAAATACCCGGAACCGGTGTAAAAAAAAAAAGGGAAACAACTCCACCCGGTTATTTTTCTTTCGAGAAGGGCCAGAGACTAGTTGAATTGATTACAAAGGCGAAAAAAAAATTAATAAAATTAATTTATTAATATTACGGTACAAAAAATATTCCCGTGTTAAACAGAGTTGAAAAATTGTGAGATATGAGTTGAAGTTTAGCATGGCTGTTTTGAATAAGGAAAGATTTTCCCTCTTTTATTCCCATTAGTGGATACATAAATGCTGAAGCAATCAGAGAAGTGGTAAAAAAAATATATGACGAAACGTGAGGGAATTCAACAAATTTCATAAAAAATGAAATGTAATGATGGTTTGCGACAGTGAACAGACTGGTTGTGTAATGATGGTTTGCAACAGTAAACAGACTGGTTGTGTAATGATAGTTTGCAACAGTAAACAGACTGGTTGTGTAATGATAGTTTGCAACAGTAAACAGACTGGTTGTGTAATGATAGTTTGCAACAGTAAACAGACTGGTTGTGTAATGATGGTTTGCAACAGTAAACAGACTGGTTGTGTAATGATGGTTTGCAACAGTAAACAGACTGGTTGTGTAATAATGGTTTGCCACAGTAAACAGACTGGTTGTGTAATGATGGTTTGCAACAGTAAACATACTCGTGTAATGATGGTTTGCAACAGTAAACAGACTGGTTGTGTAATGATGGTTTGCAACAGTAAACAGACTGGTTGTGTAATGATAGTTTGCAAAAGTAAACAGACTGGTTGTGTAATGATGGTTTGCAACAGTAAACAGACTGGTTGTGTAATGATGGTTTGCAACAGTAAACAGACTGGTTGTGTAATAATGGTTTGCCACAGTAAACAGACTGGTTGTGTAATAATGGTTTGACACAGTAAACAGACTGGTTGTGTAATGATAGTTTGCAACAGTAAACAGACTGGTTGTGTAATGATGGTTTGCAACAGTAAACAGACTGGTTGTGTAATGATGGTTTGCCACAGTAAACAGACTGGTTGTGTAATGATGGTTTGCAACAGTAAACAGACTGGTTGTGTAATGATAGTTTGCAACAGTAAACAGACTGGTTGTGTAATGATGGCTTGCAACAGTAAACAGACTGGTTGTGTAATAATGGTTTGCCACAGTAAACAGACTGGTTGTGTAATAATGGTTTGACACAGTAAACAGACTGGTTGTGTAATGATAGTTTGCAACAGTAAACAGACTGGTTGTGTAATGATGGTTTGCAACAGTAAACAGACTGGTTGTGTAATGATGGTTTGCCACAGTAAACAGACTGGTTGTGTAATGATGGTTTGCAACAGTAAACAGACTGGTTGTGTAATGATAGTTTGCAACAGTAAACAGACTGGTTGTGTAATGATGGCTTGCAACAGTAAACAGACTGGTTGTGTAATGATGGTTTGCAACCGTAAACAGACTGGTTGTGTAATGATAGTTTGCCACAGTAAACAGACTCGTTGTTATTGTAAAGATGGTTTACGACAATGAACAGACTGTTTGTTATTGTTATTAACGGGATTTATTAGCGTGATTGTTTGTGTATGGAAATACTTGATTCTGAGTTGGTTAGAGGTTTCGTGAGACCGACTGTGATTGGTCAGGTTATGGAGGGTCAATAAACAAGTGAGACGAATAAATGATGTGTTAACGCGGGGTGGCGAGTTAGTTATTGTATGCTGTTGAGAGTTCTGTAGTTAGTTATTGTATGCTGTTGAGAGTTCTGTAGTTAGTTATTATATGCTGTTGAGAGCTCTGTAGTTAGTTATTGTATGCTGTTGAGAGTTCTGAAGTTAGTTATTGTATGCTGTTGAGAGTTCTGTAGTTAGTTATTGTATGCTGTTGAGAGTTCTGAAGTTAGTTATTGTATGCTGTTGAGAGTTCTGTAGTTAGTTATTGTATGCTGTTGAGAGTTCTGTAGTTAGTTATTGTATGCTGTTGAGAGTTCTGAACTTAGTTATTGTATGCTGTTGAGAGTTCTGAAGTTAGTTATTGTATGCTGTTGAGAGTTCTGTAGTTAGTTATTGTATGCTGTTGAGAGTTCTGTAGTTAGTTATTGTATGCTGTTGAGAGTTCTGTAGTTAGTTATTGTATGCTGTTGAGAGTTCTGTAGTTAGTTATTGTATGCTGTTGAGAGTTCTGAAGTTAGTTATTGTATGCTGTTGAGAGTTCTGTAGTTAGTTATTGTATGCTGTTGAGAGTTCTGTAGTTAGTTATTGTATGCTGTTGAGAGTTCTGTAGTTAGTTATTGTATGCTGTTGAGAGTTCTGTAGTTAGTTAGTGTAGAATGCAGTGCTGTTGAGAGTTCTGTAGTTAGTTATTGTATGCTGTTGAGAGTTCTGTAGTTAGTTATTGTATGCTGTTGAGAGTTCTGTAGTTAGTTAGTGTAGAATGCAGTGCCGTTGAGAGTTCTGTAGTTAGTTATTGTAGAATGCAGTGCCGTTGAGAGTTCTGTAGTTAGTTATTGTAGAATGCAGTGCTGTTGAGAGTTCCGTAGTTAGTTATTGTAGAATGCAGTGCTGTTGAGAGTTCTGTAGTTAGTTATTGTAGAATGCAGTGCCGTTGAGAGTTCTGTAGTTAGTTATTGTAGAATGCAGTGCCGTTGAGAGTTCTGTAGTTAGTTATTGTAGAATGCAGTGCCGTTGAGAGTTCTGTAGTTAGTTATTGTAGAATGCAGTGCTGTTGAGAGTTCTGTAGTTAGTTATTGTAGAATGCAGTGCCGTTGAGAGTTCTGTAGTTAGTTATTGTAGAATGCAGTGCCGTTGAGAGTTCTGTAGTTAGTTATTGTAGAATGCAGTGCCGTTGAGAGTTCTGTAGTTAGTTATTGTAGAATGCAGTGCTGTTGAGAGTTCCGTAGTTAGTTATTGTAGAATGCAGTGCTGTTGAGAGTTCAAGTCCTAGTTTGTCAGTTGTACTGTGTCAAAGGGCGTTGGTGAATTTGCAGTTACTGTGTGCAAGCTGGCATGGCAGTCTCACTGTCGAAGCACAATCCTCAAAGTTGACAGAATAAGCTCTCCCCTCACGTCCAAAGAAAGCGCACGACAAGGAAAAGCAGAATCAACTTAAACCCTACTAGTTACTAGGACTCAAAACAATGTGTGTCCCGCACGTGCGGGAATGCTTTCCAGGCACACATTCATATAGAAATGTCAGGCCACCTGCGTACTCACTCAGTAATATAGCCAAACGAAGGACGAACAACATCACTGTGACGTTAAGGAGATCTTGTCAATGAAGATTCTAGCATTTCACCTGGTTGACGGAAGGACGAAAGCATACATTATAAAGTGTTTTTCCTCTACACAACATGGAGCCTAGTAGCAAACTGCTCGTTCAGTAAATGTACCTCTACTGCGGGAGTTGGTTAATTGTTAACATTAATATTAATATATATCAGAATGATATATGCTGACCGTAGCGCCAAAAAACCGAAAATATTTCGATACGTTCGGATTCTTAAAAACAATTATAGTTAGTATCTATTATATTAAGGAAATCAAATAATTTTAAATGCGCAAAAAATATATACACACTTTTATTTTAGTAAAAGTTTAAGTATTATTTTTATAAATTACAAATACATTTAAAGTAATAACTATGGAACTATTTTAAACATTTTATTTGAATGTAAAAGTTATGAATTAAAAAAATAATTAAACATCTATAATTTTTAGTGCGTTTTTAGTGCGTTGTTAATATTGCCAAATAAAATTAATATGATTTAAGTAAATACGCATGAATAGCGTGTATTGCCTATTTCAGCCATAGCTCTAAGTTTCTTTGATTTAATAACCGTGCGTGACAAAACTGATTATGTATGATCTTTTTAAAAAAAATAGAATCACTGAGAGCAGTAATCGGGAATTTTATTTCGTGAAATAAGTTGCATCATATTTCCTTCATTTTCCACTTTAAACACAGTTGTTTTTGTTTTTTTTGGGGGGGGTGGGGGGGTGTGGGGGCTTGGAGATGGGGGTGAAAATTTTATAGAATGTATTGTCATCGGCAAAAAGTCATTATGAAAAGTTTCAGCTCGATAGGTTAACGGGCAGTGGGTCAATTAGTCATCACTCAGCCAGAAACAAGAAAAAAGGCGAAGTTAATATAAAGGATTTAATTAAGAAACCCCTAAAAAGTTTTTCGTACAAATCCTTTATATTATTTGCATTTTAAAATTATTTTTATTTTCTACTAGCGAGTACCCTGCATGCGTTGCAATGCCACTCAAATAAAGAAAGTGTTTGTGTTTTAAATATGTTTTTTGAAGTACTTTTTATATACTGTACAATATTTTTTGTTTTTTTTCTGTCTAGTGCGTACTCGAATAAATTAAAAGGTTTTTCGACGCGTAAACAGGCCACACCCAGCTGTCCACGTGAGAAGTGAGCAGGCCACACCAAGCTGTCCATGTGAGAAGTGAGCAGGCCACACCCAGCTGTCCATGTAAGAAGTGAGCACGCCACACCCAGCTGTCAATGTGAGAAGTGAGCAGGCCACATGCAGCTGTCCATGTGAGAAGTGAGCAGGCCACACCCAGCTGTTCATGTGAGATGTAAGTATTTTCAAAATTTCTTCCACCAACTTGAGCGTTTGATCCACCAAAACAATAGCTCTGTTTGAAATTATATTTAGATAGCTCACATAACACAAAAAAAAACGAATTTAGAACCACCGACCCCAAACGGAATATTGTAAAATATTTGTATTAATTTAGAAACCTACTTATTATGTCACACACAAATTGAAATGTCGCTGTTTGTATTGATTCAATTCCACCCATCCATGCAATAGCTCTGTTTGAAATTATATTGTAAAATGGTTGTACTAATTTAGATATATTTGCGGGCTGGCGCACAACAACTATTCAACGTCTTATCGCAATCAGATGAATTGTATAGGAACGCGTAAGGAGATTATATTTACATAGCTCATATAAGAAAAAAAAATGAATTTAGGGCCCCCGGCCCCAAACTGAATATTGTAAAATTGTTGTAATAATTTAGAAAAATGCGCGGGTGTGAGGACAACAACTCACCAAAGGTTTATCGTAATCGGATGAATGGCATAGGAGCGCATACGGGACATACATACATACAGGCATTCACTTTTATACATGTAGATTAATCTTCTAATGCCCCACCATCTTTTAAACCATGGATTTATTTTAAACAACTATTTCATAAAAAACAAAATAAAATATTACGCACCAAAACGCGCTTGCGATACTTAAAAAAAAAAAAGAATGTCATTTAGCGCATTTATCGGGAATTTTATTTCGTGAAATCAATGTCATATATTTCCTTCATCTTCACCCAAGGAAGAAAATCAACCTGAACGGAATTCAGAGGTCACGCATGAAAGCTCGCTGCGTGAGAGTTTTTTTTCCACTCAGTACTATAAATTTAAAACATGTGGAGTTGGCGGAAGGACGTTTGTGAAGAGGAAGCGGGACTCACCAGAAGCTAAATATATGCAAGAGATAATGCTTCATGCTTGACAGTTGGCAAATGTTCAGTATCGCGAAAACAAAGAGCTGTTAAGAGAAAACGAATCCCAATTTTTTTTTAATCAGCAGTTCAAATATATCAAATTTTGTTATGCAGTGGTCGGCAAACCGCGGCTCGGCCAGTTGGCCAGAAATCAGTTTTGATTTCGAAAAAAAGGGTTCTTGAAAAGAAATTTGGCTGTCAAATTTAAAAAAAAATCGTTCTGCTGCTGATTTTTGGCTCTTTTGACTAATTTGACTATTAAGTTTTCCGACCATTGGTACAATCAATGGGTCTACAACTCAGAGAAGCTGGACAGATATAACGATATACAATCCCCTGAACATAGTAACGCCCCCACCCCACCCCCCTTTTAATTACCCTGCTATAGCAGATCTCCGTAAATGGCAGTGTCGTTTAATGTGCTGCAGCTTGGGTTTGTGCCATCAGGGGTGGGCCATTCATTTTTCCCCATTCCAGGGTCGAAAATGTCGCCCCTCAATCACAAATAATAATTCTTTGGCTGTAAGGATGTGTCCAACAGGCGTTCAATCGTAGACGTTAGCACTAATTGGTATTCATGATTCGTATATTTGAGTTAGACTGTTTGAATGCATGTTTTGTCACGTGACTTTTGTTGTTGGGAAGTCCACGCATGGCCGCCGCCATTGTTTGGTTGGTTATGTATTTCAAGCATTAAGAATATAAGTTGCGCCACAGGCGGACCACCCCCTCAGCACCCCCTTTCTGATGTCACTTGACGTGTGACTATAAGTCTTGAGACGGTCATAAGACCACCCCCCCATCTCCCCCTTCTGGTGTCAATGGACGTGTGACTTTAAGTCTTGAAACGGTCATGAGAAGACCCCCCTCAGCCCCCCTCCCCCTTCTGATGTCACTGGACGTGTGACTATAAGTCTTGAAACGGTCATGTAGCCCTGGACTAAACGGGGGTGAGGTGGGGGCGGCACCAAGATCAATGACTATAAGGTCTTCCCCTAGACCAGGTTTTTCTTATCTCATTGATTTATGTGCCACAGATCTCCACGTCTCCAACCTTCTTAGGTCTACTAACGTTGAAATGGGTATACCAATCACCGTAACTTACATACCGCTAACAGCGGCATGCAGAGAGGGGACAGCCCACCTCTCTCGCCCTCCTACCGTACACCCTTTTTTACAGCCACTGCGCCACCTATGATTTGGCAACCTTTTTGAGGGTATGCGATGGGTGTGTGGGTGGGTGGGTGGGTAGTAGGACGGGATACACTGATAAAATAATGTTTACCAAAGTGGTTTCTGTGTCACGTCGAAAAGGGACGTTGTAGAAGTCTTAATTTCAATCCTTACAGGTGTAGACTATTTGTGGAATGATCCGGGCTAGTGTGTTCAATTTTCATGTTGTGACGACTACATATTTATGATTCAGTGTTAGTGACTGGCCACTGGAAGTGTATTGTTTCTAACATTTGGAAATACATGTAGTTGATACGTTTTTACGGAATAGAGAAACAAATGTTTGGAAGAAGCATTACTAAGAGAAACAGCCATCTCAAAGTAACAGTTGGTGCATGGATCATCTCGATCCATTATTTCTGTCAGACAAAAATGTAGATCTTTTGGAGAAAAAAGTTAGACTGCTCTGGACAAATAAATCATCTTAAAGTCAACGTTTATCCTCCCCGATGCAAAAGTAGAAGTTCTATAGAATAAAACCATATCTACGTTGGATAAAAGTAGATTTCAGTAGCTCAACATTATAATATATGTAGGTTGAAAGTTGACCTACACTTTAAAATAAAAGCATAACAGATATGTTGAAGAACAAGAGTAGACCTAATGAAAAAAACCTTCTCAAAAGATAATTAGTTGATAATTTTCCAATCAATCGCGACCGAATTTACCAGCCAACCGTCATAAACCATAAATCCAGTGCACATACAATTTATCCACTGCGCATACATTTTGTATGGTTTAGCAAATAACCAGTTTGAAAAACAAAGTGTACAGTGTGCTGTCGACCGCCTGTGGAATAAACACAGCAAAATGGAATCGGTATCTTTATTGTAACTGTAGTTTTCGTTGTTAATCTATTAGAACCTTGGTTATAACGTGCTAGAAAAAGAAGAAAAAACAACCGCCGAACACTAAAGTGTGCAATTTGGCATCTTGATGACAAGCTATTCGTTTGTTCAGTGGATGCTGCGTGCCAGCTCCAAGCAGACGAGAAAGCCATTGCTTGAAGGGAGTACATGCACAGCACAAAAGGTAAGGCTGACAGCCTTGTTGCTGTTACATTAACTAACATTTGCAAAACCTGTTATTGTGAAGCAGAGTTTGATGTTTATAGAAGGTGTTCGTTTTTATGTTAGAGGGTTTATTATGCACAATACTTTGTGTTGTGTTGGTAAATTATCGTGCCGTGCAGTCGATGGCATACTGTGTTTTTTTGTGAGCTCCACCACCTTTCGTCTTGTGGTTCCTATTCTGAATGTAAACTTTCTGAATCTAAATGTACTTGTGTTTATTTCTGTTACTAGTAGGGCGTACACTTTATGTCTGTAAGTAGTAGGGCGTACACTTTATGTTTGTAAGTAGTAGGGCGTACACTTTATGTCTGTAAGTAGTAGGGCGTACACTTTATGTCTGTAAGTAGTAGGGCGTACACTTTATGTCTGTAAGTAGTAGGGCGTACACTTTATCTCTGTCAGTAGTAGGGCGTACATTTTATGTCTGTAAGTAGTAGGGCGTACACTTTATGTCTGTCAGTAGTAGGGCGTACACTTTATGTCTGTAAGTAGTAGGGCGTACAATTTATGTCTGTAAGTAGTAGGGCTACACTTCAAGTCTATTACTAGTAGGGTGTACACTTTATCTCTGTAAGTAGTAAGGCTACACTTTAAGTCTATCACTAGTAGGGCGTACACATTATCTCTGTCAGTAGTAGGGCGTACACTTTATGTCTGTAAGTAGTAGGGCGTACACTTTATCTCTGTCAGTAGTAGGGCGTACACTTTATGTCTGTAAGTAGTAGGGCGTACACTTTATCTCTGTCAGTAGTAGGGCGTACACTTTATGTCTGTAAGTAGTAGGGCGTACACTTTATCTCTGTCAGTAGTAGGGCGTACACTTTATGTCTGTAAGTAGTAGGGCGTACACTTTAAGTCTGTCAGTAGTAGGGCGTACACTTTATGTCTGTAAGTAGTAGGGCTACACTTTAAGTCTGTCAGTAGTAGGGCGTACACTTTATCTCTGTCAGTAGTAGGGCGTACACTTTATGTCTGTAAGTAGTAGGGCGTACACTTTATGTCTGTCAGTAGTATGGCGTACACTTTATGTCTGTAAGTAGTAGGGCGTACACTTTAAGTCTGTCAGTAGTAGGGCGTACACTTTATGTCTGTAAGTAGTAGGGCGTACACTTTAAGTCTGTCAGTAGTAGGGCGTACACTTTATGTCTGTAAGTAGTAGGGCTACACTTTAAGTCTGTCAGTAGTAGGGCGTACACTTTATCTCTGTCAGTAGTAGGGCGTACACTTTATGTCTGTAAGTAGTAGGGCGTACACTTTATGTCTGTCAGTAGTAGGGCGTACACTTTATGTCTGTAAGTAGTAGGGCTACACTTTATCTCTGTCAGTAGTAGGGCGTACACTTTAAGTCTGTAAGTAGTAGGGCGTACACTTTATGTCTGTCAGTAGTAGGGCGTACACTTTATGTCTGTCAGTAGTAGGGCGTACACTTTATGTCTGTCAGTAGTAGGGCGTACACTTTATCTCTGTCAGTAGTAGGGCGTACACTTTATGTCTGTAAGTAGTAGGGCGTACACTTTATCTCTGTCAGTAGTAGGGCGTACACTTTATATCTGTAAGTAGTAGGGCGTACACTTTATCTCTGTCAGTAGTAGGGCGTACACTTTATGTCTGTAAGTAGTAGGGCGTACACTTTATGTCTGTAAGTAGTAGGGCGTACACTTTATGTCTGTCAGTAGTAGGGCGTACACTTTATGTCTGTAAGTAGTAGGGCATACACTTTATGTCTGTAAGTAGTAGGGCGTACACTTTATCTCTGTCAGTAGTAGGGCGTACACTTTATGTCTGTAAGTAGTAGGGCGTACACTTTATGTCTGTAAGTAGTAGGGCGTACACTTTATGTCTGTAAGTAGTAGGGCTACACTTTAAGTCTGTCAGTAGTAGGGCGTACACTTTATGTCTGTAAGTAGTAGGGCGTACACTTTAAGTCTGTCAGTAGTAGGGCGTACACTTTATGTCTGTAAGTAGTAGGGCTACACTTTAAGTCTGTCAGTAGTAGGGCGTACACTTTATCTCTGTCAGTAGTAGGGCGTACACTTTATGTCTGTAAGTAGTAGGGCGTACACTTTATGTCTGTCAGTAGTAGGGCGTACACTTTATGTCTGTAAGTAGTAGGGCTACACTTTATGTCTGTCAGTAGTAGGGCTACACTTTATGTCTGTAAGTAGTAGGGCGTACACTTTATGTCTGTCAGTAGTAGGGCGTACACTTTATGTCTGTAAGTAGTAGGGCGTACACTTTATGTCTGTCAGTAGTAGGGCGTACACTTTATGTCTGTCAGTAGTAGGGCGTACACTTTATGTCTGTAAGTTGTAGGGCTACACTTTATGTCTGTCAGTAGTAGGGCTACACTTTATGTCTGTAAGGAGTAGGGCGTACACTTTATGTCTGTCAGTAGTAGGGCGTACACTTTATGTCTGTCAGTAGTAGGGCGTACACTTTATGTCTGTCAGTAGTAGGGCGTACACTTTATGTCTGTCAGTAGTAGGGCGTACACTTTATGTCTGTCAGTAGTAGGGCGTACACTTTATGTCTGTCAGTAGTAGGGCGTACACTTTATGTCTGTCAGTAGTAGGGCGTACACTTTATGTCTGTAAGTAGTAGGGCGTACACTTTATGTCTGTCAGTAGTAGGGTGTACACTTTATCTCTGTCAGTAGTAGGGCGTACACTTTATGTCTGTAAGTAGTAGGGCGTACACTTTAAGTCTGTCAGTAGTAGGGCGTACACTTTATGTCTGTAAGTAGTAGGGCTACACTTTAAGTCTGTCAGTAGTAGGGCGTACACTTTATCTCTGTCAGTAGTAGGGCGTACACTTTATGTCTGTAAGTAGTAGGGCGTACACTTTATGTCTGTCAGTAGTAGGGCGTACACTTTATGTCTGTAAGTAGTAGGGCTACACTTTATGTCTGTCAGTAGTAGGGCTACACTTTATGTCTGTAAGTAGTAGGGCGTACACTTTATGTCTGTCAGTAGTAGGGCGTACACTTTATGTCTGTCAGTAGTAGGGCGTACACTTTATGTCTGTCAGTAGTAGGGCGTACACTTTATGTCTGTCAGTAGTAGGGCGTACACTTTATGTCTGTAAGTTGTAGGGCTACACTTTATGTCTGTCAGTAGTAGGGCTACACTTTATGTCTGTAAGTAGTAGGGCGTACACTTTATGTCTGTCAGTAGTAGGGCGTACACTTTATGTCTGTCAGTAGTAGGGCGTACACTTTATGTCTGTCAGTAGTAGGGCGTACACTTTATGTCTGTCAGTAGTAGGGCGTACACTTTATGTCTGTCAGTAGTAGGGCGTACACTTTATGTCTGTCAGTAGTAGGGCGTACACTTTATGTCTGTCAGTAGTAGGGCGTACACTTTATGTCTGTAAGTAGTAGGGCGTACACTTTAAGTCTGTCAGTAGTAGGGCGTACACTTTATGTCTGTTTAGCAAGACTCCTATTTTTTTTTACTTTTGTCAATTTGATTTACAATACAGTGTAATGTCTATTATACTGAATTCACCAGCGTTCGCAACTATTATAACATAACCTCAGACTAGAATTAAAGCATAATGGCGAGAACATATCCGCAGACTTATAACCCAAATTGAAAAGAGAATGGTGTTATTAATCGTTGTTATGTCCCTTTCAAACAAAAAATTATTGTTCAACTAATATCTAAAAACATTGATTCATTTACTTTGCGAGCAAATTATGAATGTTCCAACAATTAAATAGCTAATTTATTAATTTAATTAAATTTTTTACTTTTCACTCACCACAACTGGGGGGGGGGGGGGGGGCTGTTTCGGAAAAAAAACGTTTAGAAGTCATGTAGATTATCACTCAACTCTATGGTCTCATGTAATGAGCAAAGCTGTCTTACACATAACACTCAACTCTATGGTCTCATGTAATGAGCAAAGCTGTCTTACACATAACACTCAACTCTATGGTCTCATGTAATGAGCAAAGCTGTCTTACACATAACACTCAACTCTATGGTCTCATGTAATGAGCAAAGCTGTCTTACACATAACACTCAACTCTATGGTCTCATGTAATGAGCAAAGCTGTCTTACACATAACACTCAACTCTATGGTCTCATGTAATGAGCAAAGCTGTCCTACACATAACACTCAACTCTATGGTCTCATGTAATGAGCAAAGCTGTCCTACACATAACACTCAACTCTATGGTCTCATGTAATGAGCAAAGCTGTCCTACACATAACACTCAACTCTATGGTCTCATGTAATGAGCAAAGCTGTCCTACACATAACACTCAACTCTATGGTCTCATGTAATGAGCAAAGCTGTCCTACACATAACACTCAACTCTATGGTCTCATGTAATGAGCAAAGCTGTCCTACACATAACACTCAACTCTATGGTCTCATGTAATGAGCAAAGCTGTCCTACACATAACACTCAACTCTATGGTCTCATGTAATGAGCAAAGCTGTCCTACACATAACACTCAACTCTATGGTCTCATGTAATGAGCAAAGCTGTCCTACACATAACACTCAACTCTATGGTCTCATGTAATGAGCAAAGCTGTCCTACACATAACACTCAACTCTATGGTCTCATGTAATGAGCAAAGCTGTCTTACACATATCACTCTACTCTATGGTCTCATGTAATGAGCAAAGCTGTCCTACACATAACACTCAACTCTATGGTCTCATGGAATGAGCAAAGCTGTCTTACACATATCACTCAACTCTATGGTCTCATGGAATGAGCAAAGCTTTCCTACACATAACACTGAACTCTATGGTCTCATGGAATGAGCAAAGCTGTCTTAAACATATCACTGAACTCTATGGTCTCATGAGATGAGCAAAGCTGTCTTACACATAACACTGAACTATATGGTCTCATGAAATGAGCAAAGCTGTCTTAAACATAACACTGAACTCTATGGTCTCATGAAATGAGAAAAGCTGTCTTACACATAACACTGAACTCTATGGTCTCATGAAATGAGCAAAGCTGTCTTACACATAACACTGAACTCTATGGTCTCATGAGATGAGCAAAGCTGTCTTACACATAACACTCAACTCTATGGTCTCATGAGATGAGCAAAGCTGTCTTACACATAACACTCAACTCTATGGTCTCATGAGATGAGCAAAGCTGTCTTACACATAACACTCAACTCTATGGTCTCATGAAATGAGCAAAGCTGTCTTACACATAACACTCAACTCTATGGTCTCATGATATGAGCAAAGCTGTCTTACACATATCACTCAACTCTATGGTCTCATGGAATGAGCAAAGCTTTCTTACACATATCACTCAACTCTATGGTCTCATGAGATGAGCAAAGCTGCCTTACACATAACACTGAACTCTATGGTCTCATGTGATGAGCAAAGCTGTCTTACACATAACACTGAACTCTATGGTCTCATGTAATGAGCAAAGCTGTCTTACACATAACACTCAACTCTATGGTCTCATGAGATGAGCAAAGCTGTCTTACACATAACACTCAACTCTATGGTCTCATGAGATGAGCAAAGCTGTCTTACACATAACACTCAACTCTATGGTCTCATGAGATGAGCAAAGCTGTCTTACACATAACACTCAACTCTATGGTCTCATGAGATGAGCAAAGCTGTCTTACACATAACACTCAACTCTATGGTCTCATGAAATGAGCAAAGCTGTCTTACACATAACACTCAACTCTATGGTCTCATGATATGAGCAAAGCTGTCTTACACATATCACTCAACTCTATGGTCTCATGGAATGAGCAAAGCTTTCTTACACATATCACTCAACTCTATGGTCTCATGAGATGAGCAAAGCTGCCTTACACATAACACTGAACTCTATGGTCTCATGTGATGAGCAAAGCTGTCTTACACATAACACTCAACTCTATGGTCTCATGTAATGAGCAAAGCTGTCTTACACATAACACTCAACTCTATGGTCTCATGAGATGAGCAAAGCTGTCTTACACATAACACTCAACTCTATGGTCTCATGAGATGAGCAAAGCTGTCTTACACATAACACTCAACTCTATGGTCTCATGGAATGAGCAAAGCTGTCCTACACATAACACTCAACTCTATGGTCTCATGTAATGAGCAAAGCTGTCTTACACATATCACTCAACTCTATGGTCTCATGAAATGAGCAAAGCTGTCCTACACATATCACTCAACTCTATGGTCTCATGTAATGAGCAAAGCTGTCTTACACATATCACTCAACTCTGTGGTCTCATGTAATGAGCAAAGCTGTCTTACACATATCACTCAACTCTATGGTCTCATGTAATGAGCAAAGCTGTCTTACACATATCACTCAACTCTATGGTCTCATGAAATGAGCAAAGCTGTCTTACACATAACACTCAACTCTATGGTCTCATGAAATGAGCAAAGCTGTCCTACACATAACATTGAACTCAATGTTCTCATGAAATGAGCAAAGCTGTCCTACACATAACACTCAACTCAATGTTCTCATGAAATGAGCAAAGCTGTCTTACGCACCGTGAACAGGAAAGACGTTCATCTCTGTGCACTATTGAAACTTACTACATTCAAACGCTCATGACCGACCTAGCTGCAGCACTAAATCATGTTTTTTAATGCTTTTGTTCGCGTGTTTAGGGAAAAATCTTCGGACGGGTGACTAGATCCATTTCTCGTCATCCTATCGAACTGAAAATTGGCCCATAGACTCATTGCCGATGACAGCACATTCTATCAAATTTTCAGCCTCACTCACCAACCAATGAAATGTGTTTTTCCTGTTTTTCAAGGGAAGATGAAGGAAATATGATGACACTGATTTCACGAAATAATATTCCCGATAACTGCTGTAAACGACACACCGGTTGATTGAGAACCGCTGGATTAGACAACGGACGACCAGAATTCATTGCACAATCAACAAAGCTAGCGCCACGGTCACGAGCAAGTTTGTTCAGTTAATAATAGATTAATGGACGCTTGAAGTCTTGATGGAATATGCGAATTGAAGTGAACCCCCCTCCCCCCTTCCCCAATCCTGCACACAGAACACTCCATGTTCAGAAATACTCACAGGGATTTCTATTGCGAAACTTAAACTTTTTGTTTGTACCATAAAAAATAAAGGAAATGATAATTACATTCAGTTTTTTTACTGGACATCAAGTAAACAAATCTGGGAATACCACCCCACCCCACTTTATTTTCCCCACCATTCGTGATTCCCTCCTGCGCACGGCAATACCCCCCCCCCCCACACACACATACTTTATTTTCCCCACCAGACGTGATTCCCTCCTGCACACGGCAATAACCCCCCCCCCCCCCACACACACATACACTTTATTTTCCTCACCATTCGTGATTCCCTCCTGCACACGGCAATACCACCCCACCCCACTTTATTTTCCCCCACCATTCGTGATTTCCTCCTGCACACGGTCATGTTTGCACATCGGTTGAGATCGTGTCAGCTCAAATAATTCCCACGACGCTATCCGATTACGACAATTTAAGCACGCCAAACAGAGCGCCTATAAAATATATGAAATACGACAACTATTTTTAAAGCCTTTTTTTGTTATGAGTTGAATATGGATGAGAAATGGGGAAATAACCAAGAGCAGCATTCATCTTCTCTTGTGTCAGCACTACCTGCAAGAGTTGCAATCGGGAGACATGATGGCATTATCTAAGCCGAAGGCGCACATTTTTCGTACTTGACGAGATGTCACTACAGTAACTAACCTGATATTGTTACTTTTTAATTAGATAGTCTTATATTTTCAAGAGGATACCTTTAAGTTAAGACCGGACAAAGATCGTTAGCGGAAACCAGGCACGGTAAACGGTGACCCCAAAGGTTAAGGCCACCCTATCTTTTGGCGGTCCCTTTAACATCTCCTGTTTTTTCTTAGTTTAAAAAGATTTTTTTTTCGATGTTCTTTTTGTTTGAGAATCAATATGGACTTGTATTTTGTTTTTTACACTTTAGTCATGGATTTTTTCTTGTGCACATTTCATACAGTCATCAAGAATGACTATTTCTATAATAAAAAATAAAGTCTATTCTTTTAAATCAGCGGTTCTCAACGTGAGGGTCGTGAACCCTTTGGGGGGTCGAACGACCCTTTCTCAGGGGTCGCCTAAGACTATCGGAAAACACATATACTCTAAAGTTATATAGTAGCAACTGGAATAAATTTGTGGTTAGGGGGTCGCCACAACACGAGGAACCGTATTAAAGGGTCGAGGCATTAGAAAGGTTCAGAACCACTGTTTTAAATAAAGGGGGTTAAAAATAATATAAATCCACTAGAAAACATTATAATTTTTTTTTAAAGTCCGAACTTCGATTACCGCCAACAAATACCACAAAAAAGAAGAAGAAAAAATCATTCTGAAAGGCGTCTGTTGTCGTCAGAGTTGACATCCAATGTGTGGGAAAAACGATTTAGTCAACATAATTTAGGGGTCGACAATCGAGTCAGCTCCAAGCTGTTTGGTGATCTCCAGCTGTTCTGTTGACAACGCCAAAAATAGGAAATAGTAGAAATGGATTGGACCTGCCCCGGACAGACAGGGGAGCCGCGGATTGGACCTGCCCCTCACAGACAAGGGAACCGGACCCGAAGAGTTGGTCTGTTCACTTTTAGCTTTAAGATGTATTGGAGGAAATTGAGGTCATCAGGGATTGGTAGAGACCAGTCGACGGACGGACTCAGTTAAAAATGGACCCCCAACAAAAGTTGGAGGAAAATGTTTAATTTTACCAACAGCAGGGAAATGTAACATATTGCTTTTTATGGGGAGATTGACGTCATGGGTGATTTCACTGTTTATTCTTTCGTTTCGAGTAACTTATAATTCACTTTGACCCTCACAATATAATTTGATCTCTTTGCACGGTGTACGGCCCGGGATGACATTAGTTTCCCACGGCTGTCTTAATATGTCATTGTTTGAAAATAGTTGTCTTAAAACAAATATGTCGCAATATCGTTCTAACTTTATCGATTATGTAGACGTACTGAAAATTATTCTAGGATAACAACCAGTCTTTGCTATATTTTTTCACCAGTGAACCATGCATAGTTCACCCCCAACCCATTTTCACCAGTGAACCATGCATAGTTAACCCCCAACCCATTTTCACCAGTGAACCATGTATAGTTCACCCCCAACCCACGTTCACGTTGCTTAAGTCTTAATCTACCACTGGTCACTAAAGAGAAGATATTGAGATTTAGGTGGACACAAAGAGACAGTTTTGAAGATATAATTATATTAAGGTTCGTCACTCTCATACGACATGCTATTAACCAAACATCAATCTTTGACATGACACTCTCATGCCACATGATATCAAAGAAACATCAATCTTTGACATGACACACTCTCATGCCACATGATATCAAAGAAACATCAATCTTTGACATGACACACTCTCATGTCACATGATATCAAAGAAACATCAATCTTTGACATGACACACTCTAATGTCACATGATATCAAAGAAACATCAATCTTTGACATGACACACTCTCATGTCAAATGATATCAAAGAAACATCAATATTTGACATGGCACCCTCTCATGCCACATGATATCAAAGAAACATCAATCTTTGACATGACACACTCTAATGTCACATGATATCAAAGAAACATCAATCTTTGACATGACACACTCTCATGTCACATGATATCAAAGAAACATCAATCTTTGACATGACACACTCTAATGTCACATGATATCAAAGAAACATCAATCTTTGACATGACACACTCTCATGTCAAATGATATCAAAGAAACATCAATATTTGACATGGCACCCTCTCATGCCACATGATATCAAAGAAACATCAATCTTTGACATGACACACTCTAATGTCACATGATATCAAAGAAACATCAATCTTTGACATGACACACTCTCATGTCACATGATATCAAAGAAACATCAATCTTTGACATGACACACTCTCATGTCACATGATATCAAAGAAACATCAATATTTGACATGGCACCCTCTCATGCCACATGATATCAACCAAATATCAAATCTTTAACATGACACAACTTGAAATACGAGGGCCTTCTTTCTTTTGTGTGGCGTGTGTGACCCACAACTCACGTGATTTCAAGATGTACTCAAATTGTATAAGCTCTATATTGTAACATTTTTACTATAATATGTATAACCTCAGCCACTCGTTTGAGCCATCCCCGTGAGCCCACTACAGCCCATATGTGGGGGGGGGCCCTTCCTCACCACTTCCTTCCACTCAGTCCTAACTGATGCTTTTAGTTTCCATGCTTGGATTCCCAGCTACTATATATTATTTTCAACATCATCCATCCATCTAAGCCGGTTACCGGAAATTTGATTGAAAGAAATTTCGTCGACGGAAAATTGATCGACGGTAATTTGATCGAACGGAAATTTGGTCGAATCTTTTTTTCAGTCGAGACGTTAAAATTTTCGTAAAATTTCTTTTTGAACGCACTATACTATTTAGTAAAACAAAATAATGCGTTCAAAAAGAAATTTGACGCAAAATTTTAACGTATAAATAAAAAAAACGATTCGACCAAATTTCCGTTCGATCAAATTTCCGTCGACCAAATTTCTTTCGATCAAATTTCCAGATACGATCTAAGCCTAGATCTGCATTTTTGCTAATTTCCTCTGGGGTTGTGGTGGTGTACCTTCTTCACTCCTCTGTCATTCGGCATTCTTTCTAAGTGTCCCGCCCAGCGCATTTTGCCCTTTAAAAATATTTCTTATTCTAACGTGCATTGGATACTGATATAGACTATACGATTCCTGTGCATGGGATACTGATGTAGTCTATACGATTCCTGTGCATGGGATACTGATATAGACTATACTATTCCTGTGCATGGGATTCTGATATAGACTATACGATTCCTGTGCATGGGATACTGATATAGACTATACTATTCCTGTGCATGGGATTCTGATATAGACTATACGATTCCTGTGCATGTGATACTGATATAGACTATACTATACCTGGTTGCTTCCTATTCTCCAGCCCTTATTCATTCTTTGTTGATCCACATATTTTTCCGGATAACTTTTCTCCTCTTCCATGTATTTAATATTATGTTTCTACCGTTTTTGTTAGGGTCCAAGTTTCATGTGCGTATGTTACAAATAGTCTGATTACAGTTTTAAATATAGTTTTATTTGTTTTTCTGATATTTTCTTTACTTATGAGTATATTGTGACTTCTGAAGTATGCCCGGTTTCCGGCGTTAGTCGTTCTTTTATTTCTGTTTGTGATTAATTAATTACATTTATTAAGAATCCTTAAATGTGGGTTGTTAAGTTTCTGATCTCCCATCGAGCACCTCCCCAGGTGGCGGATAGGGTGAATGCCCACCAGATATGGTAGGTACTGGGGAAATCAAATACCCAGGGTGGACCAAAATCAGAGCCTGCTGCCTTGCCGGGAGTGGACGAAACCACAAAGGCTAGGGTACCCTTCCCAAAATTAAGGGCAGCTCTCCGGAGAGTTGCGAGCCCCCCCCCCCCCAGACGGTTGTGCGCAGGGCTAACAACCCTGCTGCGTAAAAACTCTTTGTTACAAAAACGCAGACAAGGGCAACAAAAGACTTTCCGGTCCGTGGAGGATAGATTCCCAGCCGCGGAATGCATGACGCCAAGTAGTGAAAGCCAGAATCTGGAAACTGCTGGGCCGACGACCATCATCTCCACCAGGACCACCACCGCCATTGGCACATGGAATGTACGCACCATGTATGAGACAGAAAAGACTGCACAAGTTGCCGCTGAGATGAGGAACTATAACCTCGCCATACTAGGAATCAGCGAGGCAAGATGGATCGGGTGCGGACAGAAGAGACTAGCCACAGGAGATGTGCTGTTATTCTCAGGGCACGAGGATGACGATGCACCACACACTCTGGGCGTGGCCCTGATGATATCCAGGGCAGCCCAAGGAGCACTCATTGGATGGGAGGCGCATGGGCCTAGAATACTCACAGCAACCTTTCAGACCAAAAAACACAGAATCAATTTGGATGTTATCCAGTGCTACGCACCAACAAACGAATGTGAAGAGGAAAACAAAGATGAATTCTATAACAGATTGCTTACCATTACCCAGGGTTGCCCTAGGCGAGACATTGTCATCCTCATGGGAGACCTCAATGCCAAGATCGACAGTGACAACACAGGCTACGAAGAAGCCATGGGGCGACAAGGGATAGGAGAAATGAATGATAATGAGAAAGATTTGCCGACCTATGTGCCACAACAAATCTAGTCATAGGCGGGAGCTTATTCCAACACAGTATGATACACAAGGCCACATGGGTTTCACCGGACCTCCAAACGATGAACCAAATAGATCATGTGTGAATTGGGAAAAAATGCAGGCGATCTCTCCAAGATGTACGTGTCAGAAGAGGAGCTGACGTTGCCTCAGACCACCATCTTCTAGTGGCTCGGCTGAGACTAAAACTGAAAAGGCAATACACTGAGCAGACATCATATAGCTTGCGCTACAACATCCCCCTCTTGAAAGATAAGGCCAAACGGGAAGAGTTCAGGATCACTCTATCCAACAAGTTCCAAGTCCTACAGGAACTGCTAGGAGATGAGACGATCGATGGAAAGTGGCAGAGAGTAAAGAAAGCAGTCAAATCAACATGTCAGGAAGTGTTGGGAAACAGGAAACATACACACAAAGAATGGATAACAGCAGATACATTGAAAATGATAGAAGAGAGAAAAGGGAAGAGGGCAGAAATTAACATCAGCCGTACACGAGCGCAGAAAGTTAGGTTCCAAAAGGAGTACTCAGAAGCAAATAAAAAAGTAAAGAAAAGTGCTAAGATGGACAAGGCGAACTTTGTAGACATGCTTGCCAAAGAAGCGGAAGAGGAGGCAGCCTACCAAGGGAATATGCGGGAATTGTTCGCTACCATCAAGAAGTTGTCTGGAAAGTTCAGGAAGCCAGAGAGACCAGTGAAGGACAAAGATGGTAAGAGCATACCAAATGAGGAGCAACAGAGAGGCAGATGGAAAGAACACTTCGAGGAACTTCTAAACAGGCCAGAGCCAAGTACCCACCAGATATTCAGCCTGCTGACAGTGACCTGGCTATTGACTGCAACACACCCACCAAAGAAGAGATCCGTATTGCCATCAAACAACTTAAAAATGGCAAGGCTGCAGGACCGGATGGCATCCCAGCAGAGGCACTGAAGGCTGACGTGCACACCAGTGTAGATATGTTACACCCACTGTTCTTGAAAATCTGGGAGGAGGAACAGGTACCTTCTGAGTGGAAGGAGGGATACCTCATTAAAATCCCCCAAAAGGGGGACTTAAGCTCCTGCTCCAACTATAGAGGGATCACCTTACTGTCCATCCCAGGCAAGGTTTACAACCGCGCACTACTCAACAGAATGAAAGAAGCTGTTGACCCCTTGCTGCGGGACCAACAGGCTGGCTTCCGGACCAACAGATCCTGCACTGACCAAATTGCAACACTGCGCATCATCCTAGAGCAATCCCTGGAATGGAACTCACCCCTCTACATCAACTTCGTTGACTACGAGAAAGCCTTTGACAGTGTGGATAGGCAAACCCTCTGGAGACTGTTGAGACATTATGGAGTGCTGCGGAAAATCACGGACTTAATCAGGAACTCTTACGAGGGGATGACCTGCCGAGTGGTTCACGGACAACAGGTGACAGATGCTTGCCAGGTGAAGACCGGTGTGAGGCAGGGATGTTTGCTTTCGCCTTTCCTGTTCCTATTGGCCATTGACTGGGTGATGAAAACATCCACACAGCAGAAGCGGAATAGTATTCAATGGACCTTGTGGGACCGGCTTGATGACCTAGATTTTGCTGACGATCTTGCCCTCCTCTCCCATACCCAACAACAGATGCAGGAGAAGACCAGAACTATTGCAGACACTTCTACACGTATTGGTCTTAATATTCACAAGGGGAAGAGCAAGGTTCTCAAGGTCAATGCCACCACCAATACAGCACCCATCAGGCTCGAAGAGAAAGCGCTCGAAGAGGTAGAGAGCTTTGTCTACCTTGGCAGCATCGTGGACAAGCAAGGTGGGACGGATGCTGACATCAAAATAAGGGTAGGAAAGGCACGGGCAGCCTTCCAACAACTCAAGAATGCCTGGACCTCCAAACACTTGAATACCAAACTGAAGATCAGAACCTTCGACGCCATGGTGAAATCTGTTCTACTGTATGGTGCAGAGGCGTGGAGAACCACTGCTGGGAATGTGAAGAGAATCCAGTCCTTGATCAATAATTGCCTTGGGGGGGGGGGATTCTTGGGATTCACTGGCCAGACAGAATCAGCAATCAGAAACTGTGGCAACGGACAAGGCGGGAACCGGTAGAGCAAGAGATCCTCCAGAGAGGATGGAGATGGATCGGCCATACGCCCAGGAAACCTGCCTCCAGCATAGCTAGACGAGCCTTGAACTAGAGCCCTCAGGGAGCGGAAAAGGGGCAGGCCGGGGAACACTTGGCGCCATGAAGTGGAGGCGGATACCAAGAGACTTGGCCACACTTGGGGAAGGCTGGAGAGATTGGCTCAGGATCGTGATGCCTGTAGGGCTCTTGAGGACTAAGGGTCGGTTCACACGATCAAATTTCGCGTCAAATTGTTGTATGAACGCACTATTTTGTTCGTGGTTTACTTTTTGGTGAATTTGATCAAATAGTAATTTGAAAGTTGTGACGAGGCTTCATACACGAATTGCATCAAATGCTTGAAGGAAAATTTGATCGTGTGAACCGACCCCAAAAGGCGAAAGAAGAAGAATCCTAGATATTTGAATTGATTTACGTTTTCAAAAAAGTGTTGTATTTTAATTTTAATGGTTTCATCTCTCTGTTCTTCTCTTAACACGGTCATGTATTTTGTTTCTTGGTTGTTAACTTTCGGCCCTGCTTGTAGAGATACGTCTTCTAATTCAATAAAACATTTGATACGTCTTTACTACTTTTCCCGAACAGTGCTATGTCATCGTCATATGCAAGATACTGAAGGGGTTGCTTGGAGAGAGTGCCTATTGTTTGTGGGTCTGAGACTACTTTTCCTTAACAGTGCTATGTCATCGTCATATGCAAGATACTGAAGGGGTTGCTTGGAGAGAGTGCCTATTGTTTGTGGGTCTGAGACTACTTTTCCTTAACAGGGCAATGTCATCGTCATTTGCAAGATACTGAAGGGGTTGCTTGGAGAGAGTGCCTATTGTTTGTGGGTCTGAGACTACTTTTCCCGAACAGTGCTATGTCATCGTCATATGCAAGATACTGAAGGGGTTGCTTGGAGAGAGTGCCTATTGTTTTTGGGTCTGAGACTACTTTTCCCGAACAGTGCTATGTCATCGTCATATGCAAGATACTGAAGGGGTTGCTTGGAGAGAGTGCCTATTGTTTGTGGGTCTGAGTTTCCCTCAGAAATGTATCCTGTTAGTGTTCCTCGGGTGTCAATAAGTTTGCTACTTACAACTCTCTTTGATGTTATGTTAAATAACATACAAGGCAGTGAGTCCCCTCGTCTTAGGCCCCAAGCCAATCGTTTATCTCTTAAATATCTAGACCAGCGTTTCTCATTTTTTAGGGCTTGTGGCCTCCGTTTACTGTTTTTTAAAACCTCCGCACCCCACTTCCTTGGTATTTTTTATATTATTTATATTTATTACTCGTCATTCGCGCGCAAAGATGACCAAGACGTGAGTAGTGGCCTTGACCTGAGTAGTAGCCTTGACCTGAGTAGTAGCCTTGACTTGAGTAGTAGCCTTGACTTGAGTAGTAGCCTTTGTTCCTAAGGCAAGACTTAGTCAAGTCGACTGGAAATAGACCAGGATGCAGTAGACGACCAGCAGTGTTTCTTGTGTCTGACTGTGCTCTTTATGCGTTCAACATCGCAGGCGTTAACGGAATTTTCATTATGTCAATTTCATAGCGCCTACGGGACTCCATCTCCGGGTTTAATTTCAGAGCTTTCCTTCTCTTAGATGTGTTGCCATCCAAGTTCACGAGTCCCATCCACCCGGGGCGCAGGTCTTGTTTGGGCTTGTCTATGCTTCTGCTTGGGATTGAACCCCAGTCGACAAGTTTGGGGTTGCCTCAGTTTAGACCACTCGGCCACCCATAGGTTTATATGCTCCCCCAGCCTCCAAATTTTTCGTGTCCCCCAAGAAATATGATGTGGCTCCCTGCGGGGTTAGTGTGGGGGGAATAATGTGGCCCAATGTAAGAAAAGCTCACCTAGACAAGCGATGCAGACGTACACTTTCTTCCGAGTTTCTTGTTCGTTACTTGTATATTTTATTGTTTACATGTGATTGCCTGAAAATAAATGTAAAAATAGTAATAGGCCCAGGAAAAGTGCGTAACGTAGGGTGTGCTTTTTTTTTTTTCTTAGACGTATACATGCGATTCATGTCATCTGTGGCGCCCCAACGCTCCAAGGACTAAGGGACACGATGATGATGATGACTATGATGATGATGATGATGATGACATGCAAATCATGCATGATGTCGAACAAAACGTTAATCACAAATAATAATTCTCTAGGTCTGTGTTCATGGCTGTAACGCTGTTTTCAATTGGTGCGCAAAATAAAAGAAAATCCAGAAGTTAGCATGAATTGAGATTCTTATAAAGTGCGTCAGAGGCGTAGCTAGAGTGTTTTGGCGCCCGGGGACAAGATTCATTTTAAAGAGACCCCCTTTCTCTTTTCAACTCTCAAACCCATTATTTCATCAATAAAATAATGTCAAATCACATTTTGGCGCCCCTAACTAGTGTGGCGCCCAGGGGATCTGCCCCCCTTAGCTACGCCTCTGAAGTCCGTTACTTGAATGCATGTTTTTCTAGTAAGTTTAGTAAGTTCAAACAATGCCGCCGTCATTGTTTGGTGGGTTGTTACTAGTGTAATAGGAATTTGGTGGGTGTTACTAATGTAATAGGAATTTGGTGGGTGTTACTAATGTAATAGGAATTTGGTGGGTGTTACTAATGTAATAGGAATTTGGTGGGTGTTACTAATGTAATAGGAATTTGGTGGGTTGTTACTAGTGTAATAGGAATTTGGTGGGTGTTACTAATGTAATAGGAATTTGGTGGGTTGTTATTAGTGTAATAGGAATTTGGTGGGTGTTACTAGTGTAATAGGAATTTGGTGGGTTGTTACTAGTGTAATAGGAATTTGGTGGGTGTTACTAATGTAATAGGAATTTGGTGGGTTGTTATTAGTGTAATAGGAATTTGGTGGGTGTTACTAGTGTAATAGGAATTTGGTGGGTTGTTACTAGTGTAATAGGAATTTGGTGGGTTGTTACTAGTGAAATAGGAATTTGGTGGGTTGTTACTAGTGTAATAGGAATTTGGTGGGTTGTTACTAGTGTAATAGGAATTTGGTGGGTTGTTACTAGTGTAATAGGAATTTGGTGGGTTGTTACTAGTGTAATAGGAATTTGGTGGGTTGTTACTAGTGTAATAGGAATTTGGTGGGTGTTACTAATGTAATAGGAATTTGGTGGGTTGTTATTAGTGTAATAGGAATTTGGTGGGTGTTACTAATGTAATAGGAATTTGGTGGGTTGTTACTAGTGTAATAGGAATTTGGTGGGTTGTTACTAGTGAAATAGGAATTTGGTGGGTTGTTACTAGTGTAATAGGAATTTGGTGGGTTGTTACTAGTGTAATAGTAATTTGGTGGGTTGTTACTAGTGTAATAGGAATTTGGTGGGTTGTTATTAGTGTAATAGGAATTTGGTGGGTTGTTACTAGTGTAATAGGAATTTGGTGGGTTGTTACTAGTGAAATAGGAATTTGGTGGGTTGTTACTAGTGTAATAGGAATTTGGTGGGTTGTTACTAGTGTAATAGGAATTTGGTGGGTTGTTACTAGTGAAATAGGAATTTGGTGGGTTGTTACTAGTGAAATAGGAATTTGGTGGGTTGTTACTAGTGTAATAGGAATTTGGTGGGTTGTTACTAGTGTAATAGGAATTTGGTGGGTGTTACTAATGTAATAGGAATTTGATGTGTTGTTACTAGTGTAATAGGAATTTGGTGGGTGTTACTAATGTAATAGGAATTTGGTGGGTTGTTACTAGTGTAATAGGAATTTGGTGGGTTGTTACTAATGTAATAGGAATTTGGTGGGTTGTTATTAGTGTAATAGGAATTTGGTGGGTTGTTACTAGTGTAATAGGAATTTGGTGGATTATTATTAGTGTAATAGGAATTTGCGATCGTGTTAATTATTGATATTATTTTTAAAAATCTTATTCATTAATGTTTTAACAGTTTATACTCTTATTGATTATTGATCTTATCAATTATGATATTATTAATTAGTGATATCAATTATCGATAGTATTATTTAGGATCCTAGTAATTAGGGATTGTATTAATTAGAGATATTATTGATTTTTTAAATCTTTTTATCTTTTTAATATTTAATTTTTTGTTGTTGTTGTGATCTTATCATTTTGAGAACTGACGCATTCAATTGAACGCATACAAAAAACTAAAAAACTTAAATTGTTTTTGTAATCAGAAGAGGCAAAAAGAGCCTATACAATAATAATTAAATCTGCTGAGGACTTGAGACGAGAGATTATTAGAAACAACGTTTGGGGCGAGCAGAAACGGAGCATAATTAAACGAAACGCTTTAGACCAGCGGTTATCAACCTGTGGGTCGAGACCCCCTTTGGGGTTCGAACGACCCTTTCACAGAGGTCGCCTAAGACCATCGGAAAACACGTATACTCTACAGTTATGAAGTAGCAACGAAATTAATTTTGTGGTTGGGGGGGGGGGGGTCGCCATGACATGAGTAAATATATTAAAGGGTCGCAGCGTTAGAAAGGTTGAGAACCACTGCTTTAGACTGACGACCATTTGGTTGTCTGAGCCTACAACGCCTGGGCCAAGTCGAGACTGTCATCATATTTAAAACGCTTGTCAACAGAACGGGTTTATATGTATAAATACTGTCTAAGTTACAAGGTACCAATGGCAAAACTATAAAAAAACGATAAGGGCGGCGTTGAAGTTTCAGAGATGTTAAAATTAGGAAAATTTTAGAGTATCTCCGTACAATTATGAATAGTCACTAACTTGTTATAAGTGAAACCCCCCCCCCCCCGCCCCCACCACCAAAAAAAAAAAACCTACAAAAAACCCACAACAAAAAACAAAACAAAAAAAGAAACAAAAAACAACAACAAAACATACAAACACAAAAAAACTAATTCAAAGTGCAAACAAATCCAACCAATTTTGATCAGCCCCCTCGAAGTGATAACCTGGTCATGGGATGACAGGTTGGGAGCAAGAGTCCTGTCTATATAATGTTCTTGACATCCTTGAGAATTGTACTCAAACATCTCATGTCTCTCAGCCATAACACAATAAAACTAATTAACCCTCTACGGCCGCGTCGGCTGTGACGTCACAATCCAGACGGTCGGTGCAGCGCAAGGGGTTAATAATTAACAACCTGTGTCTGCGAGAGATGAGGCGCGTGGTGGGGGGGGGGGTGGGGTGCCGGGTGGGTGCGATGGGGTGGCTTTGGGACATTTAAAAAAAGTGATATATTGCCTCCCCTGCGAAAGCTTGATTTTTAAATGAAATTCTGCATCTGGCAGACGTAATCGATTTTTGAACCCCCCTTCTCGCCACCCACCCTGAACCCCCATTTTTTTATTGGAGTAGCAGGAATAGCAATGCGCGCTTTTAGCGCATTTAGATCAATACCTGTATTACTGACACCACACGCCTCTAGGACTAACACTGTACACATAAAATGCGTGTAGGAATATTACTACACCCATTACATGCCTCCAAGGCTATCTCCTACTCTCATTTCATACGTCTAAGGCGACCAATACACTCATAGCATGCCTCTAAGGCTACCACTACACTCACAGCATGCCTCTAGGGCTACCACTACACTCATAGCATGCATCTAGGGCTACCGCTACACTCATTACACGCTTCCGATTTTTTTCAGTTTTTGTAAACATGTGTTTTACCTTACCTGTGACATCTACAGCCACGGTTCAATCAGCAAACACGTTAATTTCAAATTTCAAGCCAACCTCCACCAAAATGTCAGCATATTCCTTCTAACAATCAGTGACGGATTCACATAAAGGCCAATTAGGCATGTGCCTAGGGGTCCTGCATCTTTTAGGAGCCCCGTGCCTTTAAGGGGTCCCAACGCCTTTTAGGGGCATCGCGCCTTATAGAGATCTCGCACAGTTAAGGGACCCGCGCCTTTTAAGGCCCCCGCACCTTCAAGGGAAACCGCGCATTTTAGGAGCCCTACTCCTTTAAAGGGCCCTTCGCCTCTCTTTGTATTAAATGTAGGAGTATTAAGGAGCGTAAAAGAAAACGTGAGGGAAACAACACAAGTGGTATACATCTCCTGTAGCAGGTAATCACCAAAGGTAGGGTTTTGATGGGCAGCCGTCTTTAGATGACAGCTGGGACCAATAGAGTTAAAAAGTACAATGACTGCTACAGTGATTGGGTCAGGGAATACAATGACTCCTACAGTGATTGGGTCAGGGAATACAATGACTCCTACAGTGTTTGGGTCAGGGAATACAATGACGCCTACAGTGATTGTGTCAGGGAATACAATGACTCCTACAGTGATTGGGTCAGGGAATACAATGACTCCTACAGTGATTGGGTCAGGGAATACAATGACACCTACAGTGATTGGGTCAGGGAATACAATGACTCCTACATTGATTGGGTCAGGGAATACAATGACTCCTACAGTGATTGGGTCAGGGAATACAATGACTCCTACAGTGATTGGGTCAGGGAATACAATGACTCCTACAGTGATTGGGTCAGAGAATACAATGACTCCTACAGTGATTGGGTCAGGGAATACAATGACTCCTACAGTGATTGGGTCAGGGAATACAATGACTCCTACAGTGATTGGGTCAGGGAATACAATGACTCCTACAGTGATTGGGTCAGGGAATACAATGACTCCTACAGTGATTGGGTCAGGGAATACAAGACTCCTACAGTGATTGGGTCAGGGAATAAGCGACCAAAAAAATGTCAAACAAAAAGTCTTTTACATTATATTACTCAGTCGTGATATTAAAAGGGTTTTCATCGTTTTTATTTTCTGCCACACTTCTAACTTGGTCACTGAAAGACAAATTATCGTTTAGTCTTATGCAGTGGCGTAGCTAGGGTGTGTGCCACCCGGGACGGGCCAAGCGCTTTTTACCGCTCCTTTGTTGCTGGCTGAAAATATAGCCACTCAATATAAGGGGCAAAAAAAAAAGGTGCGGACAGGGGCGGATTGTCCCTTCCACACCCCTTTCCTACGCTAGTGGTCTTATGGTACATCCGCCACTGCTACTATGAATTTTTCCATGCAATAATGAATGGTCGGATTAAGGTCTTTAGGGCCCCGAGGAACAGCAGCACAGTCTACATTGGGAGCCATAGGCAAGTCTGTGACACAGGGAAGAGGTTTAATTGGCGCCCGAAATGGCGTAGATTTGGTAACTACCTCCAGGACCGGGTCGAGAATTTGGCCTGCCCAGTTCCACGAAAAGCACTGCAGTTGGCAGAAGAGGCCATACCCTTAAAAATAAAGAAAAAAAAAGTGCAACGAGGGGCAGACCGCCCCACTCCACCCCACCATTCCTTCACCACTGGGAGCTAAAACTGCAAATTAACCTAGATTTTCGTCAATAGTCTTAGTCCCCAAAGCTTACAATAAAGGCTTATTAAACATGCATCCACTAAACAAACATAACAGTGAATGAATCTCCATCGGTGCGAACTCACGAACATTACTTCGGGATTAATAAGAGAAGAAAAAAAAGGAAGAATATTTTGGGTAAAAACATATTTTAAAAAGTAAACATATCTTTAAAAAAATTACACATAATTGACATTTAAAAAAATGAAGCAAACAGTTTTCATTTGTTTGTAACCAAGCAACCTGGGTTACATTATGACTTATGGGTAATATTGTTAAAACATTTCTTTATCCATGAAATAAATATGACAAAACTTTGTAACAAGCCACGACAGTGTTGCCTTGTAACTGGATATTACAGCTGACCTTTAGATGCTATGAAGAAAATGGTGGTCCGCGGACCAGCACCGATCCGCCAGCCTTATTTCGCCGGTCCGCATAACATGCATATTTATGGTCGAATACAAAAGAAAATAGAATTAATCAATCTGACACATGTCCCTGGTGTAGTGTCGAAACTTGTCCACCGGTCCCAGCAAACTTACAAGTTTGAGAAACGCTGTCTAGAGTACATGCGGTGTAGATTGCAAAATTGGTGGCGTGTGTTTAAAAAAAAATTATCTTGGGACTTTTTGAGTGCACACCCATTTGATAGGGACGATGGCTACCTCTGTATTTAGTGAACGGCAGACAGTCGCTGTCATCTAAAAACACGAAATGGTTATATTTATAAATATCGCTATACTGGTGCCAAGCGGGAGGACCGGTTAGGGTGGAGGAAAATATGAGGTCTGTTCAGGGATCAATCTCCCGCACTTGATTCATCGTCACACAAAAAGGTTTAGAGTAGTGCTCCGAAACACCCCCCACACACACACATTTGTCAAATGAAATGTTTTAGTAATACTAGTAATGCTAATGGTGATTGGTAAATATCCTCATGTAATTCTCTTGTTACCCTGGTGTGGAGACCTAATTATAAACAAACACCCCCCCCCCAAATTAAACAACCCGTAAAGACATATAGTGTTACAGATAAATCATTTTTAAAATCTCTGTCTATTCACCCCTTCGACAGCTTCGCTCTGTCTATTCACCCCTTCGACAGCTTCGCTCTGTCTATTCACCCCTTCGACAGCTTCGCTCTGTCTATTCACCCCTTCGACAGCTTCGATCTGTCTATTCACCCCTTCGACAGCTTCGCTCTGTCTATTCACCCTTCGACAGCTTCGCTCTGTCTGTTCACCCATTCGACAGCTTCGCTCTGTCTATTCACCCCTTCGACAGCTTCGCTCTGTCTATTCACCCCTTCGACAGCTTCGCTCTGTCTATTCACACCTTCGACAACTTCGTTCTGTCTATTCACCCCTTCGACAGCTTCGCTCTGTCTATTCACCCCTTCGACAGCTTCGCTCTGTCTATTCACCCCTTCGACAGCTTCGCTCTGTCTATTCACCCCTTCGACAGCTTCGCTCTGTCTATTCACCCCTTCGACAGCTTCGCTCTGTCTATTCACACCTTCGACAACTTCGTTCTGTCTATTTACCCCTTCGACAGCTTCGCTCTGTCTATTCACCCCTTCGACAGCTTCGCTCTGTCTATTCACCCCTTCGACAGCTTCGCTCTGTCTATTCACCCCTTCGACAGCTTCGCTCTGTCTATTCACCCCTTCGACAGCTTCGCTCTGTCTATTCACCCCTTCGATAGCTTCGCTCTGTCTATTCACCCCTTCAACAGCTTCACTCTGTCTATTCACCCCTTCGACAGCTTCGGACTGTCTATTCACCCCCTCGACAGCTTCGCTCTGTCTATTCACCCCTTCGACAGCTTCGCTCTGTCTATTCACCCCTTCGACAGCTTCGCTCTTTCTATTCACCCCTTCGACAGCTTCGCTCTGTCTATTCACCCCTTCGACAGCTTCGCTCTGTCTATTCACCCCTTCGACAGCTTTGCTCTTTCTATTCCCCCTTCGACAGCTTCGGTCTGTCAATTCACCCCTTCGACAGCTTCGCTCTGTCTATTCACCCCTTCGACAGCTTCGCTCCTCCGCAGACGGGCGTATTCTTTCTGTCCCCAAGGCTCGCACAAAAACCTAATGTGAACGATCTTTCTCTTTCTGTGCCCCCAAATAATGGAGTTCTCTTCCACTACACATCCGCAATATAACAATCATCACAGCCTTCATAACTGCATTCTTTAAACTCTACTATTCTGACTGATTCCCCCCCCCCCCCCGACCGATAAACATTGCTGGTGTGTACCGTCCATGGCTTGACATGTAAATAGTTATGGAATGGTTGGAGCGAATACACATTTGTTTAGATTAAATTAATTAATGTATGTTAATTTTGAAGTGCATGATTATGTTTGTTAAATTGTATGTACAGCGTGGTGAACCCAGCCCTAGGCTGGTGTACCACGCTATTGAAAACTACCAATAGTAATAATAATAATATCGAGCAATGGAAAAGGTGGGTGGGGGGGAGGAAGGGATAAAGTTTTGACAAAACATTCATACTAGTAACACACTTTATAAGCATCAAACGCATTTGCGATATTTTAAAATCCTCATTTAGCGCAGTCGTCTTGAATTTCATTTTATCTTCCCTTAGAAAAACAGGAAAAACTGATTTTTTGGGGTTGGCGCTGAAAATTTGAAAGAATCTGTTGTCACCGGCAACCAGTCTAAGTGCCATGTTTCAGCTCGACAGGTTGAAGGGGAGTGGGTCAATTAGCCGTCCGAAGATTTTGCCACTCAACTAGCTACAAACAAAAGCGAAAATTATATAAAAGATTAAAAAAGAAACCACGCCAAGTACAAATCTAAATTACTCATCTGAAAAAGTCATGGAGGAATCATTTAATTACAACCAGTGCAAAAAGGTCGCCTTTGTTAGTTGGTCCTTCCAGGTATCCGCTGAACAGCGCATTGCGTACTTATAATATATTTACCTGTAACTGTCTACTCTTACTGGGTCTCAAACTATATGAACTTTCTCTAGGTCTATATATCCAACCACAACTTCTGCAATTTTACCTGTGTATCACAATATCCAACTGTACCTGTGGCTCTATCTCTCCAAAATGTACCTGTCTCTCACATCTCTAACTGTACCTGTGTCTATACATCTCCAACTGTACATGTCTCTACATCTCCAACTGTACCAGTGTCTCTCTACACCTCCAACTGTACCTGCGTTTCTCTACATCTCCAACTGTACCTGTGTCTCTACATCTCCAACTGTACTCGTGTATCCCTACATCTCCAACCGCTCGTGTCTCTTTACATCTCGAACTTTAATTTTTGTGTCTCTCTACGTCCACACTGGCTGTACCGTGACAATCCTTATGTTAAATATAGCTGTCTGCTCATGGTGTTACCCAAACTAGCTACCACCTAATTCACTTATCCTCGACTTCTAATTTCAGACTAATTTAAAAGTTCCTTTCTTACCCTGCCATTTAGAGCACGTTTTCTGGAAATTCCTAACCATATTTTGTTCAAGATGCCGCCCTACTCTCCTAAGTGGCCCTATTCAATTAACATTTGAAATCTTTTAAACCCTTTCCCTTTCCGTTTATTACCCAAACGAGATGGGATATGGGCGTTATTTAATTTCTAGCCGTAGGCGCCCTTTACCATAGCTACAACTGTGGCCCTAATCATGCATACAAAACTTATTTTTGTTGATTGACTGTCTGTTTGGAATGTCTTCGTATTATATATATTATATACCTTGTCTGAATGTTCTATGTTTATCCCGTTAAATCCTATCACATGGTCACCCCAAACACGTGAAGATCAATACACTTCCACGTCCAATGGATTTTTAACTCCCCTCAATAACTGCCGATAAAAGGACGTGCATGATTCAGATATTGATTGATTTTTTCAGACATAAACCAAACAATTCAGACATTTTTTTATCTCACACTAAAGGCTATTTGAACAACTTGTTTTGCAGTAAAATACAGGCCAAATATGCATTTCATTGCCACGACTGGATTTCACATTGTCTCCTATCGTTATTCGGCCAGTTCTCAACTCTGTTACGCCACAGCGTCCCTAGTTACCGTTGTTTACATGTGTTAAATCCAATTTTTTAAATTTTTACTTGTCTATATTGTGTGTCAACTTTGTTACGTCAAAGCGTCCTTAGTTACCGTTAATAGGATGTATTCTAATAAAAAACATTATTGACTCGACTATGTTGATTTTTTACACGCCAGCACGGTCTTTTTGTCAACTTTCTTCATTGCTTACAAATAAAAAAAAATCTCGTTTGTTTTATTTCGTATGTATTTTAAATATTTTGTTTTTGTGATTTGTTGGCTTGTTGTTGCAGAGACTGCGTAAACTTTTCAGCGTTTCACGGAACTACTGTTCAGTCTTACGACCAACTGTTGTGACCTCACATGTGAGTAATGACCTTGTATATGCGAGGAGTCCATTAGCAAACCCTGCTAAATGAGTTCTTTTTTGATTTAGAGAAAAGTGAGTTTTTGTAAATTAATTTATATAGCAAATATAGCATTTGTATATGTTTAAATGGTGATTATTAGACTTACATAAAGCTTTTTAATAATTAAATACACAAAATACATACTGCAGATTGACACTTAATTAACCAGCCAAGATGGATAACTCATTTTTTTTTTTTTAAAGTGACTTAGCAGGTTTTGCAATCGGTCTCCTCATACAATCAAACATTTGGAACTATTTTTATGATCGTACATGCTATCCAGCGACACTATCTGACAAACTAAGACAGTCTATGGAGTCCCGAGAGATTTGAAGCCAAATGCGTTTCACGATATGTCCCCAAAAGACAAGACAAAAGCAGCTGTTGACACGTTACGTTAACAGCGGTTATATATAGCCAACCCTAGTCCCTATACAGCCAACCCTAGTCCCTACACAGCCAACCCTAGTCCCTATACAGCCAACCCTAGTCCCTATACAGCCAACCATAGTCTTGTACAGCCAACCCTAGTCCCTATACAGCCAACCCTAGTCCCTATATATCCAACCCTAGTCCCTATACAGCCAACCCTAGTCCCTATACAACCAACCGTAGTCCTTGTACAGCCAACCCTAGTCCCTATACAGCCAACCCTAGTTCCTATACAGCCAACCCTAGTCCCCTAATTGACGAGTACTCGTCGGCCGGATATAGAACTACTAAGGCCGCCGCCATCTTGTGCAAAATGGGTTCCTTTACTTCCGTTTCCGATGTTATAATGAGTGCTTTTCCAATACCCTGTTTCTGATACCAATGTATATTTTATTTTTAGTTTAGTCCACACTACTTTTTTATTTGCTGAAAAGCTCCAGGATTTATTATTTTGATGAAAAGATATAAAATGTACATAAATAATTTTTTCTGAGGCTCCACTATTAATATGAGACCTGCATACCGGCGGGTTTGGAATTTCCGATTCTAAAATTACGGAAACAATGGGTCGCTTCTTCTTGATATAAAAATAACTGGTTATTTCTCCGTAACAAATCGACAAACTTAGTTTAAAAAAATCATAAAATGGTTCCGCTTTCATTGGTTACCAAGAAATATTATTTATGTTTCATTTCCGATTTATGAGACATTTTTAAAAAAAATTGACAATTGGATTCGGACCATAATAAAACTATCATAACCGGAAGCTAGGAATCGTGTAAACAGAATAAAGCGTTTTCAATTCCCGATTCTAAAAATAGGGAAAGATGGTGGATAACGTAATTGTCGAACAGTTGGTAACTGACCACGGGGTCAATCACATCTGTATCGAAAACTTTATCAAAATTATTTTTATAGTTATTTAGGATTTTTTGTTTTGTTTTTGGCTGCACTTAAATTTTCTGCGGATGTGGTTCTTTGCTGTAAAGCAGGCCTGCTCAACTCAAAATGTAAGGCGGGCCGTAATACTTCATGAAAAGCTTGTGCGGGCCAAAAGACAATAGGACAAGGATGAAAGCAATTTAAAAAATTATAAGAATAGAGAATATTTCGTTAATTCGCGAGCCATAAAGTGGGTGCTGGCGGGCAACATGCGGCCGCCGGTCGTATGTTGTGCAGGTCTGCTATAAAATAACAGGTTGTGGCTGTTAGCGCACTCTTAAAAAGGGTTTCTAGATAGTTTTTCAATCTGCCTGTTTGAGAATATTTACGAGAAAACCCTTAGTGTCGTTATGGGGTTGTCAGAGAAGTTAAAGTCGTGTATATCAGAGTATCGGAGTTAAAATCATGTATATCAGAGTATCGGGGTTAAAGTCATATATATCAGAGTATCGGGGTTAAAGTCATATATATCAGAGTATCGGAGTTAATGTCATGTATATCAGAGTATCGAGGTTAAAGTCATGTATATCCGAGGAGCTGAGTTAAAGTTATGCATATCAGAGTATCGGAGTTAAAGTAATGTATATCAGAGTATCGGAGTTACAGTCATATATATCAGAGTATTGGAGTTAAAGTCATATATATATCAGAGTATCGGAGTTACAGTCATGTATATCAGAATAGCCGAGTGAAAGTCATGTATATCAGAGTAGCGGAGTTAAAGTCACGTATATCAGAGTATCGGGGTTAAAGTCATGTATATCAGAGTATCGGAGTTAAAGTCATGTATATCAGAGTATCGAGGTTAAAATCATGTATATCAGCGTATCGGAGTTTATGTCATGTATATCAGAGAAGCGGAGTTAAAGTTATGCATATCAGAGTATCGGAGTTAAAGTAATGTATATCAGAGTATCGGAGTTAAAGTCATATATATCAGAGTATTGGAGTTAAAGTCATATATATATCAGAGTATCGGAGTTAAAGTCATGTATATCAGAATAGCCGAGTGAAAGTCATGTATATCAGAGTAGCGGAGTTAAAGTCATGTATATCAGAGTATCGGAGTGAAAGTCATGTATATCAGAGTAGCGGAGTTAAAGTCATGTATATCAGAGTATCGGAGCTGTTAAAATAAATATATCCGGGTTTAACAAGCCAATGATTAAATCATTATCATTATTTTTTTTGATGAAAATCCACCTTTTCAATACTTACTTTGGTGAAAGTCCACCTTTTCAATACTTACTTTTGAGTACATTACTTTAAAGTTAGGTTAACCAAATTCCATATACACATCTTGGAGATGAAATATTTGATAGACAACTGAATGTGTTGAGGTATTGGTTTTACAACTACGAACAACGTTTGCCGGATCACCGAAATTTGTGTAGTTGATGTTTTTTAATTGAGGAAAAGAACTTAGAGTAAAATTGTGCATTTATCAGAAACGAGAAACTGGCTGATGTTGGTTAAGTCGATGTTCAAACCTGCTAATGTTGGTTAAGTCCATGTTCAAACCTGCTAATGTTGGTTAAGTCCATGTTCAAACTTGCTAATGTTGGTTAAGTCCATGTTCAAACCTGCTAATGTTGGTTAAGTCCATGTTCAAACTTGCTAATGTTGGTTAAGTCGATGTTCAAACTAGCTAACGTTGTTTAAGTCGATGTTCAAACTGGCTAATGTTGGTTAAGTCGATGTTCAAACTGGCTAATGTTGGTTAAGTCGATGTTCAAACTGGCTAATGTTGGTTAAGTCGATGTTCAAAGACGCAGTGCGCAAAGTCTGGACGTGATAGAATGAGCTAAACACATCCAACTCTAACATACACATAAAACGTTTCAAAATAATTTGGCTTGAAGTTTCAACATAGTCTTGCTGTAAGCTCAGACATTCAATATTTACTAACTGTATCACCATAGTCTGGCTGTAAGCTCAGACATTCAATATTTACTAACTGTATCACCATAGTCTGGCTGTAAGCTCAGACATTCAATATTTACTAACTGTATCACCATAGCTTGGCTGTAAGTTAAGACATTCAATATTTACTAACTGTATCACCATAGTTTGGCTGTAAGTTAAGACATTCAATATTTACTAACTGTATCACCATAGTTTGGCTGTATGTTAAGACATTCAACATTTACTAACTGTATCACCATAGTTTGGCTGTATGTTAAGACATTCAACATTTACTAACTTTATCACCATAGTTTGGCTGTATGTTAAGACATTCAACATTTACTAACTGTATCACCATAGTTTGGCTGTATGTTAAGACATTCAACATTTACCAACTGTATCAACATAGTCTGGCTGTAAGTTCAGACACTACATTTACCAACTGTATCAACATAGTCTGGCTGTAAGTTCAGACACTACATTTACCAACTGTATCAACATAGTCTGGCTGTAAGTTCAGACACTACATTTACCAACTGTATCACCATAGTCTGGCTGTAAGTTCAGACACTACATTTACTAACTGTATCACCATAGTCTGGCTGTAAGTTCAGACACTACATTTGCCTCATTTAAATTAAAGCAAAACATTACACATGTTTAGGAAAATAACATTGTTACAACAACATCAACAACAAAGAAACAACCGGCTCACTGGTTCTCGCCATGCCCTTGTTAAAGTTCGAAAGTTTCCATTCTTCTTTCAAGCTGACGCCCATCATTGTATCTTCTTTGATTGTTTAACGCACTCCGACAACGCTCGATACAAACTACTCCGTCCACACTAGCCCCCTCCTCCTCCCCCCCCCCATTACACTTTCACCCGGATGTCTCACACGAATCACCGCGCCTAGCCACTGACCATTACCGCAACCATCTCTCTGTCTAATAAACTGACCATCGCTTCACCATCGATCACTTAACTCGACCAAACTCCTCATTGATTTCGTCTCTTAGCATCTCATACATCTCGTCCTCTCGGACCCTCCTCCTCCTCCTTTCCGCAACACATCTCCCTCCCTAAATTTCCGACCTCTCCATTAACTGAGGGTCGTTCCTTTCCTCGCGCGTCTTTAACCCCACCCCCTCCCCCACTGTCTCCCTAAGACAAGCACGTCGCTGAGACATCATCAATCCTATTCCATTTTGTCGGACACGTTTTTTTGGTCATGTTTTTTTATTTCTTTTCTTTTCTAAGTTTACATAGCAGTGTGGGAATGATACTGACATACAAATTTCTGGTCCAAAGATAGAAACGGACCATTTGTCATAATTTCATTGGGGCTCTTTACCTCTAAGAAAAGAATCATGCAGCTATCCGAATAAACACAAAGCAGCCTGGTTAACCCTTTTTTTCTTTCTTTCTTTCATTCTTTCTTTCATTCTTTCTTTTCTTTCTTTCTTTCTTTCTTTCTTTCTTTCTTTCTTTCATTCATTCTTTCTTTCTATCATTCTTTCTTTCTTTCTTTTCCTTCTTTCTTTCTTGCTTTCTTTCTTTTCCTTCTTTCTTTCTTTTTTCATTTCTTTCTTTCTTTTTCCTTCCTTTCTTTCTTTCTTTTCTTTCTTTCTTTCTTTCTTTCTTTTCTTACTTTCTTTTTTTTTTCTTTCTTACTTTCTTTCTTTCTATCTTTTTTCCTTGCTCTCTTTCCTTCTTTCTTTCTTTTCTTTGTTTCTTTTTTCTCTTTCTTTCTTTGCTTTCTTTTTTTCGTTTTCCTTTCTTTCTTTCTTTCTTTCTTTCTTTCCTTCCTTCTCTCTCTCTTTCTTTCTTTCTTTCTTTCTTTCCTTCCTTCTTTCTTTCTTTCTTTCTTTCTTTTAGGATAACAATGCGAACGTGATATATATATATATATCGAGTGTATCATTTATCTTTTTGTGTTTGCTGAAACGAGGGTTGGGTGGCACCATTTTCAGACTGAACATAGATATAAATTTCAGCATTGATAAATTGTGATAATAGGCAAGTTAAAAAGTGAACAAATGTTCCACTCAGAGGAAGATGCTACGTAATCTTCTTAGGTTAACTTTAGCAAAAATGTTTCAACTCTCCTGTGGCCACCAGATACATTTCTTGTCTTATGATTTATACCCATTCCATTTGTCATCCCCCTTTCTCCCTCTCTCTCTCGATCTTTCTATATATATATCTCTCTCTCTTTCTTTCTCTCTATCTCTCTCTCTCTCTCACACACAGTACAATCAATCAACGCCATCCAACTTACGACTACACCCTCTCTGTCTCTCCCTCTCTCTTTCTCTTTCTCTCCCCCTTCTCTCCCCCCCCTCTCTCTCTTTCTCTTTCTCTCCCCCTTCTCTCTCCCTTCATTCCCCTCTCTCTCCCTCCATCCCTCTCTCTCCCTCCATCCCCCCTCTCTTTCTCTCTCCCTCCCTCCCCCTCTACCCTCCCCCTCTCTCTCTCCCTCCATCCCCCTCTCTCTCCCTCCATCCCCCCCTCTCTCCCTCCCCTCTCTCTCCCTCCACCCCCTCTCTCTCTCTCCCCCTCTCTCTCCCTCCACCCCCTCTCTCTCTCTCCCCCTCTCTCTCCCTCCATCCCCCTCTCTCCCTCCCTCCCCCTATCTCTCTCTCCCCCCCCTCTCTCCCTCCCCTCTCTCTCCCTCCACCCCCTCTCTCTCTCTCTCCCCCTCTCTCTCCCTCCACCCCTCTCTCTCTCTCCCCCTCTCTCTCCCTCCATCCCCCTCTCTCCCTCCCTCCCCCTATCTCTCTCTCCCCCTCTCTCTCCCTCCCCCTCTCTCTCTCACAGTACAATAAACAAGACGCCGTTCAAGCTATCACTACATGCTCCTGTTTTGTACTTCCTGTGAGCGACATCCCCAAGAAGACGTCTTTATTCTACCAGGTAATTGGAGATAATCCTCCAATAATCCAGTCCAGACAAACATGCTTTCCGTGGCGTCACCGAAAAAAATAATGAAAGGAGGAAATTTCTGAGAATGTTGAAATATTTGATGTTCTGAGAATGTTGAAATATTTGATGTTCTGAGAATGTTAAAATATTTGATGTTCTGAGAATGTTGAAATATTTGATGTTCTGAGGAAACGAAAAATGTGAGTGCGTTTTTGTGTGGATATTAAGTAAATGCACCACCTTCCAATATGAACTAATATGTATACAACAAAATGCTATGCAATATCCAAGAAGCTGTCAATTATAAATCGCATACATTATTTGCCTGTCAGTGTTCGTTATTGTACAAAAAATCCCCAAGAAAAACACATTTTTATCTGCGTACGTCTAGACCAGACCTGCACAACAAGGGCCTGCACAACATACGGCCTGCACAACAAGGGCCTGCACAACATACGGCCCGCACAACATACGACCTGCACAACATACGGCCCGCACAACATACGACCCGCACAACATACGGCCTGCACAACAAGGGCCTGCACAACATACGGCCCGCACAACATACGGCCCGCACAACATACGGCCCGCACAACATACAGCCTGCACAACATACGGCCCGCACAACATACGGCCCCCACAACATACGGCCTGCACAACATACGGCCTGCTCAACATACGGCCCGCCTTACATTTAGAGTTGTGCAGGCCTGGTCTAGACATATGTACAGGCCTGGTCTAGACATATGTGCAGGCCTGGTCTAGGCATATGTGCAGGCCGGATCTAGACATATGTGCAGGCCTGGTCTTGACATATACATTCTCCATCGAGTTTAGCACAGTGTTCTATTTGTCCACTCGGGTTACCTTTTCCTTGACATCTCTTTCATTTCTGTGCGTAATTTGATTCACCGTCTCTCTTTGACTCTGCGTGCAATTTACAATCTTCCAAAACCCACGGCGATGCATTTAATCTGGGTACGTATCAGTTAGAAGGGCTCTTATTATCTTAACCCCCCACACCCCACACTCACATCACCCCTCACCACACTCACAACCACCCCTACCCCCACTTACACACCCCCTACCAAATTGAGGTGCCGGTATTCGCAAGTTTCAGCATATTTCCTTGGAAGAGGCGGAGGCGAAACGAGCCAAATGCCAGTGAGAAGGAGGACCCGGCCCTCAACGTGTCCTCGATACCCCACTCCCCACACTCCCTTGTCACATCGCTCAAGTCTGAAAGGGGTGGCCTCGAGTGTTTGGACTCGTGGCACCCACGTGCAGGGGTGTCGAATGAAGAGGGGGTCTTATATTTGAAGTTTGAACATAACCTTCCGGGAAATAGCGTGTTTTTGAGGGTGGGTGGGTGGTGTGATGATGGGGGGCATGCGTTGAGGGCCCTGGTCGATTTCAGCCATCTCAATAACTTAAGACATTGAGTAAAATGAGAACTTGCGTAACTCAGATGTCTGCGTCACATGCGCTCTCTCTCTATAATATAGGTTAAGATTAGGAAGGAATTGACCGAGATTGGATAAGAATTAGTTAGGGACTTTCTCAAAACAGATTTTCATTGATCACATCTGGTGCGAAGGAATTTTATCATTAATGTTAATATTGTTCTTGTGTAATGAAATAATATTATTTGAATACTTTGATGGCGTAAAAAAAATAGTTGGTTGTTTCCCTGCATGAATGTCACAGTACTTTGATGACGTAATAGTTGGTTGTTTCCCTGCACGAAGGTCACAGTACTTTGATGGCGTAATAGTTGGTTGTTTCCCTGCACGAAGGTAACAGTACTTTGATGGCGTAATAGTTGGTTGTTTCCCTGCACGAAGGTCACAGTACTTTGATGGCGTAATAGTTGGTTGTTTCCCAACACGAAGGTAACAGCACTTTGATGGCGTAATAGTTGGTTGTTTCCCTGCACGAAGGTCACAGTACTTTGATGGCGTAATAGTTGGTTGTTTCCCTGCACGAAGGTCACAGTTCTTTGATGACTTAGGAAAAGTAGTTGGGCAACAATTCTCGTGACTCGGGAATTCAATCACTCACTTGACTCGGGCATTCAGTCACTCACTTGACTCTGGAATTCAATAACTCACTTGACTCGGGCATTAAGTCAGTCACTTCACTCGGGAATTCAATCGCTCACGTGACTTGGGAATTCAATCACTCACTTGACTCGGGAATTAAATCACTCACTTGATTCGGGCATTCAGTCAGTCACTTGATACGTACCTTCAGTCACTCACTTGACTCGGGAATTCAGTCACTCAATTGACTCGGGAATTCAGTCACTCACTTGACTCGGGAATTCAATCACTCACTTGACTCGGGCATTCCGTCAGTCACTTCACTCGGGAATTCAATCACTCACGTGACTCGGGAATTCAATCACTCACTTGACTCGGGCATTCAATCACTCACTTGACTCGGGCATTCAGTCAGTCACTTGATACGTACCTTTAGTCACTCACTTGATTCGGGCATTCAGTCAGTCACTTGATATGTACCTTCAGTCACTCACTTGACTCGGGAATTCAGTCACTCACTTGACTCGGAAATTCAGTCACCCACTTGACTCGGGAATTCTGTCACTCACTCTACTCGGTAATTCAATCACTCACTTGATTCGGGCATTCATTCCATCATTAAACATAGACATTCAGTCCATCATTAAACATAGACATTCAGGCCTTCACTGTGACACTCAAGAGACATAAAACCTTGGACACGTAATCTAAATACAGCCTAAGTGAGTGAATTAATTTAGACGTTAATGCGTGTTCCAGATTATGAATTTACATCTAAAGCCAAGGTTCCGAATCAGTGATGACCCATAGCAAGTGGGGGGGGGGGTATGGTAGGGGGTATTGGTATAGGTAGGGGTATTGGTGGGGTTATTGGTAGGGGTATTGATAGGGGTATTTGTGGGGGTATTGGTAAGGGTATTGGTAAGGGTATTGGTAAGGGTATTGGTAGGGGTACTGAAGGGGGTATTGGTAGGGTATTAGTAAGGGTATTGGTAGTGGTATTGTTAGGGGTATTGGTAAGGGTACTGGTGGGGGTACTGGTGGGGTATTGTTACTGTTGGGGATATTGGTAGGGGTATTGGTAGGGGTATTGATAAGAGTAGTGGTAGGGAGGATTTGGTGGAGGGTGGGTGGTGGTGGTGTGGTGTGAGGTTTACACGACAGAGGAAGTGGCAATCATTAAATTTTAAAATGGACTAGCCCAAAGGGTGTTGGTTTTCTTGTTGAGTTTTAGTCTGATGCAGTTCATTCATGTAGATCGTAAGAGACACACAGAGGGAGGCTATTGTCAGGCTAGCACTAGCGTTGACAGGAAGGCTATTCTCAGGTGGACAGGTAGGCTAGCACGAGCAAGGACACGGAGGCTATTCTCAGGTGGACAGGTAGGCTAGCACGAGCAATGACATGGAGGCTATTCTCAGGTGGACAGGTAGGCTAGCACGAGCAATGACATAGAAACTAGCAGGTCTCGGTTAACAAGGTAACTATTGTATAACAAACGTATACTGAACAAGTTGAACAAAATCCCATTCATCGTAAATTTGCAATTGTAAACTATAAATAGAACTAACGCTTCCTACACGTTGAATTCATTGTGCTTTTTTGGTGGGAAATTTCGTTAAAATATTTCTCTGAACTGTGTTTGTTTATTTTGAAATTGATACAAACATTTCCACCGTTAAAACTTCTTAGGCAACACAGAAAATTCTAATAGCCATATTGCATAAAAGACCTTGTTTTGTAAAAGCATTGATTTGTAAAAGACATTGCTTTTTAAAAGATATTGTTTTGTAAAGGACATTGTTTTCTAAAAGACCAAGTTTTGTAAGGTGTTTGGCAAGGCTGAAAATACTTTAACCTAACTCCACTTTTGCCAATTGACAATAAAACTGAAAAAAAAAAGACCTAAAGATTCCCCTCCATTTCCAGGCAGTGACCGTCTCATTTACTTTACCGCTCATAATTTAATTTTATCTCGACCTTACCGGCCTCGCGAATGCCAAATGCGTGACGTCTTCTCGTCTGCTCCAGTTTTGTATCAATTCTGAAGGCCCGAATAAAAGCAAATGTTTCTCCGACAGCGAGGAAGTCGCTCGGTGCTAGGGCGTGCTCTGGTCCGGAAGAAATGAGATGAACCCTTATTTTGATGTAGCACCGGATTCAAGTCGTGTACAGAAACTTGGACTGATCACGACGGATGTGTTTTATAGCGATGTATGCTACCTTTTACAAAAAAACAAAAACAAACAAAAACAAACTCAAACACATCGAATGAAATATACGGTACTCTTGTTATTCACTTGCACCTTTGACATAACTTATTCTTTCCTCTGATCTCATTAGTTTTACCGACAATATCCGTAGCGTAGAAGAAACTCTGTTTTTGTACTTTAAAACAACGGATGAGTAACTCCTAGCCAAGTCCAGTAATTGAGTTTTATTTATAATTGATTAATAAAAGATGCTGAGTTGCCCCCCCCCCCTTTTCTCCTAGGTGGACAACCAGCGCATCGTCTGCCACTGTTTATAGATTGGGACGCACTCCACGCACACGGAGTACGCGACTATAAAACTGCTACTCGCTGGGAAGCTCCACAGGAAAATTTGTATTAATTCTAGAATACTGAAGTAGAGTGTGCCTGTCCTTAACTTCAAGTATTAAAGAAGTACACAAAGCTACTCTTGCAATGTGAATTTTTCCTGTCGGAAATTGTTGTCATGAGAGTCGATAAACCCGATATTTACTGAACGTATCAAACAGTTGAAAGTTAGTTGAGTGTTAAAAATATCTAATAAACTAACCATTAAATTTGTCATATGACTTTTGGGATTTAATGAATAAAGTTTGATCAAACTAACAGCATCCCAGCACACCCCGCCATAAATTATTTAACAAATATTCCCCATTTCAAGAATTCATTCTAATCTCTCAAAGTTGTATAGATCTGATGTCGAAATCTTTCAATTTAATGATGATTACTAAAAAACTTTTCTTATAAATGGTTACCTAGTCATAAAAATCAAAGATTTAACTAAAACTGATTTACATGATTGATTAAACGTTAAAAATTGACTACAGTTATTCTTAATCAGTCTTACATGTAAAAATAAAACCCATAAATTCATTAAGGATTAATCTTGCTTGATGGTTTATTTATCCCTTTCTAAAAGCAGCGCAAATGACCTCCTCTATGCCGGAAATAAACACGATTTTTCAAAGAGTGTAAAAAATTTATACAGCAAAAAATTTGAGGTTGGCGGTATCAATTTGGGAAATTTTTCTGGCACACGGGTGTTCGTGAAGTTACCGACTTATCTACTAGACAGAGCAGTCGGTAAGACCTCCACACGAGCAAGACACGGGCAGCACTGAAACGATTCCGTCACGGGTTTCTAGAGGCGAATATATCGTTAGCAGCCGTCGTAGACAAGGCCAGACAGTGACAAGACTTTCCATACAACTTTCATAACCACCGCAAAGATTGATTCGTGGGCTTCATTCCATTACTCTTGGCAGTTCTTGTGAGGATTTCCTATCCGCTTCTGTTGTGGGATATTCTATAGCAGAAACCAACCAATCGTTCTTACCTTTTTTTGTATGGATACATAAATACTGAAAGGAATTCATACTAGTTTATCGGTAAGTCGTGATTATTTCAGTGAAAACCACGTGCTTTTAGGGATATTTTGGGAATGTAAGAAAAGTCCAGGATAAAATTAAAATCACGTGGAAATTCTTTCAAAATCCGAAAACAGAATCTCTAAATGCAAGAAAGAAAAAGATTATTCTTTTGTTTTGACTTACCTCACAATTTGGCTTTAGTACATTTTCCCGCAAACAGGTTTCAAATAGTTGCGCTTAAAAAAAAAGAATTTTAAAAACTTTTATTTAATTCAAATTATATCTTGTGTAAACCCCCCCCCCCCCCCCCTTCCCCCCTCAATGTTAACGTTTATTAAATGAATGTTTACTAAACGTAGCCAGCTATAAACTTTGACATTCGAATGATTCCCAGAATCCCCCCTAAAAATGAACACGGAAGTTATTATTATTAAAAAAAGTAATCCAATCATCATTGTCTTTGTTGTCCAATAGTATTATTGTCTGGAGACGTTTGTTCAAGTTCTTGGGTTTTCCCGATGTCAGAAATCTCAAGAACTCTCCAGTGTCGTTGTTTCTATGTTGAAAGTTCTGTCGTAATTCATTGGCACGGTCTCGCCCCCGGGAGATGTGCCTCCTACCACTTGAACACGTACACAATTGAATAATTGGAACATGTACATGTTTGTATGATTGGAACATATACATGTTTTTATGTTTTGAGCCCGTACATGTTGTATGATTGGAACATGTAGATGCTTTTATGTTTGGAACATGTACATGTTTGTATGATTGGAACATGTACATGTTTTTATTTTTGGAACATATAAATGTTTGTTTGATTTGAACATGTATGTGGTTGTATGATTGAAACATGTCCATGTATTTATAGCCAGATCAGTGCCCGAGGAAAGGCGTCGCCCAATTAAAGTCGGATAATGCCACCCTGAAATATTTAGAAGAAAGTTCTACCGGGGTCGACCAGTAAAAAGACGATTTTCGCGCCCTTTTCTTTGTAAAGTGCATATGATTGTATCGTTTAATTCACGAGTAAGCTCCTATCTTAAAACGATTTTAACGCCTCCTGATGTCGGTGTCCCGTCGAGTTCTGCTTTCTCCCCACCCCCCTTTTTCACATGGCCCCGCTTATGGCCATAAATTCCAGCTCATTTGCTTGCCACATGGTCATGTTTTTATGTTCATATTCTTGCCAGAAGGTCATGTTTTTATGTTCATATTCTTGCCACAAGGTCATGTTTTTATGTTCATATTCTTGCAACAAGGTCATGTTTTTAGGTTCATATTCTTGCCACATGGTCATGTTTTTATGGCCATATTCTTGCCACAAGGTCATGTTTTTATGGTCATATTCTACAGTTTTTTTTGGCCCAATGTTTAAGAAGTTAGGTCTATTTAGTAGATTTAAATATTTGTTCGATGGCCACGTGTTCACTTTTACTAGACTTCTCGTTTTTCTAGACTTCACCTTTTTACTAGACTTCACGTATTACTAGACTTCACGTATTACTAGACTTCACCTTTTACTAGACTTCACCTATTAGACTTCACCTTTCACTAGACTTCACCTATTACTAGACTTCACCCATCACTAGACTTCACCTATCACTAGACTTCACCTATTACTAGACTTCACCTATTACTAGATTCACCTATTACTAGACTTCACCTAATACTAGACTTCACCTATCACTAGACTTCACCTTTTACTAGACTTCACCTATTACTAGATTTCACCTATTACTAGACTTCACCTATTACTAGACTTCACCTATTACTAGACTTCACCTATTACTAAACTTCACCGATTAGACTTCACCTATTACTAGACTTCCAACGGAGTTTCAAAAGTATGAACTTAAAGGGTGCAGGATAGAAAATGAACTTGGGGACGGGTATATCGGGGAGGGGAGCTATCCATAAAAGACATCCATGGGGAAATGGGGGAAAATGGACACCTGGGTATTCCAAGGGAGAAGTAAAGGGATGAGGGGGCGACACGGTTAGAAGTGTAGTGACATTTACACGCCGCATGGATCTGTCACGATCACAGGGCCCTTTCGAGGATTTCAATGACAGGCTACTGACAGATGCCACTTATACACATTAATGACAGATTTCACTTAAACACATTACTGGCGAATGCCCCTTATACACATTAGTTGCACCCATGACTGTAAGATATTAGTTGTACAGTTTAACATAATAGTTGTACACATTACTGAAACATACTATTTGTACACATTACTGAAACATAATAGTTGTACACATTACTGAAACATAATAGTTGTACACATTACTGAAACATAATAGTTGTACACATAACTGAAAGATGGAAGTCTAACCGCAATGGATACTTTCATGCTGCTATGTATTGAGACTTTCATTTTTATGCTGCTATATATTGAAACTTTCATGCAGCTATGTATTGAGACTTTCATGCAGCTATGTATTGAGACTTTCATGCAGCTATGTATTGAAACTTTCATTTTTATGCTGCTATATATTGAAATTTTCATGCAGCTATATATTGAAACTTTCATGCAGCTATGTATTGAGACTTTCATGCAGCTATGTATTGAGACTTTCATGCAGCTATGTATTGAGACTTTCATTTTTATGCTGCTATATATTGAAACTTTCATGCAGCTATATATTGAAACTTTCATGCAGCTATGTATTGAGACTTTCATGCTGCTATGTATTGAGACTTTCATGCTGCTATATATTGAAACTTTCATGCTGCTATGTATTGAGACTTTCATGCTGCTATGTATTGAGACTTTCATTTTTATGCTGATATATATTGAAACTTTCATGCAGCTATATATTGAAACTTTCATGCAGCTATGTATTGAGACTTTCATGCTGCTATATATTGAGGCTTTCATGCTGCCTAAGTATTGAGACTTTCATGCTGCCTAAGTATTGAGACTTTCATGCTGCCTAAGCATTGAGACTGAGACTTCATTAACTCGTTTGGCGCAAAATTAGAGTGTCTTACCTGTATGAAAATTATGAATTTAAAAAAAAAGAAAGAAAAAAAGATTAAGTTTGTAAATTGTTAATTTGATTTAAAACATGAAACTGATGACATTGATCAAGTTCATTACTGTGTGTTTGTCTTATGTCCACTTCGTGGTACTCTCGAATTTATTGTGTACATTTACGACACAAAACAAATTCTCACCGAATGCACCTTCAACTATTTCTTTATAAAGATTTCAATGGTCTCAGTTTCAATGTAAGTATTGTAAGATGTGGACTTAAAATTTACAATGGGGATCAAAGTCAACGCTCGTGAGACATCAATGCTCATCAAATAGATCAAAGTGCGCACACCTAGGATACAAATCATCATCAAATATATCAAAGTGTGCATACCTGGGATACAAATCATCATCAAATATATCAAAGTGGGCATACCTGGGATACAAATGATCATCAAATATATCAAAGTGGGCATACCTGGGATACAAATGATCATCAAATATATCAAAGTGTGCATACCTGGGATACAAATCATCATCAAATATATGAAAGTGTGCATACCTGGGATACAAATCATCATCAAATAGATCAAAGTGCGCACACCTAGGATACAAATGATCATCAAATATATCAAAGTGTGCATACCTGGGATACAAATCATCATCAAATATATCAAAGTGTGCATACCTGGGATACAAATGATCATCAAATATATCAAAGTGCGCACACCTAGGATACAAATGAATAACAAGAGATCAAAGCGACCCACACACGAGGCAGTTCATACTTTTAGATTCTAGGAGCTTAAAAGAATATCTTTGAACTTTGATATATTATTTGATGCTTGGAGACCTGCAGGGGTAAAGAGACCGTTCCAGCGTGTGTTAATAATTAATTTATCATTATTTTAATTAGGAGATTTCCGGAACATTTGTGAGCTTCTTTTCCTGGGTGTGCTGTGTGACAACGACGGGGTGTGCTGTGTGACAACGACAGGGTGTGCTGTGTGACAACGACAGGGTGATCCTGTTACGAGTTGGGTGTGTTGTGTGACGACGACAGGGTGATCCTGTTACGAGTTGGGTGTGCTGTGTGACAACGACAGGGTGATGCTATATATAGCTACAACCGATGGGAAATATGATGTTGTTTTCTTTTCTTTTGTCTTCTTCCCCCGCCCCCCACGCTTTACGATCTAAACATGCGTTCCCAAAATGGTGGTCAGTGGACCGGCACCGGTCTGCGAGCCTTAAGGTTCCAGTCCTCTTAATATGATTTTTTATGGACAAAAAATAAAATAATGTAGTTAATAAATCTAGCACCGGGCCGCTGCTTTAAGGAAAGTTAACTCGTTCTAAAACATCACACGCACGTTAATTTATTCTAAATAGCTCTTATAAATACAACGTTCTAATCTCCCATTTGATCAAATGAAGTGATTTCTAACGGATTTAACTTTTGGGACAAATGCCACAGTTAACAGTCAACTATAGACAAACTTTGATCTTCTCTTTGACTATCTCTGGCCATTCCTTTAGGTATTTATGAACATTTGCATTTTTTGTGATTAAAATGTCATTGTATGATTCCCAAGACAGAATTCCCCAGTCTATTCCTCAGGACAAAATCCTGCAGTCTATTCCCCAGGACAAAATCCTGCAGTCTATTCCCCAGGACAAAATCCTGCAGTCTATTCCCCAGGACAAAATCCTGCAGTCTATTCCCCGAAGATAGAATCTCCAGTTCACCAAAACAGAATCCCCCAGTCTATTCCCCAGGACGGGCCCCCAAGTCTATTCCCCAGGACAGGGCCCCCAGTCTATTCCCCAGGACAAAATCCTCCAGTCTATTCACCGAAGATAAAATCTCCAGTCTTTCACCAAAACAGAATCCCCCAGTCCATTCCCCAAGACCTAATCCCCCAGTCTATTCCCCAAGACATAATCCCCCAGTCTATTCCCCAGGACAGAATCCTCCAGCATATTCCTCAAAGATAGAATCCCCAGTCTATTCACCAATACAGAATAACTCAGTCTATTTTACAAGACAGAATCCACCAGTCTTCTCCCCCAGTCTATTCCCCAAGATAGAATCTCTCTAACCCTTCTTTTTAACTATGATCACTTCACACGCTGCAGACTCCTCCCCCCCAAAAAAAAACAAATTCAAACTCCGGCCATTTATGACATGGTTCAACTCGGGTCAGCCTTAAAACAAATCAATTTAAAGGTGGCCATCTGAATCTGTTTGAGAAAGTTTCCTTTTTGGGTGTGTATTTTACTGGTCTGGTATTGACCAATGGAGAGCGACAGCTATCGACCCTGACAGTCTGTGGAGAATGATGGTTTTAAGGTAATGGCGTCATTACAACTAACGAGGAAACTTGCCATCTGGAATATTTTCAAAGTTTACCATTTTTTTCCATTATTCCGTCCATTAAGTATTGAGGATAATATACCTGCATCTTATGGGTAATCTTATAAAATTTTGGGGATAATCTCTTATATATATTCCGCTTCTGGTGTGACACGTGGACTGCTTCCATTACCGACAGCTTCGTAACAAGCTGGCTGCCTCCAATGGACTACGATGAGTCACTTCCTTGTTTTGTCACGTGATACGTACCAGCCATTGGTAGGCTTTCTGCTACACATAACAACACACAACAACAGATAACAGCTGATCAGCCATTGCCATCATCATTAATTTTAAAGCAAAATGTTTGTCTCCATCAGCGCCTCCCCAACGTTAATTAAAAAATGTTACTTTTCAAAATATTCTTGAATACACGCGTTTCTTTAAATGACATTCATTAAATGTGACAATAATTATAATTCAGTTATGATTAAAGGAGGAAAGTTGTTTGAAGAAAAATTTGTAAGCGACTAGTGTGTTGCAGACAGCCTACCGGAAGTTTTGCTTGTTTTTACACGTATCACGTGACAAAACAATCGACTCATCGTAGTCCATTCAGCGTATTTGTTATTGGGAGCATATTACAAATATTTCTAAATGTTTGAAAGAAAGTCTATGATTGAATAATGAGTTCAGTAGCGCGCAAAATATAATTCCTGATAACTACGCTAAATGATTTTTTAAAATTACCCAACTGCGTTTGGTGCGTAATATTTTCTCTTCGGAAAATGAAAATGTATATATGGTGTAAAAAATAAATTCGGTTTAAAAGTGGTTGGGACATCAGAATATTTAATATAGTTCATGGGCGTGAAATAGAAAGTGTGCAGTGACATATCATGGGGGTGTAGCAAAAATTGGGATTCTTAAATGTGCGTTACTTGAGTTCATATTTTGTCAAGTAACTTAAGTAGATGGGAAGTTCAGGCATTGCTGCCGCCAACGTTTTGCGGGCTATATCTATGATATAAGATATTTTCTGTGTTAATAATGTAGTTATTAATTTGTTAAAAAGGAAATATTTAACTTGACATCTAAGTTTCCAACGAAATTATGTTATATACAAAGTTTGTGTGAGATAAGGTCTACACATACTTTGTGTGAGATTAGGTCTACACATACTTTGTGTGAGATTAGGTCTACACATACTTTGTGTGAGATTATGTCTACACATACTTTTTGTGAGATTATGTCTACACATACTTTGTGTGAGATTATGTCTACACATACTTTGTGTGAGATTAGGTCTACACATACTTTGTGTGAGATTAGGTCTACACATACTTTGTGTGAGATTAGGTCTTCGTGGTTAAAGTGAGTTAGCGATCTGAAATATACAAAAAATGTTTTAATTTAAACGAATAGCAACAACAATTTGACGCAAAGAATGAGTCTTGTTGAAATATGTTGCTACTGAACCGATTATCATTGTAGAGTACATCAAGTTGTCATCAGATTAAGTTAATGAATTGATAAATATTTGCATTGTGAAAACAATTGAGTAGGAAAGGCGTCTAAACTCTATCAACAAACATTTATAAGGCGTCGATAGAAATAATAAAAAATTTAATTCACTGTGTATAGACATTAAACGTTTGAGAGTATTTTTGTTCGCTTTTATTCGCAGCTAGCAAAATCTTCGGACGGCTGATTGACCCACTTCTTGTGAACCGATCGAGCTGAAACTTGGCACATAGACTCGTAACCGATGACAACACATACTCTTAAATTTTTAAGGCCCCCCCCCCAATTCCACCCAACCAAGATAAGTTTTTCTGTGTGATATCGAGGGGAAGATGAAGGAACTGCGCTGAATGAGGTTCTTCAAAAAATAAAATACAAATAAAACATATCGCAAGTGCGTTTAGTGCTTAATATTTTATTTTGTTTTCTGAAATAGTTGGTGAAATAAATCTGCGGTGTGAAAGCGGGTGGGTAATTATAATATTATAACCGTTCAGGGGCGTGGCAAAAATGTGCAGTTGCGAGCCTTGAGGGGGTGACATCGCCAGTCTTTTGATGCACTATCTTGGTGGGAGCTGAGTGCGTTACTTGTAAGCATGCTTTTTTTCTCTCATAATTTCATCCCCCCCCCCCCCCCCATCATTACGCAATATTACATTTTATAAAAGATTTAAACAACAAACTTTGTTTTTAAAGCTTGCTAGTTTTAAAATAACAAATATTCGGCGTCCGATTTCAAGAAAATCTGACAAACATCATTTTACTGCTCCCATAATTATTTTGTTGAACGATCGATAAGGACACCTTCATTCCACATTGAAAAAATACCGGCGAAGTAGTCGAATACGATGTCTTCATTCCACGGCGAAAATATTGATTACGTAGTCGTTCTATGGTTAATTTATTGATAAGTAGTCGATTACGAGGTATTCCACGAGGGTCTCATTCCACTGTGAAAATATTGACCCAGTAGTCGATTATGAGAACGCATTTAGCTCTTGTTGGTATAGCAATTTGAATGGCTGTTGGGATAACGGTGATGGTGGGTTTATGTGTGTATAAAATATGTCTTCGGACCCACAAATATATATTCTGAATAGCTTCTCTGTTATATTGCTTATGTTAACGTGGGTGAATTGGAGTATAGACTGTACAAGCGTGGAGTGGATTATGGATAACTTTGAATGAATGCAAATATGAATGAGCAAGGATATCTATAACTAACTATACACAATGTATGCATGTCTAAAATTTGTAGAAAATGTATACAAAATATACGTGTTATAACCTGTTAGGGTAGACTACCTTTAGACAATCAACATACCTGATTCTGTGTGTAACACAAGGTCCGTCACTAACGCTAAGGTTCAATAGCGCGCAAAATAAAGTTCTAGATAGCTGCGCTAAATGAGATTCTCAAAATATACCGTTTTTGTGCGTAATAATTTTCTTTTGGTTTATGGAAATAGTTGGTGTAATAAATATACGGTGTAAAAGGGATTGGGGCATAAGAACATTAATATAGTTCAGGGGCGGTAGTTAACTGGAGGTGGGCGGGAGAGAACTAATTGGGAATCTTATAAAGTGCATTGCTTGAATGCATGTTTTTTTCAAGTAACTTAAGTAGATGGGAAGTTCACACATTGCCTCCGCCATGGTTTGGTGAGTTCAATAGGGCACACTATAAAAACTACATGTTACTGCATCAGACTGCGCGCAAATTTTTGTTCGAGTTAAAATTCCTAAATCTAATTTGGTTTTTAAAAAACAATGATAGTAATTATAATTTTACGGAAATAGAACCAGTTAGTATTTTAAAGCAGGAAGCAGCGTTTTTCAACCTTCAGCTAGTGAGTGGCCCACGTAAAGATTATTCATCTCTGTTGCCCCCTTTCGAGTCACTGATATAAAAACATCGGGACTTTTTTTTTTTTGGGGGGGGGGGGGGGGAGGCATGTTGAGAATCGCTAGTATAAAGGATTAGCTGGGGGCAACGCAACCACGTTGCACGTGTAAAATACAGGAAGAGGTGCATTAGCATAATTTATAATAATAGTACCAGTTGGTGCTCCTTATATCCACCAATGTTTAGTTGTATTGACTCTTTAATGTGGTGCGTACGTGATCAAGCGCACGACGGGGGAAGAAGAGAATGAGAGCGCAGCACGGTGCGCAATGAAAGCGGGACGGACAAGATCGACTCGAGAATTATTAATATAAATAATACTGTAGAGATGTCTTCGAATCAAGTGAAAGAAATATTCAGATGGAGACAATTTGAAGTTTCAATAACAAATAAAAGTAAATCAGACGGTCGTTTCGGCTGGAAAGCGTTTCTCTTCTGAAAATTTCTTCCCCTTCTTAAATATTATCTTCTTCCTCTGCACGATTTCATAATGATGACGACAACATCTTTTGGATATTTCCGTGTTCTTATTTGATTTATTCATTTTGTCCCCAGAGTTAACAGACCAGATCGAGTGTGAATTCACCAGAAGTTGGACGTTCGCGCAGACGCAGACAGGATTTAGGCTCGTGATTCTTGACCGGATATACGTGTCAAAATGTGATTAATTTCCGGGTCATAGACTTTTTTCCTGACGGTCGAGCTACACTCCCCGTGACCTGAGATCAAAAGGATATTTTTATCTTCTTTAAAAAAAAAAGTGAGTACAGTTTTTTTTTAAATTAGTCAACGTTCAGAGTGTGCATGATTTATGCTTTCGTCGCGTCTGTCTTATCAGCACACGACGGGCCGACCACTAGGGGGGTATATTATCTTTGTGTGGTTAGGAATGTGATTGTAATTTTTGGATAATGAGGTTATGATGGAGATATCAGGACCGCATTAGAAAAATAAAATAATAACACATTGTGATTGAAAATGTCATTAAATGACGTAATCAAATGTAATATAATGGTGCTTAGATAAAAAAAAATTTAAAAGGGAAAAACTCTTTGCTGTCATGTGTATTACTTTTTGTCTAGTGCGGTGGTTCCCAACCTGTACTCCGCGGAGCCCTTAGCGTTCCATGTATATTTTTCAGGGACTCCGCGGCCGCTCCAGGAAATATCAACCCCCAATACACACACTTAATTAATCGTAAGACATTGGCTAGGTCTATGGGGCTCAGCCCATAGAAATTGACTCTGGTCTAGAGATTGGTATGCCTCTTAGGCTGTCTTAAACTGTGACTTCAAATTTTATAAAGTTAAGTAAATTTTAAAAAAATGCAAATGCCTTTAAAAATAAACATTTTCTGCTAGTTAGAAATTTAAAAATCTCAACCCTACCCACAAATCAAGTCTGCCCCCACACACAAACCTAGTTTTTCCCCACCCACAAACCTAGTCTGCCCCACCCACAAAACCAGTCTGTCCCCACCCACAAGCCTGGTCTGCCCCCACCCAAAAACCTAGTCAGCCCCCACCGACAAACTTAGTCTGCCCGCATCCAGTGTTTCTTTCAGAAATTTTCCCCTGAGGGGGCACTTTTGACGTTCGGGGGGGGGGGGGGGCAGTGCCAGTTTTTCAGTGGCCAGAGGCGTAGCTAAGGGGTGGCAGATGGGACATATGTCCCCGGGCGCCAGACTAGCGGAGGCATCTAATGGGCTATAGTGTTAATGGATGAAAATAATAGGTTCCAGAGTTTCGCGGGGGTGGGGGGGGGGGTGAGTGTAAAAATGAATCTTGTCCCCTGTCATCAAAGACTCACGTCAGTGACGTAGAAGTGGGGGGCGAACATTTGGTCTTCCCAGGTGTAATTTTTTCTTTAGATAGAGCGGCGGGATTTTCGGACATCTGCAGAGTTTCTATCGAGAAAGCTAGCGTGGCAAAAAAGTTAACCCACCTAGGGTGGCGCTAACACTAGGCACGCCGCTGGGCAGTGTATATATCAGCACCAAATGTGGCTGTCATGGCAAGTAATTTTTATCGGGAAGTAGGGCAGCAGAAAATGTGTGATTGTTTAACAATCAAAAGGTTCATTTTGGAGTATACATGATTCGAATGTTTTGATAAGACTTTCATTTGATCGGGGGAAATAATTTTTCAAGCGTCGTGGGAGGCATTATGGCGACCAGTGCCAAACACAAACTAAATTCATTCTGGTTGTGGTGTGCCGAAGAAAATCATTTGACACAAGATTAGATTCAACCCGGTAGTCACATTGATCGACGTCAAGGAAAAAAAAAGGGGGGGGGGGTAGCAGAAATTGAGGAATCCGAAGAGTTTGAGCAAAAGTGAGGGCAGGGGTCACCTTAATTTAAAAATAATAAATTCAAAATGCAGTGATGCACTGTGGTGCAAATTTTTCTTCTTCTTTTTCTGTCTATTAAGAGTCCACGATCAATTTATTGATCATTCTGGCTCCTATGAATGTAGATGGGATTTGCACTGTTTCTGTGCCTGGTGTTGATGCGGATATTTCACTGGTAACAATAGTTACCTAGTGAGGGTATCATGCACTGTATGCAATGTGTGAAGGGGCATTTCAAACGTTCATATATTTACTGTTAGATGTCTCGTAGAAAAATACTAAGAATACATCAACATACACCAACTATATGTGGACTACAAATCAGGTTATGATAGCATAGACAGGAAATATGTGAACGATGCTGTGCTGGAACTTGGAGTCCTTAACAAACTTACCCGACTCATGCATATGACGATGGATAACTACAAAAGTATAATCAAAGTACAGAGGGAGTACTTGAGGGAGTTCCCAATCAATCTGGGCCTCAGACAAGGAAATCCGTGTATCATTTTCAACATCACTTTAGAAAAAAGCATTAGAAACATACGTGTGAGCATCTGAGAGGTGGTACAGAACAACCATAAGGAACTTTATAAAGCCATCCACTGCAATACCTGGCCTACACAGACGATATAGCGCTACTTGGTGAAACAACATTGATGATATAATTAAAACTTTCAGGGAACTTGAAGATGTGACGGTCAAAGCTGGTCTTGATGTAAATAAAGCGAAGGCAATATTTATGATAATGTCAGGAAATACCCACTGATGACTTCATCAATATGAACATCTACGCCTTTGAGATGGTAGCTACTTTCAAATATCTTGGGGTGACTATAAATAAGCACGAGGAAATACAATCGGAGGTGCAAGAAATAATAACAGCATGCAACCGTTCTTATTTCAATTTACAAAAGCTACTTCAAAGCAATAATCTCGCTAATGGAACAAAGAAGGCAGTATACACAACTATCACAAGACCACGAAAAGCAGAGAACCTGCTAAATATATGACCCAATGATAGACAATTTTGTTTTGGGAATCCGTACAAACTAAGAGCTATATCAATTGTACAAATACCCATCCATAGTCACAACAATATAAAAAAAGGCAGACTGCCCTAGGCAGGACACATTGAAAGGATGCCGGATTCTGGAGCAACAAAAACGATCTACAGGCAGAAACCTAGGGGCAGACGGCTCACCGGTCGACCAAGACTGAGATGGATTGACGATGTAGAGAAGGGTTTACAAAGGTTGGGGTTCGCACATGGAGGTGTAAAGCGATGGATCGATCCCAATGGAAGAATGGGGTGGAGCAGGCCAGCGCCCTAAATGGGATGAAGCGCCACTGATGTAAACATTTCAGACATTTGGGTGGGAAGCGCTAGAAATAACGATAATAACAGGACATCACTAACTCTTCCACCAGCACAATATTAAATAAATTCAATCCAGTTGGGAGCCCTTAGGGTATGTTTTTTATCGAGAGATACTCCTTAGCTTAGACTCGCCCCTTAAAACTTTATAGGCCCCGGACATTTTTTGATAAATTCAAAATGCAAGAATGCATTTTTTTACATACCGTAGTTAAATTTAGTTTCGCATCATTAAACACTTAACTTAGGAGAAATGGGAGAGATGCTAGTTAAGATGTTATGTGTCATTTGACCTAAGAGCCATCGTGTGCGGTCTGCAACCCACATAGCTGCATAGGGCCTCGTATATTTTAGGGGCTTAAAGTTGGGCTGTAATTACATTAAATTATTAACTTTTATTGCTAGGTAGGGAAGGAAAAAACCGAAAAGGAGCACGGGTGCCATAAAAAGTCAAGCGACGTCTCTGCTTGACTAAGTGTGGTATGCAAACATTTTTTTTAAAATTGAAAAGTAATGTATTTTTAAAGTTATTATTTTAAAATATTTTTGGGATCAACTACATAAAAATAATGAATTTACTACAAAATATTTTTAAAATTAAGAAAAAAAGAATTCCTTCCAAAAAAGTTATCCATCACAAAAAAGAAATGCTAAAATAGTTTTACATTTTGAACGACAAAGAAAAACCAAAAACATATGTTTATTTCAAAATATTTCCAAGTTTCACCAAAGTCAAAAAGAAAAAAAGCTTTTCTGTACAAAAGGCTAAAGACTATATCTTTATGGGTTTTCAAAATTGGTATTTATTTATAAATCATATGTAACCGACATAATTGTTCAGAAGTCAAGAATTGTTTACAAAAGACTCATATATTTATTAATGTGTTATTTTTTTCCGTATAAAATTAATGTTTCAATTCTCAATCTCAATATTCAGTTGATTGAAATGTTAATTAAGAAATTTAGACTACTATAATTTGCTTCAGATCATTACAACTTGCGTCTTCGATATTATACTTGAAAACAATTTTTTTACCAATTCCATATAATTTTTTTTAAACTACTACCAAAAATGGCATTTACAAGATAATCGAAATACTCGATTTTTTTTAATTCGTTGTTTAAATATATATTATATTCTTTCTACTGGATTATCATCTTAAAATAATTTTTTTTAAATAGTTCAAACAGCTGGGGAAGATTGTTTATTATTATTATATTAAAAGAGAAAAGTCATTGGGGATTTAATAAATAAAGACTATTTTTTAAAATCATTTTACTCTGTTCCCGAAAGTGTGTTAAAAAATTAGAAACACTCGATTTAATAATTATGATGAAATGTCCACTATTTGTATGTAACCAGTAAATTCCTAATTTTTTGTTTTAAAATTATTATTATTATTATTTTTAAATTTTCATTTTATCTATGTCAGCATACATCTATGGAATACTACATTAAAATGTTTGCTAAAAATGATTTTTTAAAGCATGATACTATTTTTCAATATCATTTGAAAACAGATTGCACATGTTTATTTCTTAGCAAGAACTACCGGTATATTTAATTTACAGACATTTATATAGATGAAAAGGTAGTTTAATACAGGGTTATTAAAAAGTCTTTCAACTTTTCCAGCTGCAAAATGAAATTAAATAAAAGATACCGATATCTGCGAATCAGAAAAAGTAAGATTTAGCTTATGATCAGGAGCGGCCAATTTTCAAAACAATACCATATTTATAATCGATTTCTTCGAGCCTGTAACAAGATTAACCTGAACGCTATGGATCATCAATATATATCGAACAAAGCGATATTTTATTTGTTCCAATAATTGTAATCGATTAAAGGGCACACATTTCAATAACTTTTAAAAATTTTATAAAAATTAAATTTAGAGTAGTTTTTTTGTTTTTATTTTGTTTTCTTACACATTTTACCCCGGGGGGGCACTTGACTTGCTCCAGGGGGGCAGTGCCCCCCCGGAGGTATGCCTGAAAGAAACATTGCCCGCATCCACAAACCTAGTCTGCCCCCGACCACAAACCGAGTCTGCCCCAATCCACAAACCTAGTCTTCCCCCACCCACAAACCTAGTCTTCCCCCACCCACAAGCCTAGTCTGTCCCCACCCACAAACCTCGCCTTCCCCCACCCACAAACCTAGTCTGCCCCCACCTCGTTCCCTGAATAAACAAACGTCTACCATATTCTTCAAAAGTGCATGTCTACCAAATCCTATCAATGGCCGTCACAGCGAGGGGGTAACTGCCACATTAAATGTTCATAGAGGAGCTTACATCAGTTCGCTGCCCACGACTAAAAGGCTCTTATGTTTTGGTCACGTCACTCCTCATACTGTGATGACGTCATTGGAGGACGGGGTGGGGAACTAAGAAAGTCCTCACTTAATTTATTTCCTCACCAGGCACGTCAGTTTTGCTCACGCGATGTGTACCACCATGCCTGGTGCCGTCCGTTGTATTTTGTGTACCACCATGTCTGGTGTCGTCCGTTGTATTTTATGTACCACCATGCCTGGTGTCGTCCGTTGTATTTTATGTACCACCATGCCTGGTGTCGTCCGTTGTATTTTGTGTAGCACCATGTCTGGTGCCGTCCGTTGTATTTTGTGTACCACCATGACTGGTGCCGTCCGTTGTATTTTATGTACCACCATGCCTGGTGCCGTCCGTTGTATTTTGTGTACCAAAGGAACTTTTTTTGTTTGCTGTTTTGTTTATCCGTTAATATTTCTAATCAACCCTCTCATTATCTCTCTATCGCTCTATCTCTCTCTATATCTCTCTTTATCTTTATATATCTATCTCTCTCTGTCTCTCTCTTTATCTTTATATCTCTCTTTATCTCTATTTATTTCGCTCGTTTTATCTCTTTATCTCTCTTTTCTCTAACCATTTCTCCCACTCCCTCTCCCTTTCTCTCTCTTTTTCTCACTCTCTCTCTCTCTCTCTCTCTTTCTCACTCTTTCTAGCTCATTCTTTCCCTCTCTCTTTCTTTCTTTCTCTTGCTCTCACACACTCTCTTTCTTTCCTTCTCTCTTTCTTTCACCTGCTCTCTCTTTCTCCCTCTTTCCCCTCTCCATCTCTCTCTTTCTATCTCTCTTTCTCACTCTTTCTAGCTAATTCTTTCCCTCTCTCTTTCTTTCTTTCTCTTGCTCTCACACACTCTCTTTCTTTCCTTCTCTCTTTCTTTCACCTGCTCTCTCTTTCTCCCTCTTTCCCATCTCCCTCTCTCTCTTTCTATCTCTTTCATTTGCTCTCTCTCTCCTTTTTCACTCACCCTCTTACTTTTTGTCTCGTCTCTCCCATGTGTCCTCTTTCATCTTCCAGCTCTTTCGCTCATCTTCATTCTCTCCTTCATCTTCACTTCTCTCTCACCCCTCTTTCTCTATCCACACTCTCTCCTCTCCCTCCCCAGCCTTCTATTCATTACCCCCACCTTTTTCATAACGTTTTATCATTATTGAGCCTTGTTTCCATTTGTGTCTGTCCTAACCATCATTCAGCCAACACATCTCTGATCTGAGCTGAAGTTTCGCACGCATGCAACGTTGTCTCCCGGTACGTTTTAATCTACAATCTTCCACACTTTGTCGAATCGCGATTGACCTATTCCGCAACATATTTGTGAATTCAATTCCGCGGGATGGCGCTAATTCAAGGTTTGTTATTTCCGGGTTTTACTGTAAACATGGCCGCCGGGGGTAACCAAGATTCTCACAATAAGGATAATGTCAATAACTCTCAATGTGTATCTACATGTTTACATCCCATCTCTATCAGCCGATAGGATGCTACTTTGGTTAGATCATTCTTTGTGCCAAACGAATGTCAGAGTTTTAATTCTTTTTACAATCTTTTATTTTGAGGCTACATTGTTTGTCAACTAAATAATAACATTGCTCGGAGCCGATAGGGGCACTCGCCCCAGGCGTCTACATCAAAATCCCAGGTACTTGACAAAGACAATGGTCGCTAAAATAGTCTATTCACTGCTCCGGCCCTTGTGGTACTTTTATTCCACAGAATTTTCAGGCTTCGCCTGGGCGCCTCTTTTCCTCGTCATGGCCGGGCGCCTCTTTTCCTCGTCATGGCCGGGCGCCTCTTTTCCTCGTCACGGCTGGGTGCCTCTTTTCCTCGTCATGGCCGGGCGCCTCTTTTCCCCGTAACGGCACCGAACTTGTTATCTAGATTTACTGTGTCAACATATTTGAAAACTACGCAATTGATTAACATCTATAATAGTTTTTGCTTCATAATTTTTTATTTTATTTTCATTTTTTGTGTGTTTTGTTTAATAGTTTTGTTAGCTGCATTAAAAAATTCTTATCCTATCCTTACTCACTTTGGATTATTTGCCAAACTTGACATAGACGGTTATGTCTTGAACTCAGTCATGTAGGAGACCAAAAACAAATAAAAATCGTCTATTTCAGACACCAACCTACACGAGTCTACATTTCAGCTGTACCCAGTGCCGGAAGTGACGTACATTTTTATCCTTGTGATCCTCGTGCCATTCGGGGGCTTTCCTCGTTTGGACATCACGTGGTTCCGACTCGATCCGGCAGTTCAGATCATCCCACCTCCACCCGTACCAGCCGTTTATCGCAACCATCAATTTACTGCTGCACTAAGCGGCCGTCCGGGTATAACTATGGTCGATTATCAACAAACAAGGTCAACGTACAGATATTCAAATGGAAGGGTCAGCGAGTTGTCCGCTTAATCTCTCATTACATTATCTCCCGCTGTTACCATCACGGAGTCGACCTCAGGGAATTGCCATGCGATTGTCAAAAACAGGGGTTCTTTACCTTTTAATAAAATAACCAAGTCTCGGCCTTATTTTTTATACATAAAAGATCGGTGACCCGCCCGCCTCCCCAACTTACCTTTTTGAAAAAGAGATATTGATGATTCAATTGTGTTCAGGGGTAACGATTCGAGACCCCACCCCCACTCAGATTACCAACCACTGGCTTACTTTGTGGTCGCGAACCGATGGATGGGGACCGCTGATATAAATGCTTACTGCCGATGATATGCGTTGTCGATATCGTGGCTTAATTCTATGAGTCGGACTAGCTGATAGCCCCATGCTGAAGTCAAAGCAATGCACGCACTGCACGCAGTAACAACACTAGGACCAAGGTGACAGACACTATAGATGTACAGATATGTACATTACCAGGTTCAGCGTGAGTGCTGTGTAACCGCTACCAAAAATGGCTTAGTGTCATGTATCCCCATTAGATTACCCTTTCAGTTAGCTTCTTTGTTCTTAGATGCCATAAAACTAAATGTTTTTTTCCCCCAGTTACCATTACTTTTGCCTATCACAATGTTTTTTAATACGTGAGTTTGCATTCAGCTCCAAAAATGCTTATAATTCTGACTTATCTAATTTATTCTTTAGCTGTCCACATCGGAATGATAGAAATCGAAATTAGGATTAGGATTCATGATCCAATAGGACGGTCATCAAATGATTGTTTTTTAAATGTTGTTCGTCTGTCATGATCGACAAAGATCATCTAGTCATCCGTTTAGGAGAGGGGGGGGGGGGTTCAAGGTGAGTTCTTAGGTGCCTTGCTAGTCTCTGGCATCGTGACCGGGGGATGGTAGCTGTGGTCGGTAGTCTAAGGTTGCCTTTTCGGGCTAGCCTGACTCATTTTTTAAATACTTATTATGATAAGAGCTATTAACAACCAGCCGCATCTACACCCACCGAGACACACCGTTTTCACCAATGAACTTCACATGCAAACATGCATTCACCCCATGCATTCACTCCTACATTCACTCCTACATCCACTTCTGCATTCACCCCTACATTGACCACTACATTCACCCATGCATTCAACTCTATATTCAACTCTACATTAACCCCTACATTTACTCCCACATTCACCCCTGCATTCAACTCTACATTCACCCTTACATTGACCCCTACGTTTACTCCCACATTTACCCCTACATTCAACTCTACATTCACCCCTACATTTACTCCTGGGTTTACTAGCTAACAATGAAAAGTATGAAACAGTTCATATGTTTTTTTCAAACGTGCGGTGGAAAATTGCGCACTAAAAGGATTTCACTTTCCAAGAAATTCTCTTTGTGAAAAAGGTAATGTCCAGATGTAATGAGGGAACTAATGGAGAAGATTATTTCTGATTAAACAGGAATAGAAATTATGTTTTGTAACTATTGATCCATTTGCTTTCCTTTTTCTTTTTTTTTATAAAGTTTTGGGGAGGGGGGAGGTATTTGCCTAATCAGAAATTACTAATAAAAATATTTGAAAAACACCCAACCCTATTGTCGCTATGTTGTGGCTTTGTGGAAAGGCCCGTAAACTATGTAATGTATCACATCTAATGTACATCTAAGTATCCCCAGGGACGCCATCGCCTAATTAGAGCCCAAACTCACGAAAGCCGCCATTAAAAACCAATCCATAACACAGTGGTCGAAAAATGGTCACTTCCGCTGATGGCTAAATCAATGAGAACCAGTCTAATTACCCGCAATTTTTTTTTTTTACATCCGGGCCTTTTACTCAGTCACTGTGACAAGGTAAATTGATTTATTTCACCGAGTAGTCACGTGTCGTAAACAGTGACTGCCTAAGATAAAGGTAAGGACATGTAAGCGCACTCCTATACAGAGATGGTTTGCTGCAAGAAAACAAATTGTGCCAACAGTGTTGCTCTCACCACCACCCGCGCCCCTCAATGACACGATGAAAAAGTTGCCAACAAAACGTCACCAAAAAACGCGTATGAGGTGTTTATTGGTTTTATTGTGTAGCTTGTGCAGTGGCGTAGGAAGGGGGTGCGGAGGAGGTGGTCCAACCCGAGCGGCACTTTTTTTTTTCTCCTTTAAATTGGGGCAGCATTTTCGGCCAACTGTAGAATGTTTACGTAAAGGGGATAGGCGGGAGCGGAAAGAAGCCTGGCCCACTCCAGGCGGCACTGACCCACTCCAGGCGGCACTGGCCCACTCCAGGCAGCACTGACCCACTCCAGGCGGCACTGACACACTCCAGGCGGCACTGACCCACTCCAGGCGGCACTGACCCACTACAGGCGGCACTGACACACTCCAGGCGGCACTGACCCAGTCAAGGCGGCACTGACCCACTCGAGGCGGCACTGGCCCACTCCGGGCGGCACTGACCCACTCCGGGCGGCACTGGCCCACTCCGGGCGGCACTGACCAACTCCAGGCGGCACTGGCCCACTCCGGGCGGCACTGACCCACTCCGGGCGGCACTGACCCACTCCAGGCGGCACTAACCCACTCCAGGCGGCACTGACCCACTCCAGGCGGCACTGGCCCACTCCGGGCGGCACTGGCCCACTCCGGGCGGCACTGGCCCACTCCAGGCGGCACTGACCCACTCCAGGCGGCACTGGCCCACTCCGGGCGGCACCAACCATAACTAAGCAACTGCACCTGTGTCTGTCGCCACAATAACCTGCTTGAGAAAAAAATCGTAGTTATTTGGAGAGCTTAGCAACAATACCTGTTTTTTAGTTTATTGTGTAATTTTTAAAAATGTATCATCAGTCCATTGAAATGAACATATCTAGTTTATCTGTTGGATTCTATTCTTGTTTACAAGGATGACTTAAACGTTGGAGACATATCTCTTTCTCTCTCTCTCAGTGGCGTAGCGATCTTAACTCGCGCCCGGGACTCGATACCTTTTTAGCCCCCCTCCCCTATTCGAAAACCATACAATATTATATGTAAAATATACCATTTGGCGCCCCTTTGTGAGTAGCGCCCGGGGCATGATGCTCCCCTTGCCCCCCCTCGCTACGCCACTGCTCTCTCTCTTTCCATCTTCACCCTCTCTCTCACTTTCTCTTTCTTTCTTCATATCTCTCTCTATCTCCGTATCTCCCTCTTTCTGACTCTCTGTCTCCTTACCCCTCACTTTCTCTCCCTCTCTTTCAATACATATACATACATATTTAATCTTTTCCAAAAGTCTTCCAAGTAACATTTTTGCCAGGTATTATCTTAACGTTCAGAAACCTTTGCACATGGTTATTTAACACATCAATCACAGTTCAAAGGTCACAGCAGTCCAATGAAAACATTTGATTGTCACCAGACAAAAAACAACGGTTGTTCAGATATCGTGAAAGGAAATTGCTCTCTGTGACCGAAGATTTTACCTTGATTCCGATATGTTTACGTGATGGGGAGCCACGATTATCACCAAGCAAAATCTATTATGTGTGCGTCGTTGTGTGTGCGTCGGCGTCGGTAACGGTGCGTCAGTGTATGTGCTTCAGTGTGTGTGTGCGCCTGCGTGTGTATGCGTCAGTGTGTGTGTGCGTCCGCGTTGGTATGTGTGTGTCAATGTGTGTGCGTTGATGTGTGCCTCGGTGTTCGTGCGTTTGTGTGTGCGCGTTAGTTTGTGCGCTGATACGTTTAGAGTACCCGTATGTGATGTGTGTGCATGGGGAGTGTGACGCGTGTGTGCATTGTGTGTAGTGGAGTGTGTGGAGATTATGTTTAGGCTAAGACGTGAGTTTAATTACCAAGCGGTTGAAAACTTATTTAATGAGTAAGACACACTGAAGCAAGTGTGGGTCACACTGTCTCAATTCAGGCTGTCTCTAATTGAAGAATGTCTAGACGAGAGACACCTGGCCATCTTTCAAATTGATTAAAGTACTAAAACAGTTTTGTCTAGACGAGCCAACCACTTGTAAACTGTCAACATGTTGAACAGTTTTGTCTAGACGAGCCAACCCCTTGTAAACTATCAATATGTTGAACAGTTTGTCTAGACGAGCCAACCCCTTGTAAACTATCAATATGTTGAACAGTTTTGTCTAGACGAGCCAACCCCTTGTAAACTATCAACATGTTGAACAGTTTTGTCTAGACGAGCCAACCCCTTGTAAACTATCAATATGTTGAACAGTTTTGTCTAGACGAGCCAACCCCTTGTAAACTATCAACATGTTGAACAGTTTTGTCTAGACGAGCCAACCGCTTGTAAACTATCAATATGTTGAAAAGTTTTGTCTAGATGAGCCAACCCCTTGTAAACTATCAATATGTTGAACAGTTTTGTCTAGATGAGCCAACCCCTTGTAAACTATCAACATGTTGAACAGTTTTGTCTAGACGAGCCAACCCCTTGTAAACTATCAACATGTTGAACAGTTTTGTCTAGACGAGCCAACCCCTTGTAAACTATCAACATGTTGAACAGTTTTGTCTAGACGAGCCAACCCCTTGTAAACTATCAATATGTTGAACAGTTTTGTCTAGACGAGCCAACCCCTTGTAAACTATCAACATGTTGAACAGTTTTGTCTAGACGAGCCAACCCCTTGTAAACTATCAATATGTTGAACAGTTTTGTCTAGACGAGCCAACCCCTTGTAAACTATCAATATGTTGAAAAGTTTTGTCTAGATGAGCCAACCCATTGTAAACTATCAACACGTTGAACAGTTTTGTCTAGACGAGCCAACCCCTTGTAAACTATCAACATGTTGAACAGTTTTGTCTAGACGAGCCAACCCCTTGTAAACTATCAACATGTTGAAAAAGATTTTGTCCATTTTTGTGTTACGTTTCAATCAATTAAATTTTTAAAAAAACATCAGTGAAATTTACTGTAAGGTTTTGGTTGTTGTTTATGCAGTAGACACTTTGTGACAATGCAGTCAGTACATCGTGACATGTCAGTCAGTACATCGTGACATGTCAGTCAGTGCATCGTGACATGTCAGTCAGTACATTGTGACAATTCGAACAGTGCACCGTGACTATTCAGCCAGTACATTGTGACAATTCGAACAGTACATCGTGACAATTCAGTCAGTACATTGTGAAGTTGTCTACCATCTTTTCCAGCTAGTTATTATCTCCCAGCTTTGTTTTTGTACCGCGCTTCGAGCCTTTGGGGGTGAAGCGTGATTTTTCAAATGAACTTTATTATTATTATTACAATTCGAACAGTACATTGTAAAAATTCAGACAGTACATCGTACTGATTCTGACATTTTAAAAATCTTTTAAACATTTTTTCTTTCATGAATTGTTATTCCTTATTAACGTTTCTAATTGCGTCAAATGCTTGAAGAAAAATTTAAATCGTGTGAACCAACCCTAAGATTTATCAATTAGCTGATCAAACAATGCTTAGATTCATCAATTAGCTGATCAAACAATGCTTAGATTCATTAATTAGCTGATCAAACAAGTTATTTTATCATCGCTGTTCCTTTATTTTATAATTCTTTCATTGTTCTATTCCTGACAATTTCCTCCGCCTTGAGTATCTGGCTGGGCCAGAATTGACCAGAATTCACTTCGATTACCAAGTACGTACTTCCTCTATGCGTGTTGCTGGAAGGTACAATTAGCCTCAGTTCACACGATTAAATTTTCGATCATGCATTTGATGCGATTTTTGTATGAAGCCTAGACACAACTTTCAAATTACTATTTGATCAAATTCCAATTTTTGCCCAAGAAAAAAAAAACACGCACAAAATAGTTCGTTCATACAAAAATTTTGACGCAAAATTTGAAGCTAATTTGATCGTGTGAACTGACTGAAATTGATATTTTCACTTGTTTTTTTAAAGATTTATTTCATTTTTTATGCCCACCAGATTTATTGCAACTGTACGCACAAAAAAAAGCTAAAATTATTTGTACTTGAAAACAACAAAAACCAATCTACACCGACTTCCGCCTGAATTTATGATCAGACGATGATAGCACGGGGATTACATCCCCTGTTCAAGTACGCTATAAATAATATGTTCGAATGGAAGGAAGAAAGGAGCTGAGGGAATGTTAGACAAAATGTACAGCATGGTCAAGTTCTTTCACTGGTAAGCGATCCAGGTCCCGTGCACTGTTGGATTTAATACTGGGTTAGGAATTGAAAATATTAATGTTTAAAAATGTCTTTGAGGGTGGCAGGAAGGGAGTGGGGGGTATTATTATTATTATTAGTTGTCTTATATAGCGCGGTCGCTTTTTCAAATTTCACTTTGCAGTTTTTGAAGAGTCGTTTGCTGCAAAACATTTTGGGTTCTTCACGCAGCGCCTGACACTACCTCCCGCGCCCCCCTGCGTTGGGGGGCTCGTTCACACAGCGCCTGACACCACCTCCCGCGCCCCCCTGGGTTGGGGGGCTTGTTCACACAGCGCCTGGCACCACCTACCGCGCCCTCCTGGGTTGGGGGGCTCGTTCACACAGAGCCTGACACTACCTCCCGCGCCCCGCTGTGTTGGGGGCTCGTTCACACAGCGCCTGGCACCACCTACCGCGCCCTCTTGGGTTGGGGGGGGGGGCTCGTTCACACAGCGCCTGACACCACCTCCCGCGCCCCGCTGGGTAAGGGGGCTCGTTCACACAGCGTCTGACACTACCTCCCGCGCCCCCCTGGGTTGGGGGGCTCGTTCACACAGCGCCTGACACCACCTACCGCGCCCTCTTGGGTTGGGGGGCTCGTTCACACAACGCCTGACACCACCTCCCGCGCCCCGCTGGGTTGGGGGGGGGGGGGGCTAACTGGTCTAAACCATTTCTAAGAAAATCAGGAATTCATTCAGTGGCAACACACGCTCCTGAAAAAAATTCGCAGTACAAAATCATAGTGTTGACCTTCCATTCCGTTAGACCTATCTCAATGTTAGGTCATTACGATAGAGCTTACTATGTGCTTGATATTTTGCACATGTCAAAAAGATATTGTACTTTACGTGGTGTGCGTGTGAAATAAAAAAAAAGCATTTTTTTGACAGTCTCGATTGTCTTCTCTCTGTCAGATGAAAGAAACCGATTGGCTTTACAGTTTTAGTTTACTGTCACTATGGACAGCTCGATCTCTCTTTTACACTGTCTACCATAGTGTCTACTCTCATAGTTTAAACAAATTATACACTCATAATGCCCAAAATCTCTATTCTCATAGTGCCTCAATGTCTACTCTCATAATGCCACAATATCCACTCTCATAGTGCCACAATGTCTACTCTCATAGTGCCTCAATGGCTACTCTCATAATGCCACAATATCCACTCTCATGGTGCCACAATGTCTACTCTCATAGTGCCTCAATGTCTACTCTCATAATGCCACAATATCCACTCTCATAGTGCCACAATGTCTACTCTCATAGTGCCTCAATGTCTACTCTCATAATGCCACAATATCCACTCTCATAGTGCCACAATGTCTACTCTCATAGTGCCACAATGTCTACTCTCATAGTGACACAATGTCTACTCTCATAGGGCTACATTGACTTCTCTCATAGTGCCACAATGTCTACTCTCATAGTGCCACAATGTCTACTCTCATAGTGACACAATGTCTACTCTCATAGGGCTACATTGACTTCTCTCATAGTGCCACAATGTCTACTCTCATAGTGCCACAATGCCTACTCTCATAGTGCCACAATGTCTACTCTCATAGTGCCACAATGTCTACTCTCATAGGGCTACATTGTCTTCTCTCATAGTGCCACAATGTCTACTCTCATAGTGCCTCAATGTCTACTCTCATAGTGCCTCAATGTCTACTCTCATAGTGCCACAATGTCTACTCTGTATTCATCGTGCTATTCTCATTTATTAAACTCGATTTAGGAAAGGATAAAAAAACCTGTAAATCTCGTCTGAAATCCTCTAGCACAGTGCTTCTCAAACTTTTTAGTATGGCGGACCGGCAGAAACTTTTCCATTACACCAGGGACCGGTGCACTATTTTTCTTGTACTGACGTGGTAGCGAAATGAGTTTTCTTGAAAACTTCTGCGGACCGGCGGATGATGGCCTACGGACCGGCACCGGTCCGCGGACCACCACTTTGAGTAGCACTGCTCTAGCAAACAAAACTAATTTATCAAACACTGTTTCCTTCTCAACGAGGCGATTCACGATCCAAAGAAACAATGTCATACTAAAGATTTGGGTGGCTAGATAGCCGTGTCGTCAAAAATGTGGCAATTGAAAACCTGTGGACTGGAGTTAAAGTTAACCATATGTGCGGGAAGTGAGACCCGCTGAATGGTGAACCAGCTTAATCTCATAAGAAAATTCCCAGGCCTTGTGATATCGTTTCTCTCAGACGATCGGATACAAAATAATAATAAAGACATGAACTCAAACACCAAAGTCACCCCTTAAAGTCTGCTCGATTTGTCTGATAAAGAAGTCTCTGGTCTTCCCGAAAAATTTCATAATTTCTTTGAATCCGAACTAAAAGTAATCCCAAAAAGATAACAGAAACAATGTTAGATCCGCTCTCACGCTGTCAAATGTCTGCTTTTTGCCTCATCCAAACCTCTGCAAGAACACCACCAAATGTCTGCAAGAACACCACCAAATGTCTGCTCTGATATCTCCTGGTAACGGAAGTAACCAGCCATTAGTCCCAGGGTCAAAGAGCCTCTTATTGCGAAATGACGAACAAAAGCATTTTATTATTTTTTTGTTCTTCTTATTTGTGAAATTATTATGTAAGATGTAATTGAACAGGATCAAAATAATGTGGTCTCTCTTTTGTGTGTTTGTGGCCGTCGCCAAAATTTAATTAACCATCTGTGACTCTAATAGGATTGTTTTCTTTTAAACAGGGGAGGTGGGTGGTGGGGGGCTAATCAGGCTTAGAGTATGGACATTGAAAGAGTTAAACTGACACAGATGAGGGGAAAATATTCTGTAGGACCATCAAAGAGACTAATGCGGCAGGCCCTTAATTAAACACCGACCAGTTAGGATATCTGACATTAAAACGACTTCAATGAAGATAGGTGGCGTGTTATTGTGGCTCCCGGATGCACACATGAACGTGCCGACGGGTCCTGTGTGGTCAGGTTTGGGGTTCAGGTTAGGGGTCGCAAGACCGTCCCCTTTTACCAAAACCGGTATTTTCGATATTGAAGTTTACGAACACCGGAATTCCGATATTTTCGATATTGTTAATATTTAGAGAAATTTGTTTCGAGATTAGAGGTGATGATTAATCCATGAAATAAAAACGTTAAAAATAGCTATTTGATTTTTAATAACCTTTAGACAATAACACAAATGTCTAACTTCAGACATTATCAAAATTGAAAATTGGATGATTTAGTCTCACTATCCGTCCTAACAGGACTGCTAAATTATTTCATCTTGTGCTGCAATCTAAAATTAAATTAAACTACGACTAATCACTTCCATATTTCTGGAGAATCGTATTTTCCCCCAACTCGTCCATTCATCCATTGTCAGAGACAGTTTGACTCTTTCGTTTTTCAGCTTACTCAGTTTATTAACCAAACAGGTTTTTTCAGGCTCATTGTGCGTTATCACCATGTGTTTAATTGAATGAGAAGATGTAGGCAAATTGTAGCCACATTGCTTCATGATTCATCTTTGATCATTAGAAGTAATGAAAAAACTGATTGGAAGATCATCTAAAGCGGTCACACGAGAAACTGTTTCTTCTAAGCTGTTTGAACTTGGAAAATAGTCTGTTAATTTGCTTTTTAGTGGTGTTTCATTTTCTGTGCTGGAGGAAGTTTTAGAACAAGATGCCATAGAAATCAGTGCTCTTTGAGTACCGGAACCAGCAACATCGATATCTTTCAAGGCATTGTATTGTACAGACTTTAAACGAGTGTGAAAGCCTGAAGTTGTGCCTCCCAAAGTTTTAAGTATCTTGTTACATTTAGCTGAGAGATTGTCATATTTAGGTTTATTTCAGGGTCCACCATTTCTTTCTATCAACCTGAAAGGAAAATAAATCATAAACAAAAATGTATTTATTAAATCGAATTGTTTTATACGTTTACAACTTTTTAAAAAAAGTTTAAATATTCATGTAAATGTTTTGCTAGGTACGGTAGAGACAAACTGGGACATTCAGTCATGTAAATGTTTGGCTAAGTACGGTAGAGACAAACTGGGACATTCAGTCATGTAAATGGTTGGCTAAGTACGGTAGAGACAAACTGGGACATTCAGTCATGTAAATGTTTTGCTAGGTACGGTAGAGACAAACTGGGACATTCAGTCATGTAAATGTTTGGCTAAGTACGGTAGAGACAAACTGGGACATTCAGTCATGTAAATGTTTGGCTAAGTACGGTAGAGACACGCTGGGACATTTAGCCTGGGACAAAATAGCTCTAAAATCAATTATGAGGTGAATGTGAATTATTAATATTGTTATCACAAAATAGAAGTAACATAACTTTTCTATTTCTTAAACTTAACGTATTTTATTATCAAGATACTGATTTACGCATAGTTTTAAATGTGTAGATACTTTTGGCATAGTTAAAGGATTCGAGTACAACGTGTTATTATTTCCATTTAATTCATGTTACAAACAAACTCTTAATGTAAGTCAACATTTATTGAATCTTCATTCTATTATACCAATGACTTATTTGTCAATAATATGAAAACATTTACTTACCAATCCTGAAAGTTCACGCCGCGACTCACGTCTCAGCTTACACACTACACACGCATGATGTAAAAACAAAATTAATCACAACGCCATGATTCTCGACAAATGAACTCTACCTAGTACACAGATGTAGCCCGTCGGTCGGCTCTCTTTAAACTTGAGACACATGGTGTCAGGGGTTCGCACTTTGCACATGACATAAATTATGGCTATGTCTTGCTTTAACTCCGACATGGAAATTAAGAAAACCGATAAATATTTTTTGAAAAGGAATCCCGGGAATCTCGAAAATCCCGGTTTTCATAAATTTTAATCCCGGTTTTTTCGAGCATCGTTATAGTCCGGTTTTCCGGCATATTCGAAATATCGGGATCCCGGATTGCGACCCTAGTTCAGGTGGCTCATATCAACGGCGGTCCCCAAATGGACGCAGCGATCCCAAAGCTTTTCCTGCGTAGAGCGTGTCGCCGACGAAAACTCTGAATTTATATCCTGTGTTGACCTACATATTCTTTGTTTACACATAATCGCCGACCCATACAATAGAATTTATAATCTCGCAATAAATTGTCATTGTAAACACAGAGTAAAATTAAAATCACTTAATGTTGGTGACTTAACTGTTGGTGATAGTTTACATTTGTAGACTATTTTTAAAATATTCGTCCGTCGGCGAAGTTGTAATTTCGCTAGAAGTGTACGTGGCAACACTGCGAAGCCTGGGCAAGTTCCTTTTTATGGAGAATCAAGTGTTTTTCATTCAGCAGATCCCCACCCCCTCCACGCAGTTGATTCAGTCATCAACTGTTAAGATAAGATACGATTATTTTATAATGCAAATAATTAGAAATGTTTTTTTTGTTGTAAACTACATTCTACATATTACTTTCTATCTTGCAGTTCTTGATTTTTGTTGGTTAGTTGAAACAATTTATGGACATATTCTCAAAGGGGAAAATAAACCATGAAATGTATGGACGATTTTTATATTTCCACAACACATATCGAGTGTTTTTATCTTACCATGTAGGCTATTATAGAGCTACTCTAGGGCTTCTCTAGGGTTGCTCTATGGCTACTCTAGGGCTACTCTAGAGCTATTCTTGGGCTATAGGGCTACTCTAGGGCTGCTCTATAACTACTCTATGGCTACTCTAGGGCTACTTTAGGGCTTCTCTAGGGTTGCTCTTTGACTACTCTAGGGCTACTCTAGGGCTACTCTAGTTATACTCTAGGGCTACTCTATTTTTACTCTAGGGCTACTCTAGGGTCACGTGTGTTACTGCATGTACGTTGGCAATTCTTTATCTAGTCAGACATTTTTAATGTTCTCCATAAAGAGACTAACGAATTATGGGCTCATTTGTCCCCTAAATCACTGATAGGTCATCAGCTGGTTGTTTTGACCACGTGATTTGTTTACAAGATGGTGGACTGTTTGCTTTCATGATGGCGGAATCGTAGTTTTGTGGTAGCTGCTTATGTTGTCTTAAAAATCCCTCAAAAGCGTTTGTTTTACCTTTGAAAACCCAAGGCTAATCACACATTAAACATGTTCATTTCAAAGAGAACAACGGAAAGCTCATCGAACAATTAAAAAAAAGCTAAAAAAAATTCACCGATGTAATCTAGTAGCCGCCAGAGTAGTGTGTTTTGTCAATGGTTTTTCAATGTTACCGTGGCAGTCGGATGATGTGAGGCGGTCGGATAATGTGAGGCGGTCGGATGATGTGAGTCGGTCGGATGATGTGAGTCGGTCGGATGATGTGAGGCGGTCAAATGATGTGAGGTGGTCAAATGATGTGAGGTAGTCAGATGATTTGAGGCTGTTGACTGAAAAGTATATTGACTTCTTTAGGACATAACTCGCCACATGTGAAACGCACTTTTTGCGTCTTTATGTGGCCATTCATAAACAACGTCACGCAAATAGCAAAATAGGGGTGGGGAAGGGTGTCCACTAATTTGCGACGAAACGGAATAAACACATATATGTAAAATTTATCGACCAAAGTAAGGGGCTACGGATTTTCCCTTATCAAATAAATCTGCTGTTGATCTTAACGACTGTGATTTTAGAATATGTCTTTTTTACCGATAGTGATGGAAACGATGATATTTTAGTGATGGTGATGGAAACGATGATATTTTAGTGATGGTGATGGAAACGATGATGTTAATGGCCAGGATTTTTGTTTCACGCAAACAGTCTTCACGTTCGACACCTATGAATTATTTTAGAACTTGAACTTGCCGTTGAAACCATTGGATCCGTTGAACATATTGATTTTGTTGTTGTTTATCAACACAAACCATTTCAGCAGAAAGCAGCGGTGGTAAAAGGGGTCATTTCACCCCGCCCGAAGTTAATGAAGCGTCTACATAATTTCAGAGCGTCATTCACATCAGAGAGTCATTCACATCCGAGCGTCATTCACACCAGAGCGTCATTCAGATCAGAGCGTCATTCAGATCAGAACGTCATTCACATCATAGCGTCATTCAGGATTTTTTTAATGGTTCGATAGAAAAATTGTCACAAAGGTGGGGAAAGATTTTTGTATAACATAATACATACTTACTTATATGTATCTATATGTCAGTGATGAGTCTCATTTTTCAGGAAAAAATGGGGGAGGGTGGGTAGGGATGGTGAAATTAGAGGATTCATAGGGGGTTAAGTGTGTGTTTATATTTTTTAATATTTTTTTGTGTGTTTCGTTTGTCTTTGTTTGTTTGTCCGGGTCAGCATTTGAAGTCGACCATAAATTGGAGCGTTTCTGGTTGGTTTTGGTGAAGATATGTCGGTATCAGAATTGCAATTAGCCTAAAGCGTGCACAGCTGTCCACCCCTGTTTGTTAGTAGTAAGTTATGCTATAAACAATGGGTAGGTACTCTGGTCAACATCCTACCATTATAAGGTGCATCTATACTTTGGTCAACATCCTACCATTATAAGGTGCTCCTATACTTTGGTCAACATCCTACCATTATAAGGTGCATCTATACTTTGGTCAACAGCCTACCATTATAAGGTGCATCTATACTTTGGTCAACAGCCTACCATTATAAGGTGCATCTATACTTTGGTCAACATCCTACCATTATAAGGTGCTCCTATACTTTGGTCAACATCGTACCATTATAAGGTGCATCTATACTTTGGTCAACAGCCTACCATTATAAGGTGCATCTATACGTTAGTCAACAGCCTACCATTATAAGGTGCATCTTTACTTTCTTTTGACAATATCTATTACCCGAGGGGGTTGTGTACCGCTCGTGTCAAAGAAGCGTGCACCGCATTATGGTGCGCAAACAGAACGCGAAAAAACCCAGGCCATCATCGCAATCAAGGCGACAACTGAAATGCAATCCCTGGAAAAGTAAACATGGCTTTCATATGCCAATTCTCTTTACCTATCGACCGATCTTCTTTCACAAACAAATCAACTCCATGTTGTTTTTTTTCACGCCTGCTGAGCTATTTATTGGACGTGTTTGCGTAATGTCGTTATGAGGCTTCGGAGTTGCTTCTCAGGAGGGCACCTATGCCATCTCCTTTACAAGAGGCGGCGAACCTATGACACGCGAGTCGTGTCGGGCATGCAGAGCTCTTCCGTGTCACCACCAGAGTATGTTTTTTGTTTGTTTGTGTGTTATATTCTAACCTAGAACTCTCTATTTAGGTTTAAATGGTGCTTTGGTCATGTGTGATAAATATGTGGAGGTTGGGTTGCAGTTTGAGCCATTTGTGATAGATATGTGGAGGTTGGGTTGCAGTTTTAGCCATTTGTGATAGATATGTGGAGGTTTGGTTGCAGTTTTAGCCATTTGTGATAGATATGTGGAGGTTGGGTTGCAGTTTTAGCCATTTGTGATAGATATGTGGAGGTTTGGGTTGCAGTTTGGACTTTCTGTTTCTAAAAGGTGGACATTACCTTATAGTGAATATAGCATGGTGTTTCGACGACGTATTACAGAAACATGAAGTGTTAGTCAGTGGCGTAGAAATGTGGGGCGAAGGGTTACGGTACACCCCAAGGGGCACTATTTTTTTACATTGAAGAGGGTGGGGTATTTTTTGACAATTTCATTGACGTTGTGTCGCTACCTTTGTTGTGGTGGTTTAGAATTACCGTACGGTACTTTCCACTAAAGCCAGTGATAATTAATTCATTACACGCTCGTTTGAGCAGTGTCTTTAATTAACCGTGTTCTGCCACCTGGTCATCATTGAACAGTATCCGCACTGGCAGAAAAGCTCGATGGATGTTAAATGTTTATCCCATGAACGTCTCTAAGGCAGCTCTACTGACACATCAGACATGCATGACTGATATATTACAGGGACCAGCCAGTGGCATAGAAACGGGGTGCGAAGGGGATGGTCTGCCTCGGGTGGCACTTTTTTATATGCAGGGGCGGCATTTTCGCGCCAAAATGCTTAGTTTTTACTTGGAAAGGGACTGCAACGATCATGACCCGCCCCCGGGTGGCACTTACCCTAGCTACGCCATTGGGATAAACGAATTTGATTGTCCTGATTCTCCTCCGACAAATATTTCTAATGAATAAATAAGAATGGTATTGAAATGTTTCATTAAATAAATCTTTGAATTATTTCGTAACAAAAATAAGTAGCATTATCAACAACACAAACGATTTTAGAGACATTTTACCGACCAATCAAATCACCGTCCTATCATTCAAACATTTTGGTCAAATATAAAGAGAAACGCTACTGGTCGTAATTTGAACCAAATAAAAATTTTCTTTTACCACAGGGGCAAGTCAGCGGACAATAACAAATAATTTTATTATTATCTCTTTCCCAGCTTAAAAAAAATAAATTATTCTAAGTTATTGAAGAAAATAATCTATTTTTTAATTGTAAAAAAAGTGTTGACATTAACTTTTAAAAAAAATTCTAGCAACACGGAAAACTTGAAAATATTTTAGCGTTGCAACTATTATTCCCAAAGATATTTAAAACATAAACTAAAAAATGTATCTAAAAAATTTGGGAAATCCCAATACAGCGCGCACGTAATCCTTGACAAAATGAAAGCGGAAGTGATTGTTTTTAATGTTGGTTTTCTTCTATTCTTGGCGGCATTTGTGCGTGTTGCTATATATGCGTGGCTGCACGTGCCCCGTGGACCTGTCACACGCCCACTCATGCTCACACATACACTCGCACATACACTCACATATATACTCTCACAAACGAAGGAACTGTTTTGGGCCACTCCTACAACAATGTCGTAATTCTTTAATTTAGTAATCGATAAAAAGTTTTGCTGTTGAACAGAAGCCGATGTTTGGAAGACGCGTGTTTTCATCTTTCGTTCTTCACCTAGAGGCTTAGAAATCAATGGAGAATTGTGTTTACTTTACATAGATCAGAAGCTATCTTTGTTAAAAATAAATATTTTTATGCTTAATCTTACTTATTGGACCAAGAAAGGAATTAGATATACTTTTTATGCTCAATCTTACTTATTTGACCAAGTAAGGAATAAGTTATATTTTTATGCTAAATCTTACTTATTGGACCAAGTAAGGAATTAGATATACTTTTTATGCTTAATCTTTTTATTGGACCAAGTAAAGAATAAGTTACACTTTTTATGCTTAATCTTACGTATCGTACCAAGTAAGGAATTAGATATACTTTTTATGAAAGGCTTTGTGACCACACTGCTACACAGTTTAAAGTTAACACAATTTAAATCCCCCCCCCCCCTATGACAACATACAGTGGCGTAGCACGGGGTGCCAGTGCTCCTAGGGCGGCGTAACCAGGCCCTATAACGAGCCCTGATTAGGGCCTTGCAGAGGATACTTGGGCCCCGAGCAATCCGAATTTTGGGGCCCTCGCAAATAAAAAAAATCAAACGTAATTATCTCCAAAAACTTGGGACCTCGATGTTGACAGGGCTCCGCATACTTTACTCGGTTAACGTGGCCTCTGCACGGCCTTGACCATGATTGGTGGACAAGTCAAATAACTGGACTTCTCAACAAGCCCCGTCCTTCCTATGATGGGATTATATAAAAAGCATTTTTTTAAAAAGATACTCATTATATTCAAAATATTCTTTGACTTTTGTAATTTGTACCTGTGATTTTCTTCATTTTTATTTTGAACATTAAAATTACGTTTACTTGTAGATGCAGTAGCAAGGCATCAGGGGGCAACTAACAAACATTTAAAACACTGCATCCCTTCAAACCAGTTCTTCTCAAACTTTCCAGTGGACGGACCAACGGGAATCGATCAGGAGCCCAATAGATGAAGTATTCTCCCTCTCCCCCACCTTTTGACAAAGTATTGACACTGTCGTACACAAATCATCGTGCCGTACACAATGCATAGTGCCGTACACAAAGCATAGTGCGGTACACAAAGCATAGTGCCGTACACAAAGCATAGTACCGTACACAAAGCATAGTGCGGTACACAAAGCATGGTGCTGTACACAAAGCATAGTGCCGTACACAAAGCATAATGCGGTACATAAATCATCGTGCCGTACACAAAGCATAGTGCCGTACATAGAGCATAGTGCCGTACACAAAGCATAGTGCCGTACACAAAGCATAGTGGGGGTACATAAATCATCGTGCCGTACACTAAGCATAGTGCCGTACACAAATCATAGTGCCGTACACAAATCATAGTGCCGTACACAAAGCATAGTGCCGTACACAAAGCATAGTGCTTTCATGTACATATCCATTCACAATAAGCTTATCAGGTTGGTTGAGAATTCTATCCGCTGATCCACTCACATTACACTTATCATGTTGATGAATTTAGATGAATGTATCGATTCTTAAATCCACTTACTCATTGCTCGATGCTTTTGTTGCCCGTTCCATTAAATAAAAAAAAAACCTATTGTTATCTTTAAGTACCAGATTTCGGGAACCTCTGGCACACAACTGTTCGAAATTGTCCTAATTAAAACAGATATTCTTCTTTGAATAGGAATGGAGAAATCGATGTAAAGAATCATAATTTTAATTTAAAAATTGAACAAATACAATCTTCTTAACAACAACATTTCTTGAGAATAAAATTCTCATTAGAATTTTTAGAAAGAAAGTTTTTTGTTATCGGCCAATGTAATAATATTTGAAATCTCTTGAAACATGTGACGAGTTAATGAACGATACAAGGGGTGTTATCAGGCTTATCAGTCGAGTAAATACTGATATTTAATAATCCACGAGATTTGTTTGCATTCACGAGGCGTAAATGGAGCATGCACAACACTGCGCTATAAGTTAACAAAGATTTGATGAACACATTACATTGGACAATTTATTGATATTGTGTTCAAAGAGATCGATTTTGTTTTTAGAAGACAATTTAGCAACTTGGAGTATTTCGGAAACACAGAAAATTGAGCTCCACTATGAATCTATGTGAAAGGTTTTTATGATAAAAAACATCATGTAAGAGTTAAACTGGAGCTTAATAACAGCTGCTCCGACCAGATTGAGTACTGTTAAGTTGGAAAGTGATATATCTTTGTTGGTTTGTTTTGTGTTAAAAAAAATATGTCAGAGTAATTTTAGTGTGTGTAAACATTTGTATACTTTGGCTCATTAAAGATATTTGTATGTTGACCTGTTCAACTCTGATGCAGGTAGTTGAACATTTCCACATTTCACCACACAATCAACTTTCTATTTGAAGCTTCCACATACCTCGTTCTGCTTTTCCCTTACACCAAACGCCTCTGTTTATATTAATATTGACCCTCGCCTTATTTAAACACAGAAATGTGTCGGACCTTTTATAACATAATGTCTTTATATATAGGCGTACATACCGATTTACGAACCCCCTTCCAATTTTTCTTATCCTAACCACCACCACCAATTCCTGGGGCGCCTAGTGCTTTAGTGCCCCCCAGTTTGTAAACGGATAGTGTAAGCACACATACTTTATTGATATTGGTTATAATTTTAAAGTAGAGTAACCCGGGTGGTACCAAAAATGCATCATAATATTCCTAATTTTTTATGCCTTAAAATTGTCTGCAAATTACGGCTTGCCGTGCAAAAATATAAGACTGATCCACCCATTTAAATGTCTGGACAAGTGTGATAGATGGACATGGCTCAGAAAAAGATACATTTTAAGGTGGAGATTGTTTGGTGCAAGATGGTTAGGTCCAGTGGCGTAGGAAAAGGGGGGTGGATACTTTTCTTTTTTAGTTGCTGCATTTTCGACCAACCACAGAGTTTTTTCGTGGAAGGTTGGCAGAAAATGTTTGCACGCGCCGGTCAGTCCTAAACCTGGCTACGCTACTGGTGAGGTAACACTATGACGCTTCTGGTGAGGTCACACTATGACGCTCCTGGTGAGATCACACTATGACGCTGCTGGTGAGGTCACACTATGACGCTGCTGGTGAGGTCACACTATGACGCTCCTGGTGAGGTCACACTATGACGCTGCTGGTGAGGTCACACTATGACACTGCTGGTGAGGTCACACTATGATGCTGCTTGTGAGGTCACACTATGATGCTGCTGGTGAGGTCACACTATGACGCTCCTGGTGAGGTCACACTATGACGCTCCTGGTGAGATCACACTATGACGCTGCTGGTGAGGTCACACTATGACGCTGCTGGTGAGGTCACACTATGACGATACCGACGAAGTCACGCTATGACGCAACTGGTGAGGTCACACTATGACTTAACTTGTGAGGTCACATTATGACGCAACTAGTAAGGTAACACCATGACGCAACTGGTGAGGTCACACTATGACTTAACTGGTGAGGTCACATTATGACGCAACTAGTAAGGTAACACTATGACGCAACTGGTGAGGTCACATTATGACGCAACTAGTAAGGTAACACTATGACGCAACTGGTGAGGTCACACTATGACTTAACTGGTGAGGTCACATTATGACGCAACTAGTAAGGTAACACTATGACGCAACTAGTAAGGTAACACTATGACGCAACTGGTGAGGTCACACTATAACGCCATTGGTGAGATCACACTATAACGCCGCTGGTGAGGTCATACTGTGACCCTATTTGTGAGGTCACACTATGACCTTGATATTATCAAGTACACAACAGGAAGGCATGTAAACAATTCGAGGTGGGTCATCCTATATTAGGTGGTGCATCAAATGGTCATGCTATAGTCTATTAGGTGGTGCATCAACTGGTCATGACATAGTCTATTAGGGGGTGCATCAACGGGTCATGCTATAGTCTATTATGTGGTGCATCAACTGGTCATGCTATAGTCTATTAGGTGGTGCATCAAATGGTTATGCTATAGTCTATTAGGTGGTGCATCAACTGGTCGTGCTATAGTCTATTATGTGGTGCATCAACTGGTCATGCTATAGTCTATTAGGTGGTGCATCAACTGGTCATGATATAGTCTATTAGGTGGTGCATCAACTGGTCATGATATAGTCTATTAGGTGGTGCATCAACTGGTCATGCTATAGTCTATTAGGTCGTGCATCAACTGGTCATGCTATAGTCTATTAGGTGGTGCATCAACTGATCATGCTATAGTCTATTATGTGGTGCATCAACGGGTACCAAACGTCGGAGAACTTAAGGGTTCATTCAAGTACGGTAACTTATTGGAATTATGGATATATTTTTTGTACTATTAATTTATTGCTACCATATTAATTGACAGCGGTTTTACTTTTTAAAAAAGTAGGCTCATTGCCTCAATTGTAACTTTTTCGAAATACAGTTTAACACCCTACCACGATGCAACATCCGCTTTCTTATCACGATCTACACAACATTCTAAACCACGATACGTCACCACATTCTAAACCACGATACTACACCACATTATAAACCACGATACGTCACCACATTCTAAACCACGATACTACACCACATTATAAACCACGATACTACACCACATTCTAAACCACGATAATACACCACATTATAAACCACGATACTACACCACATTCTAAACCACAATACTACACCACATTATAAACCACGATACTACACCACATTCTAAACCACGATACTTCACCACATTCTAAACCACGATACGTCACCACATTCTAAACCACGATACTACACCACATTCTAAACCACGATACTACACCACATTCTAAACCACGATACTACACCATATTCTTAACCACGATACTACACCTCTCTCTAAACCACGATACTACACCATATTCTTAACCACGATACCTCACCCCATTCTATACTACGATTCTGTACCACGATTCTACACCCTATTCTGCACCACAACACTGCACCGCAATTCAACATCGCAATGGTACACAACGGTTCTACACCACGATTGTCAATATCATTATACACACAATTGGTTAGATAATTGAAAAGTACAGTATTTCAGCTTCTGCAAATGTAATATTATGTCTCACAGAATACCACAAATATGTCACCAGGACTCTCCTATTCTCCATTTGTCAACCAAACAAAACTCTCAGAGCCAACCATGGACATGAAATGAAAATGCATCTTCACGTCTAAACAAATTGTCGAAAGACTCCGTGTGCCTCACCATTTATCACCAGTTATCGTCAGTTCTAGTCCTTTCCTTCACATAACTTGATTTTCTTTTTAGTTATTCGACTGAATTGTATTTCCTCCTTAAATGCTTATAAACAAATAAAACTCCCTGTATCCATGTACTCCTTTCACTTACTGCTAACACAACACTCGACTTGACTTGGGATATCAAATCACCATCTCCAATGATTGATCTTCAATCACTCAGAATGCATACACCACTTCAGCTCACTTTAGTACTGCCAAAAGGAAATCTCCTACACAGGGCGCGTGGTACTCTGCGATAAATCTCTATTGTCTCTCGCGGTCATCATAATCTATTAAACGCTGCCAAATCCTGAGGCTATTCATAATCATCTTGGGAAAAAAAAGGGGGGGGGGGGCGCTCTTAGGATCCAGACAAAAGGTTCTCAATCCTTCGATCTTGGGATCCTAAATGAATATGATGCTGACCTTGAACGCGCAAAACCTAATGGATACATTAAATAATGTAACACTTTTCACAACAAAAAAGTTGTCGTCAACACGTATTCAAGTTTCCCTAGCACTGACTTCTATAGCTAAAACATTTCATAACAAGATCATTCAATAATTTGAAACTGTATAAGAACATTGTTTGAGTGCGTCTGTCTTCTATGAGACAACTGTTCTACCAATCATTAATGGTTTTATTTATGAATCAAAATGATGGTTAAATTACTGGTTGTAACTAGACATTGGAATCGAACCGAACCTGAACCCGAAAACACCGAACTCGAACCCTGCTGACGACTGAACCCGAATCTAACCCTGCTGACGACTGAAGCTGAACCAAACCCTGCTAACGACTGAACCCGAATCTAACCCTTCTGACGACTGAATCCGATTCCTATCTTTAAATTTTAACAATGTGTTTGTTGTTAACGCAGAGTCTAGAAATCATCTTTGGTATTGAAAAAATCTTGGCAGTTTGATATCTTTCTCTAATACTTTATAAGTCATGTTCTCTGGTGCTTCATAAGTCGTGTTCCCTGGATGTATATCAGGTGATGTCCTCCGGTGCTTTTTCTGGTGCTGTACCCTGCATTTCCCCCAAAAGCTATATCAGGCATATGCCATCGTGATAAACATGTATAGGCAATATTCACTTGTGTCACTTCAGACTTCAGACAACGCTCTCTGGTGGTAAATCAATAAATGTTACATGATGTTACATCAGCCAACGTTAAATTGTGCTACAACAGCCAACGTTAAATTGTGCTAAATCAGCCAACGTTAAATTGTGCTACATCAGCCAAAGTTAACCTTTACTACGCCAGTGAAAGTTAACCTGTGTTACATTAGTCAAAGTTAATTTGTGCTACATCAGGCGAAGTTAAATTGTGCTACACCAGGCGAAGTTAAATAGTGCTACACCAGTCAACGTTAACCTGTACTACATCAGTCAAAGATAATGTGTGCTACATCAAGCCATTTCCAAGTGTTTTCTTGGGCAAGGTTTCCAAATGTTAAATCACAAATATTTTTCTCAGTGCTACATCGGATAGTTCCTGGGCTATGTATTTCCTGTGATATATTAGCCAATGTTCCCAAGTGCTATATCTGCCATTGTTACCTAGTGCTATATGGAACAATGTTCCCTAGAGTTACATTTGATAATGTTCGCAAATGCTACGTCATTCAGTGTTCCAAAACGCTACATCATTGAGTGTTCCCTAGTGCTATACCAGTAACATTTCTGTAGTGTAGCATCCAATAAAATCCCTTGTGCTACATCACGCAATGTTTCACCAGGCTATGTTCCTTTATGCTACATTAGACTATATTCCCTTATGCTACATCAGACAATTTTCTCTAGTGCTACACCAGACAATGTTTCCCTTGCACTAGAGCCATCATGTTTTCCCACTCGCCCCCCCCCCCCCCCAAATCATTTCCAGTGTTACCGTTCACGGCTGACTGGCTCCATCTGAGTACGCCTTCTTTAACATCGCGGGTCACTTGGTAGTACACCTTAATGAGTGAATCGCCTCGATGCAAAGCGCGGGATGCTAAAACAAGTAGTGCACGCCGCCCCACATATCCCCCCTTCCTCCACCCACAAACTTGATTACATTGAGGAAGTGACTTAATTTATCATGTAATTTAATAAAAGAAAAGTACAGGAGTATGGAGTACAAGAGCATGGAGTACAGGAGCCAATCCACGTATAATGGAGTACAGGAGCACGTCTACGTCTAATGGAGTACAGGAGCAGGTCCACGTCAAATGGAGTGCAGGAGCAGGTCCACGTCTAATGGATTACAGGAGCATGTCCACGTCTAATGGAGTACAGGAGCAGGTCCACGTCTAATGGAGTACAGGAGCAGGTCCACGTCTAATGGAGTACAGATACAGGTCCACGTCTAATGGAGTACAGGAGCAGGTCCACGTCTAATGGAGTACAGGAGCAGATCCACGTCTAATGGAGTACAGGAGCAGGTCCATGTCTAATAAAGTCTTTTTAAACCGCGTATTTAACTTTGTATTCAACACACACACCTTGTCATGTTTTGATCAAGTTTAAAACACTTAAATGTGCAATTTTTAAAACAAATTCTGTTATTTTAATCAGAATTCATGTTTCATATCAGTAAAATTACTTTAAATACAGTTTCCCTCGTATTATTGTACGTCTCGTTAAGTTGTTAATTAATTGTATATATGTATACTTGGAAGCGAACTGAATTTTTCTTTATAATCGCCTAAAGATCTCGTAATCTTTTTGCATTAGTTGAGAACCTCTGTCACTCCAAAGGGATTTTACTCTCTGTAAACTGATTTCTTTAAATACAATAAAGTAAAAATAAAAGGGAGAGTAATACTGATAATAAAGTAAAAATAAAAGGGAGAGTAATACTGATAATTGAAGTAGGGAAAAAAAAACCACCTCAAACCCAACAGAGCTGAATAATGTTTTCGTGTCTAATTATACGCTTAGAAAGAAAAGTATCGATCCACCCTTTTCTCGATACCCGTGCTAGGACGTAGGTAAAATATAGATCCTAGCAACCCCCCGCCCCCCCAACCCAAATCCTTTTTTAAAGTATTGCCATGCTTGGACCGAATAAAAGAATCGATTCCAAATTTACCAGATACCCATGCTTGGATGGGATGAATACCGCAGACGACATGAATTATCATTTTTAAATGTCAAATGGCTCAGTTTAAATCAATGGCATTTTCATTTTTTTAACGTTTTTTTTTGTGTTGATGTGTGCGGCTAGAATATAACAAACATCGAACACGTGATACCTTGGAGAACAAAAAGAATATTTGAAACGATAAACAGAAGGCCGTTGCGTCTAATTGTTGCACGCGGGGAAGGCGATATACTGGTTTAGAGATTACGTCACTGAGTAACGACGTTTGTTGGAGTGCACTGTGTGTAAAATGTAAAATTACGGAATTTTTAAGCGCATCTTCGTTTGTCAAAGGTGCATATTTGCATCCGCCAGGTTGTCCCTGCTCTGTCAGGGAAGAACCTGGCGACTGATGTGTCTGGGAAGAACCTGGCGACTGATGTGTCGGGGAAGAACCTGGCGACTGATTTGTCAGGGAAGAACATAGTGGCAGATGTGCCGGGGAAGAACCTGGCGACTGATGTGTCAAAGAGTTGGGTTGGGTAGGTGTTGTTGGAAACGGGTCTCTCTACGGAGGGAAATTTTTGTTCACAGTTGAGCAGTATCTTCCTCATTCGGAACTGGTCGTAAAAAAAGTGGATGGGGGGGGGGGGGGGGGTGGCGATATTGAAAAAAGTGGTCAGAACAATTCCGAGAGAGATTTAATAAGATGGCACTGAGTACCACAGATATGCAGTTTATAGTCTTACGAAATTTCACAGTTCTGGAAGTGTACTTTCTTGACGGAAGTGTAAGATTTGCAGGGCAGTACTTGTTTCGACAAATGAGAATCACGCACGTGTTCTGTAGCAGATTCTACATTCGCCACTACGAAGTCTAAGACGAGCATCTTTGAAACTGAACATAAGCCATGCGTTCTTTCGTCGTTTGTTTTAAGGACATATTGCATATCGTACCGGATACATGTTGGACATTGCTTGATAGGGACAGATATGCGAGCCATTATGATGTTGGCCACTGCTTGACAGGATCAGAAATGCGAGCCAGTATGATGTTGGCCACTGCTTGACAGGGCCAGAAATGCGAGCCATTATGATGTTGGCCACTGCTTGACAGGGCCAGAAATGCGAGCCATTATGATGTTGGCCACTGCTTGGCAGGGCCAGAAATGCGAGCCATTATGATGTTGGCCACTGCTTGACAGGGCCAGAAATGCGAGCCATTATGATGTTGGCCACTGCTTGACAGGGCCAGATATGTGAGCCATTATGATGCTGGACACTGCTTGACAGGGCCAGATATGTGAGCCATTATGATGTTGGACACTGCTTGACAGGGCCAGATATGTGAGCCATTATGATGTTGGTCACTGCTTGACAGGGCCAGATATGTGAGCCATTATCATGTTGGCCACTGCTTGACAGGGCCAGATATGTGAGCCATTATGATGCTGGACACTGCTTGACAGGGCCAGATATGTGAACCATTATGATGTTTGCCACTGCTTGACAGGGCCAGATATGTGCGCCATTATGATGTTGGCCACTGCTTGACAGGGCCAGATATGTGAGCCATTATGATGTTGGCCACTGCTTGACAGGGCCAGATATGTGAGCCATTATGATGTTGGCCACTGCTTGACAGGGCCAGATATGTGAGCGATTATGATGTTGGCCACTGCTTGACAGGGCCAGATATGTGAGCCATTATGATGTTGGCCACAGCTTGACAGGGCCAGATATGTGAGCCATTATGATGTTGGCCACTGCTTGACAGGGCCAGATATGTGAGCCATTATGATGTTGGACACTGCTTGACAGGGCCAGATATGTGAGCCATTATGATGTTGGCCACTGCTTGACAGGGCCAGATATGTGAGCCATTATGATGCTGGACACTGCTTGACAGGGCCAGATATGTGAGCCATTATGATGTTGGTCACTGCTTGACAGGGCCAGATATGTGAGCCATTATCATGTTGGCCACTGCTTGACAGGGCCAGATATGTGAGCCATTATGATGCTGGACACTGCTTGACAGGGCCAGATATGTGAACCATTATGATGTTTGCCACTGCTTGACAGGGCCAGATATGTGCACCATTATGATGTTGGCCACTGCTTGACAGGGCCAGATATGTGAGCCATTATGATGTTGGCCACTGCTTGACAGGGCCAGATATGTGAGCCATTATGATGTTGGCCACTGCTTGACAGGGCCAGATATGTGAGCGATTATGATGTTGGCCACTGCTTGACAGGGCCAGATATGTGAGCCATTATGATGTTGGCCACAGCTTGACAGGGCCAGATATGTGAGCCATTATGATGTTGGCCACTGCTTGACAGGGCCAGATATGTGAGCCATTATGATGTTGGACACTGCTTGACAGGGCCAGATATGTGAGCCATTATGATGTTGGCCACTGCTTGACAGGGCCAGATATGTGAGCCATTATGATGTTGGCCACTGCTTGACAGGGCCAGATATGTGAGCCATTATGATGTTGGCCACTGCTTGACAGGGCCAGATATGTGAGCCATTATGATGTTGGCCACTGCTTGACAGGGCCAGATATGCGAGCCTTTATGATTTATTGTGGAGCATGTTTCACCAAGCTGCACGAGGATGTGTGTTTCTTGGACAAAAGTCACAATCATTTGGATGACCTCATCAATCCCCCAGACAACTCTCTTCCTTGGTTTTGGGTGGCCACATGTTATTGTCTAAAAACCAATACACAGTGCGCGTTTAGCGATATTGTGTGCCTTTGTGGCACACGGTAGAGTAGGCCCCAATGTCATTGAGGATGAAGAAAGCAATGCTCTTACCGTCACCCAAGAACGTTAAAGGCGCATAGTGATCAAACAATTTGTTCTGGCTTTGAGAAGGGTCTGAGGAGTGGGGAGGGGTCTCAACTAAATCAATACATTAATATTTGAACAGATTTATTTTCATAAGTTTTCAGATGTACTTGAGTGAACTTAAGTAAATCAAGTTAAATGACTTCTCGTCTTCGGTGCTATTTTAGAGCTATGTCACATATTTTAGTGTCAATATTTGCTCCACGTCGGGCGTCCGTAATAGCCAGTGCGTATGCATTTGCTTCACGATGATAAATTGTTCTTTCAGCTTTCTAGGAAAAGTATTCCAATGAATAACTTACTTGAGGTCTTAACGCGTGGTTGAAGTTCACATACAGATTTTGGTGATACAAATGATAGATTATCAGCAATGAAAAGAAAAAACATAGAATAACAAGAAACAGTGTAAGAAGATCTCCAATGCCCAACATTTTATTTGGAGAACACGCCACCCTCAATAATGTTTAGAGTGAAACCTCGTGTCTTCAAGGCTATGTTGGAGAACAAGCAATCCATCTATTTCCCAGGGAGATAACCCAATATCACAAGATTTCTAGGGCAGATAAGTCTCGGTCCCGAGTTTACAATGTGAAAAAACCCAAAATCCCAAGTTCTCTGTGATCACCACCATCGTCAACATGATGTAGTTATCAACGATCGCTCAAGACACCTTGTTTCGTTTGATGACCGTCACTCTCTCAATTAATTCAATCACCAAGGGATTGGAGACCTGTGAACAACACTTCTTAGCGTGTTACCCCGTTGCTCATGCAATCAAAAGATAACACTCAAGTTTAAATCAACATCTTACTACCTGAAATTATTATTAACATCCCTCCCCAAAACCGCACACACACACACACACGCACACACAAACACACACACACACACACGCACACACATACACACACACACGCACACACACACACACACACAGACACACGACAAACTATCATACACGTTCCTGTATTTTATTATTTGGCCACAGGCGTAGCTAGAGTGTTTGGCGCCCGGGGACAAGATTTATTTTAAAGCGCCCTCTTTTCCTTTTTTCAACTCTCAAACCCATTATTTTCATCAATAAAATAATACCAAAGCACATTTTGGCGCCCCTAACTAGCTGGCGCCCGGGTACATTGTACCCCCCTCCCCCCCCCCTTTTTACGCCACGCCTCTGTATCCGGCTTTGATTGCTTGAAACGAATTTTGTTTATGCACTTTCCTTACGAGTGTAAGTCACGTGATATAATAACCTTCGGACTCTTGGTGATGCGTTTTTACAACAAAACATGAATTGGTAGAGAGATTAAATGACGTCATTTTGTCACACATAAAGGCACCGATTACGGCTTCCATCTCCCCTGAATGGGGTACGACCGCTTAGACAATAACTTTTTTGTTTCCGAGAGAAAAAGGACAATTAAGGTTGTTGTGCTTTCATATCACTGGTCACGTGGTCACATAGGCCAGCCTTTCTCAAACTTTTGAGTTTGGGGGACCGGAGGGTCACAGTGGTCGTATAGGCCAGCCTTTCTCAAACTTTTGAGTTTGGGGGGACCGGTGGGTCACAGTGGTCGTATAGGCCAGCCTTTCTCAAACTTTTTAGTTTGGGGGACCGGTGGGTCACAGTGGTCGTATAGGCCAGCATTTCTCAAACTTTTGAGTTTGGGGGACCGGTGGGTCACAGTGGTCACATAGGCCAGCCCTTCTCAAACTTTTGAGTTTGGGGGGACCAGTGGGTCACAGTGGTCACATAGGCCAGCCTTTCTCAAACTTTTGAGTTTGGGGGGACCGGTGGGTCACAGTGGTCACATAGGCCAGCCTTTCTCAAACTTTAGAGTTTGGGGGGACCGGTGGGTCACAGTGGTCACATAGGCCAGCCTTTCTCAAACGTTTGAGTATGGGGGGCCGGTGGGTCACAGTGGTCACATAGACCAGTCTTTCTCACACTTTTAAGTTTGGAGACCAGTGGATCACAGTGGTCATATAGGCCAGCCTTTCTCAAACTTTTGAGTTTGGGGGACCGGTGGGTCACAGTGGTCGTATAGGCCAGCCTTTCTCGAACTTTTGAGTTTGGGGAACCGGTGGGTCACAGTGGTCGTATAGGCCAGCCTTTCTCAAACTTTTGAGTTTGGGGGGACCGGTGGTTCTTACATGGGCCAGCCTTTCTCAAACCGGTGGATACGTTTTGAAATCACACCTGATTAAGTTTAGATACAACAAAAACGATTTAGGGGTTGAGTGTGAGGTGCCCAAGGGCAAGGTACTCCGCTTAACGAAAAAGAGTTCTTATCCCTCGTAGAACCTGCAAAGACATGGGTTTGTAGGGGACCTGTGATGTTAAGGGGACCAAAGTTGTGATGTTAATGGGCCCAAAGTTTTGATGTTAATGGGCCCAAAGTTTTGATGTTAAGGGGCCCAAAGTTGTGATGTTAATGGGCCCAAAGTTTTGATGTTAAGGGGCCCAAAGTTGTGATGTTAAGGGGCCATAAATTTTGATGTTAAGGGGCCCAAAGTTGTGATGTTAAGGGGCCCAAAGTTGTGATGTTAATAGGCCCAAAGTTTTGATGTTAAGGGGCCCAAAGTTGTGATGTTAAGGGGCCCAAAGTTTTGATGTTAAGGGGCCCAAAGTTGTGATGTTAAGGGGCCCAAAGTTGTAATGTTAAGGGGCCCAAAGTTGTGATTTTAATGGGCCAAAAGTTGTGATGTTAATGGGCACAAAGTTGTGATGTTAAGGGCCCAAAGTTGTGATGTTAAGGGGCCCAAAGTTGTGATGTTAAGGGGCCCAAAGTTTTGATGTTAAGGGGCCCAAAGTTGTGATGTTAAGGGGCCCAAAGTTGTAATGTTAAGGGGCCCAAAGTTGTGATTTTAATGGGCCAAAAGTTGTGATGTTAATGGGCACAAAGTTGTGATGTTAAGGGCCCAAAGTTGTGATGTTAAGGGGCCCAAAGTTGTGATTTTAATGGGCCCAAAGTTGCGATTTTAAGGGGCCCAAAGTTGTGATTTTAAGCGGCCTAAAGTTGTGATTTTAAGGGGCCCAAAGTTGCAATTTTAAGGGGCCCAAAGTTGCGATTTTAAGGGGCCCAAAGTTGCGATTTTAAGGGGCCCAAAGTTGTGATGTGGAAAAAAAAACTATCGACCTTGAATGCAGAGGGCACACAACTAAAACGTTACGGGGGTCTTAAAAACTCTTGCGATGGCGATTGGGCATAATTTTATTATAAAAAATCGTTAACACAGGAGATCATTTGAGTCTGTCCACACAGCTTGGGCGCAGTGCTTCATTTGTCTTTATACATCAGGTAGGTTTGATCTCACCCCTATCGGATCACACTGTCTACCCCCCTCCTCCCCACTATCTCTACCAATATTGTTTCCACTTCGATTGTTGCCATGGTAACGATGACAAACAGAACGTCCTCAGTTCCGGCATGTGCAGCGGGCATGTTTTAAAAAGGCACGACAAATATCCCCGAAGCCGAGCTGGACGTAAGCGCCATGACCCCCTCCCCACCCCCCACACCCGTCAATGGTTTTGTTCATATTTGCTGTTTACTCTCTAACCCGCCTTCCTACGGTAGGTTGGGGCTTTTAGCTTTGCCCTATGCTTAAATCCGGATATTTGTTCTCATCCAATCGGTCCATCGATTTTAGCTTAAATTTTTTGAAAAAGTTGAAACTTTGGGATTGCATAACAATTTTTGATGGGAAAAATGTTGTTGTATAATTCTGTTTTTAAAAGAGCGATGTGAGGAAAACTTCGAGATTTAAATATTGATGTATTTGAATGTTAAATGAGAAAGTAGATGTGAACCCATAGGGATCAGTGTTCTCTCATATTAAGCTTTAGATAAAATATCATTGGAAAAAATGACATAAATGAAAAGGAAGTAAAATATTTAAAATTATTCTTAGCTGGCCAAACATTGGCGACAGCAATGCGTGAACTTCCCATCTACTAACGTTACTTGTCAAAACATGAATTTAAGTAATGCACTTTTAAGAATCCCAATTTTTGCTACACCCCTTCCCTCCATGATATGTCACTGCACACTTTTTATCTCACGCCCATAAACTATATTAAATATTCTGATGTCCAAACCACTTTTAAACCGAATATTTTTTTACACCATATTTAAATTGAGACGATTTCATTTTCCGGAAAGAAGAGAAAATATTATGCACCAAACGCAGTTGCATTATTACAAAATCTTTATATTTTGCGAGCTATCCGGAAATGCAAGCTGTCATACAGCAAGCAAAAAATATATATGAGATGATAGATGCCCGTAATTAGGGAAGGAAAATATGTCTGATTGAAAACTTACAAGATTGAATGTTCATGTGAGTGATGATCAATGCTTGGTGATACAACCCAAGTATCAGCGCTTATGGCTCGCCTCCATAGTATCATTGTATAAATGCTGTTAATGCGTTCGACTAACAGAGCTAATAAATGGATTTTCCTCAATCGTCTTACACGATCAGAGAGTTTTCCTGATCATGAAGATATCTTTTTAATGTGGGCATTTAGTGTGAAGACGTGCATATGTCACGTACGGGTTAGCTGTCTTCCAACTACTCAAGGAGATGTACAAGGAGATGTACAAGGAGATGTACAAGGAAGTTTGCGTTAACAAATTAATTGTTTTTTTAATGCTTAAAACAACAACAAAAACCTTATACTGAACTTGACCCGCTTTATGGTCCCATGATGAGACACATTGGAAGATAGTTTGGACCAAATTCCCAGTGGTGTACCTATGTGCGCGGCGCCATCCGGGCGGCACTTTGGGACACATTTATATGATGAATGTGTTTTTAAAAAGTTCCTCTTTGGAGACATTTAACAAGTGTACGCCACTGCAATTGTACGCCACTGCAAGTGAACGCCACTGCCTATGGACTTTGTGGAAGGTGAGTAAGAAAATAAAGGTGGCCTACAATTAGGTTTAAGTAGATAAAAAAGAGTGTTTGGATATTTTTGTCTCACAACTTGGTGTATTCTGCATTCATAGTTGCACATTTGTCCTGACCAATAGTTTGCCTCTTAACTGACCAATGACTTCTTACCTGACCAATGGGTTCATATCTGAACAATGGGTTTATAACTGATTAATGGTTTCTTACCTGACCAATGGTTTCTTACATGACCAATGGGCTCTTAAATGACCAACGGGTTCTTACGTTCTTACCTGATTAATGGGTTTCATTCCAAACGACAGGCTTTATTTCAGCTTACACCCACACAACCATTTCACAAAACCATTTCACACACGCATTGATACACACCCATTGATACACAGACAACCGCATTGATGTACACCCCCATTGATACACCCCCATTGATAACCCCCCGTTGATACCCCCCCCCCGTTGATACCCCCCCGTTGAACCCCCCCCCCCCCCCGTTGATACCCTTGACCCCACCCTGCTAATATGAGGCTCACGCAACGTTTGTTTTACCACCCCCATCCCAATCTCGAGTTCCCCTTCCCACTTTTCCCCGACACTAGACGTCTGCCACCTCACTTTAACAACATCGCCTGACACACTGACCACCAAATAATGTATAACCACAATGCCTAGGTCACGCTGACTTCTGTACCCCCACACACAAACAGCTGACATGAATTTATACCACTTCTCTAAACATCATTACGTCGTAACCACCCTTTAAACAAACAAATCTGTGACATTTAAACACACAGGCCCCCGGGGGTTGGGGTGATTTGGGAGGGGGGTTGGGGTTACCACCCTTTACCACCCGTCTTATCAACGTGATTTCGCCCAATATTAAATTGGTTTATGTGTTGACGCCTGCTGGCGTTACAACCCCCCCCCCCGCCCCCCTCCTCCTCTCCCCGCACATTCTCCAAATACGTTAATCGCGTTAAGTGACCCGCCAGGGTGATGGAATTGTTGGACATTTAATCAGTGGGTCATACAACATTTCAGGGCGTGCCTGACGAAATAAAAGGTCTTCTTGGTTTGACCCCAGACCCCCCTCCCCCCAAATTTCCCTCAATCTTTATTTTTAAATAATAAATTAATTTTGCTGTTGATTAAATGTCAGTCATTACAATCTTAATCGGAAATGAAGTCAGTCCAGTGTCAATGTACTGATCTCCTTCTTTTTGAAATTTCTACGTGATCAGTACGCTCCCTATTACTATACCAGACTACCAAGAACATCTGCTTTATTTCTTAACGTACGCCTAAGTGACCTTTTAAGGAATTATTCGACACCTGAGTGTGCAGAGAAAACTTTGGCAATTCATGTCGGTAAAGAAGTGACGATGCTAATGGTCAACTATCAGCCAATCATAGACAGAAGTGACGATGTCAAGCAACACTATGAACCATTCCTAGACAGAAGTGACCATGTCTTTACTGCACCGGGGCCCCCATCCTTGTTTATACTCAGGGCCGCGCGAAAGAGGTGGCGGGATGGCCAATCACCCTAGGCGCCAACATCAGGCGCGCCAAAATCGCCTTCAGATCGGCCTTTTATAGTGAATAAAATGATAAAATCGCATGAACTTTACAGGGGCGCCAAAATCATCTTACTAGTCCACCCTGGGCGCCGCTTTCCATCGGCACTGCTCTGTCCATAGCCTACCATTCAAGTTATGTTGTGAAAAGCATTATGGCCCTGGTTGGCCCATGTGTTATGGCCCTGGTTGGCCCATGTATTATGGCCCTGGTTGGCCCATGTGCTATGGCCCTGGTTGGCCCATGTGTTACGGCCCTGGTTGGCCCATGTATTATGGCCCTGGTTGGCCCATGTATTACGGCCCTGGTTGAACCATGTATTATGGCTCTGGTTGGCCCATGTGTTATGGCCCTGGTTGGCCCATGTATTATGGCCCTGGTTGGCCCATGTGTTTTGACCAGTTTCCTTCAGCTAATTTTATCCGCGGGGGACCTGGGGTAGCAGGTCAGGCGTTCAGGGGGGTGGGGCGGGGTCAATATTTTGTACATGGCTATCTAAAACAGGTCGTTTTTTAAATGACTTGTTTCTAAGTGGTATCAAAAAGAACAAAGGAACTATTTACAAAATACGTCATATATTTATTAATATGTGATTTATCTGAGAGAAAAAAGACAACATGAATTTCCAAACAAATGCAGAAATGTAAAAAGTTTATTTGGAATTTCTAACTACTACACTATAACTTTCTTTCTTTATTTAAATGACCAAACTGAATAATGAACTTATGGCACCTTTTGTAAGACTCATTAAGTTACTGCCCCCCTCACCCTGCCCCACCCCGGCCACCCACCAAAATAAAAAAGTCCCTGGATTAGTTTCAAATAGAAAAATGTAGCAAATAAACTTTTTCTAAACTTTTTTCTACAACTATTACCAAAAAACTGAAATGATGAGAGAATCAATCAACTTATCTTTTAAAATTGGAGAAATGGTCTTCCCGCATTATTTTGAAAGCAAATTAAATTGCCAAAGTATATTTCAATGATCATTAACAATTTAGTTAATGCCCCTACAAGCGTGAGACCCCCCCCCCCAGAGGCGTGAGACCCCCTTACAGGCGTGAGGCCCCCTACAGGCGTGAGGCCCCCTACAGGCGTGAGGCCCCCTACAGGTGTGAGGCCCTGTGCAAATACCCAGTGTCATCATCATCATCATCGCCTGTCGTCCCGTCTGGGGCATAGGCCACAAACAAAGGCTCTCAAGGCATCCCGGTCTTGGGCAAGTCTCTCCAGCTGTCCCCAGTTGTGCCCACTCTTTTTGGTGTCTGCCTCCAGCTCCCTTCTCCAAGACATTTTGGATCGACTTTTATTTTTCTTGCCCTGGAGGTTCCAAGTGAGGGCTTGTATCGTGATACTGGATGTTGACTTACTTATCTCCATCTGCGCTGGCAGACTAACTCTTCCACTGGTTCTTGTTGTGTGCGCCGCCAGTGATCCTCATTGGTGATGACGTTGGGCCAGCGAATTCATAGAATCATTCGGAGACATGAGTTGATAAACGTCTGCAGCTTTTTTGAACCAGCTGCTGTTGTTAGCAATGTTTCTGCTCTATATAGCAAGACAGGTTTCACTGTTGTGTTTAATATCCTGACCTTGGTCTGGAGGGTCAAGTAGCTGCAGCTCCAGACTTTTTTTAGCTGGTTAAATGCAGTTCTTGCTTTGCCAATTCTCACTCTTATGTCGGCGTCTGTTCCTCCTTGTATGTCAATGATGCTGCCGAGGTATGTAAAGCTATCCACCTCCTCAAGGTTTGTTCCTTCCAGTGCTATAGGTGTGTTGCTTGATGTATTTATTTTAAGGAATTTGCTTTTTCCTCTATGGATGTTCAGGCCGATGCAAGCAGAGTACTGTGCTACATAAGTGTGTAAAACCCGGTGTGCCATGCCTTAGTTGAGCACTGTGTCAGACATTATGTTATCTCTCACCGAAACCACTACCTCAATATTGTGGACTAGATCTCTTCTATCTCACCATATTAAGGACTAGATCTCTTCTATCTCACCATATTGTGGACTAGATCTCTTCTATCGCTACCATATTGTGGATTATATCTCTTCTATCTCTACCATATTAAGGACTAGATCTCTTCTATCTCCACCATATTAAGGACTAGATCTCTTCTATCTCTACCATATCAAGGACTAGATCTCTTCTATCTCTACCATATTAAGGACTAGATCTCTTCTATCTCTACCATATTAAGGACTAGATCTCTTTTATCTCCACCATATTAAGGACTAGATCTCTTCTATCTCTACCATATTAAGGACTAGATCTCTTCTATCTCTACCATATTAAGGACTAGATCTCTTCTATCTCTACCATATTAAGGACTAGATCTCTTCTATCTCTACCATATTAAGAACTAGATCTCTTCTATCTCTACCATATTAAGGACTAGATCTCTTCTATCTCACCATATTGTGGACTAGATCTCTTCTATCTCCACCATATTAAGAACTAGATCTCTTCTATCTCTACCATATTAAGGACTAGATCTCTTCTATCTCACCATATTGTGGACTAGATCTCTTTTATCTCCACCATATTAAGGACTAGATCTCTTCTATCTCTACCATATTAAGGACTAGATCTCTTCTATCTCTACCATATTAAGGACTAGATCTCTTCTATCTCTACAATATTAAGGACTAGATCTCTTCTATCTCTACCATATTAAGGACTAGATCTCTTCTATCTCTACCATATTAAGGACTAGATCTCTTCTATCTCCACCATATTAAGGACTAGATCTCTTCTATCTCCACCATATTAAGGACTATATCTCTTCTATCTCTACCATATTAAGGACTAGATCTCTTCTATCTCTACCATATTAAGGACTAGATCTCTTCTATCTCACCATATTGTGGACTAGATCTCTTCTATCTCACCATATTGTGGATTAGATCTCTTCTATCTCTACCATATTAAGGACTAGATCTCTTCTATCTCTACCATATTAAGGACTAGATCTCTTCTATCTCACCATATTAAGGACTAGATCTCTTCTATCTCACCATATTGGGGATTAGATCTCTTTTCTATCTCTACCATATTAAGGACTAGATCTCTTCTATCTCACCATATTGTGGATTAGATCTCTTCTATCTCTACCATATTAAGGACTAGATCTCTTCTATCTCACCATATTAAGGACTAGATCTCTTCTATCTCCCCCATATTAAGGACTATATCTCTTCTATCTCTACCATATTAAGGACTAGATCTCTTCTATCTCTACCATATTAAGGACTAGATCTCTTCTATCTCACCATATTGTGGACTAGATCTCTTCTATCTCACCATATTGTGGATTAGATCTCTTCTATCTCTACCATATTAAGGACTAGATCTCTTCTATCTCTACCATATTAAGGACTAGATCTCTTCTATCTCACCATATTAAGGACTAGATCTCTTCTATCTCTACCATATTAAGGACTAGATCTCTTCTATCTCACCATATTGTGGATTATATCTCTTCTATCTCTACCATATTAAGGACTAGATCTATTCTATCTCACCATATTGTGGATTAGATCTCTTCTATCTCTACCATATTAAGGACTAGATCTCTACTATCTCACCATATTGTGGACTAGATCTCTTCTATCTCTACCATATTAAGGACTAGATCTCTTCTATCTCACCATATTGTGGATTAGATCTCTTCTATCTCACCATATTGTGGATTAGATCTCTTCTATCTCCGCCATATTGTGGGCCAGATCTCTTCTATCTCTGCCATATTAAGGACTAGATCTCTTCTATCTCCGCCATATTGTGGGCCATATCTCTTCTATCTCCGCCATATTGTGGACCAGATCTCTTCTATCTCCGCCACATTGTGGGCTAGATCTGTGTTTCTGGGACACTTCTAATCGATAGCTACCTCTCTGGTGCCTGTCATTAAATTAAATATCCTAGTCCTCATTTTCAATCCTTGCAAATACCACACATCTCTCCAAAATATTGTATCATTTCATCGCATAGTTAGGAATTTAATCTTTTGGACTTCGAACGACTAGAAATAAATTAAATAAAAATTATGACCTGATTAACAAATCATTTCAAGAAAGACCTGATTAAAAAATCATTTCAAGAAAGACCTGATTAACAAATCATTTCAAGAAAGACCTGGTTAACAAATCATTTCAAGAAAGACCTGGTTAACAAATCATTTCAAGAAAGACCTGGTTAACTCATTATTTCAAGAAAGACCTGGTTAACTCATTATTTCAAGAAAGACCTGGTTAACATATCATTTCAAGAAAGACCTGGTTAACTCATTATTTCAAGAAAGTCCTGGTTAACTCATTATTTCAAGAAAGACCTGGTTAACTTATTATTTCAAGAAAGACCTGGTTAACAAATCATTTCAAGAATGACCTGGTTATCACATCAATTCAAGAGCCACTTCAGTCTCCTCTTAAAGTCCAATAACCCGCAGGTAATTTGTTATAAACCGCTGAAATTATCGCTGATTGCATTCTGTCAGCTCAATGACTGCACCCACTTAATTTTGATAACCCTTGAAGTTATTTATCGTTTATTAATTCGTCCTATAAATCCCCTCTCTTTTTTAAATATTATTTTAAGAACCACTGCTGTAAAATTTCACTGTTTGCCCCCTAAAAACTAACCTATTTTGATAGCCGCTGGAGAAATGTATAGTTTAATTTCCTCCCCTCTCCCTTATCTAATAAATCCTCCAACTCGTGTGTGAGAACCACTGCGGTAATTTATCGTTGTTTGCCCACTGTCCACTAACTCCCCAAGTCGTGGCAATAACATAGCAGGTAAACTCTCAGGTTCTCAAGTGGTTTCAGATTGCCCATAACTAGCCCGTGGGCCATCTGTTTAACACTGGGCCGCATTCTAAGGAAGGCAGCTGACGAAGATAACATCGTTTTCAAGGAAAAAAAATTCCTTCGGGGGGGGGGGGGGGGGGAATATGGGGGGGGGGTCTTTTGTTCGGGGTGGGGGGATTTTAGGCAAGGAGAAAATTGGTTAATTTAAAACAATTAGTTTCTCTACCACCGGTGGTTCTTAAACTTCCTAATACCGTGACCTTTTAATACAGTTCCTCATGTTGTGGCGACCCCAAACAACAAAATTATTTTCGTTGCCACTTCATAACTGTAGAGTATGTGTGTTCTCCGATGGTCTTAGACGACCCCTGGAAATGTCGTTCCACCCCCAAAGGGTAAAATGGATTTTATGTTACAACATAACGTCCTTGTGAAAGTTGATTTCAATCATTCTTGCAGCCATAAAGCACATGACGATGGGAACAGCAATACATAGGAACAGCAATACATAGGAACAGCAATACATAGGAACATGAATACAAAGGAACAGCAATACATAGGAACAGGAAAACATAGGAACAGCAAAACATAGGAACAGCAATACATAGGAACATCAATACATGTGAACAGCAATACATATGAACAGCAATACATATGAACAGCAATACATATGAACAGCAATATCTATGAACAGGATTACAAAGGAACACATGGACATAGAAACACCTAGACGCAGGCGTGAGGAGAAAAGGGGGGGGGGGTGGTCCATCCGGTACATTGTCCCAGGGCCCCTGGAGCTCAAAGGGGCCCCATAAAAATGAAAGTTGACGAAACCAAAGTTTTAAAAAAAGAAAGACAAGATTGGATAATGTTATTGGTGGACTCACTGCAGCAGTGAACATTTATGATAAGTTCAGATGCCTCGGAATATCCTGAAATGTCTGGAATTCTTTGGGTTGGCTGATTCGTCCTTATAGCCAGCGGCTTCTTCTACTTAATTAGTCATTGTAGATGTGCATTCTTCTGTTTTCAGCGTTTATATATTCATCTATTCAAATAGGTTTGATGAAAACAGGGACCGACTAGCGGGGTTTATACGTTTTCTGGGCAGTTAGTTTTTAAGCACCAGTGGTCAGTCACTTTCGTCTCATGAGTCGTTCACGTATATATCTATCTATATTAAAGAGACGGTTGCGACCGGATAAAAGAGACAGTTGCTACTGGGTTAAAGAGACTGTTGCGACCGGTCAATCTAATGTGAGGGTCTAAGTAATATGACCTTGTTTCATGGGTGAAGCTGAGGAGATGCAGTGGTGTGCACTTGCCCTCAACACCCCAACTCCTACGGGGCAACCCCTTTAAACTAAAAATGAATCCAAATCTACTTACACTATTTAATTCCCTCTCCAATTCTCCCTCAGTTCTAACACTAAGAGATGTAAAAAAAAATATATATAAAAAAATACAGACATCTTAAATCTAACAATTAAACAAAACAATTCTAGCCTTTCTTGCCTTTATCACAAAAGTCATTTCGTAACTTCCGGTATAAGGTAATTTCTTTTAAAGCTTAAAATTTCTTTATAGACAAATGTGAGGAGATGTCCATCTCTATAAGGTCAACACGAGATTTTTAGATCTCTAGTTGTTTTTAAGTTTTGTTTTGTTGGTCACGTGTTTAAAAAACAATGACGTAAGTAAATATTAAAAACCTATATAGACTTTGGGACTGGCCTGTCCTCTTGACTTTGTGACTGGCCTGTCCTCTTGACTTTGTGACTGGCCTGTCCTCTTGACTTTGTGACTGGCCTGTCCTCTTGACTTTGTGACTGGCCTGTCCTCTTGACCTTGTGACTGGCCCGTCCTCTTGACTTTGTGTCTGCTCCGTCCTCTTGACTTTGTGACTGACCCGTCCTCTTGACTTTGTGACTGGCCTGTCCTCTTGACTTTGTGACTGGCCTGTCCTTTTGACTTTGTGACTGGCCCGTCCTATGTAAGAAGGTTCACTTGTTTCCCAATATTGTGTCAGTAGCTGACCTCATTTTCCGGCTAAATACGTTCGTATAGCAGCGTAAAGAAATTAACCGCTGGGGCTTAGATTGTGGCATTAAATGGTGGCATTAAATGGTAACAATAAATGGTGGCAATAAATGGTGCGTTGACGCCATGATTAATCCATAATCCAATAAGCTGATGAAAATGGATTGTTTTTCAGCTCCTTCATAATGAAACTAGGATTTTTTAAATTGTCTCGATTTTAATGTATTTTTTCCCCAGCAAAATCTTTTCAGCGTTGACATGCCTGGATTCAATCAGTCAATCTCTTATAATTTACCCGCTGGTTGGCATTCAATCACTTAAGCATGCGATGATTGCGTGTGAGGATTTCATAGGCCTGGGCTGAGGGGGGTGGGAGTGGGTAGATGGGGGAGTTGATGTATCTTAGCTCGTATATTACGACCTTGATTCTTCCCTTCTATCTTCTATTTCCCCGGTTGTTGAGCCGCTTCTTCTATTCCTCATTGGCTCCTAATATTGCATAAGTCGTTCGTGGATTCTTACCATTTACCCAAACTTATGAAATATTTCCCCCCCAGCTCGGTTCACTTCTTGCTGTGTCTCTGGGCTTCTCTGTCGAGGACACATCTTCACGCGCCTCCGTGTTGGTACGGGGTTCTCTGTCGAGGACACATCTTCACGTGTCTCCGTGTTGGCACGGGGATATGAAGCTCATCAGGAGCAGCCACAACTTACTCACTGCCGCACTGCTTGCAGTCGCTATAGAACGCGACTATTATTAGGATTAGCATTAGAAACTCAATTCGTCTTCAGTGAATCAAATGCTAGCGAATCGTCAAGTCCCTTGTATCATTTCCCCCCACGTGATATCAACTTAGCCCCAGTCACGTGCCAATAACCTAACATCATTATGAAGACAGCAATTCCCTTCTGGATAAACATTTCCCTATAATCCACACACTTCTCCCCAAACATAAATGGGTTTCCCCATAAATAAACAGCAGGTATTCGACATTTCTCCCGTCTTCCACATCCCCTGACGGTAACTGATTAATCAAGTACCTGTTGTTTAAAGTCGAGAGTACCTGGGCTCAAATAACAGTGCCAGTGGTACAGCAGAGACAGCAATCCAAGACACTCTTGACTCATAGCTTCTCCCAATCGATTGGATGTCACGGTGCTTGACGCGTTGTGAAATCTTAGCGTGGCTTCGGTCTATGTCAAGCATGCGGTAATGTAGGTAATTGTAGATCGACTATAGATTCCCCCCCCCCCCCTCTTTCCCTGCAACTCTCTTACATCCTAGTGCCCCCTTATAGACAATGCAGATAATGTAAAGTTATTGAGGGTTATAGCTTAGGTGTGTGAAAAGTCGTCCCACGCAAAGGGAAGCAACAGAGCAATCTCAGAGAGTGGGTTAACAATCTATTGATGAACAGTAAGGAAATAAAAAATTATTGTAAGGAGTTGTCGGTGGGAGGAACAAATAATTGGGAATTGCAAGATGGAAATTTGCTTATTGAGACTATGGGAATTGCGAAATCAGTCCAAAAAAAAGTTTGCAACATAAAAGTGATGTTTTAGACTTTCACAATTATAGCTGATTGGAGTAACGCTATATTATCATCCTATAGTTAGTACACACTATCTTATAAACCGAAATATATATTTTTTCATAAATTACAGAGCTATACATTTCCTCATTGTAGCATGTGTTTCTAATGTTATTTTTTAGGAGAAAAAAATAATGTCGCTTTAACTTAAGGACAGAAAAGAAGTGCAATGCTTGAGATCCGCTGATGTGAAATACGACGTTAAATAACCAGAGAATGGATTTCAAGCATGACATTTCGTTTATTTATTTTTATCCCCCCCCCCCCCCTTTCTGAAAAAAAACGATTGTTTAATTGTGCGCCAGTAACTAGTTGAATTGTGCACCAGTAACACGGCTGAATTGTGCACCAGTAAAACGGTTGAATTGTGCGCCAGTAACTAGTTGAATTGTGCACCAGTAACACGGTTAAAGTGTGCGCCAGTAACTAGTTGAATTGTGCACCAGTAACACGGCTGAATTGTGCACCAGTAAAACGGTTGAATTGTGCGCCAGTAACACGGTTGAATTTGTGCACCAGTAACACGGTTGAATTTGTGCACCAGTAACACGGTTGAATTGTTCACCAGTAACACGGTTGAATTGTTCACCAGTAACACGGTTGAATTGTGCGCAAGTGATTAATATGAAACAAATGTATTGGACATTACAAACAATAAATTTTAAAATATGTATTTCACTTTGGCACGTGTGATGTTTGTATCCGTACGCACTTTGTTTTATTGAAATGAACTATTTTTTTTACGCACCATGTTTGTTTAAAGCAACTATTTTGAGTCAGCACTGCTCTTGGTTCCTCTTGTCCAAGGGAGCTTTTCTTCGGTATGAGGCTTAATCTTTAATCTGGCGGATTCTCTAACAATCTGTTTCAAAATATAAGGAGTTAAAAAATTTTGAATCAAGCAAGAACTAAAATTGTCGCCAATGAAGCACATATCAGATACTGCACCAGGCACACATCAGGCAAACTTTAGTCACACATCAAACACTTCAGAAAACTCTCAGACACAGATCCGACAAACATCAGGCACAAATTAGTCACACATCAGACACACATCAGGCAACCCTGAGGCACATATCAGGCAACACACGAGACTCACATCCGACATACATCAGGCACACATTCGTCACACATTAGGCACACACCAGGCACACATAAGACAACTCTGAGACACACACCAGGCACACTTAAGACAAACATCAGGCACATATTAGACATGCATTACGCACACACCAGGCGCCTCTGAGGCACACACCAGGCAACCCTAAGGCACACATCAGACACACATGAGTCAAAAATTAGGCACACATCAGACACACCAGGCCCACATCGGAGATCGCAGTTTAGCTTTAAAGATCAATAAGAATAATAAAATCCATAGTTTAAGATGTTTCGTATGCAGAACATCCTAAGTAAAGGCCTTTTTGTCAAAGTTGATTTAACATTCGATTCGCTCTAAGTCAGGGGTTCTTAACTTTCGTGCAGCGCCGCACCCCCTCTTGATATCAAAACATACCCCGCATTCCCACGACAAAATTCAAGTAAACGCAATTTTCTGGGTCTTCCCGCACCTACTGACTCTGCCGCCAAACTCCCAGGTTGTGTAGGTCCCCCCAGGTTGTGTAGGTCCCCCCAGGTTGTGTAGGTCCCCCCAGGTTGTGTAGGTCCCCCAGGTTGTGTAGGTCCCCCCAGGTTGTGTAGGTCCCCCAGGTTGTGTAGGTCCCCCCAGTTTGTGTAGGTCCCCCCAGGTTGTGTAGGTCCCCCCAGGTTGTGTAGGTCCCCCCAGGTTGTGTAGGTCCCCCTAGGTTGTGTAGGTCCCCCCAGGTTGTGTAGGTACCCTTGGTTTCAGAAGTTCTGGCCTAAATGTTCGTTCTCTGTCGAATACACTTAAGTTTAAAAATACTATTAAAAAATGTATTACCTATTTTTTGTATCTACTTTCTTGTTTAAAAGACTTTCTGCTCCCCTCTCTTTGTAATAATCATCATATCTATGCAAGAAAAAGTGTAGTTTTGTTATGACGCCTGTTGTAGAGGCTTAAACCCCATTAAGTAACACCCCCCTCCCCCCGACTTGTGAGTTTACCATCACCCACTCGTCTCACAGTATAGTCAAAATAAACTCCGAGTGTTTTCATTGGCAGGGGAAGTTAAGGACACCAGGACGACTGCACTATTACATACCGTTATTTCAACAAGAGGGACCACCCAAGATCTTGTCCACATGACCAGAGAAATCCCATTTAACCTGGCACAGCCCGATAACCCATGGCAGCAAGGGGTGACCACCTATCTCGCGTCTGCGTCCACCGTGGGTCCGGAAGTGCCAAATATTGTTGTCTGTCGATTATCGCTCCGTCCATGAACGACCAACACACCCTCCAAAACCTCTCTCACACACACTCATCTAATATCTACTACACTCTCACACACAAGCTTTTGCTTGTAGTTTTTTCTCTCTACTATGCGAGTCTCATTCATTTCCCGAACTCTCCAAGCCTATTTTTCTCATTATCCGATATCCGGACCAACTGCTCTAGTTTCCTGAACATACCGCCATTTTTTTCTATACATTTTCTATGGTGGATTTATTATAATAATAATAAAAAAACAAAGACTTTGGCACAACAGAAATAAGGGGTTAGCTCGAGGTTGGCACGGGAAGGTGGTTGCAGTGGCGTAGGAAGGTGGTGCGGAGGGGTGACTCATCCCGGGCGGCACCTTTATCTTGATATATTCAGGTGTGGAATTTTCTGCCAACTGCATCATTTTTTCTTCATGGAAGGGAGTGGCACACAAATTTTACCAGCACCGCGTGGTTCTACCAGGGTTGCGCCACTGGGTTGTTGACATTTCTAAAGCAGCACTTGCTTACTTTTTTCCCACCTACATCAGCGGGACTGAACAAGATCGTATTCTTGTTGACTGCATCGTTTGAGTGTTTGTGTTCCTTGTTGACGGCAGATTATGCCGACATCCGACGTTTATCCTCAATCAAGCGAAACACACTTTTCATAGTTTTAGCAATACTAATTATTATCAAAGGTTTTCTCTGAAGTGTCAGAAATTGTCAGCTGGTGATTAACAAAGGTGTGGCACAAGAGCTCACGATGGACAATCTTGTATTGCAACATCTCCCTCAGACTTTCTCGCCCACGGGCCGTAGGTTGCCCCCACCCCTTTTACGGAAAATGTGTTCCCTCCGATTACGGGAGTAAATACAAAGTTTCAGCGAAGACAGAAGAAAGAAAGAAACGCATCTTAGACATCAGTAATCAGGATGTTCCTAAAGTGCGCCGTCCTTGCCATCCTGGAGGAGAAATGTGAAACCTAGATCTGTATGTCTACCTTAGTGTTGCAATGTTTGTGTTTCAAAAAAAAAAATGTCAGAACCAATCAATAGGCTAAGGAAATTATTTTCTTCATTTACTGGGTCAACTTGGGTATCATTACTATCATGGGCATAGCATCATGGGCATAGGCGGGTCCCCGTGGATCATCATGTGCATAGGTGGGTCCCCGTGGATCATCATGTGCATAGGCGGGTCCCCGTGGATCATCATGTGCATAGGCGAGTCCCCTTGGATCATCATGTGCATAGGCGGGTCCCCGTGGATCATCATGTGCATAGGCGAGTCCCCTTGGATCATCATGTGCATAGGCGGGTCCCCGTGGATCATCATGTGCATAGGCGGGTCCTCGTGGATCGTCATGGATTCTAGGACCGGCTGCAATTAACCGATTTGCGCCTTTGTGCTACGTCACTGTTTTTCAACCGTACCTGTTTACAACATTGTCATCTTTCAACTTTGAAGTTTTTCAACATTGCTGTCTTTCAACATTGAAGTTTTTCAACATTGCTGTCTTTCAACATTACTGTTTTTCAACACTGTTGTCTTTCAATATGGAAGTTTTTCAACATCGCTGACTTTCAACATTACTGTTTTTCAACACTGTTGTCTTTCCATATTGAAGTTTTTCAACATTGCTGTCTTTCAACATTACTGTTTTTCAACATTGCTGTCTTTCAATATTGAAGTTTTTCATCATTGCCGTCTTTCAATATTGAAGTTTTTCAACATTGTAGTCTTTCAATATTGAAGTTTTTCAACATTGCTGTCTTTCAACATTACTGTTTTTCAACACTGTTGTCTTTCAATATGGAAGTTTTTCAACATCGCTGACTTTCAACATTACTGTTTTTCAACACTGTTGTCTTTCAATATTGACGTTTTTCAACATTGCTGTCTTTCGACATGTAGGTTTTCAAAACGAGATGATTAAAATGCTATATGTTCGTCTTACCGCGGCAAGCTGTATTTTCAAACTCATTGACAGGTGTATTATTTCAAGTGTTGGCAGATCATTGTCACTGCCATTCAAATGTCTACGTATAGTTTAAAAGCTCGAAGTGAAAATAAATACACATGATGATCAACGTAGACACAGATCCATTATTGAGGTGAGAATTGAAAAGACACACATCTAAATCTAACAAGTCAAAATCCGACAGCTAGTTATCGAAGTTGGCGTCATGCCGAAATTTCAAATTGTACAGAGTCGCTCCCATTGAAGCACTTTACAAAGATCATTCCATCAAATTTGTCTTAAATTGTACAGAGTCGCTCCCATTGAAGCACTTTACAAAGATCATTCCATCAAATTTGTCTTAAATTGTACAGAGTCGCTCCCATTGAAGCACTTTACAAAGATCATTCCATCAAATTTGTCTTAAATTGTACAGAGTTGCTCCCATTGAAGCTTTTTACAAAGATCATTCCATCAAATTTGTCTTTAAACATTAAAAAAACCAAAAAAAAAAACCGCCCACTTGTTACGTCCCGCGTGACGGATAGTTAATATATCAAATAATTTATTGGTTTAAAAGTAAACTTTCACGTGATTGTGAATCAAAAATCAATTTTTAAAAATTCAGAGAAAAATAAAACTGCTGTGTTTGGTTGCCTATTTTATTCTCTGTTAGATATTGCCGCGATCTGCATCACAGAAGACCACCTGAAAGTCACGCGACATTCATATGCCTTGATCTGCATCACAGAAAACCACCTGAAAGTCACGTGACATTCATATGCCGTGATCTGCATCACAGAAGACCTCCTGAAAGTCAGACGACAGTTATTATCTTCAATCGTTATTATCACGAGCTATTTCTAAGCAACGAATCTATTGAGGCGATTCCTTAAAATAGTTTTTTGCTCTATCCCAAGACCCCGAACATTTTCTAGCGAATCTTTTGAGTGACACGTGACGTGAAGAGGATTGGTGGGCTGTTCTTAAGCGGCATTTGCTTTGTAAAGTCACATTCTTTTGTCACCTATTCACTTTTCCTGAGTTGTCTCTAGTGACGGTGCAAAGTCACATTCACTTGACAGCTATTTACTTCTCCCGAGTAGTCTCTAGTGACGGTATTGTCTCACTGATAATGGCATTTCATAATTTTGCAAATACAACAGATTTACATCGGAAAAATTTGTGACAACGGAAAAATTGGCACATCCAAAGGATTTTCATATCGGAAATAATCTTCAATCGGGCGATTGTCACATCAAAAAAAGTTGCACACTTATAAAAAATGTCACCTGAGCAATTTTGTCACACTTGAAAGAGAATGACATCTGCAAATTTTGACCCACAAATATTTGGTGAATGAGCGTCACAAAAATTAATATGACCTCAAAATTATCATCAGGCAATAATACATAATTTCGAAACATCAAATACAATCAGTACACAGTAGAATCATCAAAAACAATCAGTACACAATACCATGTAACAGAAACGCTTGCGTTTAAACACACATTATTCTAAACACCTTGCTCTTTACGTACCAATAAAAATTCAACACAAATTAAAAGACACTAAGTTTGTAATGGTCTGCTGGCCACAAAAAATGAACTTTGCGGGCCACATTCGGGCCGTTATACTCACAAAAATGCTTTAAAATGTTGGTTTTTTTTTCATTTCCGATATTTTCAGGAGAGGTCTTGCAAAATTGTATCTAGAAACAAAAGCCATTATTTAAAGAAATGTTAATTAAAAAAAATACAACAAATGTTATCTTTTATTGGAACAAGTCCGCGCAAATTCGTACATCTTCCCGCTAAATCTCCCGTGTGTAACGGGATAAATCATAAAGTAGATCCATTAATCTCAAGTGGTCTGTCAGCTCCTGTGGTCTGTCAGCTCCTGTGCTCTGTCAGCTCCTATGGCCTGTCAGCTCCTGTGGTCTGTCAGCTCCTATGGTCTGTCAGCTCCTGTGGTCTGTCAGCTCCTATGGTCTGTAAGTTCATATGGCCTGTCAGCTCCTATGGTCTGTAAGTTCATATGATCTGTCAGCTCCTATGGTCTGTAAGCTCATATGGTCTGTCAGCTCCTATGGTCTGTAAGTTCATATGGTCTGTCAGCTCCTATGGTCTGTAAGCTCATATGGTCATATGAAGGAGCCCACCCCTAAATAACTGAAATCGGTCAGTGATTGGAGCCCTTCCTCTTAGACTATAGGAGCCTTACCCCATACAAAAATCTGTGTGAATCCAACACCAGCCCTAAGGCCCGGACACAGGAGCTAAGATAACGTCTCAAATAGCAAGGAAAACTAAACAACAGTGATTCTTTAAAAAAAGGCTTTTGTTATATCCTGGATAGTGTATCTATCAAATCGGTGATGTATTTGTCAAAAATGACCAACCACCGATTTGATTCTTGCCCAAAATAGAAGCAACCAGTCAGTAAAGTGCACTTTGGTGAGACAGAAACTTAACTTCATCGGCGAAGATTCAATATGAAAGCAGACGACACAGAAATATGATCAAATCAGAAAGGGTACCAAATAGAAAGTTTTCAAGTCACCACAGGAGACAAGATGGTGTAGAAACTCGATGATTATGTTTTTGTAGACACACGATGTTGTTCCAGAGCAGTGGTTCTCAACCTTCCTAATGCCGCGACCCTTCAACACAGTTCCTCATGTTGTGGCGAACCCCAACCACAAGACTATTTTCGTTTCTACTTCATAACTGTAGAGTATTTGCGTTTTCCGATGGTCTTCGGTGACCCCGGGGAAAGGATCGTTCGACGCCCAGGTTGAGAACCGCTGTTGTAGAGAAACGAGAGGACGAGTGAAGATATTATTGTGGACACTGGACTATATTTTCGTAGATATAGGACGATATTATGTTGGCCAGTGAGTAACGTCATTGCCAAATAGCCAATAGCACCTCATGAAACCAGTTGTCTTGTTTTCTGATGAAGGCTCTAAGCCGAAACGTCGAAATCTTTTGCCCAGTCTGTTAATTCAAGTTTAGCATACTTTGTTCTTATATTACATTTGCACAACTTGAATGCAGTCCAGCAATTATTATCTTTTATGCACCTCCCCTCCAACCTGTATCCCCACCCTCGTACATGAAGCAACACAACTCCAGCATTTAGCACCACCCCTCCAAGCTATAGCCCCAATACTCCAACACGTAGCACAACCCCCTAGAAGTAGCACCACCTCTCCAAGCTATAGCCCCAATACTCCAACACGTAGCACAACCCCCCTAGAAGTAGCACCACCTCTCCAACATGTAGCACCACCCCCACATGTAGCACTACCCCATATGTAGCACCATCCCCAGCCTGTAGCACCATCCCAACTTGTAGCACCACCCCTCCAACCTGTATTCCCACCCTCGTATATGAAGCACCACCTCCACATATTATTATTATTGGTAGTTTTCTATAGAGTGGTACCCCAGCCTAGGGCTGGGCTCACCACGCTGTACATACAATTTAACATAATCATGAAATTTAAAATTATATAGCACCACCCACAGCCTGTAGCACCACCTCAACCTTTAGCACTGTTTGTCAAACCCAGCGCACCACATCGCATACACACATTCAGACGAGCACCAAACATCTGCTGGTTGTATCAAACAGACTTGGACAAGTATCGTGTAGACTTGTGTTTCGTATCGCCTCATGGCGTCCTCACATAACGGCATGATACCATGAAACGAGAGACGATCGGGCTATTTTCACCGCTGCTCTAACATTTTTGGACGGTATCGATTACCTCAAATGCCGATCTCAAGCTGATAAGTATCAAGGGAGCGATAACCTTGTCAATGTTAAGTGATGCAATAGGGTGGTTTAAGCCCCGTGGCGCGTAACTGTCTCGTTGTAGGATAATTTCACGTCAGCCTCAGATTATCCAACTACAGTTTGACTGCCCTCACGATATCCCGCGAGGATTACGCCACAATTAATGGGCTGATTCCACGAGTTTTGTTGACCGTCTTTGACTCTGTGTCACGAAAGACCATCTGCATTGTAAATCCACGCGGTATTTTTGCCATGACGCCAGACCATTGACTGCGATGTACGGAAGTGCTGTAGGTATTCAGTGTTGACGTCATGTGCCTGAATCACGCTGAATATCCACTGTAAATTTTAAAAAAATATCAACATGCCCAGCAGCAGGGGTTCCCAGCCTGGGGTGCTTGTGCCCACCAGTTTTGGGGTGGAAGGTGGCGCTTCATGGTGTGCGACGAAGTCTGATTGATTTTAAGTGAGGAAACCCCCCCCCCCCCCAAACAGTTAATCCTTTATCGTGATAAACCAATATTAGAAAATCGTTACTAGCATCAGTTAATGAAAGGTATCTGATGAAAATGAACAGATTGTTCAAATATGTATAAGGATTGTAGTTAGAACTTCTACGTGTAATAAAAATAGGAAGAAGGAAAAAAAAAAGAGATTAAACAAAATTTAAAAAAAAGAGACGTGAGTGGGTCGGGTGGGGGGTGATCTTTTTTGTTTTCAAACTATTATTTTACTTTACCCACTTATAATATTGCTTTTGTATTTTCCTTTCAGTAACTTTTTTCTTTTACTTTCAAGTGTGTGTATTTGTGTTGGTTTGGGGGTGAGAGCAGGATGACATATTATTTCAAATTAATCCAATTTTATCGTGAATTTAAAGACACAATCTTTTTTGTTTTCCTTGGTTGAAGGTAAAGAGCGGAAATGACTGAGTCAGAAGGTAGAGGTACCGCTATCTCAGAAATTCTCAGTAGCAATATATAGCTGCATCGAAACTCTGAACATAAAGCAAATAACCATTACATTTTATAATTCCTTGTAACCCCCTCCCCCTTCCCCAAACAGGCAGACACACTTGAAGAGTCTGTCATTTATCTTGCCAGACATTGTGACAATTGCGTTAGTTAATTCTGTCATGCGGCACATTGGCAAGAGGCGTGCATCTTCTCGGTCTTAATTAGGCATGGGGTCACGGCGACCTGGCCGAGTCAACCACGCCCTGACAACCGCCGACATGTCACACCAAACGTCTGTACCGGAACGCACGTACATTCCAGTCATCAATAACTACATGTACCAGTACATGGTGATGTCTTCCTTTCATCTGACGTTTCTTGTGTGTCCGCAGTGCGCATGTCACGAAGAACAAGGGGTTATGGCATGGGCATCAAACTCTATAAATAGAACAGACATCACCATTATAGTAATTAGTGCCTTACGTGGAAGAAAAAAATTGCTGCTCGATATTCTATTTAGTAACTTGGGGCGGGGATGGGGATGGGTTCGGCTGGGGTGTGGGGTGGGATGGGGTGTGGGGATGGGGTATGGAGTGTGGTGTGGGGTGTGGTATGGGGATGTGTGTGGAATAATGTTTTAAATGAATTTTTGCCCCCCCCCCCCCAGCAATGTTTGTTTTAAAATTATTTTAATTGTTTCGGTTTTTTGTTTTATTTTCTTTTTCCTCTTTTATGGGGGCGGGGGGGGGGGGGGGAGTCTGTTTTGATTAATCGTTGTTAAACACCAGTTATTATTATTATTACCTTTGTCTTATGTAGCGCGGTACTCCGGTCAAGGGCTGGGCTCACCGTCAAGGGCTGGGCTCACCGTCAAGGGCTGGGCTCACCGTCAAGGGCTGGGCTCACCGTCAAGGGCTGGGCTCACCGTCAAGGGCTGGGCTCACCGTCAAGGGCTGGGCTCACCGTCAAGGGCTGGGCTCACCGTCAAGGGCTGGGCTCACCGTCAAGGGCTGGGCTCACCGTCAAGGGCTGGGCTCACCGTCAAGGGCTGGGCTCACCGTCAAGGGCTGGGCTCACCGCGCTGCACATACAAATATTAGCTAATATGATCATGACATTGAAAAAAAACAGCTGAATAAAAACAAAACGGAAAGAAATGTGTATTCACCCCACACACTAATAAACCGTACAGTCCTGATCGTTGTGGGGGGAGGGGGGGGGAAGGGGAACAATAAACTCGGGGCAGAGGAACACTTCACAAAAGACGAAACAGAACAGGGAACAGTACCAAGAGATAATTTTTTTAAATGATGAAATTAAAATAAGATTTCTAATTAATTTTTCTTGTGACTAGCCTGAATAATAATCTCCTCTTCGTTATGTCCCCTTCATAATGTCCACTTCATGATGTCACCTGAGTAGACTTCTAAGAACGTTCAAGAAAACGGCTTAAGACGTTCAAAATGTCTCCTCTAACAGGACAGGTGAAATTGAGTCGCCAGCCATTAGTGTGACGCCATTACAGTCCTACCGACCCGCAAAGTGGGATAAATCTCAAAAAGTTTTACGTTGTGGAAACTTCCCCATGTATCACGGATAACGGTATTGGCAAATAGTGTTGACATACTGCGGCATAAAATGAATGATCGATGGACGGCAATGCACACGCCTGTGTGCCGCAAGTGGCCGGCGGCTGGTGAGGCAAGTGTAAACAATGACACGCCAATGGTGATAGTTTGTTTTGTCCACTAACGAAATAATTGTGAGGCGCTTCATTCATTGAATGGATGGGTGGTGCGCTTTGACAGGATGATTTATGGATGGTGCGCTTTGACTGGGGTCAATTGTGGATGGTGCGCTTTGGCTGGATGATTTATGGATGGTGCGCTTTGACTGGGGTCAATTGGGGATGGTGCGCTTTGACTGGATGATTTATGGATGGTGCGCTTTGACTGGATGATTTATGGATGGTGCGCTTTGACTGGGGTCAATTGGGGATGGTGCGCTTTGAATGGTTGAATTGTGGATTGTGCGCTTTGACTGGGGTAAATTGTGGATAGTGTACATTGACTTTACGCCACATTACTGTGATATAATGATACCATCGGTAGATTATCAGCCCATGTCACAAGACCCACCAGGAATTCCCTCACTATACACGAGACCCACCAGGAATTCCCTCACTATACACAAGACCCACCAGGAATTCCCTCACTATACACAAGACCCACCAGGAATTCCCTCACTATACACAAGACCCACCAGGAATTCCCTCACTATACATAAGACCCACCAGGAATTCCCTCACTATACACAAGACCCACCAGGAATTCCCGCACTATACACAAGACCCACCAGGAATTCACTCACTATACACAAGACCCACAATACACTAACTATATCTTTTTCAGTAGCATATATTTTAAAACGTATATTTAACTTGAGTAGCATCGCTGGTTCTCAGCCTATCTGCCCAAGAACCTCAAGGAATCCATTCGTGTATCAATGAGGTTGGGGAGGGGGTAAAAGTATCTTTAACCTCAGTACCATCAGCATCAAATTTAGTTCATTTGGGTTCATTGGCTTCAAAAGTCTTTGTGACCATGCCAAAAATAAAATTGTCCGCCGCCCCCCAAATCCCCACCGGCTTCTCGGATAATACGTGGATCAAGACTTGAAACATCTGATACACAAATTTTATCGATGTTTGTATTATATTAAAAAAAAAAAGACATTTTGGTTTCCGTAATTTGGTAATGTTCCATTATTATGTTTTCGTTGTCCCACGGAGCGATACTTTCCTGTTGGAAATCTAACTGGATTCTATATTTGAAACGTGGCTGTTTTACTAGATGGGAAATGAAATACTATTCAAATGACGAAATTTGGAGTCTAGTTAATAATGCAATTCGTAAATTGGGATCGATCATGAAACTCTAAAGGATCGCCCATGTACACCACTGCTATAGATCGCCCATGTACGCCACTGCTATAGATCACTCATGTACAACACTGCTATAGATCGCCCATGTACGCCACTGCTATAGATCGCCCATGTACACCACTACTATAGATCGCATATGTAAACCAGTATATAGTGAGAGTACTGGGTACCTTATTTTTGTTTTTATATTTCCCTTTAAGTTCATACCAGTAATCAATATTTCTCGAAAGCGACCCAGCTTTCCCACAGCTACTGGGCCCTAAGGTGGAAATTAATCGTAAAATGACGTCAGAGTGAGGAGACGTATCCTTTTCCTTACATGGGGTAATGGGGAATCCTTATATGGTGTCGAGGCGAATCTTAAATGGCATAGACACCAATTCTTAAATGGTGCAGATATGAATTCTTAGATGGTGTAGAATCGAATCCTTACATGTCGAGACACATTCTTTTCATGTGGTGTAGAGGCGGATTCGTATATGGTGTAAAGAGGAATTCTTAAATGGTGTGAATATGAAGTCTTGCATCGTGTTGAGACCAACACTAACTTAGTGTAAAGAAAAGGCCTCATATGGTGTACAGACAAATTATTGCGTGTTGTAGAGACAAATCTTTACGTGGTGCCTAGACTTATCCTTACACGTGTGTAGTGACGAATCCTTACACTTGTGTTGTGACGAATCCTTACATGGTGTAGTGACGAATCCTTACATGGTGTAGTGACGAATCCTTACACGTGTTTAGTGACGAATCCTTACATGGTGTAGTGATGAATCCTTACATGGTGTAGTGACGAATCCTTACATGGTGTAGTGACGAATCCTTACATGGTGTAGTGACGAATCATTACATGGTGTAGTGACGAATCCTTACACGTTTGTAGCGACGAATCCTTACACGTGTGTAGCGACGAATCCTTACACGTGTGTAGTGACGAATCCTTACACGTGTGTAGTGACCAATCCTTACATGGTGTAGTGACGAATCCTTACACATGTGTAGTGACGAATCCTTACATGGTGTAGTGACGATTCCTTACACGTGTGTAGTGACGAATCCTTACATGGTGTCGAATGGATTTCTTACATGATTACGAACAAGGTCCGATTGATTTTTTGAAAAACGTTCCCATCTGAAAACACGTGGCAGACGTATGCTGCTCGATACTTGCTCATTTCCCGGGTGCCCCTTTTATAACTCCAGGAGATTGGAACAGCAGAGTAAAAGAAGGGGAAGTGCAAAACAAAAACAAAAAAGGGGGGGGGGATCTCCACTGGCTAAAGTAATTCAATAAATGGGATGATCCACCACCCAAACACAGCAGGCTGATTTAAACACCAGAAAGGATTACAGAAACGCTTATCGACCATATGAGCCTACAGAACACGCGAGCCTACAGACTACGCGAGCTTACAGACCACGTGAGCTTACATCAGTGTTTCTCAACCTTCCTAGTGCTGCGACCCTATAATACAGTTCCTCATGTTGTGGCGACCCCAGCCACACAATTGTTTTCGTTTTTCTTTCATAACCGTAGAGCACATGTGTTTTAAGATGATCTTAGGCGACCCCTGGGAAAGGGTCGTGCGACCCCCAAAGTAGTCGCGACCCACAGGTTGAGAACCACTGCCTTACAGTCTACGCGAGTTTACAGACCACGTGAGCTTACAGACTACGCGAGCTTACAGACCTCTTGAGCTAAACAGACTACGCGAGCTTAGGATACCACGTGATGTAACAGACCAATATGAGCTTTTATAGGTTTAAGACTGAGATCCAATGTTTGAAAAACTGAATCACCTTGGTGAAAAAACAAACATTCTTGTGAATTATCTCCCTCGCACATTAACTATCTAGAGCTTTAGAATGTAAAAATAGATCTTAAAATGACGTTCATTAACACCATTTTCCTTTCTACCCTTATCTTCTGACCCATCTCTCAGCCTTTCAGAAAACTTCTGACCAATCTCTCAGCTATTCAACAAACCTCTCACCAAAATCTCAGCTATTCAGCAAACTTCTGACCCATCTCTCAGCCTTTCAGCAAACTTCTGACCAATCTCTCCGCTATTCAGCAAACTTCTGACCAATCTCTCAGCTATTCAGCCAACTTCTAACCATTCTCTCAGTTATTCACCAAACGTCCAGCTGACCCTGGTCTCTTAACAACACATTACCTTCAAACCAGAAACCTCCTTTACACGAGTACCAGTAACCTACTTTCTTTCCATACAATTACACCAACCAATTAAACACGTTCTATTGTTTACTTACGGCATTGTCCCAGCCAATCACATCCGTTCTGTTGTTTATTTTTGACTTCGTCCAAACTTATGCATCATGGCGACGTCTTGATGAGAGTTGAACAATGTTGCATAGATCTTCTGTGTTGACCTTACACTGTGTGCTCGCACCGAGCTTGCCGCTTAGCGGCCCGTGCAGGGACTTCTGAACCCGCTGCGGCTAAGACAGCTGTAATTGTGAGGGTAAGTGTGGGTGAGGCGTTTGTCGCCCAGAGTTTCCTATATCTAGTTAGTAGTTAAGTCAGTGGTGCTCTATTAGAACCAGGTGAAGATCTACTTCTCAATAGAATTTGGAAATATTTTGTATATTTACCATTGGTCAAATTCTTATAAAAAAATAACAAGGATATGGTTCTGACACACAGTCTACTGAAGGGATGTCTATCTATGCTGCCCTCTCCCCGCATTTTGAAGGGCAGTCTACCACTCATACAACACCCGCCCCCTCTTAATGTATGTTCACCTTTGCTTATTTGGTCATCATCCATCCACCCACCCCCATCCCACCCACACCCCACAAATAAATGGCTTGTCCCCCCCCCCCCCCCAGGAATGTCTCAAGTGGAAGCCTTGACTTTGCTGTCTCGATGTCCCACTAGCTCCAGGGAATCCAGAACCAAGCGCTCCACTCACAATGGTCATTGTGCCATGAAAAGAAATCAATGACTCGTGTACAAGGATGAGACAATACGGACGAGGACAAGCCAGGTGCTGGAAGACGTATTCAAGACGGAACAACTTATTTGAAAAACAACAAAATAGTTTTCAAAAGCCCCGGGAAGTACAGAGAATAGAGACGAGATCAACTTTCCCATCATCAAATTTATTGGGACCAATTACTGCTGTAATGTCATTACAAAGTGAACATTCAAGGCCGGTCACAATTGAACATTTTCAAGAACTATAGGACGATTCTATCGGCATTACAAATAAAGATAAATGCGAGTATTGTTCCGAGTGAAAGTAGAGCCTGCTTGAAAATTGCGCCCATTTTATTTCAACAATAAATTATGCATGATCTGGACAATGTATTTACACCTATATACATATACGTATGGATTAGAGACCGACCGAAAGTGATTTTCTGATTTCGAACGAAACCGAAACCAGACCAAAAGTTAAAAATGACTTTCGGATTAAACCGAAGCCGAAACCAAAAGTTTAAGGAGACTTTCTTACTAAACCAAAAGATTTCAAAACTCGTTTTCGCACTCGTTCTGCGCACTGCGAAATATTGACAGAATAACTTTTCTTGCAATTTTTATATATCTTAAGTGACTCTATACAATTTACCCAAGAAATTCCCCCCCCCCCCTGTTTCACTTTGAGCACCAGTAAGCTATAAACGTCTTAACTTCTTTTTTTAGCCAACCGAACTTATTGGGACATTAACATCCCCGTTTACCATCCACATTGGATCTGGATTAACTTTGAAATAGTCAATTTACCATTTTCCCTTGGATGTTAGCCCCTATGGCTTGTCATCACACACCCCCACACACCCTCCACCGCACACACACATTCACACATATCACTGGACGGAACAAATACATTTCATCATTTATCTGCTACGTGAACGGCTAATGCTAACAATCCATCTGAGAAATTTGATATTCTGTAACCTTAATGCTACTGTCAAAGTGTGAAATCCAGCCATTCTATAGAATGCCTAGACAAAGTGTATAATTGCTTATGTACTTCACACTTTGACTAGGCATTCTATAGAATGACTGCATCATACACTTCGCATGCAACATTTAAATATATAAATAAATCTATCATTTTGTTTTGTAATGTAATTTTAGAATACAGAAATCAATACTATACCAAACATTTACTTTAAGCTTGCTTCCATCTACTATAACTAGTACTAGGCTTACAATAGGCCAAGTAAATAGTTATAGTAGTTTTATAATATATAGCCTAATAAACGTATACTAATATACTAAGGATTTGTCATACGGTTTACGTTGGCAGCAAGATGTCGAGCAATAACGAATATAGTGTTGCCAGTCGACAGACTGGGTGACAGTCTGACATCTGGACCGAAACCGAAAATAGACCGAACATTAACTTTTCTGTTTCAGCCGAAACCGAAACTACGTCTAACGTGATGAAATCGCGACTTTCGGCGCAGAAACCGAAGTCGATATTCGGATGGTCTCCAGTATTTCACCCCCCCCCCACACACACACAACTGAGCTTGTACACCATTCTCCTACAACTCTACAACACATGGTGACAGATGACTGACGCCACGTTGACGCATCGCATGGTGCCAGATGACTGACGCAATGTTGAACCAACGCATGGTACCAGATGAGTGGTACGCCACGGCGACCCAACACATGGTGCCAGATGACTGACGCTTTGACGCACGTTTCATCACAATACGTTCACAACACAATGTAACGATCACATTATCTTGTGCCTCGTGTTGACAGAATCACCACATTGAACGTTTTCATGTGGGGGAGGGGGAGTCATGGCCACAAAAAAAAAAAAAAAAAAAACTGACAAAAAACCCCATAAAATCCACTCTGGCTGAAATTGTATCTTTCTTTTTAATCCTTCATTTGATGCATTTCTGAGAAAATTGAATTTAAATGTCGAGACGCGCAGGAGAAGATAAGTCATGCTCCAGATTTTTGTGTGGTTTTTTTTTTGGTTTTGTTTTGCACATCTTCTTTCTCTCTTATGTAAGAGAGCTTCTTCCCTTTAGCTGATCTAATGGCTGGACTATGAGGAAACATTTGTCAGGCTCATGGGGGGTGGGGGGAGGTTGACGTGGGGGCCGACGGTTGACACCATACGACTTCTCGTCTGCCAGCGATCTGATTGGCCCTGGGAGCGCGTGCGTCACTGCCATCCGGCTTTAACGATGTGATCGGCTTAAGTTGTTCACGCCGGCGTGAGACGGGCGCTCAGCCGCGGATGGTTCACCAGAGGAGCGCTCAGCAGTTGATGGTTCACCAGAGGAGCGCTCAGCAGTGGATGGTGCACCAGAAGGGCGCTCAGCAGTGATGGTTCACCAGAGGAGCGCTCAGCAGCTGATGGTTCAACAGAGGAGCGCTCAACAGCTGATGGTTCACCAGAGGAGCGCTCAGCAGTGGATGGTTCACCAGAGGAGGAGCGCTCAACAGCTGATGGTTCACCAGAGGAGCGCTCAGCAGCTGATGGTTCACCAGAGGAGCGCTCAACAGCTGATGGTTCACCAGAGGAGCGCTCAGCAGTTGATGGTTGATTAGAGGAGTGCAGTGAAAGTCGTTTCTGTGTTCCCAATTATTTAATTTTTCTTGCGGAACCGAAACTACACGGCGCGGCTCGTTACCATCAATGGTTTAGCTGAAGGTCAATGTATTAGCTGAAGGTCACTGTCTTAGCTGAAGGTCAATGTATTAGCTGAAGGTCACTGTCTTAGCTGAAGGTCACTGTCTTAGCTGAAGGTCAATGTATTAGCTGAAGCTCACTGTCTTAGCTGAAGGTCACTGTCTTAGCTGAAGGTCACTGTCTCAGTCTTGCAGGAGATTTCATTTTGGCTCAAACAGAAGAATATTAAGTATTAATATTAAGTAAAATAATCGCGTTTATTTAATATTCAAGTGGAGTATCACTTTGAAAAAATGTAGGGGTGTTTAGTCGTGGGGGTGGGAGGGGGGGGCGGACGGAAAAAAGGTGCTGTGATATACCATGTCAAGGAACAGTTTGAGAAATTTGAAACTCCATATTATTTTAGGTAACATACTTTATGTTACCTGTGATGTCACTCAATATGTGATTAAGTTTCAAAAGCTGACTATTGAACAATCTTTGGTCTTATTTAAACAATTTGTATAAACTCAATAATGTAGTTCACCTTTACTTTGTGACACATAACTTCACCCTTACTTTGTGACACATAACTTCATCCATACTTTGTGACACATAACTTTATCCCTACTTTGTGACACATAACTTCACCTTTACGTTATGGCACATAACGTCACCTTTACTTTGTGACACATAACTTCATCCCTACTTTGTGAAACATAACTTCACCTTTACTTTGTGGCACATAACTTCACCCTGAAGGAAATTTAAGAAAACGCAGATTAAAATATAAAGAAGTCCACTGACATCTTTATTGTAAATGTGTAGATTTGGGGGGGGGGGGGGGCGGACGGAAAGATGCTGTGATTTACCATGACAACCTTCTTTGTTGACAGCACTCCAGGGGACCACGGGATGGATGGTGATGTCTTACTTTGTGTAACGAGATGTGGCACACGCCATCTTCACTTAAATCAAAGCCTGGCTTGTCTGGTTTTATTTAGGTCAAACACCAGCCCTTGTAATCGAGAGTTGATGGACTCTTGTTTAGGTCATACACCAGCCCTTGTAATCGAGAGTTGATGGACTCTTGTTTAGGTCATACACCAGCCCTTGTAATCGAGAGTTGATGGACTCTTGTTTAGGTCATACACCAGCCCTTGTAATCGAGATTTGATTAGTTAGACGTCCCTGGTTAGACGTCCTTAGTTAGACGTCCCTAGTTAGACGTCCCTAGTTAGACGTCACTAGTTAGACGTCCCTTATTTCTCCTTGGCCCGTCCCCGACATTGACAATAACTCCGACTTCCCTCCTATTCCATCTCATCCGATACTTTCTACCAGTCCAGAGGCAAGCCCACGTGCTTCACTCCGATTCCATACCACCACATCCTGTCGACCAGTTCAGGGGCAATATCAAATGATTCCCTCCTATCTCCCATATCCTTCCGCCATTATATGACGCATGGAACTGTGTGCATCATAGTTCCAATGACGCGGTGTTGGGTTGTTTTACGCACGCACACATGTCAGTGGGAAGAACAGGACTCAGAGTAGAGAGAAGCACTGTCGTTCAAGCAGTTCCAATCTTCTTCTCTGTGTGTGGGAGGCTGTGTTAACGTTTAGCATCAGTGTGGCCTCTGTCGTGTAACATGCTAGAGTAGATGAATGTGATAAACTGTAGATGATAATCATAATATTCTATTTAAATACACATACATACACATTACACATCTACACAAATTCATACATATCTTTGTTCAGGAGATCATTATATAAGTTATCTTTCTCTGTTTCTATGTGTTTCGTTTTGCACATTAAAATATTGCCTAAAAAGTTTCTGAAGCAGCCCCCCCCCCCCCCCCCCGGGTTAACATCAACAGGAAGGAAAAACAGTTGGATGAAGAATATGAAAGGCACAAATATCAGTGGCCTTGTCTATTGGTATAACGGTCTTTTTATGCACCAGTCAATTCATATACCGGTTTGTTTGTACACCGGTCGGTTTGTTTGCAAGAATATATGCTTTATAAACACATTAAATAATATTTCTTTTTTTCACGTCAATTATGCCCACTATGATAAGCCCTCCTCCCTTTTCCTCGCCTTAGACTTACAACCTGATCCCACTCCCCCCTAAGCTCCTAATGTTGCCAGGTAATGCAGGTTTGCCAGCTGCCGGTCTCCGACGTATCAGGTACTGAGCCGCACGGTAACACGGAGCGCGCAATTTTTATCACTTGAATGAAACCCACACCAACCCACCCGCCGGTCCCACCCCCGCCGGACCCACCCCGCCTTCCGGTCCGTGGTGCCAAAAAGTTGGGTAACAGCTGTGATGAATCAACGGACCAAAAGATATCAGATATTTATTATCAATTAAAATCACAAACAAAATAATAATCACCCCCACCCTACCCTCAAAAAGCCCCAAAACCCTCTCCCCCCCCCCGGTTAACACGTAGCTGATTATTTCCCCCCTTCCACACCCCCCCCCCTTTTTCAACACGTAGCAAAATCTATTCCCCAGACTAAAGGATGAGGCGACGTTGATCAATGCGTTGTTACAAAAAGATAGGTGTGTAGAGCATGTGATGGCCGTGTTTCATGTATTAGTGATGTAATCTTCTTTAACCTCGTCACACATTTTTGAGCACGACAGTCAAAGTTTCCCAGTCTTTCCTTCATTCTGCACTACTCCGCATAGTTTGATAACGTCTCAAATACCCTACAAAGAAGAAGTCAACAAATAAAATTAAATTCGAAGGAAAAATAATAGAATTCCTCGTTTTTAAAAATACCAATAGAACTCCAGAACTTATGAATTATTACATAAAACATTAATTACATTTTTTTTTATAAACTTTTAAACAAAAACGTAGAAGATCTGAAATCCAACCTTGCATATCATTTGGGTGAGAGCTGGCCCGTGCTGACGAAAAGCGACGCTTAGGGCGAAGCCTGAAGATGTCACTCCTCGATGCATAGAGAAAGAAATCCCGCCTGGGGCGGAGCAGAACCTATTCTGTTTTGGCATCCGTTGTCTTTGTGAAGTTTATGAGATTTTATCGTTTAATTCACTTTCAAGGTCCTCTCTAACGACCATTACGGCGCCCTCTGATGTTTGCGCCCAGGGGGAGTGCATCCTTCACCCCCTTCACAAAGCTCTGGTGAACTGGCGTCCAAGGGAGGGAGGCTCTGATGTAAGCAATATTTGTCGGACATGTCATGTGTTGGCTAACTTTCTGTGAGGCGTTTTCCGCATGTGTAGCACACGTTCTGTGAGGCGTTTTCCGCATGTGTAGTACACGTTCTGTGAGGCGTTTTCCGAATGTGTAGCACACGTTCGGTGAGGCGATTTCCGCATGTGTAGCACACGTTCTGTGAGGCATTACTCGCATGTGTAGCACACGTTCTGTGAGGCATTACACGCATGTGTAGCACACGTTCTGTGACGCATTACACGCATGTGTAGCATACGATCTGTGAGGCCTTACACGCATGTGTAGCACACGATATGTGAGGCATTACACGCATGTGTAGCACACGATATGTGAGGCATTACACGCATGTGTAGCACACGACCTATGAGGCCTTACACGCATGTGTAGCACACGTTCTGTGAGGCATTACACGCATGTGTAGCACACGATCTGTAAGGCCTTACACGCATGTGTAGCACACGATCTGTAAGGCATTACACGCATGTGTAGCACACGATCTGTGAGGCATTACACGCATGTGTAGCACACGATCTGTCAGGCATTACACGCATGTGTAGCACACGATCTGTGAGGCATTACACGCATGTGTAGCACACGATCTGTAAGGCGTTTTTCGCTGGTGTAGCACAAAGTACACCATGACACTCAATTAGTGTGTCATCCTTCCAACTTTATCGTCGCCCTGTAAAGTTTAATCATGAACTCCCATTTCATCTTGTATCCTTCAATCTCTCGATCAATCCTGCTGAACGCCTTCCTTGTGCCACACTAAGATCCCATTTGGTGCAACACAGCATACAACAAGACATACCGCCCGGTCATCACCTCTTGATCGGATTTTACTCTTTAGTTCCAGCGATATTAGATGATTCTATCCGTTCCCATGCACATCAAAATGTATTCACCATCTTCGACCACGCGAGCTCACAAATCTCCATAACATAAATGCATCAATCTTTGTCTGCTTACATCCCCCACCACACCCAAACACACTGTGTCCCCCTTACTTATAACCTCACTCATAAACACCTTGTCACCCCTACTCTCCCACCCCTGTGTCGCCTACACACAACTTCTCTCCATAGTATCCAGCAATTCAGTTAATATCGGATAATCCATTGGACAGACGCCGCCCCCCCACCCATCTGATCTGATGTCCCTTAGCGTCTCCCAGCCATGCCAGACATCAATCTCATGTCGTGCACTGATCATGTCAAACTCATCAAAAAACCCTCAAAAAATAAGTCAACATCAATGAACTAATCCGTTGGACAAGCCAGGATTGTATCATAATTGTGAACAAAACGTTAATTAAAACCATGAACCCGCGGATAACTGACATGATGAAAACACACACACTCACACTCCCAAACACACACACACACGCGCGCGCGCTCACACACACACACACACACATGCACGCACTCACACAAACACACAATATTTTCCTCTTATTTTGTGTGTCGTGCTGTTCTGGACGATCCAAAGGAATATCCTTGACCTTTGTTGTCTAATTTAAAATCATATTGAACACAATTCGACATTCCCTAACTTCCATAAACACATCTGCAACGGTTCTCAATGTTGTTTATTACCAAAATCTGAGAGCAGTTATGGGGCGGCCTAAATTAATGAAACAATTAATCCAATTAAATTAATCCAACAGGAGATATGATTCATATTTTGTTGGCCGATTCAATGACCCCCCCCCCCCCACACACACACACACCAAACTCCCTTAACGTCAAAGAAAATTTGTTTTTGATGGTTCTCATTCAGTTAAGTATGATATTCACATTTCACTTTGCCATCCACGGCTACCCATGAAGTGACGCGTGGTTGACCAAATGTAAAATCTCCGTACACGTGTGTTACATTTTCTCATTGCACCCCCTCCCTATTTCCCCGCCCCAACCTATTTTACTTAATATCCCCGCAATGGCTGATCCCATGGTCGGATACAAAAGGTGGGCGGTTGGTGTGAGGCCAGCTATCTCACCTGTAAGAGAAACAATCAATTACTACAGACACATGTCCTTTCACCCAAGAAAGCTTTACGATTGCTGCTGTATCCAGATGACAACCTGTTCAGTCGCACCCTCTCAGAGCCGCCTCTGCCTCCTTGATGTTCCTCGTGCTCACACGCTTAGAACCTTTTACTTCGCCACCCCTCCCCCTTTTCCCGACACCTGAACCATCTTGCCACTCTCTCCACTTCACACCCCATGGTCATGTCCTAGAACTTCAGCATTTAGATATTCCACAACGCTCGACACGCCTTTCGCAGAACATGTACACCGTAAACACACACGCACGCGCACACGCTTATGGTATATCATACACGCATGTCACATAACATACACTCACACCCAAAGGGTCATAATTAACAGATTTTCAAATTACGCTCATGCAAAGTTTGCCATATCGCCTGTTGACATTTCACGAACACAGTTATTCTTTCATTAAACATACACGGTTTGTAATATGAGATGTTTGAGACTGAAAGGGGGTCAGTAAGACACAGTCCTAGGGGTTGAGGGGGTCAGTAAGATACAGACCAAGTGGATGAAAGTATCAGTAGGAATCAGCCCTAGGGATTGAGGGGGTCAGTAAGACACATCCCTAGGGTTTGAGGGTGTCAGTAAGACACAGACCAAGTGGATGAAAGTGTCAGAAAAGCACGGCCCTAGAGGTAGAGGGGGTCAGAAAGACACAGACCAAAGGGATGAAATGCTCAGTAAGACACAGCCCTATGGGTTGAGGGGGTCAGTAATACACATACCATGGGGATGAAACGGTCAGTAGGACTCAGCCCTAGGGATTGAAGGGGTCAATAAGATACAGACCAAGTGGATAAAAGGGTCAGTAAGCCACGGAACAGATATGAAACTGCAACGCTGGATATAAACAATTAATAAATGACAACGTATCATATTTCTTAAAGGCTGCACCTATTCGTACACGGGTACCAGAATTGAGCGGTTGGGATTAAAAAACGATTTAAAATATTATTGTTGGGTTTGTAAGACCAAATGAGGTATCAAATGAAAGATAATTGAATGTACTATACGTTTGAAATCTTAACTCTTCATTTTAACTAAAATAAAGTACCACAAATGACATCCGAATGGCATTAGTCAAAATGGACCCGGACACGCAGCGCCGCCATTCGCACCCGGGTACCATTAGACTCAATGCTATTCGGATGTCATTTGTGGTAGTTTATTTTAGTAAAAATATCGGTATGCTACACGGTATGCTACATGGTATGCTACGCGGTATGCTACATGGTATGCTACATAATATGCTATATTTTATGCTACACGGTATGCTAAATGGTATGCTACATGGTATGCTTCATGGTATGCTTCATAATATGCTACATGGTATGCTACATGGTATGCTACACGGTGTGCTACATGGCTGAGATTCGGTATGCCCTACATTCAGATATACCTGTACTAAGAGCTCAAACTACTATTGCAGAGTTGTTTAGCCTAAATTGTAACTGTATGAATAGTTCAGTAAATAAACACATTCATCCATGAATATATCAATAAATAAATACGTATACTTCGTTTCAGTGGCGTAGCTAGGGCTTGTGCCACCTAGGGTGGAGCTAGGGCTTGTGCCACCTAGGTTGGAGCTAGGGCTTGTGCCACCTAGGGTGGGCTAAGATTCCACCCCCTCCCCTTTTCCTTTCACTAAATATTCTGAAGTTGGCGCGAAAATGCCGCCCCTATATATAAAAGCGCTACCCGGGGCGGACCGCCCCCTTCTACGCCACTGCTTCGTTTATATCTGCACGTATCTCAAGTTCGCTCATGTAGACATAATATGATGTTGAAAATGAAAATGTACAATGTCATGACAGAAGAACTGCATTTCTTTGGATCAATCAAATAATATTAACAACGAGGCTCGCCAACTTCGGTAGTTGATAAGGTCAAGGTCGATACCTAGATCTTCTTATTGGACCGTATTTTAATTGTAAAAAAATTTAATCAATTCCGAGTAGCTAACCAAAGTAGCACATCAAAGTAGCACATCAAAGTAGCACATCAAAGTAGCTAACCAAAGTACCATCTATAAACAGTGCCACCATATACATTGTTACTTAATTTAAACGAAATAAATTTTTTTCACGTAAATAGACTGGGTAGCTTTCCCTTTATATTTGCTACCAATTGTTGAAGTGTTCACCATGTTGTCCAATTTAACATGGCGAACACTTAATTTTTTAAAAAAAAATATATTTCTTGTTATTTCTTTATTTGTCCTGTCGGCCGAGGAAGGCTCTTACCCGAAACTTTCTTCTCTTATTGTCCTGTCCGTCTATTTGAAGCTTCCACATACTCTGCCATTTTCTTTAAATTTCGTAGACTTTGAATAGTCTTTCCATTCATGCACAGCCCGTTTGACCATTTTCGAAATGGAAATTATCCACGTTTTTAATTTTATATTCATACATATTTATTTATTTCCCATCCTCTCTGTCTCCCCCCCCCCTCCCGTAGTCTATGCCTACCTCTCGTTCTCTTCTTAGCATGCCTCCCCCTCACCCCTTTAAGTTTAGTCAAGCGAGATTAACTTGCTAACGGCGGTGTTAAGCGCGAAATTTAACGACACAATACAGCTTTATATTCTTTTTAGTCCTTGTGGCGTTCTATCTTTTGTATGCCTTCCCCTTGCTCGTGCAATGATCAATGTTGTTTTTCTGTTTTTTAAAGGAAAGACATTCTTCGCTATGTCTATTTTTACGCGTCACTTCCTGCACTGTCCAAAATCGCAGTTATGTCCCCTGATCTTGTTTTAAATATTAAAATATTTTGTATAACTTCTTGTATATATTTTAGTGCAATGCATTTCTTATTTCACCAGTGTGTTGGTTTTGTCACCACAGAGCTATTCCGTCTCCTTCTGGTCTCTGTCTCCCTTAAGTCTCTGTCTCCTTCAAGTCTCTGTCTCCTTCAAGCCTCTGTCTCCTTCAAGGCTCTGTCTCCTTCAAGTCTCTGTCTCCTTCAAGTCTCTGTCTCCTTCAGGTCTCTGTCTCCTTCAAGTCTCTGTCTCCTTCAAATCTCTGTCTCCTTCAAGTCTCTGTCTCCTTCAAGTCTCTGTCACCTTCAAGTCTCTGTCACCTTCAAGTCTCTGTAACCTTTAAGTCTCTGTCACCTTCAAGTCTCTGTCACCTATTACCTTTCTCTTGGTCACGTTTCACTCGCCATCTCTGATCACTGCCATTCACCAATCTCTTGAGTTTCTCTCACTCTCACTGTATCAATGCTTTTTTTCTATTTCTCCCGAGATTTCTTTCCCTGACGTTGACCCTCTTCGTCCTCGTGTTTTCTCCCACTCTCCATTCGGCCACTCCAGATCCTTAACGATGCCATTTAGAGCGCGGCCGATCCACGAGTATTCCCTTAAGTGAATAAAATTGATTCTTTGGGATTTAATGACACAACTGTCCTTAATGACGTCATCAGCAGGGGTTTATGTTTTTACGTGGACGTTTTTGTCAAGTTGTTTTCTTTTTCCATCTCGACCGCAAGCTCGAGGTTTTGTGGGAAGTTTAAAAATGGCGAGGTTTTTGTTTGTTTTTGTTTCTGTTTGAAAGGTAAACACAAAATAATGAAGCTTGGAGATTGAGGATCACGTGACCAAAGCAATAGCTGCAGATAAATGTCAATGAAGGGTAACTACTGTAAGAGCCAAGTTCGAATCTTGGACAGCGATGTCCCAAGATCTTATTCAAAACCGAACTCTTTAAACCTGATTTTTTTTTGTTTTGCATACATCCTAGCGCAGCTCTAAAGTCTAATAATGAAGGTGAGCGTATATCTCAACCGGGGTATTGTGACGCATCGGAACAGATGAGATATAGAGATCAAGATTATGTAGGCGATACTTTTGTCAATACTTTTATCTCGCTTGCTGCTCTTGAACTTAAAACTTCATTCATCGTTATGAACATCTGAGCGAAATTCCATTAAACCGTCCGCAACGGCCACAAAATGCCCCCCCCCCCCCCCGGTCACATGGCTTTACATGTCTGCTACTCTTTCTGCAGGTAACATTTTCATCAATAAAATCTTTGTCATTTTCTGACTGGTTTGTCTGTGTCTCTTTTGTCTGTGTCTGTTTTGTCTGTGTCTGTTTTGTCTGTGTCTGTTTTGTCTGTGTCTGTTTTGTCTGTGTCTGGGTTTCTGTGTCTGAGTTTCTGTGTCTGTTTTTTTTTTATTTATCTGTGTTTGTATCTGGGCTTGTTTGCATATGCTTTTTTGTATGTGTCTGATTTTCCCTGTGTTTCAGTCAGTCTTTTGCTGGGTTGGTATGTGTCTGGATTTTTTCTGTGTCAATGTTAATATATGCCTGTCTTTGTCTTTTTCTGGGTTTGTCTGTAACCGGGTTTGTCTATGTTTGTCTATATTTGTCTATGTTTCATTCTTAGACACGTGGGATAAAGAATGAATATTTGAATTACTACGGACAATATTTAGATGTATCAGATTTTAGATGACAACGTAGGTGATCGATTTTCAATCACATAACTGCGGTGGTATATACCTGGGCTATGCAGGTAATATCTTACTGTGCCAATATCAAAATTGTTCATTGAAAGCTTTTTACATACATATGCCAGTTGTGGTTTCAGGACTGGTCGCTGCTCGCGTCCCCGACAATGAAGACCTAAGCTTGTGTGTGAGTACTGAGCTTTGATTTAGACGCATGGGTCAGTTTCACGTGCGTTACGCTGGAAGTGAATCGGATTCGTTTGTTAGCCGATCTCCAGGCAGTGGTGCAAAAATTCCCAGTGGTGGATGAGCTTGGGGCTGCTTCGGCTCAGTGTGGTCACATATTGGATTACAACGTGGGATCAACATCTGGTGCCTCATAACTACGTAAACGTTTTGGCATAATATGGTGGACAGAGTGGACGTTATAATGGACAGGGTACCCAATTCAGACGTCCTACAAGGGCTCATAGAAGTAGCATCCACACGCTCTAACAAAAAGGAAAAGCCAGTCGGACAGGGCATGTTGCAAGAATGCCAGACAGCAGACTTCCCAAACTTTAAAAAGTAATGCTCGATGAACTCTCCAGTGGGAAACGCTCAGCTGGTGGGCAGAAAAAACGATCCAAGGATTGACTAAATGCACCAGTCAAATCTGTCGACATTGGCCTTGATTCACGAGAGACACTTGATATGGACCGTGCAAACTGGCGTGGCAGACTCACTGTCGGACCGTGCAAACTGGCGTGGCAGACTTACTGTCGGACCGTGCAAACTGGCGTGGCAGACTCACTGTCGGACAGTGCAAACTGGCGTGGCAGACAACTGTCGGACCGTGCAAGCTGGCGTGGCAGACTTACTGTCGGACCGTGCAAACTGGCGTGGCAGACTTATTGTCGGACCGTGCAAGCTGGCGTGGCAGACTCACTGTCGGACCGTGCAAACTGGCGTGGCAGACTTACTGTCGGACCGTGAAAGCTGGCGTAGCAGACTCACTGTCGGACCGTGCAAACTGGCGTGGCAGACTCACTGTCGGAGAACATTTCTCAGAGAATAAGCTCTCAACTCACGCCAAAAGAAAGCGCACTGCAAGGAAAATTTGAATCTAGTCAAATCCTACTAGGTCCCACAACAGCGCGTGTCCTTATATATGAACATGGTTTACGGTAGAGCATCGATTTACCAAACCACCAGCTGTGAAAACTAAAATCCGTTACGAGGTTTATAATAGTACAAAAATAAAAAGTGATCTTTTTAAATAATGTTATAATCTAAAATACCGTTCTGTACAGTGTAGGCACTAACAAAAATAGCGGGTGGTCTTCATATGGATTCATTGTACTCAAATAAATTATCAGGAATGAGATACAACGAATTCACCCCTGCCACCCCCCCCCCGGGTCTTCATAAGTGAATCAGATCAGCTATGACGTCATTCACTGATCGGACGCTCTCAACCGGAATCGTTCATTGAGGGTCGCCGTGACACGCGTGCCGTGTCTGGACGCTGAAGCAAGTGTGGAAAGGTCAGTGGCTCAGCAGGAAGTGACCACAATAACAATATTATTTACAGCAATACTTCTTCCATGTGTGTGGGTGGGGTATTCGTCGTGTGACGTCACTTCTCACGGCCACCACCAGCCCCCTCCCACCGCTCCCCGCCGTTCTCCTGTATTTCACGTTGGATTGAATTCTGGACAGTCGCTCGTGGCCTTTAAATGGGTCAGAAGTTGAGCAATGCTTCCCCCCCCTGGTTTTTCCTGTGCGCCCCGCCGCTTTTCCGCCCATATCGTGTTCTAATTGCGGTCCCTACCTCTCTATGTCTCGATCGTGACATTGATGGCCGAAATAAACGAACTGTAAAACATACTACTGCACTCGGATCTGACAGCAGATATATAAGCCAATGATCACTCACCCAGATACAACCACGTTTCACTCCCACCCATCAAGACACGCACGCACCAATTTTCCATATCATCAACCCAAAGCCCCTCAACCATTTCACAATAACTACCAAATGCCTAGCCAATCCCGCACGATCTACTTGCTTTGTGGCACTTACCCATTTCTTATTACCCAACCGATCTACCCAAACCACCCTCCAAAATATCCAACAAACCTCTCTGGTGTTTCATCAAGTGAAATGTCCTTGACACCCTTTAATCATCCTTACAGTGGTGTATTTTTTACCCCATGTTTATTGCCTAATAGTTGAAAGCCAAAGGGAGATAAATCAAAAGGCTCATAACGTTAAATCATGCGCCCCTCCCCCACCCCACTTCCACAGTTCCCAGCATTTCGCCTTGTTAGCCCAGGTCGTTTTAATTTCCACGGGTGATTGCGTGCGACAAGGCTGGCCTTTATTTTTATGGGCTTACCACTCGTGAAAGCCGAAGTTTATGCGAGAGCGCCATTTGGGGAGCTTACTATAAGTCGAGTGTTATCAACAAGTTCTCTGTCAGTTGTTTGAATATAATTTCAACATTTTCATTACTTTTGGGAGGAGGGAGTGCTATGGTTTGGGGAGTCCTCTTCAGCTCTTCACATAGTTGTATAATATTATATATTATCAATTACCCATTGCTGGGTGACACCAGCGCCCTCCTGTGAGAACCGTCGCCGCATCCATTTACCGTCACAGTAATAAAGAATTGGCGTAAATTGAAGCGGTCAGCGAGTACCAACATGGCGGACTGGCATTCACGGCTGAATGGCGCCGATGTTTGGTGATGGTGTGTGCCCGTGTGTGTGTGTATGTATGTGTGTTATTTAGTTTTGTTTTGTTAGTTAAGTGGACTGAAAAGGCGCACTAGACAACAGGGACGCCGAAACACCGGGAAGTGCACCGGGAATAGATGAGCATACACAAACATGTCTGATATTTTCCTGTTTAAAGACATTACCACTGAAAACGTGTTTTGGGGAAAAGTTTGTGTGTGTTTGTGTGTGTCGTACGCGTTACGACGCCAGACTTTCCTACGTCACATTCAAACGAAGGGATGACCAGGCCTGGGGTGCAATTAAAAACCTTTCTAGTCTCAACATGGAGACCTCACATTTTGTTTATGCACCTCTTCAGGAAGTCGTAATGGATGAGCACATCGATGCTTCCGGTGGCAAAAAATCTTTTAGCCGTCTGCTGTATCAGATTTCCACACATATGCATTTTGAGTGAGATGGCTGAGTCTCGAACCCAATGCTTTCCAAACTGTGCGTCCTGACACAGTAGTGTGTCATCTGCAGGGTGTGGGTGTTCGGGCGAATATAAGCCACAACAACATTTGCGAATTGTTTAGACCTTTTTAATAAAGGGACCGCTGGAAAAGCACTAAGAAATGCCTTGTACAAATTGGTGCACTTGGTAAATTATATTAAAAATAGTCGTCTCCAATCAAGAGTGTACCGCTTGATAGAATTTATAGTGAAAATAAATTCATTAAAAAATTTGTTACGTTGATTCCATACGGCATAAACCAAATTCACAATTTTATTTAGCTGCAATGTCTTTTTAACGGTTTGGGTTTTATTAAGGACCTTCAACAACTTCAGATCTATTTATTTCAAATCATAAGCCTACACAGAACCATACACGTATAACTGTTTAGCAGCTGACCTACTGTGTTATTAAACTAAACGTAGTTTAGCATTCGTTCAACATTTGTTTAATCTGGGTCAAATATAAAATTAGTCGATAAATGATAATTGCGAATAAACGAAAAATGTAAATGCCGACTAATAAGTACACGAGTTTAAACGAAAATGTTTGGGTTACATGAACAAAGAGTTCCTTCAAGGCTTATGTTTTGACAATTTAGTGTGTCATACCGATAAACAATACATACCTTTAGATCGATCCCAAATATGTTTAGGTAACGTTGTAATTATATTATAAAAGAAAATGACACCCAAAGGTCAATTTTGCATGAATTTTCCCCACCACAAGTCAACATTTTTCTTTAACATACTAATTTAATAAACATTTTTATCAACTTTACATTACTTTTTTATTCAGATGATGGTAATAGCCAAAGTATTCATGAGATGTTTATCTATTAAAACTCACGATAATCTCATTTTTGATAAAATAATTTAAATATCGATATCATCCCCCCATCATGTATCGACCAACGAGATTCGAAATATTGAAATCTTTGGGTTTCAGCTTAAAGTCGTTTTTCAAAATCAGAAAATCACATTCGCCCTGTCTCATCATTAACTACCTAAATGCTAAAATCCAAGACGAATCGATGTCTCTCTATTGACTGATGAACTTTGCATTTACTGAAAAAGAAGTATATCTAAAATAAATAATGTGTGTACTCTTTTCATTACGTATGAAGATGGTGAAATAACTTTTGGATTTTCTTGTCAACATCGCATCCACAAAATAAATGAACTGCTTTCACGGTGTATGTTATGTCATCATATCAGGCTTTATCATCAATGTTATCGTCCTTGAATTTTTGTGACTCGTCAGAGTTTAATAACACATTAATGGCTTACAACTAGTTGAAACATTAACACATTAACAGTGTGTGAAACCGGACAAACAAGACGTTAGGGTTCCTGAGGCAAAATCCAAAGATCGGCAACTCCAGCGTGAAAGAAAAAGCCTTTGTCCGGCCGATTTTAGATTACGCATTGTCAGTCTGGCACACTTTCACCCAGATGAGCATTGGTAGGTTTGAGGCGGTCCATGCAGGGACGGGCAGCCCGCCACAGTTCTGGTAGCATGCTGGAAACACTGGGCTGGTCATCAGTGGAGGAACGACGACGATTATCCAGGCTCTCCGTGATGTACAAGATAAATAATGGGCTCCAGCATTAAACAGAAACTCTTCCATCTCCTACCCCCCTTTAGACAGCAACGAGGCCATGACAGGGAGTTCCGGCCCATAACAGCAAGAACGCAGTACTGGAACTGCTCATACCTGCCGAAGACAATCAGGGACTGGAACAAGCTTCCAAAAGCAACAGTTGAGGCTACAACACTTGACACATTTGCGTCTATTGCCTCCTGCCTTCCAACCCCCCGTTCCTGTTACCCTCACTGAGTGACCTTTGCAAGCAGTAAAGTATCCCCTTCAATACCAGGCACAGTTACATCGCAAACCCCTCCACAAACATAGGACACAGAATGTTCAATAAATTGGTCGTGGGCCCTTACAATGTAAAAAAAGAAGAAACTCTGAACACAAGAAATGAATTTACCATTGCAAGATAGCATCACGTCACAAGGTAACATTCGTCGCAAGTTAACATTACGTCTTTAGATATCATTACATCCAAAGATAATATTACGTCACAAGTTTAATACATTCTGATTTATGACACTCTCAGTCAGGTTTTATCTACTTATATTTGTATCTCTTTAGATAAAACTTAATACTGATGACAATATGTTTCTTAAACACACATCGCAAACACTGATGGGGTGGGTCAACACAGGCGTGGAACCTCTGGTTTAAAAAAAAAAAACACGATTATTGTCTCCAGCGTACTGCTATCGATTATTAACATTGAATTAATTGATATTTGATAGCTACAGACTTTTTTTACTGTAGGCTTTTGGGACACATTCATTCATAAGCCTTAAGTATTAAGGATTTAACGAGGCTATAGTCCCTGCGCTGTTCCACGTTCAAGGACACAAAAACTTCGGCCGCCCTACCAGTCATAGCAAGCTGCAATAAGGTAGACCACATATTATCAAGAATTTTAAAAATTTTGGGAAGTTATTTCAAACTGTGCAAACTGTCCACCTCTTTTTCTGCAAATGTAGGTATTACTTTTGCAAATTTAATTGCATCGCAACCCTGACTGAGAGGAGTCGTGAGCCTATTTTCCATTGCTCCCAAATTGGCCGTTATTTCCATTTCTTTTAATTTTATTTTTAGTTCTCTATCTTTTTCTTATTTCTCTCTCTTAGCATCTAGCTCCATTTGTTTAAGCTCCCTATATTTTTCTAGCTCCAGTTGTTTAAGCTCCCTATCTTTTTATAGCTACATTTTTTTAGCTTCAGTTGGAGCTCCATACTAGGGTCATTCGGCTGTGTGATTTAGGCAAGTTCATCCTCAGACAAAATATCCTCATCCATTAAGTGGACGTTGATCTTATCTCGAACCGTCTTTTTCAGCGACGAATGAGCTACACTTATTCCTAAATCTTTAGCAATGGAAAATAGCACATGTGTCTAGAGCTTTACTGATGGGTTATCAACATCAAAATCCATTTTGACACAATAGGTTTTATATATGTTCAAGCTTAATGAATACATTTATATAAAAATAGAATTTCAAAAAAAGAAATTGCAACTAATTCTGTTTTTGGTATCATAAAAAGTGGTATCGTGTGCTCAATTTAGTCTGAGTAAATTAAAGAAAACAGTGGGTCAAAATCCTCAGACAAACACTCAATTTATTATTGGTGTAATAAGAAAAGTTATGGATTCACATTATCTCCAGACAAGCAAACCAATTTTGTTATTGGTATTAATGAGAAATAAAAATATGGATTCAAGTATCCAAGGACGAGCCCCCAATTTTGTTACGTACTGTTATCAGTATGGAGAAATTAATCTCTTATGTAAGTGTATGGCTCGTTTTAAAATGGTACACAACAGAAGACGATACCAAATGATAAATACAATAACAAAGAAAACAGTAAGACGGTGTGTCAACAGACAAATCTAAGGAGTTTTTGTAAGAAGTAAATTTAGAAAGGGATTAAATTGAGGGGTGATTCCTGACATAAATCTACTACAACCCTGCAACATTCCTGTCACATTCGTGCCACAGTTCTGTCGCATCCCTGTCACATTCGTGCCACAGTTCTATCACATTAGGGTCACATTCGTGCCACAGTTCAGACACATTCGTGCCACAGTTCTGCCACATTCCTGTCACATTCGTGCCACAGTTCTATCACATTAGGGTAACATTTGTGCCACAGTTCTGTCACATTCCTGTCACATTCGTGCCAGAGTTCTGCCACATTCCTGTCACATTCGTGCCACAGTTCAGCCACATTCATGACACATTCGCGCCACAGTTCTGTCACATTCTTACAACAGTTTTGTCACATTCTAGTCACAACCTTGCAATATCCCAGCCTAATTTCTGTCACATTCCCGCCAACTGTTCGTTTCCTTTCGAGCCCCCTCCCCTACTCTTACTGCAAATGTATATGTCTTGACTTAACTACTTCAGCTTTTGCTCAGTATTTTAGGGCCATAAGTATGCACTGTGCCCATTTATGACAGATCCACCCACTCAGATGGGCGTGCTTCAATATTTATTTAAATATATACTGCATGCCCATCACCTCTACCTCCCCTACCCCTCTCCCCCCTCCCCCCATTGACATCCAACTCGCACACAGCCAATCGAATCTAGCACATGACCCAGTCATCAACCCCCCAGAGCCAAGGACAGGAAGTGAACAGGAGATAGACGATGACACACAACTGCTCACATCAACCGATGGAACGTCCTATTACAACAGACGCGGACCTTCAAAAATGCTTTACTAGGAGACAGGTTGTGATGGAGACATTTTATGGGTTTCAGGACTAAAAAATTGTTGAATGTCTAATTTATCTTTACCACCCTCCACAGCCCGAAGTAATGCAACATCGTTTGGGTTAACTAAACACACGAAAACTCTGTAATACAGTGGTTCACAAACTTTTGCAGACATCGTAGACATTAACAAAGAAACGAGGTGATGTCCATAGCAGCTTGAGGCCCCCCCTGGGCCCATGCCTTGAGACAGCAGTGACTGCGACTAGATGGCTGACATACAACACTGCAAGTGACTGCCACTAAAAGTGACAGCGACTAGATGGCTGTCATACTATGCTGCACCTTTTATCGACTACTAGCCATGGGTAACGTCGGGTAGTGAAGCGTTCGATTGCCGACACCAGCCACACAATGAGTAAACGGGAGTACAAACCATGAACACACACGGCTGGGGGTCAAAACATTTGCTCTGTTATTGATGAGATGGTAAATAAGGGGATTGTGCGGTTGAAGGAGAGGGGAGCGAATACGAAGGGGGAGGGGGTACGAAAAACACGCTTTCTTAAGGACCACTTAATTCCCCTTCACCTGGTCGTGGTGAGATTTGTTGTTGTTTGTTAATGGATACCGCACGACGTGGTCTGGAATTGTTTGCGGCCATTAATTATTTCGCTTGACATGCTTTGTGATTAATGATCATTATTTTTTGAGATCATGATAAATTCTTCTCACCTGGTTATTAGGACCAGAAGCAGACGTGCGCATACATTTAGGAGAAAATGGCGACGGTTAGAAAATCAATAACATCAATTTATTATTATTTTAAAACGAGCATCGATTTACATTTTTACTGTGTTCAATTTTATTACTGTGGTTCTTATTGCCAAATATACACTTAAACAAGATATCGGTGTTTACTGCAGATTACTGGATCTCATCGCTATGCACATTACAAAGTCAACTTGCTATTGCTGTAGCAAGTAGGACAACAATAGTAAATCACAGTGTAGAGCAAGTAGAGATATATACTTATATACGTGTCACAATATAGTGCAAGTAGAGATATATAAGTATATATAAGTATATACGTGTCACTATATAAAGCAAGTAGAGATATATAAATACCTAGGCGACACCTTGTAAACAAATTTGTTGGGATGATACATGCCATCCTATACCCCGCATTCCACCCTCTTCATCTAAGATCAGCTCGATCAGGGCGAACTCTTCCTCTTAAGTTAGGACCGAAAGATATTTAAAAAAAACAAAAAAAAACTCCTTTGTTCCCCAGTAGATAGGAATTTACAAGCGTGCTCCCCGTGGTTACCAAATCTAAATGATCACTTTATTCTGGTGAATGATGGCTGATTGTTACGCTAGAGAAATAATTTAGATCAGGGGTCTCAAACTCGCGGCCCGCGGAAAATTTGCGGCCCACAAGACGATATTTTGCGGCCCGATACCTGAGAGCAACTGAATGTACTCATCAAGAAGTTACAAGACCAGGGCAGCTTATCAGTGTTGCCTATGACAATGTCAGGGCATCCTGTAATAACTTGTGTTATGGTTCTCAGAGAAACCTCTACCATTTCGCAACATGCAAATTACGCATAGACTCGGGTACACCCTTTAGCGCTTCCAGATCTTTGACAACAATTAGAAGGAAGAACGTGAAGCCTAGTGCTAGAGAACCATTAATGTTTTTTTAATTTGTTATTAGTAAAGGTTGAGCACATTGTAACAGTTGGACTTTATGGACGTTTTATCGCTTTTTGTGTGTGGAATAATTGATGCGGCCCAGTCTCACTCAGACTCTACCTCCTGTGGCCCAGTCACACTCAGACTCTACCTCCTGTAGCCCATTCTCTCTCAGTCTATGCCTCCTGTGGCCCAGTCACACTCAGACTCTACCTCCTGTAGCCCATTCTCTCTCAGTCTATGCCTCCTGTGGCCCAGTCTCACCCAGACTCTACCTCCTGTAGCCCATTCTCTCTCAGTCTATGCCTCCTGTGGCCCAGTCTCACTCAGACTCTACCTCCTGTGGCCCAGTCACACTCAGACTCTACCTCCTGTGGCCCAGTCACACTCAGACTCTACCTCCTGTAGCCCATTCTCTCTCAGTCTATGCCTCCTGTGGCCCAGTCTCACCCAGACTCTACCTCCTGTAGCCCATTCTCTCTCAGTCTATGCCTCCTGTGGCCCAGTCTCACCCAGACTCTACCTCCTGTAGCCCATTCTCTCTCAGTCTATGCCTCCTGTGGCCCAGTCACACTCAGACTCTACCTCCTGTAGCCCATTCTCTCTCAGTCTATGCCTCCTGTGGCCCAGTCTCACCCAGACTCTACCTCCTGTAGCCCATTCTCTCTCAGTCTATGCCTCCTGTGGCCCAGTCTCACTCAGACTCTACCTCCTGTGGCCCAGTCACACTCAGACTCTACCTCCTGTGGCCCAGTCACACTCAGACTCTACCTCCTGTAGCCCATTCTCTCTCAGTCTATGCCTCCTGTGGCCCAGTCTCACCCAGACTCTACCTCCTGTAGCCCATTCTCTCTCAGTCTATGCCTCCTGTGGCCCAGTCTCACCCAGACTCTACCTCCTGTGGCCCCGGATACTTTGAGTTTGAGACCCCTGCTTTAGATTTTTATATCTTTTAATTTGTTATAATTGTCAAATATTCTCTTGGTTAAAATAATTATGCGCTCAAATTGAAAATGTACAATGTAATTGTTAAAATATGCCATTTATTTGGAGCAATAAAAGAATCTTATTTTTATAAAATTCGCTATGGACATGTTAGAGGAGGCGCTATATGTCGATGCTTTAAAACGTATTTAAGAGAGATGAACAAGTGCGAATCTGGGAAGAACTACTGACGTAGTCAAAAGTCGAAAATGACTTGAATTTGAGTAGACGTTTTTGTTCGGTTTGGAGAGTATATCAGGGAGACTAAACGATATTAAAAGGCAATAAAAATGGATTTTGTTACAAACTGGTTGAGCTCTCTTTGTTATTTACTTCGGATAACTTCCAAACGTCAACTACCACAGTAAACTCTCCTTCGCTCAGCGACTCTTATTATTTCTAAAAAGACTTAGTGACCTCAGAATGCTCTCTTCATATTAGTACCTTGGTTACCCCCCCCCCGCCCTAACTGTATTACTTGAGATTACTTCCTTTACTCCGGTAACCCCGGTTTACTAAAAATCTCGAGCCCGCGCTTATAATTTCATTGATTCCAACGCCCCCCCCCCACCACACCCCCACTGCCTATACCCAACCCATCCACCATTACCAGCAGTGAGTGGCCACTATGACAACTAAACGGTCGCCATTAGTACGCCCGTCATAATGGAAGGACACATTATTATACTCATACATCCCCACATTTTTGTTGACATAAAAATAAGTTTGTGCTATTGTTAGTATCAAAGGCGGTTTGCTGTTCCCCTGGAAATATCATTTTAGTGATCTGACAGAAACATATTGATTTCAAAAATGGTAAAAAATGTATTTTACAGTGATCGATTTCTGTTGGATATATGTTCTAATTATCCTGTGTTGGTTCTTGATAAAAACACGACTTGGAATATAATTTGTATTCAGATATCTAGATTGCATAATGTTTGCTTGTCATTATTGTAACATTTTTGTATGGTGCTTTCAGCCATTGATTCTGTAGCAATTGGGGCTACGTAACCACATTGCGCTTATAAAATACGGGAAGAGGTGCATAATCTATAAAATACGGGGGCTTGATCACGTACGCACCAAAAGCACACAAAAGAACACATTCGTTAAGTGCCATGCTGTGTGCCGACTTGTGGTTGCTCGACTAAGCATTTGTATATATATGGAGCGCCATCTGGAATATACCTCCCCCCCCCCCCCCATTCCGGGGGACGCTAATATTACATTGAAAGAATAAGGATAAATAGTTTTTAAAATGTGAAACAATATGTCATTATTTAAACTACAAAAGCTTTAGTAGGGGGAGTTAAGCCGTAAAAGCTATATCTTGAGCGGGGCGGAAAACGTTCACTCGGAAATTATTTTTTTTAGATGACAGGGGCCATAATTGGAAAACGTGCAATTAGTAATTACACCTTCGTCAGATAGTGTGAACTCTGTAACCCAGCGAGGTAACTGTCATTGTAAATAAATAGACGAACGGGAGATGTTTATTAGAACAAGATATGTTTATTAGAACAAGATATGTTTATGAGAAAAAGATATGTTTATTAGAACAGGATATGTTTATTAGAACAAGATATGTTTATTAGAACAATATATGTTTATTAGAACAAGATATGTTTATTAGAACAAGATATGTTTATTAGAACAAGATATGTTTATTAGAACTAGATATTTTTATTAGAACAATATATGTTTATTAGAACAAGATATGTTTATTAGAACAAGATATGTTTATTAGAACAAGATACGTTTATTAGAACAACATACGTTTATTAGAACAAGATACGTTCTAATAGAACAAGATATTTTCATTATAACAAGATACGTTTATTAGAACAAGATACGTTTATCGAACAAGATACGTTTATCAGAACAAGATACGTTTATTAGAACAAGATATGTTTATTAGAACAAGATACGTTTATTAGAACAAGATACGTTTATTAGAACAAGTTATGTTTATTAGAACAAGATATGTTTATTAGAACAAGATATGTTTATTAGAACAAGATATGTTTATTAGAACAAGATATGTTTATTAGAACAAGATATTTTTATTAGAACAAGATGTTTTTATTAGAAAAAGATATGTTTATTAGAACAATATATTTTTATTAGAACAAGATATGTTTATTAGAACAAGATATGTTTATTAGAACAAGATATTTTTATTAGAACAAGATGTTTTTATTAGAACAAGATATCTTTATTAGAAAAAGATATGTTTATTAGAACAAGATATGTTTATAAGATATTTTTATGCCTAAACAGAAAAGACAGGAACTCACTCGGACGTTTTAGCGAAACGCCTTCTTTATTAGGAAAAAAAAGGGGGGAAAATATTTAATTAAAAATAGAAATAAAAATAGGATGTTATCGCAACTAGTTAAGGCCATTAGAAAACACCGGGTAAGCAAGAGATTGGCACACACGTTTCGTAACAATTAAGATAAAAAGTTAAGAAACTCTTATTGTGAAACACACGGCTGCACTGTTGTTTATTAAACTCTTATAAGCGGAAGCGATGCTGTTATTCCCCACCCACTTTTTAAAATATTTTCGAGATATACATGCCTTTCACTTAATGTTTATAACTAATAATGCCAGGCCTTTACCAACTATCTATTAACGTCCTAAGGGAGAGGAATATGGGTATGGGTGTGCTTGTGTGTGTGTGCGAGTGCGTGAGTGAATTTATATTTTAAAGATTTAAAGAAAAACTGACACGCCAGGATGCCCATTAGGGCCCAAAAACCTCGCTAAGTACGGTGCTTTCTGTCTTCATGCAAATAATGGCGTTAATCTTACGGGATAAGATACAGCTTCTGGCTTCATCTTGAATCGAGAAGAAAGTTTTTCTTATTTGAATCTCGCGGATAACTCTATGACACATCACTTTGCCCTTACTCGTGTTGACCTTTGATCTGCTAAATGTCGTTTTAAACGGACTGAGATCAGAACGAGGTCCATTAGCTGTTCGACTTTTAATACCAATAACCTGACCCGACTGTTAGATTTTAAAATATAAGAAACATTTTGCGTCGATTATCGAAGTGATTTAAATTTATCGTTTTTTTTTTTAAACCGCGACTGTGTTGCCTATGTGTGCTTGTGTAATGGGGATAGTTGCCCCAACCACACCTTGTTGATATTGTGGAGTGTCCAGACAATAGTCGACCTGTGGAGATGTCCAGACAATAGTCGACCTGTGGAGTGTCCAGACAATAGTCGACCTGTGGAGTGTCCAGACAATAGTCGACCTGTGGAGTGTCCAGACAATTGTCGACCTGTGGAGTGTCCAGACAATAGTCGACCTGTGGAGATGTCCAGACAATAGTCGACCTGTGGAGATGTCCAGACAATAGTCGACCTGTGGAGTGTCCAGACAATAGTCGACCTTTGGAGTGTCCAGACAATAGTCGACCTGTGGAGTGTCCAGACAATAGTCGACCTGTGGAGATGTCCAGACAATAGTCGACCTGTGGAGATGTCCAGACAATAGTCGACCTGTGGAGATGTCCAGACAATAGTCGACCTGTGGAGATGTCCAGACAATAGTCGACCTGTGGAGTGTCCAGACAATAGTCGACCTGTGGAGTGTCCAGACAATAGTCGACCTGTGGAGTGTCCAGACAATAGTCGACCTGTGGAGTGTCCAGACAATAGTCGACCCGTAAAAGGTGGCGGGGGAGTCCCAGATCGGTACAGACTAAAAAGGATCAACCGTGTCAGATTGGCCGAGACGGAATGAAGGAGTTGGTTTTATGACCTAAGACCAACTCATCAAACAAAGGGTCAAGCTTGTTAGATTGCACGCGACGCGATGGATGACCTATTTCGCGGTGTGAGATAGGAATGGGATTGGGGCCCCGGGGAAGAAATCTCTATGGACTCGGGGCGTATATAAGGGACAGTTGGATGAGACTAGACAGAACTCAGCCGGGGAGAACTCAGCCGGGGAGAACTCAGCCGGGGAGAACTCAGCCGGGGAGAACTCAGCCGGGCAGGCAGGTGGACGGACGGGAGTTAGAGAGGGACCGTGACAGTCGGAGTGGAGTACGACAGAGAGAGCGAGAGAAATAAGTGAGGTCAAAGGATAAGACAAATAAATGTTCAAAGACTATAACCCTCGTTGAGTTGTCATATTGGTGCACACGAGAGACAGAGTGAACAAGGTTGCAAATATAGTTATAGCATAGAGACGCATAAGGTTCCTTACAATATATCCCTCTTTGTTACCTTTGTCCACTTGCTCAAAAAACCCTTCGCGCCTCTTAGTAAAAATATGCAAATGTCCCTCAAGCTTCTGAATGCCAAGCCACCCCCGGGCAGGGCACCCCCTGAGAAATGCTGAATGATTTATATCGAGTTGGGTTAGAAAATAACGTTCATACACGAAAGGGAGGGCATAAATGTGTAGTTCTTAAGGGGGAGGTAATTGTGAGTGAAAGTTCCTGGCTTGGTAGTCACAAAGAGCAGGAATTGAGCGTGAGCGGTGACCCTTACTGTAAGGTGGCTCGCCATTTTATAAACGAAGTGTCCGCAAACTTTGTAACACCAGGCCTATTCATTGTCCCTCAGACACAGTTGGCGGCTGCAAAATATGAAAAAAAATCCTATGCACATATCACACATCGCATATCTTATTTGCAGTAAAAACAATATGGCAGAAAATATCTGAAACATTAAAAAAATAAAAAATAATACTTGCATATTTGGAGCTCGGAGAAGTGCGCATTTTGATCCGTCCCAAGTCCGCTCCAACTCTGGACAAAAACGACCCTGCTACAGTGCTCCGAGCTCCAGCTGTGGGCTAAACGCCCCTGCTACATTGCTCCGGGCTCCAAGTTCGGGTTCCGCTCAACAACCCTGCTCATTTGCTCTTTAAGTATATATGTATAGCTCTTCTCTCATTCTCTCTCTCTCTGTCTCTTTCTCTCTCGTTCTCTTTGTTTCTATATCTTGTCCTCCTCCACTTTCTCCTTCCATTTTCTTTAATTGTATCCTCTCTTTCACCCAGCTGCCTGCTCCATTTGTTACACGGCAACTCATGATGACAACGCGACCAACCGTGACCAACATGCCTTCTCCACTCACTTGCTAAAAATAACCTATGATGAATCACTAATTAACGTATTTTGTCACCACAGCCACATTTTATTAGTTTATTTTTAACAGTACAACTACAAACCTATAATACTGAATCTTTTAAAAACAAAATTATCATCATCGGTGGCACTACAAGCCATGTAGGGCCCTGACCTGCTCCACCACTTCATTCTATTCGGATCGATCCATGGCTTTCCGCCTCCATGCGCGGGCCCCCAGCTGATGGAAGTCCTTCTCTACATTGTCAATACATGCCAGTCTTGGTCGACTGATGGACCGTCTGCCCCTAGGTGTCTGCATGAAAATCACACTTGTTACCCTACAATCCCTTGTTCTGTCCAGCACAGTCTGCCTTTTTTTAAATTGTTGTGACTATAGGTGGGTCTTCGTACAATTAATATAACTCTTGTTTTGTACGGATTCTCCGTCCATCATAGTCTTTCACCGGACCGTATATTTTCCTGAGGATTTTTCCTTTACATTGTTTTGAGCAGGTTCTCTGCTTCTCTAGAAAGGGACCAAGTCTCAGTTGCGTAGATTACAATTGTTTTCTTTGTTCCCCTTGAGAGGTTTTTGCTTCCCAGCTGCTTTTGTAGGCTGAAATAAGAACTGTTGCCTGCTGATATCCTTAGAACGGTTGCCTGCTGATATCCTTTCACCCCCGACATTGTAATTAAAAAAGCAAAACTTTGCTTTAAAACGAGTTTTTGTCTTTATATGAGCGAAATGTTTTTGTTTTTATATTTTGACATATCTTTCTGTTGGTTTGGGAATTACATTTAAATGCACATGTATAGTGTTGTAGTGGTAAAAGCAGGTTTACTGCACACGAGTGTATACAAAGTATATGCTTTAAAAAATGTTAATGCATAAAAATTATTTTAAAAGCCATGTGCTCATTCTTTCCAAACAAACCATAAGGTACAAGCTGTTTACCATGCAAAACACCGATGTTTATATCTCTGGGCTCATTGAACACATACCTTAGTACTACGATTACCTTAATACTACTATTACCTCAGTATAACTATGACCTAAGTACTACAATTACATTAGTACTACTACTACCTTAGTACTACTAGTCTTTTTAAAAACTTTTAAATGAAAGAAATTCTACTAGGTTTATTGCGCACAGTCTCTGATAAGAGATTTTGATGAGCGTGTTTTTTGTTTGTTTTGACGTTGACCTTGTTAGAACGTGTGCTGTGTCTTATGAAGTTGACCTTGTTAGAACGTGTGCTGTGTCTTATGAAGTTGACCTCGTTAGAACGTGTGATGTGTCTTATGAAGTTGACCTTGTTAGAACGTGTGATGTGTCTTATGAAGTTGACCTCGTTAGAACGTGTGATGTGTCTCATGAAGTTGACCTCGTTAGAACCTGTGCTGTGTCTTATGAAGTTGACCTCGTTAGAACGTGTGCTGTGTCCATGGCGTTTTTTCTAGTGCGTTGATCTCGGGCCTTCAAATTGTAAGCAAGAAATAAATGGTTTAAAAATAAATTTACGTTGATATAGGATAAGACGGTTCAGGGACTGTACAAATCAATCAATCTTTTACCCACAGTGCATGAATTTATTTGTTTTTACCTTACTGTGGTCATCTATATTATAGATGATATTATAGATCTATATTATAGATGACCACATAAAAGATAAGTGTTCTCGCTGTATCAAGTGAGTACATATGTGATGTTTCAAAACAAAAATCAAATTTAAAACAACAAAGGTTATATGCGACCGTTTGTAAACACTAGTTTTTCTACTTGTACTCTTAATTAATCCAGACATAGCGTTGGTTCGTAATAGCGTTCGATATTTGAAGTCTTGTTAAATATAGTAACATTAGGAAGTTATATGTTATACCTGGTATTTTTTATATTAACCACAGGAGATATCGAATACTTTATTGATGGATAAAGTTTAAAATATTATGTTTACTCACAACATAAGAAATCCAATACGTTAACTATCGATTACGAATTAATGGCATGGTTCTTCACCACCAGAGAAATCGACTACGCTTACTTATGAATTATGCATCAAAAGAATATGTTTACGTTCACTCCCAATTTAATTGAAAAGGGTGTTATTGATATTTCGATCGAGGGATATATGACACAGTATTTCAAAAGAAATTATAAACAATTTAATTATCCCATCCAAAAGAAAAGGTTTTGTTAGTGACTGATCGATACCTCAATAAATTTAAGGATAAAAAAAAACAATAAACAAAAGAAGTAAATTTAGCATGATACGGCATATCGATCTGTCATTGATCTAATGCACCTTCATACTTTGAGGTGGTAAATAGGGAGGGTGTAAACAGGAAGGAGATAAAGAGGCAAGGGTCAAAGAGGTAGGAGGTCGACAGGGTGGGGATGAGCGAGAGTGAGTAAATAGGAAAGGGAAAATATGGAGGGGTAAAGAGGGAGGGGTAAGCAGCCACATATAAGCTAAAATACATATATTCATAACATACTTAAGGACATAGCATACATACGGTCACAGTATACATACAGTCATAACATACATACATGCGATCTAAACTCAGTCGATTCTAAGCTTGAAGTTCCATCCCAGGAAAAGCCTAGACAATCAAAAACATCACAAGTATCCCGATTGAATGGCAATACATCTAAGAGAATGAAAGCTATGAATTAAAACCGGGAAATGGAGTCCCATAAGCGGTATGACATTGACAAAATGAAAATTTCGACAACTCTTGCGACGTTTCTGGTGTCAGGTTATATCATCCACTCATGATGCTCTTTTGGGGTTATCCAGACAACTCCTGCAACAATACTGGTGTCAGGTTATATCCTCCACTCATGATGCTCCCTTAGATGTTATCCAGATCCGTGGAGAGAGGTGATCTGCTGTCAAGAGATCTGTGATTTCTTCCCGTGAAGTCTAGACCATCTCCTCATTGTGACCGACGGATGTCAGGTGTCTTCCCATTGGGACCGACGGATGTCATGTGTCTTCCCATTGTGACCGACGGATGTCAGGTGTCTTCCCATTGTGACCAACGGATGTCAGGTGTCTTCCCATTGTGACCGACGGATGTCAGGTGTCTTCCCATTGTGACCGAGGGATGTCAGGTGTCTATCAATTGTTTCAACTGTACACTATTTCAGTTGTCAATCAGAAGAAATATGCTGAATTACTATCGTTGTAAGGTGTGTCACAAAAAAAAACACCTTAACTGTGGCTGGAGAAGGTTTCACCAGATACATCTTACACAACGGTGCTATACAATTTACATATGACACCTGATTTTGATTTCTGCCAACGTCAACATAAACTAAAATGCCTCAATGTGTGCAGAAGATGAGGAGCTTAGCAGGTGATTTTTTTATGTAGTTCAGTTCAAAAGAAAGATCTCTCTCACACAGGTTGCGCACGCAACAGAGTCGTTTGGGAGCTTGTATGCAGTGAAACAGGTCAGAATCCGTAACACAAATGTCAAAACAGTTCTACTATATGGAGCAGCAACTTGGAAAACAACAGCGAGCATTAAGCAGAAAGTACAGACCTTCATAAACACTAGCCTTAAAAAGATCCTAAACATCAAATGGCCAAATACCATCACCAACAAAGATCTACTACAAAGGACACTACCAGGTGCCCATTGACGAATAGATCATAAAAAAGATGGAGGTGGATATGGCATATGGTCCGAAAACCCCCAGATAGCTTCACCAGACAATCCCTAACAAGGAATCCACAGGGAAAAAGAGAGTAAAGCCAAAGAATACCTGGAGACGCGAGCTAGAGGCAGACACGCAAAATATGAGATCTCTATAATAATTAAATAACGATGTCATCGATTTGATTTTATGCTGCGCCTCGAGGCGTGTTACACAAAACCCACATAAAAACCACACAAAAGCCACATAAAAGCCACACAAAAGCCATGGTTTCTTTTAGTCTTACACTAAATCCACCACTGCGGTTATGCCTTTGAAAGGATTACTCTGGTATGGTATAGCAGTAGGCTACATCTGTGGAGAGATTACCAAGAACAGGCCTGTATTAACCATTAGGCAAATAAGGCACGTGCCTTGGGCACCAAGCGTTTGGGGGCACCACAAAACGAGCATGTGAACTTGAAAACGTGTGCTGATTTGTATTCTTCACTAGCAGATCACTTGCATAAATCTAGGAATGAATTTGAAAGATTTGAAGAAGCTGCAAATATAATAACACAGATTATAAGTCAACTTTGACCCGTAATCGTAAACGAACGACAGTGGTCATTGATGGTGATGCCCCTGAGGTATCTCTGAATGCCATAGACAAATTTCGTATATCTGCATTCTACGCCATTGTTGACAAACTTGAGACAGATATGGGTAGACGAGGACAAGTATATAATGATGTAGCAATTCGGTTTTCTTATTTGGTCGATGTATCACTATCACAAACATAAACATCTCAGTGTTGTGAAGAACTAATAAATGCTTATCCTAAAGATCTGAACAATAATTTATATACTTAACTACGACAGTTTCATTCATATATTCGCCACAAGTTTCCTGCATCAAAATCGGAAAACAACACGTTCAATCATGGAGAATTATACAAAGTAATAGTTAGAGGCAACATCGAGTGTGCCTTTCCAAATGTTGAAATCGCCTTGCGCATATTTTTAACATTAATGGTCACTAACTGTTCAACTGAGCGCTCTTTTTCTCAGTTGAAACGTACAAAAAATCCAAATAGATCAACAATGAAACAAGAAAGGCTCGATTCCTTATCTCTGCTTATGATCGAGGCAGATGTGTTGCGCAAAATTAAATTTGACGATATACTCACAAACTTTGCTAGATGTAAATCTAGAAAAAAAACTTTAAAATCTAAATGACAATATCTTTTCGATTTTTTATTATTTCAAAACTTATTAACTATTAATTTTAATACAGAAATGCTTTATTGTAGGTTTTATATAAGTGATAGTAGTACAAACTACAAACATATTTGTTAACAACTGTTCACGGTCAGTGAAAGGTCAGGGGTCCCGGGCAGAAGGGGGCACCCATGTGGGTTTGTGCCTTGGGTACTAAAATGGCTTAATCCGGCCCTGACCAAGAATATAGCAGTAGGCTACACCTGTGAAGAGATTACCAAGAATATAGCAGTATGCTACATCTGTGAAGAGATTACCAATAATAAAGCAGTAGGCTACATCTGTGAAGAGATTACCAAGAATATAACAGTAGGCTACATCTGTGAAGAGATTACAAAGGATATAGCAGTAGGCTACATATGTGAAGAGATTACCAAGAATATAGCAATAGGTTACATCTGTGAAGAGATTACCAAGAATATAGCAGTAGGCTACATCTGTGAAGAGATTACCAAGAATATAGCAGTAGGCTACATCTGTGAAGTGATTACCAAGAATATAGCAGTAGGCTACATCTGTGAAGGGATTACCAAGAATATAGCAGTAGGCTACATCTGTGAAGAGTTTTACCAAGAATATAGCAGTAGGCTACATCTGTGAAGAGATTACCAAGAATATAGCAGTATGCTACATCTGTGAAGAGATTACCAAGAATATAGCAGTAGGCTACATCTGTGAAGAGATTACCAAGAATATAACAGTAGGCTACATCTGTGAAGAGATTACCAAGAATATAGCAGTAGGCTACATCTGTGAAGGGATTATCCTGGTATAGCAGTAGGCTAAATCTGTGAAGGGATTATCCTAATATAGCAGTAGGATGTATCTGTGAAGAGATTACCAAGAATATAGAAGTAGGCTATAACTGTGAAGAGAATACCCTGGTATAGCAGTAGGCTACATCTGTGAATAGATTACCATGGTTTAGCAGTAGGCTACACCTGTGAAGAGATTACGCTGATGTAGATGTAAAAAAAAGAGTAATAATAAAAAAGTTGTCATTAATTTGATATTTAATTCCGCCCCTGCACCCCACCCATGGACTATTTCTATATACGGTATTTGTTACACATGTCTTATTGTATGTTTTCTAACAGATAGTTCGATGGCTTAATTCTAGTCTATGTGTAACAACGCAATGATAAATACTTTCACAGAGTTCTTTATTCCAAACACTGCTTTCCGTGCCTCCTTCCTTTGCCCTCGCTCTATATACTATAACTGCTGATCTATAGCAACCAAACCACGCCATCTCTCATGCCCACAAACGTTACCAACCACATAGAAACAGCTACACAAATCTTTTCCTATTCCAGTTGTTGGCTGGTTGATTAACCAAATGAACTTATCGGAAAACGTGACATCATAGACACTACTTATATTAAGTCAACCACTTTGTTTGTGACATGCCATTCTTGGCAATCACGATAATTCTGAAGGTTTGTTGACCGTGGGCCAAGTACAGACAACTTCGTGCCCATCATAATCGTGAGAGGTACCCGGTTCGAACCCATGTATTTCTTTCCGTTCTGTGTGCACAGCTAACGACGGACAAAGAAAAGACAACGCTCAGACAGCCAGTGGCCCTTGTAAATCACGTAATTTTTTCTTTCTGGTTAAAAAAAAAGAGTTCCAATGGGATTTGATGAACTGAAAAGAAAAAAGGAAAGTGCCCAATTTACGTCACACGTGACATTAAAGGCCTGGGATGCAGCACGCATCGTGCTTGTCCCCCTTCACTCCAACAACGAACGAGTCGCCCAGGCAGGTTTTTCCCTCTTCCACTGTGGAAAATTCAAAAATAAAGTCATTTCCCTTAAATCCATTTCCTCCTGGAAAATCCAGTTCCTGTAAGGTCAAGAATAAATACTTCTAACACAGATTTGGGAAAAGCGAAGAAATATTTTGTATAGGGAAAACCCGATACAGTATAATTTTGTTTTATTTTGTTGAACGTCTTACACTCTTTCATATGTTATTATTTTTTTAATGAACGTTTATCGTTTATGTAATAAATGCTACTGCACAGTTTGACATATATTGAGTTTTTTTATGTTTAAAAAAAATTAATTTACTTTGTATACCTCCATTCCTTGATATTGATCAGGTTTAACAGTAAAACCAGCCATGTTTTGATTTCTACATCAGAGTGTTGCAAGTGCTCGATAGGTTCGTTCACCTCGTCTCCTCCTGCATGCTGTTCTAAGTGAGCGTTTTGTAAAATGGGCAGATAACAGCTCTTCGCACTTCCCGCCTTGACAAAAGAACCGGAAATGCGTGCATTGCTTGGGGGAGATCATCCCGACGTACTTCACCTGAATAGTTCTGGGGGGAGCTCACTCCACTGGATGGAACTTCAGCACGTAGAGATTCTAAACGTCTGAGCTCTTCCGTCTCACCACAGGGAACTCAGGCCGGAACCTGAAAAAAGATAGGTCAAGGGAAAAGGACAGCCACTCATGGGGATTAATTCCTTCTTTGAAGAGGCTGCATGTGCCGCACGCTCAATGTTTTTAACAATTTGTAACGAAGTGGCAAAATCTCCACAAAGTCGTAAAATTGGGAAATGGGAAGACTTTATCGAATGTATTGTGTGCTCATTTAGCTCCAATATTAATGCTATTATCAACTGAATTATGTTACTAACATCAGATTACACATGCATGTTTTAGAGAGAGAATTTCTTGCATCAAATCGGTATATAAGGATGTGGAATGTTGATTTTAAAAAGTTTAACAAATTTAAGATGGAACACAGCAATATTGAGTTTTTACAAGAATATTTTAGATGATCAAACAATTTAGGTAGAAGTTTATTCTGTTTATTGTTGAAGGCTGCCTAACCATCTCCCGGCACACCTATATACGGTGACCTACTTATGATAATAGACCTAAATTTTTTCAGACCACGTTTGTGTCTGTCTCAAAAAAAAACAGGTTGCCTTAATATTCAGATCCACAAATAGATTATTTATTAGTTGTTTTTTAAATAAATAAAATCAAATAAATGTAAAAATATTTCTTGCAAAACATCATTTCGTAGAGGACCATACTCTCCCCCCTCCCCCTCGTTTCGCTATGAAATATAAGATTAAGGCATGCTAAACTTGAATTCACAAACAGGACAAAACATTTGGATGTTTCTTCTTAGAGCCTTCATCAGATAACAAGACAAAAACAAGTATAACAAGTATCAGAAGGCTCTAAGCCGAAACGTCAAAATCTTTTGTCCTGTCTAAGAATTCAAGTTTAGCATACCTTGTTCTTCTTATATTTCATTTACACAACCTGAATGTAATCCATCAATTATTTCCCTTTTCTATATCCGCACATTTTTTGGGAGAGTAGCTGCAAAATGTCATTGATAATTTTCAGCAGACGGGACACATTTTTCCCTCTTTCTCTTGACCCCCAGTACATGAAACTACAGGACATGTACTTAACGACGTAAACAATTAATATTTTTTGTTACAGCCTCAGATATTCCAATCATGTGACTACCACTAACTGAATTAAATACGATCACGTCACTACCACTAACTGAATGAAATCGAATCCTCACCAAATCATGCAAGGATGACATGTTTTACATGAATTTATTTTGGGGATTAACTGGCCGTCTGCATAGAAACACGCAGACAGAAAAGCTCATGCACACACACGCACATGCAAACACACATACAGCGCAAACAGGTCTAGACATACACCTACCCACATACCCAGACATAACCTTAGGTTTGACGTTCACAAATACAAACATACAACCATACATAGTCGCTCACAATCACTATTCTAACATCAGTGTTTACGCGCTCCATTGCAGCTGAAGAAAAAATCCTTTGTTAATAAGAATGTGTTCCCTGAATCACTTTTTCTCGCCGTCTGCTCTTGCCAGACGAATGAATCTTTTACAAACTGGCAACGGTTGGTTGAGAGGGGATGGGGTCTTGATGAAGGGTGGGGGGACATGCCATTATTGTACAGCTCTTGTGCACATTTCTTTCTTTTGTTGTTTTAATTTATAAATAGTTTTTATGAGTCAGATAACCCTTCACATCTCCTAAATTCTATGTGTGTTTTTCACTCCCTTAATTTCCCGTATTGCATTATTAATTCTTGGAGCGGAAACTGAACGCAGTCAAAACAAAGCTGAGACAGGGATGGACAAGCTGAGTGAAGGGCCGTGTCATGAAATATACCTGCTAAGTGAAGGGCCGTGTCATGAAATATACTTCTCAGTGAAGGGCCGTGTTATGAAATATACCTGCTAAGTGAAGGGCCGTATCATGAAATATACCTGCTAAGTGAAGGGCCGTGTCATGAAATATACCTGCTAAGTGAAGGGCCGTGTTATGAAATATACCTGCTAAGTGAAGGGCCGTGTCATGAAATATACCTGCTAAGAAATGTATTATGGTAGCCGCATCAGGGGACAGGTTTAAGTAATAAAAGTAGCAACATTTCGTTAGTCTCCCTTGCACTGAGTTAGACAGAACTTAAGATATAATTTCAAATGTTTGTGAAAATGTACCTCTCAAATTAAGGAATTATCATGTGAACATCATATGTTATAGGGAATTATCATGTGAACGCCGAATGTTATAAGGAATTATCATGTGAACATCTAATGTTATAGGGAATTATCATGTGGACATCTAATGTTATAGGGAATTATCATGTGAACATATAATGTTATAGGGAATTATCATGTGAACATCTAATGTTATAGGGAATTATCATGTGAACATATAATGTTATAGGGAATTATCATGTGAACATCTAATGTTATAGGGAATTATCATGTGAACATCTAATGTTATAGGAATATATAACATCAATCATTCCTCTCATAGCCGAATGTTGTCGATGTCTAAAATAACTCACATAAAACCTATTCCCAATAGTCATTCAATAGTTTTTTTTTAATGAATCGATTTCAAGGGGAATAAACATTTTAAATGTGACTCAAACCTAGTTCCTAGATAAAGTCAATGTCTCAGATAAAGGAAGATAACTCATTTGATGAGGGACGATCAACTTGATAGAGTCTCATCTTGACCTGTGTCGCAGGATTCATTAAGCAGATCTTTAAAAATCGTTCAAAATGCGCAAATGTTTATTGGAATTATTAGACAAATTTGAACAGTGCCGGCTAACATTTTGGTGATTCTGGGCAGATGGTAAAATACTTCATTATAGAGAACCCCGCTGTCACCAGACCCCGTTGTCCGAAGATCCCACTGTCACCAGACACAGTTTTCCCAAAACCACATTGTCACCGGAACCCGTTGTTCCAAGACCCCATTTTCACAAGAACCCGTTGTCCCCAGACCACATTGCCACCAGACCCAGTTAGCCTAAGACAGTGGTCGACAAACTCTTTAGCCAAAAGAATAAAAGATCAACAGCAGGGCGATTAAAAACAAATTGAGAGACACATTTCCTTTCAAGAACGTGTTTTTCTGTGTCAAAACCTTTCATGGCCGAGCTGCACTCATGTCGTAAAAGAGCCGCATGCGGCTCGCGAGCCGCGCCTTTCAGACCACTGACCTAAGACCATATTGCCACCAGCCCCCTTCACCAGGTACAGTTCCCACACCACTAATTTAGAAAAAAACAACAACACCAGGCGTAAAGAATTATTTAAAAAAATGAATACTTTAAATGAGACATAACGGGTTCGATGTTACATAGTAAAAGATGTCTATTACATTGTTGACACGTCAGCCGCCACGTACAGAGAGATACAATTCTCTTTCAAAAATAATTTCTAAAGGTCAAAATCGTTTCATTTTTTGAATATTTTTTGTTGCTATCAAAATGATAACAAAAAGACTTTCTTGTTGTCGACAGAAATGATTGACGTCATGAGCGTGCCCGCCATTTTGGTGGGGTCGCTGCTGGGCCTTCTCATCTGTGTCCTGGTCGGTGCCGTCGTCTACCACGTTTGCAAGAGGAGGAAGATGTTTGCAGACGACGAGGAAAAGGTCATTCCTCCAAAGGTATACCAGGTGAGTTGACCTTTGTCCTTTGCTTCCTGCCTCACTCCTTGCAACAACTTTTCATCATTCCATCCCGTCCGACCCCCCATATTGACGTTTTTGCCTTTCAACTTAAATTTCCTTTATTTTGCTGGAGGAGATTTGTATATGGTTACCTAATTAGTTTGCTTTGGCAAGGTTTAAAACAACAATCAAATACTTATAATTTCGTTTCGACAAACGCTACAGAAATACAATTTATGTTACAGTTGAGTATAAAGAAATTTTTTAATCTTACAAAATTAGGCAGATAATTTCCATGATTTATATGCCTTAAAGATTCGAATCGGCAGAAGAAAACAAAGTCATCAAAATAAGTTTAACAACACTGCAGCCGTGTGTAGGAAATATTGGAACAATAAAAGTTTTGGTATGAAGTGAAAAGACAGGTCAATTAACAAATTGCCACCCCAAACAAGTACAGAAAGTTGTTTATAATAATAATTATATAATAAAAAGTAATTTTTTCTTTTTCCGCTTCTTTGTACAAATTTAAGTGTGAGATTTTTATTTATGAAATGTCGTATAGAAATTTACTTTAAGAACGCACCAATTTTTGATCATATCAGATTTTGAACATCACACCTTCTTAGAGATAGCGATATTTATCTGCGCTGATTAAACAATGAAACGCGGTCTCCCCAAATTGCGTTGATTTTAAAAATTGTTGTAGGCTTGTGCTATGCTTAACCATCACGTTCTGTTGTAGACCTGTGCTATGTTCATCCATCATGTTATGTTGTAGACCTGTGCTATGTTCATCCATCATGTTATGTTGTAGACCTGTGCTATGTTCATCCATCATGTTATGTTGAATACCTGTGCTATGTTCATCCATCATGTTATGTTGTAGACCTGTGCTATGTTCATCCATCATGTTATGTTGTAGACCTGTGCTATGTTCATCCATCATGTTATGTTGTAGACCTGTGCTATGTTCATCCATCATGTTATGTTGTAGACCTGTGCTATGTTCACCCATCATGTTATGTTGTAGACATGTGCTATGTTCACCCATCATGTTATGTTGTAGACATGTGCTATGTTCATCCATCATGTTCTGACTATTTCCTTTGGACGTTCATCGATGTCAGTTTCTTGAGCGAGAAAACAAGTATCGAAGCAAGTACTCCGCATTCCTCATCTCTCTAACTTTTCTGACTTTCAACATTCCATATCTCACTAACTTCGCTAACTTTCTACATTTTTCATCTCTATAAATTCCCCATCTCTCCACATTCCCCCATCTCTATAAGTTCGCATCTCGCAAAATCCCAGTGTCTCATACTTTCCCTCCCCTTCTCCACCATCTCTGTAACTCCCCAACACGCTAACTCCCGCTTCTCTCCAACCTCACCATCTTTTCCCTATAAAACCATCTTCTGACTAATTCGTATCTGGGTTACAGATATCATAAAGATTGCTATAGGTAGTGTTCCTCATGCAGAACACCACTCATCTTAATCACGTGGTAGATGTTTACCATCGATCGTCTTGAGTTTGCAGGGCCTCGAGTTGTGCTACAATCCTCACAACGCTGTATCTCGCCCTCGAGTTGTGCTACAATCCTCACAACGCTGTATCTCGCCCTCGAGTTGTGCTACAATCCTCACAACGCTGTATCTCGCCCTCGAGTTGTGCTACAATCCTCACAACGCTGTATCTCGCCCTCGAGTTGTGCTACAATCCTCACAACGCTGTATCTCGCCCTCGAGTTGTGCTACAATCCTCACAACGCTGTGTGTCGCCGTGAACTATCGACATGACGCGTCACTCATGCGTGACACATCACCAGCGACACCGTTCCAAACAGCAAGCTGTTTCATTCCTCTTCAGAAATATTGTTTGCTTTATTCGTCTACGCAAACGAATTAAAAAAAAAAACTACTAATAGAATGAAACAAATCTCATACTTTTTGTGATTAAATGTCCATGTCCCGTGACGGCACAACAAAAGTTTCCTAGCAACAAATTGAATTTAGTGGTGTATTCTGGGACGCAACACTTGATCTCCCCGCGCCTGCCAATACCATTTTTTATGACGGTCGATGCAACTCAAATATAAATATTTGGCTGTGGGGAGATGATGGTGGGGTATTATTTTGTCATATATCTTGTCAACAACGGTTTCTCCACGAGTTGTGAAAAGATGTGTTTACGATTCAGCGCGCTCGATCTGCCATCCTTAAGGGGGCTTGATTGGATGTGATTAGGTTGTTTTTTTGTGATCGATAAATCACTGTAATGTTGTTTTCGAATTGTATAAGCCCCACGCTATATAAAACATGTCTCTCTCGTTGAGGTATTGACTATGTTGTGATGGTCATGTTCTTTCGGCATCTCATTAACGTGAATGAAAGGTGTCTACGTTTTAATGCTACGAAACCCCGCCCCGTACCCAGTCGTAAAACCCAGAAGAGAAAAAGAAGAGCACCTTGAAAGTCGTAAGTATAAACTAACACAATCTGGTCTTGTCGAATTCTAGTTACTTATATCACCATAAATTTCGCCGATTAGATACTTGTGGTTGATCTCTCACACTCGGATGGCCTTTAGTGTCTGGCGTGTGGAAATTCTGAGAGTTAGCCATTTACCAGTTCTTGCAAACACTCCCTCCATCCGTCAACGTAGTCTACACGTACCCGTTAACCAGTCATTACAATCTCTCCATGCGACGTCAACGCTGCTGCTACATAACCCCCGGAGGCTTACAATTTTCTGTGAAGACAATACACACACGTTTGCATGCCCTCATTTTGTCGATAAGCATTCTATGCTCAGAGAGTACATGTATATCCACTTTTGTAATGAGATTTATGAAAACTCTTAAAATCCTACTCTGTAAGCCATACAATCCCGACAACAATGAAAGAAATTCTGATCTGACTTCTTTAAAAAATGAAGCAACAAGAACAAAACATGGTATGTGGTAAAATGGGTCGCATAAAAACAACGTTTCGGCAAAATGTCTTCTTCAACTAAATAATTAAAAATAGCCTGAACTGTTGTAGAGGTGAAATACAATGACGCTATGTTCTAGAAGAAGAGAGAATTAAGACGGGAATGAACTCACCGACGTCAACAAGATTGATGTAAAATAGGCATCAAATTAAAATATAATCAGCCTTATAATCTGATCAACAGTTTCTACAATAGCACAATAGTAATATAAGACATTACAAGTATTAGCAACAAAAATACATTAGTTATATAATACTTTACAAGTATTAGCAACAATAACACATTAGTTATATAATACTTTACAAGTATTAGCAACAATAGCACATTATTTATATAATACTTTACAAGTATTAGCAACAATAGCACATTATTTATATAATACTTTACAAGTATTAGCAACAATAGCACATTAGTTATATAATACTTTACAAGTATTATCAACAATAGCACATTATTTATATAATACTTTACAAGTATTAGCAACAATAGCACATTATTTATATAATACTTTACAAGTATTAGCAACAATAGCACATTAGTTATATAATACTTTACAAGTATTAGCAACAATAGCACATTATTTATATAATACTTTACAAGTATTAGCAACAATAGCACATTATTTATATAATACTTTACAAGTATTAGCAACAATAGCACATTATTTATATAATACTTTACAAGTATTAGCAACAATAGCACATTAGTTATATAATACTTTACAAGTATTAGCAACAATAACACATCAGTAATACAAGACCTTACAAGCAGTAGCAACACCATCAAAGGACATTCACATTTATTAAATACATTGCAATAATCGCGATGTAAGCACACACAAATATCTACTACACAAAGCCCAAGATGACTATGTTGTGTATTAATGAGACACAAACAATGTGTGTAAATAAACCATATGCCATATGTGTTGAGCTTTAATTACGGTTACACATTCAAAATTTACAAATTCATACAAATTCATACAAATTCATACGTTTCGACTAATGCCTTCATCATTAAAGAAACAAAACATTCGTATAATTATAAATTAAATTTAAAACAAATTATGTATATCCTACCTATAGCTACAAATGACAGAAAAGAATAAGAATGGGCACAAGTCTGTCGAAAATTCTATTCTTATCTATATATTTCTGGTCCCCAAAATGTCGAACCACGAATAATTACTTTCAGAACAGGGGATATATATATAGATAAAGGTCCCTAGCGATACGTTGATTAGTATTACTATGACTATGTCTAGGGAATGATTACTACAATCAACAGTTACAACAATAACGTTACTATTACTTAAAAACACCAGTGGTTCAGCCACAAATAATTATTTTAATTATTTAAAATACTAAATACATATAGAAACATACAAATAGTAATACTTAATATCGATACAAATACAATGCTTTACTAATACAAGGTTATGATGCTGGACGTTCGGTGGAACGTTCGTCTCGGCTTGCCCTCTCTTGCCTGTTCCCTCGTCTGCTATACACACTGCCAGACTCTTACAGCACACCACAAAGCCCTGGAAGGGTCGCCACTGGTCACTCAGCTGTGCAGGGGGTGGGGAGGAACTGCTCGCCACGCTCTGCTACCTCTACAACACTTCTGTTTGGGTCGTCTGCTGACCTTATCTCTCTAGCGCGTTACTCGCTCGTTATTATCTGCCTTGTGCAATTACTGCGTCAGGGTTAAACTGTTAACCGCTGACGTCTTATACAGTACTGAGTTCTAGTCTACTGAGCTCTGCTATGGCATATGCTTCTATAGCCCTGAGCCTAATCTCATTCAACTGACTGAACTGAGCTAACGTACTAACTGTATTAACTTACTAAACTAACTACTCTAACTGTACTAACTACTAACTGGCTGTAAAGAGAATAATAGATACAACATAAGCTACAACTAAGAATTACAGTCTTATCACAATATTACTAATCATACATATAACGTAGTATTCTAACAATGACTTGATAACTAACTATAATCCTAACATATCCTCTAACAAAATGCTAACATTACAAACATGTGAAACTAACAACAATAATAATGTTACCAACCCTACGACACTTGATTGGACACACTCCAAAAAGCAAATAGTCATAAGCCAGGCTCATACTTGTCTGTCAATTACACTACCGTAATTACAGGGACGAGAGAGAGCGACTAACTGACTTACAACTCTATATATACTCGGATCGAACTAACGCTGACCTAAGTCCAGTTAACGGTGACCTCTGGGTCATACATATGATTAATATATTATATGCTAATTTTTCGTCTGGTCAACCAATGGTTCACCAGCTGACCCTAGGTCACAAGCTTGGTCACACGCTGACCATTTTTCTGGTTGACCGGGAACTTCCATTGTTTCTGACTATGAGTCATTATTATCATCAGTACTGGCCTAATTCAGTCGATCACGTGACAAGCGACTGACAAGTGACCGGTAGGTTGTGTGAGCCAGCGGGTCTCACACAAGTGAGGACCAGCGGGTCTCAACAAAGTCCTTAGCGAAAAGATCAGAGAGACGGAAAGAAAGTAGGCCAGCCTCAGCCTCATTATTCAACTTGTGCCACTCAACGAAAAGTTATTTAAACTTGTGTCCAATCTGCCTTCATTTGTTCGTTAGTCGACTTATTACGTCACACCGTCTAGTCAAGCTGACCTTAGCAGTGCTACCCCACCAACACCACCCCCCCTCTCTCACCCAAAAGCCCTTGTAGCCTTGTAACATCAGGCACCCCTGAGTTAATGAAACATGTCTGTAACTAACAAGTTGAGATATTCCATTAACGGGAACAATTCTTGCGGTGGTTCTCAAAATGAGCACATCCCATTTTGTACCTGCGTGCTTTGTACCACGGATGTGTTTACGGACGTATCCGGAAATTTGATCGAAAGAAATTTCGTCGGCGGAAAATTGATCGACGGAAATTTGATCTAACGGAAATTCGGTCGAATCTTTTTTTTTTTGTTTACACATTAAAATTGTGCGTCTAATTTCTTTTTGAACGCATTATTTTGGTTTACTATATAGTATAGTGCGTTCAAATGAAATTTGACGAACATTTTAACGTGTGAACTGAAAAAAAAGATTCGAAAAAATTTCCGTTCGATCAAATTTCCGTCGACGAAATTTCTTTCGATCAAATTTCCGGTAACCGTTTACGGATGGAGCTTAACATTTTTAACGGATAAGCAAATAGTCACTGAAATTCGTTGTACTTTAAAATTGTTTGATTTACGAAAACTTACCGCGCAAACAGAACAATATTCAGTACCACCAACTTCCATATGACCCGCCGATAGTAGTATGGACCGCCAACTTGCATATGACCCACCAACAGTAGTATGACCAGCATACCTCCAATGACCCACCGAAGTTGTATGGCCCGTCAACCTCCATATGACCCACCGACAGAAGTATGACCCACAAATCTCCCTATACCCCACCGACAGAAGTATGACCCACCAACCTATCTATGACCCACCGACTGAAGTATGACCCACCAATCTATCTATGACCCACCGACTGAAGTATGACCCACTAATCTTACTATAACCCACGAAGGAACACATTGGCTCGCTGACCTCATGATTATTACATACCCATGAAAAGTCATCCTGATCTAAGTAGGAACTGTTTACCCCCGCACAAACAGTTGCAATAGAGTCTTTTGTGCAAGATCGTTGTGTTGTGGCGTTAAGTCACATCGACAGAGTTTGAGAAGCACGCATTGAAAGCCAACGTCTCCCTGTGAAGTCCAACCCAAAGCTCTGTAATCTATCCCTGGAACCATTTTTTTTTTTTGATGTAACGTGCCATGGATCGTCAGCGCCAGGTATCATTGGCTTCGAGAGTCGGAAATTAAGTCAGAAATAGAGCACTCGGAGGGAAAGATGGCCACTGGTCAGTAGAGCACTCAGAAGGAAAGATGACCACTGGGCAGTAGGACACTCCTAGGAACAAATGGCCACGGGGCAGTAAGCACTCCCAGACGAATGACCACTGGGCAGTAGGCACTCCGAGACAAATGGCCAGATTCTAGACTGTACACAACTTGATAGTGAGATAGAGTCTAGTCTAACAGTCCACAATTTGGCAGTGCTTAAAAAATCAGGCCAGATCATGATTTCTCTAAGAGTTAACTCCTATGGAAAGTGTCGTCTTCGTGGCGTGCACAGAAATACTGTCCGGCTAAGACAGTAAGATCTAATACACATCTAGGGCAGTCCAGTTTAAGACAGTCAGCCCTAAGACAGTCTGCACTAATACAGTCAGATCTAAGACGGTCACATCTATAAGTGTCAGATCTAGGACAGTCCGGTCTAAGAAAGTCATCAGCCCGAAGCCAGTCAGCACCCAAGCCAGTCAGCCCCAAACCAATCAGCCCCAAGCCAGTCAGCCTCAAGACAGTCAGCCTCAAGACATTTAGCCTTAAGACAGTCAGTCTCAAGCCAGTCAGCCTCAAGACAGTCAGCCCCAAGCCAGTCAGCCTCAAGACCGTCAGCCTCAAGACAGTCAGCCTCAAGACAGTCAGCCTCAAGCCAGCCATTGCACCACACACTGCACCACACACTGCGCCACATACTCGTCACGTAGATGTTCAAACGACGATATTTTGTTACTATTGACTTCTATAGAACATTTGCACAACTATCTGATGACTCCTATTGAACATTTGCACAACTGTCTGATGCCTGCTATTGAACATTTGCACAACTATCTGATGACTCCTATTGAACATTTGCACGACTATCTGATGACTCCTATTGAACATTTGCACGACTGTCTGATGACTCCTATTTACGTTTGCACACCTATCTGATACCTCCTAATAAACATTTGCACACCTATCTGATGACTCCTATTGAACATTTGCACAACTATCTGAAGACTGAAGTAAACCGCGATTTCTATTTTAAGTTTCATCGTAGAATACTTAATTTCAGGACAACAAACATCAGTGATGTTAAATGTCGTGAATGTGGCCTTGACCTTCTTGAGGATGTGGCAGGACTTGTCTTTTTCATCCCTAAGTAAATAACGGCTTGGTTTTCACAATCCTGAACTATATGGCTGGAAGCTAGATTCCATACTACACAGCAGTGGTTCTCCACCTTCTTAATACCGCGACCCTTTAATATAGTTCCTCATGTTGCACCCCCCCCCCCCCCCCCCCCCGAAATCACACAATTATTTTCGTTGCTTCTTCATAATTGTAGAGTATATGTGTTTATCGATGGTCTAAGGCGACCCTTGTGAAAGGGTAGTTCGACCCCCAAAGGGGTCGCGACCCACAGGTTGCGAAACGCTGTACTATCACAAGGAGTGCAGCAGAAATCTATCCATCATGTTTATCATGGATTTTCATATCCACAAGAATGTTTATATCATGTTGTACCTCACAGGTATCTTTTGAGGCCCTTGCGTGTATCCATCGCTCGTTGCAGACACGGAACACAAATGCGTGACCAAGTATCAAAAGATAAACAACATGTTTATGCCAGGGCTTACTCGACCCCCTCCCGACCCCCCGACTCCCCCCGACCCCCCCTTTTCTTTTTTCCCATCACTCCTTGAAACTCATTGTTAATTAGAGTACAGCCTATTACAACTCAACAAGAGTACCAGCTTATCGCCCGTCAGTAAGAGTACTAGCTTATCGCCCCTCATTTACAAGAGTTGCCATATCAATATCATCTGAACCACACAAACAATAACATTGGGCACACACACACACACACACACACATACACACACACACAAACACAAAAACACAGACAAACAGACACACATACACAAACACATATACACACACACTCACGCACACACACACATAACCTCACCCTCACCACTCACACACACACGCACACTCACACACATACTCACACACTCACTCACACACACACACACACACACACACATTGACTTTTGCTCTCGTGCATCAGTCAGGGAAAGGAAACTCTGCAATTATTTTCCTTTAGACTCTGGCACGATTGCGCGACTTTAATGTGATAAAAACCATTAATCGGGTCGGACCTCCTCCCCCCCCCTCCCCTCGTTTTCCTGCCCATTTTAAAAAGGTTTTGTCCTAGAGCGGTGGTTCCCAACCTTCTTTTCTTCCCTCTCGAATGACGTGAGAAGACTTTTCAATTATAAGTACCCCCCCCCCCCATTTTGACCCTTGTCTTAGTCATAGAAAAAAATACTCCAATAGATAAAATAAATAATCCAATGTAACAAAAAACGCTTATGAAATGTATTGGCCTTTATTTTAGAGTTTCCAGTTTATTATATTCTATTATTTCAGTTTATTATTCTATTTTTTCCAGTTTATTATTATATTTTTCCAGTTTATTATTATATTTTTCCAGTTTATTATTATATTTTTCCAGTTTATTATTATATTTTTCCAGTTTATTATTATATTTTTTCAGTTTATTATTATATTTTTCCAGTTTATTATTATATTTTTCCAGTGTATTATTATATTTTTTCAGTTTATTATTCTAAATTTCAGTTTATTATTCTAAATTTCAGTTTATTATTGTATTATTCTAGTTTATTATTCTATTATTTCAGTTTCTTTTTATTAATTTTTTGAAACAAATAACTTAGCTGAAAAGAATCTAGAAGTAAAACATCGCGATGTCTGGCAAAGAAACGGGGAAAACATACAGCAATCAACATCAGACATAATACAATAATACGGTCTTATTGTATTATAAACATATTTTTATGGATACAATTTGTTGTAAATATACCGCTAAATTTTGTAATATATCTTATTGTAAATAACAGGTGTCTAAAAATGTTTTTAAAACAGTTTTCCATCGTTATCAATATATATATTTTGCGATCCCTTAAGCGGTACGGGGCTTACCACTGGCTGGGAACCGCTGGCCTAGAGGAAGGACGGAGTTAAGGGGGCCGCAGGAGGGGGGTAAGCGATGGAACTGGAGCCAACTTCATTTGGTGCTGCATGTATTATTGACGTTGTTAAGACAGAGGCAGCAATCAGATACCCAAGTCTGTGGAAAAATGTGGGGAGAGCAAATGGTAGTGGGGGAGGCTGGTGAAAATAAGTGGGCCTTAAAAACGTTTAATTCCACAGCCTCTTTAATAACAAAAAAGTAGCCGAGGTCAACAGCAATAGAAAGCAAGAAGTATGTATATGTTGGAAATTGAATGTAAATTAAATAGAGTATTTCTCTATTTGTTGATTACGGTGGAGCAGGTGGAGAGACATTTACAAAAGTATTTTTTTATGCAAGTGTCCTTTATCTTCATGTACTTGTGTCTCCAGCTTTAGGTCATCTCTTAACCTCAGGGCAACTCTTTAATTAGGTCAACTCTTAACTTTAGGTCATTTTCAACATCAGGTCAACTCTTAACATTAGGTCAATTCTAACTTTAGGCCAACTCTGAACATTAAGTTAACTTTAACATCAGGTCAACTCTAACATCAGGTCAACTCTAACATTAGGTCAACTCTAGAATTAGGTCAACTTTAGCATACTTTTACCTCATCCCTTCCCCCATCCTCCCGTTCCAGGTTCTTCACTGACCACATGTATTGTTTCCAGGGGATTGCTTCTTTGTATGCTTGATATACTATGTCGTTATTTACTTCTAGTTGTAATGAGTTTGTCCACTTTAAACATCTGGAAGTATTCGTAATTGTTACAAAACTGTAGCATCAGAAAAGTCTATGTTAACAATATTTTCTTCATAAAACAGTGCTACCAGACGGTGGAACATTTCCCTAGATTTAGTCTTATTGACTGGGGAATACTTGTGAAAATTGAGAGAAAGCTTGGGACATTTCATATGCAGTGAACGATTTGGAAAAGCAGTGGGACCACACACGGGGAAGGGGGGCAAAGAAAAGAGGGGGTGGCGGGGTTGTTTTCCTGGTCCTGATAATTTAGGGATGGATTTAACTAGGTGCCTGGGGGCCATCCGTATATTACGTAAGCACTGAGGGGGGAGAGGATGTTGATTTTGGACATTTGGCGTACGGCCGCGCATGAAATTTTGACGGTCTTTAAATAGCCCATTATATCTCTAATAAAGTCATCTGATTTTTATTGTTTCTTCGAAGCATACACATATGAGCATACACATATAAGCATACACATATAAGCATACACATATAAGCATACACATATCAGTGCAATTTGTTAAATCTCATTTGTACGTATGCATTCACAGGGTTGGGGTTTTTGCTTACGTAACAAATGGATTAGTGGTGGTATTCTCACACAGATACAAATATTATGCTCGGAAATTGAGATTGGTGGTGAATGCGGAGAAGACCGTGTACACATTATTCACTAATGGTAGGAAAGTGCTCAAATAAGAAATTGATCTTCACATCTGCGGGAAGTCACTAAAATGGGACAAGTCACCCACGTATCTGGGTATAAAGCTGGACCAGAAACTCCAGCTGCATAACCACGCACGGGAACTCGGCGCTCGAGCCACGTCCAAACTCAGCCTGGTTAAAAAACTTGCCAGCACTACCTGGGGAGTCGATGCAAGACTCCTGAGAGCTCTTTACCTTGGGAGTGTAAGAGGTGCCATTGACTACAGCCTCCCGGTTCAGGCCTTCGCAAGCCGTACGGCTCTAGAGGGTCTGGATCGGATACAAAATCTAGCTCTAAGATTTGTATGTGGGGCGCTACGTACCACACCCACGGCTGCTGTGGAAATTATCTCAGACATAGAACCACTACACACCAGGAGGGACAAGGCTATCCTAACGACCGTTGAGCGCTACCGTCGAATGGAAAAGACGGAAGCCTGTTTTCAACTCTAAGACCGCGGACAAGGCTTAAAAGACCCTCCTTCATGGATGCGGTCTATTCGCTCGAGAATAAGCACCCTTTACCAGAAAACAGGGAGAAAATACGCCTGCTCCAGGAGAGATCACCTCAGGCGAACCGCCTGATGTCCGTCTGGCCTGTAAAACACAGCTGTTAATAAGTCGAGCCCCCAAAATGAGCAAAATGGAGCCGCACTAGAGACAATTGAGGCCTATAAAGACGACGTGGTGCAAGTCTTCACAGACGGCTCCTATCTCGCCAGTGAAAAGCGGGCTGGCTACGGTGCACACATTAAGTATCCAAAGGGGATACCTCCAACTGAGGAGATTTCGGGCCCAATTGGCAAAAATAGCACTGCAACTGAGGCAGAAATCGAATCTATATTAATGGGCTTGAAACAAGTACGTCGTAGACTAGCCAGACGCAAAACACTTCCACCCATCATAGTGTTCACCGATTCACAATGTGCTCTCGAAATTGTGAAGGGGAGTTCATTGAACACGAAAATGGTAAATGCAATTACAGAGCTCGTGCGAGACATACAGTCACACGGAGTCCAAGTGACCTTTCAATGGATCCCAGGATATGCGGGGATTCAACCACAAGACGGAGCCGACTGTCTTGCGAGGCAAGGCTCTTCCCAGCCTCAACCTAACCGGCCAATGACCCAACTGGGGGACCAAGCCTGGATCAAGGACCTCTGCCACGAGGAGTGGTTAAAAGAATGTGAACAGGGGAACACGGCCCGAAAACTTTACCGGAACATGCCCAAAAACAACCGCAAATGCGATCAGTGGTGGAGTCTTAAATGCCACCACCAGAGTCACCCAGATGAGAACATAGCATTGCCCTACCCGCAGCTACTTGAATAGTTTACACCCACTGCGGGACCCGAGCTGCCGCCACTGTGGCCAGGCACCGGAGACAATCGAGCACCTTCTAGCCGAGTGCTCAACGCTGGCGACTGGCGTGACTGGGGTCCTCCCAGCCAACCATGTCGAGAGTCTGATTTACGGGACTGCCCACAAGATGAGGCAGGCCTGTACCTTACTTGCCGGGGCCATTAAAGAGTAATAGCTCGGTCCTTTTCAGTGAATGTAATATTTCAGTGATGGTATTCTTAACACAACAAAAGGGACGTTTATGTGGCGTTAAAGCAGAAAGTTCATACAACAAAAGTGACGTTTATGTGGCGTTAAAGCAGAAAGTTCATACAACAAAAGGGACGTTTATGTGGCGTTAAAGCAGAAAGTTCATACAACAAAAGTGACGTTTATGTGGCGTTAAAGCAGAAAGTTCATACAACAAAAGTGACGTTTATGTGGCGTTAAAGCAGAAAGTTCATACAACAAAAGTGACGTTTATGTGGCGTTAAAGCAGAAAGTTCATACAACAAAAGCCGCTGACGCCAGCAACTAGAACACTTCTCCTTTTAATACCAAAGGAGGAAAGCTTTAAATGACACGAATGACGTGAATGATGTGAATGACGTGATGATATAATTAACGGTAACTCAATCTTACATATTTTTAACCTTGTTAAAGAATTTCACTGGTCTCATTAAATACATCTTTAAGTCAAATTAATTTTATTGAAAGGAACAATGTATCACAGTGTTTCTCCTTTCTTATCACAGTGTGTCTCCTTTCTTATCACAGTGTGTCTCCTTTGTTATCACAATGTGTCTCCTTTCTTATCACAGTGTGTCTCCTTTCTAATCAATCACAGTGTGTCTCCTTTCTTTAACCTCATGCAAATCCTCTCTAAATGTGTCGAGGTCGCGAGTCTATGCTTCACGACTCATAGATTAAACATTTTAACACTGTCAAAAGTGAGATTATATACATATATATTTCCTCTAGCTCAGTGGTTCTCAAACTTTTTTAGGCCCTCCCCCCCCCCCCCCCCCCGTTCACTTGAGGCCATAAACACATCCCTACCTGCCCCTATCTTAATTCGTTAAAATCAAAGTTCAGAATCTTAGTTTTGCACAACTCTAGAAGGATGTTGATAACACTATAAAATGAAAGTGTGTAACTTAGTAACAAATGTTTGAACATTTATGAATGTGTATCACATAGTAACATATTTTTGAACCTTTATGAATGTGTGTAACATAGTATCAAATGTTTGAATTTTTTAAAAAGGTTGCTTATCAAACGATACAACGTCCAAGACATTTAATGTAGTATAATTATAAATCAAACATTTTATATGTGTTATACATAATATTAAGACGTTAACTTCTTCACCGTTCAAATGTTCTTAATGCCTTAGATGGGTTTAGTGAAGTGACATCAGTTTTTCAATTTCTGTTTGAAATCCACATAACAAGACACTTAACAGGACACTTAACAGAACACTTAACAAGACACTTAACAGGACACTTAACAGGACACTTAACAAGACACTTAACAGGACACTTAACAGAACACTTAACAGGACACTTAACAGGACACTTAACAGAACACTTAACAGGACACTTAACAGGACACTTAACAAGACACTTAACAGGACACTTAACAGAACACTTAACAAGACACTTAACAGGACGCTTAACAGGACACTTAACAGGACACTTAACAAGACACTTAACAGGACACTTAACAGGACACTTAACAAGACACTTAACAGGACACTTAACAAGACACTTAACAGGACACTTAACAAGACACTTAACAAGACACTTAACAGGACACTTAACAAGACACTTAACAGGACACTTAACAGGACACTTAACAGGACACTTAACAGGACACTTAACAGGACACTTGACAGGACCCTTAACAGGACACTTAACAGGACACTTGACAGGACACTTAACAGAACACTTAACAAGACACTTAACAAGACACTTAACAGGACACTTAACAGGACACTTAACAGGACACTTAACAGGACAATTAACATGACACTTGACAGGACCCTTAACAGGACATTTAACAGGACACTTAACAGGACACTTGACAGGACACTTAACAGGACACTTAACAGGACACTTAACAGGACACTTAACAGGACACTTAACAGAACACTTAACAAGACACTTAACATGACACTTAACAGGACACTTAACAGGACACTTAACAGGACACTTAACAGGACACTTGACAGGACCCTTAACAGGACATTTAACAGGACACTTAACAGGACACTTGACAGGACACTTGACAGGACACTTGACAGGACACTTAACAGGACACTTAACAGGACACTTAACAGGACACTTGACAGGACCCTTAACAGGACATTTAACAGGACACTTAACAGGACACTTAACAGGACACTTAACAGGACACTTAACATGACACTTAACAGGACACTTAACAGGACACTTAACAGAACACTTAACAGGACACTTAACAGAACACTTAACAGGACACTTAACAGGACACTTGACAGGACACTTGACAGGACACTTGACAGGACACTTAACAGAACACTTAACAAGACACTTAACAGGACACTTAACAGGACACTTAACAGGACACTTAACAGGACACTTAACAGGACACTTAACAAGACACTTAACAGGACACTTAACAGGACACTTAACAGGACACTTAACAAGACACTTAACAAGACACTTAACAGGACACTTAACAAGACACTTAACAGGACACTTAACAGGACACTTAACAGGACACTTAACAGGACACTTGACAGGACACTTAACAGGACACTTAACAGGACACTTAACAGGACACTTAACAGGACACTTAACAGGACACTTAACAGGACACTTAACAGGACACTTGACAGGACACTTGACAGGACACTTAACAGGACACTTAACAGGACACTTAACAGGACACTTAACAAGACACCTAACAAGACACTTAACAGGACACTTAACAGGACACTTAACAGGACACTTAACAGGACACTTAACAAGACACTTAACAGGACACTTAACAGGACACTTAACAGGACACTTAACAGGACACTTAACAGGACACTTAACAGGACACTTGACAGGACCCTTAACAGGACATTTAACAGGACACTTAACAGGACACTTAACAGGACACTTAACAGGACACTTAACAGGACACTTAACAGGACACTTAACAGGACACTTAACAGGACACTTAACAGGACACTTGACAGGACCCTTAACAGGACATTTAACAGGACACTTAACAGGACACTTAACAGGACACTTGACAGGACACTTAACAGGACACTTAACAGGACACTTAACAGGACACTTAACAGGACACTTGACAGGACACTTGACAGGACACTTGACAGGACCCTTAACAGGACATTTAACAGGACACTTGACAGGACCCTTAACAGGACATTTAACAGGACACTTAACAGGACACCTAACAGGACACTTAACAGGACACTTGACAGGACCCTTAACAGGACATTTAACAGGACACTTAACAGGACACTTAACAGGACACTTAACAGGACACTTAACAGGACACTTAACAGGACACTTAACATGACACTTAACAGGACACTTAACAGGACACTTAACAGGACATTTAACAGGACACTTAACAGGACACTTAACAGGACACTTAACAGGACATTTAACAGGACACTTAACAGGACACTTAACAGGACACTTAACAGGACACTTAACAGGACATTTAACAGGACACTTAACAGGACACTTAACAGGACACTTAACAGGACATTTAACAGGACACTTAACAGGACACTTAACAGGACATTTAACAGGACACTTAACAGGACACTTAACAGGACATTCAACAGGACACTTAACAGGACACTTAACAGGACACTTGACAGGACCCTTAACAGGACATTTAACAGGACACTTAACAGGACACTTAACAGGACATTTAACAGGACACTTAACAGGACACTTAACAGGACACTTAACAGGACACTTAACAGGACACTTAAAATGGCCTCGTTCAGTAATCTGGAACATATTTATTTGTTTGCACCAAAGCTGAACAGCCACACTAAAACTTCCCACAGTGCAGGATAACAATCTGTGATATCTCTTTCTAGCCTGAACTCTTGGTTCGAACACTTGTACTCGTGCGTCAGGTAAATATCAGTTATAATCTGAATCAACTCTTCTCCAACAATACCAACTGTATCAGTTATTCGAAGACGGGACGACGGTGCGGTTATACAAACATTATATTATGCGAACCGGCATCATCCCCATGACATGCACTTTCGGATAATCGACGTTCGCCTTTATTTCATCTTTAACATTAAGTAATCTCTAGCGTTGAGCAGTTTCATATGAAATCAAGTATTTCATCTGCTCCTGCATTCCATCACAATCTCTCTAATACAATGAAATCAAGTATTTCATCTACTCCTGCATTACACTAACCCAACCAAATATCCCCGACGTCATGAAGCCGTACAATATGTCATTGCCATGCTGGGACCTCTCCCTGGTTGTGTCTGTCTTCTAACCTTGTCAATCAAGATTTACATCTTCTATTAAGATTTATTTAGGAGATTTAACATAGAAATAAGATAAGATTGTGGCAGTGTGTTTTGATGACATTGCACATATTTATGTTTAGCATATGGATACACTTTCTGATTTACAATTTACATCAATTTATAAAAAAACATTTATCAAAGATAGAGTGAATACATAAACCTTAAAATATGACCTTTAAAGTAGAAGTTGAATATTTCCATATCGAGTGTGTGTTTGTGTGTGCATGTGTATGTGTGTGTGTGTGTGTGTGTGTGAGAGAGAGAGAGAGAGAGAGAGAGAGCGAAGGGGACTGCAAGGCAACCACCTCCACCCCTCCTTTTTGCTCCCAACACTTAAATGTAAACTCGCTAAAATATTGAACAAGGAGGTGTCTCTGTCTGCTGTCACACCAGGAGGTGTCTCTGTCTGCTGTCACACCAGGAGGTGTCTCTGTCTGCTGTCACACCAGGAGGTGTCTCTGTCTGCTATCACACCAGGAGGTGTCTCTGTCTGCTGTCACACCAGGAGGTGTCTCTGTCTGCTGTCACACCAGGAGGTGTCTCTGTCTGCTGTCACACCAGGAGGTGTCTCTGTCTGCTGTCACACCAGGAGGTGTCTCGGTGTGCTGTCACACCAGGAGGTGTCTCTGTCTGCTGTCACACCAGGAGGTGTCTCTGTCTGCTGTCACACCAGGAGGTGTCTCTGTCTGCTGTCACACCAGGAGGTGTCTCTGTCTGCTGTCACACCAGGAGGTGTCTCTGTCTGCTGTCACACCAGGAGGTGTCTCTGTCTGCTGTCACACCAGGAGGTGTCTCTGTCTGCTGTCACACCAGGAGGTGTCTCTGTCTGCTGTCACACCAGGAGGTGTCTCTGTCTGCTGTCACACCAGGAGGTGTCTCTGTCTGCTGTCACACCAGGAGGTGTCTCTGTCTGCTGTCACACCAGGAGGTGTCTCGGTCTGCTGTCACACCAGGAGGTGTCTCTGTCTGCTGTCACACCAGGAGGTGTCTCTGTCTGCTGTCACACCAGGAGGTGTCTCTGTCTGCTGTCACACCAGCAGGTGTCTCTGTCTGCTGTCACACCAGGAGGTGTCTCTGTCTGCTGTCACACCAGCAGGTGTTTCTGTCTGCTTTCACATGTCTTGTTAATAATTCGTAGCTCACCACCCCCCCCCCCCCCCACTCGCCTTGCATTGAAAATAAGACCCATCGATGGCAGGGGCAGGTAATAGACAAGAGGAGATTAATCATATTTACCCAAGTTATGACGTCAAACTCGGGTCCTGGTGTCTGAGAATGTCTTTTTCAACCCTCCGATCGCAGCTTACAAATAGTACAGCTTACAGTTACGCCTACCAAGTAGGTTTTTATACATTCAAGTTTAAGCATGAAGCTGGACGTCAAACCTCATCCCTCACCCCACAGGAGCGTCACGAACCAGGTCCACCACTAACCGTTAGCCTAACCTTCAAGCGTAAACTACACCACCCGTGAACGTCACCAACCATGAACGCCACCAGCCATGAGCGTCACCAACCATGAACGTCACCAACCATGAGCGTCACCAACCATGAGCGTCACCAACCATGAGCGTCACCAACCATGAACGTCACCAACCATGAATGTCACCAACCATGAGCGTCGTCAACCATGAGCGTTACCAACCATGAACGTCACCAACCATGAACGTCACCAACCATGAACGTCACCAACCATGAACGTCACCAACCATGAACGTCACCAACCATGAACGTCACCGATAATTTAAAGTGTTTTCTATCTGTTGGGAACAAGCTGAGTTATCGACTACCACCATAACCATCTATGGTCACGCAATGTACCAGTGTTAAGTTATGCCCCTTTGGACCGATACATACACCCATGAACACGTGGTACGGAGTGACTTTGAGCCCTTTAAGACTAAACTTCTTTCACTGTGCTCCGTCTGTGGTAACATGAGCCAAGTAAAGCGTAGTGCAGCAATGTAACTTTACAGAGCAACGTTTGAGAAGCATGTCCATATAAATATCTGGGTGCTGGGTGGCCGAGCGGTCTAAACGGAGTCCATCCCGAGCTTGTGGACTGGATCGCAATCCTTTGGAAAAGCCTAGACAAGCAAAAGCATCACCTGCACCCAGGGTGGATGGGACACGCTAACCTTGGACGGCAACACATCTAAGAGATGGGAGACGCTAACCTTGGATGGCAAGTCATCTAAGAGATGGGACACGCTAACCTTGGATAACATCTCATCTAAGAGATGTAAACTGAAATCAAACCCGGAGACGAAGTCCTGTGGGCGGTATGACAATGACACATTAAAAAATCTGGCACGTCAACCCATAAAAAGCGCAGTGAAACACAAGACACATTGCTGGTGATCACTGCATCCTGGTCCTTTGACAGTCGTCTTGACTCACCCTCACTTAAAACAATTATACAGCTCATGTCCAAGCCACTACTCATATCAAAGCCTTTTGTTATCTTTGCATGCGAAGTACGAACATTATATATTTATATATTTTTAAAGTACTGTTGAAATAAGCACAATGCGCATGTCAACAGCAGATATTTTGTAACGCGACCAACGTGGCGGAAAGGGAATAGTTCCAAGAAAATTATCAAAGGGACTGTTCTAAGAAAGTTAGGTCGAGGGAGATAAGTGCACGGGATTGGGGGTGGGGGGCAGTTGGTGAGGGGGTGCGGGAGGAGAAACAATTCCAGCCATGAACTCTATTGATGGGATGTTGACGTCAGCGGTTGCCCGGCAACCACTCATTTTGATTTAAGTAGCATAAAAGAAGAGGAAAAACTCTTCTCGGATTTGAAGCTCATTTGGTTAGAAGGAATGATTGGTAGTAGGGGTGACAAGGTGATTAGAGGGGGGCAAGGGAGGGGGGCTTGTCAGTTAAGATCGATTGGGGCGCAAAAGTGTTTAAGGGGTAGAGGAGAGTCCACTTAAATGGATTAGGTCAAAGTTGATTATGGTAAATAAAATTAGGGAATAGAAACCTCGCTTTGATTTTTTAATATGTGCAACACAGTTTTCAATGCAGGCGGAGAAAAATATTTTTTTCTGACTCGATCACATAACACAGATCCGTACTAAACCCTGTGATTAACCCTATACTGAGCCTGTACCCAGTTCTGAACTCAGCCCTGTACTCAACAATTTACCAAACCCTGTCTTTAACCCTGCACTAAACCACGTACACAACCCTGTCAACACCGTGAACCCAACTCTGTGCCCTGCCTTGTACTCATCCTGTACCAAAACCACAGACAGTGGCAAAGGAAGATGTATAGTTTCATCACATAGACGCAACAATATATTCATTATAAGACTAATTCCTGTAACATGGAAGGTTACATGTTGTTATGCCCTGATCACTCGGGAATACCCCGTTGTGCTTTCTTCCCATGGAATTCCTTGTCAAACGAATATAATTAAAAATAGCTCATCAACAACTTTTCATAGCGTGCGTCAATTAACTTCTAAAAATCTAGGAAATAAAGAAAGGGAAAAATAGTCAACGTAAATCTGCAACACCCCCCCCCCACTCTTTTCCCATCGAATTATGAGTTTGTGTAATTTGTGTACAGTACTGAACAAATGTCAATCTGTCTACAGTACTGGACAAATGTCAATCTGTGTACAATACTGAACAAATGTCAATCTGTGTACAGTACTGAACAAGTGTCAATCTGTGTACAGTACTGAACACATGTCAATCTGTGTACAGTACTGGACAAATGTCAAACTGTGTACAGTACTGGACACATGTCATTCCTGTGAGTTTGGCGATGAGTGTGGGAGAGGTGCTAATACTAATATCAGAAATGTTCGCTTCTACTTCTTCACATCCTTGACCTTGCGTGTTCAGGAACAACTTTTACTATTGGATTATTCATTTCTACCCCCGCCCCCCCCCCCCCCACACAACCAGTTCAATATTTGCCGCCTATTTACACCGTCTGCCTAGGGTAACACCAGACTTTCATTAGAGCGGTTCTCCTCGGTCCATGAGTCTGGCACAACCCTTAAACCTTGTCAAATAGTTTCCATTTGAAGTGGGTGTCCGAGTCTGTTGTTATAGAAGTAGATCTCTGAGTCGCTGGCAGCCTACACGATGAGATGTCTAATAGGTTTAATTGTGCAGGTCATGGTGACCACGACTAAATGAACATAAACATGTGGATGTCTTTTATTATGTTCTGAAATTAAGTTCAGAAATATATTATAGGAACTCGTTTGTTCTTAAAATGTGTCAGAATTTATCAGCGTTCCTCCGTCTATTCGTCAATCATGAAAAAAGTTCACAAGTCTCAGCATGAATTTGACGACGTTGGTGGGATAACTATTAGTTTTATTATTTTTTAAAATAAAGTTAAAACATTAGTTAACAATGTTAACTTAGCCATCAGACCATGTTATTGGATGTTTAACGTAGACATCAGTCCATGTTATTGGATGTTTAACGTAGACATCAGTCCATGTTATTGGATGTTTAAAGTAGACATCAGTCCATGTTATTGGATGTTTAACGTAGACATCAGTCCATGTTATTGGGTGTTTAACGTAGACATCAGTCCATGTTATTGGATATTTAACGTATACATCAGTCCATGTTATTGGGTGTTTAACTTAGTCATCAGTCCATGTTATTGGATATTTAACGTATACATCAGTCCATGTTATTGGGTGTTTAACTTAGACATCAGTCCATGTTATTGGATATTTAACGTATACATCAGTCCATGTTATTGGGTGTTTAACTTAGACATCAGTCCATGTTATTGGGTGTTTAACTTAGACATCAGTCCATGTTATTGGATATTTAACGTAGACATCAGTCCATGTTATTGGGTGTTTAACTTAGACATCAGTCCATGTTATTGGGTGTTTAACTTAGACATCAGTCCATGTTATTGGGTGTTTAACTTAGACATCAGTCCATGTTATTGGGTGTTTAACTTAGACATCAGTCCATGTTATTGGGTGTTTAACTTAGACATCAGTCCATCTTATTGGGTGTTTAACTTAGACATCAGTCCATGTTAATGAGTGTTTTGTATTGGAGCATGTTTAAAATATAAACGTAAAATGTAATGAGCAAATAAATTCCATTGGTTTGGATCAACGAAACGATCCTATTTGATGTTGATCGACTGAGAACCCTTGGGCTAGAGCATCCTTAAGCTGGGCACCTCTCATCCCTGAGTGACCCTGAATTGTCAGGGCGTAGGTCGTGGTCAGGCCCGGATCAGGTGTAGTCTTTGGCGTCTGCTGTTTCATTGAGTCGCGTTCTCAACTTGAGCCGCAGACATTCCGGAACAGAAATCCCGCTCTCAAGATGGCGACTGCCTCCACCTCAAGATGGCGACTGCCTCCACCTCAAGATGGCGACTGCCTCCACCTCAAGATGGCGACAGCCTTCACCTAATAAGTCTACCTTCGTGCAGAAGTTTGTGCCTTCACTTTGTCAATCTGTTTCTCTCTTTCCTACAGCAACATATAATTTAAATCAAAACATGTAAGTTACTTTAAATTCCCTTAAAGAGTTTTGGAAGAAAAATAAAGAAAAATAAATTAAAATTATTTCTTATCAGATGTTAGATAAGTGTTTCCAAAACTATGTGTTTCTCTGTCAGATAAGTGTTTCCAAAACTATGTGTTTCTCTCTTAGATAAGTGTTTCTCTGTTACTGTGCCAACTATTGAGAAAGAAATCATGGGGCATCATTGATAAAAACAAAATTATAATTTTGTCCGTTATATTTCATAAACAAATATTGGTTAATATATTTAAATATTTATATATATAGTTAAATATTTATTCTAAAAAAGTGACCCCCCCCCCCCATACACCACCACCTATTTAGGATAATTATGCGTGCTCCAGAATGTCTGACAAAGATTTTACATCAGTTTTACATATATGCTGTTTACCTGACAAAAATAAGGTTATAAATTATACACTTGCTACAGGTTCTTGTACCTGACACAATTTACACACACACATACACACACGCAACCACCCCACACCCCCACACACAAAATTAGGAAAATTTTATCTAAGGAGAAATTCTTTTTTTTTTTTTTTAGAATGCTCTCAGTGGTTCTCAAGAATCTGAGTTCTTTAAGAGTAATTAAGCTATTTCTAAAAAGAGTGGGTCTAAGTCAGCGTGGACAGATCCTATATTGTTTTGTATGCAGTAGATGATTTAATGATTACTGATGGGATAATACTCACCCTACATATACCCCCAACTTAATACCAATATGTCTAGTAATTTACTTTCACGAGATCCGCTGATCCGCTTCAACAAACTCACTGGGACAATTCTTCTTTCGATCCCAGCACTTGCCAAGAAAGACAGCTAATGATTAGACATCCTCCCGTCTCTGTCAAAGGGGAGCTTATCCAAGTTTTTCACATTTCATTGAATCATACAGCGAGTACTCTCCCGTGTCAACCAGATGTTTGGCTGCTCGTTAACGAAGCTTGTATTAGGGGAAACTACTTTGAACTGACGATCTGAGGACACTTTTTCATGCATGATTGCTTCTCTGTATCAATGAGCTCTTAGAAAATAGATCATGTGACATATCTGATAGTTTGAGAAGCAGTAAAAAAGTTGACAATGCAGAATGAACGTGTTCCAATGTGATTAGAGATTTAATGCTGATAAGTAAGAAAGGTTTAAAGAAAAAAAGGGGGATAAAGGGAAAAAATATTTGGGTGACAGGGAGAGAGAGAAATAGAGAGAAAGATAGAGGGAGAGAGATGGAGAGTTGGCGAGAGAGAAAGAGAAAGGTGAAGGGAAGAGAATGGGGGAGAGAGAAAGAGAGGAAGAAAAGAGAGAACAAGAGAACAATTAAAGAATTATTTTGAATATTGTATCTGTATGTGAAAGTAAAATTATAATCATCTGTTTATTACTGTATTATTAATTCGTAAGCAAATGTTTTGGGGAAAATCCGTTAATCTGTTACTTTTTTTATGCGTGGTTAATATTGCGAAATTAAATGGACATGTGTGCCAATTGCCCAAATGACTTTTGTTGACATTAGAATGAGAGAGCATTATTTGAAATTTGTTAATATTAGCATATATGAATTAATATTATTAATTTAAAAGAAATTGAATTGCATTTTTTTTAAAAATTGTAATTATAAAATTTCAATATGACTTAACAGTTCAATGGCGTGCAAAATGTGGGAGGGGGTGCATTTAAAAAAAAAAGATTTAATAAACTTGAATGACGTCGTTTACGTCATAGCGATAGATTGACCCACGTTACTGACTGGAATATTCAATAGTTTACAGAAGTATACGCATACCTGATATAGGATGCCGATTTCCTTGCATCTAAGGGCATCGAGATTTTCACAATTCTCCCTAAAAATACATTTCAGGAGCAAGGATAAAGGGTGGGCACATGCTTATGAGGATAAGAAATATATTTATATTGAACAAGATTTTGTAAATATTGCCTGATAATACATTTTAAGTGCGAAAAAAAGAGAGTGGGTGTTTTTTTATGTGGATAAAAATATCTAAAAACGCAAGTGAAATTAGAAATAGAGCCATAATGTTTTCCCTGACAGTTCATTGGCGTGAAAGAATTGTTTTGAATTTTGCTTTCAAAATATGAAAATATATTTTTGCGAAAAATAAAGTACAAGGAAAAATTGTATACAAGTATTTATGAGCTCAAAAATATTTCAAAAAATTACTCAAAGCTATTACAGATGTTTAAATAAGTTAAAGATTCTTCTTTAGATAAAAAGAATTTAGTGTTTTACGAGAAACGATGAAAAGTTTGTTAATATTTCAACGAAGATTCAAATTTATCAAATGCATTTTTAATGTTACAGATATTTAAAATGGTTTATAAATTATTTGTTTTAAATTTTATGACAATGCAATAATTTTGGACTTAAAAAGAATTTTTTTTTCTACACGTAGAAATGTGTTGTTAGATTTTGTTATACTTGGCAACAGAAGATAGAAAGTATCGCAAAATGCCTTCCACTATTTTCCCGGTAACATCGGGTCATATCTTCTAGTTTAAGAATAAGCTAATCTCACCGTGTAACGCTGAGTTCAATAGCGCACAAAATAAAATTATAGATAACTGCAGAAAACAGACTGTTCATTAGCCGCGAAAGATTAAGATTCTTTTCTAAATAGTATTCCTTACAAAAAAAATTAACGAAAATTTCTTTTAAAATAAATAGATATGTGTAATACAAATGTCTGAAAAAGACCAATCAAGTCGTTGACACAATATGGCCACATTTACATAAGTGTACACATACCCTAAAACTCATTGAAGTTGGAAAATATTTCTTTTTCCTCTTTGTGCAAAATACAATCGTGGAAAAGTACGGGTACATTTGAGTGAGATCAATAATATTTAAAGAAGCCTGATACAGACGTTATGATTGGTTAAGATATTTCTTTAGATACAAGAAATCTGTGTTTAACGATATTCCAATGATAAAGTGCAGGAGCGAAGCAAAAGCTTGTGGAATTTTTTTAAATGAAAATACAAATATAAAAAGAAACATTAAAGTGCCAGATATTTGAAATGATACACAGATTTTATTTTAAAAGTTTTTTTACACTTTTTTTTAGAAAATATGATCTCTTTGAAGTGCAGGGACTTGACAATGGTTTAGTAGGCCTTGATTATATGGAAAAATAAAAATTGCTGAAACCAAATGATGTTAAAATATAAACAAGAGGAAATTAGTAAAACAAAGTAAGGTTAAAGCTGAAAAAAGGAACGCATCAAAACAACTAACGTGTCGGCAGGAAGCCTTCGTCAGCGAACAAACAGAAAAAAAACAATAAAATTGTATTAAAAAATAGCACTTAGCTGAGAATTAGTATCCATGAGGGCAGCAAATGACTTGTCGGTTTAACCTTACTTTGTTTGACAAATTTCCTCTTGCGCTAACCTGATTGCAGTCTCTCCCCTTATCACCCTAAAATATAAACACTTCTACATAGATAATTCTTTTTATATAATAAGGAAATTCTGATTTACTATTTCCTATTGATACATGTATAGGATGTAGGCAATGACGTCATTTTCTTATGACGATACAATACACTAAAATCGGATTCAGATATTTGCGTAAAAATACGATTTTTAGTTGTGGAGACTTTGAAATAGACGTAGAAGGTAACACAATATGCCTTCCATTACTATCCCGGTAACACCGGGTCATATCTTCTAGTAGCTAACTAAAGGAGGACAGCGGGTTGATGATTGTTAAGTTCCGTATACATTATCGTTATGCACATAATCTTAATTATTAATGTTAGAGTGCTTATTCACAAGTCACACCCATCTCAGCTTGCGTCACGCCTATCTCAGCTTGCGTGTACGCCTATCTCAGCTTGTGTCTATGGTCAAAGACGTCGTTATCATCTGCATTCCATTTTTGCTATATGTTCATGTCTATGTATTTACCCTTAATGTAGATTTCTATACGCTATTTTCACCTGACTTCGTTCTTCTTGAATCTCAGGTGAACGGCCTCAAAGATACGACCGGGAGCGCCCTCCTGTACGCCAACACCGGACTAGAGGATAACCTGTCGGGAGGGTCCACTGCATCACTGACCAAGAACGGAGAGAACCCCATCATGGGACGTAGGACCATCAGGTGAGTGGACGCCACTGAAACCATTCGCTACTCACCACGCGATGTTTTCATTATATTACCAGCCGGGTTTTTTCTTCACAGATATCGAACATGTGCATGAAATGCTTATTATGGAATCGATTTCACTCATGTACACATTACTGATTCCGTATCGATTACACATATCCTCTCTCTAGTCACAATTATTCTACTAGTGTTAACATTTCTTAAATACTATACTAGGCAAATAGGACTGAATAAATACCAATCCTCTAGCTGCTTGCCTCCAGATATCGAACTCGGATGTAGATCAATAGATAACAACGTTCAGATAAATACAGTATAAAAAGCTGTCATTTGTTCTATAAATAATCTTTCTATATGGCTGTGTGAAATAACAAAAACATTTGTTTTATTTTACATTAGTGTCGAGGTCAATGCAATAAAGCACATTAAAATATCGATACATTTCAGCACATTAAAAGATATTCACTTTGAACCACAGGAAAAGTATATTCGGTTTACTTGTATTGACACCATGCACGCATGAAATGAAGATGATGTTATGTATTTATGGTTTAATTTTTTAAAATGACCTTCACGTTTTTCATTGACACAAACTTTTGTGACGTAACTTCCTTGTCCTCTCAGCACTTTCATTTTCTTCCTCTAACACATTCTTTTCTTTAACAAGTAAGGCCATTAACTCTAAAACACAATTCATTGAAAACGAGAACTCATTATATCTGAATATTTGAACGTGTTAATACAAAACTACACCATTTCTGTTTGAGAGCCCCTCACTTACACTAACTTCAGAATAGAGACATTGTACAATTTTTGGCAGAGGCATCTCAACAAAATAATTTTCTTTCGCTTCAAATTGTTCTGCATGCTGTGACTTAACACACACAGTTTTATATCTTTCGATTATCCTCTCTGCAAACTCTCTGTTGAGTAATTGTTTCAATTCTCTTCATGTTGTCTATTTTCTAATACAATTATCCGTAATGTTGTTTTTTTCTTCTTCAATTTCTCAACCGTACCAGGCAGCAGCTGGAAACCAAGTGAGTACAGTCAGGCATTGTACCAATATTTTTCGTACCCTTTTTACCTTTGTATTTACTACTGGGGTCAACATTGACGCTATTATTAATTGGGCCAGTTCAAAGATCGGCCATTTTGTCATCCCATAACCTATTTTAAACATTTATATCTCCTTTGAAGGACGCAATCCTTTATGGTCTCAATGAACCGTTGATTCTTACACAGCATTTCAAAGAGGGTAATATTTATAGTGTTTCTGTCTTTTAGCTGACCAAAAATATGTTTTATTTGACCAATTTACTGCCATGACGCTCATTTTCTTTGTCTACAATTCTTTGCCTGGTCTTCTGTTGTTGCCACACAGCTTATAGTAAAATCTTTACACAGGGTAAACTTTCACATTGCTATCATCAATCATTAGCATTACATTCTCTATTTTGTCTTTTTAAGTTCAAATGTGAGATGAATAAATTAAATGAACAATTTTGGTGTAGAGATTTTCTCCACGGCGTGTTCCTCGTCGCTTTTTATAATCTCTAAGCTGTACTGCAGTATTGTCAGCACTGTCAAGTCAAAACGTGTTGTTGTTGCCATGTGCTATGTATAACGACATGTCCATCTACTGATTGTTACCCCGTGATCTGTATTACGACATGCTCTTCTACTGATTGTTGCCCCGTGGTCTGTGTTACGACATGCCCTTCTACTGAATGTTGTCCATTTCATGGTGTCCTAAAATTTGAAGGGGATTTTAGAAACGTCCTTTTATTTGTATACCCATGTCCTTCCAAGATTTTTTACTTGATAGAATGACCCAACTTTCCATGCTAGCACCTGATTTACCCAACTATCTTTTTCATTACACGATTTCCCTGCTACCTCTGAGATTGCATGACGTGATTTACCAAGTTGCTTGTGCCATACCATGATTTAATCCTTGAATAATCATGAAAATTCTACATCTCTCATTACATGATTTACACAACTACCTCTTTAATTACATGATTACCTAACTACCTCTGTCATGCCATGATTTACACAACTACCTCTGTCATGTCATGATTTACCCAACTACCTCTGTCATTACATGATTTACCCAACTACCTCTGTCATTACATGATTTACCCAGCTACATCTGAAATAACATGATTTACCAAACTACCTCTGACATGACATGATTTACCCAAGTACCTTTGTCATTACATGATTTACACAGCTACATCTGAAATAACATGATTTACCCAACTATTTCTGTCATAACAATATTTACCCAATTACCTCCGTCATTACATGATTTACCCAGCTACATCTGAAATAACATGATTTACCCAAGTACCTCTGTCATTACATGATTTACCCAGCTACATCTGAAATAACATGATTTACCCAACTACCTCTGTCATAACAATATTTACCCAATTACCTCTGTCATAACATAATTTACCCAACTACCTCTGTCATTTCATGATTTACCTAAATACCAGATTATAGGGGAGGGAGGGGGTCCTAAATTTAGCAGTTGCATTCATTTGTATTCGTCACATAATGCACACTTTGATTTTACTAAGTAAATCCTGCAAAGTATTTTAGAACAGAGTTCGATCCCTCGCCGAAGCAACTTTAACATATATATTTAAACACATCCTTTTCGAAATGATGTGTACAATTCATCCATGTCTGCCTATCGGGAACATGGAGCATAAAAATATGACTGGTACGAGGCACATTGTAATGTGAGGGAACCCGTAGCTGAGAAAAAGAGAAGAGCCCTGCTTTCTTATGAGGATGTACCTTGCGCTAGTACACTACAGACTACAGGCTCTCCTAACTGCACAATAAATATCCCAGCAGACTGCCCGCTAGTGTGTCAACACTTACTTGTTGGACCTTTGCCACTGTATACAATTGGCTTCAGACAATAGGGATGCTAGGGGCATGTACGAGGGCATCAACAGGTCATTAAGTCCAAACGCTATTAAAATAGAACCTATCAAGTTCAAGACATGTCAAATTATCCAGAACCCAAACGATCAACTCCGGCCCTGGTTCGAGCATTATCTTAAACTACACTAGACCGTTCTGAATAAAATCCCCGTCTAGTCAGTATCGGAAGAAAAAGATCAAGAGCCAACTTTGAAAGAGCTCGGAAAAAGCAACTGATTACCTTGCTGATGGGAAGGCTCCAGGGATCGACGGCATTCCCTCGGAAGTCCTCAAAAATGGAAAACCCATACTACTTCAACTCTTACATGAGCTCCTCTGTCTGTGCCGGGAAGCAGGTCACATTCCCCAGGACATGAGAGACGCAACATTGTACAAAAATAAAGGTGACCGTAGTGATCATAATAATTACCAAGGAATTAGTTGGAAAGATGTTTGCCCGTGTTGCCTTTAAAAGACTGCAGAGTCTGGCTAACCGCATCTACCCAGAGTCCCAGTGTGGCTAACCGCATCTACCCAGAGTCCCAGTGTGGCTAACCGCATCTACCCAGAGTCCCAGTGTGGCTAACCGCATCTACACAGAGTCCCAGTGTGGCTAACCGCATCTACACAGAGTCCAAGTGTGGCTTCCGAAGTGGTCGTTCAACTATAGTCATGATATTCTCGTTACGACAATTCAGCAGTGTCGTGTACAGCATGTACCTCTTTATATTGCTTTCATAGATCTGACAAAGGCATTCAACTTGATAAGTCCGAATGGCCTGTTCAGCATCTTGCATAGAATAGGTTGTCCTCCACGACTGCTCACAATCATACAATCATTTTACAAAAACATGCACAGCACAGTAACCTTCAATGGCGTGGTCTCTGAGGCATTCCCAGTTAGCAGCGGAGTAAAACAAGGTTGTGTGCTGGCACCAATGCTCTCCTCACACGCATTTAAAGAGTTTGTACTGTTGATTATTGGTCTTCAGAAAACAAATTTCATGATACAAGAAGCATCGTCCTCTCCAAACATATGTATTGAGAGCCATAATCTGTCGGTAGTTGAGCATTTCACATAACTTGGATCAAAATCGCTAGTTCTCTCTCCGTTGACGAAGAGGTGAACATCAGGATAGCAAAAGCAGCAGCAACTACAGAACAAATGGAATAAGCGTGTGTGGAATATTCTCAATCTCACTGATAGTACACAACTGAACGTCTATCAGGCATGTGTGCTTCGTACGCTCCCATATGGCAGTGAAGTATGGACCACATATACCAGTCAGGAGCGGAAACTCAACAGCTTCCATCCAATGATGTCTGCGTCGCATTTTACGCATTCGATGGTAAGACAAGGTGCCTAACACAAGGGTCTTGGAACGTAAAAAAATGTGTAGCATATTCTCAGCTCTTAGCAAGGGACGCCTTCGCTGGTTAGGCCATGTAAGGAGAATAGAGGAAGGCCGTATTCCAAAGAATTTGCTGTATGGAGAGTTGGCTGAAGGGGCAAGACTTATTGGACCGCCGCGGCTGCGATTTAAGGTCATTTGCAGGGGTGGGGGGGGGGACTCTACCTATAATCAACGTCTTTAACAATCCAACATTTTGGAGCCGATGTCAGCCCCTCGGGGGACAATTTGAAAAAAGTGGGGGGGGGGGGGAGACACCAAAGCCTTAGTTGGTCGGATAATGTGTGTGTGTGTGTGAGGATGCTCAGGTTGTATCAGAATCAATTTTGTATTATGCTGTAGGAAAACATCAGGGCAGGATGGGATTTAAACGAAGTCCAAGTTTTGCTTTAACCATCACATGTCAGACACTTAAGTTCATGTATGATTGTACCTGGATTAAGATAAGATCATGCTTGGATTAAGATATGATTTTAACCGAATAATGAAACCAATGTAGCTGGATTCTGATAAGATTATAGATGGATAAAGATAGGATTAAGTTGTTGTTTTTCTCTAGACATAGTCAATCAGTTGACTAAGCCGCATCAGAAAAGGTTCAATGTAGAATCACCAAGTAAAGCGTACAGAAATTGACCAAGATATGTCCATCCAGATTATCAAAGTATAAAAAATGTCTCAGCCTTCTATGTAATCTTTTCGTTCCTACAATTACGCAATGCGTGATTGGTACTTGTCGTTCTAAACGCACCAAGACCTATAATAAGTTGTGGCAATATGGCAGGAATCTAGCGGCTCTCAATACATCCGGTTGTATCTGCGGTGTCAAAGATAATTCAGTTAATCCGTGTCCGCTGACCTTAAATTGACGGTCTTGTCCGTCTAACGGTTACCCCAATTACGTTAATCAGGGTAATCCTTTGTAAGAGTTTTCCCATCACAAGATTGTTGCCAAAAATCCGTTCAACGAAAAAAACAAAAACAACTGCTGAAGTTGGCTAAAAATGCGGTTTCCGATTCCAAGTGGGATCCTATATCCCGATGCTATCCCAATTCCTACGACATTGCTTCACTCGTTTTTTCCCTCTCTCACTCACTTGCTGAACCACTTGCGTTCTCACCCACTCACTTTCTCACTCACGGTCTCTCTACTCTATCTCTTTATCACCCACTCTCTTTCTCCCCCTCTATCTCTTTCTCGCCCCCTCTTGCTCTCCCCCCTCTTTCTCTCAATATCTATCACCCCTAAACTCTCTCAGCCTTTTTCTTATGGTATCGCACATACAAATACTGTTCACTCAGCTATTAAAGTAGACAAACTCCTGAATATGTAGCACATAGAGTAGAAACATTAATGAATATTTTGCACATAGAATAGACACACTACTGGATAATTTGTAGCTTATAGAGTAGACACATACTTAAAAACCATCTGTAATTCGACTACACAAAGGCGTAAGGGAAACAACTCTTTGAAAATAGTTGACAAATGAAAAGTTATGTCTCCTAACACGTGAACCTCAGGCCACTATCTTATTTCCACCATCTCTATTTATGCTGTGCACATTTCTACTACACCCATCGATGGATTGACCATCAATGTACGGCCCGAGTACTCCTCATTGGCAGCAGGTAGACGCTAACCGTGACCACAGTAATGAACTTTCCACTTATTTGTTTAGACCACACCTGGGTCATACTTTTATCAAAACAGCCATGTAAACCCTTTTAGCATGTCCGTGGTCTTCTCTACGTTGTCCCCGCAATTCCCGGTGCAGCGCGTCATTTAATGGCACTGTGATAGCACACAACAGTAATAGGCATCCTAACTAAGCGGTGTGACAGGTGTGACAGTTTTGATAGGTGTGACAGGTGTGAGAGGTGTGACATGTGTGACAGGTGTAAAAGGTGTGACAGTTGTGAGAGATGTGAGTGGTGTTAGAGATGTAACAGGTATTAGAGGTGTTAGAGGTGTGACAGCTGTGAGAGGTGTGACAGCTGTGAGTGGTGTGACAGGTGTGACAGATGTGAGTTGTGTGAGAGGTGTGAGAGGCGTGTGATGATTACAGGTGTAAGAAGTGTGTGTGGTGTGAGAGATGTGAGAGATGTGAGAGGTGTGACAGGTGTAAGCCGACAGAAAGAATGTGTCGGGATTCTACACACAAAGTTTTTACTTGTACTGTTGCTTCACAACATTTCCAGAGAAGGAAACAAGGATACGCCTCTGACCCAGCTGCACACCATGGAGCAGTCCTGTGTTGATACATGTCGTTCAGTTCATGCACACCGTGGTGCAGTCCTGTGTTGATACATGGCGTTCAGTTCATGCACACAGTGGAGCAGTCCTGTGTTGATACATGTCGTTCAGTTCATGCACACCGTGGAGCAGTCCTGTGTTGATATATGGCGTTCAGTTCATGCACACCGTGGAGCAGTCGTGTGTTGAGACATGGCGTTCAGTTCATGCACACCGTGGAGCAGTCCTGTGTTGAGACATGTCGTTCAGTTCATGCACAATGTGGTGCAGTCCTGTGTTGATACATGTCGTTCAGTTCATGCACACCGTGGTGCAGTCCTGTGTTGATACAGTCCGTTCAGTTCATGCACACCGTGGAGCAGTCCTGTGTTGATACATGTCGTTCAGTTCATGCACAATGTGGTGCAGTCCTGTGTTGATACATGTCGTTCAGTTCATGCACAATGTGGTGCAGTCCTTTGATGATACATGTCGTTCAGTTCATGCACACCGTTGTTGCACTGTGAACAGTTTCACACACGGAGAGGATGAAAAATCGATTTGAACATTTTCTGGTCTTCATAAACCAGTCAAGGGGACTGGGAGATAACTCGATAAAATATTTATTTGCCACGGCTTGTTAATGGATTCGCTCCCTGGAAATAGGTTTTAAAATAAAATGAGGAAACTAAAAAATGGTCACAGAAATATGGTAGTTAGTTGTGAATATCGACTTTGTTTAAAAGTGGGTTTTCGTATTTGTTATATTATCCGCGAAATAGAATTAAGAGTTTAGTTGGCAAAAAAAATTATTGATATTGCTATACATAACTTATGTGTTAGTTTACATCAAGCTGGCGTGGCCGCCCCTTATTTGAATTTATCCGAGTGTCCATTCGCCATTGGACTGGGACCTTTGAGTAGTCACAATAATTTTCAATGATAGACCAGTTCTTTTTTCTTCGCCTGAACATTCGATCTGATTGTTTAGCACACCAACAACCCATACATTTTCAACTCGCTGATGAACTTCAAACCGGGGCTTTTCATTAAAAACGTTAGGATCCCTCTACGTCACTGACTTGTTGATTAATAGTTTGCATGAAAGAATGACGATTATGGGGATGGCGCTATGGGGTTATGTGCCCCCTTTGTCCGCCTCGTACATAGATGGTAGAGGATGTAGACTTTGCCCCGCACGTTCCTTATTTGTTTCTTACTCCCTCCATCTCTCTCCCCCTCTCTCTCTCCCCACCCTATCTCCCCTCTCTCACCTCCCTCCCTCTCTCTATCTCTCTCTCTCTCTCTCTCTCTATATATATATATATATATATATATATATATATATATATATATATATATATATATATATATCTTTTAAATTTATTTCTAACTCTTCTTACTTCTCTCATTTCCCCAATCTTTCTTTCCTCATTTCTTTCTCGTTTAGTCGCTCTCTTTCTCTTTCTATCTTTCGCTCTATCTCTCTATCTCTCTCGATCGCTCTATCTATATTCTTTTATTCAAGAAAATGTAAATATCATCATGTTGTACCGAGTGACACGAACCTAATAATCACCTCCTTTCTAACCTGTGCCGGTACAACGGTACATCTGTAATGTCTGCGAACACTTCCATTTCTGATGAATTGGTTTGCTCTGCCTGGGGTCAATAGAACAAACAAACAGACGAATCGGTGGACAAACAACGGTTGTGATGACATAAATGGATCAGGGAGTTAATCTAGTGTAGTAGATTGTTGTAGCAGTAGGTTGTGGCAGTAGCATGGTGTGGTTGTTGTACGGTGTGGTTGTTGCACGTTGTGGTTTTAGCATGGTGTGGTTGTAGCATGGTGTGGTTGTTGTAAGGTGTGGTTGTAGGATGGTGTGGTTGTTGTGCAGTGTGGTTTCAGCATGGTGTTGTTGTAGCATGGTGTGGTTGTAACATGGTGTGATTGCAGCATGGTGTGGTTGTCGCATGGTGTGGTAGTAGCATGGTGTGGTTGTTGTACAGTGTGGTTGTGGCATGGTGTGGTTGTAGCATGGTGTGGTTGTAGCATGGTGTGGTTGTAGCATGGTGTGGTTGTAGCATGGTGTTATTGTAGCATGGTTTGGTTGTATCATGATGTGGTTGTTGTACTGTGTGGTTGTAGCATGGTGTGGTTGTTGTATGTTGTGGTTGTTGTATGGTGTGGTTGTAGCATGGTGTGGTTGTAGCATGGTGTGTTGTTGTATGGTGTGGTTTTTGTACTGTGCGGTTGTAGCATGGTGTGGTTGTTGCATGGTGTGGTTGTTGTATGGTGTGGTTGTATCATGATGTGGGATTTGTACGGTGTGGTTTTATCATGGTGTGGTTGTAGCATGTTGTGGTTGCAGCATGTTGCGGTTGTTGTACGGTGTGGTTGTAGCATGGTGTGGTTGTAGCATGGTGTGGTTGTTGTATGCTGTGATTGTTGTACAGTGTGGTTGTAGCATAGTGTGGTTGTTGTATGGTGTGGTTGTTGTACGATGTGGTTGTATCATGGTGTGGTTGTTGTACAGTGTGGTTGTAGCATGGTGTGGTTGTAGCATGGTGTGGTTGTATCATGGTGTGGTTGTTGTACAGTGTGGTTGTTGTACGGTGTGGTTGTTGTACGGTGTGGTTGTAGCATGGTGTGGTTGTAGCATGGTGTGGTTGTTGTACAGTGGGGTTGTAGCATGGTGTGGTTGTTGTACGGTGTGGTTGTAGCATGGTGTTTTTGATGTATGATGTGGTTGCACTGTGATATGGTTGTAATAGGGTGTTGCTGTAGAATAGTGTGTTTGTAGCATGATTTGTTAGTAGTAGTATATGAGGTTGTAGTGTGGTGAGGTTGTGGTGTTTAGGTGACTGTTATAGTGGTAGATTGTAGTGCTGTGTAGTTTTGATATGTGTGTTTGACGGTGTTTTGTCGTTTCATATAATGTGGCGGGTTGTGTGTTTATGTGGTTATGTGGTTGTCTACTTGTCTACTTATTATCGGTAAACTACGGATATTATTGTAGTAATACAAATCATACTCAGTTCTAGAAATGGTTCAAGTAACAGTCACATGAAAAATATGTCCTATTTTAGTGGTTAAAGTAACTCTAAAATGAACAATATGTCCTATATTAAATGGTGCAAGTAACTGTAAAGGACACCAATCCCAGAGGAAGGAAGAATTTAAGAAACACTGATATTGTGTGTAGTTATCGGCAATACACAACGCAACTTTTGGAAGTTATCGGCCAGACACAACACGAGTTCTGGAACTTATCGGCCAGACACAACACGAGTTCTGGAAGTTATCAGCCATACACAACGCGAGTTCTGGAAGTTATCGGCCATACACAACACTAGTTCTGGAAGTTATAGGCCATACACAACACGACTTTTGGAAGTTATTCAATGAGAACACAAACAAAGCAGAAATTAAAAGACAACCAATTTAACAGCCTCTTCACCAGAAAGGTTATCGGATGTTATTATTTTAAAGAAACTGTTGACTTGAAAAAAGTGAGAAAGATAAAAAAAATCTCTGGCCGTAACTCTCCATAATCAGGAAGTATGTGAAAGGGTTTTAGCTTGTTAATAAACATGGACTTGTGAACGTGAAGGGAATTTATTTTCACTCCATCAAACCAATCGAGGTTAATGGTACTAAAAAAACATCATTAATTTGCTGCTATATTGATGGCCTTTAATTTACCGTTAACTAAAAAGCCTGCATTCTGCATGCAACTGCTCCTCCTCCCCCCCCCTCCCACGGCTTACCAACTACCCCCACCCCACATTCGGGGCCATAAACAGCCTCTGCCATTCCTCGGTCTCCTCTTTGCAATCCCCCGCCTCGTGGTTGATCGATTTTGTTGCTCAAATGTCACTCGTGCTTACGTGCAAGGGTGGCTTATTGCTGCGTCTGGTGTCTTTGCCCGTCTGTAAACAATTGGAGCTGGTTTTGTGTTTTGTTTACTGTAGTTCTCTGATTCCGTCTCTTGTCTAAGGATGGTGGTATCACTAACCCAGTGGCCTGGTGAATGAAACAATATCATTACAGCAATGCCAATGCTTAGTTTTTCTTGCACAAGTCTTGAGATTAGAATTGTTATGAGATTTTAAAATAAATTTTAATGGAGCCGGAAGTAACATACACTAGATCAAAGAAGAGAAACAGAAACAACAGAGCAATCAACTCAGAAAAAATATAGTTAGCCTTAAACACAACCTAGTTAGCCTAATACACAACCTAGTTTGCCTAATACACAACCTAGTTAGCCTAATACACAACCTAGTTAGCCTAATACACAACCAAGTTTGCCTAATACACAACCTAGTTAGCCTAATACACAACCTAGTTAGCCTAATACACAACCTAGTTAGCCAAATACACAACCTAGTTAGACAAATACACAACCTAGTTAGCCTAATACACAACCTAGTTTGCCTAATACACAACCTAGTTAGCCTAATACATAACCTAGTTAGCCAAATACACAACCTAGTTAGCCTAATACACAACCTAGTTAGCCTAATACACAACCTAGTTAGCCCAATACACAACCTAGTTAGCCTAATACACAACCAAGTTAGCCTAATAAATAACCTAGTTAGCCTAATACACAACCTAGTTAGCCTAATACACAACCTAGTTAGCCCAATACACAACCTAGTTAGCCTAATACACAACCAAGTTAGCCTAATACATAACCTAGTTAGCCTAATAAACAACCTAGTTAGCCTAATACACAACCTAGTTAGCCTAATACATAACCTAGTTAGCCTAATAAACAACCTAGTTAGCCTAATACACAACCTAGTTAGCCTAATACACAACCTAATTAGCCTAATACACAACCAAGTTTGCCTAATACACAACCTAATTAGCCCAATACACAACCTAGTTAGCCCAATACACAACCTAGTTAGCCAAATACACAACCTAGTTAGCCTAATACATAACCTAGTTAGCCTAATACATAACCTAGTTAGCCTAATACACAACCTAATTAGCCCAATACACAACCTAGTTAGCCTAATACACAACCTAGTTAGCCCAATACACAACCTAGTTAGCCAAATACACAACCTAGCTAGCCTAATACACAACCTAGTTAGCCTAATACACAACCTAGTTAGCCTAATACACAACCTAGTTAGCCTAATACACAACCTAGCTAGCCTAATACACAACCAAGTTTGCCTAATACACAACCTAATTAGCCTAATACACAACCAAGTTTGCCTAATACACAACCTAATTAGCCCAATACACAACCTAGTTAGCCCTATACACAACCTAGTTAGCCAAATACACAACCTAGCTAGCACAATACACAACCTAGTTAGCCTAATACACAACCTAGTTAGCCTAATACACAACCTAGCTAGCCTAATACACAACCTAGTTTGCCTAATACACAACCTAATTAGCCTAATAAACAACCTAGTTAGCCTAATACACAACCTAGTTTGCCTAATACACAACCTAGTTTGCCTAATACACAACTTAGTTTGCCTAATACACAACCTAGTTTGCCTAATACACAACCTAGTTCAGTGCAATAATTTAATGACGTTTGGTTCATGTCAAAAGCTTAACCCCCATCCTCAAGCTTTGTCTTGGTGTTACTGTGCCATGGTGTTACTGTGCTATGGTGTTACTGTGCCATGGTGTTACTGTGCTATGGTGTTACTGTGCCATGTTGTTACTGTGCCATGGTGTTACTGTGCCATGGTGTTACTGTGCCATGGTGTTACTGTGCTATGGTGTTACTGTGCCATGTTGTTACTGTGCCATGTTTTTACTGTGCCATGGTGTTACTGTGCCATGGTGTTACTGTGCTATGGTGTTACTGTGCAATGGTGTTACTGTGCCATGTTGTTACTGTGCCATGGTGTTACTGTGCCATGTTTTTACTGTGCCATGTTGTTACTGTGCCATGGTGTTACTGTGCCATGGTGTTACTGTGCTATGGTGTTACTGTGCCATGTTGTTACTGTGCCATGTTGTTACTGTGCCATGTTGTTACTGTGCCATGTTGTTACTGTGCCATGGTGTTACTGTGCCATGGTGTTACTGTGCTATGGTGTTACTGTGCCATGTTGTTACTGTGCTATGTTGTTACTGTGCTATGGTGTTACTGTGCCATGGTGTTACTGTGCTATGGTGTTACTGTGCCATGTTGTTACTGTGCCATGTTGTTACTGTGCCATGGTGTTACTGTGCCATGGTGTTACTGTGCCATGGTGTTACTGTGCCATGTTGTTACTGTGCCATGTTGTTACTGTGCCATGTTGTTACTGTGCCATGTTGTTACTGTGCCATGGTGTTACTGTGCCATGGTGTTACTGTGCCATGGTGTTACTGTGCCATGGTGTTACTGTGCCATGTTGTTACTGTGCCATGTTGTTACTGTGCCATGTTGTTACTGTGCCATGTTGTTACTGTGCTATGGTGTTACTGTGCTATGGTGTTACTGTGCCATGTTGTTACTGTGCTATGTTGTTACTGTGCTATGTTGTTACTGTGCCATGTTGTTACTGTGCCATGTTGTTACTGTGCCATGGTGTTACTGTGCCATGGTGTTACTGTGCCATGTTGTTACTGTGCCATGTTGTTACTGTGCCATGTTGTTACTGTGCCATGTTGTTACTGTGCCATGGTGTTACTGGGCCATGTTGTTACTGTGCCATGTTGTTACTGTGCCATGGTGTTACTGTGCCATGTTTTTACTGTGCCATGTTGTTACTGTGCCATGTTGTTACTGTGCCATGGTGTTACTGTGCTATGGTGTTACTGTGCAATGGTGTTACTGTGCCATGTTGTTACTGTGCCATGTTGTTACTGTGGCATGGTGTTACTGTGCCATGTTGTTACTGTGCCATGTTGTTACTGTGCCATGGTGTTACTGTGCCATGGTGTTACTGTGCTATGGTGTTACTGTGCCATGTTGTTACTGTGCTATGTTGTTACTGTGCTATGTTGTTACTGTGCCATGTTGTTACTGTGCCATGGTGTTACTGTGCCATGGTGTTACTGTGCCATGTTGTTACTGTGCCATGTTGTTACTGTGCCATGTTGTTACTGTGCCATGTTGTTACTGTGCCATGGTGTTACTGGGCCATGTTGTTACTGTCGCATGTTGTTACTGTGCCATGGTGTTACTGTGCCATGGTGTTACTGTGCCATGGTGTTACTGTGCCATGGTGTTACTGTGCCATGGTGTTACTGTGCTATGTTGTTACTGTGCCATGGTGTTACTGTGCTATGTTGTTACTGTGCCATGGTGTTACTGTGCTATGTTGTTACTGTGCCATGGTGTTACTGTGCTATGTTGTTACGGTGTTTTGTTACAATCTTATGCTCATGGTCATATGCGGTCAACGATATGTTGTTATATTTCAATGGACGTATGGACATGTAAGCGTTTATGTAGTATCACGTGACCAATATGTGTCAATTTTCGATGGATTAAAAAAAACACCTTGATGAGGTCAAGTTGCCTGCCAGGTTTCAAATCCCTGGGTTTGGGCAAAGATGGGTTACAAATAATGGCATCTGTTAACAGGCGCTCTTGTCAAGTGGAGGGAAACGTTTCGCACAGACAAAAGTGGACGTAATTCGATACGAAAAATGGCGCCAGTTGTCGCACTAAGTGGCAGTTCGCCTAGTCCGTCATTTTTAGCAAGTTGAAAGAAAACACATTAACAAGAAGAATCTAATAAAAGATCGTATTACTATTATTGTTTATATTGTCTTAAATCCCATCAGTTGTCTTAAGACAAGACTTTTGAAAAGGTTTTCAGTTCATCGTCATCGCAGCTGACCACTGGTCAAATTTACTAATTTTTAAACACAAACTTAAGAACAATTATGCAATTACATAAAAATTTTGTTTATAGCTTGTAATAGAATCAACCTACCTCCAGCACAGACCGATACCTCCAGCACAGACCGATACCTCCAGCACAGACCGATACCTCCAGCACAGACTGATACCTCCATCACGGACCGATACCTCCAGCACAGACCGATACCTCCAGCACAGACCGATACCTCCAGCACAGACTGATACCTCCATCACAGACCGATACCTCCAGCACAGATTGATACCTCCAGCTCAGACCGGTACCTCCAGCACAGACTGATACCTCCAGCACAGACCGATGATCTAACAGCTGACCATGAAAACGCTAAAAGATGATCTCTTGGGTTCAATTTATCCACATCTTAAAAAAAATATATATATATCATCCTTTTCAGTCTGCTATACCATTACAAATGGTAGTGTGTTTTTTTAAAGTAATCGATCATCTACTACCATTAGCCAAAGCATTCAAATGTGTCGCCACCGTACTGTATAAGCTGTGTATCAGATGTCAGCTCTGTAGCATTCTGTGAACCCTGACTTATGTAGTTTAAACAACATTTGTACCCAAAAAGACAATGTAATCTGTCGCTTGGGGGTAAATAATTGTAGTTGAAAGTGGCGCCCGTTTTCAGCGTAACTTTGTAGGAAAGTAATTATTGGACTTTGCATTGACATGGTTCTAGACCAGTGGTCGGAAAACTCATTAGCCAAAGAGCCAAAAATCAGTTAGAGGATTTTAAAAAAATAATTGGAAGCTTAAATTCTTTTCAAGAACCTGTCAAGAACCATGTTTTTTGGAGTCAAAACCGATTTGTGGCCGACAGGCCGAGCCGCACTCAGGTCGATTAAGAACCGCATGCGGCTCGCGAGCCGCGATTTGCCGACCACTGTTCTAGACCAACCCATCCACAAAAAAAAAACGCGGTAAAGAGCAGTGAAGGATGTCGTCGTACCAAGATTAAGTGCATTCTAAATAAAAAATAAAAATAAAATATAAAATAAAATGCAACTAGAGTGCCACGTTAAAAGTTGAATTTTAAAAGAAAAGAGACAATATTTTAATAAACTTTTGTTATGATCCATGGAACCGTCACGCTGTCAGGTCGATCAATTCATGGAAAGGTCACACTGACAGGTCGATCAATTCAATTCTATCATGTAATCAACATTTATGCATCACATCAGATCAAAGAACATTAGGCCGGAGGCAAAACCTCCGTGGCGTGGTGCAACTGAGAGAAATTGATTTCTTGCACCAGTATTTTTTCATGTCATCGATCTCAGGTGTGACACATCCCAACAAACTGTTCTCCTTCAAAAATTAAGTGTACATTCAACACGCCTCACTGGGTTAAGTGTACATCCAACACGCCTCACTGATTTACTGTTCTTTTGGCTAAGCTGATATGAGTCATTAAATTCCCACACGCCAAACTAAATATATATATTATTCGAAAACGTTTAGTTAATCCACTCGATATTTTATACATATTCCCCCAACCCCTCACCCCCCAAACTCTCATAGTATTTTAAGGTATCTCTCCCCACAAATTTGTTCAAGTGTACGCCCCTGCATGTCTCCCCGCATAATTTGTTCGAGTGTACGCCCCAAATTGCGAAAGATTACTTTGAAATTTATTTCACTTGAAAACCCCATTGTCACCTCTCAACAAAGTATAATATATTATAATAATAATAATTAAGTTAAATCAGGCTTCATCCCCAAAGGCTGGAAGCGCGGTACAAAAACAAAGCTGGGAGTTAATAACTAGCTGGAAAAGATGGTAGACAACTTCACCCCAGAAGGTGTTTGCGAAATAGATTAGTTTTTAAATTTGTCTTGAAGGACTCCAGCGTCTGGCTATTTCTGAGAGCGTCAGGAAGGGTGTTCCAAATGGTTGGGCCAGCAAATGCGAACGTGCGCTTTCCGTAAGACTCAAGGCGAACACGCGGTATCGAGAGTTTGCCACTATCGGATGAGCGGAGTTGTCTAGTGGGTACATAAGGCGTCATGAGCGCTTGGAGATAGGACGGCGCCAGGTCATGCAAGCAGAGGTATATATGCGCACCCGCGCGTGTGTGTGCATGTGTGACTAGTGTGAGTGTTGCTCGTATGTATTTGTGTGAGTTTGCGTGTGTTTGCATTTGTGAGTGTGTTTGCATGTGTCATTGTGACTTGTATGCATGTGTGTGTGTGTCTCATCTCCAAGAAGAACTACTCCACTTGGCCAACGAGTCTTCTCCACCAAGCTGCTTAGCCCCGGCTGAAGTCGAACCCGCCTTATCTTGGTCAAGAGCCAGATAACGTGCCCCACAGGGAAGGGTAGGGGGGTCCGACACCCAAGGTTAACCCAGAATCACGTGACTACATTTTTATTTTGTTAACTAAGGAAATCCCAACCCCCACCCACTTATCTCATTTCTCCGTGCAACTACCCCCACCCCTCCCACACCCCATATGTCGGTATACTAATGAATCCACTGATTAAATATTCATTCACAAATGACCGCCATAAAAATAAAATTATCCGCCCTGAACAGCACTTTGCGTCAGGGTCTCAAGGTGACAGGGATTTGAACATACAAGGAACACAACGAGACATGGCAGCACTTGGTGACAGGGTCTCAGGGTGACAGGGAGTTGAACATACAAGGAACACAACGAGACATAGCAGCACTTGGTGACAGGGTCACATCGTTTCAGAGAGTTTAGCATACAAGAGACATGTGCACATGACTGAATGAACTGTTACATATGACTGATTGAACCGTTACACACGACTTAATTCATCGACACACATGACATATTTAACCATTATACAATAATCACTTAACTGTTATACGGAAGATATATAAACATTTAGCAGCACACATTAACCTCCTAACACAACAGTTTCTGACTACTTTTTGACAGTCCACCTACAATGATTACTTTTATGTAAAATTATTGAATTTTAAGAGGATGGTTTAATGGTTTCTTAGAATATATTGAATCCCCAGGGAATGGAAAAAAAATATTTTACAGTTAAATTAAGGTCATATATCCGTTGTGTCTTTTTCTTTTGTTTTGTTTCATTAAAACGTTTGTCCTAAAGTTTGTACAAAAGAAATGGTTTGAAATTTATGATTTTAACTTGTGTTTTTGAAATGAAGAAGCATTTTATATATTTGGTACAAAATGTATTCTAGATTCTAGAGAGAAAAAGAAAAGGAGAGAGCGAGAGAGATAGAGATAGAGTGATAGAGAGACAGATAGACAAATAGACAAAGAGACAAAGAGACAGACAGACAGACAGATATATAGACAGATTGACTGACAAACAGACAAACAGACAGACAGACAGGCTGATAAGAAAGAGATATATAATAACAGAATTAAAATGTCATCACCAAAGCCTCGCCGTTGCATAAACAATTATTTCATGTTTAAGATGGGAACAAGGAGGCGATGGAGTTGTCTCCAGGCAAAGGGATCAAAGTCAAGTCGTCCAAAATCCTTGCACGAGGCATCATGATGGTGTGGGGGTTAAATAAACGAGGAAACTATTTGAAGTAATTGCAAGATGATGATGATTGAGCGATGCTTGGATTGTACTAAAAAAATCATCAGATTGGGCTGAGACTATTTTGTGAAGAAGAGAAAATTGTAGTCACTTAGCGATTTGGCGGGGCTCGACTCTTGGCTGCATGGGAACGAAAATGCTCTATCTGTGTTCACAAGTTAATATAATGTACTTCACATTCGAGCACAGAAGACGAAATGAATCTGAGAGTGAAACTAGGGTAATGCTAAGGAAGTAGATGGTGCGGCCAAGATCTTATGTTCACTAATGGTGCCGGAATGGTTGAACTGATTCGGCTTTTTTTTAAAAGTCTGCGGTAATCTTCGAGATCTTTGCACACTCACGTTTCAGTGTATTGGAGGGTCTGGGAAACAAATGACGTTCTTTTTCTTCTGTTTTTAATATCGTCAAATTTGTGCTTACAATACTGTTTTTTTAAAATATATTTAATTCACGCGTTAAATTTTTGTTGGTAAATTGTCGGTACAATTTAGGGTTTAATTAGGAACGTTTTAGAGATTTCGGGATAGGTTCGTCACAATTAGGTATAGGTTGGCCGTATTCAACTGCTGAACATCAAACGCTGGCCTTTAGTTTTTTTTTTTATAATGCAATTTTTCTCGATGGATTAGCCATAGTTTAGCAATTAGTAATTTAAATGTTCGATTAAAAAAAAAGGCACAAAAAGAAGGTGGCATATCAAAAAATAGTGCAGATGAGCCAGGGATGATTGTGCCAGGGATGATTGAGTCAAGGATGATTGTGCCAGGGATGATTGTGCCAGGGATAATTGTGCCATGGATGATTGTGCCAGGGATGATTGAGCCAGGGATGATTGTCCCAGGGATGATTGAGTCATGGATGATTGTGCCAGGGATGATTGTGCCAGGAATGATTGTGCCAGGGATGCATGTGCTTTAAAACTTTGTTTATAGCAGTTCTTCTATTAGGTGTAATGACCTTGTTGCACTCACACCCTGCTCAGCTGGCCACCCTCCCTAAGGACCACCATGACGTTGGGCAGTTCTCAGGCAGACGTGTTAATATGTGCACACTGCCCGGACCAAGGGTTAACGTTCGCTAACTCTGTTGACTCCCCCTTAACCCCTCCCCCCGTTACCCTCATCGACTTCTTGTATAATGTATAACGAAAAGCTCCGTCATGTTCTGACTCCGCCCTCTATTCTTCCCCGTCATGTTCTGACTCCGCCCTCTGTTCTTCCCCCTCCATCTTTTCTTCGCGGTCAGGTCGTGTGTCCTATTACGTCACCACCAAAGCCGCAAAATTCAGTTTGAATGAATGCAACATTAGTGGATGTACATCAGAGCTAATGGGGGACATTTATCCCCATCTAGGTTTTTTTTTTACCAAGACATGCGCAGTACCAGGATTTCAATAATTTAACAACTGGTTCACTATCCAAATGACAGTTACAAGTGTTGTACATCAATCTACGTAATGGTAGGACTCTATTTCATGCAGTTCATATTTCAATAAGAACAATAAAATGAGTTGCACAAATAGAATTATTTAATAAGAAATTATGAGCGTTAAATTATATTTAAAAAAGTTAATGTTTTATTTCAACAATGAGATGGGCGTCTGCACGGGTTCCCACCGCAGAGAGAGTGAGAGAGGAGAGAGATAAGAAGAGAGAGAGAGAGTGGGAGAGAGAGAGAGTGAGAGAGAGAGTGAGAGAAAGAGAGAGAGAGTGGGAGAGAGAGACAGTGGGAGAGAGAGAGAGTGGGAGAGAGAGACAGTGGGAGAGAGAGAGAGTGGGAGAGAGAGAGTGGGAGAGAAAGAGAGTGGGAGAGAGAGAGTGGGAGAGAGAGAGAGTCCTGATTTCAAGTGCCCATCTCACAACCGGATTGTCGAACTCAACTCAACAATGAGTTCTCTGATCTGCCTTATCTGGCCAACTAAATCCTACATCTTGGCATGCATTGTTGTTATCAGAAAATGAAAGTATCCATCAAAGGTCACACTGATTTAAATGACGACTCCATCAAAGGTCAAACTGATTTAAATGACGACTCTATCAAAGGTCACACTGATTTAAATGACGACTCCAGCAAAGGTCAAACTGATTTAAATGACGACTCTATCAAAGGTCACACTGATTTAAATGACGACTCCAGCAAAGGTCACACTGATTTAAATGACGACTCCATCAAAGGTCAAACTGATTTAAATGACGACTCTATCAAAGGTCACACTGATTTAAATGACGACTTTATCAAAGGTCACAATGGTTTAAAGACGACTTCATCAAACATGATGTCATGACTGAGCTAAAAGTCTGGGCCAATGTGACCTGCATCAACTAAACTTGCCCTCCGCGTCATCCTTATTGTAGTAATGTCATTTTTTGTCCTAAGTGGTGAACTGTCATTTTTTGTCAAGAACTCGCCGAGACACATCATTAGTCAGAGGCTACATGCACCACGGTGCGGCACTGCGCGGAGATGCATGACGCTGCTACTAAACGCTTATTCAGACATCTGTCCGCTCTTACAAAAAGTATACGGGCCACGATGTCGATTTTCTTGAGACTGCTCTCAAAGGTTCTTATGTTGCCAAGTTGATGCTAGTGAGACCCGCTCGTCGTCATACATTCTCCCCATATATACACAATGCTGACGGCATTCGCTTGCTTCAGTTCCCATCAAACAAATACTATCAACTAATGTGTAACGTTTCTATCACCTTATTTGTTCGCCATTTTCTTTTTTTAATGGTAGGTTTCTTCAGTGGAGATTATTATTATTATTATTATTATTTGTTGTCTTATATAGCGTGGTACCCCAGCCTAGGACTAGGCTCACCGCGCTGTACATAAAAATATGAAAAAAGAGACATAATGGTGATATTAACATAAAATACATATATATAATAAAGAACAGATGTATAGAGACAAAACAAAATCTAATGCATATTCACCTCATCCACACCAGAACTTTTACATGACAAGCCATGGACGGCGGCCAGCAGCAGCGTTTATCGGTCAGATGTGGGGAATCAGTCGGGGTAGTAGAGTTTAAAGAGATGTGTTTTGAGTGCCGTTTTGAAGGCTGTGATAGTTGATATATTGCGGATGTGTAGTGGAAGAGAATTCCACAGTAAGAGAAAGATCTTTCACCGTATGTTTTTGTGCGAGTCTTGGGGACAGAAAGAATACGCCCGTCTGCGGAGGAGCGAAGCTGTCGAAGGGATAAATAGAGAGAGAGAAGTTCGGTTAGATAGGAAGGGCAGGAATTCGAGAAAAAGTTGTGGCAGAGAACAGATCACCGCTTCCAAAATGTCATGTAAAACACGGGACGTTTAATCTCCATCTACAGGGATACAAACACGGGACGTTTAATCTCCATCTACAGGGACCCGGTGCTACTAGAAATATATAACACCAGCAAATGTCTAAAAAAACACCTGTTGCTGAGTGGAAGCCATTTGGTTTGTGTACATTTCATGAACATCACACACAAAAATACTAATTAAAAAACTTTGCTTTTTTTTGAATGCGTACTTGATGCAAGCCACATAACTTCAGAGCTCTATGGTTCGGCGTATTTGATGAAACTGTTCGACAGTTGGACAGTCACTTAACAAATCATGTGTCACGTGTGGAGGGAGGTTCGGTCACAAGACATCCAGCCTCTTGATATGATTTATCTCTGCACCCCCATTCTTCTGTGCACATAGGATTCGATAATAATACACATGCCGGAAATTCAGGACAATGTTTTCATCATCTCAGTCCCGGGACCTTGGATCTCAGTCCCGTCAGGCCCTGGGACCTTGGATCTCAGTCCCGTCAGGCCCTGGGACCTTGGATATCAGTCCCGTCAGGTCCTGGGACCTTGGATCTCAGTCCCGTCAGGCCCTGGGACCTTGGATACGACAGTAATAGAACACAATGACTGGTGCCCCTTGAGAAAAACTAGTGCATCGTTCAGCGTACATTTACGAAGAACTAACGGCTAAAAGCATTTATTTAGAAAAAAAAGATGGCTATGTAATAATATTGTGAACACCCCCGCCCCTTTACATCGCCTTTATGCAATTTTTGTAGTCTTACTGAAATAAACAAACCTCACGTGAACATAAAAGTCCTGAAACTGTTTTCCCCTTAGAAAAACGTTGGAAGAAAAGGGACAATATTATGAGGGCGGCCACTTGTTTTTGACATCGATCACATTGAGAAGTCCGTGATGCATGTCACGCAGGTCACTCACTACCTGTTTGACAGGACTCAATACCTGTGAAATTGTGATCACGTATCTTCAGTGGTCTGTCTTGTAGAGTCGTGTTTTTGTGAATAGATTGTTCAATACATTCCCTTCATGTTATCTTGTGGTCTGTCCACTAAATATTTCTTCTTGTCATGTGAGGAGTGGTTAAGAAAAAAAAGTGTGCGGGGGGGGGGGGGGGGGGGGTTTAAAAAGAGATATGAACGCGAGTACGTTTAGACAGCCAGCTTTTCCTTTCGGAAGAGTTAGTGAAATAGAGTGAGAGAGAAAGGGAAAGAGAGAGAGAGGGGGTGAGAGAGAGAGAGTAACGAACAAGAGTACGTTTAGACAGCCAGCTTTTCTTTTAGGAAGAGTTAGGGAAATAGAGTGAGAGAGAATGGGAAAGAGAGAGAGAGGGGTGAGAGAGAGAGAGTAACGAACAAGAGTACGTTTAGACAGCCAGCTTTTCTTTTAGGAAGAGTTAGGGAAATAGAGTGAGAGAGAATGGGAAAGAGGGGGAGAGAGAGGGGGTGAGAGAGAGAGTAAGAGAGAGTGAGAGAGAGAGGAAAAGAAGAGGAGATAATAAGAGAGAGTGAGAAGATAGTGTTGAATGGAACGTATGGCATTGTGGGATAACAGAGAACTATAAAAAAATATCATTTCGAGTCTTTGCCTAACTTCTAGGTCAACCTTTTTGCTAATAGTAATAGTACCAGAGTAGCTGTGTGACAATTTAGTAGATGTGTGCCGCTTTTTTAAAACGCCGTAATAGTTGTGTGACAAGTAATTGAAGTTTCTGTGACATTTGAATAACGGCTGTACAATTTAATAGTACAAATTTATTTCCTTGACAAAATTAAAATGACGTAAAGCTGACATGCTGAAATCAAATCAAGGCCTATAACTCATTCAAAGATAATTCCCTAATCCTATGCCCCTGTTCTATTTATATATTCTTTTTAACAAATATGTCTGTGGCGACCATCTCCAAGTCAACACAGACCACAATTCAAACTCAGCTCGGCAAAAATCTATCAAAACTTGAAATGCCAATCTCGTTATCAGAACAAGTTGTTTTTTCCCTCGCAATATTTTTCTTTATTTTCACAAACTTAAAGTTTTTTTTTTTGTTGTTTTTTTTTAGATTCAAGACAATTTTTATTGGACTTTTTTTAAAACTTTCCATACGTCCACCCCACTCATCCCTTCACATAAGTTCATCTCCTTATTGTTTAGCAAGAAAATAAAAATAAACGCGTAGATCTCTAATAGCACAATCTCTGTGCTGAGTGAACTCGGGGTAGCAAAAAAATCTGGTTCATCCAATCATGGCTGACGGCAGGCAAAAATCTCTTTCTATTACTTCATAAAAAAGCATATTCTTGTACGAAATCAGAGGTTGTCATGAATGATACACAACCACATACCAGTAGCCGTACCCAACTATATATCAATGGCAGTACACAACCATGCACCAATAGCCGTTCACAACTACATATCAATAGCCGTACACAACAATACACCAAATTTAATATTCCTAAAGAAGCCATCTACATTCTAAGCACACACTAGTTTTTGGGGCACTTATAATTGAGCAATGCACCAGAACATAATTTATCTCGTCAGCTTGCACGACTGACCTTCAAGGCGATTCAAGTTTTTAATTTAAAAATACCAGATAATTATCATTGATTTATTTCGACATCAGCCAGATGAGCAGCAAGTCTCGCGGTGATTGGCTATTACAAGACTGGCGGTGATTGGTTATGGCAAGACACCGGAAGTGAAAATACTATTGCAATATCACCGTATGATATTGCACAATTCTCTTAAATTCAATCATGAGAAGGAGAGTGCACTGTTTGCGCTTACAAATGGACACGCACTACAACAGGAGTCGGAAAACTTTTCAAGGCAAAGAGTCAAATATTAAATTTTTAAACTAGTTAAAAAAATCGAAGAGCCACGTACAAAAATAATTGATGGTATACATCATTCAATATGCGTAGTGTAACTGAGATAATATAATGAAATAATTGATGGAAACATAATTCAATATGTGTAGTGTAACTGAGATAATATAATGAAATAATTGATGGTATACATCATTCAATATGTGTAGTGTAACTTAGATAATATAATGAAATAATTGATGGTATACATCATTCAATATGTGTAGTGTAACTGAGATAATATAATGACATAATAGATGGTATACATGTAGCAGATGATAAAAAGTGAAGTTTTTGATGTTTGGGTGTAGCTTAGGGAAGCAGCCCGGATTTAGCAAAACTAAAAAACTAGAGCTTAGCGCCTCACGCATTATTTCTTTGGTTTTTCTTGTTTTTCATGTCAGGGAGGTCAAGCGAGGGTAGTCATGCCAGGGTAGTCAAGCCAGGGTAGTCATGCCAGGGAGGTCATGCCAGGGTAGTCAGGTCAGGGTAGTCAAGCCAGGGTAGTCATGCCAGGGAGGTCATGCCAGGGTAGTCAGGTCAGGGTAGCCAGGCCAGGGTAGCCAGGGTAGTCAGGTCAGGGTAGTCAGGCCAGGGTAGTCAGGCCAGGGTGACCAGGCCAGGGTAACCAGGCCAGGGTAGTCAGGTCAGGGTGAACAATTCTTTTTAAAAACAACCAAGTAGCCTGCAAGCATTAAAAAGCTTAGGACCCTGTTATGTTGGTGACTTGTTTTGCTTTCTGCTTTCCCCCTTCAAGAACTCTAGCAGACTACAAACTCTTGACCGCTTTTAAGGTGTGGGTAGCAAACTAATAGTCTTCCTTTAACCTTGTCTACAACACGCTTAGTATAATCAGTTTCATTCAGAATTTTATAGAAGAATCTGGATAAAACTAGAAAGCAAAACAATGCGTCAGGCGGTTCTCGAAAGTAGAAAACGACCATGAAAAGACTGATAGATTGAAACCGAGAGAGGCAGATCGTTTATCACGAGACTTGGAGTGTGTGTTGTATTTGTGCTACTAGACAGTGCTTTATTTACTGTGTGTGTGTCTAGATTTCTTTTCACCGTTGTACCACTGTTACACATTGTATTTTATTAACATCGTACCGGTACGAGCCAAACAATATACAGTAGGTCAATAGTTTTAATTATATTTCTTTTGATTTTGTAATTTATTATAATTAACTTATTAAAACGTATTAATTGTACTTAGCCCTGGTTTGAGGATCGTATTCTTTGTATATTGTATTTATCATTTGGTATCCACTTTTGTTATGTACTGTTTTAGAACGAGCCATACACTTAAATAAGAGATTAGTTTCTCCATACGGATAACAGTACGTAACAGACTCCATCAAATCTGTCAGGCACTGCCTCCCAATACGATCAATCATTTATCAGACAATTTCTTTCTTCAATATTACAGTGCTAATCCAACAGCAATAATCAACCGTGAACGACTGAATGATGCAATGCTGAAGAGATTCCCTATAGAAACGGAATTGTTGTTTGCATAGCGCGGGATGGGAAGTGATTTTGAATGCAAATAATTTTTTAATTAAAAAAAAAGTGAAATATACGAAGTCCCAACCTAGGAATATGGTTACGGTAAGGATTATGTGCTCCGTTATCGGTTAAGAAAAGTTTACTACTTTTACTACTCTCCACTCTTATATTGTAAGTAGGTGCTCTCCCCCCCCCCCCCCCCCCCCCAGGATGTTAATGTCAAACAACTAGGTGAAACAGCCCCAAAAGTCCCCTTCTTATCTTTCGTCGTAACACTACGCGTCCTTCTTCACGCTGCACCTCCTCGCATACAATCGGCTGAACAAAGAAATATGGCCTATGACCTGCTAATCTTTTCACCAGTCAGTATAGCAACGTTATGTAGTCATATCTAAATACACAAAAAACATGGCCAATGTAAAAATCGATGGTTGACTACTTGAAATTCTAATTCTAGCCGGTCAGCCGGTCTGAGACTACAAATATGTTTGGAATAACATGAGTATGGGGGCGGGTGGAGGGGAGAGAGAGATGGGGGAAGCCGTTTCTTTTATTTTCAGAGAACGCCACCGCAATATTGCAATATTGGCTTAACATGTCAACCGGTTTATTCATTAAAACACAAATCTTTGCTGCACCTTTATTTCGAAATCATAAACATTGATGTCAAGTGTTTTGACCCTCGTTAAACAGCTCAAAGTTTGGCCTTTTCTGGAAATTGTCGGTGACAAACTCTCGGGTGAAATCAAACGCATAGGCCTCTTGTCGTCGCTTAGCAACGCCTTCTTTTTCTCTCTTTTGTATACATGAAAAGAAAGTGTAAAAAACAAATTTCAAGTTTGCACTCTAATAAAATGACTTGTATTTAAAATTTATAAACTTTTTTTCGATGGTGGGCTCAATTAGATCATCCCCCCCCCCCGTCCCCACTTTGGCCTGAGAGCCTTAGGCCCCCTTAATTTTCGTATCTTCCCCTGCAAGTACTGTTTTGGAGCGATTTAATGCGTATATATACCAGGGACAGCACAACTTCAAGTTTCTTCACATTTCATTGCGCCAAAGTGCACTACATATTTATGTATGTGAAGTATTTTCAGGTGGAGGGGGTGTGGCGGCAAATTCAAAGTCAACCCCGGAAGGCACAATGTCTCGCTACGCCACTGGGGCGACTATATCTATATTGTTCTGTTGATATGGTGTTCTGTTGATAAGCTGTTCTGATATGTTGTTCGTTGATGCGGTGTTCTGATGATGTGCTGTTCTGTTGTCAGGCTGTTTAAACTTCTGACATATTTCTTATGCTGAAATGTATACGAAAGAAACACACTCGACGGAGATCTGCTTTGCGAAAGTTTTGTTTAAATTTAACTTCTTGTGAACGGACATTTATTTAGGTTTCTTTAATTAAATTTTTTGAAGTAATCGTAAAAATTATTAATAAGATGTTCTTTCTCCCGTCACTAGCTCCTTTCGAACAAGTTTTCCTTCGAATTTATTTTCCCGTACAAATATCAGGTAACCTCCTAACTTTGTCCAACTCAATCTCTTGAAATTCCCACCAAGCCGTATCGTGAGTACACTCCGTTAACTTGTCTGAATTTTAAAACGTCTGCATCTGACACTGACGCACAGCCCGTGGCTAATGGGTCGTGTCAAATGGGACTAACCGCGAAAAAGAACCCTGTTAGCTACTTTCAAATTTATCAGGAGATATTTTATCATTGTCTAAGCCTTAAACTTTCACAGCATATCCCTTTGAATGTTGGGTTAAAAAAAATAATTCTAGCCTTCTTTAAAAAAGTAATAGTACATGATCGTGGAGTTCCCCCCCCCCCTCAACGGCCCCAACACCTGATTAGACACTAGCACTGGGGACACTAGAGACTAGGGACACTAGCATTGGGGACACTAGATACTAGGGACACTAGCATTGGGGACACTAGAGACTAGGGACACTAGCACTGGGGACACTAGAGACTAGGGACACTAGCACTGGGGACACTAGAGACTAGGGACACTAGCACTGGGGACACTAGAGACTAGGGACACTAGCACTGGGGACACTAGAGAATAGGGACACTAGCATTGGGGACACTAGCATTGGGGACACTAGATACTAGGGACAGTAGCATTGGGGACACTAGAGACTAGGGACACTAGCACTGTGGACACTAGAGACTAGGGACACTAGCACTGTGGACACTAGAGACTAGGGACACTAGCACTGGGGACACTAGAGACTAGGGACACTAGCACTGGGGACACTAGAGACTAGGGACACTAGCATTGTGGACACTTGAGATAAGGGACACTAGCACTGGGGAAACTTGAGACTAAGGACACTAGCACTTGGGACTCTAGGGACTTCCTCAGCTTCATTTAACTCTCCGTGCTGAGGAGACCCAAACCTCAACCCCAACTAGTTCTGTAAATAGACTCATACACCCTCAGGGTCATGAAAGCGTTAAAGGTGGGGGGTGTTGGGGCTGAAAGTGCACCATGGTAGCAAAATGAAAGTATTACTACAACAGGGCACCTAAATTCGGGCTTTGCTCCAGCGCACATTTTGCCTTCCATGGCCACCTTTACATGCCTTCTACGGCCCCATTTACATGCCTTCCACGGACAGATTAAATATACACGAACAATCTCTATCGATATAACAATATATATTAAGCTTTAATAATAATTTTACATTACAAATAATTAAACGTTTCGGCACATGCCCTCATCAGTACAACAAGACATACAAATACTTATTAATCAAATTTACATAATATATACAGAGAGAGGTAAATCCTACCTAAAAAATAGAAAAGCATACAGAAACACTTCCACGGACACCTCTACATGCCTTCCACGGCACCCTTTACATGCCTTCTACGGTATAATTGTTCCGCTTTGTTAGCAGCGTTAACCAAAGTTATTTTTAAAGTGTTACCCGCCATCCCACCCAAAATAAGCTGTTTCGGCTGTGCTCCGTATGACTGACTCTACTGTACTTGAGCTGTTTTGATACGGTTTGTCCCAAACTCCAGATAAGCTGTTTTAACCATGCGCCGTATGCAGGACTCTGCTGTTCCAGACAGGCGTTAAGATGTCGCGGAATCGGCTTTAAATGGACGCCTGATTTGGTGGCTGCCTGGGGCTGGAGGGGAGTCCGTCTCGTAATGGGGTTTGGAGGAATTACAAAAAGGAGGGAAGTGAGTGGCGCAATCGTCTGTCTCTGACTGCAAACCATTCTGTGTCGAGCAGATGTTTGGTTGATCAGAGACAAAAATCGACCAATGTGTAATGAACGTTGACAGATCCTACTAGCTTTTAGTGTTATAATTTTCTTAAACATCGGTTTTATTTTCTCAATCATAATGTCCACATATTCCTATGGGCCATAAAGGCTCTAAGACTGAGCGGTATTATTACTTACTATATAGTCTAGGTAATTTCTTACTTCATCACACCGTGAAATGTTTACAAGACATGAGCGGTATCTGGTAGTCCGTATGGCTCAGCTTTTAAAACAACATATATGTTTAAGTTCCCTTATCCTAGATAGTTCAATTTTAGCAAAAATAATCTTTTAGTTGACCATTTAAGGCGGCAAAGTAATCCTGCAGTTCATCAATTGGGCACGTTGAGGTGACGCAGCACGACAGGGCGGACTTCCTGTACAAAGAAGGCGTGGCCCAGCCGCAGTCCGAGAAACCCATGACTCAGCTGGGAGTCACAGATTGATGGAAAGACCACTTCCGTGGCTAGTGGCTAAGCGATTGGGCTGCAGGAGAAACTGGACGACGGCTTTATCGAAAGATGCAGCGACCGAGCAAAATTGATCCCTGTTGGAAGCTATAGCGAGGCGAGCAGAGCATCATCACCCAGATGAGGACAGGCCACTGCGCGACACGCAGCTACCTCCACAGGCTTGACGACAGGAAGGAACCAAACTGCCGATTTTGTGGCCAGACAGAAGAGACAGTGGCTCACTTGGATATTATTGTCCCGGTGGTGGGAAGGGGGCGGAGGGTCGAAACCCAGAATCCTGCCTTGAAGATATGATTCACGCCGATGCCCACCAGATGAGGCAGGCCGCCATACTGATAGCCAGGGCTGTAAGAGATTAATCTCAGCCCAAAAGAGGGTGTAAAATTATTAGTAGACGGTTTTCAACTATCAAATTATTGAGGAACATGTCTGTCACCATTTTAAACACTCATAGTGCATTGGGTGTTCTCTCTGAAGAAAGGACAGTCGTGACCTCTGTGTTGCTTCCCACATCTAGAACTTTGAGAGGGGGGAGGAAACCCCACGAAAAAATAGATAGAAAGTCTCGTTCGCAGAGTTAACTACACTATGGCGTCAACGTGTAGTGCTGTTGTATAGTCAGTCGCACAGACACTATATCTTTTGTTTTAAATTTGCTTATTGATATCCCTTAAAGACGTGCGTGTGACTGATCTGCTGTTTTTAAGCTCCATAATCCCCTTCACATATTGTTGGAATTTTTTAAACGACTAAATGTATGTACAGTGAATATTGTTTAACAAGAAACTGTGGGGACCAAAATATGTCTTCGTGTTAAAAGAAGTTCCTGTTAAAAGATGCATACAAAAAAGAATATATATACTCAGGACCGCATTATTATTTCGTGTTTACCGATTTTTCCTGTTAAGCATTTTCGTGTTAGACGTCAACTGCATACATGTATAAAGCCTTTCACGTCAACTGCATACATGTATAAAGCCTTTCCGTTCTCTAAAAAAAATACTCGGTACTAAACATGTCTTTCATGACCACTTCAAGTAACGTCACATCCGCTGAGCATTCATGCACATAAATCTAAATTTTATTTTTGATCGTGCCTCACTGAACGCGAGATGGAGACTTCCGTTACATCGAGTTTAACACACTGTTGACCGATATTTTTGATCTGAGCATTGCCCTAATAATATTTTCATTTCAAAAGCATGCACTCTTCCTAAATGCTAAATATCGATACATAGAGCGCTTTCAGTGGCATCAAAGGTTAGCAGTCAGGGCCATTAAGATTCCCATCACGTAGCCCATAGACAAGTAAGCACGTGACACTATTCACCAATGACATGGCTGGGTTCCGATATAGTCTCTCAACTAGCCATTTCCCTCTTCGGCGTCGCATGCTACAAGAGAGGTTATCTTCTAAACTAAGTTTTTAATGGCGGTAACAAAAGGAATCTCTGACAGACTTGGTTTCAAGATGTGGTCATTTGTGGACACGACACGTAACGAGATGGTGGACAGGGATAGTGGGATCACCACAAACAAGGATATATATCAGACCGAAGTGCACTTAGAATTTTGGTGTTTTTTTTAAAGTTGATGATTCAAGATGTTTGATGGTAGAATTTTTTGATAATAGAAGTTGTTTGATAATAGAAGTTGTTTGATGGTAGAAGTTATTTGGTGGTCGAGATATTTGATGTTTGAATGTAGACTTCGTTGGATGGTTTATATATTTATTTTAAAAAGGAAAGTAGATGTTGCTTGATGCTGCAGTTTGATAGATTTCATTTGACATTATCTGACTGTTTGATATTCCATTTCTCATTATCTTGAGCGTTCATAATGTTGGACAATCCATTGATTCAATTAATCACCGTATCGATCATTTTTTTGAGTCTCTCAATAGCTGTAGCAAATAATCTAGTGGGACAGAAATGTTCGATGTTGTCATACAAGATGATTCTGTCATGTTGATAAAATATTCTGTCATGTTGATAATATATTATGTCATGTTGTTAAATATTATGTCTTGTTGATAATATATTCTGTCATGTTGATAAAATATTCTGTCATGTTGATAATATATTCTGTCATGTTGTTAAAATATTATGTCTTGTTGATATTATATTCTGTCTTGTGGATAAAATATTCTGTCTTGTTGATAAAATATTCTGTCGTCCAGGGGAAACTCACATGCAAGATTAAATTATGTTGAAGCAGTTTCCTATTGATTATTGATTAATTGGATTATTGATTAATATGATTATAGATTAATTTGATTACTGATTAATTGGATTATTGATTTTCATTGTATTCACCATGCACTTTCCACAGGTGAAAATCCTAATTGCATCCTTTATCATCTTTTATTATACATTAACCTGCCCTAGGCTGGGGTACCTCGCTATATAAAACGACTACTACTACTACTAATACTACTACTAATACTACTACTACTACTAATACTACTACTAATGCTACTACTAATACTAATACTACTACTACTACTACTAATAATAATAATAATAATAATACTAATAATAATACTAATACTACTAATACTACTATTAATACTACTACTAATACTGCTACTAATACTACTACTACTACTAATACTACTACTACTACTACTACTACTACTACTACTACTGATACTACTACTACTCCTACTACTACTACTACTACTACTACTAATAATAATAATAATAATAATAATAATAATAATAACCTTCTCAATTTTTGATCAAATCATTAATTCATTTTAATCCATTGACATTATTATCCATTCACCTATTTATGTATGGATCCTTTCAATCAATTCTCAAACAAATCCAATAGTTAATGTATCCATCAAGCTATCAATTAATTCGTATGTTGTCGAATTCACATTTCCATCCATTTATTGTGTCTGTCATTAATAAATTCATTTATTTATTTATTCATCCAAAAATTAAAAAAAAATAAAAACCCATATCTAGTTGAATTATTGCAAGAAAAAAAAATAATATTGTCAGGAGATATTACTTCACGTGATTTAATAGCCTCTCTTTCCCCTCGGTTTTGTCCTTCCAGACCTACCCATCCCCACCCTTTTTATCCCGCCACTTCAGCCCTATCCACAAGTCGAAACCCGCGTCGCCCGTGGCGGTAAATCCCTCCTCAATATTGCATTTTGTATTTCGTATTTCGTTGTCTCAAAAAATAGGATCTCTCTTTGGAGATGAGTTTCCCGAATCGGTGTTTGATGAGGGTCAGAGACGCAGAATATGTTCGTTGAAAGGCAAAAACACAGGACACGTTAGAGGGCAAAAACATATGATCCGATTGTTGGAGGACATATATCAGGACTTGTTGTATGGATGACAAAATTCAGAACTTTTTGTATGGATGACAAAATTCAGGACTTGTTGGACAGGAGGACGGATATCAGGGATTTTTCCGTCGCAGGAGAAAAATCAGGACTCGTTGATTGGAGGATAAATCTCCAGCGTCCCTCATAATTCGTGTCGTGTGATAGATGGATCGTCTCGTCACTATCTCTTAAGCCTAATTCCCTAGACACATATTTGTGTGAAATCAGAATGATATCCGTCCTGCTGCAAGTGAAACCGGCATATTTATTATGGACACGTAAGGATCCCTAATCGCAGTTAGAGAATATAAAATTTGTAGAAATGCCTTGGGGGGGGGGGGGGGCGCGACATGCTGACGTCATACTGCACGTTAGACAGAAATGCCTGAAAGAAAACAGAAAATGTATAAGAGAAATGATTGATGATGACATTGGAATGACATTGGCATGGCATTTATATGACATTGGCATTTTATTTACGTGACATTGGAATGACATTGGCATGACATTGGAATGATATTTACATGACATTGGAATCAAATTGGCATATCATTTACATGACATTGGCATGGCATTTATATGAAATTGGAATGACATTGGCATGTCATTTGCATGACATGGGAATTACATTGGCATGACATTTACATGACATTGGAATGACACTGGTGTGGCTACCTTTCTTAATGCTCGAGGTTTATCTCAATGGAGAGACGTGACAGTAGGAAGCTGAGATTTTAAAAGAAATATTGAACTATGCGAATGACGTCCCATTGAAATATTTAAGTTTCGTCCCCTTTCGGAAATCCAAGTTGTGCCCCCTTGTGGTATTCTACTTATGCTATTTCGAGTTTCAAGTTGCGTCCCATGTTAGCATTCAAGTTGTGTCCCATATTAGCATTCAAGTTGTGTCCCATATTAGCATTCAAGTTGTGTCCCATGTTAAGCATTCAAGTTGTGTCCCATGTTAGCATTCAAGTTGTGTCCCATGTTAGCATTCAAGTTGTGTCCCATGTTAGCATTCAAGTTGTGTCCCATATTAGCATTGAAGTTGTGTCCCATGTTAGCATTCAAGTTGTGTCCCATGTTAGCATTTAAGTTGTGTCCCATGCAGGGCCGGCCCTAACAATTGCGGGGCCCTATGCGAAACGGACTGCGCGGGGCCCATTCTGGGTAGAGGATAAGGATAATAAGTGAAAATTAAGATTTTGTATTAGAAAATAAATTCGGGGCGGGGCTTATGAAAGTGTGGGCCCATTGCGGCCGCATAGGTTGCAATGGCCTAAGGCCGGCCCTGGTCCCATGTTAGCATTCAAGTTGTGTCCCATGTTAGCATTCAAATTATAATGTGAACCTGATTCCTTCAATTCTGTTTTTTTTTACTTTATAAAAAAGGACATGTAAAATGGTTTTGGAAATATATAAATGACAAAGAGTGATCATTTTTACTTTAAAAAAAAAATAATCCAGAAGCTATTCTACCTTTGTTGGAATTCAGATAACAAGGAGTAGAAAGCGGTTGAAGTCTGAACTTTTACTGTAGAACAATGGTATCATCTTCCTGCACCCAGCCCCAAAAAAAAAACCACACACACACACACACTCCCTCCCCCCTCCTTTGATTTGACAGTTTCCAGAGTCAATCTGATAGGGCACGAACTATCTCTTGTCTGCTCCATGACATCAACCCTTTCCCTCTATGACATGTCTCACGACCTACATTGTTGGGGGGGGGGGGGGCAGGCCTGTTAAAGGTCACATGATAACCGATGGATTGAATAAAGACAACAAAATGTCTGGAGATCAAAACGTACAAATCATTGACCCCGTCCATTGGAATAGGATGTGTGTTGAAGGGGGGGGGCCTTAACCTAGGTACGCCCCTGTCCATGGCTTTGTCCAAGCTGTTTTATTGTTTTTCTTATAAAATCTGTAAGAATCGTGTATCAAGATCATTGCGTTATGAAATAAATGTCTTCGTTCTGCACAGAACCAATGAACAGATGACAGATAGCGTTTTCACATAGCATCAATTCGTCTAATGTGCAATAGGCCGATAATAGCTAGGCCCAGGCAACGCCGGATATTAATGGTCACTGTGTGAGTGTTGTCTGGTTTTTGGCCACTGTTATCAGATTTTGAGTTCACTGCTGACCGTGACAAACGTTGAGTATAGAAAGACGCATTGGGTGCAAAGTTCAAACCAATGGAGACAACTTTTAATTACGCAGAAAATATATGTCATTGACCCTTACATTTAATGATTAAACTTGACCTGTTTCCGTAGACGTGCTTCGATAGACCTGCTTCAGTAGACGTGCTTCGATAGACCTGCTGCAGTAGACGTGCTTCGATAGACCTGCTTCAGTAGACCTGTGAATTCTCTATTAATGACGCCATATACTGGGCTGTCAGCTTATGTCAAATTGTACAATGATATATGTCAGTGATGAACGTCGTTGACATACACATGTTTCGACCATTCACCGCCAACCTGACGTCACGTGACATCTCGTAGAATCATTGACAACTCGACATTTGGAACACATCCTTTCTTCACGTCCTTCAATCCAAGTCATTTCTTTTTTGGATGCAACCCCCCCCCCTTTTTTTAAACCGGGGGGGGGGGGGGTCTTGCTCTCTCTACTCATTAAGTACCATTCAGCTTGTGAACACCCATTTAGTGGACGTCAAGAGATGACTTTCAAACAGCCGCCCTCTGCCTCACTCACCCCACGCCGCCCTCCCTTTAAGCCCTCCTTGTCACTACCAGCTTTACCCAACCTTACGTAGCGCACGTTTCCCTGAGAGTTTAGTCATAGGTCTGGTGGAATAACTGGAGAGTTTAGTCATAGTTCTGGTGGATTAACTGGAGAGTTTAGTCATAGTTCTGGTGGATTAACTGGAGAGTTTAGTCATAGTTGTGGTGGATTAACTGGAGAGTTTAGTCATAGTTGTGGTGGATTAACTGGAGAGTTTAGTCATAGTTCTGGTGGATTAACTGGAGAGTTTAGTCATAGTTCTGGTGGATTAACTGGAGAGTTTAGTCATAGTTGTGGTGGATTAACTGGAGAGTTTAGTCATAGTTGTGGTGGATTAACTGGAGAGTTTAGTCATAGTTCTGGTGGATTAACTGGAGAGTTTAGTCATAGTTCTGGTGGATTAACTGGAGAGTTTAGTCATAGTTCTGGTGGATTAACTGGAGAGTTTAGTCATAGTTCTGGTGGATTAACTGGAGAGTTTAGTCATAGTTCTGGTGGATTAACTGGAGAGTTTAGTCATAGTTCTGGTGGATTAACTGGAGAGTTTAGTCATAGTTCTGGTGGATTAACTGGAGAGTATAGTCATAGTTCTGGTGGATTAACTGGAGAGTATAGTCATAGTTCTAGTGGATTAACTGGAGAGTTTAGTCATAGTTCTGGTGGATCAACTGGAGAGTTTAGTCATAGTTCTAGTGGATTAACTGGATAGTTTATATATTGTAACTCTTTCACTTTTGAACTAGACAAAATATACAGATGTTGATTGAAATCTTTTATTTTTTTATAACAAAAATTCTTTTTAGAAATGAATACATTTGGTTCAGGAATATGGAGACAATGTCTGCTAAAGAAATCGTTCGATGATGCTGTGTTTTTGTATATGAAGTTTGTGTTTGGGCGGTTGTTGGGGTGGGGGGGGGGGGTAGGGGTGAGTTTTTAAATGATTGTGTCAAGTGTTTGATTGCAATGTTTCAATCATAACAACAAAACTGCATTTTTTCATAACTTTTGTATTAGGAAATGACATTTCTTTGAGATAGCTGAGTACTCACATATTTAACACCCCCCGCCCACACACTCTTTATAAACAAAAACAATCACAAACACCACCCACACACACCCCCAAACACACACACACACTCCCACATTTCCATCCCTAGCATTCTTTATGTCTTTTTTTTTAAAAATATTTTTTATTATGTTTTTTTCACTTTTTCGCAATCACACAAGATAACATAACACAGGACATCTAGACATCTATTTTAAACATCACCCACTCCCCCCCGCACCACTAGATAAATGATATTTGTATGTACACCACATTGCATCTGTTTGTATGTACATCAAATTGCATGTGAAAAGTACAGCGTAAGACCTCAATCAAGTCAACAATGCGTACTTTAATAACAGAAGGGAGATAATGATAACACGTTTACAATTCAAAGGGGAAAAAATCTTATCAGGACTTTGTGCTTTTTGAAATCTTGAGAAAAGATTGATGTGGGGACAGATCAGAAATCCATAAACCAGAACTTGGTGCAGATACGTGGAATCCTTTCATTCGTCATGTCTGTTCAGTGCAAAAAATGCGAATACCGATTATTCTCGAAGAATCCAGCGCCTTTAGCGTTGCTCTGTCTATTCGGAATAGTTGCTTTAAAACGATAATATATGTAATCGAATCCTTTCTCTTTTAAATAGAACATTGAAATTTAAGTTCCGGCGAGATTTCTTGAAACCTTTCAACAAAAGTTCAATGCTTGGACTCATCGTCTCAATGTATAATGTACGCTCGAGGTTCTTTAACGGTAGTGCACGCCCCATTGTGAGGTTGTCATGATGTGGCTGTACTTCTGTGAGGTTGTAATGATGTGGCTGTATTTCTGTGAGGTTGCAATGATGTGGCATTACGTTTGTGAGGTTGTAATGATACAACTGTACTTCTGTGGGGTTGTCAAGATGCGGCTGTACTTCTGTGAGGTTGTAATGATACAAGTGTACTTTTGTGAGGTTGTCATGATGTGGCTGAGCTTCTGTGAGGTTGTAATGATGTGGCTGTACTTCTGTGAGGTTGTCATGACGCGGCTGTACTTCTGTGAGGTTGTAATGATGTGGCTGTACCTCTGTGAGGTTGTAATGATGTGGCTGTATTTCTGTGAGGTTGCAATGATGTGGCATTACGTTTGTGAGGTTGTAATGATACAACTGTACTTCTGTGGGGTTGTCAAGATGCGGCTGTACTTCTGTGAGGTTGTAATGATACAAGTGTACTTTTGTGAGGTTGTCATGATGTGGCTGAGCTTCTGTGAGGTTGTAATGATGTGGCTGTACTTCTGTGAGGTTGTCATGACGCGGCTGTACTTCTGTGAGGTTGTAATGATGTGGCTGTACCTCTGTGAGGTTGTAATGATGTGGCTGTATTTCTGTGAGGTTGCAATGATGTGGCATTACGTTTGTGAGGTTGTAATGATACAACTGTACTTCTGTGGGGTTGTCAAGATGCGGCTGTACTTCTGTGAGGTTGTAATGATACAAGTGTACTTTTGTGAGGTTGTCATGATGTGGCTGAGCTTCTGTGAGGTTGTAATGATGTGGCTGTACTTCTGTGAGGTTGTCATGACGTGGCTGTACTTCTGTGAGGTTGTAATGATGTGGCTGTACTTCTGTGAGGTTGTAATGATGTGGCTGTACTTCTGTGAGGTTGTCATGATGTGGCTGTACTTCTGTGAGGTTGTCATGATGTGGCTGTACTACTGTGAGGCTGTAATGATGTGGTTGTACTTCTGTGAGGCTGTAATGATGTGGCTGTACTTCTGTGAGGTTGTCATGATGTGGCTGTACTACTGTGTGGCTGTAATGATGTGGCTGTACTTCTGTGAGGTTGTAATGATGTGGTTGTACTACTGTGAGGCTGTAATGATGTGGCTGTACTTCTGTGATGTTGCAATGATGTGGTTGTACTTCTGTGAGGTTGTAATGATGTGGCTGTACTTCTGTGAGGTTGTAATGATGTGGTTGTACTTCTGTGAGGTTGTAATGATACGAATGTACTTCTGTGAGGTTGTGATGATGTTGCTGTATTTCTTTGAGGTTGTCATGATGTGGCTGTACTTTTGTGAGGTTGTACAGATGTGGCTGTACTTCTGTGAGGTTGTCATGATGTGGATGTACTTCTGTGAGGTTGTACAGATGTGGCTGTACTTCTGTGAGGTTGTACAGATGTGGCTGTACTTCTGTGAGGTTGTAATGATGTGGTTGTACTTCTATGAGTTTGTAATGATACGACTGTACTTCTGTGAGGTTGTCATGATGTGGTTGTGCTTCTGTGAGGTTGTCATGATGTGGATGTGCTTCTGTGAGGTTGTCATGATGTGGCTGTACTTCTGTGAGGTTGTCATGATGTGGCTGTACTACTGTGTGGCTGTAATGATGTGCATGTGCTTCTGTGAGGTTGTAATGGATGCACAGACATACAGAACTTCAACTTTGTACTGACTTGTTCTTGTACTTTAAGATTTACATAACTTGCTTTTCCATAGCTTTAAAAACAACTCTTCCTTTAAACGACGAGATTTCGTTTTGAGAACAAACTAAAAATCTTTTCAACATGGACGAGTTCTGGCATGAATGTAATCGCTTTTTTTTTTGTTTTTTTGTTTTTTAATAAAAATTGGATTTTGCTACATAAATAATTCATGCGACGATTCTTCATTGCCAAGCAACTCAGCCACACAAATGATTTCTCTTTTGTTGCCAGCAATCAACATAGTTTTATATCGAGTCCCTAATTATATCATTAGGCTACACATACAAGTGCCGTTTTGTGATGTGTTGTGTTAACCCCTGCGTTCAGTGGAGTTCATAGATAACAGAAATTTGCCTCTTGAATCATGATTGATCAGGTGAACATAATCGATTTATTTATTTTTTTCCCATGAAAACTAACCTGGTCTTGGTAGAATGTTTAGTCTTATAATTTAACTGTAGTTAAGCGTTTACAGAGTGGAAAGTCCAAGTTGGTTTTCCTGTGTTTCTTTGTTATTATTTTGTGTGTGTGTGTGGGGGGGTCCTTTGTAGGTTTTTAAGTTGACAAGTGGAAAGAACTTTCGATTATGTTCTAGCTGCAAAGGTTTTGTTTAATGTAACAAGGGTAATAGTGGACTTTATCTTTTCTGACGGTTTTCCTTTCATCTATTTCTTCCCTCCACAACCAACCACCTCCCAACACAACCAACCACCTCCCAACACAACCAACCACCTCTCAACAAAACCCAATCCAAAAAAGAAACAAGCAAAATAATCTCTATACATTTCCATCTAGCAAAATTAGATTGACGAAACCTAATCACTGGACCACTTAACATGACAGAATCTGAGACCAAGGTCACCTTCATTTGTGGGGTTTCTGTAAGTTAACCACAAATGGCACAGCAACATATTTTGTTTTTAAACAAACGAAATCGCCGCTGATAACCTGGATATTTTAGACTGTCGCTGGTTGTAACTGCTCGTAATTAGATTGTAACTGCTCGTAATAGATTTTAACTGTTCGTAATTAGAGTGTAACTGTTTGTAATTAGAGTACTTCCTCTTCCACATTGTAATTCGCATGATTCTTGTTATTTTTTTCACTATCTATCGGACATGAATAAAGAGCTCATATCAATCGGATTTAAACCATCGATATATATTCTTACTAAATTTCTATTGATTTCATCGGGAAAATTTAAAAAGATATATTAGCGTATGGCTTGAGAATTACAATACTAATTTGGTGCAAAGAAAGATGCAGAGCTAAAATTGGAGACACATCTCTCAACTAACGTGAGCTTCAATCTATCAATGTTGAGTTGATTCTTGATTTACATATCGCGTAATTAGTGTAAATATGTCAAGTGAGATTTCGAAAAATAAGGAAAGAAAGAGAAAGCATAACTTCCTTTTAAATAGAATGAGTTTGACAACATTGCAACCATGGGTAGAATAGCATTCCACGCTTCTCATCTTGCTGATACTTCAACCAAAAAAAAGTTTACCCTCTATCTAAAGAATATTTTTTTTTAAACCGGAAGTAAACAGAAATAAAACTAAACGGTTTTTGAAGTCGGTTTTTTCCCACTTTGCCACTTTGAACTTAGTCAGTGCTGATTTGCACCTTTGAACTTAGTCAGTGCTGATTTGCACCTTTGAATTTAGTCAGTGCTGATCAATGGAGGTCATAAAAACTACTAGCAACCGTGCCGCTCGAATGTTCAAACTGTGAGGCCTTAATGTTCAAACTGTGAGGCCTTAATGTTCAAACTGTGAGGCCTTAATGTTCAAACTGTGAGGCCTTAATGTTCAAACTGTGAGGCCTTAATTTTCAAACTGTGAGGCGTTAATGTTCAAACTGTGAGGCCTTAATGTTCAAACTGTGAGGCCTTAATGTTCAAACTGTGAGGCCTTAATGTTCAAACTGTGAGGCCTTAATTTTCAAACAGTCAGGCCTTAATATTGACTCTGTGCAGCTCGAATGTTCAAACAGTGAGGCTTAAATTCCACAAGAGTACGCAATCAGATGTTTAAATGATGTGGGGTTTTCGATTGTTGGGGGGCCCGGGGGGGGGGGGGGGGGGCTGAAATTTTGAATTTACAATACATCAATTTTTAACACTACAATTTCTAGATTTTTCATTTACAAATGTTCACCTCCCCATCCCTTGTTACAATTGTCCCTAGCTTTACCAAACGTTTTGAGATCCAACACCCCTCCCCACCCAAAAAAATAAATCTTTTCGACCTTCACCTCTTTTCTGCAAGCCACGATCACTCAAAGGCCAGAGACAGGTTGGGGAAGGGGGGTGCTATCTCCAATCCCTCTGTCCAGATTGACCTCGTTGCCGACTAAGATATTTTATAAATGGCCTACTAGTCGCGAGGATGGACTGTCAAGTGTTCAAATATGCCAACTCACGATTATAGTCAACAGACAGCTACAACAACTCTGTGTACGTTTGTCTGTATGTGTGTGTGCCAGATGGGTTTGTATGTGTGTGTGTGCCAGATGGGTGCCAGATGGGTTGTATGTGTGTGTGCCAGATGGGTTTGTATGTGTGTGTGCCAGATGGGTTTGTGTGTGTGTGCCAGATGGATGTTTGTGTGTGTGCCAGATGGGTGCCAGATGGGTTTGTATGTGTGTGTGCCAGATGGGTGCCAGATGGGTTTGTGTGTGTGTGTGCCAGATGGATGTTTGTGTGTGTGCCAGATGGTTGCCATATGGGTTTGTGTATGTGTGTGCCAGATGAGTGTATGTGTCCTGTAACGAAGAAGGGTTTTGGATGAGAGGTGGGTAAAAAAACGATGGTCGCATCAAGTGTTTTAAGGTACGGTGATGCACTGCTGGCATGGTACTGTGATATGAAGAGGCAAAGCTAAAGTAACATTGGATCGTTTGAAGTACTGAATGGATGTGGCAACCCTCAATCTTAATTTTCACTTATTATCCTTATCCTCCACCCAGAATGGACCCCGCGCAATCCGTTTCGCATAGGGCCCCGCAATTGTTAGGGTCGACCCTGCTTTCATTGTGTGTGTGGCAACCTGTAATGTCTTACTTTTATTTTGTGTGTGGCAACCTGTAATGTCTTATTTTCATTGCGTGTGGGAGTGAGAAGAGACTACGATCAAGTTGCAAGTTAGAAAATTTAACGTAAAATTAATTTAAAATGTTGGAAGGGGACACGCCAAAAAATAAATAACGTGTCGTGAAAAGCCTTCCAAAAGCCTTCCAAAAGCCTTCCAAAAGCCTTCCAAAAGCCTTCCAAAAGCCTTCCAAAAGCCTTCCAAAAGCCTTCCAAAAGCCTTCCAAAAGCCTTCCAAAAGCCTTCCAAAAGCCTTCCAAAAGCCTTCCAAAAGCCTTCCAACCAAGAAACAAGAAAATGAAAAAAGAATGACAATAAAAATGTTGAAATGTCGACAAAATGAAAGTTAGAATACGGTTAGTATCTCTGGGCCGTAAGTCAGGGGAGAAACGAAGAGAAATAAGACGAACAGAAGTGAATTGTGGTCATAACAAATTGGTCAGCCGGCATTGAAGAATCGGGTCGTACCCTTGTGGAATGTCGTAAGAGATGTTACAGTAAGAGAGGTTACAGTAAGAGAGGTTACAGTAAGAGAGGTTACAGTAAGAGAGGTTACAGTAAGAGAGGTTACAGTAAGAGAGGTTACAGTAAGAGAGGTTACAGTAAGAGAGGTTACAGTAAGAGAGGTTACAGTAAGAGAGGTTACAGTAAGAGAGGTTACAGTAAGAGAGGTTACAGTAAGAGAGGTTACAGTAAGAGAGGTTACAGTAAGAGAGGTTACAGTAAGAGAGGTTAAATTAAGAGATGTTACATTAAGAGAGGTTATAGTAAGAGAGGTTAAATTAAGAGATGTTACCGTAAGAGAAGTTACAGTAAGAGAGGTTAAATTAAGAGATGTTACCGTAAGAGAGGTTACAGTAAGAGAGGTTAAATTAAGAGATGTTACATTAAGAGAGGTTACAGTAAGAGAGGTTAAATTAAGAGATGTTACCGTAAGAGAAGTTACAGTAAGAGAGGTTAAATTAAGAGATGTTACCGTAAGAGAAGTTACAGTAAGAGAGTTTAAATTAAGAGATGTTACCGTAAGAGAGGTTACAGTAAGAGAGGTTAAATTAAGAGATGTTACATTAAGAGAGGTTACAGTAAGAGAGGTTAAATTAAGAGATGTTACCGTAAGAGAGGTTACAGTAAGAGAGGTTAAATTAAGAGATGTTACATTAAGAGAGGTTACAGTAAGAGAGGTTAAATTAAGAGATGTTACCGTAAGAGAAGTTACAGTAAGAGAGGTTAAATTAAGAGATGTTACCTTAAGAGAGGTTACAGTAAGAGAGAATACAGTAAGAGATGTTACCGTAAGAGAGGTTACAGTAAGAGAGGTTACAGTTAGAGCACAGGGAAAGTTTGGTTTATATTATGTCCTGGAAGTTTCGTAATCAGGCTAAAAGCATTGACCACTTGCCCGGATGATGAGTTTATCCCGATAAATATTTGTGTGTTCACTCGTTGAGAGGGGTGTTGGTGGTTACACCCATCCATGCCTGGGATGTGATGGACATGATGGAACGACCGTCGTGCAACATTGTGTACACAATCGGCTTTTTTATTGATCATTTCTGTCCAAGTGGAAACAGTCTCCGTCATAAGAGAATTTCGGTTTATGTAAGTTATGTAAGTTATGTAAGATATGTAAGATACTTCTACCTCAGATAGGATTTGTCATCAAGTCACATGGGCTTTTTTTAAAATACAAATTTTGCGATCCCTGGCCGAGCTATAGCTATCATGCCACATGTGGGGCTGGGCTACAGATATCATGCCACGTGTTGGTCTGGGATAGAGATATCATGCCACATGTGGGGCTGGGCTACAGATATCATGCCACGTGTTGGTCTGGGATAGAGATATCATGCCACATGTGGCGCTGGGCTACAGATATCATGCCACATGTGGGTCTGGGATAGAGATATCATGCCACATGTGGGGCTGGGCTACAGATATGCCACGTGTGGGTCTGGGATAGAGATATCATGCCACATGTGGGGCTGGGCTACAGATATCATGCCACGTGTTGGTCTGAGATGAGATATCATGCCACATGTGGGGCTGAGCTACATGTGGTGCTGGGCTAAGAATAGCATGCCGCATGTGGTTGTTTTAGTTACTTCTTGCCTGCCTCTCCCCACACCAAACGAACACATCCACACAAATAAACCAGAAAGCAAATTTTTACTTTGCAATTTGATCAACAAGTTTCTGCTACCTTTTAATATCAGCCTGTTAAAATCAAGTATTATAAATCACAGCAATACTTTAATTTAAATGATTCAAAAACGTCCACAAATAAATTGTCTCTCTTGGTCCCAATGATACACAGTGCTTGTCCCAAATAAACTGCCTCTCTTGGTCCCAATGATACACAGTGCTTGTCCCAAATAAACTGCCTCTCTTGGTCCCAATGATACACAGTGCTTGTCCCAATTAAACTGCCTCTCTTGGTCCCAATGATACACAGTGCTTGTCCCAATTAAACTGCCTCTCTTGGTCCCAATGATACCCAGTCTTCTTTCGCCTTTTCGTCCTCGAGGAACAGCAGCCGATCTTCATCGACGTCTGTGAATAGGACATAGGCCGCCTACAAGAGCCCTCCAGGCATCACGATCCTGAGCCAATCTCTCCAGCCTCCCCCAAGTGTGGCCAAGTTTCTTGGTATCCGCCTCCACTTCACGGCGCCAAGTGTTCTTAGGCCTGCCTCTTTTCCGTTTTCCTTGAGGGTTCCAATTCAAGGCTTGTCTAGTCAGGTTTCCTGAGCGTATGGCCAATCCATCTCCATCTTCTCTGGAGGATCTCTTGTTCTACAGGTTCTTGCTTTGTCCGCTGCCACAGTTTCTGGTTGCTGATTCTGTCGGGCCAATGAATCCCGAGAATCCTTCTTAAGCAGTATTTGATGAAGGACTGGATTCTCTTCATATTCCCAGCAGTGATTCTCCATGTTTCTGCACCATACAGTAGAACCGGTTTCACCATTGTGTTGAAGGTTCTGATCTTCAGTTTGGTATTTAGGTGTTTGGAGGCCCAGACATTTTTTAGTTGTTGGAAGGCTGCCCGTGCCTTTCCTACCCTTATTTTGATGTCAGCATCTGTCCCACCTTGCTTGTCCACGATGCTGCCAAGGTAGACAAAGCTCTCTACCTCTTCGAGCGCTTCCTCTTTGAGCCTGATGGGTGCTGTATTGGTAGCGGCATTGACCTTGAGGACCTTGCTCTTCCCCTTGTGAATATTAAGACCAATACGTGCAGAAGTGTCTGCAATATTTCTGGTCTTCTCCTGCATCTGTTGTTGGGTATGGGAGAGAAGGGCAAGATCGTCAGCAAAATCGAGGTCATCAAGCTGGTCCCACAAGGTCCATTGAATACCATTCCGCTTCTGTTGTGTGGAAGTTTTCATCACCCAGTCAATGGCCAATAGGAACAGGAAAGGCGAAAGCAAACATCCCTGCCTCACACCGGTCTTCACCTGGAAAGCATCCGTCACCTGTTGTCCGTGGACCACTCGGCAGGTCATCCCCTCGTAAGAGTTTCTGATCAAGTCCGTGATTTTCCGCGGGACTCCATAATGTCTCAACAGTCTCCAGAGGGTTTGCCTATCCACACTGTCAAAGGATTTCTCGTAGTCAACGAAGTTGATGTAGAGGGGTGAGTTCCATTCCAGGGATTGCTCTAGGATGATGCGCAGTGTTGCAATTTGGTCAGTTCAGGATCTGTTGGTCCCAGTGCTTGTCCCAAATAAACTGTCTCTCTTAGTCCCAATGATACACAGTGCTTGTCCCAATTAAACTGTCTCTCTTGGTCCCAATGATACACAGTGCTTGTCCCAAATAAACTGTCTCTCTTGGTCCCAATGATAGACAGTGCTTGTCCCAATTAAACTGCCTCTCTTGGTCCCAATGATACCCAGTGCTTGTCCCAAATAAACTGTCTCTCTTGGTCCCAATGATACACAGTGCTTGTCCCAATTAAACTGCCTCTCTTGGTCCCAATGATACACAGTGCTTGTCCCAAATAAACTGTCTCTATTGGTCCCAATGATACCCAGTGCTTGTCCCAATTAAACTGTCTCTCTTGGTCCCAATGATACACAGTGCTTGTCCCAAATAAACTGTCTCTCTTGGTCCCAATGATACACAGTGCTTGTCCCAATTAAACTGTCTCTCTTGGTTCCAATGATACACAGTGCTTGTCCCAAATAAACTGTCTCTCTTGGTCCCAATGATACACAGTGCTTGTCCCAATTAAACTGCCTCTCTTGGTTCTAATGATACACAGTGCTTGTCCCAATTAAACTGCCTCTCTTGGTCCCAATGATACCCAGTGCTTGTCCCAATTAAACTGCCTCTCTTGGTCCCAATGATACCCAGTGCTTGTCCCAATTAAACTGCCTCTCTTGGTCCCAATGATACACAGTGCTTGTCCCAATTAAACTGCCTCTCTTGGTCCCAATGATACCCAGTGCTTGTCCCAATTAAACTGCCTCTCTTGGTCCCTATGATACACAGTGCTTGTCCCAAATAAACTGTCTTTCTTGGTCCCAATGATACCCCGTGCATGTCCCAAATAAACTGCCTCTTTTGGTCCCAATGATACCCAGTGCTTGTCCCAATTAAACTGCCTCTCTTGGTCCCAATGATACCCAGTGCTTGTCCCAATTAAACTGCCTCTCTTGGTCCCAATGATACCCAGTGCTTGTCCCAATTAAACTGTCTCTCTTGGTCCCAATGATACCCAGTCAGTGCTTGTCCCAATTAAACTGCCTCTCTTGGTCCCAATGATACCCAGTGCTTGTCCCAATTAAACTGCCTCTCTTGGTCCCAATGATACCCAGTGCTTGTCCCAAATAAACTGCCGCTCTTGGTCCCAATGATACCCAGTGCTTGTCCCAATTAAACTGCCTCTCTTGGTCCCAATGATACACAGTGCTTGTCCCAATTAAACTGTCTCTCTTGGTCCCAATGATACACAGTGCTTGTCCCAATTAAACTGCCTCTCTTGGTCCCAATGATACCCAGTGCTTGTCCCAATTAAACTGCCTCTCTTGGTCCCAATGATACCCAGTGCTTGTCCCAATTAAACTGCCTCTCTTGGTCCCAATGATACACAGTGCTTGTCCCTATTAAACTGCCTCTCTTGGTTCCAATAATACCCAGTGCTTGTCCCAATTAAACTGCCTCTCTTGGTCCCAATGATACACAGTGCTTGTCCCAAATAAACTGTCTCTCTTGGTGCCAATGATAGCCAGTGCGTGTCCCAAATAAACTGCCTCTTTTGGTCCCAATGATACCCAGTGTTTGTCCCATTTAAACTGCCTCTCTTGGTCCCAATGATACCCAGTGCTTGTCCCAATTAAACTGCCTCTCTTGGTCCCAATGATACCCAGTGCTTGTCCCAATTAAACTGCCTCTCTTGGTCCCAATGATACCCAGTGCTTGTCCCAATTAAACTGTCTCTCTTGGTCCCAATGATACCCAGTGCTTGTCCCAATTAAACTGCCTCTCTTGGTCCCAATGATACCCAGTGCTTGTCCCAAATAAACTTCCTCTCTTGGTCCCAATGATACCCAGTGCTTGTCTCAATTAAACTGCCTCTCTTGGTCCCAATGATACACAGTGCTTGTCCCAATTAAACTGCCTCTCTTGGTCCCAATGATACACAGTGCTTGTCCCAATTAAACTGCCTCTCTTGGTCCCAATGATACCCAGTGCTTGTCCCAATTAAACTGCCTCTCTTGGTCCCTATGATACACAGTGCTTGTCCCAAATAAACTGTCTTTCTTGGTCCCAATGATACCCCGTGCATGTCCCAAATAAACTGCCTCTTTTGGTCCCAATGATACCCAGTGCTTGTCCCAATTAAACTGCCTCTCTTGGTCCCAATGATACCCAGTGCTTGTCCCAATTAAACTGCCTCTCTTGGTCCCAATGATACCCAGTGCTTGTCCCAATTAAACTGTCTCTCTTGGTCCCAATGATACCCAGTCAGTGCTTGTCCCAATTAAACTGCCTCTCTTGGTCCCAATGATACCCAGTGCTTGTCCCAATTAAACTGCCTCTCTTGGTCCCAATGATACCCAGTGCTTGTCCCAAATAAACTGCCGCTCTTGGTCCCAATGATACCCAGTGCTTGTCCCAATTAAACTGCCTCTCTTGGTCCCAATGATACACAGTGCTTGTCCCAATTAAACTGTCTCTCTTGGTCCCAATGATACACAGTGCTTGTCCCAATTAAACTGCCTCTCTTGGTCCCAATGATACCCAGTGCTTGTCCCAATTAAACTGCCTCTCTTGGTCCCAATGATACCCAGTGCTTGTCCCAATTAAACTGCCTCTCTTGGTCCCAATGATACACAGTGCTTGTCCCTATTAAACTGCCTCTCTTGGTTCCAATAATACCCAGTGCTTGTCCCAATTAAACTGCCTCTCTTGGTCCCAATGATACACAGTGCTTGTCCCAAATAAACTGTCTCTCTTGGTGCCAATGATAGCCAGTGCGTGTCCCAAATAAACTGCCTCTTTTGGTCCCAATGATACCCAGTGTTTGTCCCATTTAAACTGCCTCTCTTGGTCCCAATGATACCCAGTGCTTGTCCCAATTAAACTGCCTCTCTTGGTCCCAATGATACCCAGTGCTTGTCCCAATTAAACTGCCTCTCTTGGTCCCAATGATACCCAGTGCTTGTCCCAATTAAACTGTCTCTCTTGGTCCCAATGATACCCAGTGCTTGTCCCAATTAAACTGCCTCTCTTGGTCCCAATGATACCCAGTGCTTGTCCCAAATAAACTTCCTCTCTTGGTCCCAATGATACCCAGTGCTTGTCTCAATTAAACTGCCTCTCTTGGTCCCAATGATACACAGTGCTTGTCCCAATTAAACTGCCTCTCTTGGTCCCAATGATACCCAGTGCTTGTCCCAATTAAACTGCCTCTCTTGGTCCCAATGATACACAGTGCTTGTCCCAAATAAACTGTCTCTCTTGGTCCCAATGATACCCAGTGCGTGTCCCAAATAAACTGCCTCTTTTGGTCCCAATGATACCCAGTGCTTGTCCCAATTAAACTGCCTCTCTTGGTCCCAATGATACCCAGTGCTTGTCCCAATTAAACTGCCTCTCTTGGTCCCAATGATACCCAGTGCTTGTCCCAATTAAACTGCCTTTCTTGGTCCCAATGATACCCAGTGCTTGTCCCAATTAAACTGTCTCTCTTGGTCCCAATGATACCCAGTGCTTGTCCCAATTAAACTGCCTCTTTTGGTCCCAATGATACCCAGTGCTTGTCCCAAATAAACTGCCTCTCTTGGTCCCAATGATACCCAGTGCTTGTCCCAAATAAACTGCCTCTCTTGGTCCCAATAATACCCAGTGCTTGTCCGACTTCGAGAGAAACGTGACATAAGGATGATCTCACTGGACTGTATCCAAAATATAAAACGATATTTATACATTTGTTAGAACGTGGATGCCCTGGGCTTAAAAGATAAGTTGGGCTCTATAATCATCTTCAACTATTGCCTTAACTTTTATTTTTATTTTGAATTTTTAATGGTAGGCTAATCTGTAGCCCGCGTGCTTATGCGTAAATTTGAGGCCTCTATGAATTCGAGTTCAGGACAAAATGGCCCGACTGGAAAGCTCTGTGACAGTGCCTGCTCATTATCTCTGTCAGAGAATGATCATAATGAGTCAGACGTTTTTTTTATGGGTCGTTTTATAATACCATATTCTTCGGGACGTTTACATAAGCTGGACTCATTTATATACGAAGTGCAACAGAAATCTCTTTTTGCAAACTTAAACATTTCACTGACCGTCCTTACCTGATAGAACCACGGCTGAAGTCCCCCCTGGTAGAACCACGGCTGAAGTTCACCCTGATAAAACCACGGCTGAATTCCCCTCTGATAAAACCACAGCTGAAGTCCCCCCCCCCTGATAGAACCACGGCTAAAGGCCCCCCCCCCCCCCCAAATAGAACCACGGCTGAAGTCCCCCAAATGCCCCCGTGTAAAGCTCAAACCTGATTTGCTGATTTAGTCTCGTGCCAGCAATGTCCCAAGCAGCAAATTTTGTTGTAACTCAAACGTCCTCTGGGGTGGCTGTGAATAAGGGGGAGGGGGGGATTTCCCCAGGGCAATAAACTGAAACGAGTTCATCTTGGAGCAATGATACGGCAACTTGCAAATTTTTCGTCTCCATCGGCCAACTACCGCCCCAATAACCGTACGCCACGTTACCGCTCGGAATTCCAGACGCTCTAAACCAGTGGTTCTCAACCTTCCTAATGCCGCGACCCTTTAATACAGTTCCTAATGCTGTGGCGACCCCCAGCCACAAAATTATTTTCCTCGCTACTTCATAACTGTAGAGCATATCTGTTTTCAGATGGTCTTAGGCGACCCCTGGGAAAAGTTCGTGTGACCCCCAAAGGGGTCGCGACCCCCAGGTTGAGCACCGCTGCTCTAAACGATGGGGACTATTTTTTTTTTGATAACCTGTCACAGAGCAAGTGAGGGACTAGAAAGTGTGTGGATAGATTGGTGTGAGCTTGCTGCCGTTTAGTCAGAGTACTAACATTCTATACAGATTACCAAACGCTGGACTTTCAAGAAGGCCTCACGGCTATTCACACTATGGACACAAAACAGCAGTGTGTAATGACATACAATGGCTCCCCGGGTAGGAGCAACGTGTGATATAGGACGCAAGAGCCCAACAATCCACTTTTATGTATGGGGGGGGGGGTGTCCGTAAGAGTGGGTATGTGGGATGAAGTATATTTGAGGTATGTAGACTAGACTGAAAAAAGTATGACAATCTGTGAGATCGTGGTTGTGTGGAACTCAGTGCATGTTCAGCTGTGCATGAGTGTGAGATTGTGTGTGTGAGAGAGATTGTGCGTTTCTTTTTGTGTGAGAAAGATTATGTGTATATGTGTGTGTGAGAGAGATTGCATGTTTCTTTGTGTGTGAGAGAGAGAGTGTGTGTAGCTGCGAGTGTGAGAGAGATTGTGTGTATCGGTGTGTAAGTGAGATTGTGCGTATCTGTGTGTGTGTTCGGTATGTGAAAGATATTGTGTGTATCTCTTTGTTTGTTCATTCGGGTGTGTGTTAAGGTGACGCTGTCGATGTATGTCAGTTGTTGTATCCTTCCTAACATTAAAATTGAACTCAGCCTGCTTGAACTCAGCATGCTTGAACTCAGCATGCTTGAACTCAGCCTGCTTGAACTCAGCATGATTGAACTCAGCCTGCTTGAACTCAGCCTGCTTGAACTCAGCCTGCTTGAACTCAGCTTGTTGAACTCAGCCTGCTTGAACTCAGCCTGCTTGAACTCATCCTGCTTGAACTCAGCTTGTTGAACTCAGCCTGCTTGAACTCAGCCTGCTTGAACTCAGCCTGCTTGAACTCAGCCTGCTTGAACTCAGCTTGTTGAACTCAGCCTGCTTGAACTCAGCTTGTTGAACTCAGCCTGCTTGAACTCAGCCTGCTTGAACTCAGCTTGTTGAACTCAGCCTGCTTGAACTCAGCCTGCTTGAACTCAGCCTGCTTGAACTCAGCCTGCTTGAACTCAGCCTGCTTGAACTCAGCTTGTTGAACTCAGCCTGCTTGAACTAAGCCTGCTTGAACTCAGCTTGTTGAACTCAGCCTGCTTGAACTCAGCCTGCTTGAACTCAGCTTGTTGAACTCAGCCTGCTTGAACTCAGCCTGCTTGAACTCAGCTTGTTGAACTCAGCCTGCTTGAACTCAGCCTGCTTGAACTCAGCCTGCTTGAACTCAGCCTGCTTGAACTCAGCCTGCTTGAACTCAGCCTGCTTGAACTCAGCCTGCTTGAACTCAGCTTGTTGAACTCAGCTTGTTGAACTCAGCCTGCTTGAACTCAGCCTGCTTGAACTCAGCCTGCTTGAACTCAGCCTGCTTGAACTCAGCCTGCTTGAACTCAGCCTGCTTGAACTCAGCTTGCTTGAACTCATCCTGCTTGCTATTATTAAACTAAAGCCAAAAAATATAGATACGAATCTGATTTATCTGTAATGGTTTCCCCACACCCTTTTCACCACCACCACCCCCAAAATTATGTTATAATTGTTCCTGCAGCTTTTTTAAATTCAATGAAATGAATGAATTTCAATAGGTTTATGAGAGTCTTGATCAGTTTAGCCTCGCCCCCTATCCTTTTCGCGTATCATCCAATCCCATAATTCACTTGGTTAGTGGATGCTGGTAAGAAACATAAACTAGGAAGTGACGTAGCTAAAGGTTGCACGGGACTTGAAAGCGGGCGGACATTTGATCTGAATTAAAGAGTAGGCAAGGACATCTTAGCCGTGATCGAGTGATGACAAGCTGATATAATCTCTAAACAACAAAATAACTGGAAGACCACAAGCTGACATCGTTCATATCTCACTTTTAACAAATCATGAATATGTAAATAATAATTTTAAAAAAATATTTTTTCTAAGACAAAGACTTAATTTATGTTCCCGTCCTCGACTAAATTGTTGACTTTTAAATGTGGGATGTAAGAGGATGTTGAGTGCTTGTCAACGGCTACAACTCTTCGGTTTGGTTGTGAAGCTTTAAAGCATTATTGTGCACTAAATGCTCTTTAATTTGACAACGTATCGGTGCGTTGAAATGCTGACATGCGCAGTGTGGATTATTTTATAATCACCTATCAGAACCTAATCATTCAATTTTGTATTTTGCAAATACATTTTCTCCAATACGCCTGATGAGTCAAGGGGCTGATGAGTCAAGGGCTGATGAGTCAAGGGCTGATGAGTCAAGGGGCTGATGAGTCAAGGGCTTGTGAGTCAAGGGCTGATGAGTCAAGGGCTTATGAGTCAAGGGCTTATGAGTCAAGGGCTTATGAGTCAAGGGCTTATGAGTCAAGGGCTCACGAGTCAAGGGCAGTGGCGTAGTGAGGGGGGGCAAGGGGGGACATGATGCCCCGGTCGCTACTTACAATGGGGCGCCAAATGGTATATTTTACTATAATATTGTATTGTTTTCGAATAAGGGGGCGCTAAAAAGGTATTGGGGGCGCTAAAAAGGTATTGTGCTCCTGGCGCGAGTTAAGCTCGCTACGCCACTGGTCAAGGGCTTATGAATCAAGGGCTTATGAATCAAGGGCTTATGAATCAAGGGCTGATGAGTCAAGGGCTGATGAGTCAAGGGCTGATGAGTCAAGGGCTGATGTGTCAAGGGCTTATTAGTCAAGGGCTTGTGAGTCACGAGCTTATGAGTAAAGGGCTTGTGAGTTAAAGGCTGATGAGTCAAGAGCTAATGAGTCAAGGGCTTATTAGTCAAGAGCTTATGAGTTAAGAGCTTTTGAGTCAAGGGCTTGTGCGTCAAAGGCTGATGAGTCAAGAGCTTATGTGTCAAGGGCTTATGAGCCAAGGGCTGATGAGTCAAGGGCTGATGAGTCAAGGGCTGATGAGTCAAGGGCTGATGAGTCCAGGGCTTGTGAGTCAAAGGCTGATGAGTCAAGAGCTTATGAGTCAAGGGCTTATGAGCCAAGGGCTGATGAGTCAAGGGCTGATGAGTCAAGGGTTTATGAGCCAAGGCCTGATGAGCCAAGGGCTTATGAGAAGCTAAGAACTAAAGCTTATCGGATTGTAAACATAGCGAAAAGTTAAGATCGCTCTGAAAAATCTATGCGCATTACTTCATTTTACACAATAACAGAAAGCATATAATATTTGACAACAATAATATTACGACAATTACATTTTATGAACATTTTATTTTCCCAACAATCAACATTCATCATCATCATCAGGTCCCGTAGTCCTTCGACCGTTGGGGCGCCACAGATGACATGTACACTATTCTCCTCCATTCCTCCCGGTCTCCTGCCCTACGCATAGCATCGCCTAGTTGTAATCCCGTCCATTCTTTGATGTTATCTTCCCATCTTTTTCTTTGTCTTCTTCTCCCTCCTCTAGTAGTCCCCTGCAAGATCTCTTTGGCGAGCCCTTGTTTCCTGGTCACGTGGCCATACCACTCAAGTTTGCGCTTTTTAACAGACGTCAGGAGGTCATCATATTGCCCAATTGCCTGACGAATCCTTTCTTTTATTTGCTCATTGGTGATATGGTCTCTATTCCAGATGCCAAGAATGCCTCTGAAAGATCTCACCTCCATCGCCTTTATTATTCTTTCAAGTTTTGCTGTTAATGTCCAGGACTCACAGGCATATTAGAAAATTGAGAGGATTAATGAACGCATCAGCCTGATTTTGGTGCTGGGGGCTATATTTTTGTTGTTACATATTTTCTTTAGCCTCTTTAGTGCTGCTGTTGTCTGCGCAATCCTGGCCATCAATTCGGGCCTGGAGCCTTGTTCCGATACTATTGCTCCGAGGTACTTGAAGCTGCCAACTGTCTCTAATCTTTCCTCCCCGACCTTAATTTCAGTGGTGATGCCATTAGTGCTATTCGTCATCATTTTTGTCTTTTCTGCACTGATTTGCATGCCAAAGGACGATGAAGTCTTGTCGAGACTCTTTACTAGATTGGCTAGTAATCTAAATTATAATTTTGTATTAAATAAAAATTTGCGTTATTAATTAAACTAATTTTTTAAAAGTTTAAATATTGCATTAAAGCTAAACATGAAAGATTAGCCGTCAAAGTATTATGGGCAACTCACTGACGCAGAGAACTAAACAAAGTCTTTAAGATTATAGAATTCGCTTGGGGGTGGTGGGGTGATGTATAAAGAAAAAATATATGTAACAAACGTATTATTCTGACATATTTTTTACAGCTGTCAATTATTTGTCATTGAGCAGACGGACGCCATTTTGTTTTGTTGTTTTTCTTGAATTTCCATAGAAACGCAGCTATTTTTGAAGTCAGCAGAAATGGAGATATCTCGTATTTGCCTGCAGTAACCACATGGCGAGAGAGAAATTACCTAATCATGGGACCACCGACATGGGGGCGAGCATTTAGACTCAACACAGTCGACTATGGGGGTGGGGGGGTGTAAGACTAGCGGACATAATAGATTCAAACGTCCCCCCCCTACCCCACCCTGCAATCCGGCACCCCACCAAACAACCAAAAGGACGTGACTTGTTTTGCTCCTGTTTATGTCCCTGTAGCCAAATAAAAATGTGATGGAAAGAAAAAAGGGGTGGGGGCTGTTAATGTAGCAAGGGAGGGTAGGGGGGATAAACACATTGTTTTTATGTGACTTGAGCCTGACACTGTGGTCATTAAATGACATCAATTTCAGCTTTGTGACGTCACAGTAGGACGACGTCATGGACAGAAGGGTTGTTGCCGTGGTCCTGTCGTGGTCCTGTCAGCGGGCGATGTCTTAAGGCCGGAGGGGCTTTCTTGGGTGTGACGTAACATTCAATTTGATGACGTCATTATAAAGCAGGGAAAAGTGTTGAGCGACTAAACGATAGAATATCTTGAAAGGGTCTAATGTATCTCATGCATGTCAGGATCGGTCAGAGACATTCACATAATGAAACTGATTATCTGAAAGTATTCAGTATCAACATAGTAATAGCGAGATTGGTGAGACAGACTCAACTCAATGATCTGTGTGACCAAAGCCAATCAAGTATTTATGTCCGATGTTAAACGAAAGCTGTTGTCTGTCAAATTGTCCTGGTTTTGATATCTTAATGTGTAGTTCTTTCACTTAGCGCTGTTATTTACCTACAACCTCTATCTCTCCCTCTCTCTCTCCCTCTCTCTCTCTCGTGTCTCTCTGTGTCTTTCTCCATCCTCTTTCCATATCTATTACTCTCACACTTACCTAGGTCTTTGTCAATGGCTGCTCCATTCTTATCTTTTCTCCACCTCTCTCTCTCTCTCTCTCTCTCTCTCTCTCTCTCTTTCTCTCTCTCTCCTTATGACTTGAATCTTCCATCTCTCTCTCTCTCTCTCCCTCTCTCTAACAAACTTCGTATGATCGTTATATTATTTCGTTAAATTAATTCTTGTTATCCTACTTTACAGTGCATTCTATAAAACTGTCATCTTCAATCAGTACAACAGTAACTTCAAAGGAATGCTATTGAATACTCTTGTATTGTTCCAAACGCTCCTATGTCTGATACTCCTCTTATTTCTCCTTCCTCTCATTCCTCCAGAACCCGCAGCCCCCACTTATCACATTCTCATTGCTTCATTACCTCACAACCTTTCCCTCCGTCACACCCTCTCCCTTACTTCTAAGGTCCTCCCTAACTAGACTCTCCCCTGTCCGCGGTGCCGTCTGCCTGCTGTCCTGGTCCGTAGAGCCACGCACCGTCTCACTCCATCAATTCCTTGTGGTAGGTCGACGTTTTGTTTCTTCAAGTCTCGGCAGCTGACGTGGGCTCTCGCGTGTCCTCATGGATTTATTGTGGATAATTTTAGGGCATGGATTAATGAGGGTGATACTCTGGATACTCGATTGTTTTCAAACATTTCTCTGCTGTGATAATAGAAAGTTTAAATTACTATTACTTTTTTAATTTTTGTGTTTTTAATAATACAGAGAGTGAGACTGATGGCGGAAGATAATTTGTGTCCATAAAGTTTTGAAGTATTGCTGAAGTTGCTGAAATATTTGCTATTATCGCTGGTATTCGATCTGCTCTAACATATAGCCCACGGATAAATCTTTTCCTAAGTGCATTATTTTTCTCTGATGTCTTAAAAGTGTATTTTATTTTGAGGGCTTCGAGTGTGCTTTGAAATCGATCTTAAGATAATTTATTTCAGGACTATCAAACAACAATATGGAATATGCCGTCACTGACCAGAGTTGTTCTTTTTAAACCATGGTTTCCAAACTTCTTCTAAACTTCGCACATCTTCAATTGTTTGACAGAGTTTCGCACATCTTAAATTGTTTGACAGAGTTTCACACCCCTAAAATTGTTTGACATTGTTTCGCACCCCTGTAAAGGTAGATCATTATAAAATTGGATTTGAAAACAACTGACTTCTCATTATTGTTATTTGAATTACAAATAGAAAAGTGGATCAGAGAAATTGAATTTGTGACTTCTTACCTTAAGTAAAATGTTCATAAAGAAATTTAAAAAAAAAAAAACATTTACATCATAACTTCTAAGTCACTGACACCCCTGTTCTTATAATCATTATTCCTACCACCTTCTAAAGGGCAGTCACGCACCCCATGCGGTCACAACAGGTTGGTCAATCATGTCATCAAGCAGGAGCTGGACAATGAAATGTGGCTAGTTGTTGTAGCTAGAGAATTTTTAGTTGTGAGCTAAAGAGGAGTAAGGAGCATAGGGAGCTTGGCGCTAAGAGAGCTGCGAGATAAGGGGGAGCTTTTTAGCTTAGGGGGAATTATTAGCTAAGGGGGAGGCATTACCTTAGTGGGAGCTATTAGCTAAGGGGGAGTTAGGTAATTGTCAGGCTAGGGCTGTGGGGGCTTGAGCTTAGGGAAAGCTAGGAGCTAAGGGGAAGCTATGAGCTAAGAGACAACTGGCACTAAGGTAAAGTCAGAACTTAATGGAAGACATGAGTTAAAGGGGGTGGGGCACTAGGAGCCAGGGGAAAGCTGGGGCTAAGGATAAAAGAGGAGCTAAAATGAGAGCTAAAATGGGAGCTTAACGGGGAGTCCAACATTAGCTTACAAGAGAAGATCAACAAAACTGTTTTCGCTACATCGACCATCTATTTTAATCAATATTAGGTTGGCTCCTCTATTTTGGTCGCTAAGTGCTTCCAGTGAAAATGATTGTGAATGATTTTTTTTAGGGTGGGGGGTGTAGTTAACTGTGGAAGAAACAGCGTGAGCACCAGTGTTAAGAGATTCCAGAAAGGCGCAGTTCCTTTTCACTTCCTCTAATTAATCGCTTTTTGTCACGAGACAAGGGTTGCTGTAAAATGGAAAGCGGAAATATCGGACTTGAAACGTGATTAGGAGACAGAAATGTGTGGTTTATGGTCATATGTTCAAAATAACTTGAGATCCACTGATGCTGAAAAAATCTGCCTTCTATTTTATTGTTAACCTTTGTTAATTTTGTTATTTTGCTGTTATGGCTCGCTTAACAATAGGCTGATTGCAACATTTCAAGGGGAGGCTACTGCACGCGATTATCATGTGTATGTGTAAGTGGGTGAATGGGTATGGTTTTGGAAAAAAAAAAGAGGGGGGGGTAAAATATATTTAAGTATTATTTAAACGTGAGATTTTGTAACTTAACATTTGGTTTGTAAACGTGGTATACTCTTACTAAAAAAATTTTGGTAACAAATTAGGTAATTTTGGTAACTAAATGTGTGATTTTGTTAACTAAATGTGTGTTTTGGTAACTAATTGTGTCATTTTGGTAACTAATTGTATCATTTTGGTAACTAATTGTGTCATTTTGGTAACTAAATGTGTGTTTTGGTAACTAATTGTGTTATTTTGGTAATATATTGTGTCATTTTGGTAACTAATTGTGTCATTTTGGTAATATATTGTGTCATTTTGGTAACTAATTGTGTCATTTTTGTAACGTATTGTGTCATTATGGTAACATATTGTGTCATTTTGGTACATATTGTGTCATTTTGGTACATATTGTGTCATTACGGTAACAAATTGTGTCATTTTGGTAAAAAATTGTATATTTTTGGTAACATATTGTGCCATTTGGTAACTTATTGTATTATTTTGGTAACTAAATGTGTAATTTGGGAACTATAAATCAGTCACTAACTTGTTAATGTAACAAATTTGCATCGGTTAAAACTGTTTTTACACTGTCACACAATGTGTGAAGCAGAGAAATCTAACTTACAAAGACCCGCACGTTATGTACAGCTTCACTGTATTTTGTTGTACTATAACCAAACTGAGTCTGTTGGTAATCCAATCTGCTCGTAATTTAGGACTTCTGTGTTTGTCTCTCAATACTACCGTCTTTTTTTTTATTCTTTTATCCTTTTTTGGGCCCATGGGGAATGCGCGTCTTAGTGGTTGGCCTTGTGTAAATGGATGTTGTGGTCAGGAGTTAACATGCGTAGACAGGAGTAGACATCCGAAAAGGAATAGACTGAGATAGTCATCAGGTATAAATGTTTATTGACAGAAGTAGGCATGATAAGTACACAGGACTAGAAGCGATAAGATATTGGGAGTTATGAGGAATAAACAGGAGTAGATATTGGAAGTGAGCAAAAATAGACATGAGTAGACATAAAGTGTGGACAGGAATAGGCAGGAGTAGACAGTAAGAGTGAACAGGCCTAAGCAAGAGTAAACAATGGAAGTGAAGAGGAAGAGACAGGAATAGACAGGAATAGACATTTGAAAAGAATAAGAATAGACAGGGGTAGACATTGGGAACGGAGATGTGTGTGCGTGTATTGTATATTTATTATAACATAACGCCATGCGTCATCAGTGGTGACTCCGAGGGGTGCCGTGAGGTCGAACGGGCAGGGTGGCAATTTTTGGGGATTAGCACATTGTATTATATAATTGATATGTTCGTGTTTAAAGGGGGCGGACTTTTGTGAGCTCACCCCGGGTGGCATTCATTAAAAGTACACCACGTCAAGACGAAGCGTCATCAATAATCTGTGAGTGTATTTGTAACTCACTTCAAGTTGAGACATGTTAGAAATGAATCTGATGTCAGGGGCAGTGGTCATTCATTTATTGATTTGTTATTGATAAGCCATTGCCGTACTCTTTCACCACAGCTTGTACAAGGGCATCCCCCACTTCAGGAGACCGATATTTTTTAAAGTGCTAGCACAGAAGGGAGGCTTAATTTCACTGCACACCCTACACAGCCACCCTGCATTAACTTGTCTTGCCGGTTTAATAAAGCCATTATTTCAGGATTCTCTAATAGCAGAACTTCAAAATTTTTTTGGCATTGGTTGGAGTACGGGAGAGTATTAGTGGCGTCAAGAGGTTTGAGCACGTGAGAGCATTAGTGGCGTCCACTGGTTGGAACACGGAAGTGCATTAGTGGCGTCCAGAGGTTGGAGTACGGAAGAGTATTAGTGGCGACCAGAGGTTGGAGCATGGGAGTGCATTAGTTGCGTCCAGAGGTTGGAGCACAGGAGAGCATTAGTGGCGACCAGAGGTTGGAGCACGGGAGAGTATAAGTTGCGTCCAGAGGTTGGAGCACAGGAGAGCATTAGTGGCGACCAGAGGTTGGAGTACGGGAGAGCATTAGTGGCGCCCAGAGGTTTGAGCACGGGAGAGTATTAGTGGCGTCCAGAGGTTGGAGCACGGGAGAGTATTAGTGGCGCCCAGAGGTTTGAGCACGGGAGAGTATTAGTGGCGTCCAGAGGTTGGAGCACGGGAGAGTATTAGTGGCGACCAGAGGTTGGAGCATGGGAGAGTATTAGTGGCGTCCAGAGGTTGGAGTACGGGAGAGTATTAGTGGCGACCAGAGGTTGGAGCACGGGAGAGTATTAATGGCGTCCAGAGGTTGGAGTACGGGAGAGTATTAGTGACGTCCAGAGGTAGGAGCACAGGAGGGCATTAATTCACCCCTAGATTTCTGATCTTACATAACACAAATAATATATTGCTCTTTTTTCTTTCATACATGAAATACAATTTTTGTTGAGTGCTGGTGGTATATACCTGATTTTCTGCTGTTCGGTGCTGGTGGTATAGACCAGATTTTCTGCTGTTCGGTGCTGGTGGTATAGACCTGATTTTCTGCTGTTCTGTGCTGGTGGTATAGACCTGATTTTCTGCTGTTCTGTGCTGGTGGTATAGACCTGATTTTCTGCTGTTCGGTGATGGTGGTATAGACCTGATTTTCTGCTGTTCTGTGCTGGTGGTATAGACCTGATTTTCTGCTGTTCGGTGCTGGTGGTATAGACCTGATTTTCTGCTGTTCGGTGCTGGTGGTATAGACCTGATTTTCTGCTGTTCTGTGCTGGTGGTATAGACCTGATTTTCTGCTGTTCTGTGCTGGTGGTATAGACCAGATTTGCTTTAGTATCGAAACCCACAATTATCAATGTTGGTCTGGAGAAGAGGATGCGATTCTTTTACATGATGAAAAGTTCGCCCCCCCCCCCCACCCACCCCAAACTTAGCGGCCAAATATAAATATGTTGTTCAGAAGCATATACACATGTTCGATTCCTTGCATTAGAGAACACTAGCCGATATACCCGGCGTGGCCCGGGATTGCATTAGAGAACACTAGCCGATATACCCGGCGTTGCCCGGGATTGCATTAGAGAACACTAGCCGATATACCCGGCGTGGCCCGGGATTGCATTAGAGAACACTAGCCGATATACCCGGCGTGGCCCGGGATTGCATTAGAGAACACTAGCCGATATACCCGGCGTGGCCCGGGATTGCATTAGAGAACACTAGCCGATATACCCGGCGTGGCCCGGCATTGCATTAGAGAACACTAGCCGATATACCCGGCGTGGCCCGGGATTGCATTAGAGAACACTAGCAGATATACCCGGCGTGGCCCGGCATTGCATTAGAGAACATGATTTGCTCTGGCAAGCACTTTTACCAACAACACTGACGTAAAGGAAATATTGAATACAATAAAATCTATTATTGAGGTGTTTATTGTATTGTATCGTCAAAAATCTCAGAGACACTTGTAGGAGTTGGTTGTTTTCAAATGTAAAACTCGACTCATTTATAAAAGAAAACTTCCGTTATTTTGTTGACCTATTACAACTATTTCTTTTGCATCTGATTCTTCCAGCGGTTGAGAAGTTATTTTTTTTTTCTAGCGGAACTATACATTGAAAAGACTCAGCTTGGAGAAATTGTCACCCGTAACTTTCAGAGGCGTGACCACAAGATAATATGCAGTGGCTAGCAAATGATTAGACTATTTTTGAGCTCTGCTTTCGTCGTATTAAAACGCTGGGTATAATTATTTTTGTTGTTGATTTCTTGATAAGATAAAGAGGGAAAAACAAAGCATATTGATTGATTTGTTGCCGAAATATTTTGTCAAATATAACACCATCGCTGTTGTCAATGCACAATTCTTGCTAAATGATTTCACCATCTCGTTGTGGCTGATTCGCCTTCCTGAATATTTGATCAGCTCAATATTGTTGGACTGAAAAACGTTACCCACCGGGTGTTTGATCTCACGCTAAGATCTCGAATAAAAACGTTAGTTCAGGGTTCAGTCCCCTGGACCAGCCACAGTGTATTCAAACAACCATTAGCTGATGTATCACGTGATGTAAGAAAGTTTTGGTTCAGTGTAAAGTTTAGAGCCTTCTAATTAAAGTTTAAGCAAACTTTATGAAGACATGATATCTTTGTTCACAACAGGAGAATAGTAAAGGAAATCGATATTCAGCCTAGTTAGAAATAGAAATGACTGGGGGAAAGTTTTGGTACTTTCACTCAACTCTTAAGTTGATGGGTGAAAACTATGGGTTCTCTTTTTTAAATATAAGCAAGAGTTGTTGCCCTAGTGCCCAAAGTTGTCCATCTTGAATGCGTCGAGGTTCCTCTTGGTGTCCATCAGTTGTCCTCCACATGTCCATCAGGTGACTTTCAAATGTCCACCCAGTGTCTTTATAATGTTCACCGTGTGTCTTTAAAGAGTTCACTAGGTGTCTTAAAAGAGCCATCCGAGTTTCTTTAACATGTGCATCGTGTGTCTTTTTCTTTTAAGTGTCTGCCGTGTGTCTCTCCCTCGTCCCCCCACCCCACCCACAAGTCATCGGGCGATCTAAAAACTTCTCAATATCTCTGTCTGATAAGACAAGACATAAACGATGCAGGCCATGGACGTGAACCGTGTGTGTCCAGCGATTGCTGGTTTGATTGGTTCCAACAGAGTGCTGTCAGGCATATCGTGTGCAAATGTCAAGGGCTTAACCCGAGTCCTCGCGCCCCGTCAAAGCTGACATGTAAAGGAATGGACTGAAAGGTCAAAGAACGATTCCATCTCACGATTTGAAATCTGCGTCAGCGGCGCAGAAGCGAGGACAGAATGTTTCATCGTTGGTTAAATGTGTGTGTGACGTCAGTGCGCCTGTCCATTATCTAGGCTTGAATTTATTATTTCTTTACAAACATTAAATTGACTTCAAAAGTGGCCGTTGACATGATGTTTTATAAGTGTTGTTCAATATAGTAATATGTTCTGAAATTATAAAACCTTACGTCACACATGAAATATCTGTACCACCACCAATCAAAGTTATAATTACTGAAAGAAGTATGAAGTAAGCAAAATAAGTCTTGTTCAGAAATTCGCATATTTATATATCTATATAATTAAGTTGATGAATTATTTTTACAAGCAAAATGTTAAGGACAGTTTCTACAACATGATATTGGGTTAGTTACGATTTTATTGAATTATTTTCTGATGAATACAATTAACCGCACAGTTCAATGATCGTTGCGCTTTACTAGACGGAATATATCATGGTCTGGGTGCTGGGTGGTCGAGTGGTGGGTCAAGGTATGGGTGCTGGGTGGTCGAGTGGTGGGTCAAGGTCTGGGTGCTGGTTGGTCGAGTGGTGGGTCAAGGTCTGGGTGCTGGTGGTCGAGTGGTGGGTCAAGGTCTGGGTGCTGGGTGGTCGAGTGGTGGGTCAAGGTCTGGGTGCTGGGTGGTCTAGTGGTGGGTCAAGGTCTGGGTGCTGGGTGGTCTAGTGGTGGGTCAAGGTCTGGGTGCTGGGTAGTCGAGTGGTGGGTCAAGGTCTGGGTGCTGGGTGGTCGAGTGGTGCAAACAATCCCAAGCGTGTAGTCTGGAATGCAATCCCCGCCAAAGACCACGTCACGTCAAACATCGGAATTTCCCATTGTGTTAATATATCCGCCTAAGGGACTCCATCTCCGGGTTTTATTTCAGAGTTTGCCTTCTCTCAGATGAGTTGCCTTCTCTTAGATGAGTTTCCAACCAAGGTTACCGATTCCCATCCATCCGCGGTGCTGGTGTTGTCTTTGCTTGTCTAGGCTTTTGCTGGAGTTTTACATCTAACAAGGTGTCAAACAACTGATATTTAGACATAAAGTGCCATTATTGCTATTGAGTCTGATGTCATAGAAAGCCTTCGTCTGCCTGATGAGGATTTCTGCCCTTTGATCATTAAACTTGACCAAAAAAATGATCCATCCAGAGGGAAGACGGCAATAATTTACTAGTGTCACACTAGTGTGTTTGTGTGTGTCCGTGCGTGCATGCGTGTGTGTGTATGTTTGTGTGTGTTTGTGTGCTTTATCGGCTTGACATTAATTGGGACCAGGCCGACTGACATGCTGGATCTGGTTTCAATATAATTTCGCCTTAACTTGGAACTCTGTCGTGATACACCCCAGGGATTCCCAGCCTTTTTTGTTAGCCCCAAATAACCTAAAAATTGTTTGACTAAGTATCGCATCCAAAATAAAAGTAAAAATGAATTTTTAAAGTGTTAAAGAAATGTATTTCTAATGTTTTGATTAAATGCCACAACTCGCTATACAAACTATGAAAATAAACCTGTTACTTAATAGAACATTAAAATTGTTCATGAAGATTTTGAACGACAAAACGATATAATATTTAAATTAAAACATACAATTAAATAGCTACCTACCTTGCACCCTTCAACCTCGCATCCTATCGAATGTCAGCTCTCACTGAGGGTTCGTACACGCCAGGTTGGGAAACACTGACAGTCCAACATCCAGACGAACTGATCTTTAGCTTTGTAGTTGACTAGCGTTCTACAGCTCCACAATATCTACTAGGGGTCGCAATCCGGGATCCCGAATTTCGAAAATACCGGAATACCGGAACATAATTCATGCTCGAAAATACCGGGATTGGATTTATATTCAATATTTTTTAAAATAGTTTTTCTTAGTTTCCACGTCATAGTTAAAGCAAGACATAGCAATAATTTTTGAGATGTGCAAATTAATCAGACCACGTGTCTCAAGTTCAAAGAAAGCCGACCGATCTGTGTACTCTCTTATTTGTCAAGAATCATGACGTTGTGATTAGTTTTGTTTTTTCATCGTACTTGTGTAGTGCGTAAGTGGAGTCGAGTCGCGACCTGAATGTACAGTAGGTAATCCCTTATTATGGCGCATTACTTAAATCACGGGGCAACTGTTAATTTTAAAAAAATGTTGATTGCTTGATTTCTTTTAATTATGCCAAAAAACCTACAGATAAAAAAATATGAGTAAATCCGTATTTTGATAATCCAATGCCTTAAGTTTAAGACACAGAAAAATAATGCTACTTCTATTTTGTGATAACAATATTAATAATTTACATTCAACTCATAATTGATTTTCTAGCTATTTTGTCTCAGGCTGAATTTCCCAGTTTGTATGTACCGTACCTAGCCAAAATGTACATGTCTGAATGTCCCAATTTGTCTGTACCGTACTTAGTCAAACATTTACATGACAATTTAAACATTAAAAAAAAAAACGTTTTACACGTCAAACCAATTCGATGGAATTAATATTTTTTTTAAATGATTTATTTTCCAAGGTTGATAGAAAGAAATGGGGGACCCTGAAAAAAAGCAACCTAAATTTAAAAAGCATATGAAACTATCGGGAAAAAGACATTAGTGTGGAATTATTTCTTGAAAGCTACAGACAATCTCTCAGCTAAATGTATTAGATGTAATAAGATATTTAAAACATTAGGAGGAACAACTTCAATCTCAATTAAAGTCTGCACATCCAGTGATTACTTGGACGTATTTCTAAGGCAAGATTGCGACCAGATGCGAAAACATATCGTGGATATTCAAAAGCTTGGTCAGACAGTGGATTCCTCGTTGAAAAATATCTTTGAACAATGAAATTGAACATCTTGGATCTGAGCTTGATGAACTTGAAGATACACTGCCGCTTAAGAGACAATTAGAAATTGAAATACAAAAGAAACTTCAGGCTTAGGATAATACTTCCAGACCAACGGATGGAGACATTGATACATTGGTAAAAATAGAAATGGTTTTATTTGAGAAAGGCGGTTCAAGAGGAAAATATCTAGAAATTGCGTATGATAGCCATTGATAGCCTAAGGTCTATTCCTCCGACCAGTGTGAAGTCAGAGAAGGTGTTCTCGTCATCAGGTTACTTTTTTAACCATTTGCGGCCAAAGTCAAGTGACCAAACATTAGACACGTTGTCATTTTACAATCTCATTATTTAAATTTGACCAAAGATTAAAACAACACTGTTTATTTTAATATTTGATTAATAAAAATTCTCTCAATATCGAAAATATCGAAAATACCGGGATTCCGGTATTCGTAATCTTCAATATCGAAAATACCGGTTTTGGCAAAAGCGACAGGTTTTGCGGCCCCTAATATCTACATCTCAACAATCATCTACATCGTCACAATCACATGAGATATTCGCACACGCACACACACACACAGACACAAACACGCACGCACACACACACACACGCACAGACACAAGCACACACGCACAGACACACACACACGCACAGACACACACACACACGCACAGACACAAGCACACACGCACACACGCACAGATACACACACGCACAGACACATACACACGCACACACGCACAGACACACACACAAGCACACACTTTTTGAAGCAATCAACAGTTGACTTTAACATTATTCTCAGCATGGATATTAAAATGACATTTTTTTTAAAAGGCCTCGTCACGTGACACACGTGCCCCAATGACTAATCTCTAAAACCAGCCCATGAAAGGCACGTGCTTGACTTATTTTAGTACCTATGGCTATGACTTAACGGGTTATTTTCTGTTTATGACATAAATGATCCTTGAGTCATTAAACATGTTCATTTTCTAACCGTAAAATCCATTATTATTTTATGACTGATTGTATGACATATTATTTAAACCGTACGTACCGTCCTATTTGTGTGGCCTGCTATCGATGTCCTGTTGGTGTGGCCTGCTATTGATGTCCTATTGGTGTGGCCTGTTGTTGGTGTCCTGTTGGTGTGGCCTGCTATTGATGTCCTGTTGGTGTGGCCTGCTATTGATGTCCTGTTGGTGTGGCCTGCTATTGATGTCCTGTTAGTGTGGCCTGCTGTTGGTGTCCTGTTGGTGTGGCCTGCTATTGATATCCTATTGGTGTGGCCGTTTACTGATGTCCTATTGATGTGTCCGGCTACTGATGTCCTATTGGAGTGGCCGGTTACTGATGTCCTATTGGTGTGGACGGCTATTGGTGTCCTATAGGTTTGGACCGCTATTGATGTCCCATTGGTATGGTCATCTATTGATGTGATCATCTATTGATGTCCTATTGGTGTGGCCGGCTACTGATGTCCTATTTGTGGGGATGGCTATTGATGTCCTATTGGTGTGGATATTCCTGAGATTGCAATATTCCTCTGTGGTAATCGGATCGATTACTGCATTATTCATTAGTTTGTTTTCACGTTCCGCTTGTTTGACCTAGATACTCGATATCCGTATCGATATGCTCATCTGTGTTTAGTTCAGTAAAATCTGTGTTTAGTTCAGTAAAATCTGTGTTTAGTTCAGTAAAATCTGTGCTTAGTTCAGTAAAATCTGTGATAAGTTCAGTAAAATCTGTGATTAGTTCAGTAAAATCTGTGTTTAGTTCAGTAAAATCTGTGTTTAGTTCAGTAAAATCTGTGATTAGTTCAGTAAAATATGTGTTAAGTTCAGTAAAATTCCAACGCTGAAATATTCTAGCTGGAGTCTCTAGCCTGGACGAAACTAATTCGTTTTAACGTGATATTTTAACATGTGTCAATAACAAATATCGATTTTAAACCTCTCCCGTGACCCCCAAACCCCATTATCCACCCCTGATAAAAAGTATTGTAAAGTTGTTTTTGTGTGTTTTTTGCATCAAAAATGTTAGGCTCTTCCCTCCACCCCTGGCACTGCCTCCCGCGCCCCATATGGGATTCGGGCACCCCTTTCAATAAACCCTGTTTTAAAGTGTTAAAATAGTATACAAGTGTTCATTTAAATTAGTACTGAGATAGTTGAATACGGCCCAATGAAAAGTGTTTCATTTATTTGCCTTTGTATTCAATAGGAAGGAAAATTCATTCAACATATGTTGTCACGTGTCTAGTCTCGCAATGTGACCAGTGTTAGTTCTTCGATAATCCTGATGGATAATACCTGAACAATATCTGGAGAATACCTGGACCATTGTCTTCGTCTAAACATTACTTAAAGGACACTGGTTTCGATGCTTTCTTTCAAAAACCAATGAGTATCGTTCGGACTTATTTAGTGTTCCATTGAAAAGATCAGGATTGCCTAATTCGCAGGAAAATCTGAGAACCACTGAAACGCTGATGGATCACACTTAGAACCACGTTTTACGTTTTTTTTTAAAAAGTTTGTTTCACGACATTTATCACTTCGATACCGAACTGACGATACCAACGTATTCGGACCAAACCACAGAGATTTATCCACTACACTTCTCACCACCAAAGGGTGGGCGTATTCGAATGCTGTCCAACGCCACGTCACGACTCACGTGCATCAGTTCCTTTGATGAGGAGAGCGAGGAGGACTCGCCGGACGAATGTGACTCGGCCAATGGGTGAGCGTAGTCTGGGCCATATCTACACATACACAATGCCTTACACGTGCGCCACGTCGTACACATACGCCCTCTCTTGCACATAAGCCATGTCTTTCCATATACATCTCGTCTTAAACAACCGTCATGTCGATACATACTCCATGCCATTCACATAATATACCTTGTCATACACATACACCTATGAAAACACATACTCCATACCATTCACATAATATGCCCTGTCTTACACATACACCTATGTAAAACACATGCGTCATGCCATTCAGATAATATGCCCTGTCATCAATGTTCCCTCTAAGGTTTGCTGGTTCGTGTGCAAAATCATAAAGTTGTGTGCAAAGTTTTACTTTGTAGAGTGCAGCGTATCTGTTTGAATGTATTTTTATAAAAATTTACTGCGCGGATGCTCAAAACTGCTGCGCGGCATCTGTGAGGTAGCTGCGCGGCCGCGCAGCTTAAAGGGAACATTGCCTGTCATACACATACACCTATGGACAACACATGCGCCATGTCTTATAATTATACTTAACTCAAATATTTACCTTGAAACACAAAACAACATACTTACTTATTTCCATCCTCCAAATGTTAACCACATTCAAAATACCTACAGATATTCTCCTTCTACGTAGGTCATAAGAATAAATTACGACATGGTATCTCTTGTTTTCTTGTTCGATTGAAATAATTAACCCATCAAATTTTTTTTTAAAATGACTCACCTCTGATACTTAATACATTAGGGACTTCATGACAAACTTTTTTTTAACTGTATACGGCAGCAGTGTTGCCCCGGCTCCCTTGTTGCTCTATCTTTTCTTAAGTATCTGCATTCGATTCATCCTGAGTCCATTTGCACACTTACTCCATTTTACCCTGACTCCACCTTTACCCTCACCCCATCTTCGCCCTGACACCATCTTCGCCCTGAATTCTTCTTCATCCGAACACCATCTTCACACTGACCTCATCTTTACTATGACCCCAATCTTTGCCCTGAATCCATGTTCGTCTTGCCTTATTTAATATCATACTTAAATGATGACGATTTTCTGTCAATGACATGACCACAACGTCAAGCGTAAATGACGTCCCGACACAGTGTCCATCTCATTTAAGTTCCCTTCCGGTCCCGGTGTCTGATTGGTTTGAACCAAGCCCAGTAGACCCCCCCCCCCCCAACCTCACCATAAATTCGTTTCAACTTGGCCTGAGGCCGGCCGTTAACCCCCACCCCACCCTTTTCCCCCGTTTTTTCTTCCATTGCATTATCATAATCTCAGACCTATGTGAGCTGCTATGTAAATATGATTACAGGAAAATTGTACCCACAGATCTTGTCCCAACTCTGACTTGTACGATTGTTGTTGTTGTAGATGAGCGTAGGGGACAGCTCGCGGTCTTTGCCACGTGGGTATAATAACAATGGCATTCACTGATTAAGTCCAGTGTAGTCTAGCACTAGAAGACTACATCGCCATAGTCATTCGTGTACGTCAAATCTAGTCTAAACAACAAAACATTATTTCGAATCTGTCCTGGGTGCAGTCAAGCGAAATACATCAGCAATGACTACGTGTCAGTGTCAAACAGATGGTCACGTGACGGCTACCGAAATGAAAAATAAATTCAGAATTCCCTAACTTTCTTGTGATGTCTGTTTACACTTTAAATTGTTCACTTATTTCTTGAGGTTCAGTGTTTTGTGCGAGAATTGGTGTTATCAAGACAACTCTAACATGTTTGCAGTTCTAAAGTCTTAATACCCAGAAAATAAATCATAGGTTATGGGGAATATATCTTAGCAAACATAACTTTCTGAAATTTCTATAGCATTTTCCAGATTCACGGTCAATTATCACAATAAGACTGATCTAGTTTTCAAAGGGGTAGCCAGTGCAGGCATTTCATTGAGAGACATTTCAATAAGAGACATTTCATTGAGGGAAATTTCATTGACAAATACGAAACTTAGCTTTCTAAACATCCCTGGCTGAGCCGGTGTCATGGTCACATATCCCTGTTTGAGCCGGTGCCATAGTCACATATCTTTGTTTCAGTCGGTGTCACAGTCAATATCCCTTGGCTGAACCGGTGTCAAGGTCACATATCCCTGTTTGAGCCAGTGTATCCCTTTATGAGCTAGTGTACTGGACACATTCCTTGCATGAGCGCCTCGGTCTGTCACCTTTGAATGAGGGCCACGGGTCTGTCACCTTTGTATGAGGGCCACGGGTCGGGCACCTTTGAATGAGTGCCACGGGTCGGCCACCCTCGTATGAGGGCCACAGGTCAGTCATCTTTGTATGACGAACTTTTTTTTATAAATTGTATCTTTTGCAAAAAAAATGGGAACCGCTGTCAAGGGTGGATGGATGAAATATCGTTATAGATTGGTGACAAGAGGCGCTTCAAATGGCGTAGCTAGGGTTAGTGCCGCCTGGCGGCGGGCAGTTTTGTTACCCCCCCCCCCCCACTTCGACAAAAAATCTGCAGTTAACCGAAAATGCCTCCCACTTGAGAGAATAAAGTGCCCGCCCTCCGCACCCCCTTCCTACGCCACCGGCCACATCGAATCCTTCAGCAGCCGCATGTTGCCCACCATTGCCCTTATCAAACATCCTATCCTAGTTTTAAGACAACATAACGCGATATTTCATTTAATGTATTTGTCTACCTAGTTATTAAAAAAAACTTCGGTTAATTGAATGTATTACACAGACCGAGTTATCTTTGAAATTTTATATTTCGACATAATTTGAATGTCCCGCAGTAAAGTCTACCTCAATTAAAATACACAAAATGTGTTTTATTTTTGTTTCCTTTGATTTAAACGAGAGATATCCAAAGTGACTTTTAACTTGGATCAAATTAAACCACGTGATCGTTAAATATCTTGATGAGGCGTAAAGCGAATTCCGAAAGGCACACCTTCCGGAATAGGATGTGTTATGTCACGCTTAAAATAATCATGTTTTTTCATTTCAAGAATTAGCCAGACTTTTCCATCCTGAATGCCAGATTCTGCATATATATATATATATATATATATATATATATATATATATATATATATATATATATATATATATGAAATTCATCAACTAAATCTTGAATAATTCATGTATGGAAATCAGCATACACAACATGTATTTTAGATACATTTATACCTTGCAAACATTTTTATATTGCGAATTCTCAGAAATCGGACAACCGGTTGTTTCCTGGAAGGAATTCGGTCAACATTTAGGTACTTTCCATGCCAGGACACGAACAAGAATCCATTCCTTTTTTACTGAACAATTGATTACGCGCAATTTAAAACGTATTTTAAAAATACCGACATTCGAGCTTGTCGATATCTTATTTTGTAATATACAAGATCTGCAGGCCATTGGATGTTGTACAAGCAGGCTCTGTAGGCAATTGGATGTTGTACAAGCATGCTCTGTAGGCCATTGGATATTGTACAAACAGGCTCTGTAGGCCATTGGATTTGTACAAGCAGGCTCTGTAGGCTATTGGAGTTGTACAAGCAGGCTCTGTAGGCCATTGGATATTGTACAAGCAGGCTCTGTAGGCCATTGGATGTTGTACAAGCAGACTCTGTAGGCCATTGGATGTTGTAATAGCAGGCTCTGTAGGCCAGTGGATGTTGTACAAGCAGGCTCTGTGGGCCATTGGATGTTTGAGTTTTTGGTTTTTGTTTTTTTTTTAATTTCAAATTTAGAAATGGAAATAAGAAAAATAACGGAAACAACTGAGAATCAATGAAATGTCTTGAAGTCTGATGTTTGAAAGCATCCTGAAGAAACTCTTTAAACAGAAGACATCATTTACAACTGGGAATGATTTTTTACGTTAATCTGACAACGTATTATATCAATAATAAACCATCAAACTTAATGCTAGCAATCATTTCTCTGCAATCATTTCTCATGGTTTTATTTATTGCAATGCTTTCTGGACAAATATTTTAATGGGCATTCTCCACGACTAGTGGGGTGTTAGAGAACTATTCTTGTGGGCATGAAAACAATGGCAAAACATAGAAAACGGAGAGATATATAGACAGGTTTTGTCATATCAGTGGCGATTCTGGGTTCATGTAAGTTTCGGGTCAAGGGGATCATGTTTAAATCACGTCAGGGCTCATGACAGTGTAGGGTCAGGGGTCATGTAGGTGTAGGGCAGGGCTCATGTCAGTGTAGGTGCAGGGTTCATGTCAGTGTAGGGCAGGGCTCATGTCATTGTAGGGTTAGGGTTCATGTCAGTGTCGGGTCAGGGATCATGTCAGTGACGAATGAGGGATCATATCAGTGTCGGGTCAGAGATCATGTCAGTGTCGGGTCAGAGGCCATTTCAGTTTCGTATCAGGAATATCAGGCCAGTTTCATTTAAAGTCAACGTTTTATTTGACGTTGCCCACTTGAATTTGAAGACTTGTAAAAAACTTACATTTCTTTTGCAGCTTCTATTACAGTTACACATCACCAGGTCACTGGGGTCTCCATATATTATTATTTTAATTTCTCAAATCCTGTTAAATAGATTACAAATTTATTCCAAAGATCTTTTTAGTCTTGGCATTCACTATTCTCGTTTAGATCATTGAAATTCTAACCAAATCTTCCCATCTTTGTCATTTGTAATCTAGTTGTAAAAATCTACCGTTGGGATGCAATTTTTAAAAAGATTTTATTCCAAATTCTGAGCTGGACAAATCTTAATGCCGATCCAATGTGATCCAATCCATCATGGGCCGGGTGAAGAATAAATTTAATGAATTTCCATTTTATTTTATTAAGAGAGAGAAAGAAAAAGAAAGAGTGAGAGAACTAAATCTCTTTGTAATCTATTTTCTAACGTTATTGTTTATCCATGAACTTGCCTTTGATAACCTTTCACTCCGCTAGTAACAATCATGAACTTGCCTTTGATAACCTTTCATCCCCCAAGTAACAATCATGAACTTGCCTTTGATAACCTTTCATCCCCCTAGTAACAATCATGAACTTGCCTTTGATAACATTTTACTCCCCTTGTAACAATCATGAACTTGCCCAAAAGGTCATCATCTTTTGTTTTAATCCCCCTTCTTCAGTATAACCATTGTTTTCCCCGTCACCTACTACTGTGTACGTCTGCTTCTAATCTTCAAGACAACTAATTTTAGAAGAGTAAATTGCAACGCGAGACACGACATAAAAATTGCTTGTATGTATTCCCCTGGACATCCCTTGGGGTCGATGGTATGTATTCCCCTGGACATCCCTTGGGGTCGATGGTATGTATTCCCCTGGACATCCCTTGGGGTCGATGGTATATATTCCCCCTGGACATCCCTTGGGGTCGATGGTATGTATTTCCCTGGACATCCCTTGGTGTCGATGGCATGTATTCCCCTGGACATCCCTTGGGGTCGATGGTATGTATTCCCCTGGACATCCCTTGGTGTCGATGGCATGTATTCCCCTGGACATCCCTTGGTGTCGATGGTATGTATTCCCCTGGACATCCCTTGGGGTCGATGGCATGTATTCCCCTGGACATCCCTTGGGGTCGATGGCATGTATTCCCCTGGACATCCCTTGGGGTCGATGGCATGTATTCCCCTGGACATCCCTTGGTGTCGATGGCATGTATTCCCCTGGACATCCCTTGGTGTCGATGGTATGTATTCCCCTGGACATCCCTTGGGGTCGATGGCATGTATTCCACTGGACATCCCTTGGGGTCGATGGTATGTATTCCCCTGGACATCCCTTGGGGTCGATGGTATGTATTCCCCTGGACATCCCTTGGTGTCGATGGCATGTATTTCCCTGGACATCCCTTGGTGTCGATGGTATGTATTCCCCTGGACATCCCTTGGGTCGATGGTATGTATTCCCCCTAGACATCCCTTGGGATCGATGGTATGTATTCCCCCTGGACATCCCTTGGTGTCGATGGTATGTATTCCCCCTGGACATCCCTTGGGGTCGATGGTATGTTTTCCCCCCTGGACATCCCTTGGGGTCGATGGTATGTATTCCCCTTGGACATCCCTTGGGGTCGATGGCATGTATTGCCCCTGGACATCCCTTGGGGTCGATGGCATGTATTGCCCCTGGACATCCCTTGGGGTCGATGGCAGGTATTCCCCCTGGACATCCCTTGGGGTCGAGATGACTTCCGCTATGGGAGGGCTTTTAACCGAAGTAAACTAAATAAAATATTTATTTTTACCCTATTCTTTCAAGCTCACTTCTCAGAATTGGTTTTAAAATGAACAACGCGTTTTATTCTCTGTCTCTTTTAGTTGTTGGTCTCAATTCTTACCACTGAGTCCACAGCTATAAGCTCAACAACTTTGGCTTTGTAATGAACACAAAAATCGAATATTAAAAAAAACTTCATAAACAAATAATTAATTTTGTATAGGGTTTACTCATAGATCTGAACGCCACGGAGTAGATGTCAAGTTATGCAATAAACACCTATACCTCTCCTTATTCTCTCGTCTACATCCCTCCCATTTATATCTCGTCTACATCCCTCCTATTTATCTCTGGCCTACATCCCCCCCATTTATCTCTGGCCTACATCCCTCACATTTATATCTCGTCTACATCCCTCCCATTTATCTCGAGTCTACATCCCTCCCATTTATCTCTGGCCTACATCCTCCCATTTATCTCTGGCCAACATCCTCCCATTTATCTCTGGCCTACACTCCTCCCATTTATATCTCGTCTACATACCTCCCATTTATATCTCGTCTACATTCCTCCCATTTATCTCTAGTCTACATCCTTCCCATTTATCTCTGGCCTACATCCCTCCCATTTATATCTCGTCTACATTCCTCCCATTTATCTGTCGTCTAGATCCCTCCCATTTATATCTCGTCTACATCCCTCCCATTTATATCTCGTCTACATTCCTCCCATTTATCTCTCGTCTCCATCCCTCCCATTTATCTCTCGTCCACATTCCTCCTATTGATGACGTGATGACATGCCCCCGCCATCTGCTCCCCTCATCTGTGTTAACAATCTCCGTAACTAATGTTACAAGTCAACAGGGACTATCTTCTAGTCTGCTGTGACATTTCAAGATGGCTTTAACCAGGTCAGTGGTGACAGGAACCGGAAGTCAAGCAAGTAATGTTTAGCGGTACAACATGAGCTTTTTAAAAAGAAGTTTCCCTTGAAGAAGTATTGTGTTTAAATACCTTTCTCTCTCTCGCTAATTCTATCTCTCTCACACACACACTTTCTCTCTATCTCTCTCTCTCACACACACTTTCTCTCACTCTTTCTTACTCTCTCTATCTCTCTCTCTCTCTGTCAAATCTCCTAGTCCTCAACGTCACTTTTTTGTCTCTCTACTTATTTTTAATATTTAAGTTTACAACTATTGACTTCCTCTCTCTCACTCACTCTGTCTCTTCCCTCTCTCTCACTCACTCTGTCTCTTCCCGCTCTCTCACTCTCTCTGTCTCTTCCCTTTCTATTACTCCCCCTGTCTCTTCCCTCTGTCTCTCTCACTCTGTCTCTTCCCTCTCTCGTCTATCTGTTCTCAACATCTGTCTCCACTCTCTCCTCTCCTTCATTTTACCCTGTTTAGTAATTATCTCTATTCTTTCTCCCCCACCCTTGTGGTCTCTCTATCTCTCTTCTCTCTACCTATTCTTCTCTTATATTATTATCTCTCTTTCTTCTCTCTATCATTATCCCTCTCTTGTCTGTCCCACTTCTCTCACTCTGCTTTTATCTTTACCTCTCGTGAAAATACCCCCCCCCCCCCCGGGCCCTGTAGTGTTGATGATAATTGTACCACCTTTCATTGACAGACATGATGAGACCCTCGTTTGATGGCTCGAGATGTTTGGCCACGCGTTAAACCCAGTCTCGTGGCACGCTGGCACCGGAAATACGACAGACCACGAAGTAGAAACCTTTTTTTTTCCGCCTCGTGGTCGTTTTCTCGGACAAATTGTCCAGGCGGAAATTTCTTTAACACAAGCCTGCCTAAGCCTTGACCATTTGGCCTTTTACTCTACTGTCGTATACCCCCCCCCCCCCACCCCGCCCCGTTTTATAGAAACAGTGACCTCACCTTCGTATATATCTAGTGACCAACCCCGGTCGTGTAGGGTTGGCTACACCCCATTGTCGTATAGGACTAGTTATCCCCCTTATCGCTTAAGTCAAGTTCCACTCCTTGTCATGGAGTGGTAATTGTGATCATGAATAAGTAAACACAGTTCACCAATTTCCACCCTTTGACCTCTGACCCCGAGATTTTTTTATAAGTACCGCGAATTAATCAAGCAGAGAATTACTGCCAAAAATTGTACTTGACTTGTAGCGGGGTTCCCCCAACATCCAGCCATTTCTTTTTTTTTTTTTGGACCTAGATGATCGCCAAGACCTTCAGGCGGTTCCGATCGATTTTCTGACAAGCAGTCGCGTCCCTTGCTTCTGGTAATTCGTTACGGAATGGGGCTCTAAAGGGGTCAAACTCACCGAAATGAGGGTCGAGGCGTCATCTTCACATGCCGTTGTGGTGGATGATGTCTTCTGAACGAGGGCTACCCATCAAGAGTGTGCCGCCATCTGCACGCGAAGCTGAGATGACGGGTAAATTCTCCCGCGGACACTCCTTAGCATTGATTTCTGTAGTAGCTTATTGTTGCGCCAGGGGCGGCACTTGGTTACAAGTTCTATCCACAGACGGGTCCCATTTATCACTGAAGCTTTGGGAAACAGTGGCAGAAGAACAGTGTTTGGCTTCTAGTGTTTCTTCTTGTTATTGAACTAGAAGTTTAACGTAGAGCCTGTTGTGAGGAACAGAACAAATAAATTTGCTTAGACTGTAGACCCCCGAAGACCCATGTAGACCCCCGTAAACCCCCGTAGACCCCTGTAGACCCCAGTAGACGCCCGTAGACCCCTGTAGACCCCCGTAGACCCCTGTAGACCCCGTAGACCCCTCAGACCACTGTAGATCCCGCGAGCTTAGATTAGACAGTGAAAAACGTTACGGGAAAAATTAACTGCTTTACATTTTAATTCAATACAAGTGACCTAAATAATAACGTAGTGTTTTAAATGGCCCTCATCTCTTCTCACAAATTCCTCTTTACTATTTGTAATTGATGCACTCAAGAAAAGGCAGATAGCAGCTGATTGTCTTATTGTGGGTGTCTGTCATGGAAATGCCAACAAAGTTCCGTTGGAAATATCCGTCGAGATTGTCCGTCAGATAAAAGGCTGTGGAGCACATGGAACATCCATCCATTCCATCCACCTATGCCTGTCTCCTATCATGTGGCGCTACAACCCATGTATGGCTTTGGCCTGCATCACCTCTTTCTTCCACTCAGACCTATACTGATGCTTTTCTTTTCCATGGTTGGATTCCCAGGTGCTGTAAATATCTTTTTCACAAAGCCCAGCCATCTAAGCCTTTGAGCCGTTTGCTTTCTGGGGTTAAAGGGACAATACCGTCACTCCTCTGTCAGGCATTCTTTCTAAGTGTCCAGCCCAGCGTAGCCTCCCCTTTTCTGTTTCTGCCACTATCGTGGGATCCTGATTTAGTCCATACAATTCACGGTTGTTTCTTACTCTCCATCCATGTTCATCCTTTGTTAGTCTATATATTTTCCGGAGAACTTTTCTCTTCCATGTGTTTCAAAGGTTTTCTGCTGTCTTTGTAAGGGTCCAAGTTTCCATGGTTACAACAAGTCTGATTACAGTTTTATAAATAGTTTTCTTTGTTTTTCTTGTAATGTTTTTACTTTTGAGTATTTTCTGACTGTTGAAGTGTGCCCTGTTTCCGGCTGATATTCTTTCTGTTAGTAATTCATTTCTTTCATTTATTAAAGACCTAGATATTGTAACATGGAACAAACTATTTACCAAACAAACTATTTACCAAACAAACTATTTACCAAACAAAATTTAAGTTTGAGCATCAAGATTATTGGAGACCAGGGCATTATATGCGAATTATTTTTAAAGTATAAAAGTGTGGGGATGTTTGGGAAGGGGGTGGGTGGGAGCGCCTCAAGGATAAATCGGTGAATTCCTTAGAAACATCCTCTACTGTTCAAAAGTCATTTGTCTTACGTGGCAATATTGTACCTGTGACATTCATTCTGTTACACGTCCAGTAAATACATGTTTCTTTCACCAATCATTCATTTAATTTCCAAATACCGTAATACACTGTAGTTACATTCTCAAATCATTCTATAAACCCTGCTTAAACTCTGACATTTACATGCCACAATCGTTCTATTGAACTGCCAATACTTTACCATTTACATGCCACAATCGTTCTATTGAACTGCCAATACTTTACCATTTACATGCCACAATCGTTCTATTGAACTGCCAATACTTTACCATTTACATGCCACAATCGTTCTATTGAACTGCCAATACTTTACCATTTACATGCCACAATCATTCTATTAAAATGTCAGTACTTTAACATTTACGATAAACAATCATCTCGACTGCTCATTGACATCCAGCTACAAAGAGTGACAAACAGTTCCAGCATTGCCTCCCCTTGTTGTTGTCACATGATCCAATTATCCGGGACTACGCACGGACAAATAATTGATCTGTTGTCACAATAACAACGTTATTACAATCTTTCAAACTCTTCGCGTGGTCGCCATCTTTATTACGCCACGGTTCATTTGCCCATTAAAGATGCCTTGCATATATAAGTGTTGAGGTAATGAATCCCATCAGCTGAGTTTCTCTTGTATGCAATATATAAGGGATAGTTATCCGGGCATGTTTTATCAGTGATTCTCAAAATGGTGTACTTGTCATGGGGTGGACCCGGGAGAATAGAGAATCTGTTAAAAGGGAGTGGTGGGCAGAAAACAAATGTTTGCAAGTACTAGGCTGCTTTATTTCTTCGCTTAAATTGTCATCTCCACTGTAAAGGAAAACAGTAAATGTTTTATATAATGCAGTGGTTCCCAACTTGTGGCGAGGGTCTCCGTGACCGCTCGAGGAAACTCCTAAACACTGTTATTTTGTAAAACATAGATCAGACATTAGGAGATTTCTACCCCACCCCTCTTATACAATGATTCTAAAACTGGCTGCGCATGTCAAAAATTTTGGGAACCACTGGTATAACGTTTGTACGCCTTTGTATTTGTGCAGGGGTGACCGGGGGGGGGGGGGTAAATAAAATAATGATTTATTATTAATATTATTATTAGAAGTTTTCTATAGCGTGGTACCCTAGCATACATACAATTTAAAAAACATAATCATGATAACCTTTCACTCCCCTAGTAACAATTATGAACTTGCCCATAAGGTCATCATCTTTTGTTTAGCCGCCATTTACAGTTTTACTCTGCCCTTTCCCCACCTTCTAATACTGTGTACTTCTGCTTCTACTCTTCAGAGAAAAGGCTGGCTTTTTAAATGGTTTATGGAAAAGGTACAGCTGTGTTGATGTTAGGTCAATGTAGTACATATGTGTGTACATATGTGTGTACATATTTCATGTTAAAAATTCGACCTAACTGCCTTGCCATAGAGGTGTATATTGGTACATATGTCATATAGACTGTGCGACAATATGTGTTTCATAAATGTACATAGTTCATGTAGACTGTGGGGCAAACTGTATCGCCACAGAGAAGGAGTGTCCGGGGATGAAGCAAAACAACTTAATATAAATTTAAAAGTGGATATCATCCACTGGATATCTGATGGTAGCTAATACACAACGATAAATATGGGTCAACATTTAGATTTTAATAGAAAGATATCAGTCTTTCTTCTCTGTACTATATAATTAAATGTTTTATTTAATATAAGGAATACAATTATTCCCAGCTATTTATTTTGAAGCCATTCTAAGACTCAAAGGGGTGATACAAAGGTCAATCTCTTTTTCTTGTTGTTATTAACTGGTGGATTTTTTAAAATGAAAGGGGTGCGCATATCCCTCGGACACGCCTCTAGTAGTTCTAAAATGTGCTGCTTATTGTTCTAGCGTAACTGGACTTAAATTATCCAATTTGCCAAGTCATATGTCACAATTATCATCACCATCGCTGTAGCCATATCTGTCACATTATGTCCACCATCCGACATTGACACTCGAGATCAAGACCGACATTGACACTGGAAATCTGGAAAAGCCAGAAATGGCAGCAAAATGGTGTCCAACGACATACCGCCAACAGAGAGCGAAGTCAACTAGATGAATGTGTTCTATTTAAAGTAAAAAAGAATATTTTTTTAAAATAGGACTTGTGTTTTGTGTTGGTCCATTGCCTCATCATATCATTGCTTGCTTGGTGTGCATATATTGTGAATCGCTTGTCTGCAATGCCTATGTTATTTGCTGACAGAAAACAAAAGTTTCTGGCATCATCCTCTATAAGCATTGATACGTTATATAAAGTGTGTATGTAATACTGCAATCTTCCAGCTCTAAATGGGTAGCTTGAAGCTGTTTGAATATTCGTATTGTAACTCCCTCCTTTTCCTGCACGCTGACACCTTCCTATGGTGTTTGTTCACACTAAATAATTAGCACAGATCACGCAAGAAAAAAAATTGTTGTATAATTATCAGTGGTACAAATACAGATGTCAAAATTGGCATTTCACGGTTACCTTTGGCCCGTTCACCACCCCACCTCCAGTTCATTCGTCCCTACTCTCCACGCCATGCGCCTTCAACTACACCCCGCCTCCAGCCCATTCACCACCCCGCCTCTATCCCATTCACCACCCCGCCTCTATCCCATTCACCACCCAGCCTCCAGCCCATTCACCACCTGATCTCCATGCCACCCACCTTGTAAATTAACGTCCACACAATAAGCCCATTAAAAAGGACCCCCAACCCCACCCCACCAACACACCACCCCCGTCTTGTAATAATCAAGATTTACCAAGTCTTAATGAGAAGAATGAACAGTTCCAAGTCTTAATGAGAAGAATGAACAGTTCCACGGATCAGACTGCTGGAAACCCAGTTGAGTTTGTAGAGGGGGAGATTACCCCCAGAAAGAGTAGCCACCCCTTAATCGATAACTACGCACTCGCGGCGCGTTTAGTTAGTGTAGGGAAACATCTGACGTCACAGATAGGATCCCGGGGCTGGGGGTGGGGGAGAAGAGAGAATACACATATATGTAATGAGAAAAGAAAACACGGGCTTGTATTTGTTTCACTGGACTAAGATTTTCAAATTTACCGTTAATTTGAATTCCCCCCCCCCCCCCCCAAAAAAAAACACCCTTTGTCTGATGTCTTTAAGAAAGTACAAAGTGCAGACTGGACGCCTCAGACACCAAGTACAAGAAATAATAGTGTACATAGAATTGTGTAAACACTCATACACATTCAAGTTATTGATATTATTTTCCAACGTTCCAAGTAAATGTCTGATCACTTTCATCAATGTTAGCTTGCTATCTGATCGTGTGTACCATGTATAATTTGACCCTTCGTTAATATTCTATGCAAGAAAATCCTAGTCTGCTTAGTTTCTGTAGCATAATGTTATTATTCTTGCTTTTTGTTTTGATGCATTATTTGTGTTATTGGTGGCCATTGGCGTTTTTCAGCGTGTGGTGCTTTATTTTCAATTATATTTATTGGTAGCATTTTTGGCCCTTCAGAGTTTTTCCATGGGAAGGGGGGGGGGGGCGGCAAAAGTGTTGGCCCGCCCGTTGTGGTTCTTACCCTAGCTACGCCATTACTTATAGGGGCTTTTATAATATTTATGTTCATTTATTGAAAATTCAGAGAATCATTTAGACCAGAATAGAAAGAATTTTAACGTTTTCAATCAAAGCTTTACAATGGATAAGTTCTATTTATAGACACACTGATGGTCCTATGGAAGTGTATTAACGCCATTGTAGAAATACATTAATGGTCCTATGGAAGTGTATTAACGCCATTATAGAAATACATTAATGGTCCTATGGAAATGTATTAACGCCATTGTAGAAATACATTAATGGTCCTATGGAAATGTATTAACGCCATTGTAGAAATACATTAATGGTCCTTTGGAAATGTATTAATGCCATTGTAGAAATACATTAATGGCCCTATGCAAATGTACAAATGACATTGTAGAAACACATAAATGGTCCTTTGGAAATGTATTATTGCCATTGTACAAATACATTAATGATTCTATGGATACACATTAAGGAATCATAGAGAAATATGAACGACCTCATGGAAAGTTAATAATGACATTGTGTATACACAGTAATGACCTTGTAGATAAAGATTGTTTACCCAATGGATATACATTAGTCGCCCAATGGGTAGTCCTTAATGATCCATGGACATGTATGCTATGCGTCATGGATATGCATGGTTGACCCTTTAGATGTCAAATAATGACCTCCATGGAATATATTAATGACCCTATCGATTCACCCAAGACTAAAATTGAAGACCTTAGTGCTAAAAGTACTTAAGTCACAAAATGCACATTTTGAGATAATCAAGTTCAAATATACTTTTCGTCTATAAAATATGACTATTTTCATTTTTTGTCTTGTTTAATTAAGGGCCTATTGCATATTTTAATGTGTTCAACTTTTTGCAGTACACTTGACTAAACTGGGTAAGAAAAGATCACAGTTTAGATTGATTTTGACAAAAATGTGACTTAAGTACTTTTAGCACTAAGGTCTTCAATTGGTTCTGACGTTCCACCATGGCTGTGTTGTGTCAACAAGGTCAAGCATGTACAATCAACACTGGTAATGGCTGAATGTTTATTTTCAAATTTAGACCACGGTTTGTTTCTACCCGGCCAAAACAGCCCGACCCTCACTATGCTTCAGTCTAGAATATGGAACGTTTTAATCCCAACACACTCCAACGTCAAACCTGACACACAGCAACATCAAACCTGACACACAGCAACATTAAACCTGACACACAGCAACATCAAACCTGACACACAGCAACATCAAACCTGACACACAGCAACATCAAACCTGACACACAGCAACATCAAACCTGACACACAGCAACATCAAACCTGACACACTGCAACATCAAACCTGACACACAGCAACATCAAACCTGACACACAGCAACGTCAAACCTGGCACACTCCAACATCAAACCTGACACACAGCAACATCAAACCTGACACACAGCAACATCAAACCTGACACACTCCAACATCAAACCTGACACACTGCAACATCAAACCTGACACACCCCCCCCCCCCCAAAAAAAAAAAAAAAAAAAAACAACAACCGGTTCTTGCCCTAAAAAGTATTTTTAATACCCATATACACTACAATATATTTATTGACCTAGTTAGACAACTATAACTCCAGTTAGTTTATCTGGTCAGTACCATTATCTATACCTCGAATGGTTATCAGAAGTTGAGATCACGTGGTCATTACAGTTATATTGCTATATATATATATTTAATAGTTTTACCTTCAAAATGTGTTTTTGTCACAGCAATAATAATAATAATAAAAAATTATACTAACATTAATAGATGATAATAAATGTTATTATAATAATTAATACCTATAATAATAATGATATTCTGCAGAAATAACTTATCTACAATCATCTTATTCGCATTGGGGTGTTTATGTTTGCCGCCAGGGGAGAATATTCCGGCCAGCTTTTATGAAGACAAATTCCATGAATTGTTTCCCTTTACATAAAAGCTCTTTGGGCGGATATAGAACTCAAGCTCTAAGAACAACACAAGTTGTGTTGTATTGTATGTTAAACACGCATTTAACCGTAGATGTATGACATAAGTATAGATAACTACTTAACTTTATTATAATTTAAATGGAGAACTGATTATAAAAATGTTGTTACTTCACATCATCAATGTACAGCATGCTAGCTTTGGATCAGTTTTGTGGCTACTAATTAGGAAGAGATGTATGCAGTAAAGGATATGTTCTTTTGAGTATTGTTCAAACGATTATTGTCTAAAGTCTAAATCAATAAAGTTAAAGTATTTAACTGATGAATTACGTCGCATTTAACATGACCAGGTATTTGGTATCAATGTTCAAAGTTTTTCTATAAAATGCAGTATTTCTTCCTTTTTGTAAACAGTAAAATACTTTTCATTTCAACAGACTTCAAACACAAAACTACAAACATCAAAATCCAAACATCAAACTTCTAATATCAAGCTTCATGCATCAAACTAAAAAGTAGGCACTTTATTTTAAAATCTTTTAGAAAACTTCAAGCTGTGAAGTAGTTCCTTTAATTTTATGTCCATCCAGAAAACTATTTCCATGCATCTGTTGACGTTTACACTATCTATGCTCGCAGATTTTTTTTTTTAATTTTAAAAAAGATTCTTATAGCTTCGTAGAAACTCAGGACAGTACTAGAACGGCCTGAAACGATAGCGGCAGCCGCAACTGTGGTGGTCTGGTCAAGGAAGGCATTGAAATCTGCCCTGGCGGGTACTTCATCACTGGTGCCCGTTTGGCTCTCGCACAGCCACGGAGTTCCCGAGGGTTTATTTCACAGGCTTTAACGGAGGATTACTGGAAGTCATTATCTTCTGCAGTTTGTAACAATGGTAGCATCATTGATCGTGGTTTTAGGAAATGTATTAAGCGGGGGAATATACATGTATTTATAAAATAATGTAATGTGCAGCTATGAATGTTATGAGTGGTAGCAATTATAATCATAAATAAAAAAGGCACTTGCGCACACTGATTTTAAGAGACTGAGACACGCCCCATGTAACCGTGATGTCTGAGACACGCCCCATGTAACCGTGACGTCTGAGACACGCCCCATGTAACCGTGACGTCTGAGACACGCCCCATGTGACCGTGACGTCTGAGACACGCCCCATGTGTCGCACTTCGCAGTTTAAACATTCGAAATAAAAGAAACGATGAAATCACGTCATAAAATGATAAAATGTGAGTTTGCCCCGTAGCAGGCTTAAGTACCCCAGAGAATACGCCCCTGAACGTAAGCCTGGTATAGCTCATATTTTTAAAACAAAATTTTATACAGTTAAGTTAAGCAGGATACATCTCTGGTTATTGTTACAGCTCGGTACGCTAGCAGTGAGGTTGACTACGACCCAAATATGTAAAACTCAGTTCGGCGATAATCCAAAAGGGAACTACTAAATCAATTTTTCCTCTTGATTTAATAATCGAGCTGTGGCACATACAGTATTTTTATTCATTGAAAGAATTTGGCAATTTTGTTGTTTTAAAGTTTTCAGAAAAGAACATTAAGCAATATTAGCGTTTAGAGATTATTTAGTTCAAATAATTATACCTAAAATATTTTTTTTTTTTAAATACCGATCGACTAGAAACAGCTGTGATGTAAATAGTGGTCGACTAGAAACAGCTGTGATGTAAATACTGGTCGACTAGAAACATCCGTGATGTAAATAATAATTGATCGGAAACAGCTGTGATGTAAATAATGATTGATTGGAAACAGATGTGATAAAAATTCTGATTGATTGGAAACAGCTGTGATGTAAATACTGATTGATTGGAAACAGCTGTGATGTAAATACTGATTGATCGGAAACAGCTGTGATGTAAATACTGATTGATTGGAAACAGCTGTGATGTAAATACTGATTGATTGGAAACAGCTGTGATGTAAATACTGATTGATCGGAAACAGCTGTGATGTAAATACTGATTGATTGGAAACAGCTGTGATGTAAATACTGATTGATCGGAAACAGCTGTGATGTAAATAATGATTGATCGGAAACAGCTGTGATGTAAATAATGATTGATCGGAAACAGCTATGATGTAAATAATGATTGATCGGAAACAGCTGTGATGTAAATAATGATTGATCGGAAACAGCTGTGATGTAAATACTGATTGATCGGAAACAGCTATGATGTAAACAATTAATTAAACGTCATCAAAATTTGAAGAATGTCATTTCCGCTTTAAAGAGAGGGAAAAAAGCCAGTACGCATGTGCAAGTTCTGATGTCTCGTCATATCCGGCTGATTTTTAACGGAGAGCCCGTTATTTGTAATGGCCATTAGGAAGGCCAAAAACTGGTCGCGTTTTGAGATGAGACATGGCCAGGGAATGATGCCACGGTGATTAAAACGAGATTATAGACGGGCTGGGGGTGGGCGGGGGATGGGTTTGTAGGGAGATAAAATGAAATGAGCAACAAAAAAAGAAGAACATCTTTAATAAGTTGGAGGCACGGGCAAGGAGATGTATGACGATAAAATACGGTGGGGGTGGGATGAGAAGGGAAAAAAATACATTGCTAATCGTGTAATTACTTGAGATAAAGCATTTAATTTATCATGTTTTTTGTCTGCGTCTAAAAGTGAAGGTGGATGGACTAAAAACACCTGTACAGTGAAATCATTTAATGTAATTCCATGTTAACAGTAATAAAGATTACAATAATATGTACGTTTTTAAAAAAATATAAGTAATAAATCAAATATTTCAGTTTAACATAATTACATGGATTGAAGTAAGACTTGCTATTTTGATTTACCATGTCTACTTTGACTTTGGACATCGTTGTTCGGGAAACTTGGCTCTGTAACTGGACATTGCTGCCACCGGACATTGCTGTAACTGGACATTGCTGCCACCGGACATTGCTGTAACTGGACATTGATGTAACTGGACATTGCTATAACTGGACATTGATGTAACTGGACATTGCTATAACTGGACATTGCTATAACTGGACATTGCTGTAACTGGACATTAATGTAACTGGACATTTATGTAACTGGACATTGCTTTAACTGGACATTGATGTAACTGGACATTGCTATAACTGGACATTGCTATAACTGGACATTGATGTAACTGGACATTGCTACAACTGGACATTGATGTAACTGGACATTGCTTTAACTGGACATTGATGTAACTGGACATTGATGTAACTGGACATTGATTTAACTAGACATTGATGTAACTGGACATTGCTGTAACTAGACATTGATTTAACTGGACATTGCTGTAACTGGACATTGATGTAACTGGATATTGATGTAACTGGACATTGATGTAACTGGACATTGATTTAACTGGACATTGATGTAATATTAAAGGTATTTGTTGAAGGGTTCGTTTTATCACGTAGTGTTTCAGGATCCGATAATTTGGAACCTTTGCCATGTATATATATCCAGATTGGCATGTGACAACACATGTCCGAGTTCTTCAGACTGTGTAACAGTTCACAATGTTTGATCATTACTTGAACCAAGACATTCCATTAAACAACAAACATCGAACAAATGTATTGGCCGCATACATTGATGTTTTATAGAAGTCAAATTGTCCTCAGTCATGTATCAAGATACGTCTAAGATTTAAGCAATAAAATTACAATTGTTTTCTTATGATCTGTGAGTTTTGACGAGTCGACAAACAAACTCGGGACAATCGAATGATAAATAACCACGTACGGTTGCTTTACATAACCCATTTATATTTGACGTATTACTAAAACAAACAAAAACAGATTTATGAAACAATACATGAAATCAATATCTGAATAAAAGCATTCGACCCATATTTATGAATAAACACATACTCTATCCTGGCATCCGTCCGTCATATGATGAAATCACAAGGCTTGCTTTGGGACGATAAGCTGGTTCTCTAGAGAGCAAATCACCTCTCTCCACACATCGGGATAACCCAAAAGGGACATTAAATGTGGATGATACAGCTTGGCACCAGTAGCGTTGTCAGAATGTTTCATTATGTCATCTCATACCGACTACGGAACTCCATCTCCGGATTTACATTCTGAGCTGTCCTTCTCTTAGTTGTGTTGCCGTCCAAGGTTTACGAGTCCCATCAACCCGGGGTGCGGGGTAGGGTTTTGCTTGTCTAGGCTTTTGCTGGGGATAGAACTCCAATCCACAAGCTTCAAAATTGACGCAACTTAGACAGCACAGTCTTCCACCGCATAATATTGTTGTGGGATAACTAAATAAAATTGATAGTTGACTAATCACACATACAATTGACATTGATCTATAAATATGATATCATCGTGATTCAACAAAAGGATATCATTGTGATTAAACAAACACAACCAATATGGCAATAAACACAACCAATATGGAACTAAATACAACCAATATGGAACTAAACACAACCAATATGGAAATAAACACAACCAATATGGAACTAAATACAACCAATATGGAACTAAACACAACCAATATGGAACTAAATACAACCAATATGGAACTAAACACAACCAATATGGAACTAAACACAACCAATATGGAAATAAACACAACCAATATGGAAATAAACACAACCAATAAGGAAATAAACACATGCAAATTTTTTAATGTAAAAAAAACTTCATTTCAAAAATAAAACGGTGAAATGTGATATTTAATGTAAATTTGTGACAAAAGAGCTTGTCGTAACAACTGGTGACGCCTCCTGGTGGGGATCGTATTATAAATAGCATCTTCAAGTATGTATGAATCTCAATGTGTAAATAAAGTAACGGTCGATACAGTTAGAACTACCGCGCTAGCTGTTCCTACTCCATTGATTTATTTTTATAAATACTTTTTTATGCATTCCTCACGTCAACCGGTTACAAAAGATTTCACAATAATTTCCTTCAGGATGACGGAATTATCGACTTTGAAATCAATAGGGTTTAAGTGTAGCGTAAGGCGTGAGCAGTGTAGTGTACAACTCTCGACTTTGTAGTAGTTGAGACGGTGAAGGTTTTATTTAGCTAAGACGCATGTTTATGTATGGAAATGCTGTAAGGAGTTGAAACAGCCGTGTAGTAATTGTGAGGCTCTGGCTCTGGTGATGATGACATATTCATGAGCAGAAGGGGCATCAAGATGTCACCCGCAATTTGCGTGTAGCCAAAGTGGTTGTCCACTGACCTGCACCGGTCCGCCAGCCCCCTGCCCCAAACACACACAACGCCCCCCCACCCCCCCACCCCCAAGGATAAGGTGACAAAATATACGCAAATCAATAAGCTTTAGTTCTTGTGTTTAATCAATCATGCATTGGTGTTCTCACTTAAAAGATATTTATTCATTATTGTTGTTTTTGAACGCTAGTACGCTTACTGCACCACTATGTCTTCAGCGTGTACATCTCTATGTCTTCAGCGTGTACATCTCTATGTCTTCAGTGTGTACATCTCTATGTCTTCAATGTGTACATCTCTATGTCTTCAGTGTGTACATCTCTATGTGTTCAGTGTGTACATCTCTATGTGTTCAGTGTGTACATCTCTATGTGTTCAGTGTGTAATCTCTATGTGTTCAGTGTGTACATCTCTATGTGTTCAGTGTGTACATCTCTATGTGTTCAGTGTGTACATCTCTTTGTGTTCAGTGTGTACATCTCTATGTCTTCAGTGTGTAAATCTCTATGTGTTCAGTGTGTACATCTCTATGTCTTCAGTGTGTACATCTGCATGTGGTTGAGCTGCTTCATCGTGCGCTTACCTATATACCCCTGAAATCACGTGGCATCACTGCTTGTGTTCGCGCGCGCACTGACGTGACTCTGATGTCAATATGTTGTGATACGCCAAACGTTCTCTCACGAGCCATGTATTTATATGTGCCTGTTAATAAATATGTACACATGTATGCAATCTTTATCGTAAATGTGTACAGTGTACGGTCAGCATGCGCCATTTTGTATTGACGTTTGCATGTCAAATCTATTCTAGATGTTTGGTGTTTTCTTGCATGTTCACTTTTATTTTAAAGACATTTGTATGAAATAACATTAAAAATGTAACTATTTATACACCAAGCTACTGCACTGTGTTCAGTAAATGGTCATTTATTTATAAATACCACAATGGTCACAGGAACACCACTTAATAGTTATAAATGTGTTCATCTATGTGAGTGGTTCTCAACCTTCCTAATGTCTCGACCCTTTAACACAGTTCCTCGTGTTGTGGCGACACCCAATCACAAAATTATTTTCGTTTCTACTTCATAACTGTAGAGTATGTGTTTTCCGATGGCCTCATGCGACACCTGGGAAAGGGTCGTTCGACCCCCAAAGGGATCGCGACCCACAGGTTGAGAACCGCTGATCTATGTCAAGTTTTCAATTTCTGAATGCCAACAAGTCATTAGTCTCCAGAAGATCTCTAAGGAAGACTAATTTTGATCAGATGACACAATAGATTCAATGCTATCCTCATTATTCCCGTACCACCAACGATGAAAAGAATTTTTTTTAAATTTAATGAAACATTATGTAAATGTGTGATTAATGAGACATAATTTGTGTTAATAACAATGTGTTCAGCTTTTATTATGATTAGACAGTATATAAATTCAAACGTTTCGGCTAATGCCTTCATCAGTACAACAGAAAACATTCATATGATTATCAATTGAATTTACATATATACTATAATGATACATATATATGTATATATCCAATCTGTACCTAAAAAGGAAAGAAAAAAATAAGAATGGGAGCAAGTCACTAACGAACACAAAGATCAGAACAACACATTGTTCAGAACAACACATTGTTTTTGTCTCATTCATTTATCTACTTAAAAGCTTTATCGCAGTCTAACAATCAATAGTTTTCTAATTATATGAACTCCTGAACACTATTGTAATTTATTTATGCATCCCCTTTTTAAAAAAAAAAATATTTTAAAATTAACAAGCAAAACAAAATGTATGCTGAGTTAGTCATCAGGGAGTACTGAATAGTTTCAATGCTTTTCAACGTATCACCTCTGACCTCTTGAAATAAAACATGTTTATTAAGATAGTATCGCTGCCCAACCAGTTGTAATAATTTTTTTTAAGTATGATTCATCTTCCCTTAAAACCCTCTCTACCCCCACCCTCCCACACCAAAACGCAGAGAATTAAAATTGAGGTCTTTCAAAGAAATCTAATATGTGTTTTTTATGTTTATTTATTTTAAATAACTGGTCAGTATGTTTATTTCCGTACATAATTTATGTCTTTTTAAAGGAAATTTCTTGATAAACAGCTATCCACCCTCCACTCATACCCCGTCCCCCCTCTGCCCCCATGTTATCAACCCTCTAGCATCCACCCTCCACTCATACCCCCTCCCCCACTGCCCCCATGTTATCAACCCTCTAGCACCAACCCTCCACTCATACCCCCGTACCCCTGCTGCCCTCATGTTATCAACCCTCTAGCACCCACCCTCCACTCATACCCCCGTCCCCCCGCTGCCCCCATGTTATCAACCCTCTAGCACCTATTTGACTTGACCATCTCCAGGTTTGAGAAGCCAGAGAAGAAGATGCTGGCCGAACACGTCCAGCCGAGCCCGGGCTCACAGACCTCCTTGAACCAGCAGCTGGCCATGAGGGATGCTGGAGGATACCAAGCCATGGGGATCACAAGGGTAAGTAGTCTTACTGGCCACTTGACCATCTCTTGCAATATTTAAAATTAACAAAGATTTATTAGTCCCATAATAAAGCATCTAGCTTCCCTTCCACATATATGGTCACTGCGCTTTCACCAATATGTGGTCCCTAATTAACCAAATTATTAGGCCCCTAATCTGAAACATAATGATGGGTCCCACTAAGCTGTCCCACTAAGCTGTCCCACTAAGCTGTCCCACTAAGCTGTCCCACTAAGCTGTCCCACTAAGCTGTCCCACTAAGCTGTCCCAAGTAGTTGGTAATTAAGTAACCCGAAATATTTGGGCGCTGAACTTTCTTTAATATTTAGACCCCAAGCGGCCCAAACATTTGGCCCAAAAGCTTTCACCCAGTTCTTGTTCCTAAGTTTTCTCAAATGATGTGTCCCTAATATGAACGAAATATCTGTCCCTTAAGCAGCCCAAATAGTTGGTCACAAAGCTATAAATAATATTGTGTCCCTAAGCTATCCCAAATATTTTCTATCTAAAAACATACATATTATCTCACATAAAACATATACTTATTACCTCAGATAAAACATATCCCTATTATCTTAGATATAACATATCCATATTACGTCAGATAAAACATATCCATATTACCTAAGATAAAAACCTATCCATATTACCTCAGATAAAACATATCCATATTACCTCAGCTAGCGCATCTGGTTTCATGTTCTAAACAAATTGGTCATCTCCTCATCTTTCATCATTTTAGTTTTGAGACTTGTGTTCATTCAATAGAATGCATTTCTCATTTCGTCCTCCGTTGTCAAAATCTTGGTCAGCTCTCTCATTCCCAGAGGAAGAGCAAACTTTGATGAAAACCCTTTACAGGAAGTACGCATGCGTGAGATCTCGTTAAGCGAATGCGTCTTTCCGAGTGTTTCTTGTTTAATAACAGCAAGGGGAGTTAAGCGTCCAAATTAAAGCTGTGGAGCGGTTTCCTGAAAAAAAAATATAAAAAAATTAATTGATAACAAGTTTAAGAAAAAAAAGTGTCGAGGGGTTGGCAAGGGAGATCAGACCTAATGGAGAAGGGGTCATCGGGGTGTAATGAAGTAACATTTTCACTTGCGTACCGAACTGGAGGAAGAGAACAAGGGTCGATAATAGTTTTAGTAACACTGTGTGACTACATGAAGCTTTAAAAACACAGTATCGATACTATCATAAATACCAAAGCTAAGGATTGATCGCAATATGATTTTGATTGTTTGCTTTTAAATGTCATTATAAATCCCTTTCAAGTGTCATTATAAATCCCTTTCAAATGTCATTATAAATCCCTTTCACATGTCATTATAAATCCCTTTCAATGTCATTATAAATCCCTTCAAATGTCATTATAAATCCCTTTCAAATGTCATTATAAATCCCTTTTAATGTCATTATAAATCCCTTCAAATGTCATTATAAATCCCTTTCAAATGTCATTGTTTATGAATTATACATGTGTCAAAGTTCTCTTGATGATTTCTTAATAATCTTATCAATGTTATTTTAGACAGCCCGGCTGTTAATCCTTCTATTGTTAATCTTTTTCTTCTCGATAATCCTATTTTGTCTCTATGAAAGTCCTCATGACAGTGCTAATCACAATGTATTAATGGACCTATTGACCTGCAGTTATATTGATATTTATATCCTCTTTATAGTCTTAGTGACATCCTTTTGATAGACCTATTGATATTCGAATGTTAAAGACCTTATGAAAAACATTATTCTGAAAGACAGCTTTTGAAAGTAAGCTTAGTTCCTGTTCCTGCGACCCCAAAGCTGTTAGCACTGCCTCTGAAACACTTGACGTCACATCCGCTTTCATGAGTGGGACAAACCTATTTACACTTGCCATCAATAACCAATGAGAAGACGTTCAGCTACTGTATGCAAATATTTCCAAGAGAATTGTGGTCTCCGCCATCTTTTGAATAACTGAGTTGTGGAACAGACGGGAATATTTCCATGCGCACTCAGTGTTTCATGTTACCCCATGGGACCCGGGGCCGATTTGGTCGGGTGGGGCAGGGTCAATGCGATAGTCCGAAAGTGGTCAAAATATTGATTCTCCCCCGACATGGTGATGTCATCAGTTTTTCGGCAATCGGCTTTGTTATCATTACCACGAATCAGTGATATTGTCTGGTATCATGATGTGTGATATTGTCTGGTATCATGATGTGTAATACTGTCTGGTATCGTGATATGTGATACTGCCTGGTATCGTGATATGCGATACTGGCTGGTATCGTGATGTGTGATACTTCCAGATGTCATATGTGATATGGACTGGTATTATGATGTGTGATATTGTCTGGTATCGTGATGTGTGATATTGTCTTGTATCATGATATGCGAAACTTCCTGGTATCGTGATATACGATACTGCTTGGTATCATGATTAGTGATACTGGCTGGTATCATGATGTGTAATACTTGTGGGTATCATGATGTATGAACTAGCTGGTATCATCATGACATACTGGCGGGTATCATGATGTATGAACTGGCTGGTATCATGATGTGTGATACTGGCTGGTATCATGATGTATGATAACAATATTTAATGGCTTTTCCCTTCAGATTGTATTAAGTTATATTTAAATTGTTGACTGCAAAAAATATGTTGAAGTGTGGTTACTTTTGTAATAATCTCTCTCTCTCTCTCTCTCTCTCTCTCTCTCTCTCTCTCTCTCTCTTGCTCGCTCGCTCTCGCCTTCTCTCTCTCTCTCTCTGTATCTTTCAAAAATACGATCTCATATCTTACTTTTGCTTGCTCTCTCTCTGACTCTCGTTACTCCTCTTTGTTCCTCACTTCTCTTTTTTCTCTTCCTTTTTTCTGTTTTAACTCTCTCTCCTTCTAACTCTCTCTCTCTCTCTCTCTCTCTCTCTCTATCTCTCTACTATATCCTCTCTTGTTTCAGTAGTTTACCTCCCTTATATCTATTTGACCATACTCTCAATACCATATCACGTTATATAAACTTATCTTGTCATGTAGAAAAGTATGGAGCGGAAGCACCAACTCTAATGTTGACCTGCCTTACTGCCAGCCATCGGATAGACCAATATTTTATTTCCCCGAAAAGTTGAAATTATAGCAACCTAACCATTCCCCAAGTGACGTATTAGCATCAGCAGAGGCCATCGGACCAAAGAGTTCTCAATCAGGAGGGACAAAAGGGTCCATTATCCCCTCGGAAAGTGCGGCAAACGTACCTCCACGTATATCCCGATGTTTTATTGTAGTTTATAAGTTGTCATTTTACGGGTGATACAAAAGTCTGTGAAAAAAGGAATAGAGAAAATGTGTGTGTGTGTGGGGGGGTTGATTGAGAGGGGCGATCCAAGGGTAGATTTAGAGACACTTCACAGAGATGTCTGATTGCTATATGATGTCTCTTAGTTGTTAGAGATAGACTTGGCTGGAACATTGTGCCATTGCAATCTGGTGTCTCGTAATTGTTACAGGAAGACTTGGCTGGAACAATGCATCCTGGTAGGTTAAAAAAACTAACAGCTTTATTTAACCAACTTTTGAAATGTTAACACAACAAAGGACTCAACTAGGAAACCTGACAGACAGAAAATAAACTACACCTGCATCAGTTGCAGAGACTGTGGATGATATTTGACTTGTGTGAACCCTGTGTGATATTTGACTTGTGTGAACCCTGGGTGGTATTTGACCTGTGTGAACCCTGGATGGTTTTGGCTTGTGTGAACCTTGTGTGATATTTGACTTGTGTAAACCCTGAATGGTATTTGGCTTGTGTGAACCCTGTGTGATATTTGACTTGTGTGAACCCTGTGTGATATTTGACTTGTGTGAACCCTGTGTGATATTTGACCTGTCCGCTGGTTATTGCCTGAATGCCACACTATGCAAGAATTCGCAATGGCGCTAATGATTAAACTAATAGCACCTGTATCTAAGAGCGCCCTTTTGCCATCAAATATCGTGTTTTATAGCTACTGATTCTAGGAGCCTCGAAGGTCCCTCTTCTTTTCTTGTTGTTTAAACCGTTATAGCTGTCTCCTCTTCAGCAATTACGTATTAAATATGTCATTATTGCATGGACCTTTCTCTGCTTGTATTTGTGAATACCGTTACTATTATAAAATTCTTTTCAGTTACACTGAAGCTATAATTCCTTACATTGTAGCAACAAGACTTTACATTGGAGCTATTTGTCCTTGTACATTATAGCAATACTTAATTACGTTTAAACAATTTTTCCTTATATTGTAGCAATAAGTATTTAAATTATAGCCAAGTCTTTTTACTTGTAGTAATACTTCCTCACATTTCAGCAATACTTAAATTGAAAAAAAAAAAAATGTCCTTACAGTGTAGTCAAAATTCCTTACATTGTAGAAATACTTTCTGACATTGTAACAATTACATAGACAATTGCGTGCTCAAACTTTCAAACGTTTGATCTCTGATGATATCGATCTTGTATGACAACCCGAACATTCTGCTACTGTCATTGGACGATGTCTTTTGGAAAGGTCGTCGGTTAACTAACTATCCAATCATACCGGCCCATAAACAGTTTGAAATATTAACCAATTAAAACAACCTGCTTTTATTTGTTTATTTGATTTGTTTTTGTTTTTATTTTAAGTGGAGGGCTGGTGGGAGTAACTTTATGACGCTTATCAGAATAATTGGTCGTAACTTTGATGTCCTAGTAAATGAACACAATTTGATGTTCCTTTCAAAATGTTGATATTTTTTTTCTTTTCATGTTATCATTAAACTTGGGTTTATTCAATCGCTAATAATCGAATTCCATTTTAATCACCAGCATAAAAAAGTCATACCAAGATTTGGCAGAGTTTGTATAATTAATCAGTGCTCGCCATTTGGGGTGTTGGCATTTACATATCATTACCGCCCCTCTCCCTCTGCCTGCTTAAGTATTTTGTTAGTTGTTGCTTGCGTTTGTTGTTTAACTGTAGATAAATGACCCTTGTAGAGGTATAGATTGGGGTACCGCAGCTCTATAATTATAAGCACGAAAGGATGAGCGTTTGTAACAGTCATCAAGAGCAGATTATTTAAATATGAATCAAGTTTCACTTTTATTTGAATTCAAGTTTTTCAAGGCTTGATCTTTTGAACAGATGACATTAAACTGTCATTATTTAACAAAGCAAAAGAAAATAACTAAAGAAATATCTTCCTGACTTATACATCCTTGTATGTAACAGTTATTTTACAAGAGTGTGATCTGCTGGTAGCCTGGCGGTGAGTGTTAGCCGTGACGTACTTTAACCCTTAGAGAACCGCACTCTCTTTGATTGTGTCGCCTTCACTTGGTGCTGGCTATTTCTATTGTGTATGTAGGAATGTCCTCTGTTCTGTGGCTTGTCCCGTCACGGCTAAACGAGTCATTGTGGATTATTTTGTTCTTTTACCGTCCGGATAATTGTTGATCTTACAGACAGGATCGTGCATCGAATTATTGATTAATAAATCAGATAAATTTGTTATTTAACTGCGATGTGCTACGGATGGCAAAAATCTTGTGATAATGTTGATGTAAGGCTCGAACTAGTTTTATTACAGCGATTGTGGTAAAATTTACAGGGTTACGATAATATTTACACTTATTTTGTTAATATTTACACAGACTGTGGTAATATTTACACATATTGTTGTAATATTTACACGGATTGTGGTAACATTTAAACGGATTGGGGAATATTTACACGGATTGTGGTAACATTTAAACGGATTGGGGAATATTTACACGGATTGTGGTAATATTTAAACGGATTGTGGTAATATTTAACACCGAAATATTTAATTATTGTTATAGTTGTTAAATAAGCACTTAGCACTTCTGTAAGACTAGAAAATGTATAATTATTAAATAGCACACAAACATCAAATGACACATCCAAACTAACAGCACATTACAATCATATTACACATCACAACAAAAGCAAAGCTTAAAACATCAATTAAAAAAAATTATAACAAATATCAATACAAACAGTGACAGAAAATACCTTAACGAAACATCACACAAAGCATCACACAAAACATCACAATAAAACATCACAATTAAAACATCACAATAAAACATCACAACAAAACATCACAATAAAACATCACAATAAAACATCACAATTAAAATATCACAATAAAACATCACAATTAAAACATCACAATAAAACATCACAATTAAAACATCACAATAAAACATCACAATTAAAACATCACAATAAAACATCACAACAAAACATCACAATAAAACATCACAATTAAAATATCACAATAAAACATCACAATTAAAACATCACAATAAAACATCACAATTAAAACATCACAATAAAACATCACAACAAAACATCACAATAAAACATCACAATTAAAATGTCACAATAAAACATCACAATTAAAACATCACAATAAAACATCACAATTAAAACATCACAATAAAACATCACAATTAAAACATCACAATAAAACATCACAACAAAACATCACAATAAAACATCACAATTAAAATGTCACAATAAAACATCACAATAAAACATCACAATTAAAACATCACAATAAAACATCACAATTAAAACATCACAATAAAACATCACAATTAAAACATCACAATAAAACATCACAACAAAACATCACAATAAAACATCACAATTAAAATGTCACAATAAAACATCACAACAAAACATCACAATAAAACATCACAATTAAAACATCACAATAAAACATCACAACAAAGCATCACAATAAAACATCACAATAAAACATCACAATTAAAATATCACAATAAAACATCACAATTAAAACATCACAATAAAACATCACAACAAAACATCACAATAAAACATCACAATTAAAATGTCACAATAAAACATCACAACAAAACATCACAATAAAACATCACAACAACAAAACAAATCGGAACTGCGATAATCTTCCCACCACCATAACAGTCACGAGGTGTGTAGAATCGATTCTCTGCCGACACAAGGCCCCGCAATTAAAGTACATTTATGTATCGATTACTGTAATCATGTAGTCAGACTCTGAGTCGAGTCATCGATTCCTGATGTCACATTACTGTTATCTCTCTTTACGGCTCCATTCCGACATCTGTATCTCGGTGAACTATTTGAGAACCGGATCTCAAACTGTTATCGTCTGACCATGGGATAACAACGCTATAGGTTTTGTTTTCATATCCATATCCCAATGGATTTCCCGTCTAAAACATAAATTGTGAGATTATCTTTTATTGTGATTCTATGCGTAGTTGATTCACAGTGTCTATAGCCGTGTCTATAGCCGTGTGTATAGCCGTGTCTATTGCCGTGTCTACAGCTGTGTCCATAGCCGTGTCTATAGCCGTGCCAATAGCCGTGTCTATAGCCATGTCAATAACAGTGACTATAGCCGTGTCTATCGCTGTGTCTATAGCCGTGTCTATAGATGTGTCTATAGCCGTGTCTATCGCTGTGTCTATAGCCGTGTCTATAGATATGTCTATAGCCGTGTCTATCGCTGTGTCTATAGCCGTGTCTATAGCCGTGTCTATAGATGTGTCTATAGCCGTGTCTATAGATGTGTCTATAGCCGTGTCTATAGATATGTCTATGGCCGTGTCTATAGATGTGTCTATAGCCGTGTCTACCGCTGTGTCTATAGCCGTGTCTATAGCCGTGTATATATTCGTGTCTATAGCCGTGTCTTCTTCTTCTTCTATATATTAAGGGCCCACGATCAATTTATTGATCAGTATGGCTCCTATGAATGTAGATGGGATTTGCAATGTCTCTGTGCCTGGTGTTGATGAGGATATTTCACTGGTTACAAGAGTAACTGTTTGAGGGTATCATGCACTAGGGGTTGGAAGGCCTGAGGCAATAGACGCAAATGAGTCAAGTGTTGTCGCCTCAACTGTTCCTTTTGAAAGCTTGTTCCAGTCCCTGATTGTCTTTGGTAGGAATGAGAAGTTCCTATACTGGCTTCTCGCTGGTATGAGCCGTAACTGCCGTGTCTATCGCTGTGTCTATCGCTGTGTCTATAGCCGTGTCTACAGATGTGTCTATAGCTGTGAATCCACGTGATCTGTTTAATCCAAAGTATCATTTATTTCAAAACTATTTTTAAAAATGTATTATCAATATCTTGTGTTATTCCCGGTAAAGGTAGTGCGTGCGTCTGTAACGTGCCTGTGATTTCGTCTCAGACAAAATCTGGCCAGTTCAATAGCATCTTGAAAGATCCTTGTATTTATTATCACAAAAGCCAGGTGTGTAAAGTACGCTAGAACTTCCAGAGGCACTTTTCCTGTAAGAGGTGCGGAGAAACCTGTTTAAAAACACCGAAAAAGATACAAAAATATCGTCTATCATTCCTTATAGACCTGTTGTTACCATGCGTGCAACTTTCAATGAACTTCATAAATGGACCTATCTATAATAATAATTCCCGAGCTGTTGTTTATTTTTTGTCCGCCGCGCTCTCATTGCGCACCGTGCTGCGCTCTCATTCTCTGCTTTCTTCATCCAATACTAGCATTGGTTGGTATATCGAGCGCCATCTGGAATTATTGTTATAGATTGTGCAACTCTTCTCGCATTTTATACACTCGCCCAACCTTCTTTCTATATATTTGAATGGGTCATTATATTAAAAATTCATGATATCTTTGGTTCACAGCTCTTAAACGTACACACCTTTTGTCTGAAGTGAGCTTTCCATATATTGAAATAAAGTGAAATATTGACTGACCTTTTAAATTATAGAAAATTTAAAAAACTTGTGTAGTGAAATTTTTTAATCGGCATCGTAAAAAAATATAGAGGCATAACTTCTGTTAACAAATATGGCGTTTAACAACAGTGCACCAGTCTCTAGATAATAATTCTAATTTGCTCACCTAATTCTCATATTTAAAGTCATGTTTACAGACTTTTGGTCCACTAGACCACCGTTGCTTGTCCATAATTATGAGTGGAAGAAATAATGCTGCAACAAAGATTATACATCTATAAATCGGGCACCTGCCCCCACTCTTATGTGAATTCATTCAAGCTGGTCCGCCACACTGAAAAGTTTAAAAACCTCTATAGTCATCATATATACAGCTCTATGACAGTACTTTCAAAACTATGTTTTGAACAGAAAAAAAATAATTCTTCAGTATCTTAAAAATACTTTGGCACCGACTCACCTGGTCTACTTTTCCGACTCGTGAGACAAATTATCCATTTGTTTTATATTAAAGTGTTTTTAAATACTGTGCGGTTGTATATGTACTGTCTTGAACAGCCCATAACATTTAACATCACATGTGTTCACTAATATATTACTATGTATGTGGAGCATCAGTCAATTGTGTTTTATCGTCAAGGAAGTTTTTATATATATATATATATATATATATATATATATATATATATATATATATATATATATACAGTGGAACCTCTCATAACGAGCATAATTCGTTCCAGAATCTTACTCGTTATGCGAAACACTCGTTAAACGAAACAATTTTTCCCATACAAATCAATGTAAAATACGATAATGCGTTCCATGCTGTAAAATTACTTATTTTTCAAAATTGTTTATTAACATTTATTCAAATAAAATGACTTATGAATTGTTAAGGAGTGTAACAATTTGGAATACAATTTAGATTTGAAACAAAAAACGTAAATAAAAATATGAATTTATGACAAATAATTAATCCTTTGTAACTAGAAAACTGTCTAAAGACTTTTGTTTTTGCCGACGCTTCTAAATTTGAGGAAAATGTGTCACAACATTATCATTGAATAAATTTGTAGCACGAATAGCCACCTCCTTATTGGGGTGAATAGCCACCTCCTTATTGGGGTGATGCTTCTCAGTGTACGATGCAACAGTTTCTCATGCTTTCAGCATTTCTCTTATTGCGCTAGAAGATTGTTGCTCTGTTACTTCTTCCTCCATTAATAAGCTCTCAGCCATAATTTCTTGCTGTGAAACACGATGCAACTCCATAAGCTCTTCGGTGGTCAACTCTTGACTGATCTCTCTCACAAGCTCTTCAATATCTTGTTGTCCACCTCGAGTCCCATGATATTGGCCAATGACACAATCTCGTTAACTGTAGACTCCACAGATACTGTTTCAAAATCACATTCAAAAACACTCTCTGGCCAAAGTTTTTTCCAAGCAGAAGTGAATGTCTGGAAAGGGGACTTCCCCTATCTGCGTAACTCGTTATGCGAAATGTCTTTCGTTAAGGGAGCAACTTCTTCACATTTTGTTTGCTCGTTATGCGAATTACTCGTTATGAGAGGTGCTCGTTATGAGAGGTTCCACTGTATATATATATATATCTATATATAATATGAATTTTTGTCAGGTCAGCGTCCAGTCAACTCAATATCCTAATGAATATTTGGAATCTTTAACTATTCTGTGCTCCTAATTAAAAAGGCTAAAATAAATCATTAAATCCATCGATCATCAAAACTGACATGTATATCAATTTTCAATTACAAAAAAAAGGACTTAAAAGACGACGTAAAAATAAATGCATCAATAAATGCTACAATCGTATAACAATAAATGCTAACGTAATAAAGCAAGAAATCGTACATTAAAAATAAAAATGCATAATTCTCTATGTAACAATGTCACACTAACGCTACAAGATGGCGTTGATTTCACTGAATAAATTCCCGATAACTGCGCTGAGTACCGTAAGTACCTTTGGTGCGTCATATTTTCTTTTCTTTTACGGAAACAGTTGTAACAAATATGCGGTGTAAAAAGGGATGGCGCATTAAAATATTAATATAGTTCAAGGTCGGTGGCGAACCGATGATGGGGGGTGGTGGGGTGTGTGGGGCTATGGGAAGTTTTTAAAGTCCATTACTTGAATAGTACATGGAAAGTTCACACATTGCGGTCGCCATTGTATAGTATAACAATAATTTGCTACTATAAACGATACCAAAAAAATATAATCGCCAACATAGCACACATACTACAATACAAGCAACAATAAATGCTACACATTAAACACTATAAAGAAAACACTATAAAGAAAACACTATATAAAAAACACTATAAAGAAAACACTATATATTAAAGTGCATGTTTGAAGATCTGCTAAAATTATGTTTTGTAATATTATCATACATGCTACATACATTAAAGGCTGCATGAAATAACATTCAATACGACATATACTTTGTACATATCACGATTCCACCAAACGTATGCTTCTATATACGCTAGGAGCTATGGCGTAGAGGCGTACTTACTTTGATTGCCATGTATCGATCAATAACTGCCATACACAACTGATCAAACACGTGTCTAATCAGCGTTGATGTGGGGCTTTTGGGGTGTGGGGGGGGGGGGTTTGGTTGTAAACTCAAGAGTAGGAGGGCGGATTTGGCGTGGTGGGCAATAAACCTTTAGGTGTTGGAGGTTGAGAGTCTTGGAGGTTTAAGGAGTCGTAGGTTGGGAGCGCTGGAGATCAGGGCTTCAAGGTTGAGGGCTTTGAAGGTTGAGGGCGTTGAAGGTTGAGGGCATTGAAGGTTGAGGGCTTCAATGTTGAGGGCTTCGAAGGTTGAGGGCGTTGAAGGTTGAGGGCTTTGAAGGTTGAGGGCGTTGAAGGTTGAAGGCGTTGAAGGTTGAGGGCATTGGAGGCTGAGGGCGTTGAAGGTTGAGGATATTAGAGGCTGAGGATGTTTTTCCAAATAGTCTTTGGAGGTTGAGGGCGTCTGAGGCTGAGGGCGTTAGAGGCTTCATTCCGATTAGATTTGACTTCCTACGAATAGCAACTACCAATTACGTCACACTTTGTTTACCAAATCCATGTCTATCAGTGTAGGGTCTAATGTTTTGGTATGGGGAAAATCTGGATGTCACCAATAAATGCAACTGTATGGAACAAATGGCAAGGCTATGATCAAATATCTGGATGTCACCAATAAATGCAACTGTATGGAACAAATGGCAAGGCGATGATCAAATATCTGGATGTCACCAATAAATGCAACTGTATGGAACAAATGGCAAGGCGATTATCAAAAATCTGGATGTCACCAATAAATGCAACTGTATAGAACAAATTGCAAGGCGATGATCAAATATCTGGATGTCACCAATAAATGCAACTGTATAGAACAACGCAAAACGATGATCAAATATCTGGATGTCACCAATAAATGCAACTGTATGGAACAAAAGGCAAGGCGTTGATCAAATATATATTCAATTATAATGGGATTGTTTACAATAGCAAAGCGGACTTTTGGATAGCAAGCTGTTATTGCAGTTTTTGACCATGTCATCAACATACACACTTAAATGTTTTGGTGACCAGCCTGCTACTAAAATTCAATCCCTTAATTGTTGACTTACTTCAAAGTTTGAGAGACACTGGGCTAAAGTTGGGATTTTTTTGGTGCGTTTCATTTTCGGAAAATGATTGTGGTTAACGTCATGTGACGTCACGTGAAATCTTTCCGAAACGTCTCTTCTTTCCCGATAATAGTTATCTGTCGTCTTCCGCCCGTCTGCTACCCGACATCCCGTCAGACATCATGTGACTAACCGAATGGACAGTCAAGGTCAGATAATTATGACATTAGCGTCCCATCTCGGATTTCCCGTGCTTCAAAACGAGGCTGTTGTATCAGTCAGTAGACCGCCATACTTGTTGACTTTATATTTCACTTCGGGATATTCGCGAGTTGTTCTTTTTTCTAGCATTTTTTAAATAATTACTTTTAAAATACTTATTCTCTTGTTTTCTAAAAACTATTCAAATTTTAATGACTTTTAACATCATATTATGTGTGGTCAACATTATTCATTTTTCGTTGGGTGGCGTCTCGCGTGCAATCAAGAATTGTTGTGCTGTGACCAAATGCGCGCCCCTCTGGGCGATCTACCATAAGTACGCTCCCAAACACAACATATACATTTCACACATGACACATGTCATTTATATGAAGTACATGTCATTTATATGAAGTACATGGCATTTAAATGAAGTACATGGCATTTATCTGAAGTACATGGCATTTATATGAAGTGCATGGCATTTATATGAAGTGCATGGCATTTATATGAAGTGCATGTCATTTATGTGAAGCACTTGGCATTTATATGAAGTACATGACATTTATATGAAGTACATGGCATTTATATGAAGTACATGGCATTTATTATTCTTATTATCATTATTAGTTGTCTTATATAGCGCGGTACCCCAGCCTAAGGCTAGGCTCACCGCGCTTTACATAAAAATATTAGCAAAAGAGACATTTATATGAAGTGCATGGCATTTTATAATGTAATTCACTATAAAAATCCTATCTAAATATGATGTTGGCGCCCCCGTTATGTTGCCGGGTGGCTTTTTTTCTATATATGAATGGTTGCCATATTCAGGCTTAGCCCCGGGCGACTCTTTTCCTCGGCACGACTAAGAGTTTGCCGCAAGCTTAAGCTGCACAATTTAAATTGATAGGTTTTTAAAAGGAAAGTTCCACAATGCCATTCATTGTCTTATTGGTGTGTGTCCTAAAAGGTTGGTAAACAAACAAATGATTTCACTGAGAGTACCGCACGCATTACGTCATTTAAGTATGTTTTTTTTTATTCTATTCAGTTACATAAGCAGTAAAATCGATACTTTTTGGAATCGTCCGATGGCGCAACTCTCGTGACGCGGTGACTTGCGGCGAGATGTTAGCGAGAAGTCGACACCCCCTGGGAGGAAATTTTTTTATTCGGCGACAAACTAATAAATCATAACGCAATCTTTCAAAGCAGACGTCAGTTCCTGTGCAAAAAAACAGCAACACAAGTCTTTTTAGTTTTAGCTGCTTTTTATCCAACTCAATGTCCTTCATGGAATGGACTCTGTGCACTACAGTTACAGTATATACTGCTTGATTTGAGAGAAGTGTTAATGAGGATCGATACACTAGAGTAGACAAACAGTGATCCTGGTTTGTGTCAAATAAACTAATGGGCAACACCTTTTCGATTCCACGGCCAGCCGTCCCCAGCCACCCTACCCCTCACCTCCCTCTGGCTGGCTCATATAAATGTAAACACACCGATTAAACTCTCAACCACATACCTGCACTCAAATACTCATCATTTAACCCCCCCCCTCCTTCAACCCCCACCACCCAGCAGCACGCCTATTCAATATTCTTAAAATCCTTGGCTCTTCCTATCAATACATTCCTCATACTAAAATAATCTCCCCCGCCCCCCCCCCCTTTCGATATGTAAACATTTAAAATATTGATAGATTTCCGGCAACGTTAAAAATTTTTGTCAACGAGAGTTTTTATTTATTTAAATGTGGCAAACGCCATGCACTGATGACCGTGCACAATGGTGCGTGCGGTGTTGTGGTGCGCACGCGTTGACAACTTCCGTGAAGATTCCTAGGAGTGTTCAAAATAAAATCATCAAATTTGTAGAGCTTTATTTAATGCTGATAAAAAATATCAACAGATTCTGCGCCGGTCATTGCCGCGGTTTGGATAAATGCTTAATGGTTCATCCGCCTTTGAGGACCACTGCTGTAATGCCGAATATATTTTCATGGTTACCAGTTGTAAAAAAAATTTTTTTTTTAATCTGTCAGTAAATGTACTAGACTAGTTTTTAAAGTATTTACTACCTCATTTGTTCTAAATTCTAGATGTCCCAGTTACCCTAGCTACCTCATTTGTTCTACATTCTAGATGTCCCAGTTACCCTAGCTACCTCATTTGTTCTACATTCTAGATGTCACAGTTACCCTAGCTACCTCATTTATCTACATTCTAGATGTCACAGTTACCCTAGTTACCTCATTTGTTATACATTCTAGATGTCACAGTTATGCTAGCTACCTCATTTACTCTAGATTCTAAATCTCAATATTCCCATAGCTACACAAGTTTCTATTGTTTTCCTAGTTCCTATAGATAAGGGCGCATTTGAAAGGTGTCAGGGCATCCAGCGAGCTGACTTTCTTTTGTAATGTAACTTTGCATTTTGTTTAAAGTTATCTGACAGGCAAAGGGGTCCAAGAAACACACACGGTTAAGAACCCATGCCCTACCCACAAATCTCTATAGCTAAACCTGTTCCTATAGCCACCAGACTTCCTGATTGCCCCTCTAGAACACAGGGCCATAATGCCGGATCTTGGCTCACGTCCAAGTATTTTGTAGAAGATTTCCTTACCCTCGTACACTTTTCTGTTATTTTCACAGCAAACAAAATGCGACAGTTCTTTCCCCTTACCATCTACTTCCCAGGGAACTGTTTTGTATAATAGGATTGATTAAATACAGTTAATAGATTTGCATTTTGTCTGGGGTGCTCGCCCCCCGTCTAGCGTGGTGCGATGCTGCCAGCGTGGCTCGGACTGAGTGGACAGAATGGTTTTTGACTTCTGAATATTTCATTAACATTTTTCCGCCGTTATTTTAGGGAAAAAACCATAAAGCTTTGTTCCTTTTGTGTGCGATATAGAGAAATGAAGCTGTGCAGCGACACGTGTTAATGTAGCTGTGAGGGGGGATCTTGAACCCATGAGGAATAGTCTCAGCCATAGGTGAATAGACCCCTGATGGCAGACGGATCCCCTGATGAGTAAGTGGCTCGGACAATTGCAATTCACACATAAATATAAATATTACATTCGAATGTCCGAAAAATCCCATGTAGGAATCTTAAGATTAATAAATAATCAAAATTATAAGCCCTGAGATTTTTACGGGTAACAAGATTTTTTTCTATTGACATTTTTCTTAAGGTATGTAAATGAAATAATAGTTTAATTTTACTTTAATAAAGAAACTTCCATTGCTTTTGATCTAGAAATGTAAACCGTAATTGAACCAGAAGTATCTTAGAACCCCTAAATAATTTGAGGATCTGCCAAACTTGCAAATTTTCAAATGTAACCAGACACACAGCTGTATGCCACACACAGCTGTACACCACTCACATAGCTGTATGTAAGCCAGACACATAGCTGTACGAAAGAGACACAGCTGTACGACAGACACACAGCTGTACGCCAGACACAAAGCTGTACTCCAGTCACACAGCTATACGTCAGTCACACAGCTGTACGCCGTAAAGGACCTGACCTGGTAAAGGACCTGGCCTGGTAAAGGACCTGGCCTGAGAGAATATTTTTTTTATTCAAATGACTTTTTTAAAAATAAATTAAAAGACAACGATCATGACAAGTGAAATAAGAAGCCAGGGGTGGGAGGGGGGGGGCGCCAACCCTACGTCACGCGATGCCAAACGTTGTGCGTAGAGGGAATGTCAATGACATACTGAGAAGGAGAACAAATAATTAAATGGCATGACATAAAACAAATTCATCTTAAAAGGTTGACTTGTAGGCACGGGTGAATACAGTTCTACGGCACAACATTTACAAAGACATTGCCGAATCCTGATACACGACTTTAAAATAGCCTAGATCCCCAAGCAACACGATATTATTGTGCCTTCATTTCATATTCAGGTCCGAGCGAGTAGAAGTCTTACAGTAAATTCCGTTGAATGGGTCGACATAAAAATAAATTAAAAACGTTCCAATAAATCTAGTATCGATCTTCCATTGAAACGTGACGTTTAATCCAATGACAGTTGCATCCTATAGATAGATATATACGCTGGTCGTGCACGATGTATTTAAACTGTAATGTATGCGCAAGTCAGGGTTCCAAATAGTTTTATACAAATGTGTTCGCTTAGAAGCTTGAGGTTTTTTTTGGGATGTGTAACGTAGATTTGTGGGGTGGGGGGGAGAGGGAGTGGTTTGGATGTTGCTGCTTTTGTGTGTGTGTGGGCCATATTTGAGGTTGAAGGCTTAGACAAAACTATGAGGTATTTTACTTTGAACGTCCTAGAATATGGGATATGGAGAGAGAGAGAGAGAGAGAGAGAGGGAGGGAGAGAGAAAGACATAGTGAGACAGAGAGTAGTTGTGCAGAATTTTTATATATAAAAAACATTGATTAACAGTAAAGTGTACATTACGGTAACCAGACAAAACGACAAGTGACAAAACGACAAGTGACAAAACGACAAGTGACAAAACGGCAAGGTGAAAAAATGCGTCTTGTCATTTGGAATTTATCAAAATATTTCTGGGGAGAAGCTTACTGAGACGACTCCCTCGTTTCTTTCGGCGCCCTCGATGTCTTCTCCCTACACAATTAGTGATTGAAAAATCTCAGACAGAGTTATTTACATGGCTTTAGAATACTCTTTTCATTTAAGAAAAACTGTTACCCGTGAAAATTTGCTTTGGGATTATAGTAAACAAATCACAGGGATTGATTAGACATCGCACGCCTCTAACCATGGCCAGTTTTATGTTGGATGTTCACTTGTTAGTTCTTCTACATCTATTCACATGTCTACTCTTCTACATCTATTCACATGTCAGTTCTTCTACATCTGCTGACATTTCAGTTCTTCTACACATCTACTCACGTCATTTCTTCTACATCTGCTCACATGTCACTTCTTCTACATCTACTCACATGTCATTTCTTCTACATCTACTCATATGTCATTTATTCTACATCTACTCATATGTCATTTCTTCTACATCTGCTGAAATGTCAGTTCGTCTACATCTACTCACATGTCAGTTCTTCTACATCTACTCACATGTCATTTCTTCTACATCTACTCACATGTCATTTCTTCTACATCTGCTGAAATGTCAGTTTTTCTACATCTACTCACTGACAGTTCGTCTACATCTACTCACATGTCATTTCTTCTACATCTGCTGACATGTCATTTCTTCTACATCTGCTGACATGTCAGTTCTTCTACATCTACTCACATATCCAATCTTCTACATCTACTCACATATTTTGGCATTTCTGGTTCCTTTTTGTCTTGGTTTAGGTCGTTCCTCTCCAATAGAACTCAGGCGGTCTCTATCGATGACTGTCTCTCCGGCAGTGCTGATTTGGTGTACGGAGTGCCACAGGGGTCAGTTTTGGGCCCGGTTCTATTCACATTGTACGCCAGGCCACTGCTCCTCTTGCTTGGGAGGCATGCTGTTGAGAGCCAGTCATTCGCAGATGACACGCAGCTATACAAGCATACCCATCCCTCTCTTGTGGATTCCGCTGTCCAGACTTTGCAGGAGTGCATTGGTGATGTTAAGTCTTGGATGACACACAGCAAGTTGAAGCTGAACGATGACAAAACGGAAGCACTCCTCATTCACAATCACAAATCATCATCTACCTCAACTCCCCCCAACTCATTTCAAGTAGATAACGCCGACATACAGTTTACACCCTCTGCTAGGAATCTTGGTTATATTCTTTCTAACAACATGTCTCTTGATAAACATATCTCTCACACTTGTCGTTCTGCATACACCGCTATCCGTCAGATCAGCTCCATCCGCCACTACCTCACAGTTAGCGCAACAAAAACACTAGTCTGTGCTCTTGTTCTCTCTCGTCTTGACTATTTCAACTCTCTTCTGTCAGGTTCACCAAAACACTTCATAGAAAAACTACAAAAGATTCAAAATTCAGCTGCTAGGCTAGTTCTAAAGGCAAAAAACGTGATCATGTCACTCCACTACTCCACTCACTTCATTGGCTTCCTATACAGGCACGCATTGATTACAAGCTGTCTGTTCTCTGTCATAACTTTTTCTCCGATTCCTGCCCTTCCTATCTAACCGAACTTCTTTCTGTCTATTCACCCCTTCAACAGCTTCGCTCCTCCGCAGACACGCGTATTCTGTCCGTTGCTAAGACACGTACCAAAACATATGGTGAACGATCTTTCTCTTTCTGCGCCCCCAAACAATGGAATTCTCTGCCACTTCACATCCGCAATATACCAACCACACAGGCCTTCAAAACTGCACTCAAAACACATCTCTTTAAACTCTATTACCCCGACTGATTCCCCACATCTGACCGATAAACGATGCTGCTAGCTGCCGTCCATGGTATGTCATGTAAAAGTTCTGGGGTGGGTGGGGTGAATATGAATTTGTTTTTGTTTTGTCTCTATGCAGCTGTTTTTTTATCACATAAATGCATTTTATTTTATTGTCACGATTATGTTTCCTTTGCTAATATTTTTATGTACAGCGCGGTGAGCCTAGCCCTCGGCTGGGGTACCGCGCTATATAAGACAATATATAATAATAAAATATCAAATCTTCTACATCTACTCACAACCCAACATGAAAACAATAAACATTGTTTACAAACAACAAATGTTTCATTAAAGTTGTTTTTGCACATTATTTTCATTGTTCTTTTGGTTTGATTTTCATGGCCGAAAAATTAAACACATGTAACCATCATGTGTTCAAAGTACTCGAACATCCCCCGTAGTGAAACACGTGGGAAATGATATATACATATTTAAACATGAGTAATGAGACCTAGCTAACCCACGTTATATAAGCCTCACACCGGATACAGGGTAGTTGCAATCAAGCACATGCCGTCCACTTATTATGACATCCGTATGAGGGGGAAATGATTGATTAGCTTTCGTACATCGATTGCACGTCCATTCGATCTTCATAAATAAGCAAAAACGGCGACATGTGTTTTCTGTTGTTCTATTTTTAGACACACACACCCCCCCCCCTTTTCCCATTTCTGCTGCTGGCAACGACGAGTGTGTTTCTTAAATTATAACAAAGAAAAAAGATATGTTGAAATAATGGTCTTCTCAGCTATGTGTTGTACCATACTGGTTGGATACTACAACAACACTTTTAAAAGTTCTTAATTGTAATAACAAAGTTTAAATACATATGAATCTTTTATAAAATGTTCTGAATTAGCAATCAAGTAGTCTCGCTAGCAATCAAGTAGTCTCACTTGCAATCAAGTAGTCTCACTTGCAATCAAGTAGTCTCACTTGCAATCAAGTAGTCTCACTTGCAATCAAGTAGACACACTCAACAATTTTGTATGCGATTTTTAATTTGTTAAGTCAATTTTCCGTGCTAGAACGTCCCTCAGCGATGTTAATAATATTGATTGTCCTTTATAAAGGAGTTCTATCTGATGGTGGCTCAATCTTATAGTTGTTATATTAATTGGTAGCTCCCTCTTATAAATGTTCTATCAAATAATGACTCCATCTTATAGTTGTTCCAGGTTTCCGTCCCGACCGAAAGACTCTCTGGGCGGTTGGGGGGGGGGGGGGGTGATGTTTAACGCAACACCTTCCCTCCGGAACGGAAGCAACCCGCCCTGATCCCTTGGGAGAGTGGACTGCGAACGCTTTAAACGCAACGTTCTCGGTGGACTGGACGTCCCCAGGCCGAGGGGAAGGGTGGTCCCTGCGTCTGGCCCGCGTGGAGGTTTGCCGGGGGGCGCATTAAGAGCTCGCGGTTGACGACCCACCGACGCCATCTCCTAAGTGACATGCATAGTTGGTCGATCAAATAGTAGCTCCATCTTATGTATTATTTGTCAACACGACTTAATTTTAGTTACATAGTAGTACTGTCAAATAGCAGGACCGTCTAATAGCAGGACCGTTATTTAACATTTCCATTTTATAGTAGGACAACGTGATTTATGAAAACAATTTCAAATCTTAAAAGCTTTCAAAATGAAAAGCCCAGCCACCGAAGACCTGTCGTCTTGCTGGAGCACATGCTGGAGCTCAAACTGATTGCACCGACTTCGATCAGGACAGACGTATGTTCTAACTCCGCGCAAATATTAGAAGTGTACATTGCTGAACAATCTTTTTTTTTCATTCCCATTTTATATGCAAGAATTATATGTATAATAAGATAATTTATTTATATATTGAGATGGATCACGTTAGATGCAATGGAAGCCATGTTTTTTGTGTGATTTCTCTCCAAATATAAGAATCGTTAATCATAATAAGCTCTTTTTTTCCCGCAGCCCGACCAAAGCTACACCCCCACCCACGCACCCCTCACCTTCCGCCTTTATTCTCATTCTTCTGTGTCTAATTCTCATTGCAATGCAAATACAATGGAAAAAAACGCAGACATCAGAAAAATATATTCCTTCTCCTTAAATTCTGACGGTTGATTCCTTATGTATTTATATTATATTGTCTGTCAGTATGAGTCAATGGACCGAATCTCCGTGTCATTTTAGGGCTATAAATTCTTCACTCAAGAATTCAGTAATTTTGTTTAGTCAGTAAGATGCTAACCTTTTTGCACCAAAAGATTTAAACCAAGTGTACTATAACAACTACAGTAACCGTAGCAGTGGCGTAGACAGAGTGGGGCGGATAGGGCTGTCCGCCCTTGGGGCATTGTTTTTCCATCTATATATTGAGTGACGTTATCTACGGCCCCATTAAAGAGGGGGTTTTTTTGGTTAAAAGGGAGGTAAATATCAAGGCCAGCCCTGGGTGGCACTAAACCTACCTACGCCACTAACACCTTAGGTTTCAGGCACCCCGTCTCGATTAAGACGACACTGGTGGTTTACACAATCAGAGCTCTTCTGTCCTTGAGCGATCTTCTTAACGAAAATGTCAACATCCGGTTGACATAATGTAATCAAACACCCATGACATTTGACATTTGACTTGCAAAGTACAAAATAATTATCCTTCAAGAAAAGCTTTGCTGCGTTGTCAAGGGAAACAGTGTCGGGTCAGAAGAAAAATACAATGGTCATAATTAAAAACTAATATATAGCCCGTTGAGAATGGGCTTTAGATCAAACTGGAAAATGCCAAATTAAGAAGTTTTTCTTAAGCTAAGTGTTGTACACATCAAGATTCCATGTACTTAGTTATGATAAGTGATGTACACATCAAGATTCCACGATTCTTAGTTATGCTAAGTGATGTACACACCAAGATTCAATGATTCATAGTTCAAGCATTTGACTTGAAACTTTCTTTTGTAGCGTTTATCTTATAATCTTTTTAAGTCGTATCTTACGTCCCTGATTAACACTTTACTGTAATGATATTTCTAATCGTATCGCTTAATGCCCGACATCTTTTGTTAAAATGTTGCACCTTTGTATGACGCTTATCGCTAGATTATGCCAACTAATGCGTGTGTGTTGATATGTTTATGAATGATGCAGCAGACGATAACGACTCGAAGTAATCGAGGTATAGCGTGCACTCACCGAAGCGTTACGGATCTCGCTATGTCCATTCTGTCAAGGAATTTAGTTCTCACCTATAACACTACATGACAGCTCATGGAAAATAGGGATAAAGCCCTCTGGGGCCCCTGGGTACAGCCCCCTGGGTACAGCCATAAAATGTCCCAAAGTTTTATATGGAAACAATGCACGTGAAAGGCAGACGATGGTAAAAAGCCCAAGGAAGCTCCGGGGCCTCTTGAACATGGCGGCCCTAAGAAACTTGAACATGAGGGCCCTGAGAAACTTGAACATGAAGGCCCTAAGAAACTTGAACATGAGGGCCCTGAGGTCGTTTCTAGGCAGCTCCTACAGATATTTACTGGTCAAGGAAAAAGCTTGGTTTACATACAGTTTTGACCCAATGTTTCCGTCGAATCCAGGAGTGTTTTTTTTTAATTGCCTGTTTCAAGCTGTGAATTTTTGGGGATTCGCCTTATGAGAGTCATGTGACAAGGGAGAATAAGGACCCATAATAATTATGTCACTGCACGGCCGTAGCCCATATGTGTCCTGCTTTAGTTAGCATCTTAACGTTGTGGGTTTGATATAACCCCATCCATCTAATCCCCCAAATCCCGCGCCCCACTCCCCTACACCCCACTCCACCCGGCCCAAGGCGCACACGCACACTCACAGCATTTGATCACACGTGTGTCACATGTCAACAGACCATCAGTATAGGTGTGCTTTACAGGTGTTTGTGAGCGGAGAGCGACGTGTTGCAATAGGGTGCTGTGTTGGTGTGGTGGGGCCGGCGAGGCAAGGACGGGTGGGGGGAGTGAGCAGTCATTGTGTCGCGGTGGAATTCACACAACAGTGTTTGGAGCAATTATTCGTCTGCTGGGGAACAGGACGTTACTTTTGTCAGAACGATTCAGTTACTGGAGGAAAAAGGATAGACTAAAGTGTGATGTGAGCCATAGTGTGCACTAGGATTATCCTTGATGTGGCGGTAGGAATATCCTTAATTTTGGCCGGAGTTTGCCGCTAGGACTATCCTTCATGTTAAACGGAGTGTGCCGCTAGGGTTATCCTTGGTGTTGAAAGGAGTGTGCCGCTAGGATTATCCTTAATGTTAGACGGAGTGTGCCGCTAGGACTATTATTGATGTTAGCCGACATTTGGTGTTAGTTTTATCTTTAACGTTAGCCGGATTGTTGCTTTGGGCTTAACATATTCTTCTGTTTATATTTTAGATGACATACAACATAGTGACATAACTATGTGCTTGCATTAAGTTATGTTAAAGTTCATTAGCACAAGAAAACAGATTCAACGAATGACGTGCATGATGTTTTTGTTGATGCTAAACGCTGTATTTCTGGACGTTGGGCTGTCATTTAAAAATATTGTCAATGCATGGATACAGAGAACAACAGCTTTTATTTAACACTGGTGTGTAGATTATTTGGTTCATTCAAAATAAACATTGTCCAAATAAGAAAAAAAAAAAACTCTGACTAATAGTATTTTTAGTGCACTGGACTGCATCATTATAAATGAGTCGTATCAAACATTATATATTTAAACACTAGAATAAAATAAAAACGTGTTTATGTAATGAGCTATATTAAGATTCGACTTTATTGTAAACGCACCATGTTAAGAATGACCTACATTAACTCTTTAGATGTGAGTCGCTCCAGCATTTTGGCCAGAAAGAAACGAGTGTATTTAAATGAAGGTCCCTCAAGTCACATCCCAGCTTCATTATTTCCAACATGACGTTCCACGCTATATTTATACAACTCCAGAGAATTCCTAATTTCCACCCTACCTCACCAAACCCTTGCCCTGTGCTGTTAGTTCCACACACTGCGTACACCAGACGGCCCGTGGGTTCTCTGTTGACTTAATGAAGTCAATCCATAGATGAATTAGGCTTGCTTTTCTCTTATTTGAAACACAGATGCGCAACATTTTTTAACACTAAAAGCATAAGTATAAGCATAAGTATACGTTTAAGTATAAGTTTAAGTATAAGCATAAGTTTAAGTATAAGTTTAAGTATAAGTATAAGTTTAAGTATAAGTTTAAGTATAAGTGTTGCGCAGTGGAAAGCTAAAAAGACTTTTATGACATTTTGTGCATGACATTACCTATTCCACAGTCCCCCCCCAACCACCACACCCCCGGTCGGTGCCCACATAGTAGAAGCATTCAGTCAATACGCCGCATTTTATAAATCTTCTTTAAAGACCACACTCCGTGATTCTGTGTGCCGCTCCGCGATTCTGTGTGCAGCTCCGCGATTCTGTGTGCCGCTCTGCAATAAAGGCCGGGAAAAGTTAGTATTAAAGTGGGGTGAAAGGGCTATTATCCCATATTCTATGTTTTGTTTTCCAAAGCTTCAAGTCTAATTAAATCTCAAATATTTTGGAATCAGGGGTGTAGCTAGGCTTAATGACACCCGTGGCGGGCCAAGATTTTTGCCGCCCCTTCCACACAAAAAAAACTGCAGTCGGCCGAAAATGCCGTCTATATTTATTAAGAGAAAAAAGTGCCGTCCATGGCAAACCCCCCCCCCCCCAAAACCGCACCCTCCTGCCTATGCCCCTGGTTGGAAATAGTGAATCTCTTTAGCGATACTGCCTTACAAGCAAATTGGTCTAAATGTCTAATTAGATGTCTTTGTTACTGTCTTACTGTCACGGACTCGTTACACGAGGTCTCTTTCAACACATGATCACATGCGATACACTTCTATAATCTCACTAATTACTTGAACTGTGCTGGTTGCTAAACATTTTTCATTATACCTCTTGCAAATACCGTTTAATGTCTTAGGTTTTTATCCATAAGCGAACCTCACTCGTGAATAGCCCCATGAATCTCATTTGTGAATAATTCCGTAAATTCACCTTGGACGCGACTTCGATAAAAAAGATTGTGTAATACTTCCCAAGACTTATGTCAAACAACACTTTGAGGGTTGCCTCGTGGATCATGATTCGACGGTCGAGGTCATAGTGACCAGTACGGTGCCTGAAACCTTCGACCACACATGACAATGTGCATTCGATGCTTCTATAAACTTTTCGGTATGGGCCCCGGGGGCTCCGAGGACGACATCCTAAAGGCGGAGTACAACACGGAGAAACTCACCAAGTCCCCGGTCAGTGACGAGTTCAGGAACGGTCAGTCCAGATATGGCGGCCTGTCCAGCTCTCGGCAAAACATGGAGTTGTCTGAACGGACTAAACAACTTCAGAAGGACTCGTACGACAAAGCGTTGAAGGAGAAGTCTCTTCCGGTAAGTAGATGAGGTAGACTGAGAGAGAGGTCATAGCTTGGGTCATAGGTCATGCCAAACCACGATCAAAGGTCATACTTTAGTATAGATACTTCTTGAGTCAGGGGTCTTACAAACCACGATCAAGGTCGTACATATGGCCAGAGGGCTTCATCTTGGGTAAAGAGCATATCTTAGGGCTGAGGCAGCACTGTAGGTAAAAATGATGGTCTTGGACCATAGCGTATATCTTGAGTCAGAGGGAAGGAAAGGAAGGGCATCATAGGTTATATGACATCCTTGGTCAAGGGTTACTTGGCATTTTCCCCGTTTTTCTTTAAAACTCATGCGTCAATGGTCATCATATATCACCACTGAAATGTCACACAAAAACATTGACTCATGTGTCTTTTCAAATCCTGGGTCAGAGGTCACATAAATCTTGGATGAGATCTGATTTGAAATCTGTGACAGGGTCACGCCACGGACCTCATGATAGTTGATGTTGTGTGACATCTACTGTTAACTGGATTAACATATAAAATGGACCTCAAAATAGCTTATCTTATATGACCTTCAATATGTTTAAAATCTGACATAGCCCTCATATACATAATGTTATAAGGACAAAATGTGATATGGACATATTGTGATAGGGACATAATGTGATATGGACATATTGTGATAGGGACATAATGTGATAGGGACATATTGTGATAGGGACATAATGTGATAGGGACACATACCTTTCACTAGTTACACATCTAATATCTTTTTGTCTATACGGTAGGCGCACAGTTGTTCTATAAGCATATGCAATGACATCAGGTGACATCTATCTGAATCATATTTCTTTGCCCTGGTCGACACCATACCCCCTGGCATCCAGGGCCAGCCTAGCGGTTTAAATTTGGCGCCCCTTTTTGGTATAATCTTTCAAATGTTGCAAGGAATGAACAAGGGGAATAACTTTTTTACCTAGTTGGTATTTTTTAAAAAACGATTTGCACAGTATACAAAATTAGCCTACCGCGCACAATATGAACAATTAACATACTGTGAGCAGTATGAACAATAAGCTTAACGTTGGTAGTATGAACATTTGGCCTACCGATGACATTTTTTCTAGTCTTTAAATCAGAAATATGCTTTTTTTTCCTATTTTGGATGATCGTTGATGGCGCCCTAAGCACACGGTGCCGCGGGCAACTGCCAGAGTTGCCGGTACCTTGAACCGGCACTGTTTGCATTTAACATCAAACAGGTGTGTAGACAAACAGGTGTGTAGACAAACAGGTGTGTAAACACACATGAAATAAAACATCGCCTGCTGCATAAAACTTAAATTCGACGAGTTGAATCTGAACCAGCTGTTGCCAATACAAAGTGATGATAAACTCCTTAACTCAAACCTAGATACGAGGGTTGTTTCCCCTGTTCAAACTTCAAATATCGGTTTCTTTAATCCCTGCTTATTTTGGAGAGAGAAACAATTCAAGGGATGTGTTTAATGTGTTTAATGTTTAAAAAACACAGTTACGCCTTTCATCCGGTAAATGTTTGATCATTAAATTGAAAGAATGTCTTATCCAAATTTTTATTTACAAATTCATAATTTACTTTATTTAGTGTATTTATTTATTGATACGTTTAATGATATCTAATGGTGACTAAGGAATAAGGGTCGTGATGATGACAGGTCAAATTTGCCATCAAAAGATCATATTGTTAATGAAAGGCATGATAACCCCTGAACATAAATAGGAAATAGGGAAAACAGGACAGCCCGACGCCTCCTTCGGTGAAATAAAATAAAAAACAATTGAAAAGTCCTATCCTTCATCCTTCTTAAGTTTGAGTTTGTTCTGTTCACTTGTAGCTACAGACACGTTCTGTTCACTTGTAGCTACAGACACGTTCTGTTCACTTGTAGCTACAGACACGTTCTGTTCACTGGTAGCTACAGACATGTTATGTTCCCTGGTAGCTACAGACACGTTCTGTTAACTGGTAGCTACTGACACGTACAGTTCACTGGTAGCTACTGACACGTTCTGTTCACTGGTAGCTACTGACACTTTCAGTTCACTGGTAACTACTGACACGTTATGTTCACTGGTAGCTACTGACACGTTCAGTTCACTGGTAGCTACTGACACGTTCAGTTCACTGGTAACTACTGACACGTTATGTTCACTGGTAGCTACTGACACGTTCAGTTCACTGGTAGCTACTGACACGTTCTGTTCACTGGTAGCTACTGACACGTTCAGTTCACTGGTAGCTACTGACACGTTCTGTTCACTGGTAGCTACTGACACGTTCAGTTCACTGGTAGCTACTGACACGTTATGTTCACTGGTAGCTACTGACACGTTCAGTTCACTGGTAGCTACTGACACGTTATGTTCACTGGTAGCTACTGACACGTTATGTTCACTGGTAGCTACTGACACGTTCAGTTCACTTGTAGCTACTGACACGTTCATTTCACTGGTAGCTACTGACACGTTCAGTTCACTGGTAGCTACTGACACGTTCAGTTCACTGGTAGCTACTGACACGTTTTGTTCACTGGTAGCTACTGACACGTTCAGTTCACTGGTAGCTACTGACACGTTATGTTCACTGGTAGCTACTGACACGTCTACAGTGTTAATCATTCCTTGCCAGCAGGATTAAAAACAAGTGTGCAATAGAGCTTAGTAAACAAACAATTGTACATTGAGACTTAAATACACTAAAGTAAATTATGAATGTGTAAATAAACATTTGGATAAGACATTCTTTCAATAAATGATTTTCAACAGAACTTAATTATCTACAATAAATTTTGAAAATAGTTTTGCTTTTTACCACCCTATTCCATTTTTACACACACACATACATACCCACACACACCCGCATCCCATACAGTGACACACACACACACAAACACACACACACTCACTAATACCCCCCCCCACACACACACACGCTCTATTTCTCTGGTGTCTTTTAACTTTGCGTGTCTCCTAAAACCATAAAAGATGTATTCCAATGCTTTATTCCCAACTTTAATTTGATCTTAGTTTGATAACTTCCAATGTCATTTGATGTTAGTTTGATAACTTCCAATGTCATTTGATGTTAGTTTGATAACTTCCAATGTCATTTGATGTTAGTTTGATAACTTCCAATGTCATTTGATGTTAGTTTGATAACTTCCAATGTCATTTGATGTTAGTTTGATAACTTCCAATGTCATTTGATGTTAGTTTGATAACTTCCAATGTCATTTGATGTTAGTTTGATAACTTCCAATGTCATTTGATGTTAGTTTGATAACTTCCAATGTCATTTGATGTTAGTTTGATAACTTCCAATGTCATTTGATGTTAGTTTGATAACTTCCAATGTCATTTGATGTTAGTTTGATAACTTCCAATGTCATTTGATGTTAGTTTGATAACTTCCAATGTCATTTGATGTTAGTTTGATAACTTCCAATGTCATTTGATGTTAGTTTGATAACTTCCAATGTCATTTGATGTTAGTTTGATAACTTCCAATGTCATTTGATGTTAGTTTGATAACTTCCCCTGTCATTTGATGTTAGTTTGATAACTTCCAATGTCATTTGATGTTAGTTTGATAACTTCCCATGTCATTTGATGTTAGTTTGATAACTTCCAATGTCATTTGATGTTAGTTTGATAACTTCCAATGTCATTTGATGTTAGTTTGATAACTTCCAATGTCATTTGATGTTAGTTTGATAACTTCCAATGTCATTTGATGTTAGTTTGATAACTTCCAATGTCATTTGATGTTAGTTTGATAACTTCCAATGTCATTTGATGTTAGTTTGATAACTTCCAATGTCATTTGATGTTAGTTTGATAACTTCCAATGTCATTTGATATTAGTTTGATAACTTCCAATGTCATTTGATGTTAGTTTGATAACTTCCAATGTCATTTGATATTAGTTTGATAACTTCCAATGTCATTTGATATTAGTTTGATAACTTCCAATGTCATTTGATGTTAGTTTGATAACTTCCAATGTCATTTGATGTTAGTTTGATAACTTCCAATGTCATTTGATGTTAGTTTGATAACTTCCAATGTCATTTGATATTAGTTTGATAACTTCCAATGTCATTTGATATTAGTTTGATAACTTCCAATGTCATTTGATATTAGTTTGATAACTTCGAATGTCATTTGATGTTAATTTGATAACTTCCAATGTCATTTGATGTTAATTTGATAACTTCCAATGTCATTTAAGGATGTTTTAGCATCCGATCACGTGATATCTAGGTCTTAAATATCCCTGTTAATATCCCCAATTAGCCGTTTGAATGAGGAAAAAAAATAGACATAGCTAAATAATAAATGTGTGAATAGCCAGAAGAAAACAAATGTGTGAATATAAAAAAACAACTTTCTCATTAGAGGGACCTTTTTTAACACTTAAGTTTTTTCCCAGTTTGATATGGAAAAATTGTCCCATCATTCATGGTTGTAATTAACATGATAATAGCGACCGGCCGCTCCCCTACCCATCCCAACTTAATTTGTTCAAAAATGTTCTCTGCTGCCTCTCTTACGCCCCCCCCCCCCTTTTTTTTCCCCTATACACATAGACACACTCACCCATCACACACGTTTCATTGAAGGCTAAGTTTGTGATTAAAAGATTGCCTTGAGTAAGAAGTGTGAGACGAGACGTTAATTGGTTCATTTATGTTGTAATCAATACACCCCTCTACAACCTGCTCACGTCTGCTGCAATAGCTGGGGATATCAGGTGTTGTTTTTTACTTTGGGCCGGAGAAACTTTCTGTAACAGAACGTGGAGTTGATGTTGTACAAGGGGTGTGGAGTTGATGTTGTACAAGGGGTGTGGAGTTGATGTTGTACAAGGGGTGTGGAGTTGATGTTGTACAAGGGGTGTGGTGTTGATGTTGTACAAGGGGTGTGGTGTTGATGTTGTACAAGGGGTGTGGAGTTGATGTTGTACAAGGGGTGTGGTGTTGATGTTGTACAAGGGGTGTGGTGGTGTTGTACAAGGGGTGTGGTGTTGATGTTGTACAAGGGGTGTGGTTTTTTTTTGAAAATGGGGGGGGGGGCTTTTTGTGGAAGGGATTGTGTGGATGGATGTTGTACAAGGGGTGTCGAGTTTGGAATGGGGTGTGGCGATTTGGTTTTTTTTTTAAAAGGGGGGGGGCTTTTTGTGGAAGGGATTGTTTGGATGGATGTTGCTGTATGTGGATGTGAGTGTGGTTTGTGTGTGTGTGGAAGGGTGTGTGTTTATGGTTATATGTTGAAATGACTATCGGGTTTTGGTTGTGGATGTATGTGGATAAATCAGATGCAAATCAGATGCAATTTTTGTCCAAACTCTCCTATATTAGGTCTATTTTAGTTCTATGTTAGTTCTATGTTAGTTCTATGTTAGTTCTATGTTAGTTCTATGTTAGTTTTATGTTAATTCTATGTTAGTTCTATGTTAGTCCTATATTAGTGCTTGATAGTTCTATGTTAGTCCAATGTTAATTCTATGTTAGCCCTGTGTTAGTTTTATGTTTTTCATATGTTAGTCCTATGTAAGTCCTATGATAGTTCTATGCTAGTCCTATGTTAGTTCTATGTTAGTCATATGTTAGTCCCATGTTCATCATCATCATGTCCCTTAGTCCTTGGACCGTTGGGGCGCCACAGATGACATGAAAACTATTCTTCTCCATTCATCTGGTTCTTCTGCCCTACGCATAACATCGTCTAGTTGTAATCCCGTCCATTCTTTGATGTTATCTTCCCATCTTTTTCTATGTCTTTCTCTTCTTCTTCCTCCTCTAGTTGTGCCCTGCAAAATTTCTTTGGCGAGCCGTTGTTTTCTGGTCACGTGGCCATATCAATCAAGTTTGCGCTTTTTTACAGACACCAGGAGGTCATCGTACTTCCCAGTTGCTTGACGAATCCTTTCTTTCACTTGTTCATTGGTGATATGCCTCTGAAACATCTCATCTACATCGCCTTTATTTTCCTTTCAAGTTCTGCTTTTAATGTCAAGGACTCGCAGGCATATAAGAAAATGGAGAGGATTAATGAGCGCATCAGCCTGATTTTGGTGCTGGTGGCTATATTTTTGTCTTTAGTGCTGTTGTGGTCTGCGCAATCCTGGCCATCAATTCGGGCTTGGAACCTTCTTCCAAGACTATTGCTCCGAGGTACTTGAAGCTGCCAACTGTCTCTAGTCTTTCCTCCCCGACCTTAATTTCAGTGGTGATGCCATAAGTGCTATTTATCATCATTTTTGTCTTTTCTGCACTGATTTGCATGCCAAAGGACGATGAAGTCTTGTCGAGACTCTTTACTAGGTTGGCTAGCTCTTCCTCGCTTCCAGCCAGTCCGTCTATGTCATCCACAAAGCGTCGGTTTGTGATTGTTCTGCCACCAATGCTAACTGTCCCTACACGCGTTTCCAGTGCATCTGACATAATTCTCTCTAAGAAGATGTTGAACAGGGTGGGGGAGAGCAAACAGCCTTGTCGTACTCCAACCGTGGTCTTGAATCATTCTCCGATGTTATTGTTGAAGAAGACTGCACTGGTGGCCTTATCATAGAGGCTTCTTATTATTCTGGTTAGGTTTGTGTTTATGTTGTAGTGTCTCATGGTGGCCCATAAAGCAGAATGCCAGACCCTGTCGAATGCCTTCTTGAAATCCTCAAAGACGTGGTATAGGTTTTGTTGATGTTGAGCATAATTCTCATATAGTATTCGGAGGTTTAGGATCTGCTCAGTAGTGCCACGGCCTTGCCCGAAGCCCGTCTGTTCTTCAGCAATGATTCTGTGGGCATGAGGTCTTAGTCGGTTCAGTATGACCTTGAGCATGACCTTGCTTGGGTGGCTTATTAGGCTAATGGTGCGATAGTTTTGGCATAGCTGTAGGTTACCTTTCTTGGGGTGGGTGATGATGAGAGATTGGGTCCATCATTTGGGCCATTCCCCTGTCAGCCATATTTTGTTACAAATATTGATTAGGCCATTTATCATTGCTTCTCCTCCCTGTTTCACCAACTCGGCCGAGATATTATCCACTCCTGCGGCCTTTCCTATTTGTAGTGCTTGGACTGCTGCTTCTACTTCTGCGCGGAGAATAGGGAAGTTTTCATTGTCCCATGTTACTCTCTTATATAAACCTTGTTTTGTCATTTCTTCTAATTTCCATTGCTATTAAAAATAAATCATTACTTTTAAAAATATAGGAAATGTAGTCACAATTGTAACACCTTTATTTGTTCATCTCCACAAGTGACCACCCGATTCATCCATTCATTTCCACATTGTTCTATGAACATCCCACACCGACCCCCTTACATGGTCTGACATTGTCTTTCATCAGTATGGCCTACAAGTTTATACATCAGCCAACTACTGGCATCCTAATGCCTCTTCTCGCACGAGACATAGTTCTGTCAACACAATTGTGTTTTGGTATGTCTTACTGTACCAGGTGCCCGTTGATGAAGACATCATAAAGAAAAGATGGAGGTGGATTGGGCATACTCTGAGAAAACCCCCAGATAGCACCACCAGACAATGTCTAACATGGAATCCACAGGGAAAAAGAAAGAGAGGAAGACCTAAGAATACATGGAGACGTGAACTAGAGACAGACACGCAAAATATGGGATACAACTGGAAGCAATTGGAAAGGAAAGCACAGGACCGGGATGAGTGGAAAATTCTTGTGGACGGCCTATGCCCCAGACGGGGTAAAAAGGCATAAGAAGAAAGAAGATGTCTTACTGTACGTTCATGAAAAGAGTTCATGTGGACAATGTCAATAACCTGTCAGCAAGTGAGCAGATTAATGTACAACAACCCAAATGTCCACTTCCTAGTTTTGTTGTTGGTGCTTACAACTAGCTGAGACCCGTCAAAACTAGCTGAGGCCCGTCAAAACTAGCTGAGGCCCGTCACAACTAGCTGAGGCCCGTCAAAACTAGCTGAGGCCCGTCACAACTAGCTGAGGTCCGTCACAACTAGCTGAGGCCCGTCACAACTAGCTGATGGCCCGTCACAACTAGCTGAGGCCCTTCACAACTAGCTGAGGCCCGTCACAACTAGCGAGACCCGTCATAACTTGCTGAGGCCCGTCACAACTAGCGAGACCCGTCATAACGTGCTGAGGCCCGTCACAACTAGTGAGACCCGTCATAACTTGCTGAGGCCAGTCACAACTAGTGAGACCCGTCATAACTTGCTGAGGCCCGTCAAAAATGGCGGGAATGTTTAAAGGTCATAGGTCATCGCATGCACACTGTTTAAAAAATAGCAATATTTTAAGTAGGACAGTTTTCTCCTTTAATCACCATTAATAAATAACTTACTTGTCCATATCTATAACTACGACCACCTCTATAACTACGACCACCTCTATAACTACGACCACCTCTATAACTACGACCACCTCTATGACTAAGACCATATCTATATCTACTGCAATATCTATAACTACAACCCATCGCTAACTGGTAAGCTATCGACGAAGGTTGCGGTAATAACAAACCAACACCCACCCAGCCCCCCCCCCCCCCAAAAAAAAAAAAGTTTCAAATCTCTAAGTGAAGCCATATTCAGACCTGGAGGATGTGCAAGGAATCAGATGACCTGTGTTTATTGATCGGACAGTGGACCCGGGCTTACATCGGACAGTGAACCCGGGCTTACACCGGACAGTGGACCCGGGCTTACACCGGACAGTGGACCCGGGCTTACACCGGACAGGACGATGGGTGCGGGGTGAAAAGGGGATTTGGTGTGTATTTACATAATATGGTTAAGACAATCAATGAATGTTTAAATCTTCCGGGGACAAACCGTCACAGTTTTTTGGATATTGTTAAAGATATTATAGTGGTTTATGTACCCAAAAGGGGGGCAATGTGTTTGCGCTGTTGTCTTGGTAAAATTATGATGTTATTTTATGGTTTATGTTTATTTTTTTTGGTACAGGGCAAATCCAATAATGTTATGAGATAACGGCTTGAAACATAAAGCATATATTATACTGGTAACATTTTTTTATATATTAAATGAACGCCTTACCTTTCGGTTATAAAGCTGTTGAAAGCTCATAACTCTATTTTAACAGATGTCTCAAAAATGAACAGAATGGAAATACAGAATTCTTAGAAACTATTCCGGAAGGGCGAACACTTGATGTTCAGTCGGCCTTAAAATTAAATTTGTGTCCGTCCAGCATCCGAGATTTCTTCAGCTTCAAGGAATTTAATCTCACAGCCATACTAATTTCAGCTAGAAATACCCTATGTAGTTCAGTCATCTCAAACCACTCTGAACCAGCCATAAACACCTTATGTAATTGAGTCATCTCAAACCACTCTGAACCAGCCATAAACACCTTATGTAATTGAGTCATCTCAAACCACTCTGAACCAGCACATTTATTTCTTTATTTATTCTCAGACAGTAAGAACGATTTTGTTTTTCTAAAATCTTTGAGCATCCTGTTACATCATAATTTCATGGTGTAATCTTAAACTATTCTAACAGACCTTGTGTTACTCTATATTCTCAAACCACGCTTAAAGACCCTGTATTTCTATCAAACTTTTACTACACTATTCATCATGTGCATCATTGGATGTTCATTTAGCTGTATATACTTCTTCGCATTCACAGTGGAGAAACACATTGTAGGGTTTTAGAAGCATCTCTAATATTCCTGGTTTGTTGTTGTTTTTTTATTGGTCCGTCTATTCTCCTCCCCCACCCCCCAATTCTATTATTGACCACTACAGCATGGTTGTCGATGACCGATAATCCGACGGGAAGGAAACAAAAAAAAAGCAAATATAATCAACAGACACCGCCCATATCCATAATGGGCTTTATTGTAGCGTGGACCCTCTGCATCTCATTATACACAGCAAATCTCGTTAGCCCACATTGGCCTAGTCGTCTCGTTTGTCTAGTGGCAGTGGCATCTCTTAGAGAGAGAGCGTCACACGTGCGTCTGAAATATTTCAACAAAGGAAAGAGATGTGACAAAACTACTAAACGTTATCTCCCTTGTAGCTAAAAAGAAACTTCACCGTCGCAACAAAGGGAGATTACTTCTTTGCTAAATCTCAATACAATGAACTCTTGTTGTTTTCTTCCAAATTTTATCTAATTTTTGTCATTTTTCTTGTGAATTCTTACATTTAACAACATCACCACATATTCATATCATAATATATATATAATAATATTTATGTCTTTCTCTCTCTCTCTCTCTATCTATCTCTCTCACTTTCTCTCTTTGTTAATGAATCTATTCACAGAGAACAAGAATGGTTTTATTGTAGCTAATGCCACTCAGCATCGGTGTAACGAGGTTTTCCCCAATCATCTCTCCTTCAAAAAAAAAAAGTTCACAACTTTACGATGGAGCTAGTCTTATCAAAGGGAAATAATAATTTATTTTTTTATCATTCGTAAAATAAAGCGCAGTTATTTCCCCTATTTTTTTATATACTTAATATTTTCGCAATTTTGTTTCAAAAGAAAGTTAACAAAAATAAAATCCTTGTTTAAAAAATTGACTAATTCCTTTGGGTGTTAATTTTCTCACAATAACAACTAGCAATGGTTGTTTTAAAAAAAAACAGTAGAAACAGCAGGGGTTGAAGTAGTTGAGATAGTTTCATTAACTGGTATAGATGAATTAGATGGGATAGATGAATTAGATGGGATAGATGAATTAGATGGGATAGATGAATTAGATGGGATAGATGAATTAGATGGGATAGATGCATTAGATGGGATAGATGAATTAGATGGGATAGATGAATTAGATGGGATAGATGAATTAGATGGGATAGACGAATTAGATGGGATAGATGAATTAGATGGGATAGATGAATTAGATGGGATAGATGAATTAGATGGGATAGATGCATTAGATGGGATAGATGAATTAGAGGGGATCGATGAATTAGACGGGATAGATGAATTAGATGGGATAGATGCATTAGATGGGATAGATGAATTAGATGGGATAGATGAATTAGATGGGATAGATGAATTAGATGGGATAGATGCATTAGATGGGATAGATGAATTAGACGGGATAGATGCATTAGATGGGATAGATAAATTAGATGGGATAAATGAATTAGATGGGATAGATGAATTATATGGGATAGATGAATTAGATGGGATAGATGAATTAGATGGGATAGATGAATTAGATGGGATAGATGAATTAGATGGGATAGATGAATTAGACATTTAGCTAGACATGTTTTGTCTCATTAACGTTTCCGGCAATGCACAGATCATAATTATGATACGGATATCCAATATATCGCCTGCCATTTACAGATAATTGATTTGAAAACTTCAGTGTTTTATAAGTAGTTGTTCTTTAACCCTTACCCTACACACCCCCCCCCCCCAAATTTAATTAATAATTACTTGATTTGCTGTCATTTTTGTCTGGCTGCCCTACCAGGGGGCACAGGTCACGCCGACCTTTAAAGTATTTTCTTTTAAAATTTAAAATACACAAACAAAATTGACGACATAGTTATTTTGATTACGCTCTCAGCCGCTTGAACAAAGTCAGATTATCCAGAGGGAAATAAATCAAAGTGCCTACCCGCATCGTCTCCCTTTGTCCTGATTTACTAAGACAAAAACTGGTCCGTGATTCATCAAAGTTGTCATCATGTGACCGACGCTCCTGACGAAATGAAGCAGGAGCTTAACTGCTCGACTAGTTACAAGCCCCACTATTTATTTTAACAAGTTGGCTGGCCTATAATCCTATTTTAATATTTCAACAATTAGCCGACTTTGGAACACTTGTATTGTGGTAATACCGATTCTAAAAAAAAGTGGATATAATTAAACCTTTTCAACCAATATTATTTAACCGAGGAAAGAATAGAACACGTAAAGTATGATATTGAGAGAAAATGCAGTAGTAAGGGGGGTGGGGGCGTAGCTAAAAAAAAAATGAAATATTTGCATATTTTGTCTGCTCACATGCAAAATCATTCTTACATTATCACTCACCTCACTCCCTACTCCTTTCCGTCATTTCTACTCCCTTTTTCCCCATTCAAATCATCTTAACCACCACCAAAACCTTCCACAGCCCCACCACCACTATCACCACTAACACTACCACCACAACCAAAACCACTCACACCCCCACCACAACAACTAACAAGACCCCAAAAAACACCACCACTACCCACCGGTTTCAACGCCACTTCCCCACCACCCTTACCAAAACCACCACCCCCAACTCCTTAGACAACCAGCCCTCTCTTTAGACCACCACCACGCAAACCATCACTACACCTACCAATCAATCTTAGTGCCATCCCACCACCCTCATCTCACCACCATCCCACGTCAAGTCACCACCACACCCACATCATCTCACCACCACCCCACCTCATCTCACTACCACCCCACCTTCTCACTACCACACCACCTTCTCACCACCACCCCACATCATCTCACCACCACCCCACCTCATCTCACCACCACCCCACCTCATCTCACCACCATCACACCTCATCTCACCACCACCCCACCACATCTCACCACCACACCACCTCATATCACCCACCCCACTTCATCTCACCACCACACCACCTCATCTCACCCCACACTCATCTCACCACCATCTCACCACCACCCCACCTCATCTCACCACCACCCCACCTCATCTCACTACCACCCAACCTCATCTCACCACCACCCCACCTTCTAACCACCACCCCACCTCATCTCACTACCACCTCACCTCATCTCACTACCACCCCACCTCATCTCACCACCACCCCACCTTCTCACCACCACCCTACCTCATCTCACTACCACCCCACCTCATCTCACCACCACCCCACCTCATCTCACCACCACCCAACCTCATCTCACCACCACCCCACCTTCTCACCACCACCCCACCTCAACTCACTACCACCCCACCTCATCTCACCACCACCCCACCTCATCTCACCACCACCCCACCTCATCTCACCACCACCCCACCTTCTCACCACCACCCCATCTCATCTCACTACAACCCCACCTCATATCACCACCACCCCACCTTCTCAACACCACCCCATCTCATCTCACTACCACCCGACCTCATCTCACCACCACCCCATATCATCTCACTACCACCCCACCTCATCTCACCACCATCCTACCTCATCTCACTACCACCCCACCTAATCTCACTACCACCCCACCTCATCTCACCACCCCACCTCATCTCACCACCCCACCTCATCTCACCACCACCCCACCTCATCTCACCACCACCCCACCTCATCTCACCACCACCCCACCTCATCTCACAACCACCCCACCTCATCTCACCACTACCCCACCTCATTTCACCACCTTCCCACCTCATCTCACTACCACCCCACCTCATCTCACTACCACCCCACCTCATCTCACCACCACCCCACCTCATCTCACCACCACCCCACCTTCTCACCACCACCCCATCTCATCTCACTACCACCCCACCTCATCTCACCACCACCCCACCTTCTCACCACCACTCCATCTCATCTCACTACCACCTCACCTCATCTTACCACCACCCCCACCTCATCTCACTACCACACCACCTCATCTCACCACCACCCCACCTCATCTCACCACCACCCCACCTCATCTCACCACCACCCCACCTCATCTCATTACCACCCCACCTCATCTCACCACCACCCCATCTCATCTCACCACCACCCCACCTCATCTCACCACCACCCCACCTCATCTCACCACCACCCACCTCATCTCACCACCACCCCACCTCATCTCACCACCACCCCACCTCATCTCACCACCACCCAACCTCATCTCACCACCACCCCACCTCATCTCACCACCACCCCATCTCATCTCACCACCACCCCACCTCATCTCACCACCACCACATCTCATCTCACCACCCCCCATCTCATATCACCACCACCCCACTTCATCTCACCACCACCCCACCTTCTCACCACCACCCCACCTCATCTCACCACCACCCCACCTCATCTCACCACCACCCCACCTCATCTCACCACCACCCCACCTCATCTCACCACCACCCCACCTCATCTCACCACCACCCCACCTCATCTCACCACCACCCCACCTCATCTCACCACCACCCCACCTCATCTCATTACCACCCCACCTCATCTCACCACCACCCCATCTCATCTCACCACCACCCCACCTCATCTCACCACCACCCCACCTCATCTCACCACCACCCACCTCATCTCACCACCACCCCACCTCATCTCACCACCACCCCACCTCATCTCACCACCACCCAACCTCATCTCACCACCACCCCACCTCATCTCACCACCCCCCATCTCATCTCACCACCACCCCACCTCATCTCACCACCACCCCACCTCATCTCACCACCCCCATCTCATCTCACCACCCCCACCCCATCTCACCACCACCCCACCTCATCTCACCACCCCCACCTCATCTCACCACCCCCACTACCATATAAACATAATATGACAGTGAGTATTAATAACACATAGACAATGAGTTATCTCTCCTTAATTTCGTATCCTGAATACTTCTTATCCCGCTCAGTTATCGGCAACTATTAAAATAACCACTAGTCTCTTTTTTAATATTTTCCCCTCTCACATCTAGTTTATGTAACCCAGAGTTTCCTATTATGTTGGGTCCTCGCACCGCCATGTAGAAATATGGAAATCCATGTTTTTTATATAAAAATAGAAATGTATATGTGAATGTGATATGATCAACACTATAGAAAATGTGTTAGAGCATCCGACTATCCCCTCCCCAACTTGTGGTGTTCGCACCCCATCACCCACCGACATACACACACGCAAAACACTCCCCCGACCATTACATAAGATATGGCATACGCTGTCCATTAAATCTGGCCAGTATTGCTCGGGCGATGCCACATTGTCATTTAATGCCAAAAATATTATTTACCTACTCACAAAAATTGTCCGTCTCATCTCTATTGAAATCATAAACTCAATTTCCTCCGTTGATCCCCAGGTGTCAATGTTTGAAAAGGATTTATGGAAATCTAATATCCCTGCTTGTTTGATAACGGTCTATTTGTTGGAAAGTGTTACGCAATGCTGCAGGAAATATTGTTTCGCTAAGCAGAAGGGAAAAAATATAGTTTTTCTTTTATCCATGGGATGGTGGAGTTGTGTCCTCCTTGTTCAAATATATCGTTGTGGTTTTATGTTGAGCGAAAACTTCAATTAAAAGATCGATTACTTGTCTCGATATCTTCGTCGACTTTTGCCCTGCGCATTTATTAAACGTGGAGGCGAGTGAGACGCAATGGATGATTCATATTAACTGAGATAAGCCCGAGATAAGCCCGAGATAAGCCCGAACATGTTGATGCTATCCAGAAAGATGCACGGAAATAAAACAAATATATTTTTATGTGCTTAGATGCTTAAACTACCAAACACAATATTATTTAAAGGGCATAATTAAAACCACTTAAAATAAGTGCCTGTCGTTCGGCCTCTGGTGCCAGGGCGTACACATTCCACAGGGAGTCTAACTTGACATGAAAGAGCATTCTAAGTTTTAAAAGAACAAATACTAGCAATAACTGTTTTTATTGTTATATATGGGTTGTGCGTGTTTTCTCCTCAATAAATCTGACGTGGTCCTAAAAAGTGAGTGTATGTGTCGTTCGACCTCTGAAAAGCATTGCTTCTTGACATATTTGTGTATGTGTATGTATTCTTCAATCTTCATAAGACGCACAAACGATAATACAATATGACAGATTCTCCAACACAAGAGTCTGTATGAACCAACTCAAATTTCAGAACTTCCCCTCTTCATCCCCTCTTTAGCACTCTCCCCCTCCCCCCAAACCCCCAAACTCACTATTCCCGAACCAGAAGAAGAAATGGAATTTGTTTCCCGCTAAAAGCCAAGACACTCATGCCTGTTGGCCTAGCACTTCCCCGCGGGGCTAGCACTTGCTTTGTGCACTGCCAGCGAATGGCCCCCTGGTCCATCTTTTCATCCACAGACAGGCCAGAGACTTCTGATTTCCTCTCAAGGGTTTGCTTTAATATAGGCTGCCGTCTGCCGCGTGGACCCCCCGACTTTGCTGATCTAGAGTTCTCTTCCCCTTATTACCTGTCTTGTCTTGTTGGCTTGTCTTCAGGACCTGGTGGTCAATACACAAATCGGACGAGGTGTTGTCTACTGGTTCATATTTGGAGCTTTTTGTCAGATGTCATTGTCAAATATTCCCCGCGGTACAGTTTGCGGGCATTTGGGGAAAGGGTAGAGGGGGGTGCTCATACTTGATCTGAAGTTGTGATTGTGTTTTTGTAACGTTATAATATGCTGAAACATTGTTTTTCTTTGCATTTGATTGGTCAGCATTGAAGTAAATTAACACATTATCTCATTCTAAATGAACAAAAATAAACTAAAATAAAAACCACAAAACAAATCTTTTAAATATCAATGAGTTTAATGTTCAAATACTGTTGGTCTTATCATGTATAAAAATTATAAACAAGTCAAATTTTAGAAAATCCAAACACATCAAGTCACAAGTATTTAAAGTTCCTAACATCATGTTTGTTATGTATGAGCTTCTCAAGTGTCATACAACTCCTGGAAGTTCACTTTCTTGTATTTTTTTAGTAGGAAGCTTTAGATGTCTTGCTTCTTCACTGTATTAGGTCAACTAATCAAAGACTTCAAGTTACCTAAGACAAGATTTCTTGAAAACAACCCACAATGTTAGTGACATTTCATGATTAAAATATCAATTGCTCATGATGGTGATCCAGAGTGTTGAACTCATAGACTTTGTCTCATCTTTATTAAGGTTGAGTGACAGTTTATGGTGATGACACACAGATTTTTAAACTAACATTTAAACACTTAAATTGAATGTTATTTGTTTATCGTTATCATAAGAACGGCCTTGAACTTTTAGTTTATCGTTATCACAACAACGGCCTTGAACTTTATCTTAAGCAATAGTCAAATCTGATTCATGGTCGCAAACTAAACAAATTAACTTGTAATGACTACCAATTATATCTCTTACAAATTAAAATTATAAATTGTAGTTTGCAGTATAGCCATAGCCTTAGAGTTGACCGAAGTGTCAGGTTTGTAGTTTGCAGTATAGCCATAGCCTTAGAGTTGACCGAAGTGTCAGGTTTGTAGTTTGCAGTATAGCCATAGCCTTAGAGTTGACCGAAGTGTCAGGTTTGTAGTTTGCAGTATAACCATAGCCTTAGAGTTGACCGAAGTGTCAGGTTTGTAGTTTGCAGTATAACCATAGCCTTAGAGTTGGCCGAAGTGTCGGGTTTGTAGTTTGCAGTATAGCCATAGCCTTAGAGTTGACCGAAGTGTCGGGTTTGTAGTTTGCAGTATAGCCATAGCCTTAGAGTTGACCGAAGTGTCGGGTTTGTAGTTTGCAGTATAACCATAGCCTTAGAGTTGACCGAAGTGTCAGGTTTGTAGTTTGCAGTATAGCCATAGCCTTAGAGTTGACCGAAGTGTCGGGTTTGTAGTTTGCAGTATAACCATAGCCTTAGAGTTGACCGAAGTGTCGGGTTTGTAGTTTGCAGTATAGCCATAGCCTTAGAGTTGACCGAAGTGTCGGGTTTGTAGTTTGCATTATAACCTTAGCCTTAGAGTTGACCGAAGTGTCGGGTTTGTAGTTTGCAGTATAGCCATAGCCTTAGAGTTGACCGAAGTGTCGAGTTTGTAGTTTGCAGTGTAGCCATAGCCTTAGAGTTGACCGAAGTGTCGAGTTTGTAGTTTGCAGTATAACCATAGCCTTAGAGTTGACCGAAGTGTCGGGTTTGTAGTTTGCAGTATAACCATAGCCTTAGAGTTGACCGAAGTGTCAGGTTTGTAGTTTGCAGTATAACCATAGCCTTAGAGTTGACCGAAGTGTCGGGTTTGTAGTTTGCAGTATAACCATAGCCTTAGAGTTGACCGAAGTGTCGGGTTTGTAGTTTGCAGTATAACCATAGCCTTAGAGTTGACCGAAGTGTCGGGTTTGTAGTTTGCAGTATAACCATAGCCTTAGAGTTGACCGAAGTGTCGGGTTTGTTAGTTTAGTTTTCCAACATGATCCTTTTACCAAGACGTACGAAATTAGACCAGATCAAACGGTCCACCCATTATATCAGATCAAACTGTCCACCCATTAGATCAGATCCAACTGTCCACCCATTAGACCAGATGGAACGGTCCACCTATTAGACCAGATGGAACGGTCCACCCATTAGACCAGAACAAACGGTCCACCCATTAAAGATTTGAACTGAAATGTATTTTAACCTGGTCCCCTTTAACCGCTACCAAACAACGCCATTAGCTTATGGAGTATCCATTAGACAAGGCGGGGGAAAGTCCCATGGGATTTTCAAGGGAACCCCTGGGGTTCAATGGAAATATGATTTGAGAATCATATCATCCCTATGGTTGTAAATTAACTATCTGTAGCTATTCACAAGCATTTTTCTTTGCAGTACTTTAATTAAATTAACTCTTATAAATAGATATTTGCAAATTATCTACCAACAAGCTACAGTAAATCACATCCGGCTATATTTTATATATATATATACATTTATATTCAATATAGCTTGCTATGAGATCCCTATGTTGGCAGTCCTTATTTCGTCCTGCTTGTGTCAGTCGTTGAGAAATTGTCGAAACAAATGACCAGACATTATGTTCTATTTTCGCTATAATCAATGTGTTCAAGTCTAGGACCAGTCATCTCATTGTGTCGTTCTGATCTTTTCTCGTTCCGATTCTAGCCGAGTTATGGCTGCGGGGAATAAGGTTGTCTGATTGGCTGGTGAAATTAATAGATTCCTCATAACCATGTGTGCCAGGAGTTATCCCCGTGTGAGGGGTGAGCCATCTGTATGAGGGGTTAACATTGTGTGAGGGCTGAGTTCTGTTGGGGGTGAGGTCTGTGTGAGACTATGTGAGACATGACGCCTTATTTAGGTCTGTGTGAGATCTTAGTTAGGTCTGTGTGAGGTCTTAGTTAGGTCTGTGTGAGGTCTTAGTTAGGTCTGTGTGAGGTCTTAGTTAGGTCTGTGTGAGGTCTTAGTTAGGTCTGTGTGAGGTCTTAGTTAGGTCTGTGTGAGGTCTTAGTTAGGTCTGTGTGAGGTCTTAGTTAGGTCTGTGTGAGGTCTTAGTTAGGTCTGTGTGAGGTCTTAGTTAGGTCTGTGTGTGTGAGAGGTCACAAGTAAGGCAACTCACAGGCGATGGAAGGGTACACCACTACAAGAAATTCACATCGCTATAACAATTCTCTCCCTTCGCCCACACCCAAACCATCCTTAATCATGTAATGACCCACACCAGACCTGACAGAAACTGAGCCAATATTTCTAACATAAGTTTCTCTACAATGGCAGTTCTATCAATTTCTGTTCACTTCGCTCAACCGCCCAAACCCACCCTCCCCGACACCCCACCCAACCTCCCCGACACCCCACCCAGCCTCCCTGAGACACCATCCAACCTCCCCGACACCCCACCCACCCTCCCCGACACCCCATCCACCCTCCCTGAGACACCATCCAACCTCCCGGACACCCCACCCACCCTCCCCGACACCCCATCCACCCTCCCTGAGACACCATCCAACCTCCCGGACACCCTATCTACCAAACCAACACCGATTCCTATTCAAAGACCATGACACTAGTACTAGCGCCCAGTATGACGAGGAGATCAGAAAAATTTATTCCGAATCTATCTATTTAGTCCAAGTCTACAACAAAAGTATTTATTGATCACCCGGTCATGATGTCTACTTGGAGCTGCCCCCCCCCCCCCCCGCCATCCAACGGTCAAAGAAAGGGCAAACACGGTTATTTTTGTCCGGTATGTCTGGAGGGACGGACGCTTTTTAATATCAACCTTGTCTCTTGATTTGTGTGCCTCCTAAAAGTTGTTGCGGAATTTTGAGTCGTGAGTTTTGTGGTGGGGGCGTCATAGGCTTAGCTAGAGTGTTTGGCTCCCGGGAGACAATGATCATTTTTTTCAAGCCTTCCTGAACTCTGAAACCCATTATTATCATTAATAAAATACCATCAAAGCCCATTTTGGGGGACCCCACTATTATGGCTATTTTAATAAAAAGAAAACGGACATAGAGACAAAACATGTATTATTGTCAATGATTATCTTTTATTCTTGGATTTGGAGTGCTGCCTAGATCGTTAATTTCTAGCCAGTCCACTGACAGTCGGTGGTGCGTGTGATGGAATGCCGTCGGTGGTGCGTGTGATGGAATGCGGTCGGTGGTGCGTGTGATGGAATGCTGTCGGTGGTGCGTGTGATAGAATGCCGTCAGTGGTGTGTGTGATGGAATGCCGTCAGTGGTGCGTGTGATGGAATGAAGTCGGTGGTGCGTGTGATGGAATGCCGACGGTGGTGCTTGTGTAGGAATGCCGTCGGTGTATGAATTAGTCGGACAAACGTCGAAAAGGCATGCCAGACTATTTTGACTTAGTTTGTGGTAGCGTTTCATTAGCAGTATCCTAATAAGAGATGTCGATAATCAACAATGTTGTTTTTGCTTTTTTGTTGTTGGTGGTGGAGCCTTTACGCCGCCGTTGTTTTAGCCACCCTATGTTCAGCATGTTGTTTTGGAACACACACCCCACCCTCCCCGACACCCCATCCATCCTCTTCCAAATGTGGGCTACAGCCGGGGCGTACATAATCGTGTTCCAGTGTTCCATTATTGTAATGAGGCAATAAGCACCCGAGCACACCTCGCCACACCTCGCCACTGCCTCCACTCAATAGGATTACATTGGGATGTATCCATTAGCTACGAGCGAGCACACCATCAAGTGGCACAGCTTCCTCAATCCTGAGATCTTGGCGGGGTTATAGTTTAAAAGAAAACAAGGGGCAGGGAACTTCAAGACATTTTTTTTATTCTCTCCCTCTTGTCCATTATTTATTCGAATAAACTCTTACGGCACCAGAGTCTAATTAAATTTCATTGATTCCAATCGGATGCAACCTGTGGCGTTGCTATTCATGCAGGTTTTTTTAAGAGTATGCGATAGGCCAATAACAATTTGTGTGTCTGTATCCTTCTGAAGCCCCCGTCTGATGCTACGGGACACCCCGAGGGGAAAACGCTCCCCTTCTAAATAAAGATCTTTCGTCGACCCGAACCTTACCCTCACACGTTCATCAGGCAACATCTTCATTTCAACGTTTAATGACGCAATACTTCCAGCGTTATCCACATAATGACACAACATTTCCAGCGTTATCCACATACTTACATTATTCTTTTAATCATACTTGACGTGAATGCTGTCTGTCTGTTAAAACGGGTTGGAATGTGGAAATATATTAGGTCCTCTTAGAGTGCTTGGTGCTTCTACACTCCAGAACATAGAAGCGAGCACGAAACGGCTTCCCTGGTATGCCGCTTCAAATCAACGTATATCAAATCAATATATCAAATCAATATATATCTTGTTGTTTTTCGTCCGTCGACATCGACTAGGAACATCTGTTCATCCAGTCATCCGGTTTGGGAGTGGGGGGGGGGGGCACGATGAGATAAATATATATTTTTAAAAAGTGAACGTTTGTTTGTGTGTTTCTTTGTTCCATATACGTTTTTACATGGATTGGTGAATCTTGATCAAACTTGGGTTTGTTTCTGGGTTTGTTTCTGGGTTTGTTTGTGGGTTTGTTTGCTTGTTCCGCATACGTTTTTCAAGGTTTGATGGATCGTAACCCCACTTGGCACATATATCCATCATTATCGGGAAGGAACTCTAAGGGGTTTTTGAACTTTAAACTATATTCTGTTTGGCGCCGGGGGCCCTGAATTTGTGTTTTCTTATTTGAGCTATATAAATAAAATGATCAACAAATACTCCTACATGAATAAGATGGATCTTGACCAAACTTCGGACACATACTTTTTATCATCCATATTCAAATAAAGAAGGGTACTGAACTCATAATATAAGCTATATAAATATCAATAAGCTTAGACAATACTATACATTCTATATGAATTCATGGATATAGGCCTAGCTTGGTAAAAGCACCATCCATAGACCATATTGAAATATGGTAGATGTAAAATTATAAATATCCGATCCATTAAGGGCCGGTATTGAATTTTCCAGAAAGGTTGATAATTTTTAAAAGGCTTTATCTTTACGGCATTTTTAAAACAATGTTAATTGGACAACTTTTGCATTAATTTAACTCCATAATTTATCTAAATGATTTTTATAGGGCCCCCTAACTCACGCATAACTAAAACGGTACTATATGAAATGAGCCCCTACCGGGGCCCCTCGTTGAACTTTAATGAAAAAGGGTTTAAGTTATGGCATTTTGTTGTATATTTTTTTCCTTTTCGAAAAACAATTATGTAGAAGAATCATTTGTCAGACGTTTCGCTAGAAGTTTCAAAACGTTCTATATTGTTCCACGGGGATATATAGTGGAATCTGAAAGCTAATTGCAATGTTAGTTCTGTCTATTAATTTCTCTCCTTTCCTGGAGATCGTCTCACTATCACTTAGTTATCTTTTGATCAGTTTCATGACGTTGTTTTTTTTATTATTCCAGAAGCTTCGATTTGTTTCTATTATCTTTTAAAATGACAAAATGTCCTTATTGAGTTTCATTAACGTTCAAAGTGTTTCTTGGAATCTTATGAAATAAGAATTAAAGATAATTTTGAAAGTTCTGGAAAGTTCCAGATTAATTGTCCATTATTGTGATAACCGAACACACAAGAAACGAGATCACACAGGGGAACGTTATCCCATGGTGATAGGGGATCCCACCGGGAAAAGTGATCCCACGAACAATGGAATCCAAATAGGTACGGGAGCCCATCTGGAAATGTGATTCTTTCGTAAAAAGGGATCCCATTGGTGTTACGTGATCCCGCCGGGATTTGGATCAACCGGGATCTGGATCGCATCGGGAACCGGTCAGGATCTGGGAACCTATTTGAAAACGGGATCCCAACAGGATCGGGATCCCGCGGGAAAAGGGATCCCATCGGAAACGGGAAACTAACTGGAAATGGAATCTATTTGGGATCGTATTTGATAAATGTGTTTTTTAGAGGAGAAAATTAAAAATATTAATATTTTTTCTTAGCGATGTGTTTTTTACAGGCCTCTGACTTTGATCATAGTTAATTGGCTGTATTTGTTTTCTGTATGCAATCCACATATATATGTGTGTGTGTGCATGTGTGTGTGTCGTCTTCTGTGGAACATCACAGAGGTCACCTCCAAGTCATAAACGGGTTATTTTCAAAAGTCATAAACTCCGTATTTATCAGAAAATGGGGGTCTATTTTTAGAGTCTGAATGAAGTGGGAAATGATTTGGAGACAGGTCAGGGTTTCTCAAGGTGGGGTTGACGAGATGAGGTTGAAGTAGTGTTTGGGTTGAGGTTGGCATGTTACTGTGAGGGAAAGAGATATGGGTGTCGTTTTAACTGCAGTAAGTTGGGTTTAGTTGCTGTGGATTGGGTTTAGCTTAGTGAATGGGTTTGTGTGTAGTGGGTTGGTTTTAAGTGTATTGGGTTGATGGTTAAGTGAAATGGTGGAGTTTAAGTTTGGTGGTTGTGGATTGAGCTAAGTGGGTGGAGTTTAAAAGTATATTGCGTACCGTCTAAGCTCTTGTCTATATGCCAGGACATGAGTAAGGGGGGGGGGGCTGATTAACTGACTAAAAGCTGATCCAAAAGAAATCACAGATCGTTTGAAACATGTGCGTGTTAAGTGCACGAAATAAGAGACTTGATGGATCTATCGAGATAGTGGTTGTGGGTCTGCATTGGTGGGCCTGCATTGGTGGGCCTGCATTGGTGGGCCTGCATTGGTGGTCCTGCATTGGTGGTCCTGCATTGGTGGGCCTGCATTGGTGGGCCCGCATTGGTGGGCCTGCATTGGTGGGCCTGCATTGGTGGGCCTGCATTGGCGGGCCTGCAGTGGTGGGCCTGCATTGGTGGGCCTGCATTGAGATTTTGACACATTCTTATTTATTTTCCCATCATTTAATTTGACTTAGATCTAGAACGATCTCAATATTTTATTTATTTCATAAATAAGAGATGACAGTGTGACGATTCATTACCACTGGTGCCCTCATACGGCCATCTATTATTAAACACTTGGCGTGCAGGGCTTTTAGCTCTCACTTCCATGTCACGGAGAAACAGGAATACAAGGTTGATATGACCGACATCGTTGACATATGGAATACAAGGATGACATTACCGACATCGTTGACATATGGAATACAAGGTTGACATGACCGACATCGTTGAAATATGGAATACAAGGATGACATGACCGACATCGTTGACATATGGAATACAAGGTTGACATGACCGACATCGTTGACATATGGAATACAAGGATGACATGACCGACATCGTTGACATATGGAATACAAGGTTGACATGACCGACATCGTTGACATATCGGGCATATTCGGAAAAATGGTAACGCTGTGGAATAAATGGCGCCGTTTACATCACAGGTTCCCAAACATTTTCAAATCACGGTGCCCTTGTCAAATTATATCAAGTGACTGTGAAAAAGGGAACTTTTAAGGAATGTTCGCGACCCTTCTGTGAGGACGGGTAGCACATTTTGGGTTGACATTGATGAAATGGTTGACAGTGATTACATATTTGACATGGTTACGTAGATTTATAAATGTCCAAAATATTAGTATTTTTTACATATCTTCTAGAAATAGCCTGCGAAACAAAGGCGGCGGCCATGCGTGAACTTCCCATGTACTTTATGTAATTGACAAAACATGCATTTAAGTAACGCTTTTAATAAAGGCGTACCAATCAGTGTTAACGTCTGGGAGTTTGTGTGTGTGTGTGCGTGCGTGTGTGTGTGTTTGTGTGTATGTATGTGTGTGTGTGTGCGCGCGCGCGCGTTACAGCCATACATTCATATCTAGAAAATTATTATTTGTGATTTTAAAAAAACGATATACTGAGAGGCAGTTGGTTATCTTATGCAATTTATACTTCAATAAGAAGCACAAAAAGGTGTGCACAATAAACGGGTGCTTACAAAGTCCTCATAAGATGTTCACAATAAACGGGTGCTTACAGTCCTCATAAGATCTTCACAATAAACGGGTGCGTACAGTCCTCATAAGATGTTAACAATAAATGGGTGCTTACAGTCCTCATAAGATGTTCACAATAAACGGGTGCTTACAGTCCTCATAAGATGTTCACAATAAACAGGTGCTTACAGTCCTCTTAAGATGTTCACAATAAACGCGTGCTAACAGTCCTCATAAGATGTTAACAATAAATGGGTGCTTACAGTCCCCATAAGATGTTCACAATAAACGGGTGCTTACAGTCCTCATAAGATGTTCACAATAAACGGGTGCTTACAGTCCTCATAAGATGTTCACAATAAACGGGTGCTTACAGTCCTCATATCGCACAACGTTAAAACACGTGTTCCAACTTTTCCTCTAACATTCTGTCAAATTTGGCACTGTCCGTGTGCTGTGGTGGGGGAGGTAGGGCTGTCCATGAGTGCCACACATGCACCCCCTCCCACCTTTTACACCAGAGTGCGTGGTTAATGTGTACACAGAGAGCGGGAGATTGGAGTTGCAAATAAACAATTGATCATTTTCTGATCGATGAGAATTGCTGGATGAAGATAAAGGTTGACACGAGGGGTGGGGGCTAGGGATGTTATCAACAACAACACGTTCCCAGTCTGCACGCTATTAAACACCTTGAGACAATGAACTCAGGGATGGGAGCGAAGTTCATTAGGTGCTGGTTCTATCATGACGTTGGTGAGGTCACCTGACAAACGAAGGCATGTGATCTTTTTTGTTATAAGCCAACTCCCATTCATGCACATACCTACTCATCACTAATTGGTCCCATTCATGCACATACCTACTCATCACTAATTGGTCCCATTCATGCACATACCTACTCATCACTAATTGGTCCCATTCATGCACATACCTATCAATCACTAATTGGTCCCATTCATGCACATACCTACTCATCACTAATTGGTCCCATTCATGCACATACCTACTCATCACTAATTGGTCCCATTCATGCACATACATACTCATCACTAATTGGTCCCATTCATGCACATACCTACTCATCACTAATTGGTCCCATTCATGCACATACCTACTCATCACTAATTGGTCCCATTCATGCACATACCTACTCATCACTAATAGTCCCATTCATGCACATACCTACTCATCACTAATTGGTCCCATTCATGCACATACCTACTCATCACTAATTGGTCCCATTCATGCACATACCTACTCATCACTAATTAGTCCCATTCATGCACATACCTACTTATCACTAATTGCCCCATTCATGCACATACCTACTCATCACTAATTGGTCCCAATCATGCACATACCTACTAATCACTAATTGGTCCCATTCATGCACATACCTACTCATCACTAATTGGTCCCATTCATGCACATACCTACTCATCACTAATAGTCTCATTCATGCACATACCTACTCATCACTAATTGGTCACATTCATGCACATACCTACTTATCACTAATTTGTCCCATTCATGCACATATCTACTCATCACTAATTGGTCCCATTCATGCACATACCTACTCATCACTGATAGTCCCATTCATGCACATACCTACTCATCACTAATTTGTCACATTCATGCACATACCTACTCATCACTAATTGGTCCCATTCATGCACATACCTACTCTTCACTAATTGGTCCCATTCATGCACATACCTACTCATCACTAATTGGTCCCATTCATGCACATACCTACTCTTCACTAATTGGTCCCATTCATGCACATACCTACTCATCACTAATTGGTCCCATTCATGCACATACCTACTCATCACTAATTGGTCCCATTCATGCATATACATACTCATCACTAATTGGTCCCATTCATGCACATACCTACTCATCACTAATTGGTCCCATTCATGCACATACCTGCTAATCACTAATTGGTCCCATTCATGCACATACCTACTCATCACTAATTGGCCCCATTCATGCACATACCTACTCATCACTAATTGGTCCCATTCATGCACATACCTACTCATCACTAATTGGTCCCATTCATGCCCATACCTACTAATCACTAATTGGTCCCATTCATGCACATACCTACTCATCACTAATTGGTCCCATTCATGCACATACCTACTCATCACTAATAGTCTCATTCATGCACATACCTACTCATCACTAATTGGTCACATTCATGCACATACCTACTTATCACTAATTTGTCCCATTCATGCACATATCTACTCATCACTAATTGGTCCCATTCATGCACATACCTACTCATCACTGATAGTCCCATGCATGCACATACCTACTCATCACTAATTGGTCCCATTCATGCACATACCTACTAATCACTAATTGGTCCCATTCATGCATATACATACTCATCACTAATTGGTCCCATTCATGCACATACCTACTCATCACTAATTTGTCCCATTCATGCACATACCTGCTAATCACTAATTGGTCCCATTCATGCACATACCTACTCATCACTAATTGGCCCCATTCATGCACATACCTACTCATCACTAATTGGTCCCATTCATGCACATACCTACTCATCACTAATTGGTCCCATTCATGCACATACCTACTCATCACTAATTGGTCCCATTCATGCACATACCTATCAATCACTAATTGGTCCCATTCATGCACATACCTACTCATCACTAATTGGTCCCATTCATGCACATACCTACTCATCACTAATTGGTCCCATTCATGCACATACCTACTTATCACTAATTTGTCCCATTCATGCACATATCTACTCATCACTAATTTGTCCCATTCATGCACATACCTACTCATCACTGATAGTCCCATGCATGCACATACCTACTCATCACTAATTGGTCCCATTCATGCACATACCTACTCATCACTAATTGGTCTCATTCATGCACATACCTACTCTTCACTAATTGGTCCCATTCATGCACATACCTACTCATCACTAATTGGTCCCATTCATGCACATACCTACTCTTCACTAATTGGTCCCATTCATGCACATACCTACTCATCACTAATTGGTCCCATTCATGCACATACCTACTCATCACTAATTGGTCCCATTCATGCACATACATACTCATCACTAATTGGTCCCATTCATGCACATACCTACTCATCACTAATTGGTCCCATTCATGCACATACCTACTAATCACTAATTGGTCCCATTCATGCACATACCTACTCATCACTAATTGGTCCCATTCATGCACATACCTACTCTTCACTAATTGGTCCCATTCATGCACATACCTACTCATCACTAATTGGTCCCATTCATGCACATACCTACTCTTCACTAATTGGTCCCATTCATGCACATACCTACTCATCACTAATTGGTCCCATTCATGCACATACCTACTCATCACTAATTGGTCCCATTCATGCACATACATACTCATCACTAATTGGTCCCATTCATGCACATACCTACTCATCACTAATTGGTCCCATTCATGCACATACCTACTAATCACTAATTGGTCCCATTCATGCACATACCTACTCATCACTAATTGGCCCCATTCATGCACATACCTACTCATCACTAATTGGTCCCATTCATGCACATACCTACTCATCACTAATTGGTCCCATTCATGCACATACCTACTAATCACTAATTGGTTCCATTCATGCACATACCTACTAATCACTAAGTGGTCCTATTCATGCACATACCTACTCATCACAAATTGGTCCCATTCATGCCCATACCTACTCATCACTAATCGTCCCTGAATTTGGAAGAGGTAGGATGACGGGGGGGGGGGGGGGTACAACCCAGGCTGAACTCTTTTTGGTCGCTTTTTGGTCCTCTTTAGATAATGCATATCTCCTATGTCGTATGTGTCACCTATATGTCGTATGTGTCACCTATATGTTGTATGTGTCCTCTATATGTTGTATGTGTCAACCATATCTTTCTTAATTATCGTCGTTGAAGGGCAGCACTATCAAGGAGCACCCCAAGAGGGCATGAACTAGGTAACCCAGTGAAACTATAAACATAAATACACAGACATTCACACACATTCACACACATGTACACACATTCACACACATGTACACACATTCACACACATGAACACACATTCACACACATGTACACACATGAACACACATTCACACACATTTACATACATTCACACACATGTACACACATTCACACACATGTATACACATTCACACACATGTACACACATTCACACACATGTACACACATTCACACACATGTACACACATTCACACACATGTACACACATTCACACATATGTACAGACATAAACACAAATACACATACACACACTTGTATCCTCATTCTTTCACATCACATCCCACTCTTACACATACACACACTTGTATCCTCATTCTTTCACATCCCACTCTTACACATACACACACTTGTATCCTCATTCTTTCACATCACATCCCACTCTTACACATACACACACTTGTATCCTCATTCTTTCACATCCCACTCTTACACGCACACGCATGTACACTCTAATTCACTCCTTGCGCCCTCTTTATTATCCTTTTTATTTTTCCCTCTCTGTTTCTTCGTCTCTCTTTCTCTCTCTATCTCTCTTTCTCATCTGATCGATGACGATAGACACCCCCCCCCCCCCAAAATCGATGATAGTTTGACCTCCAGTGGTGCATCGGAGTTAAATGGAGCCACGACTGATATGGCCTGGCGCCCATGAGGGAGGGTGGGAGGGAAAAGGGTTGGTTGGAGGGGGTCAGTGTGAGTGGGTGATAGGCAGGGGTGGAATGGGGTGAGTGGAAGAATGTGATTTGGAGGAGGTGAGTAGGGGGATTGATTGGAAAGGGTGCGTTGAAGACTTAAAGTGGTTCCAGGTAGCTCTGTAACGGCTTCTAAACTGACCCCTGGTGGGATGTCGACACTTTGAAAAGGGCAAGACTGTAAATGGCCGAGACCGGTCAGTGAGACAATCAAGGATCTGTCCCTAAAGATGCCCTTATATGTCCTATCATCTACGTTACACGTTACATTCACAGCCCTTATATGTCCTATCAACTGTAATACAAGGTACATTCACAGCCCTTATATGTCCTATCAACTGTAATACAAGGTACATTCACAGCCCTTATATGTCCTATCAACTGTAATACAAGGTACATTCACAGCCCTTAAATGTCTTACCCTCTACATTACAGGGTACATTCACCGCCCTTAAATGTCTTACCCACTACATTATAGGGTACATTCACCGCCCTTAAATGTCTTACCCACTACATTACAGGGTACATTTACCGCCCTTCTCTGTATACCGCAAACGGTGGGGGAAACAAATATTTTTATAATTTGAAAGAAAATTTTAACCCATCTTTATTCTCGCTCTGTTGTATCTTTACATTTTCGAAAACAAACCAGTCTAACGTATATCTCAGTTTATTGAAAGAACACGGCTATTTATATTAATATTAAAAGCTACCCAAAAGTTCAAATCTGTAACATAATTGGGTTTTGTGAAATTGATATTTAAATGAACCAACTGCAGCTTCATACGGTTTCTTTTTATTTGGATGAGTGATAAGAGAATTAGTTAGTGGTATTTGGATATGAATTCTCATTTTATCATCATCATCAGGTCCCGTAGTCCTTCGACCGTTGAGGCGCCACAGATGACACGTACACTATTCCTCTCGGTCTTCTGCCCTACGCATAGCATCGCCAAGTTTAAATCCCGTCCATTCTTTGATATTATCTTCCCATCTTTTTCTCTGTCTTCCTCTTCTTCTTCCTCATTTTATGAATGGCTTAAACTTATACGTATATTGTTATTAAACACATTTTTAAAGTTATGTTTTTTTATTTTTTAAATTTTATAAAAAGCACATTTTGAGAGAAAAAAAAAATAACTTGTTAAATGTTAAAAATACGAAGCTAAAATTTGGTGTGGTGTAATAACATTTTTAAAACAAATCAATTTCATTTAATAAATTACTTTTGAAAAGGGGAAATACATTTCGATTTTCGAGTTTAAATTATGTTTTTAAAATATTATTCTTAGTTTCCTTTCTTTGTGTAAACAGTAATAAATTTTAATTTGAAATTGTTTGAGACTTTTGGATAACATAAATTTAATTTTTTTTTTCGCAATATTATCTACGCATAAAAAAATTCTTTGGGTTTTCGACGATAAATGATAATATGAATACTTGGGAAAAAATGAATTACTAAAAAAGAATAGACCAATCTTAACTATAAAATACGGATAAAATAATTATATATTTTTTTTAATTGTTATTGTTAATTTATTTCAAATTATAATAAAAACTAGATATAGCCCATCAAACATTGGCAAAAGCAATGCGTGAACTTCCCATCTACTAAAGTTACTTGACAATCCAAAATAATGCTACACCCTTTTCCCTATGATACGTCACTGTACACTTTTTATGCCACGCCCATGAACTATATTAAATATTCTGATGTCCCAACGACTTTTAAACCGAATAATTTTTACACCATACTTAAATTGAGACGATTTCATTTTCCGACAAGAAATTATTACGCTATATAAAAAAATATATCATTTAGCGTAGTTATCATGAATTATATTTTGCGCGTTATTGAACTCATTATTGAACTCATTATTGAACTCATTATTGAACTCATTATTGAACTCATTATTGAACTCATTATTGAACTCATTATTGAACTCATTATTGAACTCATTATTGAACTCACTATTGAACTCATTATTGAACTCATTATTGAACTCATTATTGAACTCATTATTGAACTCATTATTGAACTCATTATTGAACTCATTATTGAACTCATTATTGAACTCATTATTGAACTCATTATTGAACTCATTATTGAACTCATTATTGAACTCATTATTGAACTCATTATTGAACACATTATTGAACTCATTATTGAACTCATTATTGAACTCATTATTGAACTCATTATTGAACCATACTTTCTTTCAAAATTTAGAATTATTTAATTGTAATATACTCTCAATATCAAATTGGCTGAATAGGAAGCAGTCAATTAGGAATCAGTCAATTAGGAATCAGTCAATTAGGAAGCAGTCAATTAGGAAGCAGTCCATTAGGAAGCTGTCCACGAATCACACCAGAAGCGTAATGTATATAAGAGCTTCTTAAATATGTACTCAAATATAAGCAGCTATATTTTATTTTTATCATATTTAAATTGATTCGATTTCTGTAAAAGAAAATAAAATTCCTATTGTTGATTTTAAGATTCTGAACGTATTTAAATTGATTCTTTTTTTTTTAATGCGTTATATGATCAGCCGCCTAGCGGTGGCATAGCCTAAATATATATAAATATGGCATCCTTCCGTCTTCGCGAGACGATCGAGTAGCTCTGTACACTTCAACAAATTGCTCACTAGGCCGATCCGAGAATGGGAACCTCGGCTGCATTTCTAGCAGGAGCATCTTGACTCCTGGTTAGATTTGGCCTTCCGTGTTGTTCTTTTTTTTATTGCAAGAGCTTCGTTTCGCGCATCTTCTGCCTTTGCGACTCTTTCATTAACTTCTGTTGAGCACTGATATGTCATTCCTTGATTTCTACGGTGGCATCACTCATGCTCGTTTTGCAAACGTCCGTAAATCGCAACCGTGGCCGCCCCTTAAAGTCTTGTCCCTTCTGATAATGGTAAGCTGTTTAAGTCTTGTCCCTTCTGATAATGGTAGGCTGTTTAAGTCTTGTCCCTTCTGATAATGGTAGGCTGTTTAAGTCTTGTCCCTTCTGATAATGGTAGGCTGTTTAAGTCTTGTCCCTTCTGTTAATGGTAGACTGTTTAAGTCTTGTCCCTTCTGATAATGGTAGGCTGTTCCTCTACTCTCAACCTAACTAAGTGCTATTTTTTCATTTTAATTTGATTCTGTTTGTTCGCTGACGAAGGCTTCCTGCCAACACGCTCGTTGTTTGTTTGTTTGTTGTTTTTTTGTTGTTGTTTTTTTGCGGTCCTTTTTATCAGGTTTGACCTTCCTTTGTTTTACTCATTTCCTATTTGCTAACCTGGTTGCAGTCTCTCTCCCCTTATTACATCTCAATACAGCAGCTTCTTTGGAATATGGCCTTCCTTCATTCCCGTACATTTCATAACCAGCGAAGGCGCTTCTTGCTAAGAGCTGAGAATATGCTACACATCATTTGCACCTACCAAGACCTCGTGTTAGACACCTTTTCCTGCTATCGAATGCGTCGACACAGACATCTTTGGTGGAAGCTGTTGAATTTCCGCTCATGACTGATATATGTGGTCCACACTTCACTGCTATTTAGGAGCATACCAAGCACTCATACCTAATATACGCCTAGTTTTGTACTATCAGCTAGTTTAAGATTATTCCACACCCGCTTATTCAGGTTAGCCATAGTTGCTGCTGCTTTTGCGATCCTGATGTTCGGCTCTTCGTCGACTGAGTGAGAACTAGAAATATTGGATCCAAGATATGTGAAGTGATCCACTACCGACAGATTATGTACCTCAATAGATATATTTGGATGGGGCGGTGCTTCTTGCATCATGAAATTTGTTTTCTGTAAACTAATTGACAGTCAAATCTCTTTACAAGCGTGTGATAGACGATTAACTACCTGCTGAAGACCGTCTTCTGTGTGCGATGTTCAGGTGGCATCGCCAGCCGTTCACGAAATAGTATCTTGTTTTACCTTGGTCTTTGCACGAAGGCGGGCGATAATGAACAGCCTAGCGTCAGGTCTGGTATGGATGTACAGCCCCTCTACTCGCACCCCTTCTACAGAGAGCCCTTCTAGCCTCACCCCTTCTACCCATAGCCACTCTACCCGCAACCCATCTACCCACAGCCCCTCTAACCGCACTCCTCTACATTCCTCTTTCTGCCCTTACAGATAATACATTTCAGCTAAGTGTTATTTTTATTTAATTATGTTTTTATGTTTTTTGTTCCCTTATGGCGGCTTCTTGCCGACATGTTCGTTGTTTTGTTGTTTTTCAGGTTTCATTATCCTTTGTTTCACTCATTTCCTCTATCCATACACCCTCTACCCGCACACTTTATACCCGCACACCTTATACCCGCACACCCTATACCCGCACACCCTCTACCCGCACACTCTATACCCTCAGCCCCTATACCCGCACACCCTCTACCCTCAGCCCCTATACCCGCACACCCTCTACCCTCAGCCCCTATACCCGCACACCCTCTACCCTCAGCCCCTATACCCGCACACCTTATACCCGCACACCCTATACCCGCACACCCTCTACCCGCACACTCTCTACCCTCAGCCCCTATACCCGCACACCCTCTACCCTCAGCCCCTATACCCGCACACCCTCTACCCTCAGCCCCTATACCCGCACACCTTATACCCACACACCCTATACCCGCACACCCTCTACCCGCACACTCTATACTCTCAGCCCCTATACCCGCACACCTTATACCCACACACCCTATACCCGCACACCCTCTACCCGCACACTCTATACTCTCAGCCCCTATACCCGCACACCCTCTAGCTGCACACCCTCTACCCGCACACTCTATACTCTCAGCCCCTATACCCGCACACCCTATACCCGCACACCCTATACCCGCACACCCTATACCCGCACACTCTATACTCTCAGCCCCTATACCAGCACACCCTCTACCCGCACACTCTATACTCTCAGCCCCTATACCCGCACACCCTATACCCGCACACCCTATACCCGCACACCCTATACCCGCACACTCTATACTCTCAGCCCCTATACCAGCACACCCTCTACCCACACACCCTATACCCACACGCCCTCTACCCGCACACTCTATATTCTCAGCCCCTATACCTGCACACCCTCTACCCGCACACTCTATACCCTCAGCCCCTCTACCCGCACACTCTATACCCTCAGCCCCTCTACCCTCAACCCCTCTACCCACAGCCTCTTCCAAGTACCCCTTCTACCAGCACCCCTTTTACTCGCACCCCCTTTTGCCAGTTTTCTCCACACAAGACAAAATCAATCAGACACAACGAAAAAATAAAAGTAGAAGAAAAAATGTCTTTGCGCTACATGCTAGCCCATTTTTTTAAACCACCCCTCCCCTTCCAATCCCCCCCACTCCGCCTGGGCCAACTTCTTTTCAGTTTTGGACAATCACATCTAAGGCTTGCGTCCCGCCGCACGGCTCTAGAGCTGGTCGGTTCAGCTGCTTGTCTCCTCGCTCGTCTTGTCCGAGTGGCTATCTGCTCTGAAGCAGCGACCAGTCCATGTGGGCTTATCTTGTGGTGTTAGTGGACAATTCTTCGTAAGTTTGGTCACTAAGAAAAGGGGGAGACTAAAGCCTCGTGACTTGTGCTGTGTAAAGATAGACGCAGGCAGTAGCAAGCGTTCTTAGTGGACAAGACATTTTTTGGCATTTCTCTGAGATGGAAGTTTTGTAACGTGTGTTCCACACATTCTGATCATGTGTGTAATGTGGATTGTTGGAATTTATAATCAATAATAGTTATCCTCAGATTTAATTAGATAGCTTATTTACAGGTCATATGCGCATTCTTTCACTTCATCGTAGGAGGTAAATCGGACATACACACGTAGTCATAGTTGATCCACCTTACAATGTCATAGTTGATCCACCCTCCAATGTCATAGTTGATCCACCATCCAATGACATAGTTGATCTACCTTCCAATGTCATAGTTGATCTACTTTAAATGTCATAGTTGAACCACCCTACAATGTCATAGTTGATCCACCCTCAATGTCATAGTTGATCCACCCTCCATTGTCATAGTTGACCACCCTGACCATCCTGACCACCCTGACCACCTGACCATCCTGACCATCCTGACCACCCTGACCATCCTGACCATCCTGACCACACTGACCACCTGACCATCCTGACCACCCTGACCATCCTGACCACCCTGACGATCCTTTCCACCCTGACCATCCTGACCACCCTGACCACCTGACCATCCTGACCACCCTTACCATCCTGACCACCCTGACCATCCTGACCACCCTGACCACCCTGACCACCTGACCATCCTGACCATCCTGACCATCCTGACCACCCTGACCATCCTGACCACCCTGACCATCTGACCGTCCTGACCACCCTGACCATCCTGACCATCCTGACCACCCTGACCATCCTGACCATCCTGACCACCCTGACCACCTGACCATCCTGACCACCCTGACCATCCTGACCACCCTGACCATCCTGACCACCCTGACCACCCTGACCATCCTGACCACCCTGACCATCCTGACCATCCTGACCATTCTGACCACCCTGACCATCCTGACCACCCTGACAGTCTATATTTAATGCCACTTTTTGTTCCAACTTTGCTGAGATGTTTCATTGCTGATCTCTTGGGGCGCGGTATGCTTCTAGATGGTGTCAATGACTTTAAATGTTTGACTTGTTGATTAGATTTTATGTTGTGTCTAGAAGAAGGTAATACTGACATTTTGTGTCATGAGAATGTTGGTTGCCATCATTACCTTTTACGTCATAGGACTTTGTGTTTACGATAAATTTTATCTCATAGTATGAACGGTTGTCATGACGTGATGACACAAGTGTCATATGAATGTACTGTGTGTCTGTATTATTGCATACAGCTGTGTGTCTGTATTATCGCATACAGCTGTGTGTCTGCATTATCTTATACAGCTGTGTGTCTGTAGTATCAGAAACAGCCGTTTGTCTGTGTTATCGTATACATCTGTGTGTCTGTATTATCACATACAGCTGTATGTCCCTAACCTAATATAATCCCAAGAGCGTCTAGTCTAGACTCCCGTTAGTCATAACGTCATTAGCCTAGACTCCAGTTAGTCATAACGTCACTAGCCTAGATTCCCGTTAGTCATAAAGTCATTAGCCTAGACTCCAGTTAGTCATAACGTCACAAGCATAGACTCCCGTTTGTCATGACGTCACTAGCCTAGACTTCCGTTAGTAATAGACTAGATTCCCGTTAGTTATAACGCCACTAGCCTAGACTCCAGTTAGTCATAACGTCACTAGTCTAGACTCCCGTTAGTTATAACGTCACTAGCCTAGACTCCAGTTAGTTATAACGTCACTAGCCTAGACTCCAGTTAGTGATAACGTCACTAGCATAGACTCTAATGAGTCATAACGTCATTAGTCTAGACTCCCGTTAGTTATAACGTCACTAGCCTAGACTCCAGTTAGTCATAACGTCACTAGCCTAGACTCCAGTTAGTCATAACGTCACTAGCCTAGACTCCAGTAAGTTATAACGTCACTAGCCTAGACTCCCGTTAGTGATAACGTCACTAGCCTAGACTCCAGTTAGTCATAACGTCACTAGTCTAGACGACCGTTAGTGATAACTTCACCTCTTCCAAAGAGCCAAATTTAAACCCAATGTTTGGACAGGGCACTGTGTACTCACATTTGGAAAGAATTCAAAAACCAAATGGATTTCCCCAGGCAGAGCTTTCCCCGGTGGATTTCATTATTATTATTTTGAAAGAGCTTCTAATGTTGCACTAAATAAAAACATTGCTAATCCATTCATTGGGTCTCTAAGCCTTTCTACATAGTCTTTTCATTATGTTTTAATTTAGCCCTCTCTGCGTAGTCTTTTCATTATGTTTTAACTAAGCCTTTCTGCGTAGTCTTTTCATTATGTTTTAACTAAGCCTTTCTGCGTAGTCTTTTCATTATGTTTTAACTAAGCCTTTCTGCGTAGTCTTTTCATTATGTTTTAACTAAGCCTCTCTGCGTAGTCTTTTCATTATGTTTTAACTAAGCCTTTCTGCGTAGTCTTTTCATTATGTTTTAATCTTTCATACCATGCTAAAACTACTATTGATTGCTAATATCTAATCTACTTAAGAAAATCAGCAAACTACCGAGCCGAGGCTCATGAAGTCTTACCCAGCGCACCCGCGCTACTCCCAACCGACATTCAACCACAGCTAAACTTGTCTAAGCCATACTTAGCACAGCTAAACTTGTCTAAGCCATACTTAGCACAGCTAAACTTGTCTAAGCCATACTTAGCACAGCTAAACTTGTCTAAACCATACTTAGCACAGCTAAACTTGTCTAAGCCATACTTAGCACAGCTAAACTTGTCTAAACCATACTTAGCACAGCTAAACTTGTCTAAGCCATACTTAGCACAGCTAAACTTGTCTAAGCCATACTTAGCACAGCTAAACTTGTCTAAGCCATACTTAGCACAGCTAAACTTGTCTAAGCCATACTTAGCACAGCTAAACTTGTCTAAGCCATACTTAGCACAGCTAAACTTGTCTAAGCCATACTTAGCACAGCTAAACTTGTCTAAACCATACTTAGCACAGCTAAACTTGTCTAAGCCATACTTAGCACAGCTAAACTTGTCTAAGCCATACTTAGCACAGCTAAACTTGTCTAAGCCATACTTAGCACAGCTAAACTTGTCTAAGCCATACTTAGCACAGCTAAACTTGTCTAAGCCATACTTAGCACAGCTAAACTTGTCTAAGCCATACTTAGCACAGCTAAACTTGTCTAAGCCATACTTAGCACAGCTAAACTTGTCTAAGCCATACTTAGCACAGCTAAACTTGTCTAAGCCATACTTAGCACAGCTAAACTTGTCTAAACCATACTTAGCACAGCTAAACTTGTCTAAGCCATACTTAGCACAGCTAAACTTGTCTAAACCATACTTAGCACAGCTAAACTTGTCTAAGCCATACTTAGCACAGCTAAACTTGTCTAAGCCATACTTAGCACAGCTAAACTTGTCTAAGCCATACTTAGCACAGCTAAACTTGTCTAAGCCATACTTAGCACAGCTAAACTTGTCTAAGCCATACTTAGCACAGCTAAACTTGTCTAAGCCATACTTAGCACAGCTAAACTTGTCTAAGCCATACTTAGCACAGCTAAACTTGTCTAAGCCATACTTAGCACAGCTAAACTTGTCTAAGCCATACTTAGCACAGCTAAACTTGTCTAAGCCATACTTAGCACAGCTAAACTTGTCTAAGCCATACTTAGCACAGCTAAACTTGTCTAAGCCATACTTAGCACAGCTAAACTTGTCTAAGCCATACTTAGCACAGCTAAACTTGTCTAAGCCATACTTAGCACAGCTAAACTTGTCTAAGCCATACTTAGCACAGCTAAACTTGTCTAAGCCATACTTAGCACAGCTAAACTTGTCTAAACCATACTTAGCACAGCTAAACTTGTCTAAGCCATACTTAGCACAGCTAAACTTGTCTAAACCATACTTAGCACAGCTAAACTTGTCTAAGCCATACTTAGCACAGCTAAACTTGTCTAAGCCATACTTAGCACAGCTAAACTTGTCTAAGCCATACTTAGCACAGCTAAACTTGTCTAAGCCATACTTAGCACAGCTAAACTTGTCTAAGCCATACTTAGCACAGCTAAACTTGTCTAAGCCATACTTAGCACAGCTAAACTTGTCTAAGCCATACTTAGCACAGCTAAACTTGTCTAAGCCATACTTAGCACAGCTAAACTTGTCTAAGCCATACTTAGCACAGCTAAACTTGTCTAAGCCATACTTAGCACAGCTAAACTTGTCTAAGCCATACTTAGCACAGCTAAACTTGTCTAAGCCATACTTAGCACAGCTAAACTTGTCTAAGCCATACTTAGCACAGCTAAACTTGTCTAAGCCATACTTAGCACAGCTAAACTTGTCTAAGCCATACTTAGCACAGCTAAACTTGTCTAAGCCATACTTAGCACAGCTAAACTTGTCTAAGCCATACTTAGCACAGCTAAACTTGTCTAAACCATACTTAGCACAGCTAAACTTGTCTAAGCCATACTTAGCACAGCTAAACTTGTCTAAACCATACTTAGCACAGCTAAACTTGTCTAAGCCATACTTAGCACAGCTAAACTTGTCTAAGCCATACTTAGCACAGCTAAACTTGTCTAAGCCATACTTAGCACAGCTAAACTTGTCTAAGCCATACTTAGCACAGCTAAACTTGTCTAAGCCATACTTAGCACAGCTAAACTTGTCTAAGCCATACTTAGCACAGCTAAACTTGTCTAAGCCATACTTAGCACAGCTAAACTTGTCTAAGCCATACTTAGCACAGCTAAACTTGTCTAAGCCATACTTAGCACAGCTAAACTTGTCTAAGCCATACTTAGCACAGCTAAACTTGTCTAAGCCATACTTAGCACAGCTAAACTTGTCTAAGCCATACTTAGCACAGCTAAACTTGTCTAAGCCATACTTAGCACAGCTAAACTTGTCTAAGCCATACTTAGCACAGCTAAACTTGTCTAAGCCATACTTAGCACAGCTAAACTTGTCTAAGCCATACTTAGCACAGCTAAACTTGTCTAAGCCATACTTAGCACAGCTAAACTTGTCTAAGCCATACTTAGCACAGCTAAACTTGTCTAAGCCATACTTAGCACAGCTAAACTTGTCTAAACCATACTTAGCACAGCTAAACTTGTCTAAACCATACTTAGCACAGCTAAACTTGTCTAAGCCATACTTAGCACAGCTAAACTTGTCTAAACCATACTTAGCACAGCTAAACTTGTCTAAGCCATACTTAGCACAGCTAAACTTGTCTAAGCCATACTTAGCACAGCTAAACTTGTCTAAGCCATACTTAGCACAGCTAAACTTGTCTAAGCCATACTTAGCACAGCTAAACTTGTCTAAACCATACTTAGCACAGCTAAACTTGTCTAAACCATACTTAGCACAGCTAAACTTGTCTAAACCATACTTAGCACAGCTAAACTTGTCTAAACCATACTTAGCACAGCTAAACTTGTCTAAGCCATACTTAGCACAGCTAAACTTGTCTAAACCATACTTAGCACAGCTAAACTTGTCTAAACCATACTTAGCACAGCTAAACTTGTCTAAACCATACTTAGCACAGCTAAACTTGTCTAAACCATACTTAGCACAGCTAAACTTGTCTAAACCATAGTTTGCACAGCTAAACTTGTCTAAACTATAGTTTGCACAGCTAAACTTGTCTAAGCCATAGTTACCACAGCTAAACGTGACTAGGGTTGCCAGATGAGACCATGTAAAAAAAGAGAATTTTCCATTTTCAAAGAAGGACATTTCAAAAAAAAAACTAATTTAAGAAATGAAGATTTAAGCGTTTAAATCAAACCTTTGACAATGAGATATACGCGTTTAAATCAAACCTTTGACAATGAGATATACGCGTTTAAATCAAACCTTTGACAATGAGATATACGCGTTTAAATCAAACCTTTGACAATGAGATATACGCGTTTAAATCAAACCTTTGACAATGAGATATACGCGTCTAAAGCAAACCTTTGACAATGAGATATACGCGTTTAAATCAAACCTTTGACAATGAGATATACGCGTTTAAATCAAACCTTTGACAATGAGATATACGCGTTTAAATCAAACCTTTGACAATGAGATATACGCGTTTAAATCAAACCTTTGACAATGAGATATACGCGTTTAAATCAAACCTTTGACAATGAGATATACGCGTCTAAAGCAAACCTTTGACAATGAAGATATAATCGTTTAAAGCAAACCTTTGACATCATTTAGGCATTTAAACCTATTTCTCGGGGCTGCCATTTCAGGCAAGGTTTCTTAAGGGTAACTACACAATTTTTAGCATGTCATATTTTTTTAAAATTGTATTGTGTTAGTGTTATCACCTTGACAAACTCAACATCAATTCTTAGTGTTATCACCTTCACAAACTCCACATCAAGTCTTAGTGTTATCACCTTCACAAACTCCACATCAAGTCTTAGTATTATCACCTTCACAAACTCCACATCAAGTCTTAGTATTATCACCTTCACAAACTGCACATCAAGTCTATTCCTTATTCCCCTGAGAGATTATTAGTGGGGGAATAACTCCACCCAAATAGTAATTTATTCTTTGTAAACAATCAATATTTAGGCAAGATTGATGATCAATATTGTCCATTGTTCATGCCCCCAATGACCCTCGAAGAACTTAATCCCTTCGTTTCACATATGCACCTTATGACCCTCGAAGAACTTAATCCCTTCGTTTCACATATGCACCCTATGACCCTAGAAGAACTTAATCCCTTCGTCTTCACAGTAAATGATGATTTAAGGCACGCTATCAAGTTGCACAATTGGACATAAGGCTTCACGTCATCAAAATCATCTCATCTTTTGTAAGAAATCAAACCTTCATGTTTGTCCTTCGTGTTTGTCCTTCATGTTTGTCCTTTATGTTTGTCTTTCATGTTTGTCCTTCACGTTTGTCCTTCATCTTTGTCCTTCGTGTTTGTCCTTCATGTTTGTCCTTCGTGTTTGTCCTTCATGTTTGTCCTTCATGTTTGTCCTTCATGTTTGTCCTTCGTGTATTTGTTCTGTTTGTTTGTTGTTTTTCAGTTTTTTTGTCTTTTTTTTCGAATTACTTGTGACTGTAATGAATGTTATTAAAAGTTTGTTAGCGAGTTAATGGATACATTGGTGGAGAAATAGTGTTTAGGTGAAGGGAAAGTTCAAACATCATTTATACTTTTACACTGTACAAACATTTTTCAAAACGAATGACATTTTAAGGTTGACGGAGGATATTTATTTTAGTTGTAAAAATGAGGACATATTCACTTTTTGTGTACCATATGGCATCCCAATACATGACTTGTCCCCTTTTGTGTACCATATGGCATCCCAATACATGACTTGTCCACTTTGTGTGTACCATATGGCATCCCAATACATGACTTTTCCACTTTTTGTGTACCATATGGCATCCCAATACATGACTTGTCCACTTTTTAATTTTGATTAGGGATTGACAAACAACTTGATGATGGAGGTCACATTTATTGTGTGTGCATATTCTTATTTTTACGCACTTAGTGTGCTTGCTATATTTGCTGTAGCTTAATTATTCCTTGTGGTACGCTCCTATATTTGATGCATGAAAGTGACATTTTTTCTTGTCAAAAAGTGCATTATTGATATCACTTCTCCCTGATTCGAATTGTGACGTTGTGTAGGAGGGGGAACGATTTGTCTTAATCAATGTAAAGATTGCTCGTCCAAAGTATGCGGCCCACGACAAAAATCACATTCCACAACAACTTCATCCACACCCCCCTCCCCTAATCCCCCTCTTGACTCAACACTTGACGTGTCCCATCTATGCGGGGATTAGCCGACATTATCCCATGATGGGATATTATGGGCTCACCTGGGACCAACTAATGATCAACAACAAAGTATTCCGTCAGTCGGTTTTACTCCCGCCACATCTGTTTCCGGTGTACTCTAAAGTTTATTGAGTCGCCGTCACAATAACAGTCCCCTGTCCCACCACCCCTGTCCCACCACCCCTGTCCCACCACCCCTGTCCCACCACCCCACTCCCTTCGCCATAATTGTTCGTCCGTCTATCCATATGTACCCCCCTTACAAAGGGACTGGTCGATTAGGCAGCAATCAATGGTAGAAATAAGGCGCCTGGGGGGGGGGGCTTCTCTGGGCTCGTAAATCGATTACTCAATCGCCTATCGATCTTGTGGTCAGTCGGTTTACAAAGTACGTGATGTGAATTGATGTCACTGTGGCGCGCGAGGAAGCAGTTGTCTCTTCAGGTGATAGTCCAGTAATTTGGTGACACGTGAGATAGATCTTATCGTGCGTCTCATTTTTTTCAACCGAATTTATTTTAGCTTTTTTAAACCGATGATATTATTCGCATCTATAGATTTACGTTGGTTATTAAAATGTTTGTGTAACGGGTTCAGGGGACTCCACGGGCTAAAATTTGTTACCCAGCTTTGTCCAAAGCAGATTTTTAATGTTAACCAAAGAAGGGTGTAAATATGTGTCGTGAAATGAAAAATTGTTAGGAACGGTGGCATAGCTTCCGTTTCAACAGAGTCAGGTCAAAGACAGTGCAGCCGTGTGTAGACAAAAATCAGTTCGTGGGTAGTTAGAACATGTGGTCAGTTAAAAACAGAAGATAAATGCTTGTTTTAATTTCAATGCCAACAAATAATTCATGTCCATATGTTTGTTGAATTCCTATGTTCATGTATGAACGAATTCCTAAGCACACGTCACATCTCAATTGTATCGCAAAGAACAATAACCATATGTTATTTTATCAAGATATTATTTTATATACATAAACTTATTTTTATTTCAATGGAAGTTTAGACATTCTTGTGGTTATGATCAGACATGCTTGTGGACATTGATCAGACATGCTTGTGGACATTGATCAGACATTCTTGTGGTTATGATCAGACATGCTTGTGGACATTGATCAGACATGCTTGTGGACATTGATCAGGCATGCTTGTGGACATTGATCAGACATGCTTGTGGACATTGATCAGACATGCTTGTGGACATTGATCAGGCATGCTTGTGGACATTGATCAGGCATGCTTGTGGACATTGATCAGGCATGCTTGTGGACATTGATCAGGCATGCTTGTGGACATTGATCAGGCATGCTTGTGGACATTGATCAGGCATGCTTGTGGACATTGATCAGGCATGCTTGTGGACATTGATCAGGCATGCTTGTGGACATTGATCAGGCATGCTTGTGGACATTGATCAGGCATCCTTGTGGACATTGATCAGGCATGCTTGTGGACATTGATCAGACATGCTTGTGGACATTGATCAGGCATGCTTGTGGACATTGATCAGGCATGCTTGTGGACATTGATCAGGCATGCTTGTGGACATTGATCAGGCATGCTTGTGGACATTGATCAGGCATGCTTGTGGTCATTGAGATGGTGTGTGCCCGATTTCATGTTTTTCTGCTACACTGACACTGCGGTTCATCTGAAGACATCTAGCGGGCCCGATGTGATCCAAGGGTTCAGGACCCCTGGTTTAAATGTTCCATTCGATGCTATGTCTAGACTTTGACCAATATGATTTTGTATGTCTACTTTCTAACCAATATGCTCTGTGTGTATCTACTCTCTGATATGTATGTGATCTTTATGTCAACTCTGAACAATAGGCTCTGTGTATGTGTACCATCTTTTTATTGATTGCACACTAAATGCATGTGACCAAGAATATTTAGATGCGACTATACACATCAGTCTGACCATACGACTATACACATCAGTCTGACCATGCGGCTATACACATCAGTCTGACCATTTCTTTTGTCGCCGTGCCTTCTGCCTGAGCGCCCCATTCTCCTGCTACAATATACTCGTCTAGCTAAGGTGTAAAGACATACTTCGTTGCCATGGTTACACCAATTGGCCAATCAAATCCTCACGACGCGTGTGCCAAGCTAATGGAAGCATTTTGGCTGTGATCAACGAGAAGCGAAAACAATTCGGTGCTTATTTCGCGTTTCATTTTGTTACAAAGTATTGACTTAAAGATGTTTTCCTACATATGTCAAGGCGAGCACCACTCGAACAAATCTCACGTGGACGTGTTTGTGCAGTTGATAACGAGGCTTCTCCTAATCTCGTGTTTGCGTTGTGATGTTGCCCCCCCCCCCCCCAACTTTTCCTTTCCATTTGTTTGTAGCACTCCAAAGCAACCCCGTAGTTGTCACAATCTAGTTGATACTTCGTCACAGCTGTCACAATCTAGTTGATACTTCGTCACAGCTGTCCCACAGCTTGTGTACAACTTCGCAAGAGTTCACTATACCCCGGCTCAGAAATGACGACGTAAAAAAATAAGTCCCATTTTGCCACGCCATCCATGCTCAGTGTCTGAATCTCTTCTATCCGAGATTATGGCGGAGGAAATGAATTACTTCAGACATCGCTAGTCTGCTACTATCGGTACTTTTTGATACCTTACATTTTAGCTGGACGCCATTTTCAATGCTCAACATTGACTTGCGGAAATGCATATTGGACCAGTGCTTCTCAAAATGTTCAGTGTGACGGACTGACATGAATTACCCGTATTATCGCAAGGTCACGTGCTTGCTTTATTTAATCTTCTTCTTTTATAATTTTTTTGTTTACTTTCTGTGGTTTGTTTGTATTCCGGCTAGCAAACCAATGCCAGGCCGCAGACCACCAGTTTGAGTATCACTGTATTAGATGATAACTTGAGTCGGGTGGGTTTTGGTGTGGAAAAGAAGAAAAAAGGGGGTGGGGGTCTATAGTCACGTGTCATCTCAGCAAACTTTGGCAGGCTGCTCGAATCACTGTCTGCACTAAACTCCTTCTCCACCCACCCCAACCTCGACTTTCGACCAAATGCTGAGTTTTCTTTCTGTTGATTTGATGTGTGGGGATAAATAAATTGATGTGTAAAGATAAACAACTTGATGTGCGGGGATATACAACCTGCTCTTTCATTTCGTTACCTTAAAATTATTGGGTGGACACGCGAAGATATTGCAATTGCGATCGCTACGCCTTTGTGTGGCATAGACGGCATAGATCCCGGGGACTGATTACAAACGGCAGTTGTTTCAAAAAGTGCAAATTCTATGTCTTACGTTTGGGTTCCGTTTCTTTCCATTTCTCTTTTTTCGTTCCGTTCTCAAATTGTTCTTGTTTAAATTGATGTCTTGATCTATGAGTGACGTCAACATCCTAATTCATCCATTGTCTCACCAGGCCTATCATGAAGCTTGAACCTAACTACTGGCGACTGAAGTTATCTCTGGTCAGAATTAGAATTAAGTTTGGATCATAATGTTAAGAGTCAGTTTCATTAATTCTAAGACTGGGAAACATTGTTTATGTCTGACCAATGGGTCAGCTGTCCGAACTAGTTTGGGTCAATCTTCCCCTGGCATAGGATCACGTTTGTACTTTCTGGCCAACGTCGAGAAATTGGTCGGTGGGGAGGGAAATGAAAAGCACGCATCTGTCCTGGGTATTAGTTTAGTCTAATATGAGTGTATCGACCACGATGTTTTATAAATAGTATTGACCATAAAGATATATTCTCATTTTAAAAAATTAGAGATCATCTCTGGAGCATACAATCAAGGACTCTTCTTACTTCTTTCTTGTCAATAAGTTGCAGTGTAAAATACAATAACTGGTTCTCATCCTATTTAAAAGACTTCTGTTTGATTCGTGTAGTTACATCCCTTCTCAGCATGGACTATAGATAGAAGAGAACTTGCTGCAGGGATTCTCACAAACACTAGACTGACCACACAGTTTTATAAGTGGAGTCAACATGAGCTATTTTTCTTTTGCTTTCATTTTTATTTATTTATTTGTTTATTTTATTTTATTGTTGGGGGAAGGGGGGGGAGGAAGGGGGGGGGGGGAAGTGTCGAGTTTTTTTCAACATGTTTATAGGACACAGTGCTGAATTTCTAACCACGATTTTGCCCTTAAGGCCCAATCTTAGCATTAGAATGGTTCATTTGGTGTTATACTTAGGTTTTACAAAAGTACACATGACTCTAAGTCAGCGTTTCTCAACCTTTTTTTTATTTTGCTTGTGGCCCACTTTAACATTATATGTACATCCGTGGCCCACTTTAACATTATATGTACATCCGTGGCCCACTTTTTCTTGCCATAATTGTTTTAAGTTATTTCTATTCACATAAAGTCATTTATTTTCCTTCAAATATATTGTGGCCCCTAAGGTAAATGAAGTGGTTCCCTGGTCCCAATACAACACGCTGAGAAACACTGATCTAAGTGACCTCTAGTATTATAAACCTGTGCGCGCATTGACTCAGACAGGGTCTGGACTTTACCAGGGGAACGAAGCGGGACATTGACCAAAAGTCCACTGCTATTAGGAAACAATGAAACATTTCTTATTGTTCGTCCTTCGAATGACCTAGATATAGTACACGGTGAGTACGCAAGTGGCCTGTCAGTCCTATTTGTGTCTGGAAAGCCTTCCCGCATGTGGGACACATGTTGATTGGGTCCTAGAAGGGTTTGAGGAATTTTGCTTTTTCTTGCCATGCGCTTTCTATGGTCGTGAGCGGTGCGCTTATGCTACGAGGAAAAGAAACATTTACTTAGACCTGGAATACCCAACTGACCAGATGATGCTCGTTTAGTGCTGCATCTTAAATTTGCCAAAATTAACCTTAAGGCCCCCGTTTATCTGCCCGAGAAGCTGACCTCTCAAGCAAGACTTTTCACAGACGACACGGCGGTGTAAAGTACGATCGCCAACAGTTCTGACCAGGACCAGCTATAACAGGACCTCCATCGGTTAGCAGAGTGGGAGATGAGCTGGGACATGTAATTTCATCTCGTCAAGTGCCAGACACTGTCAGTCTCCAGAAGCAGATCTCCTCTACACCACCCTTACGAACTGCATGGTCATATACTTGAGCCAGTTTCATCCGTTAGGTACCTAGGTGTTACCGTCCAAAGAAAGGTCCGCTGGGACGAGCACATTAACAAGAGCTCAGTACAGGAGCTCCTAATTCCTGCCAAAGACAATAAGGGAATGGAACAAGCTTCCAAAAGCAACAGTTGAGGCGACTACACTTGAGACATTTGCGTCTATTGCCCCCTGTCTTCCAACCCCCAGTTCATAATACCATTGCTGAGACGCCCTTGCAATCAGTGAAGTATCCCCTTGAAAACCATGGACAGTAACATTGCGAACCCCTTTGAAACATAGGAGCCAGAATGATCAATACATTGATCGTGGGCCCTCAAAATATAGCAGAAGAAGGGTTTAAATAATTTGCTCAAACACTTACATATTTGTATTTTTAATGTGAACTTTCCAAATTAATAATTGTTAATATTGCAATTTTATAAATCTTATTTGCTACTTCAAATTTACCAACACTAACCATCAGGGGCGTGCCAAAGGACGGCCAAAATCGTAAATTATTTTTTACATATACACATATTATCATATATAATGCATATATAATATTTCATTTATTGCTGGAACGGACGATGGCGCCATGTTCAGGCTTCCTACGGGCGCAGCTTTTCCTCAGTATTCTCCTGCTAACTCGACAGGAGGACATTATGAGCTATGGACCTTAGATTTATTTGTTTGGAGTAGAGGACATGAGCCATGGACCTTAGACTTATTTGTTTGGAGTAGCTAAATCTGCGGCGTGGGGGGGCTGGTGTGGATGGATGAAAAAAATGATGTTGTTGTTTTTAAAATTATTCTGTAGATATGAAACAAAAAACTTATCAAATAGTCTCCCTTTGAAGATGGGACTGTGGCTCCAGAGTTTCTCATCTGTGGATTTCTTGAGAGAATATTGGGGGGGGGGGGGGTATTTTAATTTGAAATAAAGCATTTCATTGTTCGTCTGTCAGAGCAAATAGAGCATATTGCGAGGTCTTATTGTTCAAATGTTCATTAACAAAACTGTTAGATATGTCAGTTATAACTTAACTGATCTTGCCATATCAAACATTTTATTGTAGGGGACGAAAGATATGTAATCCCATACAATGTAAATTTATACTGAATTATTTTTTTCTTTAAATAAACAACCAAATTAGACAAACACCGCATATCTAAAGGACGGTTTAGTTCTATACCAGGTCTGAGACATTTTTCGCGTTCAGCTGCGGTTGTCGTTAGTAGGTCAACTGTGTCATTGAAAACATTGACTGATTTGATACCAGCTAGTCAAGATTGACATGCTCCTATTGTGTTTAATTTTATTTTCTTATTTTTATTAAAATGGTGTTTAAAATATCCAAGTTAATGTAAATAACGTCCTTGTAAGGTAAAAATGTAATAATAATGTGGCAAGATGTGTTTAGGCAAGATGTGTTTAGGCAAGATGTGTTTAGGCTTGAACAAGAGGCAAAAGAATTAAAAGGGCGTTTCAATTAAATGCCTTCTTCGGTGCACAAAACATCCTTGTACATCCTTCATAGTACTGGGTCTGTATCATAGTACTGGGTCTGTTCATAGCACTGGGTCTGTATCATAGCACTGGGTCTGTTCATAGTACTGGGTCTGTTCATAGTACTGGGTCTGTTCATAGTACTGGGTCTGTTCATAGTACTGGATCTGTTCATAGTACTGGGTCTGTATCATAGTACTGGGTCTGTATCATAGTACTATGGATCTGTATCATAGTACTGCGTCTGTATCATAGTACTGCGTCTGTATCATAGTACTGGGTCTGTTCATAGTACTGGGTCTGTATCATAGTACTATGGATCTGTATCATAGTACTGCGTCTGTATCATAGTACTGGGTCTGTTCATAGTACTGCGTCTGTATCATTTTCTCGTCCCTTCTAGACTATATAACAATACGATTTCCCTTTATTTTAAAAGAACAACTCCCCAAATTACTCCACCTCTGCAAACACAACCTCCGTCGACCGCCCGCCCCTCGCCACACATCAACACCTTCCAGGCCTACCCAACCCCATCCACACCCAAGGGATCAATTTTCTGTGCATAACACTTGCTCCTAAGGGCGTCATCCACATCACTGACTTGATCTCGTGATCTTTTTTTTATTGAGATGAATTTTGCTTTTTAATTTAATTAAACGGCTCTCACCAGACACGAGGGCAGGACGAGGAGAGTTCGCTAAGAAACTTCATTTAACGGGAGACAAGCAGGCAACGTCCAACATAAACTAGCTCTTGTGGATTCATCTTCTAATACTGTGTTTCGTTTATGGCGATAACCTTCAGAAAAAGGGGGGTGGGGGGGGGGGGGGAAATTGGGAAACCAATGTTTTGTTTGCTGGCTCTTGTGATTTTTTTTCTTATCTAGTGAAACCAACCAGTCAAGATTTACCACTTGTATTCGAATCTGGGTTTGAAATTTTAGAAATATTAGCAATCGGCTACTTTTTTTTAGATTACCATATTACACCGATTACCTTACGTGAAAATGACCAGAAACTATGCATTACACAAGACAGAGACTTCACTTCCTTTGGATGTATATGTGTGTATGTATATTTGTGTATGCTAGGGCACATCGAGCACCAAGGAGCATAATCTGACAGCGGTAAGAATTGTGGATGAGTAGTCGCCCCCACCATAGTGAGGGTGGGCCAACACTTGTTACACAATCCATGTAAATGTCACGAAGCAAACAAAATACAAGCTAGAGCGATCCGCTCTTGCCCTCGCTCTATGCTCGTGGTGGATGATCTGAATGAGAGCTTGGACTTGCAGACAAAACACATTGGGTGAGGTGAGGGGGTTGCAGTGAGACCTTATGACCATTCATTGACAATCGTGTGGTAGGTGGAAATGCTTTGTAAGGGTAAACAATGCGCAGTAGCAAAGAGGTGACAAGGAGGAGCCCATTTGCCAAGTCACTCACAGCACTAGCAAACTCCTCAATGAATGAAAGTAATCGCTTAATTTTTAAGCTTAAATTGAATTGTGGGCGCTTCGAACAGTTTACACAAAGAGTCTTGTTGTATCACGTGATTGACTTTGATCAATAAGATTCATCTGGCGTATAAACGAGTCACATGTCATATAAACGAGTCATTGACAATTTATATATCGTATAAACGATCATATGTTGTATAAACGAGTCATCTATTGTGAAAGCAAGCCAACTTGTTGGGAGCATCAAATTGACCATCCTGCTGTCCAACAAATCTCCTGTCTGACATTTGCTTGACAGCCCAATAACATCTTCTGCTATAATAGCATCTGCTCTCGATCTCCGACCTGTCAGTTAAAGGCACGTGGCCTTGTCCACTCAAAGCCACCACCAGCCCACCTAATTGAAATAACCACAACATCTCAAGTCGAGATCCAAAACTCACGGCCCAATATGATTAAAATCTTTTCTAAGAGCATATGATACAGTCATTATACCGATCACTTATCAAAGAAGATTATAGTTTCTTCCCCACACTTTGCCTGAACAAAGCTAAAACCCGCAGACCGGAAGTCCCTGAAGTTGTGCTCAGAGTTTCTAGTAGGCGAGCTCCAGAGACGTTCACGACGTCCGATGAAGAAGTTTTAAGTCATACGTCAAGTGTCTAGAGGCGCCCCCCAGCCCCCCCCCCCCAAATTACACACGAATCATCGGTCAGACAGGATTTTATCTGGTCACGTCTGTCTCTCTCTGTTACGTCCACAACGTGACTGGGGCTGGGGTGGGGAGTGCAGTGACTTGGTCTGGGGTGGGGGTTGCAGTGACTGGTGTGGGGGTGCAGTGACTGGGGCTGGGGGGGTGGTGCAGTTTGCTGGTGCGGGAAGTCCTTAAAGTCTACAAGGGATGACAGTGTTGAGACGGGGCTTTTGAAGAAAATATGGGATGCCTTGTAGCAAAAATAATAGGGTGCCGATGTCGTAATAAAGGAATGAGGTGCTGAGACTCTTAAATCAAGGAAGGGGGTGCCGAGTGTGTTATAAAAGGAAGGGGGTGCCGAGTGTGTTATTAAAGGAAGGGGGTGCCGAGTGTGTTATAAAAGGTAGGGGGTTCCGAGTGTGTTATAAAAGGAAGGGGCTCAAACGCTGTAGTAAATAGAAGAGGCTCTGAGTCCTGTAATGAAAAGAGAGGATGAGAGGGTCACATAAAATTGATTTTTACGAGTGTTCAAATCAAAGATTTGGCCCAGAAGAGTTGTAACTCGTACCAGAATGATATACTTTTCAAGAGTGGCTCCCCTTGCTATTCGATAATTGTTACATTTCTGGGAAATTCAATCACTTTCTGTAGACCCCAACGGTTTTACTGTAATTAAATGATACGCTTTATTTAGTGACAGGTCGGGTGTCTGGAAACAAAAACTTAAGTTAGGAAAAATTAGCGCGCTGGTTGGCTGTTCTAGCGCGCTGGTTGGCTGTTCTAGCGCGCTGGTTGGCTGTTCTAGCGCGCTGGTTGGCTGTTCTAGCGCGCTGGTTGGCTGTTCATTGTACAAACCAGTGGGCTTGTTTTTTTTTTTGTGTTGTTTTCTTGCATAACGGAAATTTTTGGCTTGTTAAATTTTAACCCTGACGTATCGATATTGTAACGGCGTATGAGCGAGGAAATGAAATAGGTTAACGAAACGTTGATGTGATGTCACGTCGGATAGAAGGATTTTAGAAACTTAATACAAAGGAGAGATGCATGACAGCACACACAATATTATGGCAATAACATTAGGTAGCACATTATATTGTGTCGATGCAAACAGTTTACACAAATCAGAATGTGTTTGGCATGCATAGTGCCAGCAGGGGTGGGTCGATAATTTTTCCACCCTTTTCCACGGAAGAACTCAGCAGTATGCAGAAAATGCAGCCCTCCATATTAAGAAAAAGTGCCGCCCGGGGCCGACCGTCCCCCTCCCCACCGCATTGCTACGCCACTGCATGCATATTACAAATATTGTTTTTATCATAGACCCAACAGAGCTCTTTCAGAATTGCATTATTGTGTGGAAGATCCATATCGGAGTTTCACGTTTTACCCATTTGATCGCTGATCCCTTGGGAAGTGTGCAGCAGCATGTGCCATGTGTGATGGCAATCTCGTGGCACGTGCTTGGACTTGACACAGACAGACGCATAGCAGCACAGTTGAAATAAGTGATGTGTCGCTTGACACAGGCAGACGCATAGCCGCACAGTTGAAATAAGTGATGCATCGCTTAACACAGACACATAGCAGCACAGGTGAAATAAGTGACGTGTTGCTCAGCATAGCACGTGCCGTCACAGTGAAGTATATTCTGGTGACGGTGTTAGCAGGTGAAAACCCTAACATTGACGAGTTGCTCAGCATAGCACGTGCCGTCACAGTGAAGTATATTCTGGTGACGGTGTTAGCAGGTGAGAACCCTAACATTGACGAGTTGCCCAGACATGAATATGGAGAGTTAAGATTTCCTTTATGAAATGTTTAAACTGTGAGGAGTCGTAGTCGTAGAAGTAGTAGTAGTCGTTGCAGTGCCATCTTAAGGCATGGGCCCACTGGGCAATGTCCCAGGTCCTCACGCTTCTAGGAGACTCACTCGTTTAGCGGCGACGTGCTTTACATTTTGTTCATGAATATTGACAGATTTTGGCCATTTAGTTTGATTTAAAAGTCAGTGGACAGCACGTTACCCCATTTTAACCCACGATAATATCGGCACATTCCAAAATTATTATTATAAATGCCAATCACAAGTTGGATACTTCTTAAAGGGGAAAAACCCTTGTCTACATGTTTTTTTTGTCCCAGAAATCCATCGAAAGAATAATGTAAGAATTTGTGTTTACAATCATGTTTGACTATGATGTCAGTCCCGTGTTAATAACGCTAGCTACGTCTGCGAGGGGGGCCACATGCCTCTAGGCGGCATTATGCTCGAGGGGGCCACACGACTCTAGGGAACCTCACGCTTCTAGGGGAATTATGCTGCCAATATTTTTAGTTAATTTTTTGCTATTTATTTTGCTTTCAAAATGAAAGCGGCAAACTCGTTTAGCAGTTTATTTCAACAAGTTTTCTCACAATTCATTTTTGTATACTGGCTTTAGAAAAAGTTTCTTATGAACAATTATCAATTAAAAAAAAAATCCATTAAAACATTTTCTTGACGGGGGAGGAGTAAATGTATGAGTCTTACAAAGACACAACCGTTCATTATGTAGTCATTTAAATGAAGAAAGTTGTAGTAGTTAGAAGTCCCAAATAAACTGTGTTTTGGCCGGTGTTGTTGTAGTGGGGCTGGTGTTGTTGTAGTGGGGCTGGTGTTTATGCCGGTGTTGTTGTAGTGGGGCCGGTGTTGTTGTAGTGGGGCTGGTGTTTATGCCGGTGTTGTTGTAGTGGGGCCGGTGTTGTTGTAGTGGGGCTGTTGTTTATGCCGGTGTTGTTGTAGTGGGGCTGGGTCCACAGTCACAATCAATAAACGAATAGTTTGTACAAAGCCTAACTTAAAATTGGGATTAAAGGTCTCGCTACTTCAAAATCTTCCATCATTTCACAGTCCATAACAATTAGGCACATTAAGTCTTGTTATCGAGTCACCGGGCCACAAAATATTACTCCTAAATTTCCCCAAATAAAAGGATAAGATGGTTGTCTAAAAAGCCCGGATTGATTCACTAAAATTTCAACAAGAGTCAAGAAAAGATGTGTTCCCCACCCCCACCCCCGAATGGCGTGAGTCACTTGTCATGGTGCAGTGGGCGTGGCCTGGTGATGTCTTCTGCTCGCGGCTTGTTGTTGAGATAGAAATAGCCTCCAGTCACGTGATCCAAGTCGATTCCCGAAGTGGGTCGACGACAATCAAGCGATTCCTCCATCTGAAACTAGGATACCATATTATTGTATTTGTAGGACACGCCAGTGGCGAATTCAAAGGGGGGCTCCAGGACAATACCCCCAATTGACTTTTAAATTTCTTATAAATACATGTGCTTTTTCAAGGACTATTTCTTTTTTTTTCTTTACCTCTTGAGGCGGTGTTCTCCCCTCCACATTTTTACCAGATTTTTAGTTCCCCTCCTGTAATGTTGGTATAGATCCGCTTCTGCCTGACAGTACCTCTTAACGTCAAATGATTGGATTAAGAGGATTCCAGGATGCGACAATAAATTATTATATTTACTATCCCCATTATTATCTTGACTATCCCCATTATTATCTTAACTGACCCCATTATTATCTTGACTATCCCCATTATTATCTTGACTATCCCCATTATTATCTTGACTATCCCCATTATTATCTTGACTTTCCCCATTATTATCTTGACTGGCCCCATTATTATCTTGACTGACCCCATTATTATCTTGACTATCCCCATTATTATCTTGACTATCCCCATTATTATCTTGACTATCCCCATATTAACATGACAGACAGTGGCGTAGCTAGAGTTTGTGGCACCCGGGGCGGTCATTATTTTTTCCACCCCTATTTAATGAAAACCACAACACATACAGAATGAAAATTTTTAAAGTTGTATAAAATAAAGTATATGAAATGAAATGAAAATGTCACCCACCCCGCTCCTCTTCGTGCATACTACCATGAGTGCATGTAGTGGCGTAGCTACCATGGGTGCATGCAGTGGCGCAGCTAGGGTTGGTGACGTCCAGAGAGGGCTTTCCACGAAATCATTCTGCAGTAAGCTAAAAATGCCCCCCTTAATAGAAAGAAAAGAAGTCTCATCCGGGATGGACTCCCCTTTCGCACCCCCACCCCTGCGCAAATGTATCCGTGGCTTGACCACACTACCAATATAAGATTACATGACTTGAGCAGACTACCAATATAAGATTACATGGCTTGACCAGACTACCAATATAAGATTACATGGCTTGTCCACACTCCCAATATAAGATTACATGGCTTGACCAGACTACCAATATAAGATTACATGGCTTGACCAGACTACCAATATATGACTATATGGCTTGAGCAGACTACCAATATAAGATTACATGGCGTGACCACACTACCAATATAAGATTACATGGCTTGACCAGACTACCAATATAAGATTACATGGCTTGACCAGACTACCAATATAAGATTGCATGGCTTGACCTGTCTACCAATATAAGATGTCCATGGCTTGACCAGACTACAAATATAAGATTACATGGCTTGACCAGACTAGCAATATAAGATTGCATGGCCTGACCACACTACAAATAGTTGTTTGAGAGCTGTTTTAAATTGTATTTTCTGGTGACAGTTTCACTGAAAGACAATTTATTTCAAATTACTCTTTATTTTTATTTTTGTGTGCACTATATTTTCACTTATGTCTTATTAACACGCCTCTGTCATGTCTTACTGAAATGTCTTACTGAAATGACTCTGTCATGTCTTACTGAAATGTCTTACTGAAATGACTCTGTCATGTCTTACTGAAATGGCTTACTGTCATGACTCTGTCATGTCTTACTGAAATGGCTTACTGTCATGACTCTGTTGTGTCTTACTGAAATGTCTTATTGTCATGTGTCTTATCATCGTGTGTCTTTCTGGCATGTATCTGTCATGCATCTTACTGCCATGTCCATGTCGCGTACCTTATCGTCATGTGTCTTTCTTGCAGGTGTTTTACTGTCATGTCTCTGTCATATGTTTACTGTCTCGTGTCTTACTGTCATGTCTCTGTCATGTGCCTTACTAACCTGTCTGTCATGTCTCTAACTGAAATGTCTCCGTCATGTATCTTACCAACAAGTCTATGTCGTGTGACTTACTGTCATATCACGTCATAGTATCTTAATTCAAACTTTTAATGTCCCAAAGATAATGTTGATGTTGCAGAACTGGTCCACCGAAATGCAACCCCCCCCCCCTTTTTTTTTTCCCTGTTTACTGGTGGATATTTTATCAAACGTTAGCACACGTAATGACAACTCAATGGCCATGTTGCTTCGAGCTGGAAAGTGTGAGGCCATCGCGAGGGCTCTATCGATTTCTTTCCAAGCGAGTACGCAAAACTCGTGAATTTTTACCTTCTTTCTTCCTCCCGGCCGCTCCATTCATCCATGCGTGGGTCGATAGTACGATTTTGTGTGTTGCGTGGCCTGGTCCGCTCTGATGCATACGATCACGGCCTGGAAGCGACGGTCACTTTGTGGCGGCCATCTATGAACTCGTTCATTGGATTTTGAATCTCTCCAAATGTTCATTGTGTAAGACAGGAATTGATGGAAACGTTCATTATGGGATATTTAGGGCCGCTGTGTACAATTCATAATTTGGTATTTGTGTAAAAGAATGGATTAGAGGCTTATTTCTAAGTTACGGTTTTGAAAACTTTCATTTTTTACGGAAGTAAATACCATGTATAGAAATGTCCCTAACCTGACATTTGTGACATTAGATTGATTTCCAGGATACATTTATTCAATAAAAATTGCTTGTGGCGGTGTATGACATTTACACATGACGTTAAAGGACAATTGATGACATGAGGTTAGCATGCTGTGGTGCCGTCTTTATGTCCAATGTGAGTTCCTATTATTTCCCGACATCCCAAGCCTGTTGGCTCATGGATTAATTTTACGTCAGGAATTTTCTCGTTACCATGAGATTCTGTCTGTGTGTGTGTGTCAGTGTGCGTCGCTTTGATTGAGCCAATCATTGCCAGGGATCAAGAATGGAGGCCCCAGTCTTTAGCTGCGCTTTGTTTCATGTGTAATGAACATTTTAGACAACTAATTACTCAATGATCTCCCTTTAATGGATTCAGTGCGTGCGCCGCAGATTGCTTCCTGTGATTCCTGCGACTTTTTATAATTTAGAGTGTCATTAGTGTGTCATTAGTGTGTCCATTTTTTATATGGTGGCCATTTTTGTGCCCGATTTGTGTCTTGTTATCACGAATGACACCCGTGAAGACATCCATTAATATTGTCCTTCTGTAAAGATTGACTTAGAATTGTCCAATGTCTTCTGAAATAGTAAAAGGACAGAATGAAAAGGTAATCAGTCTGTAATATGCACATTTCAATGTAGATTTTGTTTTAATGGCCAACCAGTTCGTATCTAAGTGAATGTCTCCTGGCAAATACGACCGAATTCGTTCACATTTGATGTAGTTTTTAAAGAATCACTGTTTCCAAAACGTGTTCCGGCAAAGAGGTGCCCAACCCGAAAGACGTGCTCCACTGGCTGCTCCACTGACTGCTCCACTGACTGCTCCAGTGGCTGCTCCGAAAGAGAGCTTCCATCCCGTCTTGTTTATGTTGCGTGGCTTTGAGGTTTTAAGGCTCTGTGGCTCTGAGGTTCCCGTTTCAAAACCTTACAAACACTTTTATTTTTCCTTCTTACCGGAATAGCATAAAAGGATGGAGTTGTTCAAATCGGTCGGTGTTGCTGGTCGGCCGTGTACGCCCGTGGTCGCTAGTTCTTGATTTGGCATAAACTCGTGACTAGTGTCTATTATGTGTGGAATCACCGGCATACGACCATTGTCTGATAGGGCGGACTATGAAGAAGTTTTTGCAAGGATTTGGTTCGGTTCCACTAGGACCTTTCTTTGAGGAGGAGCCGTCCCCGGAGAAAAATGGAGCAGCTTCCAACGGAGAGCTTGGCGCTGCCGGTGTAAGTGAAGTGTTTTGTTCAAATCTTTGGGATTCTATATTTAACTCTTGGTGTTTTGTGTTTCCGTTCTTAAGTGTGTGTGTTTGTGTGTGTGTGTGTGCGCGTGTGTGTGTATGTGTTTATGTGCGTATGTGTATGAAGGAGAGAGAAAGAGAGACAGACAAGACGCAACATCTCTCTGGTGCATGATTTAAGCCTTTATAACGTAATTGTTTCTATAAGATACAAATATATGACGTCAACAAACAAGGGTTTCCTAGTACAAAGGTTCTAAGCATGTGGTACACGGAACACTCGTACATTCAATGGTTTTAGGTCAGGTGTCGGAAAACTTTTTAGAGTAATTTAGGCATTTTTTAAAAAATTATATTTGTTAAGAAAATATTTTAGGAGCCATTTATCGTGAAAAAAAATTAAATAATAATAAATTTAAAAATAACAGTGCCGCATCGATTCTTTCAATGAAACGCGGGTTGCCGACCACTGTTCTAGACCGTGGGTTGCCGACCACTGCTCTAGGCCGTGGGTTGCCGACCACTGTTCTAGACCGTGGGTTGCCGACCACTGTTCTAGGTTGTACAAAGTGATGTAAGAAAAAGGGGAAATACATCCATATCTATTCAGTTTGAATTATAAAATAATGTATCATGTTTTTACTTTAGTCTTAGGGAGCTTACATAAGTGGTACAAAGTTACAATAGTTTGAGGACATCTGATCTAGAAACTATGACGTAGTCAAAGGTATTGAATATGAAGAGTGTTCGATATTTGGGTGTGTTTTATAACTGTCATGTTTAATAAAGGTATAACAAGATCACGTGATGTAAACTTAATGTGTTTATATGTTTGATTTGAGGTAAAATCTTGGTTTGTTGTTGTGTGGGGTAAAATTTACGTTTGTTATGAAGCGGGGTAAAATCCACATCTCTTTAAATTCTGCTATCCTGACTGATTCCCCCCTCTGACCGATAGACGATACTGCTGGGTGCCGTCCATAGCTTGACATTTAAAATGTTGCGGAATGGTTCGGCAAATACACATTTGTTTTGTTTTATTTAATTAATGTATGTTCATTTTTAAGTTCATGATTATGTTTGTTAAATTGTTTGCACAGCGTGGTGAGCCCAGCCCTAGGTTGGGGTACTGCGCTATAAAAAACATCTTATAATAATAATAATATTATGGCGGAACGTGATGTGCAATTTTGACACGGGGATCCATGGTCCAATTTGCTTGATAAGAACAAATTAAGTGAAATAAAAGAATGGATTTCCTTGTGATCTCCCGTTAATTCTTACTTCATCTCATTCCAAGGCTATGTTCCCATGTTACTCACAAAATTGAATGTTGCTCTCTCCACATGATCGGGAGTTTCTTTGGGATCCCCCAAAATTAAATTGTCATCCCACTCTGAATTATACGAGTACGTTACGTTGATTACACATTATTCATAGTATAACAAATTTATCTTTCCATCGTCGGCGCCAACACATCTTTAGAGTTGGTAATATATCAAGGATGTCATTTTTAATGTTGTTTTGTTTTTTTTGTGGGGGTTTTTGTTCACAATTGTCAGTGGTCCCCTTATTTCTCGCACCCCAGAGACGCCTCTGATTGTTACGAATGATTATTTTTGCCGTTATTGAAATCGCGTGAAAAAAAAGTATTTTATTTTATTAAATAAAAAAATTCACGTTTTATGTTTCCTTTACAATTGCTCTTGTGCGTCACATCAAGAGGTTGTAATGAAGTGGTGAGTAAGGACGTAGTACTTGTCCTAATTAGCGTGAGGACAGATGCAACAACATACTCCTTCACCCCTCCCCCCCCCCCCCCCCAAGATCCAAAAAATCAGTTCTATATACATTTTATTAGCTTTTGAAAAATCGTGAATGTGTGCTAAATAAGCTGTGGTATCGAGATGGGTTTGTGAAATATGCTTTGGTATCGAGATGGGCTTGTGAAATATGCTTCGGTATCGAGATGGGCTTGTGAAATATGCTTTGGTATCGAGATGGGCTTGTGAAATATGCTTCGGTATCGAGATGGGCTTGTGAAATATGCTTTGGTATCGAGATGGGCTTGTGAAATATGCTTCGGTATCGAGATGGGCTTGTGAAATATGCTTTGGTATCGAGATGGGCTTGTGAAATATGCTTCGGTATCGAGTTGTTTTGAAATCAATAGTAAAGAAATGAAGACCCCCCATTTCTCAGGGTTAACATAAAGGAACTCCAGCAATAAAATGATGAAATAGCACGTTTCAACTGTACTTAAAATTAAATTGGTTTAATTTCTTTTAATCGGATCAAAAATGTGAATGGAAACACTTTTCTATAAGATGAATGTTGTGTTCAGAGTCGTGGCGTTGGGGGTGGGGGGGGGGGGGGTAGGGTGGTGGCGCCTCACCAACATGAGGCTCGCCAAAATCAGCTTTAGATAAGAGCTTAATAGTCAATCAAACGACGAGATGCCATTTACTTGACAGAGTCATCATCCTCGTCTTTCTGTTAGTTGACCCGGGGTGTCAATGTTTGTGAGAGCTTGGTTTGTGAGAGCTTAGTTTGTGAGAAATTAGTTTGTGAGAGCTAAGTTTGCTAGAGCTTAGTTTGTTAGAGCTTGGTTTGTGAGAGCTAAGTTTGTTAGAGCTTAGTATGTGAGAGCTTAGTTTGTGAGAACTTAGTATGTGAGAGCTTAGTTTGTTAGAGCTTAGTTTATGAGAGCTTAGTTTGTGAGAGCTTAGTTTGTGAGATCTTAGTTTGTGAGAGCTTAGTTTATGAGAGCTTAGTTTGTGAGAGCTTAGTTTGTGAGAGCTTAGTTTGTGAGAGCTAAGTTTGTTAGAGCTTAGTTTGTGAGAGCTTAGTTTATGAGAGCTTATTTTGTGAGAGCTTAGTTTGTTAGAGCTTAGTTTGTGAGAGCTTAGTTTGTGAGAGCTTAGTTTGTGAGAGCTTAGTTTGTGAGAGCTTAGTTTGTGAGAGCTTAGTTTGTGAGAGCTTAGTTTGTGATGCCTGTGTTCAGGACTAAACTGATTTAATGAGCCATATTTAACTAAGAAAACGAATGCTCAGTCATACCACACGTTCAGCAGCTTTTTGAAAAGAAGTCACATTAAGTCGCTAACTGACCAGAAACATTGGCAGATAAGTAGATAAAATGTGTACTTGTATAGATATGGTGTCAGATAAGTGGATAAAATGTGTGCTTGTATAGATATGGTGTCAGATAAGTAGATAAAATGTGTGCTTGTATAGATATGGTGTCAGATAAGTAGATAAAATGTGTACTTGTATAGATATGGTGTCAGATAAGTAGATAAAATGTGTGCTTGTATAGATATGGTGTCAGATAAGTAGATAAAATGTGTGCTTGTATAGATATGGTGTCAGATAAGTAGATAAAATGTGTAATTGTATAGATATGGTGTCAGATAAGTAGATAAAATGTGTACTTGTATAGATATGGTGTCAGATAAGTAGATAAAATGTGTGCTTGTATAGATATGGTGTCAGATAAGTAGATAAAATGTGTGCTTGTATAGATATGGTGTCAGATAAGTAGATAAAATGTGTGCTTGTATAGATAGGGTGTCAGATAAGTAGATAAAATGTGTGCTTGTATAGATATGGTGTCAGATAAGTAGATAAAATGTGTACTTGTATAGATATGGTGTCAGATAAGTAGATAAAATGTGTACTTGTATAGATATGGTGTCAGATAAGTAGATAAAATGTGTGCTTGTATAGATATGGTGTCAGATAAGTAGATAAAATGTGTGCTTGTATAGATATGGTGTCAGATAAGTAGATAAAATGTGTAATTGTATAGATATGGTGTCAGATAAGTAGATAAAATGTGTACTTGTATAGATATGGTGTCAGATAAGTAGATAAAATGTGTGCTTGTATAGATATGGTGTCAGATAAGTAGATAAAATGTGTGCTTGTATAGATATGGTGTCAGATAAGTAGATAAAATGTGTGCTTGTATAGATATGGTGTCAGATAAGTAGATAAAATGTGTGCTTGTATAGATATGGTGTCAGATAAGTAGATAAAATGTGTGCTTGTATAGATATGGTGTCAGATAAGTAGATAAAATGTGTACTTGTATAGATATGGTGTCAGATAAGTAGATAAAATGTGTACTTGTATAGATATGGTGTCAGATAAGTAGATAAAATGTGTACTTGTATATCATCTATAGCACTAAACATAGCATCTATAGCACTGAACATAGCATCTATAGCACTAAACATAGCATCTATAGCACTAAACATAGCATCTATAGCACTAAACATAGCATCTATAGCACTGAACATAGCATCTATAGCACTAAACATAGCATCTATAGCACTAAACATAGCATTTATAGCACTAAACATAGCATCTATAGCACTGAACATAGCATCTATAGTCTCTAAACATAGCATATATAGCACTAAACATAGCATCTATAGCACTGAACATAGCATCCAGAGCACTAAACATAGCATCTATAGCACTAAACATAGCATATATAGCACTAAACATAGCATCTATAGCACTAAACATAGCATCTATAGCACTAAACATAGCATCTATAGCACTAAACATAGCATCTATAGCACTAAACATAGCATGTTTAGCACTAAATATAGCATCTATAGCACTAAACATCACATTTTTATGTGAAGCGCAGAGAGCCTAACCCTAAGATAATAATAATAATATATACCTTATATCATAAACATGGCATCTATAGTTTGATGATGATACATGTACTTAAACAAGGTATCTTTAGAACTATTAGTGGAATCTGTAGATCATATCTGATGATTGAGACGATCAAACATCTGACATCATATCTGATGATTGAGATGATCAAACATCTGACATCATATCTGATGATTGAGATGATCAAACATCTGATATCATATCTGATGATTGAGACGATCAAACATCTGACATCATATCTGATCATTGAGATGATCAAACATCTGACGTCATATCTGATTATTGAGACGATCAAACATCTGACATCATATCTGATCATTGAGATGATCAAACATCTGACATCATATATGATCATTGAGATGATCAAACATCTGACATCATATGTGATGATTGAGACGATCAAACATCTGCCATCATATCTGATGACTGAGATGATCAAACATCTGACATCATATCTGATGATTGAGATTATCAAACATCTGACATCATATCTGATGATTGAGACGATACAACATTAAACTGAAGGAAAATTCGGATAACCCCGGCGATGCCACAGTTGAAATGCTATGTTCCTCCATTTTGAGGTTCCCTTGGGTTAACCAGCTGTGCGGAGATGTGGGGGGTGCTCTGCGGGCTGGGAAAAAACTATAGAATTAACGTGTCTATGCATATTCCAATGCAATCTGATATTTATAGTATATCTGTAAGCATTATCATGCCATCTATAGCAACATTGGAATGTTCTAAAAGGTGAAGAAGCTGTTGCAGAAGCTGTGACTGTGATGTTCTATCCGGTCAAAAACTGACTGGCAATGTTCTGAATAGTGATGTTCTGACTGGCGAGATTCTTAATGAAGATGTTCTGATTAGTGATGTTCTGCCAGTTGCTGTTCTGACTGGATATGTTTGCGTGCCGGTACACGTGTAAGTGCGATGCTGCATGCCGGGAATGTTGCGTGCCCGGAGTTAAGGTTAAGACTGCACGGCCCTTTCCGTGTTTCTTGGTTTTATACGAATCGTGTTAATGCCTTCAATAGCGCGCTATGATATAGAAGTATTCCATTACAACTTATTTATTGCGTGTTTAGAGAAAAACAAGACGGTCGATGGTCGGTCCAAGTGTAGCGGGTCTCTAACTATTGGGTACAGGGGATCTCTAACTATTGGGTACAGGGGATCTCTAACTATTGGGTACAGGGGATCTCTAACTATTGGGTACAGGGGATCTCTAACTATTGGGTACAGGGGATCTCTAACTATTGGGTACAGGGGATCTCTAACTATTGGGTACAGGGGATCTCTAACTATTGGGTACAGGGGATCTCTAACTATTGGGTACAGGGGATCTCTAACTATTGGGTACAGGGGATCTCTAACTATTGGGTACAGGGGATCTCTAACTATTGGGTACAGGGGATGTCTAACTATTGGGTACAGGGGATCGCAATGAAAGGACATGAGATTTGTTTACAATCATAACTCTGAATATATTCCTAAGTGTCCTAGAAAATTTAAAACAGGGGCGTAGCTAGAGGGGTGCGGACCGCAACGGGTGACACCAACCCAGGGGTGACATCAAATTTGTTTAAATGCATATTTCTAACCCAATTTCATAAAAGGATAACCGATCACTCGTACATTTCCACACATGTAAGCAATCCAAATGCGTGCTTTATTAAAAGTTTAAGGTTGATGCGTCAGAAATGAGGTGACCTTATAACTAGGTTAGATAAACACCGTTATGACCATGATTCAACGCCGCTTGAAGAGTTCGGTAACTTTCGTGAGTGACAGGAAGCTATTCTATCTAAATTCTGAGAAATAAAGCATTTCCATTGATACCAAATCGGGAGATTAAAAGTATATAAATCAAATGGGTAAAAATTAAAACATTTTTTTTTAAAAGACTTTTTATTAAGTTCACAAATAATATTGTAAAAAATTTTCAATTATCTTTTAATAAATAATTTTAGTTTATTAATTAATTTGTTTTTAACGTTTTTGAAACCCCAAAAATTAAACCCAGAAATTAAATATGTTCGCCGATTCGTCACTATCACCGCCCCTTAACATTTGATCACGACTGTCATGCTGCACAAGGTGATTTACATGCTGTCTGTGATTTCACTTTTATCTGCTACCTTTACCTTTGGGCTGATCTACTTGGGGAAGTTAATCTTACACAGTAGTATCTGCAGACTAAAGGCTTTACACTTGACAACGTGGTGACCAACCTAGAGACCTTAAGAAGCGCTGTCACTTGGTTGAACATGCTAGGTGGAACATGCTATTGAAAGGGCACTTTTAAAAGCAGACCAATGGGGAATTTCAGTAGAGAGAAGATTGAGGTTTAAGAAGAGAATTGCAGAAAAACAATTAATAGATGCTAGACTCTCTCTCTTTCTCTGCGGAAAGAAAACAGTAAAGAGATACTGGAGTCTATTGATTGCTTTCATTCTGAACTACAGATCAGATCATCAGCGATCAAGGAAGGAGCTGATATGTTTGGGGCTATTAAACTATAGGTCTACTATCAGCAAGTGATGAAGAGTTATTGTTGTTCGTTCCAAAAAGAACCTCTTTCTGTGATGAGTTATCAGAAGATGAACTTTAAAAGAAATACAATGCTTAGAAGACACCTAAAGGCAGCTGATATTGAATTTCACAAAGTCAAGGATTGATCAGTATTTGAGGTTTTGAAATTCATTGCTGAATTTGGACTTCCTAGATTCTCTTCCAATACTCTCGCTAAACCTTCTATTGTTTCTTACAATCTGTGTGTCTGTGGCGTCATATGAGCGGAAATTTTCAAAACTAATGCTTATCAAGAACTATTTACGATCCACCATTGGACAGTCGAGTAATCGACTTTATAAGAATCCCGTTTAGTGCTCCCCCCTCTTCCCTCCCCCCAGGGGGGATCTCTGTAACGATCATCTCTCTGTTACGATCATCTCTCTGTTACGATCATCTCTCTGTTACGATCATCTCTCTGTTAGGTCACCTCTCTGTTACGATCATCTCTCTGTTACGATCATGTCTCTGTTAGGTCACCTCTCTGTTACGATCATCTCTCTGTTACGATCATCTCTCTGTTACGATCACCTCTCTGTTACGATCATCTCTCTGTTATATCACCTCTCAGTTAGATCACCTCTCTGTTACGATCATCTCTCAGTTAGATCATCTCTCTGTTAGATCACCTCTCTGTTAGATCATCTCTCTGTTAGATCACCTCTCTGTTAGATCATCTCTCTGTTAGATCATCTCTCTGTTGGATCAACTCTCTGTTACGATCACCCCTCTGTTACAATCACCTCTCTGTTACGATCACCTCTCTGTTACGATCCCCTCTATGTTAGATCACCTCTCTGTTATATCACCTCTCAGTTAGATCACCTCTCTGTTACGATCATCTCTCAGTTAGATCATATCTCTGTTAGATCACCTCTCTGTTAGATCATCTCTCTGTTAGATCATCTCTCTGTTGGATCAACTCTCTGTTACGATCACCCCTCTGTTACGATCATCTCTCAGTTAGATCATCTCTCTGTTAGATCATCTCTCAGTTAGATCATATCTCTGTTAGATCAACTCTCTGTTAGATCACCTATCTGTTAGATCACCTCTCTGTTAGATCACCTCTCTGTTAGATCATCTCTCTGTTAGATCACCTCTCAGTAAGACCGCCACTATGTTAGATCTCCTCTCTGTTAGGTCACCTCTCTGTTACAATCACCTCTCTGTTACGATCCCCTCTCTGTTACGATCCCCTCTCTGTTACGATCACCTCTCTGTTACGATCCCCTCTCTGTTACGATCACCTCTCTGTTACGATCACCTCTCTGTTACGATCCCCTCTCTGTTACGATCACCTCTCTGTTAGATCATCTCTCTGTTAGATCACCTCTCTGTTTGATCACCTCTCTGTTTGATCACCTCTCTGTTAGATCACCTCTCTGTTAGATCACCTCTCTCTTAGATCTCCTCTCTGTTAGATCACCTCTCTGTTAGATCACCTCTCTCTTAGATCACCTCTCTGTTACGATCATCTCTCTGTTAGATCACCTCTCAGTTAGATCACCTCTCTGTTAGATCACCTCTCTGTTAGATCACCTCTCTGTTAGATCACCTCTCTGTTAGATCACCTATCTGTTAGATCACCTCTCTGTTTGATCACCTCTCTGTTACGATCATCTCTCTGTTAGATCACCTCATTGTTACGATCATCTCTCTGTTAGATCATCTCTCTGTTAAATCACCTCTCTGTTACGATCACCTCTCTGTTACGATCACCTCTCTGTTACGATCCCCTCTCTGTACGATCACCTCTCTGTTAGATCACATCTCTGTTTGATCACCTCTCTATTTGATCACCTCTCAGTAAGACCGCCACTATGTTAGAGCCATGCTTGCTCCACACTTCACTACATACACAGCCATGCTTGGTCCATACTTTACGACATACACAGCCATGCTGGGTCCACACTTCACTACATACACAGCTATACTTGGTCAACACTTCACAACACACACAGCATGCTTAGTCCATACTTCACTTCATACACAGCCATGATTGGATCACACTTCACTACATACACAACCATGCTTGGTCCATATTTCACTACAGCCACAGCCATGCTTTACCCCCACTTCACTATACACACAGCCATGCTTGATCCACACTTCACTATACACACACTTAAGATCAATAACCAACGTTGAATGAAAATAATGACGATACTTTAATATTGTAACTTAAACGTTCTTCAAAAAATTCATCACACCATTGGTCTTATCCTCAGACCACTTGCCTTATCCTCAGACCACTGGTCTTATCCTCAGTCCCCATAACCACCAATTACAACTCACCCTCACAACTCACCCTCACAAACTCTCTTACCAACTCACGATATGCAACTTTCAATAACAAACATTCACGCTAACAAATCCAGTTCATATCACTGACTTCGTCTCAATTTCTCTTTACCTCCGTCAATTTTTTCTCCCTCCCTTTCTCTCTCTTTCTCTCTCTCTCTTTCTCTCTCTCTTTCTCTCTCTCTTCTACTCTCTCTCCCCTCTCTATGCTTGTACGTCCACTCTGGATATTTAATACCATTTTTGGACACGTACATTTCTTACATGCTCTTTGGCCATTTTAATTGTATATGAAGAAGTTCTTTACATTACACCTTGCAGGCTAGCAATCATTCTTACATTACACCTTGCAGGCTAGCAATCATTCTTACATTACACCTTGCAGGCTAGCAATCATTCTTACATTACACCTTGCAGGCTAGCAATCATTCTTACATTACACCTTGCAGGCTAGCAATCATTCTTACATTACACCTTGCAGGCTAGCAATCATTCTTACATTACACCTTGCAGGCTAGCAATCATTCTTACATTACACCTTGCAGGCTAGCAATCATTCTTACATTACACCTTGCAGGCTAGCAATCATTCTTACATTACACCTTGCAGGCTAGCAATCATTGTTACATTACACCTTGCAGGCTAGCAATCATTGTTACATTACACCTTGCAGGCTAGCAATCATTGTTACATTACAACTTGCAGGCAAGCAATCATTCTTACATTACACCTTGCAGGCTAGCAATCATTGTTACATTACACCTTGCAGGCAAGCAATCATTCTTACATTACACCTTGCAGGCTAGCAATCATTCTTACATTACACCTTGCAGGCTAGCAATCATTCTTACATTACACCTTGCAGGCTAGCAATCATTCTTACATTACACCTTGCAGGCAAGCAATCATTCTTACATTACACCTTGCAGGCAAGCAATCATTCTTACATTACACCTTGCAGGCTAGCAATCATTCTTACATTACACCTTGCAGGCAAGCAATCATTCTTACATTACACATTGCAGGCAAGCAATCATTGTTACATTACACCTTGCAGACAAGCTATCATTCTTACATTACACCTTGCAGGCAAGCAATCATTCTTACATTACACCTTGCAGGCAAGCAATCATTGTTACATTACACCTTGCAGGCAAGCAATCATTCTTACATTACACCTTGCAGGTAAGCAATCATTGTTACATTATATTTAACAGGCCAGCAATCATTATTACATTACACCAGGGCAGGCAAGTAATCATTCTTACATTACACCAGCGCAGACAAGCAATCATTCTTACATTTGCCTTGATTGGGTGGGGCGCTAATTTTTATTTTAGCTTTATCCCAATATTCTTTTCTCGTGCAATTATGAGTAAGTTATTTGAGTGTTGTCCACATGTTTCCAGCGTTATTATCCTCTTTCTTCACCCTACATCCACAGGGCGCAAGCCTTAACAGCCAGAGCCGGTCAGCTTCTGAGGAGGACAGGGGAGAGGGTGGTGAGTCCAGCGTCTGGAAGAATGTCAAATCTATCGCCAGCATGCTCATGGATGAGGCGGAGGTGGTCGAGCGGGGCGCCCAGGGCCCCTACGTCGAGGGCGTGGATTACAAACTGGGGAGTCTTCAGCTGGGACTTATATACGATTTCCAATCACTGACCTTGACACTCAGGATCGTCAAGGCGAAGGACTTACCCGCCAAAGACGTGACAGGCACTAGTGACCCGTATGTCAAAATCATGCTCCTGCCTGACAAAAAACACAAACTCTTAACAAAGGTGAAGAAAAAGAACCTGAACCCACACTGGAACGAATGTTTTCTGTTTGAAGGTAAGGTCAAGGACATGTGTTCAGATGTGATGGGGAGGGAGGGAGTGGATTGGTACGTAGGACGGAAAAGAAGATGGGAGAGAGGAGGATCAAGAGTTGTAGGAAGAGAGGGGTAGAAGAGCGGGATCAGAGAGAGTGGTAGAAGAGCGGGATGGGAGAGAGGGTTAGAAGAGTGGGATTGGAGAGAGGGGTGTCGGAGATAAAGGGAGGGACAGGGCTGGGAGATCGGAAGTTGGAAGGGGATTGGAGGACATCCCTATTCATAATTTCTATTTCTGTAGGTGAGATCAGATAAAAATTGTTTTTTTATTAAGTCAATTTCAAATCATTAGTGATCGATTTCAAAAATGGAGTTTTCTTTTATTAGTTTATGTTGTTTTAAGAGTCCGTAATTTTATAACTGTTACTTCTGTTTATTCGCTAATCTCACAACACTTGTTAAGCTTGAACTTGAAGTAATTTGTGTCCACCAAAATCGACTCACGATTAGATGGCGTGAAAATGTTGTTGTTCTTCCTTTAAAACCAATGAAGCCATGAAGAACCTTAGGGTCTTACTTGAGATTCTGTGGAACAAGACAGAAGTTCTAACAATACAGATATAAACACTCTCATCTGCCGCCCCCGCCCTTATTTTTATTCTGCCATTGACAGCTCAAAATCAGCTCTCTCATTCTCAAACCAAGTTGTTCAATTAACTTCTATCCCATGGTCTCAGCTCTCTCATTCTCAAACCAAGTTGTTCAATTAACTTCTATCCCATGGTCTCAGCTCTCTCATTCTCAAACCAAGTTGTTCAATTAACTTCTATCCCATGGTCTCAGCTCTCTCATTCTCAAACCAAGTTGTTCAACTAACTTCTATCCCATGGTCTCAGCTCTCTCATTCTCAAACCAAGTTGTTCAGCTAACTTCTATCCACGTGATCCCTCAAGGGCCTACATCTCTGGACATTGCGATACAATTTAGATGATAAAGTCGGTATGTTATTCTGTTTTCTGCTTCACAACGTTAATGCTCATCTGTCTTCTTGTTTTAGTTCTCTAGCTCCTCGCTGTATCATCGTTTACATAATAATAGATGTAAGCCTGTGTCAATTCCCTCTGTGAGCAATTCCCTCTTTGATCAATTCCCCCTATCCGCCTATCCCCCCCACCCCACAAAACCGATTGAAAATTGAAAACAGATGTTAAAGAGAGACGTGGTTGTTAAGAGAATAGAGATGCGGTGTTGATGTTATGTGAGGTAGATGGTTAGTGAGGGTCAACTTGAAGTTGTCGATTTGTCTGGCAGATAGTCATTTCAGGCAGATGTTTAGAATATGTTGAGAGACATGTGGTTGAAGGAGGTTATCAGACTGACAGACAGTGACTTCCGGAAAATGCCTAGGACCTAGAGCATGTTGTCCAGCAAATATGTTAGAGTTTGTAGTCAGGCTAGAGCAGCATTTACCAATTTTTTAATTGCAGCGGACCGTTGGACAAGTTTCCAAATTGCACCAATGTGGGAATTATATTTTTTATTATTTATGACTGCTGACCGGCAAAGTAAGGTTCGCGGAACACCATTTGGGAAACGCTGGATTAGAGGTTTTTCAGACAGATTGTTAGAGGTTAATGTCTGGCGAATGATTTTATGATGCTGTCAGGTTAAGGGTTGGAATATTTTCAGTTGATCAAATATCCATATATAATCTGCACCCCACACCCTGACCAGCAGCACTCACTGACTTTTTATTGCTCCACCCTGTGGACGGGGTGGGAGTTCCTAGACCAGCTTGTCATCGATCAGCGACATTTCCAAAAATGTTGCCGTCCTACGCAACCCACCCGATCAACAAGGGCGGTCACGTGATCATAACCCATTGTACAACTTGTGGGTCCATTGGTTTAAAAGCCATGTCTGAATGTCAAGGCTTTGATATTTTTAATGATTGCTAAGTTGGACAATTTTCAAGTGCTGTTTGGAGTACACGAAATTGAGACCGAGGTGACAGGGGTTAAGGACAAGACATTTCATGCGAATTCGTCATACTCTACTAGATATGACCGTTCGCCCACCTTGTTTCATTTTTAATTCCCTTATTTAACCAAATACATTAACCATTTACTATAACTTTGGCATTTGCCATCATGTCCTTCATTTTCATCTTTCAAAGTATGGCCAATCCTCGAACTACCGATTCCGAAATGTAATATGTGGTCAGAAATTGTTTAATATTACTAGATCTAAATTTAAATGATTTTAATAAAGACGAATAATTTTATTGACATACGAATTAGACTCAAGCTAGTTTCCTATCCAAGGGTCGGACTAGACTTGCTGAGGCCCTAAGCTATATCAAGCAATAAAAGGCCATGTATAATGCATTAAGAAATAAAAGGCCATGTATAGTGCATCAAGCAATAAAAGGCCATGTATAGTGCATCAAGCAATAAAAGGCCATGTATATTTCATCAAGCAATAAAAGGCCATGTATTTCATCAAGCAATAAAAGGCCATGTATAGTGCATCAAGCAATAAAAGGCCATGTATTTCATCAAGATATAAAAGGCCATGTATAGTGCATCAAGCAATAAAAGGCCATGTATATTTCATCAAGCAATAAAAGGCCATGTATATTTCATCAAGCAATACAAGGCCATGTACATTTCATCAAGCAATAAAAGGCCATGTATAATGCATCAAGCAATAAAATTGGAGACTTCACCTACGTGTCATTCACTCTGGCAAATCTCCGGTTGTGATTGGTTCATGATGAATTATAGTGACTGTCATTGGTTCGTGGTAAATCTTCGTTTTCATTAGCCACTGCAATCTGATTTGTGATTGGTCATAACAAAGCTGCATTGCGCGTGGTCATAAATTTGTATGGTGAATATTCGAGTTAGCTAAATCAGCCAATGAGACAAGCTGGGGAGTGTGACATTATAACTCTTGAGGTAGCTGAGACATCCCCCTTACCCACCCGGCTTAGATACAATCTAAAATGCTAGTTGTTCATTTGCTCATTTAAAGAATTGCGGTTTCTTTAAAACAGACTTACACCTCCTTATGTGATGTCAATGTCAGCGTCAACATCCCTATGTGACGTCAAACTAAGCATTTCTCCGCTTTATGGGATGGCTGATCTATAAATGTATACCACACGCCACCTCCCACCCCATCACGCATGACTGGAAGTTCACATCCATCTTCAACACCAGTAGTTAAATAGGTTAAATAGGTTAAATAGGTTAAATAGGTTAAATCCTACTAGACTGATGTTTGGTCGCGATGTTGTTTGATTACCCCCCTTATTAAACATATTACCATTTTTTAGGAGACTAGCATGTCGAAGGACCTGGTGGTAGGGGGGATTCAATCTGCATTATTTGTGTTCACCTGGGAAATTAGTTTCAGTTTTTTAGTCTTTAAAGCTTTTAATTCGACGGCTTTTCTGTGATTTTTATAGGACGGTGTCGGAATTATGCTTACCAAAAAATGGCTGCGTAATGTCCGGATTATGAAATGTTTGTTCCTTGCATAAGATTTAACAAAGCTGTTTTTATGGGAAAGAGTAAATATTGGCTTAACCAGTAAATACAATCTTGGCTTAATCAGTAAATACAATCTTGGCTTAATCAGTAAATACAATCTTGGCTTAACCACTAAATACAATCTTGGCTTAACCACTAAATACAATCTTGGCTTAGCCAGTAAATGCAATCTTGGCTTAACCACTAAATACAATCTTGGCTTAGCCAGTAAATACAATCTTGGCTAAACCAGTGAATACAATCTTGGCTTAACCAGTAAATACAATCTTGGCTTAGCCAGTAAATACAATTTCGGCTTAACCAGTAAATACAATCTTGACTTAACCAGTAAATACAAGTTTGGCTTAACCAGTAAATACAATCTTGACTTGACCAGTAAATACAATCTTAACTTGACCAGTAAATACAATTTTAACTTGACCAGTAAATACAATCTTGACTTGACCAGTAAATACAATCTTGACTTGACCAGTAAATACAATTTTGACATGACCAGTAAACACAATCTTGAGTTAAAAATCAGTAAATTCATTCGAGTTGTGTTGCCCTTGAAGGTATGCTTTTTGCCCTAGGTTATTCTCTCCCTTCAATATTCATGCTGGTTGGTCGAGTCAATCTCAACTTCGTGGTCTAGTGTTCAATCCCCATCAAAGCTCAGTCAAGCAAACACATCACCAGCACCCCCGGTTGGATGAGACTCGTTAACCTTGGACGGCAACTCATCTAAGAGAAGGCAACTCATCTAAGAGAAGGCAACTCATCTAAGAGAAGGCAACTCATTTAAGAGAAGGCAACTCTGAATTCAAAGCCTGGAGGTGGAGTCAAGAAGGCGGATAACACTGACACAATGAAATATCTCCTGCGACGCCACTGGTGCCAAGCTGTATCATCCACATATGATGTTTCCTTGAGTTATCCAGCGGCGTGGAGAGAGGCGATTTGTTGTGTAGGGCACCAACTTATAATATTAAAGAGCATAATCCCAGGCCGTGTGGATTTCGTCCTGCGAACTCTATACCATCGTTACATTGTGACGGGCGGATGACCCAAAAAAAAGCAATATATATACCCAGAAATTTTTTGATAATTTCAAATAGCAAGGAAGTTATTTGGCTCCTACTCGAATTTAGTTTTGGAAAATTCTACACTTAGTTGGAGAGCAACGGAAGAGTTTCTAGTTAGAAATGTAGGTGTCAAATAACCTCAGAGCCATCGTGTTGGCCTCGCAACCCCTCAGAGCGATCGTGTTGGCCCCGCAAACTCTTAGAGCCATCGTGTTGGCCTAGCAGCCCCTTAGAGCCACCGTGTTGGCCTAACAGCCCCTTTGGGCCATCTAGTTGGCCTAGCGGCCCCTGAGAGCCATTTTGTTGGCCTAGCAGCCCCTTAGAGCCATCTTGTTGGCCTAGCAGCCCCTCAGAGCCATATTGTTGGCCTAGCAGCCCCTTAGAGCCACCGTGTTGGCCTAGCAGCCCCTTTGAGCCATTTAGCTGGCCTAGCGGCCCCTCAGAGCCATATTGTTGACCTAGCAGCCCATACGGCTGCAGGGTACCTCGGGTATGTTAGAGATTTTTTTAATGATCAGCTTTGAATGCAAAGTGGGGACAAAATCGAAAAGTGGAAGGGGCCTCGAAAGTTCAAGCAATGGCTCTACTGGACCTGCTTGTGTTACTACTGGACCTGCTTGTGTTACTACTGGACCTGCTTGTGTTATACAATTTTTAATATATATTAGTATATAGCGATGTTTTGAATTTTTATTTAATGTATTTTGGGTAAACTTCTTAAATAATTAATGAATTTTCAACCAAAGTTTTAATTTTAAAAAATATTCCTTCGAAAAAGGTTTCTGTAAAAAAAACACGACTAGCATCATTTTACATGGTGCACTTAACGTACATGGAGTCGAGTTTATTTAAAAGCAGGAGGCTATCATATAATTTATAATTTATACTATTCTCTACTTTAAAAGTCATGCTTGTATTTTGAAATATAATTTGAAAACATGAAAAGAGTGCACGTCATGTTTGATTCTTAGAGAGAACAGTATTGAAAATTGTAGACCGTAAAATTGAAGTAAATTTAGTTTAATACAACGTTATTAAAGTCTTTAAACTTGTGAATTTGCAAAAAATAATTAAATAAAAAGTACCGATAAATGCGAAGAACAGGAAGTATTACTTCGGCTAATAATCGGGTGCGGCAAATTTGTGAAACATTGCGATATTTATAATCGAATAATGTAATCTTCTAACAAGATTAGCCTTAAATATATGAATCATGAAATATATTGAGCGAAGCGATATGTCATAGATTCCACTAATTGTAATCGATTAATGACACTAGTTATTATTATTTTGAAAACTGTTTTTAAAATATCAATTTGGTAGTGTTTTTATGAAATATATTTTTGTTTTATCGTTGAACTTATTTTTGCTCGGGGTGGGGGGCACTTGACTTTCTCCGGGGAGATGTGCTTGAAAGAAACCCTGAACCCAATGACGAGGACAAAAAACGTGTTTTTGAAGCTAGAGAACCAATAATCCAAGCGACTCAACTCGTGGAAATTGTTCACCTCAATTTGTCCTCGTCTAGCATTAGGGAGCGAGTCTGTCGATTATTCATACCAACACTGGCTTTGATGCTGCCAATAGATTTTTCACGACGGTTGTGGGTGCCCTTGAGCGCCCCCCCCCCCTTTTTGGGGTCAGGGCGCTGATCTTTTCACTATTGAAATTCATAAGTGTCAACCAACCAAACATAATTCTGTTATAGTATTCCAGAGATGGACACACACTCAGCCCGGGTTAGGAGGGGTAGGGTGGGGATGTCATACTAGCGATACGTTAAACAAGGATATGTTGGAGACTACGGTGGAGCTAGTAAAGTGGTAGTGTTGGAGACTACGGTGGAGCTAGTAAAGTTGTAGTGTTGGAGACTATGGTAGAGCTAGTAATGTTGTAGTGTTGGAGACTACGGTGGGGCTAGTAATGTTGTAGTGTTGGAGACTACGGTGGAGCTAGTAATGTTGTAGTGTTGGAGACTACGGTGGGGCTAGTACTGTTGTAGTGTTGGAGGCTACGGTGGGGCTAGTAATGTTGTAGTGTTGGAGACTACGGTGGAGCTAGTAATGTTGTAGTGTTGGAGACTACGGTGGGGCTAGTAATGTTGTAGTGTTGGAGACTACGGTGGAGCTAATAATGTTGTAGTGTTGGAGACTACGGTGGGGCTAGTAATGTAGTTTATAGAAATATATTTTGAAATGTTTGTTATAGACAAACAAACAAATGTTATTTGACACTTACACTTGACAAAGGAACGCAGTTTCCTTGTATATTCACTTTACCAGTGAGGTCACTAAAGTGGCATCATCTTAAAATGAAAGAGTACGACTAGGATAGTGGTCACACAAATTATTGAACTCAGTTAAAACATAACACGAATCTACTTCCTGGGCTGATTGGATTCATTAGACTTCCATTATTAAATGGCTCGAGGGTTCAATGGCTCAATGGTACAATGGCTCGAGGGTTCAATGGCTCAATGGTTCAATGGCTCAATGGTTCAATGGCTCGAGGGTTCAGTGGTTCGATGGTTCAATGGCTCATTGGTTCAATGGCTCAATGGTTCAATGGCTCGAGGGTTCAATGGCTCAATGGTTCAATGGCTCGAGGTTTCAATGGCTCAATGGTTCAATGGCTAGAGTTTCAATTGCTCAATGGTTCAATGGTTCAATGGTTCAATGGCTCGAGGTTTCAATGGCTCAATGGTTCAATGGCTCGAGGTTTCAATGCCTCAATGGTTCAATGACTCGAGGTTTCAATTGCTCAATGGTTCAATGGCTCAATGGTTCAATGGCTCGAGGTTTCAATGGTTCAATGGCTCAATGGTTCAATGGCTCAATGGTTCAATGGCTCAATGGTTCAATGGCTTAGTGGTTCAATGGCTCGAGGGTTCAATGGCTCAATGGCTCGAGGTTTCAATGCCTCAATGGTTCAATGGCTCAATGGTTCAATGGCTCAATGGTTCAATGGCTCGAGGTTTCAATGCCTCAGTGGTTCAATGGCTCAATGGCTCAATGATTCAATGGCTCGAGGGTTCAATGGCTCAATGGTTCAATGGCTCAATGGCTCAATGGTTCAATGGCTCAATGGTTCAATGGCTCAATGGTTTAATGGCTCAATGGTTCAATGGCTCAATGGTTCAATGGCTCAATGGTTCAATGGCTCAATGGTTCAGTGGCTCAGCGGTTCAATGGCTTAGTGGTTCAATGGCTCGAGGGTTCAATGGCTCGAGGGTTCAATGGCTCGAGGTTTCAATGGTTCAATGGCTCAATGGTTTAATGGCTCAATGGTTCAATGGCTCAGTGGTTCAATGGCTCAATTGTTCAATGGTTCAATGGCTCAATGGTTCAATGGCTCGAGGTTTCAGTGGCTCAATGGTTCAATGGCTCGAGGTTTCAATGCCTCAATGGTTCAATGGCTCGAAGGTTCAATGGCTCAATGGTTCAATGGCTCGAGGTTTCAATGGCTCAATGCCTCAATGGTTCAATGGTTCAATGGTTCAATGGCTCAATGGTTCAATGGCTCAATGGTTCAATGGCTCAATGGTTGAATGGCTCGAGGGTTCAATGGCTCGAGGTTTCAATGGCTCAATGGTTCAATGGCTCGAGGTTTCAATTGCTCAATGGTTCAATGGTTCAATGGCTCGAGGCTTCAATGGCTCAATGGTTCAATGGCTCGAGGTTTCAATGCCTCAATGGTTCAATGACTCGAGGTTTCAATGGCTCAATGGTTCAATGGCTCGAGGTTTCAATGGTTCAATGGTTCAATGGCTCAATGGTTCAATGGCTCAATGGTTCAATGGCTCAATGGTTCAATGGCTCGAGGTTTCAATTGCTCAATGGTTCAATGGTTCAATGCCTCAATGGTTCAATGGCTCGAGGGTTCAATGGCTCAATGGTTCAATGGCTCGAGGTTTCAATGGCTCAATGCCTCAATGGTTCAATTGTTCAATGGTTCAATGGCTCAATGGTTCAATGGCTCGAGGTTTCAATGGCTCAATGGTTCAATGGCTCAATGGTTGAATGGCTCGAGGGTTCAATGGCTCAAGGTTTCAATGGCTCAATGGTTCAATGGCTCGAGGTTTCAATGGCTCGAGGTTTCAATGCCTCAATGGTTCAATGACTCGAGGTTTCAATGGCTCAATGGTTCAATGACTCAATGGTTCAATGGCTCGAGGTTTCAATGGTTCAATGGTTCAATGGCTCAATGGTTCAATGGCTCGAGGTTTCAATTGCTCAATGGTTCAATGGTTCAATGGCTCGAGGTTTCAATGCCTCAATGGTTCAATGGCTCAATGGCTCAATGGTTCAATGGCTCAATGGTTCAATGGCTCGAGGTTTCAATGCCTCAGTGGTTCAATGGCTCAATGGCTCAATGGTTCAATGGCTCGAGGGTTCAATGGCTCAATGGTTCAATGGCTCAATGGTTCAATGGCTCAATGGTTCAATGGCTCAATGGTTCAATGGCTCAATGGTTCAATGGCTCAATGGTTTAATGGCTCAATGGTTCAATGGCTCAATGGCTCAATGATTCAATGGCTCAATGGTTCAATGGCTCAGTGGTTCAATGGCTTAGTGGTTCAATGGCTCGAGGGTTCAATGGCTCGAGGGTTCAATGGCTCGAGGTTTCAATGGCTCAATGGTTCAATGGCTCAATGGTTTAATGGCTCAATGGTTCAATGGATCAGTGGTTCAATGGCTCAATGGTTCAATGGCTCAATGGTTCAATGGCTCAATGGTTCAATGGCTCAATGGTTCAATGGCTCGAGGTTTCAGTGGCTCAATGGATCAATGGCTCGAGGTTTCAATACCTCGATGGTTCAATGGCTCGAGGGTTCAATGGCTCAATGGTTCAATGGTTCAATGGCTCGAGGTTTCAATGGCTCAATGCCTCAATGGTTCAATGGCTCAATGGTTCAATGGCTCAATGGTTGAATGGCTCGAAGTTTCGATGGCTCGAGGGTTCAATGTCTCTAGGGTTCAATGGTTCTAATGTATTGCAGGACATGACCAAAATTGAATGCGAATTTTAAAAATTAAATTATCGAAGTGAATTGGTGGATTTGATTTAAATTATTTGAAAATAGAATAAAATTCGACCAATATTTACTAGGTACAAGGGTGGTGAATAGACTTCAGTCAAACGGTACAAGGGTGATGAATAGACTTCAGTAAAACGATACAAGGGTGATGACTAGACTTCAGTCAAACGTACAAGGGTGATGCATAGACTTCAGTCAAACGGTGCAAGGGTGATGAATAGACTTCAGTCAAACGGTACAAGGGTGATGAATAGACTTCACTCAAACAGTACAAGAATCATGAATAGTTTTTAGTCAAACGGTACAAGGGTGATGAATAGACTTCAGTCAAACGGTACAAGGGTGATGAATAGACTTCAGTCAAACAGTACAAGAGTCATGAATAGGTTCAATTTTCAGTTGTTTCTGGACTTAAATTTGTTCCAAAAAAAATATTTCTTGAGGACTTGTGGTGCCCCCAAACACTAGGTGCCCAAGGCACGTGCCTTATTTGCCTAATGGTTAATCCGGCCCTGGGTGCGTCTTATAATTAGGTGTGTCTTATATGCGCGATAATACGGTAAGTATTTTTTACACGAACTAACGGGGTACAGTGTGTAAAACTTTACAGTGTGTGGAACGGTACAGTGTATGGCACGGTACAGTGTGTGGCAGGGTACAGTGTGTGATATTGAAGGACGATTCATGACGGTTGATATTCACTTGTCACGATTTTCATTCTTAGTTGTAAAAACAGTTGGGTCAGTGGTCAGTAATTACCACGTGTACCAATACAATGCAGGCCACTTCAAATTTTAAAATCCTTTCGTTTTAATGATTTGTATATCAATGAAGCCGCCTTTACATCTGGCGTTTATTGTTTCTGGAATCTAGATACCAGGTAATCGAACCAATCCGCTATTGGCCCGCTAGAATCTAGATACCAGGTACTCAACCCATCCGCTATTGGCCCGCTAGAATCTAGATACCAGGTACTCAACCCATCCGCTATTGGCCCGCTAGAATCTAGATACCAGGTACTCAACCCATCCGCTATTGGCCCGCTAGAATCTAGATAACAGGTACTCAACCCATCCGCTATTGGCCCGCTATAATCTAGATACCAGGTACTCAAACCATCCGCTATTGGCCCGCTAGAATCTAGATACCAGGTACTCAACCCATCCGCTATTGGTCCGCTAGAATCTAGATACCAGGTACTCAACCCATCCGCTATTGGCCCGCTAGAATCTAGATACCAGGTACTCAACCCATCCGCTATTGGCCGGCTATAATCTAGATACCAGGTACTGAACACATCTACTATTGGCCCGCTAGAATCTAGATACCAGGTACTCAACCCATCCGCTATTGGCCCGCTAGAATCTAGATACCAGGTACTGAACCCATCTACTATTGGCCCGGCGGCAGACAAGAATAAACAATAATCTTTGTGGTCCAGCCTCAGACGATTCTTCGATCTGCCGGTAAACTAAAAATGGTAATGAAGCCTTGTTTACATCCGACGAGTGATGAAATATTGGACAATTTTTTATTTATGATAAAGGAACGGAAACCACTGGATATAAATTGCTTAGTGCGTTGTTTGTAATTTTTATTTACACAAATCGTCAAAATTTGCGTCTTATATACGGGTGCTTCTTATATACGGGTGCGTCTTATATATGGGTGCGTCTTATATACGGGTGCGTCTTATATATGGGTGCGTCTTATGTATGGGTGCGTCTTATATGCGCGAAAATACGGTACACATTCACGCTATAATCCGACCATGATCATAACAAGGAAAATTTAAAGTGGTAGATCTACTATAAGACCAAACGAAACAATGTCTTTTGGGTAACAGATCCCGTGTTGCAGCATCAAATAAAATTATTGAAATCATAATTCAAATATTACAGAGATTTATTGAACTTGACTTATAATAAACTGTAGGCTACTTACAATTATATTCATTGAGTCACAATGCTGCACTTAAATTTAGTTTTATTTAATTGGCCAGCGCTGACGTCACGTTGGCCAGGGCTGACGTCACGTTGGCCAGCACTGACGTCACATTGGCCAGAATTAAGCATTTTATTTCAAGTCATTCCACCTTATCAAAAGAAAATATCTCTCAAATTCTTCCTTTTCATGACTCAGCCCTAATTACAATTTGCGCGCTATTGAACTCACTATTGAACCCTACTTTCTTTCAAAAATATAGAACTAAAATATTTGAACCGATGTTAGCGGGATAATAATGATAGGTCCTTTGCGATAATTTCTACCTGTTATTGCAAAAACTCATCACAATTCCTAACGTTTAAAAAGAAGTATCTATGTAATGATATTTACGTTTCTAAAATCATTAAGTTTTGAGAAGTATTTCTCTGCTATATTATACGCCCACCTTTTCACGCCCCTAAACTATTTTTTTTCTCTAAACATGACCTTAAATTACCCAATCTAAATGATCACTAATTATATCACTTTTGTCACTAAAGAAGTTAATTTAGGACCGATTTCTACGCTAGAGAATTACTGTAGATTTAACCCTTTTCGTGCTGTTGAAATAGAGCTTGCATTAAAATTTTCCCCTCTAAAAATTGTAAAAACATAATCTTAAATTTACAACAAAAACTCTCTATATAATATATTTTATATTAACAGAATTTGATATACTGATATCTTCATAAAAAATAAAACAAAATGTTGACTTTTTAAAAACATTATACATTATCAGAAAATCGTAAAACAAAGACTTCTTTTATATAAAGAAGAATCTCGTAAACGTTTTTCATGTCTGTAACAGACTTGAGTGTCTTTTTTTAATTGTTAATCTCATAAAAATACACACCCACTGTACTTTTCACAAAGTAAAACAAAGATATTTTTTTTAAAGAAAATATTAACACAGTCAAGTGCGTAAAATGGGTTTTTTTTATATTCATTGGTATACGTATATAAATGTCCCGACGTTTTATTAACTCCATTGATTTTCTCAATAGGTAAACATATGTTTATTTGTAAATAGAGAAGGTAACATCTCTTTTTTAACAAATGTAATACCATAGGATTTAAATATATTGTCATCCACATAAAAATGTGCACGTCCTATTTCCTACCTCCGATTTGTAAATACCCAAGAGGGTACATTTATCAAATTCATTCCTTTATTTTGAGACGTATCCTGTGGCAAATTGAAATTATCGACCACCCACTCCCCCAGATTTAAAATAAGTTAATAAAATCTTTCACCGGATTGTAGTCCTTTCCATACCCAAACTAACATATTTTGCACTTCATATGGTTTGTTCTTGTTTGGATGAGCTATAAGTGGATTAGTGAATGCTACTTTGGCTATGGAGTTTCGCAGCACTGATTGACTTAAACGGCATTTTCTTATTAGAAATATATTTAACGGTTAAGTTTTTATTACGTTATAAATTTAGTAAAAGTATACTTTTGGAGTATAAAAAAGTAAAAACGTATTATTATTTGTGTGTGTTTTATTAACAATTTAAAAACAATCAATTATATTTATTAATTTTACTTTTAAGAAGGGGAAAATATATTATCAGTTTTGTAAAGCGCGGTCATTAAATACAAAAACTTAAGAGTTTTGGCTAAAATAGGCGAATTACGTTATTTGTGTGTTTATTTGGAACAAATTAATTTAAATTTTAAATCACAATATTACCAACGCATTAAAAACGCATTAAAACTATTGATATTTGGGTTTCCCCGAGAATTGTGATTACGGTGTAATTCTTTGATCGTATTTTTTTTATTTCATTATTTTTTCAAAACTTTTAAACGCATATAAAATGCTTCAGACGGTTCCTTTGTTGTTATTTTAAATTTATTAGTTATTTATAATAATAATAATTAAACTTTTACTAAAATAAAAGTGGATATATAATTTTTGTGTGCATTTAAATTTCTACGATTTCCGTAAACTAATAGAATATAAATATAATTGTTTTTAAGAATCCGAACATATTTAAATCTTTTCGCCCCTTTGGCGTTACGGTCAGCCAACGTCATTCTCATATGTATATTTTTTGTAATATAATTACATTACCAAACACGCTGAATAAGAAGCAGCCAGCTCTTTAGGAAGCAGACGGAAATGGAAGCAGTCCGCATGTCACACCAGAAGCGCAATATATATAAGAGATAGCAAACCTTAGTTTCATTGTATCGATACCAAGTTAAAAAGTCAGTAATGAGCGAACGATTACTCCTACAGACAGCTAATCTATGTTTACAAAAAAAAGGTTACCCCTGGGCTGACTGTCTGGGCTGAACGTATTACAATTACATGTTCTTCTGGCTCTTAATCTTAGCAATCTTCTATTAACCTTATATATTGATATAAATTTGCTTCGTTAATCGCGTTCAAATGAATGTGTTTTTTGTTCGCGGAAGGCAACGGAACTCAGATTTCGTATCAATGGATTTTTAATCAATCTAAAGTGGATAAATCGATTTATCAATTTATCTTGTTCAATTTTATAATTGTAAGTGAGTAATATGATTGTGGACCACAATATAGACAACCCTAAGATATAGCTGACCAGTGGACTACCAAATGGACAAGCCTAAGATATAGCTTACCAATGAGCCACAAGATGAACCACCCAAAGATATGGCTCACCAGTGGCCACCAGATGAACAACTCTAAGATATAGCTCACCAGTGGGCCACCAGATGAACCACCAGAAGATATGGCTCACCAGTGGGCCACCAGGTGGACAAGCTGATCAGCGGTAGTTCAACACAAGTGTGCCCAAATGTTTGCATAACGTTCCAGGAACTCCTGAAAAGTGGAACAGTTAGGTCATTACTAGGTCATTTCATCACGTTTAAAAATCCCACTTGTCTGGTTGGAACAATCTGACACTTGCTTCTTACCCACATGTTTTAATGCATCACCTCATTTGGCGAATCCAAGATGTGTCCACGGAAATGGAGGAAAGGTGGCACTTATAAAAAATTAGGACCCTTGGAGCCCCACTACAACGCAAATTTAGATATAATGCAGTCGTGTCTTCGTTCACAAAAGCATTTTTTTCTTCTAATAGTACGTGAAAAATTGCGTCTAAAAAAGTCTATATATACACGTACAACACTCACAGATCCACTCAAACTCGTTCAACTTTAACACCACATAGTTCAACTTTAACACCACATAGTTCAACTTTAACACCACATAGTTCAACTTTAACACCACATAGCTTGCTAAGCACAAAATATTTTTCTACACCCATATTAATTAACACTGTAAAACCCTCTATAAGGTGACTTCGCTTTAACGCGATCCTATTTTGTGGATCCCAATTATATTGTTGCGCTATATTATAAAAATTTGCTGTGTAATTATTAAGTAGAGTATTATGAGTATTGGGTCTTGGAATAATTACTATTGAATACAATAAAACACCAACAACTATATTTATTTTTGAGTCCAATATGAGGCACTTGATGTTATTTATCAATTTATTTAAATGGCCTTATTACATTGAAATGTTAAAACTTCGAGAGGCCGATGATCCGCAATCCCTCCCGCCCCCCCCCCCTTTTACCGTTTCCCCTCCCATACGATATCCACCAGTGACCTTCTATTAACCCGATGCAATGACAACTGTCAATAATTCTATTGCCAACTTTGTTTCAGGTTGGCCTCACAACAAACTCCTGGAGAAAACCTTGTACCTACAGGTCATCGACTACGACAGATTCAGTCGGGACGACCCAATAGGTGAGACCTACATTCCACTAAATGAGGTCGACCTCTCGCAGTCTCCTGTGCTGTGGAAATATCTGCAGCCGTGCAAAGATTCGAGGGTGAGTCAGATTTTCAACTGTCTGTCATATTGATGTATTGTCTGTCAAATTGATGTATTGTCTGTCATATTGAAGTATTGTCTGTCATATTGATGTAGTGTCTGTCATATTGATGTATTGTCTGTCATATTGATGTATTGTCTGTCATGTTGATGTATTGTCTGTCATATTAATGTATTGTCTGTCATATTAATGTATTGTCTGTCATGTTGATGTATTGTCTGTCATATGTCTATATATTAGTCATGTGTCTTTATATCAGTGATGTGTCTTTATATCAGTTCAGTCATGTGTCTTTATGTCAGGCATGTGTCTTTAAATCAGGTATGTGTCTTTACGAAATTAGTTTTGAAACTCTTCCACGATATGGACTCTTTAAATAATCATCGGAAGGTTGGAGAGAGGGGGGCTATATTATGTCATGTATAAACTAAAAGATTGTACCACCATTACACTATTTACCTGTGTGCCGGGTGGCCGAGCGGTCTAAATTGAGTAAATCCCAAGCTTGTAGACTGGAGTTAATCCCCAGCAAAAGCCTAGACAAGCGCAGACAACACCGGCAACCCAGATGGATTGGACTCGTTACCCTTGGGTGGCGACTCATCTAAGAAAGGAAATACTCTGAAATCTACCCCGGAGATAGAGTCCCGCATTCAGTATAACATTGATACAAAGCAAAGTCCCGCAACTCCTGAGACGTTGAACGCATAAATAGCACAGTGAAACACAAGAAACACTGCAGGACATCCACAGCATCCTGGTCTGTTTCCAGTCGTCTTGACTAAGTCTTTCCATTGGATTAAATAGGAGGAGGCTGTCACCCTTACTTTAGACATAATACAGCTCAAGTCAAGACTACATCAACACTTATTAATTTCGATTGTATTAACGTGTGTGATTAATGCGCCTTGCAATCCTGCACTACCACTACGTTATGTTAGGGATCCATCTGGAGGACACATTAGTTCTTTTACTAAATGTCTAGTACCATAGATCAGTGGTTTTTCAAAGTTGCATACGTTAAATAGCAGGTGACGTAGTCTTGGCACGGAGCTTGATGTGTTACCTGCAGTGCAACACCGACTGGCCGGCATCCTCTGCTCTACAGATTGATGTGTTACCTGCAGTGCAACACCGACTAGCCGGCATCCTCTGCTCTACAGATTGATGTGTTACCTGCAGTGCAACACCGACTGGCCGGCATCCTCTGCTCTACAGATTGATGTGTTACCTGCAGTGCAACACCGACTGGCCGGCATCCTCTGCTCTACAGATATTCAAAAAGATATAGAGAACGGAAGCATCAACGTTTGTGAATATGGCGGATTTACCTTCTAAGACCCATCCACAGGGGTTGCAGGACCCACGCCATGGCTCTATATTGTTGTGTTAGACTGAATACTATAGTAAGGACAAAGTAAGGACTTTGAGACTTAACACTCAAGTAAGGAACAATGCTGACTGTTAGACTTAATACTTAAGTAAAGAACCATCTCAGGACTGTTAGACTTAATAACAAAGTAAGGGACAATCTTAGGACTGTTAGACACTTAAGCCTAATCTGCCAGATAACAAAAGATTGATCAATATATAATCAGCGGTCACTACAAGGCGGGTTACCCCGGGGGTGAGTCCCGTCCAAGAGTTGTTTTGTTGTTTTTTGTAACAGGCCACGCCCTTTTATGAAAAATCCAATTATCTCTAGAAAGTACGTCTTCTATCGTTATATTTCAGAAAGGCACTCAGCTAATTACAACCCATTTTTTTCACTGCCCCCTCTGACCTCTACACATGCGGGTTAAAAAATGCATGCATCCATCCGTTTTCCATAATATCACATAGTTTAAGTTTGTTCTTTGCATATTAGCCCCCAGATTCACTCTTTCAACACAACCAACCTCTTTCAACACAACCAACCTCTTTCAACGCGTGCAATCTGTTTCAACGCACCCAACCTCTCTCACCACACACAACCTCTTTCAACACACCCATCCTCTTTCTACACACCCATCCTCTTTCTACACACCCATCCTCTTTCAACACACCCATCTTCTTTTAAGTTTCTTAGAAAACATATTATTTAAACTGAAATTATCATGAAATAATTATTATTTATCTCAATTATTGAGTCAATTCTATACCCCCCTCCCCCCAAATTACCATTAATACATATTACAAACTTATTGTAGGTGGATTTAGGGTTAATTTGCATTTGAGATGGCGTTAAATAATGAAGTGGCCTTTATCGTAATTTGATCCCAGTCCGAGTGAATGGAGCCATCCACAACTAGCAAGTCTCTCTATTGCTGCACGGCTCCGAGATCGATAACTATGTTGGATACACGGCTATTGCCACGGTTAAAATATGGGGTGTTGAGTGACAGGCTATAACAGAAGCACGGCTATTGTCACGGTTAATGTATGGGGTTTATAGCATGATTTTAATTGCTTTTGCAATATTTGAATATTCTGTTACATTTGGATTTTCACAAACTATTATTACTGGAAATTTTATAGCAGTAGCTTTATTAGTTTAAAAGTTATGTATTTAATTTTTTAAATGTAACAATGTCTCGGCCGTGGTTGCTTTTCAAGAAATATTTTTTCTAAAATTGCATACATTTTTCTGATCTGTATTTCATTTATTTTAAATGTGTCTTACTTTTAGATGGACATTATCTGTTTGTATTGAAAATTTTATAGCAGTAGCTTTATTAGTTTAAAAGTTATGTATTTAAATGTAAAAATGTCTCGGCTGTGGCTACTTTTCAAGAATTTTTTTTTCTAAAATTGCATAAATTTTTCTAATCTGTATTTCATTTATTTTAAATGTGTCTTACTTTTAGATGGACATTATCTGTTCGTATTGAAAATTTTATAGCAGTAGCTTTATTAGTTTAAAAGTTATCTATTTAAATGTAAAAATGTCTTACCAAGTAAGAAGTGTTAATATTATTATTATTAATGTTATTATCTACTCTGTTGCGCAATTTTACAAACAAACTTACATATTGCTTAAAACATTGATTCATAAACTTCAAGTATATTTAGAGGTACTGAGCTAGTTTACTTTCCTTCAAACTTTTCAAAACTTTTTTTTTTAATTTCCAAAATTTGCCTCGGCAGAAAACGCTTAAAATTTATCATCCTAGGAAAGTAAAAAATTATTTTTTAAAAAGTAATAGAACAAAATTGACTTTTGTATAGCTCATTGCCCACAAAATAGTTAAAGGAAGATACACACCAAATTTTATCACTATCGCTTGTATATTAGCTGCAATTTTAGGATTCTACCTTACAAAACAACAGAAAAAAATCAATTTTAAACTTAAAAAGTGAAAAAGTGTAAGTTTATTAGGAAAATGAAGTTCTTTTAATTAGTTTTTTTTGTTCAGCAACATGGACATCGTGGTTTAGAATATTATTTAACTGTTGAATGCATCAGGAACATAGGTTTCACAGTTGCACCTTCTAGAACTTCACTCTGGTGCTTTCGTCAAAGTCACAATTTTTTAACGAACTTTCAATTTCCGCTTGATTAAAGTTTATTTGTTGCTCAGCATTCTAGTATAACACAGATTGTCCATGATCCTATTTGTAACATAGCTTGATATACTTGTTCAGCTAGTTATCTACCACTCACTTCATTACTCTATCATCCTTAATTTCACTGCCATCTTTCATCTCAAGAATAGAATAAGGTCCGATCTATCACACAGTTCTTTATTTTCATAGTCAATACAAATATTATTCTTGATTCAGATAAGTCCATGTAACAAAGGTAGTTACAATATCAAATAAGAAATCTTCAGTACAATTCCACTCATGAATTAATATCACATTCAAATATGACCTCTCCGACTCAAAACGTGTCCTCACAATATGGCTTCCAGCCTTCTATTCTAAAATCATGCAATCCTCTTCCGCTACTAAAACTAGTTCCTCTTATTCTCATACTCTATGGTTAAATTACTACGCCTCCGTGACTGAGTTTCGTTAACTTGTGTTACACTTTTTAACCACATTTAGATGACAAGGTTATGTTGCTGTCACCATCACTGAAATTGAAGCATAAATAAGTAGTTCCATGGCAGCAATGCTATGTTGAAACTTTTGTAACTAGTCTGTGTACCTCTTTCAGCAAAGATGTTCCTCATACCAGAGATGACAAAGTTATGTGTCTTTTAGAAATGTAATAATTGGGCAGATAACACTTGCTCATAACTGTTATATGTATTCGGCATAGCGCAGTTTTTTATACTTTATGCTGGTAATAAATGTTGAGTGCTGCTGGGTTTTTAAGTTTATAATGCAAATCATAGATTGCAACTTTTCATAACTCACGCCATAGTCCTTCCAGCCTTTGATTGATAATGAATTGGTTATCCAGTTGTGGATATGAACAAAATCTAACCACTCACAATCTAGTCAAAGAATTTTTATATTGATAGAATTTACTATTTTATTTTGCGATCAGCTGTTATGGTTTCTGCAATTTGTCCATCCCCCTGCAGACAGAAGAAAATTGGTAAAAGCTTTGTATTATGATCATATCCAATTCATTTTTTTAGTGGTCACTCTGTTGAATTCTTGTCACTGAAGAATTAACTTTTGCTCTGCTCGGTCATACTTTTTTCAGGGCTGGAATGGAATTTAAAAAATGAAATAAATTAATTAGCAAATAAGTTATTGGAAATTGATATCAATTAGCCTCTTACTCTTATTTTGATGAGTAGGATTGCTTAACTAAATATTTATTTTATTATTACTAGTATTATTAGTCTAATGAAATGATTTTACAAATAAGTTAAATAAGAAAATGATAATGATAGCCATAATTATATCATAAAAGTAATTTGGCTATTACTATTATTAATATTGTATGCTGATAAAATATATGAATTAGGCTAATAGTAATAATACTAAGATTAAAGTATTTGATTTTGAGTTGAAAAATTCTAATTCTAATACTAAATACTGTACTAAATACTAATACGAATTATTTTACATCACTGAAAGGCATATTTATTTATGTCTGGCTAACAAAACACCAGTAGGCCTACTGCTAATACTAATGTTAATACTCATATATTATAGTATTAACTCGGTCTAGTGAGTTAGTCTTAATAATATGCCTATTATTTTGAACTACTCGATTATTTATCACTGGTGTTTTGTTAGTATGTTAGCCTGACATAAATAAATAAATACTAGCCTTAGGCTTGAACTTGAATTGAGAGCTGCTTTTATCAGTCTTGTCCGTGAATTTCTGTACATTATTTAATTCAGCTGGATCTTAAAAATTAAATCCTATTCAAGGTAAATTAAATGAAACACAAACTATCAACTTACCGGTGTTTCCTTGCTCTCTTGATTGTTTTGTGTCGTTTGTGGCACAGCAAGGTATTTTCTTCTACTTCTGCAGACGGGAAACAAAGATGAGGGGTGCGTGCTCAAGGGCATTCACTCTGCGTGCTAGCTTCACACTTTCCTTCTTGGCGCATGATCACCTCGCAGTCTATATATCTCTGTCTATGGTTATAACAGAAGCACGGCTATTGCCACGGTTAAAGAATGGGGTGTAGAAGTGACAGGCTATAACAGAAGCACGGCTATTGCCACGGTTAAAGAATGGGGTGTAGAAGTGACAGGCTATAACAGAAGCACGGCTATTGCCACGGTTAAAGAATGGGGTGTAGAAGTGACAGGCTATAACAGAAGCACGGCTATTGCCACGGTTAAAGAATGGGGTGTAGAAGTAACAGGCTATAACAGAAGCTAGAAAATCTAATTCCCCAAAAAGAGCCCATCGATAATATTTTTATTTATTTTTGTAATTATAAACGAAGTCAATGAGGCGAATGATTTTAAAGAGTTGATGGGTTTTGTTTAATTTGGAGCGCATGCATGGGTGCCTCAAGAGTCAAATGAAAATGGGCATTTGATAATTCAATCAGACTTGACTTAAATAAAATTTAATTACTTAAATTTAAATGTGTTTTTTAAAATGAAAATATGTGCCAAGAGGTCTTTGGGCAAATATGTTATTTATACAATTAGTCTTAGTGCGTAGGCTTAGGAATACCCCTCAAATCAGAATATTGATTGATATATTATATATGCTTTACTATCCTTTAATAAAGAGAAAAAGTTGTGACATATATAATTTATATTTAGGTGCCCTCCATAAATGACATCACGATCAAGGACAGGGTAGGGGTAACGAATTGGTGACGATGTATTATGAGGGTGACTAAAATTGTGTGACGATAGGGTGGGCGGGGATATGGTGGGCGGGGTAAAACGCTGCCAAAATAATGTTACATTTATCATAAAGTAAGGCGAGTGGGGAAGCACCATTCCTCTTCCTGGGTCTTCCAAGTCAACATGCAGCAGTGCATGGGTTTCAATCCCAGTTAACATTAAGAACTGTGACTTCAACCCAGCAGGCACAGTGAGTTATTGTGAGCAAGTTATGAAAAGGCTGAGGGTGAATATCTAAATCACAGGAACAGCTATCCATCAACATCTGCAGCATGATCATTATCAAAGATAGAATATTTTCTGTTTACTCATAGTCAAAATTATATAAGTGAGAACAGATCCTTGTGGAAGATGACTGACTTGAATTCACAATTCTCCACACCCTGAAATTGAGAAACTTATTTTTTTGAACTTTGCAAATTTTTTTACTCATCAGCCCTGTTGAAGAATTGGACAAATTTAAAATTATTTTAATGGTGCCACTTATTTTAATGGTTTCATTAAGCTCTTCCAACAATTGTTGACACTTATATCCCAGGGAAAACTTGGAGAGCTGCTCTTATCCCTGTGTTATCAGCCAAACATTGGTCGCCTGACTGTCACCGTCATGAAAGCCAAAGATCTCAAGGCCAAGGATATAACAGGATCTTCAGGTAAGAAAAATTTGATCGCAGAAGCAAAACTAAAAGATTTGTTTAATATAAACCATACAGGAGGTAAGAACAGATGGTCATGCTTGTACAAAAAATGAATACACCTTTTCTAATTTCTGAACTGCACCAAGGACATATTTGGAATGACATCTGTTATTCTCTGATTATAAGCTTTACCACCACTTACCATATACATTTGGCAGACCACTATTCCAGACCAAGATGACTGCTCACCTCTGGGAGATACACTGCAGTGATATAAATTTACTTGTGGGCAGAAAATATTTCAATTTACTTACTGCAAAGCCTGAATTGCAAACCCTAACTATGCTGCGTTGAGAACCCTCTAATGCTCTTGCACTAATCAACTTACTACATTCAAAGAAAATTGTCAAATATCCTTTAGTGTTAATATCTGAAAGGATAATTTTAACAGGCTTTACAGCTTCAATGAAAACTTAATCACTTGTCCCTTTTTTTCAAGGATAGCAAAATACGCAAAGGAAAAAGAATCTAGAAATCTGAAATTTCAAACAAACAAAATTACAGATATCCAATATAAAAAACATTTGTGGATATTTCATAAGTTAATAATAGCAAGCGTAGTCTGAGAGCTTTCCAGATTGAAAAAATCCTAAAATATTTAAGAACTATTGCTTCTAAGGGGCTGACCTAATTCTTTGATACTGCGCTACAGATGTGTATGAACTTAAAACCAGACCTAAAACTCATTGTCTTCAAAACTTAATATTTCCATTTTCTCCAGGTTTCTGGCAACTGGGGTCATGTGGTAGGTTTTACATAACAAAAAACAACAACAATTTTTAAGCCTTCATCTGTTTGGTAATTGGGAGATATACCTAACTGTAACTGTTTTTCAAATTGCTTTTAACAAGAAAATAAGAATTTACAAAACCAATAAAACTAGGTGATTTAAAACATATTTTCATCAGATGTCATTTTAATCTTGTGCTTCTCAAAATTTAATCATATAAAAAATATATTTAAACAAATGGAAAACCTTTTCTCTTTCATATACTCTAGAACACTGCTAGGTAAATTTCTGTAGTTTTCGACTTGCATTCACTCCTTTTTCTCATATTTTTCTGCTTTTTTTATTTTGCTATACACAGACCAGATTAAACTCAGCTTGGTTAAGAGGTTTAATTTTTACTTTATTTATTATTTACTCTAACTTTGTAATAACCTTAAATTAGATTTATTACATCTTCTAACAAACATCAAAAACATTAGCTAGGCTTACAGGACTATAAGATTCATGTCATTAAAATTTCAGTTGAATTATCAGTGTGTAGAACTTGGTCAGGAGTGTTGAACATTGTTTACCATGCTGAATTCTGGATTTACAGATGAATAATTTTGCTGCATATTATTTGAGAGACAGTAAAATTGTGTGTTGTTTTTTTCCATTGCCAAGATTTAAATTAATAAAAATTTATTTAACAGTTCTTACTTTTTAAATTTTAAATTCTTGGAGACCACTTCAAAATTTGAATCACGGTTTAACATTAATAATGTATGTAATGGGATTTTTTTTTATTATCAGTTGACCACTATTTTTACTGTTTGTGTTTTTTTTATAGATCCATATGTCAAGATTTGGCTCTCCTATGGTACTACAAGGGTTGAAAAGAAAAAGACCAATATCAAGATGCGAACATTAAATCCAATCTACAACGAGTCCTTCATTTTTGATATTCCATGGGAGAAAATAAGAGAGGCCAACTTGGAAGTGAGCTGCATGGACTTTGATAAGGTTGGACGCAATGAGCTCATTGGTCGTGTGGTTCTGGGATGCAGGAGTGGACCAATGGAAACACGACATTGGAATGACATGGTTGCAAAGCCACGGCAACAGGTGGCACAATGGCATTTGTTAAAAGATTGATAGACCAGCAATGTCCAGTTTTAGCCATTATTTGTTTGAGCATATGTTGATGAGTTATTTTGTTGTGCAAAACATTAGCAGTGTTCACATGTACACACCTTGTTGAAAATGATTGTACACACATCCACTGTTTTGTTGTCTTTATTGCTTGGGAACTTGAGAGAACTTCAAAACTTCTGATATAGAGATTTGAAGTTGGATTTCAACGTAAATATAACATGATGACATGTTTCAACTTGAGACAAATATCATGGAATCTCAAATAAAAGAACATAGCATTTTTATTTACCCATGTTTCTTGTAAACTGTAGCTATTTTAAAATAACAGTTGCTGAAAGTATGGGAATCAAATAAAAAATCTCAGATGAATCTATTGTGGATAGCCAAAGTTGTGTGCTAAAATCAATATTAAGAAAAAAAATCACAATATATTTATTTCTTTTGTCATTATTTTAAAGAAAATATTTTTATATTCTTTAAAAACTATTATGTATTCAGACAATTTTTTTTTTTACATATATTTTTTATCCAAATTAAAGTAATAGTAGTGGACAAATGGACCAAAATTCAATTGACGTTTGTAAATGTCAGTATTTGTACAGCATATTAATTGTCAGTTTTATGCTTCTTCAGCTTTGATATCATCTAACAGAGAAAGGCCAATTTGGGATTTTGTCATCTCACATCTGGTCTCTAATATGTGCTTTAAATTTTGCTGCTCACTAAGAAAAATCAATTTCAACCCTACTTAAACTTAAACAATTTTTCCGTTTTTGAAATATGTGTTAATTATTTCTGTTATTCCTTCTTTTGTATTTTTAAAACTGATTTACAATATTTTTGGAAAAAAATATAAGCATATTAAGCTGCTCTGGTGAATATATTATAAAATGTTAAGCATTTCTCTACATATTTTACTGTTCCTACCGGAATTTTTTTTTTCCCCAACTACATTGATAACTTATCTCTACAATTGGTTCATTCTCCATAAATAATGATTAGCAGCTCATTTCTTTTTCTTACCTTTAACACAAAAACATTAGTAATGAAACAGAAATGTTTATAAAAATAGTTCATTTTGATAATTAATGAAAACTGACTAGATAATTTAAAAGAGTTCATCATTAATCTATCTATGAGTTTACTCAAAATGCTGTTTAATTTAGAAAAATTAATGTACAATTGTATAAATTTGAAAACTTTCCTAATATAATTAAATTTTAGATTATATCATTATTTTGAGAATGGTTACAGTAGGTGGATTTTTTTCTACATTTCCCAATATCTTTTTTTATTATTGTTATGACCTTCTCTTTTTCTTTAAATTTTATTTCTTTCACAAAAATTTTTTTTTTTTCAAAATCCCTCTAAATTTGTGCTCCAAATTTGAAATTTACTCACATTTTGGTAATTTTCTTCAACCTTGAAATATTTTAGTTATAGGTTACCGGTACTATGTTAGTTTTTATTTAGTTTCTTTTTTTCCATCCTGAATCTGTATTTATTACCCAAAAAATCTAAAAATTACTGACTCTGCATGTAATAATTGTTAGGTTACTAAAATTTGTCAACATGTTTAATAATGTGCATCGCTTAGTGACAGTATGTTACATTAGTTAAAAAAATTTTGGGTTGTATCACATACAGCATAAGAGTCATTTAAAAGAATTCAGATTGTATCTATTTGAGAAAAAAGATGCACAATATAAGACATGCTTAGCTAATTTAGTATGGTCAATTATGCTTATGCATGTGCACATATGTGTTATTTCTTTTAAATAATATGTACATGTTGTACATCTGGTTATCATTAAGTAATTACATAAAAGTTTCATTTGTATGGTCAGAAAGTAGTAAAATTTGTAATTCATGTTTTCAAATAAAAAATGCAGCAAAAAAATGTAATTAATGTATTATGCTTTGTGCTATTCAGGACTCTAATTTTATTATAGTGGATAACATGATTTAAAAAATGTAAAGACTGAATCAGAAAGAAACTCTAGACCTGATAAGGAAAAAAAAAATTAATTACAAATTAATATTGATTTAAAATATGTATACAAATATGTTTAGGCGTATGATTATACAGTTTGATTACTCAACAACAAATAATAAGCAACATTGTTAGAATCAGTAGCTAAAAATTTTTTTTGGAAGGATCATAATTTGTTTTCCAACTTTTCAGCCATTAATAGACCATTATTTTACTGTACCATTTGAAAAACTAAACATTAATGATGAAAATTGTTAAAACCTGTGTTTACTTAAAAGGTATCATTTCCAATGTATATATCATTTTATTCCTAAAACTGCAATATCAATTTAAAACAGGGATTCATTTAAATAACAAGATTAAATAGATAAAATTGCTGCATTTGTTTGGGTTTTTGTACCTTACTAATTTTTACAATAGAACAATGGTTTAATTTCAGTGTTATAATAAAAAGACATAATTTAATCCCACTTATTAGGAATTGATAAAATCCTTAACTCCTAGGTATTCAGCAAATAAAACTCCTAGATATTTAACATATAATTAATATAAAAAAAATATCTTATTTAATTTAATCTCTTCATTTAAATTTTAAAGATACTGTTGTAACCAATTTATGTAACAACTGTACATTTTGACCCCATCATTCCTTGTCTTGTAGGATAAATATGTATAGCTTGCATGTTGGTTGCTTATTCATAGTATCACAAACCTGACAGTTTATTGTATTACTTTTCTTTCCATTTAACAAAAATAAAAACATAACATGAATCATTGCATGATACTTTTGAAGTAGTACAGAATGTATGTGCAGGTTTAAATGTTGGAATGCAAGTGATTAAATCAATATTTACGCTGTTGATTTTTTGTCTCAAGTATGGTTATCATTTTTTTAGGCTGTACTGTATGCATAAATATCAATATCACTATAAGGGCTCTGAACCAATTACATTTTTGGAATCTTATTTAAGTTCCTTTTTTTTATAAAATTAAGTATATTAAGAGGTGCATGGAACTTTGTGTTGACAGATAAAATCACCTGCGTCTGTACCTGGCAAGTAGTAAATAAACTAAAAGGACTACTGATTTTTTTAAATATAAAATATAAATTATAAATCAATAATTACTTATTTTAATAGCAGTTATCATGTTAGTGTTGTTATGAAAATGCTGAAAAATAATACCAGTTGTACCTCTAAAAGTAAAAATCAAGGATATTGGTTTATTTGAGATTAAAAGTGACCATTTAAGATCAGACAACATTGAGTTCAAATATTAATAAACACATTTGTCTAAAAAAAAAACAAGAGCTGCAAGTAATGATTTATTTCTTAGTTGAGAATTGCTGGTTCTGAGCATTTTATGGAAGTTAAATTTATGACTTTCATAGATGACCTTAAATAAGAAATTGTTTGGAAATCAATGATAAAAATCTTAGTTAAATATTTAATCACTATAGCAGATATTATTTCTTTTTTTTTTTTTAAACACTCCAAAATTAATGTTTCTAAAGATATGTCACCAAGAAATTAACTATTATTTAGCCAGAAGCAGTTCATCATCTTCATAAATAAACTCTTTAAGCCTTTTCCATAGTTTTTATTGGAAGATTTTAACTAGATGTATAAGTCCTGATCAAATTAATTTTTTTTTTTAAAAGACACCCATTTTGGGATTTCTGCAACAATTTCATCAAATTTCAGTAGACCTAAGGGCATCAATATAAAATTAAATAGGCCTCTGTTTAAACCAACTAAAAATAGTAAATACACTTAGGGTAATGAAAAGAACATCCCTTATAGCAAATTTTTTTTTAATGGAATATTTGGCAAACACATCTATCTCAAAGTGCCATAAAATTATGTACTGGTATTATTTGTAGAGTCTAGAGCTAAATTCAAATATATTCTTATAAACAGACTGAAAAGCAAAAATAAAAGTGTCTGTTATTTCCATGGAACCCTTCTGTACACAAGCAAAACAGAGCAACCATTTGAGTGGTTTAAAAAAATTGAAGGCCTCTAAAAATATGAGCATTGTATTTCTGATTGTGATCACCTCGAAGTTTAAAGCAAAGTGTAATGCAACAGTAGCCTATATAAAAATTATTTTCTTTTTTTTCTATGTTGGTGATAGGAAAGTTTTACACAAATTATTTTGTCTCTATATTTTGATTGTGATAACTCAATAACATGTTCTGGTAGGGTACGTTGCTGCATCCATATACTGGCATATGTTTCTCATAAATGCTTGCATTGTACTAAACTGAAACCAATTTGATGTCCTCATGATTATAATTAGAAAAAAAAAAATTATTTAAAAAAAAAAATGAGTTTTCAAGTGAAATTTAAAGTTGGCAGTTTTATGGGAAAGAGGGAGAAAATCTTTTGTTGGACTGTTGGTGAAGTTAAGAAAGAAAGAAAGATAATTTTGTAGCTAGATAACTGTAACTGCCTACATAAAGCTCAACAGATTTTTACAATTTGTAATTAATTAAACTTAAATTTGCAACAATGTTATGGTGGATTTAAGCAATAAGAATGTATTTTATGAAACTATATTCATGAACTCCTCTGCAGTTTAATCATAATTGTGTGCGTGATTATAATAGGTAGATACAGCCCATTGAACAAGCAACAAACTGTTCAGAGGTTAGCTAACTGGCTAATAATGCATTTGTACTTCATTATCCATTTTTTTCTGTTTCTTCTGGATAATTTTTAAGTACCTATTGTAAATTATCATTAGTAACATTAAAAAAAAAATTGTTTAAAGACTGTCTTGAAATTATTTTGAATATTTTAACTGCAATAAAATGTTACATGTTTAATTTGTATTGTAAGCAGAAAATTATGTTTCGAGCATCAAAATACTGGCTTGTAAAATGGATATGCTTTCCTTTTGATATGACAGTATATTATTGAAAAAATAATTTAAAAATTTAAGTTAGGCATTACAGCTAACTTTACAGTCTGTTTTCTTGTTTTTTGCACATTTTCACACTAATTTGTCATATATTTTTGTTAAGCAGAAAAATGAACAGAAATTCAGTGCTGAAGTTTGTCAACTGATTTTATCATCTTAAAACAATAATTATATTTTAGTGGACATTATTTCCATGGAACCCTTCTGTACACAAAATCTTTTTTTTTTAGCTGGATGAAGTCATATTTTGGTAGCTTCCCTTTTGTGTTTACCAGGCATCTATCAAATAAAGAACCCAATCAATAAATGTATTGTTAAAAGCTTGGGATATTTTTACTTGAATACTGGTTTCTTACTCTAAGTTAATTCATGTACAATATCAAACACTCTTTTAAAGCAACTCCATTTAAAGGCTACTTTGTGTTATTGATACATACATACATAAAACTGAACCTAAAATTGTTTCAAAGAGACTACCATAATGTGTTTAAAAGCTTATGTGTGTGGGTGGGGGGTGTTTATGTCTTAAAAACCATATCAGACTTTTAAAAAGTAGAATTTAGGTTGGGGTTTTTTTTGGTTTTTTTTTTAATCTTGGTTTGTTTTTAAATTAAAAATGTATATTGTTGGAAAAAATCAAAGCATTTGATAGGGTTTGATAATAAAAGGGTTTAAAACTCTTTTCTTATCCCCTTTACTTTAAATAAATCTAACTTTTCACTCAGAGGTGTCCGACACACAAGCTACCAAGTCTTCAGCAGAACCATAACAGTAATAATTTATGATACAATTTCAGAAGCTAGTGTCAAAGAACTGTGAAGAAACTTAATCTGAACATCTCGGCTTTGATTTTTTTTATTTTCAAAGATATTTGGTTCAATGGGAGCAAAGAGGCGGAAGAAGAGCGGGGGGGGGGGGGGACGACTAACAATTACACTTGATTTATTTATTGTGTGTTATTGCGTTCATGGCAGTACAAATAGAACATCACTAAAACCAAAAAAATGTGTATTATTTTTTCAGAAAATAACGTTCTCATGGGTGAAAAGATTCATGTAAAGGTTCCTCCAAAATTATTTCATCAGTAAGTTATAAGCTTCTTTAACATGCAAGCTAGGTAGTTTACGAGTGTGCCATGTAACAACTTATTTTTTGTAAGCATTGCACCATCACACATCTGTGTAATGACAGTCCCCTGAATGTGGGCCAGTACAGTTCCTTGCAGAAGTCACAATTGGTAAGAAACTTTCAATGATTTTTTTTCCAGGCACCTCAATTATATTTCATATAATTCATGTGAATTACATTGCCTTTGAGGGCAGCCAAGTTTCTTGTTTTCTGCTCTGAATTGTCCTGCAACAATGTAATCCGCAAAACAAAACAAAAAAAAATAATTAAAAAAACACTATAGATGCCAATAAATAAAAGATTTAACCATTTTGTCTTGAGTTTTCTGTGAAACGTTTGTAATGTTGACTTGTTAATTACATTAACAAACATTAAAAAATAAAAGAGGAGAAAGGATGTATGTACACTTTATTAAATGGAAAAAAAACCCTCCATGGAATACAGTAGCTTGATTCACAAATTCACGATACACAAAAATATTTGTTATTTAATTGACCAGTTTTTTAAGACACTTAATTCACTACTTCACCTCATGAATTACATTTAAATTTCAGAGATTTCCTGCCTAATCTAATTTCAAATGATCTATTGTGAAAAATGTTCAGGCATGCATCTCATCTCCTTGTGGGCAAGGTATATTGGCAAGTTAACGTTTTATTTTCCTTTAAACTTAATTGGCACTAATGATAGTTAAAATTTGGGGAATCCGTTGAAACTTCTATCTTAGCATGCCCAATAAGTCTCCTCATACATCAAGTCAGGCATTTCCTCCTTGTAAAGAAGTGTTTTTTTATACAGTCAAAAGCCATGTTAGAACAAGAAGGAACTCACCTTAGAAACTCAATAATTTTAAAATAAACTGTGATTTGAAGAGAAAGTGTATTTTATAATGATAATGAATATAACCACCATTTCTGCAGGACCATTTAGTTTTAATTTAAAATTTGGATTTTTAAAAAAATATATTTATCACATGCATTTTAAAATATAAATATGTCTTTTTCATTAAATGCAGAATCGGATATTTGTGGAGTAAGTTTATAAAAGACAAAAAAAATATATGGGGCATAACCCATTTTTGAAAAGACTCCTCCAAATGGTGCAAAATTCTGGTTATCGGAGTCTGATAAGACTGGACCAACCAACGCAGACATAAAAATGATTATCAGTTACGCCTGAGAAACTGGGCTGTATTCTTACACATTTCTGTCACACAAGCCTGATTTAAAACATTGTGCAGTTTTTAAACCAACAAAAATGAAAAGTTTGGATTCAACTTACATATTTAACAAAATATTCAAAATGAGAATTAAGACTATACATCTATCCTTTATGATATAAACCTATTGAATCTTCAAAATGCTCAAACTGTTCAAGAGGGAGAATTCAGCCAATGATGAACCAGAAACAAATATCGTACATAAAATTTTTTAGTTCATAAAATTACAGTTTACAAGTATTAATTATTCTACTACATTCTCAAACACTCTAAATAATTAATTTATTTTCATAGTGTTGGACACAAATAAATACTTTTGACATTTAATTTTGCTAACCATGCTTAAATTTGGGGAGGGGACTGAACAATTTATCATTAACAGAATATAATTACTGTAAACTATGCGGAAACACTGAAGCGTGTCATAATTTTTAGTCCCAGTTTAAGTCAAGGGAAATGAATTAATATGTGATAAACATAGGCAAGTAAAAATGAAAACTACTAGAAAATGAATGTTATACATTCAGCATAATTAAAGAGTGACTTAAGATTAGCTGAGCCCATGTCATCTAAAAGCCAAAGAGGTGTCATTATAATCATTATCTACAACAACTTAGTTTCCACTGTGGACCAGAGAAAGCTAAATTTTAGTAGTTAATGTTAATCTTCACCATGTTGCCACAAATGTCTTTCAAAAGGGAAAGCAATGTTAATAGAAGGCTTGTAAGAAACCATTCAGTATTAACAGTTTCTAAAGCCGTGTTTATTTAAGTGATCCTTATAATAAATATTTTTTTCAGAAAATAATTTAAAACCCTCTACTTCACAAGTGCATACCTCTCATTCATAGACATTTGTTATATTATAACTTCATAGGTGAAGAATTAATTTATAAGCTAAAGCCTTAGATTTATTTATCACATGAATCATGAAGGAATAAAATGCAAGATTTACCAGCAAGATCTGTGGACAAAACTGAAAATGGATTTTATTTATTATCCTTAATACATTTAATCATGACCAAAAAAAAGTTCCGGTTTTAAAAAATCCTTCTTTGACCCAAAAATTACATTAATATATATACTTTTAAAAAATTATTTGCTGAACATTTTAAGATTTTTTTAATATAAAAAATAAATCCTTTTTCAATCTCAGGTATTAAACAGTTGACAGTGGTGAGCTGGTTGTAGATCATGGTCACAGTGTAGTACAAAGTCATACCTTTCCAATCCTGTTATCATCCATACCGATCCTTTAAAGATAAAAATGAGACGTGACATGACATAAGTTTAATTCTCATCAACTCTATACAACAAATTCAAATCTAACTAATTCAGCAATTTACTCAAAATCTATTAAAAAATCAATAGGCAAGAATGTCAAATTCTATCATTTCAAATATTTTAGTAAGTCTAGGGGAAAATGTTAATGAAATAGCCAAAATAAGGAGTTTAACAAATAAGTCTATAGTATTAAGATTTATGCAAATATTAATGTTGGAATATAAAAATACAACAACAAAAATTTAATTATTTTATCTTTAAAAAACTGCTTTTCAGTGTTCCAGCCAATAGTTTATATTTCTGTCAATTTCTTGTAACATGTCCATGAAACTTTAAAGACAAGAGAATGTCATGCACCAGATTTTTGAAGGCCTTGTTAAAAATCATCAAGATATTGGAATATAATTTTATGGATCATAATATTTCAATTAACCCATTTAATAGCAGTCTTACTCTGTCCCTCTTTGGTTGCAAGTTAGTTCAAATCGGAACAAGCTGTCAGCTTTTTTTTTTTGGCTTGAACAGCCATTTATTGTTCAATTTCTATTGATTTAAAAAGCCAACATATTGAGCTACCATTTTTTAAAGAGAAAAAAAACAGTAAAAAATAACTTCTTTTATATGGGCACATCTAGATAATTAGCCCCTTTAAATTATTAGCAAGCTGATATACTTGTATAGAATGATGCTTAAATGAGGGTGAGTTTAAAAAATGATAAAGAAGTATTGATATGCAGACAATGCTATACAAATTTTTAATCATCACAAACTGGAAATAGTATAGTTAAGAATAAGAACACGCTACTGTTGCTAAGATGGTGTTAATATCTTCAGTGCTAAACACATCTAAAACTAAACTGGGTTTAAGACATTTTTTTAAAGATTAAACTTTAGAGTGTTAAGCAACAATTTGTTCCAGGAGAAAGCTAAAAACAAAGCATCATATCTGTTGAATGCCAAGGTATAAAATACTTCAATGGATGCTTCATTAAAAATTTATAAGAAAATTTATAGTATCCTGATATGACTAAAACTTTTGCAGACAAGTTGGTTAATTTATAATAAGCATTGATAATTTTTTCAGGTTACTGTAAGAAAATAGGAACACTTAACATTAAATATGCTTAGTGTGCACTGGATATGAAAATATAAGAAATAAAGTAAGGATTGTCTGATAAATTTCTATCATTCAAGAATTTCAAGCTAAATAGATTAGGCAAAAATTAAAGAATAGTTTCAAAGCAAAAAAATCAAAATGTGCCAATAATAGCTGCAATCTTTATGGCATGCCCTTCAGCAAAACTTTACAAGTTATATTTTTGTATTTGCATTGCAACTATTTATTTTTTTTCCTGTATAATTTCAGCTGTCAAAGCAAAATATTTTGGTGATATCAGATGAATATTTGTTAAATTGTTAGCTAAGTCTCTAAACAATACAACAAGCAACAACTAAACAATCAAAATAAAATTATACCCCACTAAAATTAGACAAGTTATGGATAAAAATAGTAACCTTAAAGTTAATAAAAGAAATCAGAATTACATGCTACAATCTATCAGAATATTATTTAAGACAGCAAAATATTCAGCATTGTTTTTAAGAAAGTTTCTTTTTCAAAAGTTTTAGAAAAAATGACAATCACAGTAATAGAAAATTAAAGTTTAAATTTTCATAATCAAAAGTACACTATTATTAACACTAGTAAATGTCTACATTAATGGCTTTTAAAGATTATTTTCTTCCTTTTTGGTGTGGATATTTTAATAAGTTTTGTAGATAATTTCATGTAATAAATTATTTATTTTGTCTAAGGTGAGGAAGTACTCAAGAAGCAGAATAGGATTAAATAATAAAGTGCACACATACTAAACAGAATGAACTGCCCTACCATCTTATACATGCTCTGGGGAAGGTCAATGGGTCAGTTTTCCTAAGAGAAAAACTGACCCACACATACATTGGTCAGAAGTCATCACCCCATTCCTGTAAGACGGACACAAGCATGCTTTCAGTAAAATATTCTAAGCTTAATTCTTCTTTAGCCTACATCAGTGCTACTCAAACTTATAAAATCAGATAAGTCAAGCGCACATTTATTTGCCTCATGTCCCATAAGTCAAGTGATTGAAGAGTTCTTTAACCTACATGAACACCTTTTACTGTTGGTTAGTGCAATCACTGGGAGCAATACAGGATCCATAGTTTGAGAAGCACTTTTAAACAAATTTAGAACATGTATTTTTCAGGAACTATTTAACTATTTTTTATACTTTTATTAGTAAAAATATTTCACAGACAACAAAATTAGAAACAGTTTTATAAAAATAAAGCTTAAATAAAACATGTTACCAGCCTGTTGTTTAATGTCTTAATTAATGAAAAAAGTAGTGTTGTTTTTTTTAAATAAATAAAACTAAAATACATTCAAGATCAAATGTTTGAACATATTTCAAACATAATTTAGTAAGTAGTAAAATAGCAACTCCATTAGCGATGAATTAACAATGCTTTGTTTGAAGAGTAGCAAGTTCAAACACACAAAAAATACTTCATAATTTTTTCTTTTACAAATTCATCATGGATTAGTTTTTTTTTATTAATCCCTTTAAACAAATTGTACATCAGGACATAAAGAATAAATATTGTTAACAGATTTCCAGAAATGCAAGGAGCTGGGGCAGACCATAAATAAAAAATATTTTAAAAAAGGCATCATGGTTAACACACAAGAAGATTTGGTAAGACAAAATGTTTTATAGATTTTCTCAAAGACTAGCTCAAAACAAAAATTCACTTTTAAGCCTTATATGTTAAGATTGTGCTTTACAGACAAATCATAATAATAATAATAACCACAAGTTAAAACTTTTACAATAAACAATTTTGGTAATAGTAATATGGATGATGATTGATACCAACAACAGAAAAAAAAAAGAGTTCATGGATACACAGAGAGAAGGTCACCCAATTTATCCAAGCATGTCAACACTTTGTGGAAACAAAATAAATCAAATCTATGGTAACTTCAAAAAATTACAAGACAGGTCAGTATTTATTTATGTGTTCTACTAGAACACAACCCATTCCTAGGTAATGATAAAACAAGAATGTTTTATAATGAACTTAAACAAATATTATTTATCAAATGTAGATAAGTTTTACAACAGATTAGCAAAGCTTATCTTGTCTTTCTTAATTCATTAAACTTCATATAAACCATTAAGGAAGTGTGTTATGAGATACTTAATTCTTAAAACAGCTAAAACAACACAAATGAAATTTTTACCTGGACATTCTTTGGATAACTCAAGAAATATTGAAGTTTGTTTCCACAAAAAAAAAACTCAATAACAAAAAAAGGGATAAAATAGCATAGAAAAAAAAGGAAGAAAAAAACAAGAAATAAACTAGATGTCAAGATATAAAATGTCCTCCACACAAAATTTTTACCTTTGACTACAAATAAAGACTCAAGTATTAGGTCTAAACTGGTCTATTTACGCTGCAGGACAAACAAGGAGTTTTCATTACAAGCCTGTCGTAAACTTGTTAGGCATATTTAAATTTCAGGGATGAGTAGCAGCAACAAATCAACCTACTCCATGGTTATGTCCTTCACATGCTTAAATGATTCTATTAACTTTTCTTCCATCAATAGATTTTAGTAACAGTTGTCAATAAATAATATGGGAACAATTACATTATTCTAAAACCAGGAGATTCTATAGCAAAACACAATGGTTCCCAAATGGTGTGACGTAGAGTAATGGTGTGCTGATGAAATATTTCCAAAGTCAAAAAGATTTTGAACTATGGAAATATGACACCCAGTGAGTGCCTGGTTGTAGCACATCCAGGGCATGATTAGATTTACAATTCGAAAAATGAATTATAAAATAGCTTCAAAAATTGATACTGCTTAAATGTTAACAAAATATTTAATGGTGATACTTCAATATTTAATATATCTGCAAATATTTAAGTGCTTATTTCCACACAAAAATATCTAAATAAATAAATGTCATCCCAAATGCAGACAAACCAGTTACTTGTTTTTTTATTAACTTTTTTAAAAATTAAAACTGATGGAAAGGTTGCAAAGGGCCATGGGATGAATTGCATTGCCTCATATAAAAAAATAAACTACAGAATTAGGTATTCATTTATGAACCTCAACTTACATTCATTTAGGAGGAAAGAATAAATAACCATTAAAATTATTGAAACACTAAAATTATTGAAACAGGACACGAACATCTAACCGGACTTCTATACAAATTAAACCATATCTTCTCAGATATTCCTAAGATGGTTTTTATTTATGCATTAGGGTGTTACTGTAGTCTGTCAATTATGGTGGATAATTAAAGTGTATGTCAAGAAGTGTTAAAACAGGTAAGGTGTGACGATAAATGATGTAGGCAGCAGGGAAAATTATGTTACCATCTTTGGAGGTAAATTATGGGGTTTTGGGGGTTTGGGGTCATCCATCTGTGTAAACACACTCCTTTTCATCCATCCATTACTGATGAATTTAATTGATATTCTGTAACAAAAACCTGCCTATACCATAAATTTAAACAAATTATTATAATTAAAGAAAGTAAAATGTTTCATTAAACTTCAGCTTTTTTAATATACATTCTGGATGTTTCTTTTATTGTAGATTTTTTTAAAAGTTGTTGATAAAGCATTTTCGGGAGTCGAATGTGGTTTCTGAAGGTATGTCTCAGTGTTGTATTATTGCTGTGTCACTACATTTTCATTCCAAAAGAAAGCCACTAGGGAACCACTGATTTAAGATCACTGAAATATGGGTCAGCTTGTCTTACAATAATTATTCACTTTCATACAGCTATTGATATAGCCAATTTGAAAAACAATAGTTTATATAACACAAATAAATTACAATTACACATCAATTAATACTCGTAAACCACTTACTTTTAAACATTCCACATCAGATTAGAAGAAATATGCCAAAGGTGTTTCCTTACTATGTGAAATGTTTAAATTAGCATATTTAAATCAAATTAAATTGATTAACTTGGTTTACCTGTAAACTAGACATGACTCCATTTGCCAAACTAGATATTTTTCCAGCCACTTTGGTGACACCTTGCTTGACCCCATCTTTTATGTCCTGCAGATCAGGGGTAGAACTGCCATAATTTTGTCTGCGAGAACTGGTGGTGCTTCCTCCAAAGAAATCATCACTTGAGATGGATGACTGACCTTCTAGCCGGTTCAAATTTTGCCTGGTTTCAAACTATATGAAACAATAAAAATAAAAAATACAAATTAAATCAATATAAAAATGTACATTTAGGCAACAATAAGCAGTGTTTATTTAAATAATTCATCGTAGTTAGATTTCTTTAATGTGCGTTTTAATTTGAGAAATAGAGAAGATTTCCTAAAGAAATGAGAACTCTTGCTCGGAAGGCATGCTGTGAAGAGTCAGTCATTCGCGGATGACAAGCAGCTATACAAGCATACTCATCCCGTCAATTTCGATGTCCGGACTTTGCGGGAGAGCATTGGAGATGTCAAGTCATGAATGACACTCAGCAAATTGAAACTGAACGATGACAAAACGGAAGCACTCCTTGTTTACGATCACAAATTATCATCTAACTCAGCTCTTTCCACCTCGTTTCAAGCAGGTAATTCCGACATACAGTTTACATCCTCCGCTAGGAATCTTGGTTATATTTTGTCTAACAACATGTCTCTCGATAATCATATCTCTCACATTTGTCGCTCTGCATACACTGCTATCTGTCAGATCAGCTCCATTGCCACTACCTCACAATTAGTGCAACAAAAACCCTAGTCTATGCCTCTTGTTCTCTCTCGTCTTGACTATTGCAACTCTCTTCTGTCAGGTTCACCAAAACAATTCTTAGAAAAACTACAAAAGGTTCAAAACTCAGCTGCTAGGCTAGTTTTAAAGGCAAAAAAACGTGATCATGTCACACCACTACTTCATTCACTTCATTGGCTCCCTTTACAAGCACGGATTGATTACAAACTCTCTATTGTCTGCCACAACTTTTTCTCAAATCCCCGCCCGTCCTATCTAACCGAACTTCTCAACCAAACTTCCCACTGTCTACAGATGCGCGTATTCCTTCTGTCCCCAAGACTCGCACAAAAACATATGGTGAAAGATCTTTCTCTTTCTGTGCCCCCAAACAATGGAATTCTCTTCCCCTACACACCCGCAATATACCAACAATCACTGCCTTCAAAACTGCATTAAAAAACACATCTCCAAAAAACATCTCTTTTACTTTTAACTCTACTATCCTGACTGATTACCCCCTCTGACCGATAGACGATACTGCTGGGTGCCGTTCATGGCTTGACATTTAAAAAGTTATGGAATGGTTCGGCAAATACACATTTGTTTTGTTTTATTTAATTAATGTATGTTAATTTTTAAGTTCATGATTATGTTTGTTAAATTGTATGTACAGCGTGGTGAGCCCAGCCCTAGGTAGGGGAACTACACTATAAAAAACTTCTTATGATAATAATAATAATAACATATCAAAGTTTTCTAATCACTCACATCATTGTCTTTGTTACCAAAAAACTGATCAGAAGAGATGGCTTTGGCACTGCCAAACTTTTTCTGAGCTGTATCACTGCTATCTATACTTGAACTTGACTCTTGGGTTTTTCGGCTTCGACTTGACCTAGACAAAAATATCAAAAGTTTCCATATATAACAATTCTACACTGTGTCCGGAAAAAAGGTCACCCTTTTAATAATGATGAAAAACACAAGTAAATAGTCCTGACTTAAATCCGGTTGATTATAAGATTTGGGGAACAATGCAGGAGAAGGATTACAGAACAAAGATCAGAACCATTTAAGAGCTCCAGGAGTGAATTGTTAATGTATGGGATGAGTTTGATCAGCCAGTTATAGATGCAGCTATTGGTCATCTTTAAGCCTGTGTTGAAGTTAAAGGTGGAAAAAAACAGTTGAATAAAATGTATAATTATTTTATAAGGAGTGTTAGACTGCAATAAAGCTTTAAAGTAGATTAATTAGACATAAACAACTTGTGTAAATAAAACAATATATGTTCAGCTTTAATAATGATTATACAAAATACAAATGTACACGTTTCTGCTAATGCCTTCATCAGTACAAAAAAATATTTAAAAAACATTCAAGTTAGTATAAATTAAATTTATATATATAAGTCGGGGTTAGTTTTTGTACTGATGACTACATTTGTATTTTGTATAATAATTACTAAAGCTGAACGTATATTTTTTTATTTACACAAATTCTTTGTGTCTAATTAATCATCAATATGTTAGAATTTCAGTGAGTTTTAGATTTTAAAAAATTGATAAATATTTACTGTTAGTTTTCATCATTATAAAAAGTGGTTACCTTTTTTTCCAGTCTCAGCATATACAATTTTTCAGTGATCCCTAAGCTTTAAGTATTTAATAACAAAATCAATGATAACAGGGCCTATCTCAGAGAGCCAACAATTAAAAAAAGTCAGAAATAAAGCTTCATGAAAATGAAATGTACAAAATAATTAAATATTAAAATCAATCTGAAAATTTGAGGAACTTTTTTTCTTAAAACTTTAAAAATACGAGCCCTTTTTAAAGATTTTTAAAACTGCATGATACAGTCAATAAAATTCAAAATTATTTTATTTTATTACAAGTTAATTCATCAACTGAAATAAATGTGTATTGGATCTGATCTCTTTGACCTTTTTGATGATTGCATGATAAACTAAAAGACATTGCCAGCACACACCACTGTCTATTATTTGGAATCAAATACTTCAAAATAAGCATTTTAATGGTCTGTATAAACTGACAAAACAACAAAAGGGATAAAAATAAAATCAAGCTTTTTACCAAAAAATAAATGAAAAACATGGAGTTTTCAACAGGTAAAAGTAAAAGCAAAAATGTTATAAGGCTACTAAAACCGCAAAAGAGTGTGTTAAACTGTCAGCTATATAATTTTCTAAACTTCATTTAGTGAATGGCTCACTTAAATAATTTAAACAATTGACATCATGTGCTAAAAAATTTTATGATGAATATATCAATTGGCTTTTTTTTAGTCATTCACATTTACCTGATACAGCTTCAAGGAAAAATCTTATTTTTTTTATCAACTTTTTCAGAAGTTGTTCATAAACATTACACCCTCTACCCATTTCCAATTCCATGGTGATGTTATGTTCCTACAATAATCATCTAAAATGGAATCATCAATTGAACTTAAAAATAAAATAATTTGAACAAGCAATGTATGAGTTCTCTTGCATAAATTGTATGCAAACTTATCTTATGCCTACAAGTGCCCAAGTCAAAGAAATGAAGACATAAGCTAACAGGAAAAACAGTATATTAATTTTTTGGCAATTAACCCCCTAGTAAAAACTTTTGTAGGATGACCGCAAAGAAGCTTGCAACTCAGTTTTTAATAGTACTTTTATACTCATATTCTTACAACCCCCTGCTTTCACATCTTTTTATTATGTGTTTTATACTTATATTCTTACAACCCCCTGCTTTCACATCTTTTATTATAAGTGACTAGAATTCTTCATCTTATTGCATATTTTACTTAAATTCACAAAATGACAGTCAATTAAAAATTTATATTGTAAAGCCAACTTAAATTGTTAATAGATATTAAAAATACTTTTGTCCACTTGAATCACAAAAATATGAAGAGCTTTTTGGATGACTAAAAAAAAATAACAGTCCAAATTATTGAGAACGTATTATTAAATTGATTTCTCTTTACATTTATTTTTTTATTTATTTTTCTTGAGGCATACTACAAAATTGAAATTTTGTCTACAGCTATTATCAAGGCACTTTTAACTATAAAAATTTGGTCAATATATTATATTTAAGCATTAGTTAAATAATGTGACTTTTTTAATGGAAAGTGAGAAAAATGTAAAGCTTTTGTTCAAAGTGCGCTTTAAATACAGTGCAGGCGTGTGTGTAAAATAGTTTCCAACTTTTCAATTTTAACTTAAGAAACTTTGCATTTTAACATATATTAATAATATTATGCTTTACATTTCTATATAGTTTACATATATTGACAAGTGAAAGAGTGGAGACGTTTTATACTTATAAAATAATATTTGAAAAAAAGCTTTGTTGTGTTAAACTAATTTTTACTTCATCATACTTTTGGTGTATATGAACACATGAGGGAAAGAAAGAGGATTCTACAGATATTTTGTCCAAAACCCTTTTAAAAAAAAATGTTGATGGGTTTGCATGATATAAAAATTAACCCATGGTGTGGAGTCTATAACAAAAATCCACATGTATTTACCAGACATCATCTTTAACTACATCTCCATCTGCTTCATTTTCTTTGTCTTCATTATATGAATAGCTGCATGCAATAAACAACTTGTGACAACTTAATCACATAAATCATTTATCAGCTTTTCTTACTTAAAATTTGAAGTAATTCAGTGTGATATGACTAAAGATTTCTTTGTAGAGAAAATAAAAGTTTTCACAAAAAATTTATTTATGAATGTATATTAATTATTTCAAATGAATGAAATATCATACATATTAAGAATGATAAAAGTTGTTTTTTTAAATAAATATAAATACATTTAAAAAAAAAACTAATTTAACTTTTAATTTAAAATGAAAAAAATATCAACTGAGTCAGAAACAAAGCCAAATCTTTCCCATAAATTTGGGCTGAGCCGGGATATCCAGAAGTGTAGGGTATTAGCACACCCGACACATACCCAGACCTGGCAAAAAATGTAACCAGGTGTTAAAAAAAAAAAAGAGTTTTATTTTCATTTTCTATGTTTTACAATGGGAGAAAGGTGATTTAGAAACAGTATTTCTTTTTTAGATAATTTTTTTATGTACATTTTACCTGAATTAAAAAAATAATATAAACTGACTAGCAATTGGAGCCAAACTAAATGAAACAACAAAGCTCTTTAAAATAATAATGTACTTACAATTTTTAAAAAATTATTGGTCTTAGCAAGATGCATATCATTGGTTATGTCCATGGCACTTTCTATTTATTATTAATATTTCATTTCACATGCTAACCGGCTGAAGATAATGACTAGCCTAAGTTTGTGTGTGGATCATTTCTAAGTTCTGTCATATAATTCAATAATAGTAATGTAATTTAACACTCATTTAATAAGTGAAGCAATTAGCTTAAATGAAGTAAGGCGAGGATGGTATCTCAAAGATGATATAAATAAGCCTTTGTATTAAAAACAGTGTAAGTTGGAAAATGAAAACTGCTACAAATTGCAGACCTGTTTACTCTTATGATTTCGGCATACAATGTACGATTTTGGGGTTCATACATTATATAAATAAATATACTGAATGTTTATTTTTTTACTATTAAGATAATGTATTAAACGATTTTGTGATGATATTGTACGATTTTAAGAGGCGCTAAGCTTGACTCCATATTTGATTTTTGTTATGTTTAAGGGTAAGGGCAGTGGTTCTCAATCTGTTGGTCACTTTCCACTCGGAGGTTGCCTGACAAAATGTCAGAGATCACTTGAGAATTTCAGAAATTTGATAGAGGGTTTTTTGTTTGCAAAATTTGCATTTTTTAATTGAATGTTCATTTTAAAAATCCAAATTTTATTTACAGTGATCGAACTACTTTCTTATTGATACTATACTCAAGACTACACTACAGCTACATAAAACAAAATTTTTAAAAACCGATTTTTTTTATATCAGCAGTTAAATTAATATAAATATTTGCCTTTTTTTTCCATTTTTATTACATTACATATTTTAATTTCTTAATTTTTTTCTCCTATGTTACATTTTTTTTGCCTAAACTTATAAGTTGGAAAGCTTCCACGCAAATTTATAAACAGGTGTGTGAATTTATCAAATATTTTCTGAGGAGAGAGCACCATCTACAGAACCCACTTCTTAACCCTTATTTCTGCTACCTTAAAGCCTTGATCAAAATAATAGTATCCGAAATCTTATTTATATACAAAAGAGATCTTCCCCCCTCCCCTCCCACCCCTTCTCAACACCTGTTTCTCAATCTCAAGGTATAATTCTGGTTGTGGTCACAACTTGGCAAATATAATGTGGTTTTGACACTTAAAAGGTGATAGCCCCTGGGTTTTGATTATACTATTAAACCATTACTGTTTTGAAACCCTCAACTTTGATGCCTTTGTGATTGCTACTGGTTCTATTCATGCACTTTTTGAACTTTTCCTTTCTATCGATTGGGTAGAATACATTATAGAAAATGAGAAGCTAATTAAACTTTTTTTTAACACCTGGATCTGGACTTGGACATGTCAGGCATTGTCTCAAAATACCCAGAACGGGTGTAAAAATTCCATCCAGCCGAGTCCTATCATGAATCATCAGCAAGACTGATCTCTCGCTACCTCTAACTTACCTGTCATTATTTTTCTGAGCCATTGTCTCAGAAGAATTGGTTTTATCATCAAATTTGTCAATATCCCAACCACCACTCTTATTCTTGTTGCCCCAACCGCCCAAGTCATCATTTTTACTGCTACCAGAGCTAACATCTTCATTGCGTCTAAAATCAGAATTGAATAAAAAAGACATTTTACAGCCATTTATGAATAGTTACTTTTAGAAATGGGTAACAAGTTTAAAGAAAGGGCACTACTTTCTGATAACACAAAAAATCCTTACATTTTGGTTTTGATGTATATAAATAAAACTTTTCAAAGTATTGTTTTAATCTAGTATGCTAGGGCCTTATGTTTTTTATGTATTTTTTTTTTTGTTTTTATTTTGTTATTACCAAAGCATATTATCTTTTAATCTACTTTTTTAACCCATTCAATCCAGGGCGCTCAGAAATTTTATAATTGGAAACCCCAACCAAAGGGGAGCAACTCCACCCTTACCTTCGGTAGGTTTTGAAAAAATTTTTAAACAAATCTATTGAACAGTATAATCATATGAAATAAATTGATTTGCATCCACAAATGGTTGCTATATATGTTGTGTAACATTATTTCCTAATGCTTTTCTTGAGTAAATTCTTAAAAAGCCAATTTTTAATAAAGTATTTGAATACAAACGATCATAACACAAAAATAAAAAATCTGCTTTTAAAATAATTAATACTCCTCACCCAATAAATAACAATGTTTTTAAAAAGAGAGTAATCTCCCTTGGTCTCATTTCTTGGGAGATTTACGTTTAAATAGTGAGATTTCCGCTTTCTTTTTAGCAACGTGTAAACAAAGGGTTGAGTGGCCGGATTTGGCCATAGTGGGATTGAATCGGTACTGGCCGGATTCGGCCGCTACTGGATTGAATGGGTTAATAGCCTTTTCACAATTTAACCTTCCTTTATAAATGTGTCTTCTTTATAATAGTGAGAAACAAATATTACTTGGAAGACCAATTGGATGACACTATTTCAAACTCATCATCAAAGAAATCCCTTCTATTGTTTCTGGGCTTTTCCCCATATGAGTCAAAGTCTCGTCTAGAGGAGGAGTTGCTACCTCCGCTTGGGGCCTCTTGACTAATGGTCTTCATGTCTGAAAGGGCAGAGTGGCTAATGCCTCTGTAGTAAAAAATATAAAACAAGCAAAATCAAAGTTGACATTCAAAAGGATGTACTTTCAAGTAATTAAATACATTATTATACAGGAAAGGAAACAGAATGTCAGAGAAATATAATGTCAAGCTTACAACTTTTTACTTGTAAACTTCTAAAACAAGAATAAAGTTTCTTTTAATTTGCAGAATATTAACAAAATTAATTTCAATAATGCCTACTTATTTCCAACAAATCCCATTCCTAAACGTTCAAACTGCTCAGCTTTTTTCGGGTCATTCTTCATTAGTTTCTCTTCTTCTTTTTTACGCTGCAGGCTCATGTCCTGGTATGCTAGTCTCATACTTGCCCTGTTCATTATTAAGCAATGTTAAAATAAATGGAATAATAATTGGAAAATTCATCAATACATTATTTTCCAACAATTTCAAAATACTGCAAAAAGTTGTTGAATAAATTATATTTTTTAAAAATTAAGTAGAAATAAAAATTACATCAAAAATTACATTTGCTTATCCTGATCCTCTTTTGTTTTGGATTCCTCTACAACAATATTTTTTGCCATTTCTTCTCTTTCTTTGTCCACCTGCTGGGCTCTACTTTCAATAGCGCCAAAATCTTTTTGCACACGCTGGGCTCCAAGACCTTTCTACAAAAATTTATTTATAAAAATTTGGATAAATAACTCTAGGCTGCTTTTGTATTATACTAATTACTTAATATAATAAAGTTATTTTGAATGTATACTTAAAAAGAATAAAAATGTAATTTAATGTTTTTAAAGCTGAATTTTGTAATTTGAGATATTTAATGATATTTGATTTGTAAGGCACTGCTCTGGTGGTGTCGACAAGGGTTTTGCCTCTACGTGGTGCGGCACACTAGTAAGGCAGACCCGACTGCCCAAAGCTAAAAAACCAGCGTCAATCGTCTGTCTCCAAAGACGAAGGAGAGAGTTTGCTTCAGCTGACTCTCCCGGGAGAAGATAAGAGAAAAAAGCCTAGTCATTATTCTATTAATATGGCTATTAGAACTGACTTGAATATAAGTGAGGGACTTTCGAACCCTCTCCTCCCCTGCAGATCTGTGATGGGCTCAGGCCAACTGTAGGCGCTCGTGTGACTGGGAGCACTAGGCAAGGTGCTGCTGGTCACCTCCCTACAAACTTACTAGTTATGAAGCTTAACTCCAACAGGGTCAGAGAGAAAATCACCAAACTAATCCACAGCCGGTAAGTATACATAGCTCTACTTCAGGAAATGCTACTGATAAAAAAACATTGCACATTATGGGGTTTTCAGTATAGCGCTGCACTTGTACAAAGTGCCGAGAGTTACTAACGCTTGAGTGAAACCCCCTCACAACAGAGCTGGTAGAGAGCAGAAACATTGGTGGGACAGATACTCTGACCCTTTGAGTAGGATTAGGAGGTAAGTTCTTTACCATTAGTAATATTTATAATACCCTTAGAAATACGTTGTGCCTGCCCTTGCATGGAATAACTTCCTTTAGTAATAGGATTATAGCAGGGGATTAAAAAACATATGGGGGATATGGGCTATCCTAACACAAAAGCCTCAGGGCGTTACTTTGAGGAGGTCGAGGTCACTACCAATCTTATAAGACTGCAGAACGGGAACCGTGTTTTAACACTGCTCCACACAGGAAATAGTGCCGTCTTGTCCTGACAGAACACTGGTCTTGCCGGAGCTTGAGGCCAGAGTCCAACATGAAGTCTTAGATGAGATTGGTAGTAACCATCGACCAAATCTAATCACACTAGAACTTGTGCTAATGAAACCTCGGTTTGCTAGGAGGTACTGGCTGTTTGGCAAAGCCAAATGGACTCAGTTCTGGCAAGTACGATCGCGGAATCAACAGGGATTTCCGATAACACCGATGTTGCATGCAAAAACTTCGTAAGTGATATCCTGAGAGTGGCAAAAAGGACTTGTCCCAGAACACATGGGAAATGCAAGTTCCGACCTATCTGAAACAAAAGGTTGGTGGAGCTTGTTCGTGAAAGCAAGAAGGCACAGACCAAAACTGGAAAATTGAAGACGGCAGCAGCTCGTGCTGCTTACAACAGATTGACAGCCGAGATCCATAAGGAGGTCGATAGGGTTAAAAAAGGAAAAATGGGTTGGTACGTGTGGAAATCTCAACCTGAAGGACAGAAAAAAGGTCTGGCGTTTAATGGACTCATTATGCAGCATGAGAAAAGTATGTGTCCATTGTAATTGACAACAGGCAAGGCTACCACAGATGCCAAAAGTTCAAAGGTTCTAAACAAGCATTTAGCATAAATTAACAAAAAGTAGAAAGAGTCCAAAGAAAGCCAGAATCATAACCATCTCAGGAAACATGGAGAAGTTGCCCAACGGTGGGGACAGTATGCGAAAATTTGTATCACACCTGCAAACTGCAATCAACAAATGCAACGCCGCCAAGGCGCTAGAGTCAGATAAGATCTTCAATGAGATGTTAAAAAATTTTGGCCCGATAGCTAAGAGAGAGCTATTGTCAATCATAAACAGATCTTGAGTAACTGGAATCCTTCCCAGAGCTTGGCTAAGCGCTACAATCATCTCTATTCCCAAAGAAGGGAAAACCTTAATCAACAGCTATCGACCAATATCCCTAACATTGTGTCTAGGAAAGGTAGCAAAGAGAATGGTTAATGAGAGGCCTAAGTCCAAGTCAGACGGGCTACAGCAGGGGGAAGCAGTGGATGGACCAAGTGCTCCATCTTCTCCAGTCCTAAAGCAGATGAGCTCCAGGAAACGTCCCATACAGTGGCTGCATTTTTTACCTCCGACAGGCCTATGGCAGATCCAGTTTATTGTTAAAGTTGCAAAGGTTGGGAGTAACTGCAAATATGTACAGGTGGATATTCGGTATCTTTACAAACTGGACTGTCAACACAAAATTTGGTAGTGAAACCTACAGGAAGAGAACTTTGGAGCGTGGGCTACCAAAGGGGTCAGCACTCAGTTGCACACACTTCCTTGCCTATATCAATGACTTGCCACAAATATTAGCATGCAATGTGAGCAGATGATTTGGTTATCTGGAGGACCGGTAAAGATGTCCGGTGACTGCAACAGATACTACAGCAAGACCTTTCAGCTATCAGTTGGTTCATGCAGAGGTAGCAAATGGAAATTAACACTGAGAAGGCGGTCTATCCGATATTCACGAATGGCAGAACCATTTTCAAAAAGGCGATCGAGCTCAAGGTGGGAGATGTAGTGCTCAAATGGGACAAGCAACCGGTTTACCTGGGGGTCCAATTGGATAAAAAGGTGCAAATGCATAATTTTGTACAAGACATTTGCTCACAGGCAACCGCCAAGCTCAACCTGGATAAAATGTTGGCTTGCACCAATTGGGACGCAGGAGCAAGTAAGCGTTAGAGCGTTGTTCTAAGCAGTGTAAGGTTGGTAATGGACTACAGCATGCCGGTCCAGTCCTTTGCAAGCAAGACCACATTGGAAAAGTTGGGCCGAATCCAGATTCAGGCCTTGAGATTCATCTGTTGTGCATTCAGTAACACACCCACAGCTACTGTAGAAATCTTGGCCAGTGTAGAGCCATTAGAAATCAGAAGGAAAAAGGCAATCTTAAGTACTATCGAGCAGTAGACGGATGCGAGCTTGTGGGACTCAATATAATAATTTACTCCGTCTCAAGATCTGCTCTTGAGATCTTGGGAAAGAGAGCGGGTACCATGCACTTTGTTGGCGCCATCATAGATTGATGTGTGCAACATCAGTGAATTGGGGGAACGGTGATAGTGCAGTGGATTCCAGGGCACGTCAAAGTCAGTGCCAATGAAAAAGCAAACACTCTGGCAAAAACTGGGGCTGCTCAGCCTCATCCAGATTGTAACAGTAACTCATCTGGGAATCAAAACTGGCTGGCGGACCATTTTAGAACAAAGTGGGCAGATAACACGACAGCCAGAGGCATTTTTGCTAACTTGTCAACTCCTAGCTGTCAAGACCCATGATGGGGTTAGGTTTCAGGAAGCAGAGTCTAGTGACGCAGATGCGTACTGAGTACTGTCCCATCTGCAGATACTTCAAAACGCTAGACCATAGCAGGGACCCTACCTGCCGGCATTGCAGCCTGGTCCTGGAAACCCTAGCGCATCTGTTGACCGAAAGTCCCTCACTAGATGTTTCGGGGGAGGCCAGGGCAACGGTAGAGTCCTACATGAGGAGAATGTTATATGGCTCAGATCAGCAGATGGAGCTGGTAGCCAATGTACTAGCCGGGGTCATTAGAGAGTAATCTCAGACCCTCACCAGCGTTAGTGATATTTGATTAATGTCGCTATATATTAAATTACATTAATCAAATATTTTTCAACATTTTAAACTTCTTCACTTGTATTTATGGGTTCAAAAGTTAAGCATTTGACCACATTTAAGAAAATATTTTGTCAAATAAATATTCAGTCAAAACAAATGCTAAGTAAAGTACCCCTTTTTTCGCAGCAGGTGTTTTTTTGGTACCAATAATTCCCTTTCTAGGCTCTGCTTGATTTAAGGCTTGGGTTGGAGAAGTGCTTAGTGCAGCCTCCACATTAGGACCTACAGAAAGATCTGAGAAAAAAAATGACATCTCTTGTAATTCTTTTTTTTCATCAGACACTTAATAGATTTCTCTGAGAACACTGAAGCAATTTTAATTATTATGAGATTTTAAAAAATCAGTTAAAAACAACGAAAGTATTTATAATACCACATAATCAAAAAATAAATTCTAACCTTCTTCTGGTTTACCATTTTTGATAATGGGCTTGGACTGAGTGCTGCCAGAGCTTGCTGCCAATCTGGCATTATCTTCCATAGGAAAGGATAGTGGGTCCTCTACTAAATCTTGGGTGTGTTCAGAGAAAAAGTCCACCTCCTTTTTTTCTGGTGTCACAGCCTCATGATGGCTCTCAATGTGAAGCTTGAAATAGTTGGAAAGTATGAATAGTTAATTAATTAAATCATACTAAAATAATACAACACATGAGTTAATTTGCTTTACTTTAATGAAATTACTTCATTTTAATTGCAAAACATTTACATCAACAGACTTACTCATATGTTATTAAATCATATGGAAAATTGTCATCTAAAAACACCATTCCACAACACAATACCTATTTTCAATGTCATTTGAAACATTATGCTATGAACATGTGGCAGTTATATAAGAATAAGCTTAAAAAAATAATATTTTTCTTTACAGGGGTTTGATAATTCAAACACTATAACTAGTATTAACCAAATGACACTGGATATTTATATGTAATGCAGTAAAAGGGAAAGGGAAAAATTAGGAAATATACAAACAAATTATATTTACAGTATTAAGATCTTAAAAGTTAGTTCTGAGCACTGTGAAGAAAATATTATATATATATATATATTTATTTATAATCAGCTCCTAATTCTTTAAATTGACAGAAAAAAAATAGTATCAAAAACATCAATTTTTAACACCTAGATAAAAACTGAAGTACCACATTAAGATGTCAGGTAGACTCAAAGTTGAATTACAAGAAAGCAAATTTGTATACAGTAGATTATTATTCAAAATAATTCATAAAATTATCTGGCAACTAAGGCAATGTTTATGTTCAATCCAATTCTGCCCTTGTAAGTATTACAATAATAAGTAGATCTAGTCTACAAAATAGATTAGGATGAACAAATATTTTATAACTATGAAATAGATAAGAATCCCACTTATTTAAACATAAAAACCAGAGAATTAAAAAAATGGCGGAGAAAAAGACGTCAAAATACATTTGTTGTAGGACTAAATTTGAATATTTTATTCCATTAATTATTCTTTTAATGTGTAGTAGTAATATGTATGAAATTAGGCAAAAGTTATAAGTTTAACAGAACATTAATAACATGATCGAATTAAATAAAATACCAACTAGTGATCATATATTAATTTATGTTTCTGACAAAATTAGGATACATAGAATATATTTATTCAACCACATTGAGTACATTTTTATAAGAAATAAATGTTAGCTCTCAAAATAACCATTCTCAATCGTCTGTTGAGCTTTTCAAAAATGTGAACTCAATATAAAGCAAAGCCCACAAAATCTAACCTTAAGACCTTTTGTTTTTTCCAGGTCATCAAAAAAGAGCTGGAGAAATATATTACAAATACCAAAAGCTATGGCTATAATTTATTTGAATTTGATGTCATTTTTAATTTTTTTTTATTTTGTTCAATAAGTTCCATAATATTTAATTCAAGTTTTTAAAGCTGAAGTTTGTAGTTTAAGATATTGAAGCTTGTGTGCACAATATTGTCCAATATATTAATTAGAGTCATATTTCCAAAGAAGGATGATGAAGTTTGTAATGAAAATTTGAAAAATTGACACTAAGGAGATTACTATTTGAAGTAATGTTCACTTGTTCACTTTTGTTAAATACATACTTTGGTACCATGCTGCCTCATTGCATGTTGTGCAAGAGAAACTAATTTATCTCTGTACAGTGTTGCTGCTCTACTGTGGTACTTTTTTTGAGCATCAGTTGTAGTGCAGCCATGTTGTTGGAAGAAGGCTCTCTGAAGTAAAATTTTAAAAAAGATACATTTTTAAAATATGTGCATTATTTCCTTATCTTTAATATATTTTATGATTAACTAATTAATTTATTAATCACAAGAATAGGGGGGGGGGTGTCCACAGTACTATTGTTCCCAATTTAGTGTTGTGTTTAAATTTTTGTTTTAAATAATAACTTTACAAACTTTTTTTTTACAGGATGTATGCAGCATTAAATTTTTTTTCTTTATCCACTTTTGAAAAATATTGAGAGTAACATGTTAACAGTTAAATATTTATGATGAATTTAAAATGAACACAAATTATACCAAATTATAAATAAAAGTTCATGAAAATAACTAACTGCATTGGCATTCCCTCCAACTTGCATGGCTCTGAGCTGCAGCCATGTCCAGTTTGTGTCCAACTGTGTGGAACGTATAAAAGTGACATGTACACCAAGGGATCTATGCACTGCTGAGCAATCAATGCACAGGAACACTCCATATGTCACACTGGCCCATGTGGGATTACTGTGACTGCAATCAAAGCATTGCTAAAGAGGGAAAAACAAAAGAAAATAAATTACTTTACTAGTTATAGTAACAAACTTCATATTAGTTCTGTTCTCTTAATGAAAACAAACTTCAGTATCATGATTCCTATTTATTTATGAGTAACACTTACTTAAACATGTTTGTAATTTCACTTTTTTTGTACTTTGCCTCCTATTCTTTAACTTTGGGCTAAAAAAATATTTATAAAATTCCTGTTAAACTAGGAAATTAGTAGGTACTTTGATTAAGTAAAGAAGACTTTTACATTTTTATCAGAAGTGGACACAGATGCAGACAATACTGTATTTATTTTAGATGTATTTATTTTCTCAATGTTAATACTATTTTTATATTTAAACCTAGCTTACTGGTACACAGTTTTTGCTTGGTTGGCATCTGGAATAGGCGGGATGCCCTACAGGCTAGGTATGCTTAAGCCTAGGGCTTCCAACATTAGACTCTCCCAACCATTGAACTCTCCCGCTTTAAAACTATAATTCACTTTTGAATTTTACCAGACAAGACCAAGACTTATAATTAACAGTTTCTTCAATATTAAATATTTTAAAGATAAGAATGCTGACAGTTTTAGTTTTCAAGTAAATTAAGTTACTTATAGGAAGGTTTTTATATATTACCATTTTTTTTATATTTGTTGATATTGTCTAAATAAACCAAACATTTTTTTTTAAATTGTCACAGTATTTTAGAAGTATAATTTACAAAATAAACATCTAAAGTTGTTTCCAGATCTGTTTACCCTCAAACTCCTAAAATCGTACAATACAATAGTAAATAATAAATAAACATACAGTATATATATAATGTATAACTACTCGCATCATATGTCTAACGGGATCTAGTTAAACTTGCCTAAAAAAAGGGAACTGAAGATAAAAAGTAGATGACTGACATTTATATTGCAAACTGCTGTCACTTTGTTTTGCAGACGTGTATCTGCTATAGATATTCATTAATATTTAGGTGAACATGCAGATCACATTATCACAATCTGTGATTGGTAAAAATGGAGTTACTGGCGAAATTTAATGTGGTTCAAACTCAAAGTCAGTTCAATAATAATTAGTTAGCAAATTAGGTCATCATTTAAAAAAAACCTTCCAAGCAACTTAAGATTTATTTTTTAGGAAAAGCCGTTTTAAAAAAAAGAAAAAATAATCAATATCCATAATGCCAATTTTGCATTAAGATAATACACTGATAACTATCACAAGCTGTAAATGGTTGAAAAGAAGAGGGGTATTAAAAATCGTACAGCTAATTTGTGTTCTAATAATAGATTTCAAAGGCCCTCAGATAAATATGTCAAAATCTACAGTTGATGCGCGGAACAGTTCAGAATTCATTCTCTGGTTTTCTGTTTCTTGACTGTGGCAAGAAATAATTATGTCATACAGCACAGAAGCAAACAAATGCAAGGAGGGGGCCATATGTATAATACGTACAAAAAAAAAAAAATAATCACATTTTCAACCCCACTCCCCCAACCCACTAGAGTACTGTTTGCAGTATGTATGGCACTTAGTGATTTACATATGGGTTTATTTATTTTTACCCAACCCTTTATTTTATTTTGATTATGTATTCACTATTTCGAAGTGCACTTGTTAGAATTTAATACAGGGAGCCTGGTGAATACTTAAATTTGGCAAAGGCGCTGGGAAACAAAAAGTTTAGAAGTAAGAACTGGCATAGCCCAACAAAATATGTCACATGCATGTTGGACATACAGTGGACTAAATATTACTGTAATTGTTACACCCTACTACTTAGTACTATCTGAGCATATCTAGCAAGTTCATTTGTGAAAATACATGGAAACATTATGCAGATAATTCCTACAAAATAGTGTGTGATATTTTTACAGCTTTTTTCAGACTTTTAGGATGAATATTGTACAATTTTTCAATAACGAACATACTTTCTGCGGAGACCTCAACACCGGCCATACACATGTGTACGCAAAATCTAAATAATAAAAAAAAACATTCCCCTCTTACTGTGAAAGTACTATATGGATTACCTCGGATTGACTATGGCGACTACATTAAATATTACTATAGCCGTGTCTAATGAGTTCATTATGAAAACACTAAGCAAAAATATGACCAACACCACTATACTACCATTACAAAAATGTGGCAGTGTTAATTTTAATAGACTCAAATATTTAGACCCCCCCCATCTGCACATAAAATCACTTAAATCAACACCACTCAATTGCCCTCTCAGGGATAACATATTATTATTATTATAGTGTCCTCAACCAATCATATTTCATGATCCATTCATTGTGATAATTATAATAAATTACAAAATCAAAAGAAATATAATTTAAAAAATTGACTTACAGTATATTGTTTGGCTGGTACCAGTATGATGTTAAATAAAATACAATGTGCAAACATACAATGATAAAAGAAATCTACACACACACAGCAAACAAAGCACTGTCTAGTAGCAAAAATAACACACGCTCCCAGTCTCGTGATAAATGATCTGCCTCCCTCTCATTCAGTCTATCGGCCTTTTATAGTCATTTTCTACTAATGTCTCTGGAACCGCCTTATGCATTGTACTTGCTTCTGGCTTCTTCTCCAAGTTTCTACCATGTTCGAAAACAGACTATAGATTTGTCAATAGTAGCCGAAGTCAAAGGGAGACTATTTTTAGCTACACACATCCTAATACTAGCGCAGTACAACCTAATTTGGGTCAAACAAAGATCACAGCATGTGGAAAGAATGAAGCAAACAAGTCGCCTACATAACAGGGATCCCTTCCCTGTTTAGGGGGCTACTTATTCTGAACTTTCAACTTTGGTACATGACTAATTAATTAAAGCTTTCCCTAACCAATGGTTTAATAGTTTTTGCACACAGCATACTTTTATGAATGAAACTCTGAGATAAAACTAGGGTAAAGCATGATTTTCCAAATGTTTCTGTTCATTATTTTTCTAACAAACCCTCAAATAAAATTATCCAAAATGCAAAGACTTAATGTTATGCAAAAGTTTTGTTGTTCGTTGTGTTGTATATTGCATTGAGAATGTCTCCTGAAAATTTGGTGGCATTATCTTTTAAAATAGAAATGTCATGGACAAAATAAGGCAGAAATGTGGAAAGTTGGTCACTAGTTTTTTTTTCTTTTTTCGTTAAATACAAAGATAAATATTTTTTTTCTTATTAATGCCTAATCATATGGGATTATATCACTACAATTAGGCTTACTTATAGGTTATAACAATAAAAGTTTTTATTTTTATTTATAGTCCATTTAGTGACTGATATGTCACTGATGAGAAAAGCAATTATTTAATAAATAAATGTGATGTAGTATGCAACTTTCCAATGATACAGTGTACTCTTATGCCATATTGTGGAACACATTTTTTTTCGACATTTTTGTATGGTAAAAAAACGCTGTGATATCTCTTCACATTTACCGTCAAAAGTACTCATTAATTAATAAATAGAAAACACACATAGGAAACATAAAAACTCTGATTTTTCGGCGCCGATTCACCATTTCCAATACACAAAAAGTAGTAGTCTCCCTTGTCCCTTGCTTTACCAAACTACCTACATTCAATGAAAGGTTCCATGACAAAACGACAAGTGACAAAACGACAAGGGACAAAACGACAAGTGGCAAAACGACAAGTGATAAAACGACAAGGTGACAAAACGACAAGGTGACAAAACGACAAGGTGACAAAACGACAAAGTGACAAAACGACAAGGTGACAAAACGACAAGTCTTCAACGCCAACACCTCCACTGTCTTTAATGCCTTACATCAATGTTTCCCAACGTGGGGCCCATGCCCCACATGGGGGCAATTTGAAAATGAGCTATCTAGAACTTGAAAACACAAACATCTCACTAACGTTAAACAAAAATTATTACTAATAATTAAAATAATATCGAAAAATCTTTCATTAAAATTATTTCATACTTGAATGTCAGTTCTCCATATATGTTTTGAAAATTGACTTGCTATGTTTCCTCACCATTTTCCTAGTGATTTCTTCCTAAAATCTATCATTAAAGCTTCTTCAGTGAACAACCGTATTTTTGAATATTAAAAATTATGTAAAAGTTACATGGGGGGCATAAGAATTTTAGAAAGGCTTAGGTGGGGCATGGCACAAAAAAGGTTGGGAGACACTGCTTTGCATACAATAAAGTATGGTAAACTTTTAAAGATATTTAACATGCCCTATAATTGGGGAAACACGGTATTGGTTTATCAGACTAACCCTAACCCTAACCTTGTCATTTTGTCACCTTGTCGTTTTGTCATCTTGTCGTTTTGTCACTTGTCGTTTTGTCTGGTTTCCGTTGCAAACATGATAAACTCGTGCGGCGGTCACATCAAAGAGCTTTGATGTTCGCAGCGATGGCAGAAATATTGTTACTTTCTTAGGGGAGTTGTCGGCCTAATTCAGTGGTTCTCAGCCTGTGGGTCGCGACCCTTTTGGGGGTCGAACGACCATTTCACAGGGGATGCCTAAGACCATCGGAAAACACATATACTCTACAGTTATGTAGTAGCAACGAAAATAATTGTGTTGTTGGGGGTCGCCACAACATTGGGAACTGTTATAAAGGGTCGCGGCATTTGGAAGGTTGAGAACCACTGGCCTAATTCTATGTTATTCGTGAGGAAAAATATCACGAGTTGACACATGTGCTCTAGAAGCTGGAGTTTGTGATTAACAGTATAGTGCTGTGTAATTGTAGTTTCCTGTACAGTATAATTAGATAGTAATACACCTTTTGAGATCATAATCTTATATGCAACATAACAGACATACTTTGAGATAATTAATCAAAACTTTAATTTTATTTATAATTACTGTATTTAGTAATTGTAATTAATTACTCTCCATGTTATTGACCTTTTTTAATTGCTCAGTAAATGTTTATTTTCAGAGTAAAAGTGAAAATACTGAATAGCAGATCACATGCTTATGAATAGAGTGTCATGGTATACAACATACTCATATATATATGACCCAATATGACATACATTTTGTCTCCAAGTAATGAGCAAGCTGAAAATTATAATGTACATTATGCAAATTAACAAAAATTCACTATATAAAAATGTTGTAAGTAAAAAATATAATTGTAATTACAGGTCAATAGTGGAGTAATTTGTAATGGTAATTAATTATACTTTTGAATGAAGTAATGGAAATTATAGATAATTACAAAAATAGGTCATGTAATTCTAACTAATGGTAATTAATTACATTTTAATGTAATTATGCGCAAGTCTGATAACCGAATACCGTGTTTCTCCAACGATAAGGCATGTAAAATATCTTAAAAAGTGGACCTTACTTTATTGTATGTAAGGCACTAAAGACGGTGGAGGCGTTGGCTTTGAAGACTTGTCGTTTTGTCACTTGTCGTTTTGTCACCTTGTCGTTTTGTCACTTGTCGTTATGTCACCTTGTCGTTTTGTCATCTTGTCGTTTTGTCACCTTGTTGTTTTGTCACTTGTCGTTTTGTCCCTTGTCGTTTTGTCACTTGTCGTTTTGTCACTTGTCGTTTTGTCACTTGTCGTTTTGTCTGGTTACCCAATGAAATGGGGGTTGAAAAAATCAAATAAAAAGAAAAGTTAACTGTTCAATTACAATTTAGTGTTGGTTATGGGGAGGCGCGGGTGAGAGTGAGAAATGGGCGAAAATGTCAAATTTGAAAAAACAATTATTGTTTATTTGGTTTTATTAACCATTTTGTTATTAAAATTTTATATTTGTTTTTACAAAAGTAAGTTGGAAAATTTAATAAATTACTATTTTCTTTACTCTATCAATCAGAAAAATGTCAAAATTGCCCAATTGTTTAGTGTTTTTACCGCTTTGTTATGATTATTTGAGCCGCCCAATCCCAACGTATTTGGTATGATTGGAAAGTTGGTGATTTTCGGTTTTAGATAAACTCAGCATTTCGTCACAAAGAAAATTACAAAAGCAACCAAAGCTTTCAATCGCCGATAAAATCTAGCAAATTTGGGTATTTTCCTGACATTCTTCGTGTATCACGTGATCTAGCCCTGACCGTTGATTAAAATAACCATTTTGATTGGTCCCTGTGTAGGAACTCAGTTTGTAATAAATACTTCCGGTATAAACAAATCGTTGCTAATTTCGTGAGGAATAGCAATTTTGATGGTAATTTGTCGCAAATAAAAGCATTTGAGGCTGTAAAAAAACACTACATAAGTAAATAACCAAACAAAATGATTTGGCTGTGATTAATTGCCATGAAAAGCACAATTAATTATACTTCTTCTATTTTGGAGAAGACTAAGACTGAGTATACTAAGCTACTAAAACTAAAGAGTCCTAGAGTACTAGTCCTACTCATAGTCACTTCAAGCACCTCTACGCTACTTCACTAGCAGGAAGAAAAATACCATGCCAATAATGGTAAGTCGTTAATGATCAAATCTATTTGTCACTTAGATTCAATTTTAATATACGGTATCAATTAGTCCTAAGGCTAAGCGTATACTCACTATAATTTTACAATGTTTGAATGAAGGCTTATACTTTTATTATTATTATTATTAGTAAACACTGTTATTGTTAGTTTAGTGATAGTTACAGTAGACTAATGAACAATTTATGAATTTAGTAAATGTGATAATTGAACTATATTGTACTATATTTATAGAATAGCTATTGAATATTGAAATAGTAATATTCTTATAGCGTCACACACATGACATTGTCTTTTGTTCTATTTTATTCTGAAGTAAAATAAGACATTAAGAGCCCTAACATTCTAATAACATTTGCTTGAAATACTTGTCAACAAGTACGACCTATTATTCACTAATGTCCTTAGCCTTATATTATATTGTTGAGAAGCTTTTAATAAAAATATTTAACTACAAGTGTATTGTTTTCAGGAATGATTGAGGAGATGCGCAATGAGTTTGCAGATCTCAATAGAGCACACCATGCATTATATTTGCTGTTGATAAACTACACTGATCTGTTGTGCCTTAGTCCATTTAGCCCAAATGACAATTTCTACATGAAAAAAGAAAGAGTGCCCTAAGTATGTGTTCCAATTGTTACAGATTCTTCATCGCAACATACTTTCGATACATCGAAATAATAGTAAACTCAGGCAGAGGATGCAAGAGAAATAATACAGATTAATTCCCAAGGCTCATATGTTATTCGAGTACAAAAGAATAAGACTGCAGTTCAAAGAAACATATCAATAATAACCTTGTTTCAACATTGTATATCTATGCAATGTGATTTGCAACATGATGAGTGTTAAAATTTGACACAGTAACTAATAAGTTTTTTCAATGGAGTGATCACTCATGAGTTTTCTGGCTCACACAAAAAAACCTGTTAATAAGCTTTTGAGAAAATACATGTTGCAACTCAAGTGATTCAAAAGTTGTGCGATAAAAATCAGAAAATTTACGAATGTCAATATTCATTCCATCATTAGAACTTACAATTTTTCTACAAGACCAAGAGGTTCATTTTCAGCATACATGGACAATGCCAAATAACTCTTTGGAAATTGCATTTTCACATAGCTTAATTTTATGGTTTTGAAGACTTTTATATAGCTATAATTCTTCAAAATGAGCAAATTTTTTTTTTTTTGACAAAAACAGAATAATAGATAATAATACATCAATCGCAGGGAAAAGTTGAGTAGTCAGGAAAAAAGACAAAATGACCTGGAAAAGGATAAAAAAATGTCCACAATAGGCTAATAAAAAGTTTTCAGTCCAATCTGAGATAAATATCCTATTTTTCATTGATATTGTTTTTGTCGTTTTTCAGTTTTCTTGTTTTCAATATTTTTGGTCCTATAACTTTTTTATTTATTATCCAAACCTCACCAAATTTTCCCAGTATGTTTAGGGACCAATAATAAACATTTGAAGAACCTAGAATTAAGATAACTATCTTAGAAAAGGAAATATGTCAAAAGAATTCACCCAATTGTCCCTATTTTTTGAAAAAAAATGAGGCCACAATTTGTGACCCTGTTGATTTATAACTATTCATTACATCAAAAAGCCCTGTTATAGAAAGTTTTATTATTGGTTAAATAATCTATGTTTAAAATCTGATGGAAATAACTTAATATTTGTAAAAGCCTTAGTGTTTTGAAAAACACTAAAAAAAATTTTAATGGCGGAGGTTTTTATGGGTTACAAAGGCAACCAATGGAATTATTTTTTTTAAACCTATTATGTACCTCATTTACAATACCAAATAGAAAGTGTCTATTTGTAGTTAACTACCAATAGCTTCTAGATAGCTATTGGTAGTCCAGCCAATCAAATCACAATCGGAGCTTTCAAGCCGCTATCAATGACGCTGGCCAAGTATTACCCCTTTCATTTATTACTAGTACTAGCTCGTTAGTACTAGTGACAAGACCTCAGCACTAATTATAAAATCTACAGTACTGTTTTAACACTGTCTGCGGTAGCGTAGCCTTCCTCATGCTCAGATTTGGCTAACCTCTATATGTTATGATATAGACCTAATATAGATAGATGTATGATACTGTCACTGTGGGGAAGGGGATCATAGTTTGAAAAAATGATACTATTGATACACAGCTTCTTTTTTTGCCAAGGCCAAAGTAATATGTGCAGTACAAATAAAATCCAACTGCCAGCTCTAAATTTTATGTGTGCTAATTATTATGATTGAAATTATTAAGTAAAATTATTATAGGCCTAAAATGTATACTATAATTACCATAAGAATAGTTTTACTGCATACAAAGTCCAAGTGTGCATTAATTATAATAAAGAAAATGATTAGGCTTAAAGATGACAGCTTAGGCTTATCTTTGTTTTGGAACATGGTCATGTGACCCCACCCCCCTTTTGATATTCTGTTGGGAGATAGGCCTTCTGAGTATTATTTACACCATCCGATCCTGCGGAGGAGACCATTTGGGTTCAACGGAGGAGAAAGCGATTACAGCAACGCACCGTGGCGTGTGTAGAGCAAGATGAGGCACGTAGAACATCTTGGTCATCCACTGCATCTGTACCCATCTCCAGTCGTCTTGACTTAGTCTTGCCACTGGACATGGTGGGTCTGGACGAGAGAGTGAGGTTGACGCTGCACAACTCTTCCTCACTTTAAACAAAATCACCCGTGCAAGTCATCAAACATCCATTACCCATCATCCCATATCCTGTGGCGACGAACCCACCGTAACCCACCCCCCTAACCGGAATGACTGGATGGTCCTAGTTGATTTGACGGACGAACAACATACACATATGAGCCCTCGTTAGCTTATAAAGTAGGTACTTTGACAGAAATTTTAAATATTGTCATATTGAAATAAATGATGCATCATTTTAAAGGGCTAGCTATAAGGTTTACAAAAACACAAATTTCATCTTTCTATCTTTTATAGAAGTGGAGTTATGATTTTTTTGGTGATTTTTTAAACTCTCCTTATTTATCTTTGTATTTAACTAAAAAAACGTGTGACCCACTTTCCAAATTTCTGTCTTATTTTGCCCAAAACTTTTTTATTTTAAGAGATAATGCTACCAGATTTTCAGGACACATTATCAATGCAATATACAACACAATAAACATCAAAACTTTTATATAGCATCACGACTATTATTTTTTTAAAATATTTATATGAGGGTATGTTAAGAAAAACATAAACAGTAAAAAGGAAAAATTAATATTTGTAAAGGAAAAAAAACAACATATTATTATTAATGTTAATTGTATTTTAATGAATTATATGCTTAAGTTAAATTTTAAATCAATTCTTATATTTAAGAAAGGTTAGTAGAAGTCTTTTTTGTTGAATGTATAAGATTATAAATAAAAACTACTAATATCACCAATAAGACTAATACCAGTACTGGGATATGTGAGATTAAATTTTAAAAGGTAATGGGGATGTTCTGTCTATCATTTTCTATTTAGACTGCTCTTCAAACTGCTTGATCTTTTTTATAAATCTACAATCTCTCTATAATTTTTCCAAACATGCCTCCTTGTCGATGGAAATTAACATTTTCTCTCGTGTCTGAATGAAACCTAGAAATAACATCTAATCATATTCATATTCATATCCTGAACAGACACAATTTCTTACTGCTTTTTAATATTATTCAAGTTTTTTGTTTAATAACTATTAATTTCTTTTACTTTTATATTATTAGAAATAATAAATAGTAGCCTATGCCTTTTGCCTGCTTTACACTTAAATAAAAAAATAATTACTATGATGATATTTATTTTAAATTATAATTAAATGCCTTATTAATATTTTTAAAATACTAACTTCAATACTATTATGCCTGTAAATGTAAATGCAGTTGTAATAATGAAATAGTTTTAGTATTATTAGTTTATTAGTAATATTTGTTAATTTGTACCAGTCCAGTGACAGTAATTAGTATTATTTATTATTAGGATTAGACTTATTAGTTAAATGTCACTAACTAGAGAATACCAATTATTATTAAAATTATTAAACTATTATTGATTCAATAAAGAAGATCTGATAAAACATTACGCCATTCATTCATAACATTTCTTAACTTTAATTGATATTATACATATTATTATTAGTGTATAAGTATAATATTAATGTAAATCAAGGGACAAAACTGGTCCGAAATTCAACAGACTACACAAAACAAAATTTTTAAAAATTCTTTAATTTACTGGGTTGCATTCATTTCTAATAATATTGTAAAAATGTATCCAACTAATTAACTGATAAGTGTTCCACGGAATTTTGAAGATTAACAATAACAGTCATCTTTTTTATATCTTCATATTTATATATTAATGACGAAGCCATTTCCGACAACCCAATTTTTTTTAATTGAGGGGGGATAACTAATGAAATACTCAATTTTCAAAAATTCGATGGTGCATAACTTTTTTCAGCGTTTGCTAATATTAATGAAATAAAGTTATTCCTCTTTGTGAAAAAATCAAGCTCTGGCGGGGTTAAGCGCTATGCGGCGCGAGCTTGCATTAAAAAGTTATAATAATAAATACATATCGATCCATAAAAATAAATCCGTTGCCACTTACAAAATACACAATGCTGCAAAAATGATACCTCCGTGTTTGGAAAAAATATGTGCTCTACGTCACTGATGACTAAATAGTTTATTATTAGAAAACTGTGACGTAAAACACAAAAAAACGAGATAACCACTGAGACGAATGTTAAAATGGCCGTACACGTTTTGCGTTATTTTTCCATATGCGCAGACGGCATGCGCGTGAGACCTTCGACGTACCTATATAAAGGCAAAGGCATTAATATTCTTATTGTACATAAAATAATTTCATAGGGTATATTGAGTGAAGTACCTACCAATTGGTAGTTCTTTTAAATGGTAAACTACCAATAACCGCCAAGAAGTTACTGGTAGTGGAGTATCAATAGCTCTCTAGAAGCTATTGGCAATAGGTACTACCAATAGCAGCAGCCTACCAAATAAGGTTTTGGATTTTTCACCCACACCTCCCCTTAACTAATAGTGCCTGGACTAAATTTAATCAACAATACACGCAAAAATACGAAATTCGATCAGAAATCATATACGCAACTGAACTGCACTACCCAAAAATTTGCATTCCAAATAACACATTGATTGATTGTAATTGTAACACTAACAGTAAATAATGGAAACTGTCAACAATATGACAAGCTGACAAGTGTCTATATAATCAACAAATAAGTTCACTACGGAGATTGACATTCAAAAGATGTATCTAGAGAGAAAGGTTTACATGAAAGCTAATATATTGGTACAGTAAAATTCACCTTATTTGTAGGTATAGACAATAATCGCTTAAAGATCTGTTTTATTTCGTTCTCAACCGGGTGATCTGCCATGATGATGACGTTCTCGTTCTGATCACATGACTTAAGCCTACCACGGGCAGTTTAGTTTGTTAAATTCTCATTGGTTATTTATTTGACTTTAAAACCCAAAGACCAATGTAAAAAAAATAAAACTCGCCAAACCCTTAATAGCATAATATACAGAATTATTAAATATCAAGTTTTACTCTTTGAATCAGTTTTATTATTTTAAATATTATATGCATCACATTTATGTAACCCCTATCAAATACAATCGGATCTATTATTGAACAAAATGTTTTGGTTAAATGAATTCTCAATTACTTCCTTTTTGTTTGTTTTCGGGTTAGATCAGTGTTTCCCAACCTTTTTTGTGCCATGCCCCACCTACGCCTTCCTAAAATTCGTATGCCCCCCCCCCCCACCCAATGCAGTGAGGGACTTAGACTTGTTGATACCCTAACCTTTTTTTTTTAAATCCATATACACCCCTAACCTTTTAAATTACATCATCTGGTCAAAGAAAAAATTAAAATATATACAGGGTGGGCCAATAAAAGTGAGAATACCTCGTAGCATATGAGTATGAGTTATTTCAAAATATAATTTAATTAATTATACTTCATACATTTTTTGCTAAATATTTAGCTAATCAGAAATCATGTTCAATATGTAAGTAAGTAAATCAGTAAACTATTTAATATAGTATGGGTATAGTTAACTACTTTTATGTGAACCGATTAAATCACATTTCACGAAATGTTCTCACGTTTCTTGGCCCACCCTGTAATTGTCAGCAGCTGTGAGGACCTAAGCCTAAGCTGTAGCTTAGTTAGCTTATACTTATAGGTAAATCCGACACTGACCCCATGAATTATTTACATAATTTATAATATTAAAAAATAGGGTTGTTCACTGAAGAAACTTAAATGATAGGTTTTAGGAATAAATCATCAGGAAATTGGTGAGGAAACATAGTAAGTAAATTTTCAAGAGAACTGAAATTCAAGTACGAATTTAATGAAATGTTTTTTCTATATTATTTTAATTATTAGTAATTATTTATTATTTAAATTTAGTGAGATCTTTTTGCTTGATGCAAATATATTTTATGTTAGGTTCCAATTTAGTTAGCTTCAGTCTCAACTCTCGCGGTTGTGTTATAACCAGCCGATTACTTTTTTGCAGCAAATCATTTATATATTTTTTGACATTCAACTAAATATAAAGATGGAAACGATAGCAATAGTTTTTATTGAACATTTGGTTGAATTTGGATATTTTATTTCTGTTTCTTCACAACTCCAAGCCATCGCTCCTTTTATATTAAATTAAATTTTTAACTGACTAATCATAATGCATTTCTGCGATTTCTTCTTGATACTGCATATTGCATATACTGTTGGTTGAGTCATTAGATCATTTGCTCCCAACGATAACCCACATAGTCAATGAAAGCTTGTCTTCTGGCACTGTTCCCACTATTTGTAAGTCAGCTGTCATCAAACCATTGCTCAAGAAGCCTGGTCTGGATGAAAATAATTTAAAAAACTATAGACCAGTATCTAACTTTTCATTTTTATCTAAAGTCATTGAAAAACTAGTTCTAAAACAACTTTTTGCTTACTTAAACGACAACTCTCTTCTCAGTCCTTATCAATCAGCCTATAGACCTTTCCATAGCACTGTGACAGCTCTCTTGAGAGTCACCAATGACCTCTTGCTCGCATTGGAAAGCGGTGATGTCTCCTGATCCTCTTGGAACTCAGTGCGGCCTTTGACACTGTCGACCATGAAACCCTTTACAAAACCCCTGAAAATTACTTTGGCATTTCTGGTTCAGTTTTGGCTTGGTTTAGGTCCTATCTCTCCAATAGAACGCAGGTGGTCGCTGTCGATGGCTGTCTCTCTGGCAGTGCTGACTTGGTGTATGGAGTGCCACAGGGGTCAGTTTTGGGCACGGTTCTATTTACAATGTATACCAGGCCACTGCTCATATTGCTCGAGAGGTATGCTGTGGAGAGCCAGTCATTCTTGGATGACACGCAGCTATACAAGCATACTCATCCCTCTCTTGTCAATGCAGGAGAGCATTGCTGATGTCAAGTCATGGATGACACTCAGCAAGTTGAAACTTAACGATGACAAAACGGAAGCACTTCTTATTCATGATCACAAATCATCCTCTAACTCAGCTCTCCCCACCTCATTTCAAGTAGGTAACTCCGACATACAGTTTACATCCTCCACTAGGAATCTTGGTTATATTCTGTCTAACAACATGTCTCTCGATAATCACATATCCCACATTTGTCGCTCTGCATACACGGCTATCCGTCAGATCAGCTCCATCCGCCTTAACCTCACAGTTAGTGCAACAAAAACCTTAGTCTATGCTCTTGTTCTCTCTCGTCTTGACTATTGCAACTCTCTTCTGTCAGGTTCACCAAAACAATTCTTAGAAAAACTACAAAAGGTTCAAAACTCAGCTGCTAGGCTAGTTTTAAAGGCAAAAAAACGTGATCACATCACACCACTACTTCATTGGCTCCCTGTACAAGCACGGATTGACTATAACATCTCTGTTATCTACCACAAATTTTTCTCGAATTCCTGACCTTCCTATCTAACCGAACTTCTCTCTCACCCCTTCGACAGCTTCGCTCCTCCGAAGACGGGCGTATAAGGCGTATTCTTTCTGTCCCCAAGACTCGCACAAAAACACACGGTGAACGATCTTTCTCTTACTGTGCCTCCAAACGATTGAATTCTCTTCCACTACACATCCGCAATATATCAACCATCACAGCCTTCAAAACACATCTCTTTAAACTCTCTCCTGACTGATTCCCCTTCTGACCGTTAAACGATGCTGCTGAGTGCCGTCGATGGCTTCACGTGTAAATTGTTATGGAATGGTTGGGTGAATACACATTTGTTTTTTGTTTGTTTTTAATTAATGTAAGTTAATTTTTCAGTTCATGATTATGCTTGTTAAATTGTATGTACAGCGTGGTGAGCCCAGCCCTAGGCTGGGGTACCACGCTATAGGAATCTACCAATAATACTAATAATATTTCAAATATCAGACAAATCTACTAACAATGGCTGCATCATCCAAGTTGGAAAATCAATTTGTTTCAAATCAGAAAATCTTTCTTTTAAACCAGCCGATATAATTTTCATGTGATCGACAATAACAAGTATAGCGGTACCAGTCACTTTTTGGAGCCAATGAAACTGTTCAAAATTTTTTGTAGTAGAGTGTTGGAGTGATATGGTGGCAGCTTATATATGGCTACTGGAGGGTGGTGTGTGTGTGTGTGACACACTTTTTAAAACCCTGCTCGCAGCGCCAAAATACTGTAGCCAAGTGGTGATGTGTGATGATACTGACAGTTTTACTAAAACAAACTAAGAAAATGCAGGTCTGAGGACTATAGCTTTTATTTGGAAACTAACAAAGGAAATAAAAGGAAAGGTGCAGGAAAGGAAAGGGACAATACCTGCAAAGAAACAAATAATACAGGTCAACAATGTCCTGACTAATAATGAATAACACAGAGAACAAATAAGCATATTAACTAACCCTGTAAATGCAGGGTGTTACAAAATATACTTAACTAAAAAAATAGTGTATGCTTACATGGTAAACAATTGGCAATTAAAATTATATTGTTTTGATAATGTTTCATTACTATAAAAGGAAATCACGTGGCAGTGTTCTAACTTGTAGCACGTACACTGTGTTACATAAAGGACCAGTGTGAGATGTGAGGGCTAGCATAGAGGTCTAACTCGGGTACTGTCATCCATGTAAGGGGTCTATGTAAGATGCACCCATAGCAGGACAGGTACTATAATGGTGTAAGGTATAACCACCATTGGTTAGATACATGCATCACTCAATTGCTGTGTCTTTTTAAGACAAAAGCAAATTGCGAAATGTCTAAGCATATTAATACAACTGGTAATAATAGTCTCCTAACACATGCACTATTTCTATTTGAGCATATAGCACAGGGCAGGGGAGGTAGTCTACTTCACCTGTTGTACGTAGGTCGATGGTCGTATACTGTTGTATCAATAGCTTTAAAGCACATTGCAGTATGTGTGACCAGAGCGATATAACGGTTGCGTGTTATGCTCACAGGCACTGGTATCTAATTCCATTTCATAATTCATGGATTTTGGTAACACGTCAAATTGACGGAGCTAACAAATGATTAAAACACTGCCTAATATAAGTCATGCTAGCAACTGATTAAAACACTGCCTAATATAAGTCATGCTAGCAACTGATTAAAACACTGCCTAACACCGAACAAGTAATGCAGTCTACAGCACAGAAATAAAAAAAGGCGTATTTGCTTCTACTTACAGAGCGTCCAAATGGGCCGCTATGAACACTGACACACTGCAAGGATGCGGTTCCAACCTCGAATACAAATCTCCCAAATGTGCCCGCCTTAAATAGCCGTGCGCGGACGTACCCGAAAACCTGACGTCACGCCCTGACTTGGACTGTCCAAAACTTGTCTTCTGACAGAATTTCTGTGGTAAACTGACAAACCCGCGAGACTACAACCCAAATTATAGTTGATATCCTGGACCCCATCCCTAATTAATTAAATGTGTCCTTCTTAGTTTTGTCTCCGCTATCTAAGATACATTTTTATATTTCTATGAGTTATATACTTTTTGAGATATTTAAATAAAACAGGTTGGGACCCCCCCATAAATGAATGTGAAAATCTCTTAATTACTAACAATTAAAATACCCTTGGACGTTGGGGACTTGTAAATATACTAAAGTATAGCGAATAAACTCCCCTTCCCAACTAGATATAATTTATAATTTAGTTCACTATGGTTCCCGAGATACAAATTATTTAACTTAGCACTAAAGCACAAATAGTGGTTCCCACTATTTAAGTATTCTATGCCATGAGGGAGAGCCCGTCGGTCTGTCTGAATGGGGTGAACTTGACCAGAGCTGGGGTCAACATTCCGATCCTGTGTTGGGCGAGGTCAAATTACACTACAGTGTTGGTGGTGGGCGCGATTTAAAAAACGGGGCCTACCCTACCACATTTTGTTGTAAATATTTTTTCTAAAATAATTAATTACAGGTAATGAAATCAAATACCCTCGCTTCTGCATGGGCAATAGTTTTTTTTGTTCTCTGAAGTTGTTTATTTAATATATTTAGTTTTTTTAAAGATACCGGCTGTATAACTCACAAATGCTTTACTATCGACCGTTAACAGATACTTCATTTCAGGCTTGTCACATTAAAAAAAATCGAATGATTATCAAATATTTCCATAAATCTTTTCAAGCAATTCCCCTTCGAAAGCTATATCTTACTTCAATGTGAAGTAAATTTCTCATATATGTAGTTCACATAATAGCTTGAAGAGAAGTTCACATTTGGCATTAGCTTTAATAGCATTGATAAAATTTATAACTGAATTTAGTACACTTCATTTAAAACAAGCGAAATGTTTTTAGCTACTAAGTTATCCCTATGAATAACACAATGCACAAGTAGCATTTCTGGATAAAAATTAATAAATAGCATTGATTGCTTTTTAAATTGCTAAACTTAAATACTAATTTAGATTTTTATTTTTAACATTTAATAAGTTTGTACTTTTTATTCATTCCAAAAATAAACTTTTATGAAATTTATAAAGTAGTAAAAACTCTATCAGTACATTTAAAAATAATTTTAATAAGAATATGCCTTTTAATTAAATTGGTGTAGCAATACTAAATTGCCAAATAGCATTTTTAATGCACTTATCACTGATCTAGATAAGAAATAAGCATATTAAATGCAAAAAAAATCTTCTGCGTAAGTAAGGGTGCTACAATCCAGTGGATGATTTATTTATTTTTTAAAAACTCTGTGTAGCCCACTATACACTATACATTCATTTTGCCCAGTGCAGCACAATATAAGCCTCAGAATAAATTTGATCAATAATTAACCTTCTTCGATACATTTATATCGATGGTAGGAAATTGAGTTCATGCATTTTTACTTGGATGACAATATCTTTCAATCCAATGACAATTCAGTTGTAAAAAAAAAAGAAGCTATATTCTCATTTTACATATGAACATATGTTAACCAATTAAGAAAATCAATGACTTTAACAAAACATAAAAATATTTTCATAATTATCCCCAGGGATATCAAAACCCAATCACTTTACACAAGTGAAAATTTAATTTTAAAAATAGAAATTTTATTAGATAGAGAGATAGAAAGACAGACAGACAAATACACATATAGATGATAGATAGATAGAGATGTAGCTAAAAGATAGCTAGACGGATGGATGGATGGATGAAAGGATGGATGGATGGAAGGGTAGGTGGGTGAGAGGATGAATGGATGGATGGATGGATAGATAGGTAGGTAGAAAGGCAGATAGGTTGGTAGGTAGGTAGATAGATATGTAGGTAGGTAGGTAGGGAGATAGGTAGAAAGATAGATAGATAGATGGGTAGATAGATACAGACCTGTTTACTCTTACGATTTTGGCGTACAATGTACGATTTTGATGTTTATACATTATATATACTGAGTGTTTTTTTACTATTATTAATAAAGATAATGTATTGAACGATTTTGTGATGAAATTGTACGATTTTAAGATTTTAAGGGTAAACAGGTCTGTAGATAGCAGCTGGTAGATATTTAGGTAGATAGGTAGGTTGGTAGGTAGGTGGGCAGGTAGGTAGTAGGCAGGCAGGCATGTAGATGGTAAATAGGTAGATAGGTAGATGATAGATAGATAGGTAGATAGATAGATAAACAGACAGACAGACAAACAGACAGGCAGTCAGAGAGACAGAAGGAGAGGCAGACAGAGAGACAGACATAATGACAGAGAGATAAACAGAGAGACAGAGACTGACAGTGAGACAGTCTGAGAGACAGCTTGGGAGACAAACATAGATACAGAGAGACAGACATACAGAGAGACATATAGACCGGCAGAAAAACAGAGATACAGACAGAGAGAAAGAGAGACAGACAGAGAGAAAGAGAGATAGACAGAGAGATAGACAGAGGGACAGACAGAGAGACATAGAGACAGGCAGAGACAGAGAGACAGACAGGGAGACAGATCATCCTTGAATAATTGCAAAAAAATTCGGTAAACTATATCTATACATATATAAGTATATCCCGTATGTGCTTCTATACCATCAATCCAAAGTGATGAAAATTGTGTGAATTGTAAAAAAATGCAAATGTTTCTGAATTATTACACACATTTGACAATATTCCGTTTGGGGACCGGGGACCTAAATTCTTTTTTCCCCCTTTTATGAGCTAAATATAATTTTCGTATGCGTTCCTATACCATTCATCCGATTGCGATAAAACTTCGGTAAGTTGTTGTGCGCACCAATGGTTTCTGAATTAGCTTATCCATTTTGAAATATTCCTTTTCGGGCGGAGCCCCAAATTATTATTTTCTTATATGAGCTATACAAATATAATTTCAATCAGTGCTAATGCATGGGTGGCTAGAAATCAATCAAATACAAACGACATTTCAGTTTGTGTGTGACATAAGTACAACCATTTTTTAAATTTTAAGTTTGGGGCCGGGGGCCTTTTTTTTAAAATAATAAATATTTGAGCTATATAAAAATAATTTAAAACAGAGCTACTGCGTGGGTGGATCAATCGCTACAAGTGTGTGGACTAAATTTTGAAAATACACGCTTCTCACGTGGACAGCTATATGTTGCCTGCTCACGCGTTGAAAAAACTTCTAATTTATTTGTGTACGCACTAGACGGAAAAAAATAAATAAATATTTTCTTTTTAAAAATTACTTTAAAACTTAAAACTAATTAAAACACAAACACTTTTTTCATTGAGTGGCATGCAACGCATGCCGGGTTCTCGCTAGTTGCTTAATTTTAAACTGTCCCCTAAAGATGTAGACTTGTAACTATACTACTTTGTAGCGAATAAAGTCCCCATTCTAACTAGATATAATTTATAACTTAATTCTCTAGGGTTCCCGAGAAATAAATAATTGAACTTAGGTGGTTCCCACTATTTAAGTATTCTAATTCTACGCGATGAGGGAGAGCCGGTCGGTCAGCCTGCATGGGGTGAACTTGACCCGAGGTCGAGTCAACATTCCGCTCCCGTGTTGGACGAGGTCAAATTTCAATACATTGTAGGTGTCGGGCGCGATATAAAAAAAAAACGGGGCCTACCCTACCACATAAGTTTGAAAGTAATTCAAATCTGACTTAATATTTACGAATTGCCCCCTAAACAAACATTGGGAAACACCGGGATAGATGGTGTGCCACTGAGAAGTTGAAAACTTTGGCATTAAAAACTGATCTATTGATCAAACCACAGCACATGCTGGATATAATTCTGGATCTTCTTCTTGAGATTCAGTGAAACAAAATTAATGAGTAATGATTGGTTCGGCTATCACCTTCCCACCAGCTAAGTCGTGGCCTAGCAGCAACAAGATGCGCTCCAATGGTAATGTTGGTCGAACACCCACAACCACAGGTCTGGAGACTATGTCTGGTTTGAGCTGGATGAGATGTAAAGGTACATCGATGCATCACAGCTCTACGCCTCGTAACAGGATGTTGCTCTCAGCAGCAGTAGATTCAGACAAGGGAAGTATACCCTCAAGTAGTAAAGACTGTGAAGCACCTGTATCTCGTAACATTTCGATTGGTCGTAGACTGGAAAAATCACCTGGCAGTGATACAAATCCTTCCGATATGAAAGGCATGAAGTCTTGTATGGCATCAGTAGTTTCTGATGTAGAATTTTGGACCTTGTTAGGTAAACTCTTGTTGTAGTCTTCGGAACATTTGGCTATGGTAGATGAAGTAAAACTCTGTGTAGAGTCGTCAAAACTTGCACACAAGTCCTCTGTAAGACGCCCTCTGGAGGTAGATCTCTTCTTGGAGCAATAGGATCTTGACGACAAGCTCATGAAACTCGCAGTCGAAGCAGGAACTTAGCTCGAGTCGGTAAAACTAGCCTTGTTGTTCATAGTTTTACTTTATGCTGATGTATTTTTAATAACACAAAATTGTAGGCAAAACATTTTTATAACATCTTTAGCTTTTTAATCAACAAGTTAAAAAGTTTTTACACATAAATTTTATAATGCAGAATCAATTAAAAGGTTGTTAAAGACTAAGACTAAATATCATTGTTTGTGGAAGTGTAACTATGATTATTGTCAGTATAGCTGACAATAGTTTCTAGCTGCTATCATCTTCCCATGGAACAGCCAGGTGTTGCTCTATCATAACAATGGGCATCAGGGACATCATTTGGGTAAGGCAGCCCCGATTTTGCAGGTTTTATTTAAATTGATATGTACTGTGACGCCTCCAGTAATAAACAACTTAACAAGCCGACCAATTTTTTGTTTTGCCCCCCTCCCCCCATGAAAAAAACTTGCAATGACGCCCCCGATGGGCAAAGTCTATAGTCGCTTATTTATCATTTTCATCTTGCGGAACTGATATACCAGACAAGTCGACATCACCCTCATCTAATCATTCAGCACTTAAAAGAGAAATATTGTCGGTGTAAGCAATAATTGCCATAAGCTCTATCTGTCTCTGAGTTGGTATAGTTGTTATTGAACACCGATGAGTTGGTGGTTTTATTTAAATTGAACACCGTGTACAACGATGTGTTATTCATTCTAGGGAGCGGATACAGAGAAAAATGGGTTCCATGACAAAATGACAAGTGACAAAATGACAACGGACAAAACGACAAGGCGACAAAACGACAAGGCGACAAAACGACAAGGCGACAAAACGACAAGGTGACAAAACGACAAGGTGACAAAACGACAAGGTGACAAAACGACAAGTCTTCAACACCAACGCCTCCACCGTCTTTAATGAATGCCTTACATCTGTGTTTCCCCACGTGGGGCCCACGCCCCACAGGGAGGCAATTTTAAAATGAGCTATCTAGAACTTGAAAACACAAACATCTCACTAACGTTAAACAATAAATTATTACTAATAGTTAAAATAAAATAGAAAAATCTTTTATAAAAATTATTTCATACTTAAATATCAGTTCTCCATATATGTTTTGACAATTTACTTACTATGTTTCCTCACCAATTTCCTGGTGATTTCTTCCTAAAACCTATCATTAAAGCTTCTTCGGTGAACAACCGTATTTTTTAATATTAAAAATTATGTAAAAGTTACATGGGGGGCATAAGAATTTTAGAAAGGCTTAGGTGGGGCATGGCACAAAAAAGGTTGGGAGACACTGCCTTGCCTACAATAAAGTATGGTCAACTTTTTTAGATATTTAACATGCCTTATAGTTGGGGAAACACGGTATTGGGTTATCAGACTAACCCTAACCCCAAACCTTGTCATTTTGTATCCTTGTCGTTTTGTCACTTGTCGTTTTGTCTGGTTACCGTTGCAAACATGATAACTCGAGCGCCGGTCACATCATAAAGAGCTTTGATGTTCGCAGCCTTGGCGGAAATATTGTTACTTTATTAGTGAAGTCGTCGGCCTCATTCTATGTTAGCCGTGAGGAAAAATAGCTTGAATTTGACACATGTGCTCTAGAAGCTACTGTTACTGCACTGTAAAAGGAAATATGTCTTAGTAAAACAATGTTGATGTTTTAAGTTAATGAAACAAATTAACAAAAATTCACAATATAAAAATGTTGTAAGTAAAAAATGTAATTGTAATTACAGGTCAATGGTGGAGTAATTTGTAATGGTAATTAATTATACTTTTGAATGAAGGAATGGAAATTGTAGATAATTACAAAAATAGGTCATGTAAATCTAATGGTAATTAATTACATTTTAATGTAATTATGCGCAAGTCTGATAACCGAATGCCGTGTTTCTCCAACTATGAGGCATGTAATATATCTTTAAAAGTTGACCTTACTTTATTGTATGTAAGGCATTAAAGACAGTGGAGGCGTTGACTTTGAAGACTTGTCGTTTTGTCACCTTGTTGTTTTGTCCCTTGTCGTTTTGTCACTTGTCGTTTTGTCACTTGTCGTTTTGTCTGGTTACCCTATTTCTCCTCACCTACATAGTCATCATTGAATTGTGCAAAAAAAAAATTATCATATTTTCATTTATCATTTTATGTAATTAAAAATTAAGTTTTAAGCGCACATCGAAACTGGCTATTTATAAGCCAAATTTTATGGTTATAAATTTCTATTTGTCTACACCAACTGCATTCTTTGACAAATGTTCAGTTGGTGGCCCATTATAACTTATAGTCTATTTAAGTTTAAGAGCGTAAAGCTCATTCAGATTTGTGTTTTTCGGAATTTGTTTTTGACAATGAGATTAGTACCGTAGCAAAACTCGAGCCGCGATGATTAATTTTGGTCAATGCAATTCAACTGTTACGGTACAGTTTTTGTTTCTTTAAAGTTATTCATTTCTGAAATTAAGCGAGTGAACAAATATCCGCCATTGTGACTGACGTGTCTCCATATCCTATCGACCAATGTCAAAACTTTTACATCAAAATACCTTTCAATCTTGGGAAACAACATACATGTGTGAACAAACATTTTCAAGAATGAAATACATGAAGAACAATTAGAGAACAAACTTGTCCGATGATAATCTCGAGTCACTGTTGTTGTATTTCACCATTCGCACTAATACAGGTGTTCACGTGTAATGTATCAATGTTTTATTAAATAATAATAACTGAATAAAATAATTTAAATTATTATAAAACAAATAATTAAAAACAACATTCATGTTTTAATTCTTTTTTATTTGGACCTAGAATGTGTCGTCGGCCCCTGAACTGCTGTTTGATAGTTAATGCGGCCCTGGGGCTGAAAAGTTTGGAGACCCCTGACCTGGGGTAGACCATTGGCTAATACTAATACCGAAAGCTTCTATTATTGTTACCGGTACTTCGAATTAGTCATCATAGTCTAGTATTTTTAAAACCTTAATCTATAGTAAATTTTGACAATTTTTCTGATACGAAAGTTTTCAACCGGCTCTTTCAAAATAATTTTTGCGTGATATTTATACTTCCTACAAATCAAACGAAAGAACAGCATCTTCTCTTCCTTATAGTGGTAGAATTATATTCTGATGACTTAAACTTAAATAGCCGTGAGCAAGTGAAGCACCAGAAAAATGGGCACTCACGAAAACGCCGTAAAATTTGTCAAAACTGATACGGTACTATTCAAACATTTGTTAATAAAGACATAAGTAAGATAATTTGACAGATTAAGAATTAAATTTTATTCGCGTATAAATTTTATTACTTTAACCCTACTAGAAGTGAGTTTAATTTAATTTTTATTTTTTTAACTTCGAAAAATGACACTAAAACTAAAATGTTTTTTTTTTCTTCTTTGGTTTGGACTACATACAGTTACAGTAAAACTAATAAAAATCAGCTTTACATTAAAAAAATAGGCTAAGCTTTTTTAGTCGGTTTAGTCAATTAAAAAAAAATTCATTTAAATATCTATTTACTGTATTTTACACTATACTTACCCAAAAAATCCGTTCAACGGCGAAGTGGAGTAAAGCGTATGGGCAGTTCATGGAAACCACTAGTAATACTAGTATTATGACAAACTCGTTTTGATAATAGAAGTAGAAGGGCTAAAAATAGAGTACGAACTGAATATAAAAAAATTAATTAAATAACTATCGCGTCCAAGATTTTTGTACTCCTCCCTCTGTGGAAGCAAACATTTCAGGACATATAAGTATTTTAAAGGGAAATTTTAAAATTTAAGGAGTTTTCCAGAATTTTTTCGATTTTTTCAAATTCCAGATTTCCAGGAGCTTCTGTAATTTCGCTCAGGAGGCCACGGAACCCTGTATTATTTATATATTAAATAAGGAAAACAATTTACATTTTTTGTAAAAAAAAAATTGTATTTAAAGAAATTAAATTTTAGAAATAGTACATGACCCACTCACACTAAGTCACTGTCTGTTTTTCCAATGTTCCTCTTTCAACACTAAGAAGAGCAAGATGCTGAGACGATCCTGTCCCACTGACGCACGCAAATGCGACACAATAAGTAGGCGGCACTCCTCAGAACGGCGGTCCCATATTATTTGTACAGAAATAAAATTAAAAAATTTAGTTTGTACCTTATGGAACTACATTAAAAACGTTAGAGGCTACTATAACATTTATTTATTGTTTTCCAATTGTTTTGTCATGTATTTTCAGTGGTTTTAAATTGAAATTTTAATATAAGACATGTATTTACAAAGTCAGTCTAACGCTTAGTTTGTTTTGGTCTATTTATCCGATTTTGTGGCCAGATTTTTTTCCAGTCTCAGACCAAAAGCAATATTCATATGGTTTAAGTAATGTAAAAATAATAGACCATTATTAAGTCATACTAGGGTGTATGACCGTGGTCCATACACTGTAAGTCCATTTAATGGGGTATATGCCAGTATGAAGGATTAAGGGGGGGGGGGGGTGTTACGTACTGTTATCAATATGGAGAAATTAATCTCTTATTTAAGTGTATGGCTCGTTCTAAAACAGTACCGGTACACAGCAAAAGACGATACAAAATGATAAATACACTAACAAAGAATACGATAATCAAACCAGGGCTAATTACAATTAATACGTTTTATTATGTTAATTATAATGAATTATAAAACCAAAAGAAATATAATTAAAAACAGTAAATACTGACATTTAGCTCATTCGGCGCTAAAAAAAGATGGTACGAAATATGATCATCGTCCACTTAGTGGTCTCAGTCAAACAGCCGAATGATTGATTGATTGATTGGAGTTCTTATATAGCGCTCATTCCATGCTATGATAGCATGCTCACAGCGCTCCGATGTTCGATGTTCGAGAGGTCTCACTGCTGCCAGTTGGTCATGTGAACTCCATCTCCCCATCTACGGGTTTGACTTCAGAGTTTCCTTCTCTTAGAATGAGTTGCCGTCCAAGGTTAACGAGTCCCATCCACCCGGGGTGCTGGACTGTGCTTTGGCGGGGATTGAACTCCTGACCATAAACCCAAATGATCCTAGTATGGAGCTCCAACTGAAGCTCAAACAACTGGAGCTAGAAGAAGATAGATAGCTTAAACTAATGGAGCTAGAGCTACAGAGAGAGGAAGAAGAAAAAGATAGAGAACTACAAAAAAAATTAAAAGAAATGAAAATGGCTGCCACTGCCAATTTTATAGCATATATGAGGGTATATTTCCCTTGTCTGGATCTACTGCTACTGTGAGCAACATCCTGTTACGAAGCGTAGAGGTGGGATTCATTGATGCTACTTTACATGTCATCCATCTCAAATCAGACCTAGTCTCCGGATCTGTCGTTGTGGGTGTCCATTTTTATCTAAAATCATTGAAAAACTAGTTCTAAAGCAACGTTTTGCTTAAAAAGGACAACTCTCTTCTCATTTCTAATCAGTCGGCCTATATACCTTTCCATAGCACTGAGACAGCTCTCTTGAGCGTCACCAATGATCTCTTGCTAGCATTGGACAGTGGTGATGTCTCCATCCTGATCCTCTTGGACCTCAGGGTTTTCAAAACCCTTGAAAATTACTTTGGAATTTCTGGTTCAGTTTTTGCTCCCTTTAGGTCCTACCGCCCCAATAGAACGCAGGCGGTCGCTGTCGATGGCTCTCTCTCCGGCAGTGCTGACTTGGTGTACGGAGTGCCACAAGGGTCAGTTTTGGGCCCGGTTCTATTCACAATGTATACCAGGCCCCTGCTCCTCTTGCTCGGAAGGCATGCTGTGAAGTCAGTCATTCGCGGATGACACGCAGCTATACAAGCATACTCATCCCTCTCTTGTCGATTCCGCTGTCCGGACTTTGCGGGAGAGCATTGGTGATGTCAAGTAATGGATGACACTCAGCAAGTTGACGCTTAACGATGACAAAACGGAAGCACTAAATTCACGATCACAAATTTATCCTCGCGCTCAGCTCTCCCCACATCATTTCAAATTGGATAATCATATCTCTCACATTTGGCTCTGCATACACTGCTATCCGTCAGATCAGCTCCATCCGCCACTACCTAACAATAAGTGCAAAAAAAACCTAGTCTGTGCTCTTGTTCTCTATCGTCTTGACTATTGCAACTCTCTTCTGTCAGGTTCACCAAAACACTTCGTAGAAAAACTACAAAAAATTCAAAACTCAGCTGCTATGCTAGTTTTAAAGGCAAAAAACCGTGATCACGTCACACCACTACTTCATTCACTTCATTGGCTCCCAGTGCAAGCAAGGATTGATTACAAACTCTCTGTTCTCTGACACAACTTTTTCTCTGGTTCCTGCCCTTCCTATCTAACAGAACTTCTCTCTGTCTATTCACCCATTCGACAGCTTCGCTCCTCCGCAGACGGGCGTATTCTTTCTGTCCCCAAGACTCACACAAAAACATACAGTAAAAGATCTTTCGCTTTCTGCGCCCCCAAACAATGGAATTCTCTTTCACTACACATCCGCAATATACCAACCATCACAGCATTCAAAATACATATCTTTAAACTTTAATATCCTGAATGATTCCCCCCTTTAACCGATAGATGATACTGCTGGGTGCCGTCCATGGCTTGACATTTAAAAAGTAATGGAATGGTTGGGTGAATACACATTTATTTATTTTATTTAATTAATGTATGTTAATTTTTAAGTTCATGATTATGTTTGTTAAATTGTATGTACAGCGTGGTGAGCCCAGCCATAGGTTCGGGTACTACGCTTTAAAAAAACTTCTTATAATAATAATAATAATCTCGTTGCTGAATGACTTAGCTGGTGGGAAGGTGGTAGCCAAACCCATCGTTACTCATGAACCCTGTTTCACTGAATCTCAAGAAGAATATCCAGAATTATATTCAGCATGTCCTTTTACCAGGGCCATGAGTTTGAAGATCTCCGAAAAAGAAGTTCACCAAAAATTAATAAAATCCAATCTGAAATCAATCTGCCAACACAAACCTAGCCAGAATGATATGCAGCTTCTATGATAAGGCCACCAGCGCAGTCTTTTTCAACAATAACATCGGAGAATGGTTCAAGACCATGGTTGGAGTACGACAAGGTTGCTTGCTCTCCCCCACCCAGTTCAACATCTTCTTAGAGAGAATTATGTCAGATGCACTGGAAACGCATGTAGGGACAGTCAGCATTGGTGACAGAACAATCACCAACCTACGCTTTGCGGATGACATATAGACGGACTGACTGGAAGCGAAGAAGAGCTAGCCAACCTAGTAAAGCGTCTCGACAAGACTTCATCATCCTTTGGCATGCAAATCAGTGCAGAAAAGACAAAAATGACGACGAATAACACCACTGGCATCGCCACTGAAATTAAGGTCGGTGAGGAAAGATTAGAGGCAGTTCGCAGCTTCAAGTACCTCGGAGCCCCCCCCCCCCCCCCCCCCGACCGGGATTCCGGTCGACAAGTCTGTAGTGGCTTGCCGATTTGGAAGCGCTGGCCACCGACCCCCTCGGCGTTAACCCGGGGCACATTACCACCATTGCGTGTCCCGCGTGGCAGACACGGCCATGCATGGTAGTTGCTGGAATAAACAGCTCCTACAGGGTTGCCACCTGTGATGCTTTACAGGGGGAAGAAAAGGCAAACACAGGGTAGGGATTATGATTACAAGTTGCCGTTAAGGCGATAGGCTGTGGTGGAAGCCTATGGCCGGTGATTCTAAATATGCAGCCCTGAGAAAGCTGCTCCTAGGCAACCGTTTCGTCCCAGCTACTTCGCGAACTAGTTGCGAGGTGGAAACCCACTGTAGAATCCCTCTTAGAGGGCGTCCGATGCTTCCCCGGGACGGGTGGGGGGAGATATTAGGACGTTAATTTACCGTCCCGGCCCCTAGGAGAGTGGACTGCGGACGCTTGAAACACAGCGTTTTCGGTCGACCAGACGTCTCCGGGCGGGGGGGGGCCTCCGTCAGCAAACTCGATCGAGCAGTTGCTGGTGGGGGCGTCCAACGTCCGGGTAGGTCTCTGACGTCATCCCGCACGGCCCGGCGCCGGGGTCACCCGGCGGCTGGCGGGTGTGGGTGGACGCCAGGGAGGGCATTAGGAGCACAAGCTCGACGGCCCGCTGACACCATTTCCTAATGAGATATTCCAGTACCTCGGAGCAATAGTCTCGGAAGAAGGCTCCAAGCCCGAATAGATGGCCAGGATTGCCCAGACCATAACAGCACTAAAGAGGCTCAAGAAAATATGGAACTACAAAAATATAGCCCCCATCACCAAAATTAGGCTGATGCGCTCATAAGTCCTCTCCATTTTCTTGTATGCCTGTGAGTACTGGACATTAACAGCAGAACTTGAAAGGAAAATAAAGGCGATGGAGATTAGATGTTTCAGACGCATTATTGGCATCTGCTATAGAGACCATATCACCAATGAACAAGTGAAAGAAAGGATTCGTCAAGCAACTGGGCAATACGATGACTTTCTGGTGTCTGTAAAAAGCGCAAACTTGAGTGGTATGGCCACGTGACAAGAAAACAAGCGCTTGCCGAAGAAATAATGCAGGGCACAACTAGAGGAGGGAGAAGAAGAGGAAGACAGAGAAAAAGATGGGAAGATAACATCAAAGAGTGGACGGGACTAAAGCTAGGCGATGCTATGCGTAGTGCAGAAGACCGAGAGAAATGGAGAAGGATAGTTTTCATGTCATCTGTGGCGCCCTAACGGTCCAAGGACTAAGGGACATGATGATGATGATGAACGAAGAGTCAAAGGATCACAAAACACCAACTTGAACGCAGCTCGATGAAGAGAAGAAGAATGATCCAGAAATCTTTAAACTTCGAGAGAACGCTATGACCAAAGAAGAAGCTGAGCAATTCCCTGTTTTTGTTATTCTTACAAGATGACATACTTATTAGGAAATAAAAAGCTGAAGAAGAATGGAGGATAGTTCATCAGATAGTAGTTCCTACACTTTTCCGGAACGAAACCCTGAGCTTAGTCCATGATTCCCAACTTACAGGCCATTTGGGAGCGAACAAAACATATCACAAAATCACGTCACACTTTGTTTGGCCCAAGATCAAGAAAGATGTGTTGACTACTGCAGATCATGTCATACTTGTCAGGTGGTAGGGAAACCAAATCAGAAGAAGATACCATCAGCTCCTCTTCAACCCATTCCAGCTTTTAAAGAACCATTCAGTCGTGTCATAATAGACTGCTCTGGACCTCTGCCAAAGACAAAATGAGGTCAACAAAACTTGCTGACAATCATGTGTGCGTCAATGTTTTGTAGGCGACTTGTTTGCTTCACGCTTCCCCCGTACATGAACTCTAGCAGACAACAAACTCGAGACCACATTTAATGTGTAGGTAGCAAACGAATAGTCTCCCTTTAACCTTGTTTACAACAAAATAAGTATTGTACTTGTCATTCAGAATTTTATAGAAAAATCTGGATAAAACTGGAAAGGAAGACAATGCGTAAGACGGTTCTCGATAGATGAGTAGAATAGACTATAAAAGCGTGTGGAGACAAATGAAAGAGAGAGGCAGATAATTTATCATGAGATTCTATCGCATGTGTTAGTTGTGCTTCGAGACAGAGCTTTGTTTACAGTGTAGATTTTCTTTTCATCATTGTACTATTTTTGCACATTGTGCTTTATTTAACATCGAACCGATACAAACCAAATAATATACTGTAAGTCAATGCCCCTGAATTCTCGACCCCACACGTGCCCCCACACGAGCATGTGATCATGATGTAAATTGCGAACGAGCCTTAATATATGCTTGCTATTGTTTTGCTTATCACGATTAAAAGAAGAATAGACCAACAAATGCACAAGTAGTGAAAAGCCTGTACATTATGCTAGTGGAGCCTCCTGTCAATTATGCTAGTGGAGCCTCGTGTCCATTATGTTAGTGGAGCCTCCTGTCCATTATGCTAGTGGAGCCTCCTGTCCATTATGTTAGTGGAGCCTCCTGTCCATTATGCTAGTGGAGCCTCCTGTCCATTATGCTAGTGGAGCCTCCTGTCCACTATGCTAGTGGAGCCTCGTGTCCATTATGTTAGTGGAGCCGCCTGTCCATTATGCTAGTGGAGCCTCGTGTCCATTATGTTAGTGGAGCCTCCTGTCCATTATGTTAGTGGAGCCTCCTGTCCATTATGCTAGTGGAGCCTCCTGTCCATTATACTAGTGAAGCCTCCTAGCAAGTAGTGAAAAGCCTGTCCATTATGCTAGTGGAGCCTCCTGTCCATTATGCTAGTGGAGCCTCCTGTCCATTATGCTAGTGGGGGCTCCTATCCATTATGCTAGTGGAGCCTACTGTCCATTATGCTAGTGGAGCCTCCTGTCCATTATGTTAGTGGAGCCTCCTGTCCATTATGTTAGTGGAGCCTCCTAGCAAGTAGTGAAAAGCCTGTCCATTATGCTAGTGGAGCCTCCTGTCCATTATGTTAGTGGAGCCTCCTGTCCATTATGCTAGTGGAGGCTCCTGTCCATTATGCGAGTGGAGCCTCCTGTCCATTATGCTAGAGGAGCCTCCTGTTCATTATGCTAGTGGAGCCTCCTAGCAAGTAAGGAAAAGCATGTCCATTATGCTACTTGCTATGTCATTTATATTATTTTTCATGATGTTTTTAAAGATTTTCCCTAACTCAAAAATATATTAATATGCTTGATGAGGGGGATAACTAATTTTCAAGTGTTATGTGTTATAAATTTTATGTAGATACTAGATACCTTGCTTCTTAATCTTTTATGATTTTAAAAAAAAAATGTGCTTCATTTGCGTGAACGTGCCTTGCTGAAATAATCTGTTTGTTCTTATAAATTGATTTTTATTAATACTCATTCATAGTTAATGATTCCTGCAGATTTATATATATGAGTTAGGGTCATTCGCCCCCAAAAGCCAAATGTTCATCACCCACAGGTTGAGAACCTCTGCATCATAAAAAAGAAGAACCACTGGAGCTTTGTCATAATCATTATCATTTAAAAAAAAAAACCTATCATTTAAAAAAAAAAAACTTACCTTTTTCCTGGTACAACTATTTATGAACGAAGAAAATAAGGCACCTATTATATAGTTAAAGCAACCTTCTGCTATTTGCCTCCAGGCAGAAATTAAATAAACGTCCTAATTATTGTAAAGAAATTGTGAATTAATTTAAAAACCATATGCCTATATCTGAATATCCGATTTTATTAGTGAAACAAGACCTTATTTCACAATAATAAACCAATAAAAGTAGGTACTCCAAACCAATTTTTCAAACTAAACCAATAACATTTTTGAGTGTTTAAGATGAAAGATCTAAGAATGTGGACATTAAATGTATGACTTTATGACCATTATTAAGAAAGTTATGCTATTTTTAAAAAACTTTCTCGGGTTACCTTTTATGAAATGACAAAGACCCATATTCATGAGTCATTATCTTAAAATATATGTCACCTGCACTCATTTCCTTTACAATACTTACACAATACTATACAGAGAACAAACTCAATTTTTTTCAAGAGTATGGGAAATCAAACTTTTGTAATTTATTGTTGTAAAGATGGCGTTTTGTAATATTTTCAAATTTTTCCAAGGGAGGCAAAAAATCACAAAAATTACCTATTTTTAAAAATTCACAAAAAATTATCTAATTTACTCATAAACATCATTCATATATCAATTTAAAATAGAATCAAAGATCTATACAAGTATGCATACAAGAAATACTTAAGATAAATAAATATTTGCCAAAAAACAAAATAGTCAAGGGGTGGTAATTTATTTTACACATTTTACAATTTTTTCAAAATATAAAAAAAATAATAAATAACATCCTATATGTTTGAAATCACTTAGGAAGTGAAGATAATAGTAGTCTTCATATAAAATAAGCATATCTGACATTACAAAATACCAATGAATAATAAAAACATTTGAAAAAAGTAGAGTACAAAAATGTTTGTAAAAAAAAAAATTTCTTCGAAACGTACAACACATAAAAGATAAAGAGAATCATAAATTCCAAAGGGCACAACACAAAACAAGATAATATATATTTTACAACTCTTCGATTTAACATTAGGAAACACACTCTGCGTAAAACAAATTCTTCCGTAGTAAAGTAAAAAAAAGAAATGCGCAAAATTGTCAGACTGGGTGGATATTATTAGTAAACATCACTAAAAAAAAAAAATAAATGTACATATTAATACTAATTTCATTCTGAAAATGAATTGTAAATTAGATAAATGGATGATATCACCACTTTATTTTAAGTTATTAGATTTAGCAATGAGCTTCAGTAGAAGAGAGAAATAATATAAACTAAATGCAACGATTCAAAAAGTAATTCAATGGTCTCTTTGTAGATTCTAAAAAACTAAATTTGTAAAAATCAATAACAAAGACATTTGGTTCTCCATCTGACTGTACTGTTGACACTAAAGGTAGAAAGTTGATAGCTCTCTTTGCTACTCCAAAAGAAGATAGAGTGGAACTCATGAAATCCATTTCTAAAGTTTGGCCCAGGAAAACTGTTATGTCCGTAAACTTTATGGTCATTCAATTCCCCTAGAACTTCAACCATGGGTCTGACTTTAAATCCTTCTTTAATTTGAGCAAACCAGCATTCCAGCTAAAATAGGAAATTAAAAAGGAAATGCATGAACACAATCACTAGATAGTTTTGAACAAGGATTCAAGGATACTATTACTTTAAAATTAAATATAACTTGCAATTCATTTCAACAAAACTCACGACCAACAACTCACAAAACTACCCCCTCCCCCAACACCACCAAACATTCACGCCTCTAAATCTAGTTCACAACAGTAAGTAGGCCTACCTGCTCCCATGATTTGTCTACTCGTTGGTTTCTTTTGTACAACTGAAGCAACAGTTTGTTGTCTATAATCAGATGGGGCAAAGGTCTTCTTCCTTTTACACTAGCCAGGAATGTTTTTGTAAGGCATCATAATCATACTGTTTACCAGCTGTAGAAAATAGAGTATAAGTATAATGCACACAGTTTACAATTACCTTAATTACAAAAAAAATTTAAAAGTTGTAGTTGTAACATCTTGAAATAGTTTTATTTCTTCAAACTTCAAATTTTAATTTATTTAAACATTGCTGGTGTGGACAAGACATGAAATTATATATATATATATATATATATAACAAATAAACTTAAAATGTTAAACTATACCAATTAAAGTTAATTATAATAAGCAATCTTCATTAATTGCGCTTAAAGCACCACCACTCAACTTTTCAGTTAGAAATTGTTTACCATACCAACGCAAAGCTATGTCACGTGACCCTTTTTTAAACTTAAATTACACGTAGTAATAGTAACACAATATTTTTCAAAAAAATATTTTAAAATAATAATAATTTGAAGTATCATCTAAAACTTTATGGGTAATCCCTTATTTTGACGCAAATTATTATTTCGAGAAAAATAAATTTTAAAATTCATTTTTACCTCATGGAATTTCATTAAAAGTATTTTTAAAATTAAAGTACCATCTTTTTGTTGGAATACAACAACAATTTAACACATTTTACGAGATCAAAAGAAGTACATTTTCATGAATCTTTTGTCTTTCACGGCGCCATTGTGGTAAAATGTGGAGAACTCTTCTGTCCTTAAAGATACCTTATAAAATTTGCCCAATTGGATGTATCTAGATTAAAATAAATATGTTGTATTTATTTTATTACTTTAATTATGTCTAGGTGTCCGATATCTCTTTCTAAACAAGTGTTGGGCTAACAATTTTAAATATTAAGTTCTCACATATTTTAGGTATCTTTTATCGGTTTACTACTGTGAAATAAAGGTCTTGTTTCACTAATAAAATTGGATATTCAGATAAATAATATGTGGTTTTTCAATTAATTCACACATTTCTTTACAATAAATAGGACGTTTATTCTTATTTTATGTGGACATGGGAATCATAGAATAGAATTAGGATTAGGGGGCCTACAACATGAAGTGGGATAGAACGAAAATGGTTGACCGCGGGGGGGGGGGGGGGGGGGGGATATCTTAGTAAATGCTCTCAAAACGGAGGATTTCTGATCTAATAATAAGGTAACCTAATTGCCGACGAACAACCTGGAAATTTAAATAAAACCGCATTTTGATTGGTAACATGGGTGGAAAATGAACGTGTCATCTGTAATCGTTTTATGGATATTCGGTTAGACACAGCAGTGTATGCTCTGTAAGCAGTGTATGCTCTGTAAGCAGTGTCTGCTCTGTATATACGCAATTTTTCAACTTTTTGTCACCCCCTGAGATGGTGTCACCCGGTGTGGTCCGCAGCCTCCTAGCTACGCCACTGAATACTATTTTCTGGTCTTCCATACCTCAGGGCTGGGGAAGTACTTTTACCTCTGGTTAAGAACCACTGTTATAGTGAAATGTTTCTGACACGGGTGCAGTAATTTGATATCTACGGGAGGTGAATTTCTTTAAAGTGTAATGCAGCGGTTCTCAACCTGTGTGTCGCGACCCCTCTGGGGGTCGAACTACCCTTTCCCAGGGGTCACGTAAGACCATCGGAAAACACACATACCCTACAGTTATGAAGTAGCAACGAAAATAATTTTGTGGCCGGGGGTCGCCACAACATGAGAAAATATATTAAAGGGTCGCAGCATTAGAAAGGTTGAGAAGCACTGGTGTAATGGGACCCGGGTCCGAATGGCGGCGGTGCGTGTCTGGGTCCATTTTGACTAAATTTAAATACTATTCGGATGTCATTTGTGGTAGTTTATTTTAGTTAAACTGAAGAATTAAGTTTACAAACGTATAGTCCATTCCATTATCTTTCAATCGATACCTCATTTTGTCTTACAAATCCATCGAAAATATTTTAAATAGTTTTTTTTAATCTCAACCTCTCACTTCTGGTACCCGAGTGCGAATAGCCGCTTCGTTCTTTAAAAGGTCATTAGTGGACACAGTGACTTTTTATAGCGTGGTGCAGAGATTTGTGACGTTATATTTGAGGGTGGGGGCTAACTTTTTGGGACGATTTGTGATGATGGGGGAGGGGGTCAAAAATTTGAGTGACGTCATTTATGGATGGCCCTTATGTGTATCATGGAAAATTACAGAAATATTGAAAGCAATAACAATCCGATAGGAGATTTAAGTATAAAGTATACAACAACGACGTCGGCAAAAGTCCTCTTCAGCTACCGGTAACACAAGGACTAAATGGTACAAAACAAAAAAACTGAACTGTTTAAAATGCTTTAAACAGGATATCGTCCTTTTAACACAATCAAAAGCTCGTTGAACACCTTAAACTTTGTGATATTGCAACGGAACTGAAACTCCTTTAAATATGATGGAAACAATGTCTCACTTGTTCCATATTGTCTTTTCAGTTTACGTTTGGCGCGCATCCACAGATTTTCTATGTTTTGTGTGTGCACTTCTGGATCGTTGGGATCAACAAAATTTCTTTCATGCACCACAACGGAATGCATGAATATCCCATGGGACAATTGCCCTATGTTTCTATAGCCTGCCCATCCATCTGTTATTATGTGTGTCCCTGGCAAAACCTGTTGGACGATAATGTTTTCCAGGGTTCCAGCTGTTCTGTCTGGAACTTCCACTAGGAAGCATTTTCCAGTGGACCTTTCTATTCCACCAAAAACCCAGTGGCCTTGACGCCACGCTCCTCTGTGGTATTTCCTATGAAAATATTTGGATTCATCAAGCTCAACCACCATGGGCTCCCCATTATCATCAAAGCCACCAATCTGAGTTGCATGCTGGTTCAGATATATCCCTATATCCTCTCGAATAAAATTAAACCAGTCAATCACCGTGTTTTGGTTCTGTATTTGTGACTCATGCTTTGTAGCATCTTGAGGAAAATCATTGGCGAAACAGTACATGAGAATGACTAGTTTAGATAATGGTAGATGGCTCCTGGTAAAAAATGAGCCATCTCGTATACTTTTCCTCAAACCACAAATTGAACACTTCCATATCTGTTTATCAATACCTTGATTGTAGGTAGCCAGCTTACAAGCCACATTGCAATTGTTGCATTCCATTTTGTTCTTTAAAAGGGAGCGCCTTGCTAGAAATTCCATTGTTGTATTAACATTATTTGTTGCTTCACATAGTGTGCGCATAAACCAAATCTCAGTCCGAACTGCTGCATCATTTAAAATTTCCGTTGGATCAACAATTTGAATTCGGGTTAACCTTGGTCGTCCTGCCATTTTCAACGAAGTGATCCCACTACCATTAATACCTCAAAATGAGTCCGTCTTATTATATAAAATCACCAGCCCTCACCCTCATTTTACTTAACGCAAATCAGTCAACTTAAGCTCATTGGCATACGAAAAAGGGGGAGGGGAGCTCAAATTAGAGCTGACCAATCACGGACAACGTATTGACCCAACGCTATCATGGCCGATCTCCCCCCCCCCCCCCAAATTTCTCCATCACCATAAATTGAAAAAAAAAGTGGACGCATTATCACAAACTCCCCCCCCCCCCCGGGGGACGGGCTATTAATTTATTAACTTCAGCCCTAGTTAAACAAAAGTGTTACATCAACACCACGTGCTCGAGCCATGCCTCTGGTCCGCGGGGCTCTGGTCCCGGTGTCGATGGCGTGGACATCGGTCGCTCTTTGATGTCGGTTGAATACTATTACGTCGAGACTTTGAGTTTGGCGTCTTTTGCCTGGCCCACTGTTTCGCGGTTTCTCTGGTCAGCTTACATCACCCCTGAAACTCCTTCGTTGTCATTCTTTGATATAGTGACATAATGCCAAGTCCCGGTCACTTTTGGTCAGATAGCTTTATTCACAAGTTAATGATGATGTGTGTCCCCGCTGCCCTGGTAATCAACTCCAAATCCTCCCCCTCCTCCCCACCATGGCTTCAACTTTAAGGGGTTATCCGTATACTTCGAGTGCACTGAGAGAGAGAGAGAGAGAGAGAGGGGGGGGGGGAGAAATTGGAGCGTACGTGATGCCGATGATCATGCTCTGAGGGAAAGGGAGAGCGTAGGGGGCGTGATGCCGATTATCAGATTCATAAAAACAAAACGTTGGAAATCCATTAGAACAGTGGTTCTCAATCTTCCTAATGACACGACCCTTTAATACAGTTCCTCATGTTGTGGTGACCCCCAATCATTAAATTACTACTTCAGAAATAAGTTTTTTCTGATGGTTGTAGGCGACCCCTGAACAGCTGAACAAGCTATGACATTTTTAACCTTCATACTAGCACAGCCCGCATTAAATCGGCCTACAGTGTCTGGACATCACGACGGGACCTTCAACGCTCGAGAGAGCCAGGTCCTTACACCCCAGTGTAAGCTGATGCCCCGAATCTGACATAATTGTCTATTATTTTTACATTACTTTAACCGTATGAATAATACATGTGGTCTGAGACTGGCAAAAAATCTGGCCGCACACCGGCTAAATTGACCAAAACAACACAAACAAGTGACAGACACTGGAAATACATGTTTTATATTAAAATTTCAGTTTAAAACCAATGACAAAACATTCGGAAAACGATAAATACATGTTATAATATCCACTGAAGTGTTTTAATGTAGTTCCATGAGGTAAAAATTGATTTTTTATTTTATTTCTGTAGAAATAATAAAATGCGTCAAAATAAGGGATTACCAACTTTATGTATTCTTTTGTTTGATAAAACAACGGGGAAAAAATAGATTCAAATTTTAAGATGGGTGGGGTAAATTTACTTCATAATGCCGAATGGCCGTAAAATTCGCGAGGTCGAGGTGCACACAAAAATCAGTAAAATATTATTAATATTTCAAACATACATGCAAAAAGCATATAAACGGAATTTTTAAACCAATAATTCACTATATTATATAGCTTGTACATACCTGCTAAGCATAGAAGATCCGATAAAGCATCATTTTCTGTCCCGAATGTCGAATGAGTCGGCCATTTTCTCGGCTTCATTCCATGCCGCGAAAGTTCGGTAAATTAAACATTTTGAGGTTCTGTTTGGGGAATAGGTGCGGTCTCGCAAGACTTCATATTTTAGCATTGTTTTCGCATTTTTGTGTAAAAATGGACCAGCAATCTGCTCATGTAATTTTAAAAGCTGAATTTGTCTTAAATCCTATATAAATCTCAACATTTCTCCGATAATTATCATTTTTTTACATTTCTATTGTATTAAATACAACTTAATAAATACTGGGTGAAAGGTTATTCACTGCTGCATGCGTTAGGCACAATTCTGAGGTCATTCGATAAATAGGAAAAAGCTCAACGCGATCGAAACAGAGGGGGGGTAAAAAACGATCTTTTAAAATGCCGCTAAAACTCGATGCGGTGATGTTTTTCAAACTACAAAAAAAATTATTTTACTAACACCAATAGAAAAACAAACACCATATTATTAAAGTGCTTGAATCGATCTTTTAAATGGTATACTTTTTATTAGTATGCATGTTGCAATTGTAAGAAAATATTTTAATGGAAGTTGTGTAAAATGTCTAAAAAACACTGCTTCTCAGCGGTTTGGAGTACCTAATAAAAGATACTTTAAATATGTGAGACCTAAATATTTAAAATTGTAAACCCACTACTTGTTTGAAAGATATATCAGACACCTAGACACAATTAAAATAATAAAATAAATACAACATATTTATTTTAATCTAGATACATCCAATTGGGCAACTTTTATAAGGTATCTTTAAGGACAGAAGAGTTCTCCTATATTTACCACAATGGCACCGTAAAAGACAAAAGATTCACTAAAATGTAATGTTTTTGATTTCGTAAAATTTGTCAAATGGTTGTTTTATTCAAACAAAAAGATGTTATTTTACTTTTAAAAATAATTTTAATGAAGTTCCATGAGGTAAAAATGAATTTAAAATTTTATTTTTCTAGAAACATTATGTTTTGAATTTGGGACCGCCGTTCTGAGGAGTGCCAAGTAGGCTATCATCAGATGACACGTCTGCTGAGCCGCTGCACCGATCTTGTGACCGATTTATTACCATTGTTTACTAATTAGAATGTAGCGCTGTATGTAAGTGTAAGCCTCATTCTGACGCCCAGGAACACATGTACCCCCCTCTGGGTTGTTGCAGCTGTCATATATGTGTAGTGTGTACATTATCAGTCACACAGTCCATCAAGGTCGCCACAAAGCTAGGCATTAAATTTATTTTAAAAAAAAAATAAAAAATTCTGCACCTCATTTACAATACCAAACAAGGTGTAGATAAAAAAAATTCCCATAAGAAGCCAAACCAAAATTTTAGATTTTTCACCCACACCTCCTCTTTTAAGACAGTAAAGACAGTAACGTCCCTTTTTTTGTGTTGTGCCTTTTCAGGTTTTCTTCTACCCTTTGTATATTTCGTATTACTTCAAGGAAAACATTATAAATAGATTTTTCAGTATTGTAAGTTGCCACATATTTGATACAGTGATTGAAATTGTAACTCAGTGTCAAACAAAAATTTTAAAAACGAAAGAGAAAAAAAACAACACAATTGCCAATTACTCTTTAGTACCGGTATTGTATATTCTTTCAGCAACTCTACACAAATCCCTTTGCAACCCAATTGGGTGTCACGTCTCATGGGCTGAGAACATGTACTCTAGTAAACCAAGCTGTTTATGTGTCAAACAACTTTTATCTTACGTAGTGTACTTTTTACTTCAAAAATCAACCTAATAGTATTTTTGAAGTAAAAAGTACACTACGTCGAATTATAAGACTACGTAACTTAAGTCATATATATACCGGTACGTCATAAATGGATAAATTTAATTATATCAACCCGTTGTTACAAGTTATTAGAATTAGCTTGAAAATATTTTGTGACGGAATTGAAACTAAAATTTGCGACCTGTACAGAATGCAAAACTAAAAACTATATCCGATTTTGCCCAACAAGTTGTCAACAAGCATACTATGGCTAATTAGGGGAAATGAAGCAAAAGTGATCAACCTTTCAAGAAACCTTTAAATAGTTTTTCATTCATTAATTTTGATTAATAGACAATAACTTATTTTTTTTTAAAAAAGCATTTTTGTATAGTTTAATTATAATTCAGTTATTAAGAGTATTTTTAATTGAATTAATTTCTTTAATCCCGTTTTCCCAGGATAAGAAACCAGGGAAATGAGTAACACTGATAATGACATACAGTAAAATAAAAAAAGAGAATCTTTACAACTTTGTAAATGGGAATGTAAAAATATTTTATTCAAAATTTTGACTAGTTCAACAACAGAATAGCAACATAATTTCAATTAACTAAAATACTGGAAATGCAGGAGATTAATTATATTACCTGTGAACTTTGCCTTATGTATAAAACAGCCCCTGTTAAAAGGAAATTCTCATCATGCTAACAAACATTTCACGTAGGTTAATAAACAGCCTTCTTTAAAATTAAATTTTAAAAAATAATTAAAGAGATAATATTCAAGATGGCAAAAAAGCCGCAACGATCAACCTAAAACAAACTAATGTAAAAAATAATAGACACTAAGAGTAAAGCCTAATTAAATTAGAGCCTATTTTTTAAATCTACTTCATTCTTAATCTTCAATATTTTTGCAGGAGTGTGTATCCTTTTAAAAAAATACTATGTTTTAAATATAAACGGGTTCATTATTTTGTTCAATATGAAGTGCTTTTCCCTTTTTAAACCAGGCAAGACTTAATAATAATTTATAGACAATTTTTTTCAGAGCAATGAGAAAATTTCTTAAGTTTCACTAATTAATAGCTGACAAACCTTGCTTGGCTAAATAAATAATTTAAATGATAAATTAAATAATAAAAGATAACAGATTTTTTAACGTTTTTTAAAAAATGTATATCAAATGACAACATTAAAACATAATGAAATAGCATTAACATCAGGACAAAATATATAGACATTTTTTTAAAACATTAGTTATATTATATGAATTTATATACATATATTATGTGTGAGTGTCTAACTCATGAAAAATAAATATATACATACATGCATCAAACAAATTTACGAAGAACATATAAACATTTAATTTCAATAAAAATTTTGTTATACACATATCTCAACTACCCTTGTGGCATTTTATTTACTTTTTCTTTCCATTAAAAAAAAAAGAGAGGTAAAAAAAAAATCAATCTGCCTTAGACCTGAAATTATTCTTCAATTAATAGCAGTAGTAGTGTTTTAAAGGAATGCATACAATTTATGCAATGTCAGTACACTCTTATACAGAATATATATATATATATGGAAAATATATGTAGAAATTTGAAATGAGCACATAACATATAAGATGTGTAGGGTGATGTAAATCATCGTATGAAGTCATATTTTCAAAAAACTTACACAGGTTCAAAATTCAAATTGGTAAATGATTAAGGAATATCATGCTTACTTACCTTTCACAAATTTCAATAATTATCGCTTTGTTTTTATAAATAATAAATTAAAAATAAATACTAACTAGTTAATAAATCTTGCCATATTTGATTATTTTAAATTTAAAGCTACACATTTTCTACTAGTCTCACATCAAAATGTGTACATCCATCCAATTAATGAACTAGCCTGACCAGCTTGAGGTAGACCCATTTACTGTCAGGACGGACATTTTCAAGGGTCACTGACTTCTGAGACTGAGATACAGTAATAAATTTATTTTATAGAATTTTTATTTATTTTTGCCTTCAAAATTTCACAATAGCGAAACAAACCAACTGTTTAAGCTGTAATATTACACTAACATTTTTTTTCTAATATAATTGATTATTAATTTATGTATCAAATAAATGGTTTGAGTTTTAACATGAAGTTAAAGTGGATGATTTGGTTGAAACTATTGGTAATTAATTTTAGTTTGTCCCAATCATACATCAAGCTCATTTGAAAAGTTAAGAAAAGCTTGCAATGCTAGTGACCAGCTTAACTCTTGAAAACTTGCTTCACACATTACCACCTGGAGAAGTTAGCATAATGAACATTTTAACATTGCTAGAAAGAAACGGCAAGTATACCGAACAGAAAAAAAAATTAAAGAAAGCTCAAAGTCAATGCAAAAGTATCATGGATTTCACTTTTGAGTTGTTTGAACCACAGACCACAAAAAAAAAAAACCAGTATTTTCAAGCCATAATAACTCATGGTATAGCCAACATTTACTTGTGTAAATTTCTAGACTCTGAAAGGAGTATATTATAATGGAATATATGCTCATATATTGCCTATACAATACATTATATTTGAACATCCCCAACCGCTTAAATAAAAAATCTACTGGAACATATATTAATACAAATTTTTCATTAAGAAACAGTTTTCTGAGGACTTAAAAAAAAACTTATTGCACTGCCTCAGACTTAAAAAATAGCTCATGCAGTGCCTCATCCACTGTAAACAAAAACCCTGAAAGTGTATTTATACTATCATGAAAAATCAGCATGCAAAAGCACTAAGCCTGTAAGAAATATTTCTAAAAGGGCTTAAAGATAGTGTAAAAGAATCCTGGTTTTTGCTTTCTCTCAGCCTGACAAGTTTCTTCCTTCCATAAGTTTTGATTTCACCTTATGTCAGCAGAGAATGCATGACCACAAATGTGCGCAGCTTTGAAGCAAGCACAATTCACTTTCAAATAAGAAACGAGTTAAGGTAACACTGGAAATCTATGGCTAAACAGTAATTAAATGCTAAAACAAAAATATTTTAAGATGTATAAGACAGTACATAAGCACATAGACATAAATAATGGCAGAACAAATAAGTGATTTTCATTTGTGGTAAAACAATAAACAAACAAGATTTCATACAGAGTACAGGGGGCCAGCCCTTGCTATTGAACATATATTTAACAACCATTTTATAGTAAATAAGCATCACTGTAATTTTTATCATCTCTGACATCTTAATTCTAACTTATTGACTGAATGTCTAAAATGACCCACAAACTGGCATGTGAAAACTTTTTAAACCTGAAGGCTGATTGATAGCTGGACAAAGTGAAAGCTCACAGGCTACCCTAAAAATTATATTTAGATATTGGTTATCATATTTAAGGTTGAAAAATTATCAGTATTTCGGTCAAGGAATCATATGAGATGGTTTTGAAAATTTCTGCCTTTAACTCACACCCACAATGACTTATGGTTACTATTTCTCACCTAAATCCTTGATATGAGGCGTATTTAATTCATTAGTACCTTATCTCCACTACTAGAATAACTAGCTCCATCATCTTTATCACTACCATGACTAATGACCCTAAAGTATCTTAAAATCACTTTCATAAAGAAATCATTCAAATAAATAAAGCTTTGCTTTAAAAAGTCGGCATTTGAGTCCCACCAGATTTTTTTAATAATAAAAATTTCATTTGTTGAAGAAAAAAAAATGTTAACACAATGAATTTTTACAATGTTTTTGTAAAACTAATTGAGAGGTGTTACCTCACTTTAAAAAACGTACAACTTATTTGCATATATAATATTAAATTATTAAAACGCTACAGAAACAGCCATATTGGTAGATTGTCAGCCATTTGGACAGCTATTGTTAGTGCCTTTAACTCTAAAGAAATAAAAAGTATTGGAATTAAGCTCATCAAACTAAATCGAGTTAAATTGCAAAAATCTACAATTAGAATATGGTAATTTCTTCTGATTACTATTGGGCTGATTTTTTGCATCTGCCTGTTTTATGGTATTAGCTTACTTTAACAATTTTTTTTAGAGTTCAAAACTTTTAAATAAGATGTTTGTAGAGTTTATGGGGGTTGGAGGGGGGGAGGGGGGAGAGAGAGAGAGAGGAAATGTACTTATTACCATCTGGTATTTAAGGACTTGAATTGACTATAATTTCAAGGTGAAGGTAAAAAGGGAACATTGCATATTATGTGAACATAACATAGGTGCAGTTAATTTAAAATGACAGATAATACTTACAATTATTCAACAACAAAAAAAGCACAGTGTAAGAAATTTTAAATAAATTATAAACCTGAAAGAAATGTTCAGGAATATGTTCAGTTTCTAATTTGTTGAAACATATCTAATACTATATCATGGTAAAAATCAAATCATTTTTTAAGTGCCAACTTAAATCAAAAGTAAAAATATATTTCAGGATGTTTACAGTTGATGCCAGTTCCTGTAGTTGTTATGTCAATTCAAGTCCTTTATCATTATCAATAATAAAAAATGTGTATATTTATAAAAACACTAACCATAAAGGAGCACAGCCCAAAACAAACAATAAGGTTTCCATTTTAATTATATTTTTAATATGCACACAGCCTTCATCTTGCACAGGCAGCCAACTTCTCATGTATTGGACTCCATGGGCAAACTTCCCCTTGTATATGTCACCTTAACCCTGTAGGACAATGCAATTATATTTATCATTTAGATGTCTTCAGCCCACAAAAATTATTTCTTATGGGAACCATGACTTAAGATTTAATCAGTTTTCTAGTTCCAGTAAACACAAAGATGGCATCAAATAATTCACTTTAATGTATAGTAATAGTATGGTAATATGGAGTAATCCCACAAGAAAGAAAAACAGCCATAAAACCCACAATTCAGACATTGCACTAAAAGTGGCATTAATGTCATGCATTCATGCAAATATTTAATTACTACCATCAGTGTCAAAATTAAAAATTATTAATGAAAGCTAAAATACAAACAAATAGTAACAGGTCAGTTATTTACAATTTAAGTAAACTTTGTGTAACATCACAGCCTTATTTGTATGGTAAAAAAAACTTGTTATAAGATATCATGAGACGAATGAAACAGTGGCTAGATTTAAACCACTATTAAGTTCTTAAAGTAATCTATTTTAAGACTTTGTCAACTGACCTAACCGGTCGACCTGCAACCATCTGTACTCCCCTTCCGGGCATAACAGGACCACCTAGATATCTTTGTCGTACCAACTGTTGCATTACAGAACCAGGAGTTCCCCCTCTAACTAAGTTAGGTCCTATGATAGATGTTGGATTCCCTGGACCGGCTTGTTGCAGAAAAGCAGCACCACTAAGTGCTTGGGCTCTTAGAAGTTGAGAGCTCATAACTCTAGCTTGTGCCAACCTGTACAAGAAATGATGTAAAGTTGTGGAAATTTCTTAATTATCATCATCATAATTAAATTAAACAATAATTCATACAACTTGAAATGGGCATGTTTATAAAATACCAGATACAGTAATTATTTTTCATGATGGATAACTATATACATACAAGTTTTTTCAGAAGGTAAATTTGTCTCTTAAAATTGAAAATATGGAGTTACCAGTGCCTATTTCCATTAAAATGTTCTTTACCAATCTGTTATGATAGTACATACTGTATTTCTAAAATGACCAATTTAACAAATATTCAGGATACGACCCTAAAAATAAATTAAAAAATAAACATCCTTAATCCGTCATTCAAATTCTGTCACAATGTTTTAAGCAAATAAACAAATTTGATTAATTATAAGTTGTTATCAAACATTCTTTTTACTTACCTAATGGCCCTGTGCTGTAACATGGTAGCTTGTTGATTTACTATAGCACGTTGCCTCATTGCATTTGCGTGATACATAGCCTGAGCTACACTGTTGGGAGCAGCCATCCTCTGCTGAACTAAAGTTTGTTGGGTCATTCCTCCAAGACCAGTAGTCATGGTCCTCTGTTGTAGCACCATAGTTTGACCCCTGTTTGTTAGAGTTCTCTGTTGTAAAACAGCTGTAGCTTGTGCTCCATTCGACATTGCCTGTTGCTGCATAAGTGTGGCTTGTGTAATGCCTCCATTGAGACCAGCACTGACAGTTTGGTGGCGCATGATTGTTGCACCGCCTGGATGTTGAGCAATGTGAACAGATGAGCTGGACATAATTGTGGGACCATTCATTCCTGACATAAATGAAAGAGAAATTTCATGAGTTCATTCTACAAAGTGTGAAATTATATATTCGTTTTGTAAAAAAAAAAATTACTCTTACATGACCACTCTGCATCTTGTCTACTATAAAATAATTCAAGCGTAAGGGACACATAAAGCAAAAGCATTTAAAAAAATTGTTATCAAACATCATCAGGTCTTCCCCAAATGTACCCCTTTGCCCCCAACCTGACTAACGCTCGTCTTCCCCAACCAGACTAGCGCTTGTCATCAAATCGGGCCACGAAGCAGCACGCTGGAGGTACTCCTTCGCTCAGAGAGCCCCCACCTATGTCCACTTGATTGACCAAAGCAACCAGGGCAATATCAACCAAGGAGCACTAGGTCAGTTGTTAGTGGTGCTCTCGCAGAACCAGCAATCAAACTTTCTATGAACTGGGATGGATATAATTTACTGTCCCAAAAACACCCCTTCCCAACCCAGGGGGCCGTCAGATGCCCTTTAACAGGGTTTCAACAAGTGGTTTTCTACCCCGAGAATAGTTCAAAAGCAGCTGGACAAGACAGTTTCTAGGAACGGCGCCCTTAAAGGCTGTGTGAAAGAATCATCGGCATGGGCTGCAACAACCCACCCCAAGCCTGATATCCATTAACGGCAACTTGTAATCATGATCCCATTCTGTTTCTGGCATTATTTTCAACTGTATTTGCGTAGGTATAATACAGTTGTGCTATGTCTAACACATATATTATGCAAGACCTTTGTTTCTACTCGCAGGTCCCCAAAATGGTGGTGCTGTGCCCCGGGTAACAACGGGGGTCAGTGGCAGCACTTCTTAATCTGCATGCCACAACAGACATGTTAATGAGAGCCCCAGGGAAAGTTTGCCCTCTATATAATTTAATAAATATTAACTTTTTCTAGCAATACTTATGCTAATTGCATTATGATTTCCATTAATGCCATGAGCAGATGTTTATATGTTAATGATTTAGTAAAAAAAAAAAGAGATTGAATAATTTTAGAAACTGATTTTAATGGAAAAAAAAGTGAGAGAAAAAAAAATTATGGAAATATTTGTTTCAATACAAATTATAAAATAAAAAATTGTTAAAATTGATATACTTTAGTAATGAAAGAACCGTTCATGCCAGGCAGAAGATTTTACCTTGAACCATTGCTGTTCCAGCATACATTGATGGATTTATGTTAGGAACGAAGGGCATCGATCTTGATGTCTGCATAAAAGGTACTAGTGCAGACTGCCTGGCAGCTGCTGTTTTGAAAGACTGATCTCCTGTACATAGAGCACCCTCATGATCATCCTCACTGGTTGGTCCAAGAGGTTGAGCTTGTGAAGATGTTGCCAAAGTAGGTGATGAAGTGTTTTTGGATGATGACATGCTCAATTCTGTGTGGGTATTTTGAGTGGCTGGATATGTCGATGAATTATAACTTTCCCCTTTGGAGCATTCTGAGTTTGATGTAGATGCCACATCTTGCTCAATATTGGAACTACTAGCAGATGACCATTTATTATCAGAATTAGTAACTGTATTATATTCAGCAACAACTGATAATCCCCCTAATGCATTTAAAGCAGCATTCTGATAATGTGGTGAAATTATTCCCTCTTCATAGCTCTGGTAAATGCCAGGGCCATCTGTGGCATGTGTACCATCTTCCTCATCCAACGTCTCGGTATCCATATCTCCCACGTCATCAACACCACTCTGTTTATATGAAGTCAGATTAATATCATTATTTTTTTGGCTGTAATTTGAAGCATCATTTTGATCTGCTTGTTTGTAACAAGATTCATTTTCAACTAATGTACTCTGGTAACTGTTACAACTCACAGTAGCTTGGTATTCAGTTGTTGATTTATATTCTTCCATCAACTGTTTGTAATCGGACTCTCCAGCATCAGACATGCTATAGTCAGATTCATCACTTTTATTAACTGTTTTAGTGGCAGAAAAGGGAAAAATTAACTTTGTAACAGGACTACTTTCATAATTATCACTACTGCTATTGCACATTTCCTGGACTGAAGCAGACTGATTAAAGTCAGGAGATTTTGATGAACTTTGAACTACAGTGGCACTGGTGTGAGAATTTTTTAAAGAATACTGAGGAGGTAAATCTGATGTATGTATTGAAATGGCCTCTGTTGACTGATAGCTGTCTTCAGAATGGACAACAGGTTGGCAATTCTCTGACCCTAAGTATCTTTCTGCTGTCAATTTTCCTTCAAGTTGAGTTTCCATATCACAATTAACATTGTCTGCAGATAAATAACGTTGAAGTTTTCCATCTGATACAAGTTTATCTGAAACATTGTCAGCAGAAAGGTATCGCTGCAATGACACTCTGATTTTGCTTGGATCATGCTCAATATCTTTGTTTAAAGTTGAGGATTCACTTGATAAGTTTACTGAATTTTCTTTTTCATTTTCAATTGACATATACTGATCATTAGCATTTTCTTTCTGATATGGAGCTAAAGATTTATTTGAAATATTTACTGCATATGTCACGTCATTTTGCACACAATCTTTAATTAAGGGAAATTTGCTTCCAATGGATGAGATTTCAGAAATTAACACAGCATCACCTGAACATGATTCACTATTTAACTTTGTAACAGAATCATTTGATTTTAAGGAGACCTTATTGGAGTTGAACACTGATTGATCACCTGAATTGTTACCACAGGGTGCTCTCTTTGCAGGGCTATTATTTTGTGTTTCTGTGGTGTCTTTATTTTGACACATTTCCATTTCAATGAACTTGTGGTCATTGCTGCTACTACTAGATTCAGAACAAATTTTACTACCTCTCCTACTAGAGGCTATCGGACTGTTACTTCGATAGTCAACTTTAGTTTCCCATAATCCTGGCTGTTCATCGTCTGAATTTGTCACTACAGCCATTGGCTGATCTTCATTTGCGGTTATTTTATCAGAATATGAAGGCAGAGCACTGTCTATTTCTATATGATTTGATTTGGACAGTGCCAATTGAAATGTCGATTTTGAGTTGAAACTACCAGGCACTTCATGATGCTGAATATCATCAGTGTTATGGCACTCATCTTGGGCAGGTTCAACAAGAAAGTCCATTTTCTGTGCATTGGAAGTAGGGAAATATAGAAATGAAAAAAAGCATTCAGCAAAAATAAAATATGTTTTTATGCAAAAATTTCTGGTTAAAAGGGAGCAATATACTTTTTAAAGAAATTATTATTCACTGAAATCACAACCACTTTTATTACTAGTGTTTTCATTATTGAACCTGATAAGTTACATGAAGGAAGAAAATTGAGCTTTAACTACTAAATATTACTAAGCCTAAAATCTTGCAGACAATGCTGTTATAAAAAGATGTACCATAAACATAGACTTTCAATATTGGTGTATTTATTGAGGGCTTTTTTAACATCATTTGTAAATGAAAGAAGGAAACACTTTAGAAACTTTCTGTTCATAAGCAATTTGATACCATTCAATGCACATAATGTAATGAAGTTATGAAATGATAAGAAAGATAATGAAAATATTCATATAAAGGTGTAGGGACATTTCATTTCGCAATTTTTAATTGTTCATCACCGTTACTGTATTGTATTATGCAATAGAACTGAGAAATATGCTAAAATTAGCAAACATTCAGTCAATGTCCATGAATTTATTTGTTGACATTAAGAGAAGAGATAATTTTAAGACATCATAAACATGTCTGAATGCACAGCTACGAGGATATTGTATATAAAGCAAATATGAGATATAGCTCTTCCCATGAGTAGCACCAAGAGTGTGAATGTGTTTTTTAAAACAAAGTTAAGGGGAGTGCAAGGAATCATTTAAATGATAGAGACAAAAAAACGAGTGCAAAGGATTTTCTGTAAGAAAGTTTACCCGAGAGTTACAATATTTTCCTTAAAAATTGGCTATATAAGCAAGAACTCAACATTGTTGATTTACATCTACAATCCACTTTGATTACATATAATGATCATATTCGTATGTTTGTGTTTTAAACAATTTTATGCTTTACACAATCCGATCATATAAAAAAAAAAAAAAAGCAGAAATGGTGACTTTACCCATTTAAAATAATATGATATGGAAACCATATGATTGCGTGGCATCATGAGATAAAGTTCCAGCAAGTTCAAAACAAATTGCTGCACTGTCGATACTAACACAAATACAAACTCACATGCCAATTGCATAAAAGCATATCCATATAGGTAGAAAATAAATCCATATAATTAAAAATATATTTCATAACTGAATCTGACAATAAACTTCAAATGATATTTTGCGTCGGATAAATTTGATAGCTTCGGAAACAATAAACCTTCTTTCTGTGACAGAATTTAATAGTACCGCACTAAAATCTTTCCAAGTGTAAAAACAAAACAGATCAAGTTCAAAATTGCTAGAGCTGAGTAACTGTTGCAAATATTCAATGTGAAAGGTGGTATTGAAAAGGAAAAAACCAAATTCACTGAATCCATGGGCTCTAAAAATTAAATAGTTATGTTTACAATTTTCTAAACCATTGCAAATAAGTTTAGATCACTTGCTGTATAACAATCATTCAACATTATTGTTATTAGACTAGTTAATAAACTGGTCTAGGGTTTGAAAAACTGACAAACTGAAACTTACTCAGACCTGTTTACCCTTGTACTCCTAAAATCATCAAATATTGTCTCAAAATTGTATAATACAGTACCAAGATCTTAATAGTAAATTAATAAACAAAGCACACACAATGTATACAATAACTACCCGCATTGCATCTAGTGGGATCGAGTGAAGCTGGTGTCAAAAAAGGTAACTTTTAAAAGTAGATATTACATTCTGAAAACTATTTTAAGCTGTAAATGAGTCAAAGGAAGAGGGGGTACTAAAAATCATACAGCCTTCTAAATCTAAAAACAAATTTCAGAGGCCCTCTCAGATCCCATTGTTGACATCTAATTTTGCCATGTGGAACAGTTTAGAATGCAATCTCTAGTTTTCTCCATAGAACAACCAAAAGAAATAATTATGTCACAAAAATTTCATTATACAGCACTGAAGCAAACAAATGCCAGGAGGGGCCATCTATATAGTACATATGCAAAAGTTTTTTTTTTTTACTCCCTTGTTGCACACTTAATTTGTTGACGACCCTCCCCACTTCTTTTTCTATGTACGAGTTGCTGCAGCTTGCTCACAGGGAGTGGTGCAAACAGTAACTCACTTGATTAATGTTTGCGGTTACTAGATGGCACTTAGTGACCTATTTATCTCTTGTATTTTTACCAAACCCTTTATTTTATTCACTATTTTGAAGGAAGTGTACTTGTAAGGATTTAACACAGGGAGCCTGGTGAAAACCTAAATTTGGCATTGGTGCCGGGAAACTTTTAGAACCAACAAAACTTACGTCACGCGCACAATGGACATACAGTGGACTAAATAGTACTGTAATGCCTCTTCCACTTAGTACTATCCGAGTATATCTAGCAAGTTCATTAGTGGCAACATTATGACAATAATTCCAACAAAACCTTGAGTGATATGTTTACAGCATTCGAGATATAAATAAGCTTTTTTTTGGACTTTCAGGTTTCAGGATGAATATTGTAGAATTTTTTAATAAAGTACATACTTTCAGCAGAGCGCCCCCCCCCCCCCCCCCAGACAAAACCCTTCTTCCCCCTCAGAGTGTACATACTATATACAATATCATATAGTGTATGGATTGCAGCGGATTGACTAAAAATACTAAAATTGTCACTAGGGTGACTGCTAATATTACTGTCGCCGTGTCTAGCAAGTTCATTATGAAAATACAAAGCATTAATATGACCCTCACTACTATCATTAAGAAAATGTGGTGGCGTTAATTTCATAGACTTAAATATTTGGACCTCGATACTCTCGTACACCAAATCTAAATCAACACCACTCCATCCCCCTCTCAGGGATAATGTAATATAATAATAGATGGTCCCCCAACCAATCGTATTTCTCAATCCATTCAAGCAGAATGCTAATTCAAGTTAAAACTAACAACCGAAAAGCACTTTTTTTTAATATCAGAAAAAAACTACCGGAATGTAAATATGTTCAATCTGGTCTCTTAAAATTGTAGTTCTGCCAGGTCTTGGCGTACGATTTGTAAAAGACACCCCAAAATCATATATTGTATCCCAAAATCATAAGAGTAAACAGGTCTGCACTGCAAGTTATTGAAATTTTTTTTTGGTTTAAATTCTTTACAAAAGACAGAGTTGCTTGAAAACTAATAAATTATTTATGAGCATTATAATAATTTTTTTTTCAACATCTAACAGTAGATTCAAATTGTGAGCAGAGAGGCAAAACAAATTGAAATGGTACACATACCTTGAGCTATTACAGCAGATATAGCTTGTTGGATAAAATGCTCACAAATCCAGTCCAGCAAAGCCTTGTAAAAAGTATTTTTAAAACTTTCTACACAATTCTCTATGGTACTTTTTAATTACAAATGTTAATTAGATGGCAGGAAGGTGTATCATATCAGGTTATCACTCAGGAAGTTAGAAACATATCTAAATAATTACTTAGTTACTCTGTATTATTTGATCTTGAAATACAGCAGTCACAAATCAGACGTAAAATAATTTTATGTTTGGGAACACATTTTTTACTGGAACAGTTAAATTTGTCACCATGGTGAAGAATTGGAGTGGGGCTAGGATGTATTTTGGCCTGTACTAAATTCCTTTGATTCCCAAAATAACATTTTAAAAAACCTCACTGTATTTGAACTAGGAATAAAATTAAACCTACAAACACAGTACAATTTATTGATGCACAACTTCACCTGGGAATTATAAATCAATCTGTTTGATTGTTTCATAATCTAAACTTGATAGACTAGTAAAGGATAATAAAACTAGGCATGTTGTCGCACATATTAATGAGTTTGGAAAAACATGCTGAACTTTAAACTCTTAAATTTTTAATGAAAGAAGAAACATAAGGCTATTTATTTTTATTTTTCTTTAAAAGGAGCTGTCATTCTAGCAAGTGCAGCAGTAAATTTTAGCAGTAAAATTTAGTATGGTAGTTTGGTTTAGGCGCCTCAAACAAGCATCTTACACGACTCTGACAAATGCCCCAACTCACAACTGGCATGTAGATATTTTTACACAAAACCCTCCTGGAAATAGCTCAAATCCTGTAAAATGCACAAGAGTTTCTGAGAGACAAAATAGTATTTTCCCCCTGCAAATAGGACATGCCGTGCCTCAATGGCGATGAATTTTGTCATGAACAGGATGTTACATAGCTTTTTTTTTACTGCGTGCTTCTAAAACCAGGATGAAACGGTGTAAGGTCAGGGTGGTGTCAGAAGATTTACTAGGAGACTGAGGATTGAAATTTTTTGACAACTCATAATGAAAGCAAGACGGTCAAAATGGCAAAAATTGCCATGTAAATGTTTTATGTTTGGATGTTTCATAAGACTAGTGAAATACTGCACATATACATGTAAATGACCTGCATGAAGAATGGTCAAGCACAATCATTATATTTGGCTTAGGTTAATTATTGTTATAGGATTATTGCATACCGTAAATGTAAATGTATGCATCTCCTCATTGTTTTCTCATTTCTTGTATTTTAAATGTGCTTATTATCTTCTTATTTCAAATTATTGTGAATGATGATAATCATTCAGACTGAACTTGTGAATAGGACCATCATTGTAAAAAGTACCACATTTGAGCTGTTCACAGGTTTCACTATAGCACAATATGTCTTTAGCAGTGAATAAAATTATTATTAAATCTAAGAAAACATTTGTTTCATTTTGAAGTTTTTAGCTCCGACGAAATTAGATTTGCCGTTTTTATTGTTAAGTAAAAGAATTTGGGGCAATTTAAATGAAGGGCAAGGGAATATGATCATTAATTAATAGATTCAATTAAAAAATGATTTTTTAAAAAAATTATTCAGTTAAGATTGAAATTTCAATTTATAAAACTTGATTTACCGGTACTGAAAACTGTGTGAGTAATTAATTTTGAAAACAATACATATGTATCGGTATTTGGAATGTCCAGGGGCCACAATTCTTATTGATGAATACAATGGAACAGAAAGAACAATTTTTATTTTTTTTATTGGTAGGTAGGCAAATTACCTGTTTAAGGCAATAAATGTTATCTAATCTGATGCTTAAACATTACTATTTCCAAAGCATTTAAACTGACATAGTAATATAAATAAGAGCTTACCTTTCATTGTGCATAAAACTGCATGGCTAAATACACTGTATAAGATTATAACATAATCCAACCTGAACATGTTATTGTCAGGCCACATTGTCAGTCCAAGAGAAATCTTGCACCTGCTAACAAATGATATCAATGGATTTGTTTTTTTGCCCTCTTTCAAACAAAAAAATCCCTTCAGGTCATAGAGGTTAATTAACCATTTAAAAAAAAAAAAAGGAAGGGGGGGGGGGGTGACGATGACACAAGACATTTAATTCAACCTCCCACTCCTCCCAAAACCAATGCTTGGGGAAGTAACCTAAACTTGGTAACAAGAAATATTTGCACTGCAGCTCAAAAAGATACAATTATAAAGATTCCAAAACAACAATGACTTTACTACAATCTGGAAGCCAAAAATTCAGCAGCACATAGCAGAATGAGCATAATGACAGACCGAATGGGGATGTTGATCATTGCTAACACAAATAATTTGGGTGCATTCCACCAATGATAAAAACTACAGTATATTAATGGGGATGTTGTTGGGTTTAAAGTTTTTTCTGAGTGCCTCTTTTGTAAGGCTAAAAAAAAATGTTTGGCGAGGCAGTATTTAAGCTAGTGCCTCTAGTACCATTACTGGTGACCCTAACATTCTTTGTTTACTTGTTTCGAGTTCTACTGGGTGGATAAAGTACAAAACAAATTGCGTCTCTCATTATCTTAATTATAAAACTAAATCGATAAGACTGGACACTGGTGTGCAGAATACTTGTGCTTGTGTACTTTCGCACACTCTTTTGGATTATTTTTTTTAAAAACTTATGGAGGCACTGTGATGCTATGGAAAAGTTTTGCTTCAAAAACAAGAGATAGCTGGTTTGTCACAAGAAATGAGTAAATAGGTGAACCTATCAGCCCAGTTCTTGGGGAGGTAAGCCCCGAGTTAAAACCCCAAACACTAGCCAGGAGGTAGCAGCGAACTTGGTGGGGTTTTTAGTGCAGCTGTCTATCCTTTGCTGATACTGACACTCAAGAAAAAAGGGTACTGTTATATAATTGCTGTTATAAAAACTGTGTTATCAAGTATCCCTCTATGCTTATTATTAGACTGTGTTAAGCTAATTTTCAACAATCAAATTTCCTCACATCCAATCATAGTCCCTCTTATTGTGATATTCCTATAACATTTCCACTCTATCAAATTATAATTTGACACACTTTAAATTAGTAAAAAAAAGATGGATGAAAATGATGTTTAAGATTAAGAAAGTGATGGTTTATAATAAATAGCAGATTTCTGCTCTTAAGCTGAATACAACGCTGAAGCCACAAACAAAACATAAGTTGGTGGGGTTTTCAGTGCAGCTGTCTATCCTTTGCTGATACTGACACTCAAGAAAAAAGGGTAAGGTAGATTAAATTTCCTGTCAGCTTGGGTATGCAATAAATGATAAGTAATCAACCCTAATAAGAATAAATGCTATAAGCACTAACCAGGTAGTGATAGAGGAAAAGCACTACAAAATTAAACCCTTTTACTAGGTAGTTAAGTCAGTAAGGATGGGCTTGGAGGCCGATATTAAAGCAAGAATATAAAATGTGTGAGGAACTTTTGCAATATTTGGAATTCTACAAGGAAATAAATGATAAATACAAAACTTAGAAGTTTTAACTCAAATGTTAAATCTGTTTCTTTGAATGGCTCAGAAAGCTGGCAGTAAACAAAAATAGATTGGATGCGGCTACAATCATACATGTATAGTTTGCCAGTGCAGACTCCTAAACATCAAATCATTTCATGAAATCTTAAATACCAGGGTTGTGGAGTGGAGATCAGAGCTGTGAAGCAGGGTCTTTTCGCTAGGAGCTAATAAAATTTCTTACTTCTCAGAGGTCCGAAAATTCAAATAAATTGATAAAAAATTAATAAGTACCTATTACATTTTTTTTTTCCTGCTCGCTTCCAACCTATGTTGCTGGTACCGGTACAAGAATTCCAATATCCTAATAAATAACATGGGTAACTGGCTATGATAAACACATTTCTTTAATCAGCATCCCCTAACACATCCACCTCCTACACACTTTTTTCCCGAAAAAAACCACACATCTTCTACAAACACTTTTTGTCCAGATAAAAAATCATAATCTTGATTCTTTGAAAGCATTATTTTAAGTCGTCGCAGCGCTCTTAATGCAGACACAAATAATGCATCAGAGTAATATTGCTGATAATCTAAACTTGTGTTTATTTTATAGAAATATGTGAGGAATCGCACTAGTGTGGTAAGAATCTCTGAATAAAATCACAAGAAGAGTTGGTCGCCCCACATTCTGCAATTTAAATCTTGTCAGCTCAGGAAAAGAATGTTACACTTTTTTATGTCCATGTCATGTGGAAACACTGATAAGGGAAGGAGGGATTTATGATTTGAGTCTGGTACATTCCTAATTTAGTGCAAAGGTGATAAAATCCTATTAAAACATCCTATTAAAACATTCTATCACAAATATCATAATTTTCTTGTAAGACAGAGAGAGCATTTTAAATGGGCTAGTTAGCCAATTAATCTGTCCACAAACAAACTGGATAGATTACCGATTAATCTTCAAAGGACCTATTAGACATTATAGATCATCTGTAGATTAATCAGCAAAACACTAATATTCAATTATTTTTTAAATTTTGCTTCATCTCGGAGCGGAGATGGAGCTAACAAAATTTATTCTTAGCGGAACAGTTCCATGAAAAAACAACAAGTGACAAAATGACAAGGTGACAAAACGACAAGTCTTCAACGCCAACACCTCCACAGTCTTTAGTGCCATACATTGGTGTTTCACAATGTGGGGACCATGCCCCAAAGGGGGGCAATTTGATTGTTTAGGGGGGTGGGCAATTCAAAAATGAGCTATCTAGAACTTGAAAACCAACCGTCTACTATGATTTAACTTGTATTTTAAAAGGAGAATCATTAAAGTCTCAATTTAAAATAAGCGTTCCTTACAAGTATTGTAAAAATCTGTTAATTTTAAAAGTAGTCAATAGTCTCAGTTGACAGTAAAGTGGCTGCTTAAAACTGATGAAAGATGAGAATCCAGAAATGCTATGTTATTCATAGGGAAAACTTAGTAGCTAAAAACATTTTGCTTTTTTTTAAATGAAGTACTAAATTCAGTTATAAAGTGTATCAATGCTATTAAAGCAAATGTGAATGTCTGTTTAAGCAATTTTTTGAAAGAACAATAAATGCAGACTATGTGAGACTTTTACTTCACACTGATGTAAGATGGCTTTCGAAAGGGAATTGCTTGAAAAGATTTATGGACATATTTGATACGCTTAAAAGTGACAAACCTGAAATGAATTATCTGTTAACGGTCGATAGTAAAGCATTTGTGAGTTATTTAGCCGATATCTTTGAAAAACTAAATATATTAGCTAGCCAACTTCAGGGAACAAATAAAACTCTTGTCGATGAAAAGGCAAAGATATTTGGTTTCATTACATTTATTGAATTAAGTCAGAAAAATAGTTACAACAAAAATGTTGAAGTTTCGTTAGCTCCAAAAATGTGAAGTGACTTATACCGCTATACTTGTTATTGTCAATCATTTGAAAATTATATCGGCTGATTTAAAAGAAAGATTTTCTGATTTGAAACATTTTGATTTTCCAACTTGGATGATGCAGCCAATGTTAGTGGATTTCTCTGATGCTTCAAATATGCTGTATCAAGAAGAACTCACAGACATGCAAAATGATGAGTCAGTTAAAACTTTATTTAATATAAAAGGAGCTATGACATGGCTTTGTGAGGAAACAGAAATCAAATATCCAAATTCAACCAAATGTGCACGAAAACTATTGTTATCGTTTCCATCTTCATATTTCGCTGAATGTGGATTTAGTGCCATATATGATTTGCTTCAAAAAAAAAAAAAGAGCATAAAAGAAAGAAATGGGCTGAATATAACGCAACGGAGAGACTTGAGACTGATTCTAACTAAATCGGAACCTAATATAAAATCTCTTTTAAGCAAGCATCAAGCACAAACATCTCACTAATGTTAAACTACTAATAATTAAAATAATATAGAAAAATCTTTCATTAAAATTATATCATACTTGAATGACAGTTCTCCAAATATGTTTTGAAAATTTACTGTTTCCTCACCAATTACTTAGTGATTTCTTCCTTAAATCTATTATTAAAGTTTCTTCAGTGAACAACCGTATTTTTGAATATTAAAAATTATTTATATGTTACATGGGGGGCATAACAATTTTAGAAAGGCTTAGGTGGGGCATGGCACAAAAAAGGTTAGGAAACACTGCCTTATATTTATATACAATAAAGCATGGTCAACTTTTTTAAAGATATTTTACATGCCTTATATTTAGTTGGGGAAACACAGTATTGGGTTATCAGACTAACCCTATCCCCAAACCTTGTCATTTTGTCACCTTGGCGTTTTATGCCATTTTGTCACCTTGTCGTTTTGTCACCATGTTGTTTTGTCACCATGTTGTTTTGTCACCTTGTCATTTTGTCACCTTGTTTTATCACCTTGTCATTTTGTGACCCTATCGTTTTGTCACTTGTAATTTTGTCACTTGTCGTTTTGTCTTTTGTCTGGTTACCGTTAAAAACAACAGTGGATCAAGAAACTCCAAAACTGGAAATTTGAAAGTAATTTTGTTCGAAGAAATGTTCAAAAGGAAATTTGTTTGAACTATTGTGTGTTCACAGGAATTTTCTTGGAACCTAGAAATTAAAAAAAGAAGGTGGAAATGGACACATAAAACCATAAGAAAACCAATGCCATGTATAATTAAGCAAGCAGACACTTCTATGGAACCCTTGGGGATCACAAAGATGGGGAATACACCTGGCATAGAGTGATAACAAGAAATGGAGAAGATTGCGAGAGACTGAAGGCATGGCAAGATATTAATGGCACATGCTCCATTATGAGTAGAAAAGGCAAAGAAGAGAATGACAACAATGATCTAGGACAGGGGTGGCCAACCCTCATGCGACTTTCCTGCTGTTTGAATCGCTAATGAACTTTTTACCCCATTTAATTAGCAATTATTTTCATTCTTGACAATGCAGATTTGAAATATATTTATATCACTTTTTCGTGACGTTATGCTCTCTCCCCTTCAATGTAAAAATTATTTAAAAAATATTTCTTAACTACTAAAATTAAAGAATTTATATAAACACAGATAGGTAAATAATGCATAATTTGCTGCTAGAATGTATTCTGTTGTTCTCCAGTTAAGTGAAGAATGATGAAAACCTAAATTCAGTTATGCGTTTAAATGCATCCCGGAATTTTTTATTTATCAAAAATTTTTGGAGGAGGGGCTGCCTCTTTTGCTACCGAGATTTTGGTGGGCATCCATGATTTCAGACCCCATCCCATGCCAACCCAAAAATCAAAAGTGGGAATGACAGGTACCTTTTAATCTACAATAAGCCACTGTATATAAATGAGTTATATATCTACTGTATACAATTATTTATTAGGTTGCATGAGTAGATATGTTATCATTGATCATTTGCGAATGATGTGCATCAAGAATAAGTATATAGTCCTATACTTCTGTTTATTTTTCTTTATTAGGTTGAACGATATGCGGCCTGTGAAGAGTTGACTCATGATCAATTTGTCCGTGAAACCATTTGGTTTGGCCACCCCTGATCTAAGATGTGCTGGAAAAAGAAAACTGGACATTTTAGCAATGATTAGTATTGAATTTAATAATGGGTTCAAATATCAAATGTACCACACCCTTTAAACTTCCTTCTGTATGGAGTGAATTAGAGATCACAAAGAAAATTACATAAACAGGTCATTTTGAATCCTCACAGGAGTTCTCATGACCACAATTTTATAGTATGGTAACATAAAGAATCCTGCAACAAGAAGCTGAGAAAATTTCTTGGGTTGTACCTAGGGTGTTTGCCTAATTCAGCTTTGGCTCACTTAAATCCCTCTTTTATTTTAAAGGGCGAACATTTTTCCGTGGGGAAGACATTGAAGTCATTAATAAATTCTAACACAATCTTTTGAAAGCTGTAAAGGGTTGATGTCTGAAAAAATGGTCAGGAAGATTTATGAAGTAATGATACCAGACATGTAGCTCATTGTCAGATGGGATTGGAAGGGAGTTGCACTCCCGGTAATACCATCCCAGAGCTTTTGCTCACTCCCTAGTTTTCCACATGTACAAGGATCATCTTAAGGTGCTCTAAAAATGTATGTATTCAAGCAAACAGGTCAGTCCTTGTGGTTTGTCCCACATCATGGTCTTTCCATCATTAAGATGAAAATTCAGTGGTCGCTTTTGTTTTTTAAAATTACTTTTTCACAGCTAGAAGAAGATCAAGCCGGCTTTTACTGTTTTAACTGTCATTTCTTTTTATGAAATCTCAACAATAAAAAAGCTGTGTTATTTATTGATGGCCAACAGGCAGCAACAGTGTCAATCTGGAAAAAAATTTAAGCAGATCACAGCTGGACAGAAAGAAAAATTTGTATTAAAACGGCAAGAATATTTTATTATAAATTAATGGTTTTGTTGCTGAGTCAAATCTATGGGGTACGGCCATAGAGGAAAAAACTTATTTATTTTTGAAGAGCAAAGAGCAAAACAGGTTGGGTCATATATTGGCTTGAAACCTATGGAAAGCGCACGTTCGCATTTGCTGGCCCAACCATTTGGAACACCCTTCCTGACGCTCTCAAAAACAGCCAACGCGTGGAGTCCTTCAAAACAAATTTAAAAACTCATCTATTTCGCAAACACCTGCTGGAATGATGATGTCTACAATCTTTTCCAGCTTGTTATTATCTCCCAGCTTAGTTTTTGTACCGCGCTTCGAGCCTTTGGGGATGAAGCGTGATTTTTTCAAATGAACTTTATTATTATTATTATTATTATTTGTGGTTGTGATGGTTTGGCCAAGTAAACATGGATTGGATGACGATACCATGAATTGAAAGAAATTATTCAGATTAAAAGAATACATTTTTTAAAAAAAATTGATGGGTCTGTTGTTCTCAACTTACTGAAATTGAGTTTAGAAACTTCAAACATGATTTTGCATCTAACCTGTAACGGGCAAGCTACTCTGTTTTTTAAACAGTATTGTATGGGAGAAGGGACTGTGATCACATTAAAAATAAGGAAATTCCTATTCATAGCAATATGTTAAAACTTGATAAAAGATATTAAGTCTGCAAAAAATTGTTACTGCTCGCTGAATAAGTTTTATGGCCGACATGTTTATTTTCAATTTTTACCTACCTATATTTGCAAATCTTTGATTATCCATTACCTGATGATGGGGATTAAACTGGGAAAACTTTCAAGAATCCTAAATATGAAATAACCCATTCTTTTCATTAGTTTGCCTTTAATCTGCGGTGGACATTATATTAGAGATTCTGGATTTTTAAAAAATGTTTCATCATAATTTATTAAAAACTGCGAACAATTACAAGCTCATTATCTAACCTGCCATACTTGTAAACTAAAACGGAATATCATTAAGTATATATTATTAGAATTTTGATAACACTGCCTTCGCACAGTAATCAGAAAGAATATAAGATAATAATAGATGGACTGCATTCAAGTTGTGGAAATGAAATAGAATAAGTTGTCCCTATTCACTCCAAACCAAAAACATTAGCCTCCCTGAAGGTACCTTTAACATCGGAGGGTTTCATAAGTCATAATGTAATATATGTGATTGTGTGCCGTAGATGTCATTCTAGTTATATAGGCAAAACTGGGAGAAGATTGGCAGATAGGTTCACAGAACATCTTCGGGATATTGAACAATGTAAACTTTTCCCAGTCTTTTCACATTTCAACAGAGAGCAACATAAAGGTGCATTAGATGTATCCATTACGGCACTAATTTCTGGCACAAACACACCAGATAGAGTTAAAATGGAAAACAAAAAAATGTATTCAGCTTTTCGGCACCATATCTCCACATGGTATTAATCAAATACTCTCCTACTAATGTTTCTTAATTTCCCTGTATTACTTCTTTTTCTTATTCCTTAGATGTTATGTATCCCTAAATACATTGGTCTGTTAAGATTCTCTACATTATTTTTCACAGTTCCAATATTTATAACTTGCACTTCTCATAATCCTACTTCCGGGAACAACGTAAAAGACCTCGTAAAGTTTTTTTACTGTACTCTGTTACTTGTCTTACTTTTATTTGTTTTGTTTGCTGAAAAAGGATCTAAGCCGAAACATCCAAACCTTATTGTCCTGTCTATTAATTCAAGCTTAACATACCTTGTTCTACTATTTCATAATCAGAAAGAACTTAGGTTTTTTTTATAACTAGCCAACATACCCTGCTTTGATCAGGTTTGAATTTGGAAAAAAAAAAAACTCTAATGCGTTATCAGTGTCAAAACACTAAAGTAGCAGTTAATTTGTTTTTTTAATTCTCCTATACAAATCCAGATTTAAAATAACTCTCGTAAACCAAATCTGTTTAAGTTGATATTCAAATAGCCAACATCCTGATTTAAAGACAAATCTAACTTTTAAATGATGTCTTATTAAAAAAGGTATTCACCAATGTCTTTTAAGTGTATGGTCAATTAATACAAAATAATAAAACCACCAACCCCCCCCCCCCCCCAACCACCATTTTCAAATGGGGTGATTTTTTTTCATGGCAACTAGCAATAAGGTTACGGAAAGCAAACATACTGTAACTAAGTTGGAGATATGTTTATTCAATTACTAATATGTAAAAATTTGGAATCCTTTTATAACTTGGTGTAGATGTGATTACATAAATTATTTGAATTAAAAAAAATAATTAAATATTTTGGAAATGGCACGTTTTTAAAATATTTGAATGCTTTTCTCTTGAAAATAATAATACTATATTAACAAAAATGTGTTTTAGAAAATTCATGTATCTATAAATGGTATATTACTAATTTAGGTAACAGCAACTGCATTTGTACATAGACCTTAATTGGGAAAGTTTTATTTTGGGGGACAACCACCTCCATTCACAAAAAGTACTTGGCTATATTAGTTCGAATTCCACAGATATTTTAAAAGGAATTGTGAAAGGTCTGTTTGCCCAGATGTTACAATTTACGTAGTAGTAGCTTGCATCGTAACATACACCATCTTATATAGCTTTGGCTATTATAAGGAAAATACACTAGAACCTTCTATACATACTTGTTTCTAGAAACTTCAAAAATATTTTAAAATCTAATTTAATAACATTTGAGGAAAATCATTCAGACTTATAGATAGATAATGAACATAAAAAAGACTTTTATATAATCTTAAAACTGTGTTATTTTAAATCAAATGTTGTAGAATAAGGTAGAAACTACAAAAAACTTAGCAAATAACTTGTAAAAAATGACTTTTATGTAAAATATTATTACAAACTATTAATTATTATTAATACTATTATTAATGTTAAAAGTCTGAAAACTCTGAAAGGTATCAAGTACATTGGGACTAAGATGTCTTCCAAATGTTAGTCCTCTAGCTGAACACTGAGTTTTCATAATTTCAAACCATATTTCAACTGTGCTAACAATCCATGCACTAAGAAGGCTTTGTATAAAAAGACTAGCAAAATGCAGATGGTTTTAATTTCTGTATTCAAGTAACCCACGCTTTTAGTGGTACGTTTATACATGAAATAGATATAAATACATTGCAAGTTAATCATGGAGGGGGAAAATGGCCAAGTTTAGCAATATTCCATTTACCATTAATAGTTATAGAAAATAAATGTTATCGAGGCTGATTTAGCAAAAAGTAGGATGTCAATTGAATATATGTTTTTTAAAAGCCCTTTCATGACCTACATGCGGGATATGGTTTAGAAAAAAGGTCATGTACAAACATACAAAAAATAAATAAAATAATTGTATATATTTTTAAAACTGCAGTTTGCAAACAAAAGTTTTAGATGACAAACAATGAAATGTTCCATAAAAATATGATAGAGAAATACCCTGGCTATAACTTCACAACTATTCATGTCACCGGTATCTCATATATTCCTTATTGCAGCAAAACTGATTTTTTTTAAAAACATGTTTGAATTTCAACTCATCAAGATACCCAGTACTAGCACATATAAATTTATATAATCAAATAGTTGGAGGTACGTTAATTATTTGTCAGTTGAGGTTAAGCCCTGAATTAATATAATACTGAAAATACAAAACCATATTGCAATAATAACATATTATAACTTAACACTTAGCCTACTCTTCTTATGTTCAATGTGACTTAAATTATGGTGCATGAATATGCCTACAGAAAATGACCAATAAATTACTAACAGCTCGAAAGCTTTGACAATCTTAGGGAAATGAAAGTGTAAATGAGATATCTTAAAATAAAATAAACTATGTTTCGGATGCTATGTGCCTACAATGTGAAACAACTCTGAACTTAGTAGTGATATTCTGTTTCATGCCTCTACAAATTACTTTGTGTTACAGGTGAGAACAATTGAGTGTGATGTTGATGAACAACATGAAATATTAGTTAGCAAACAAGGTTTCCACTTTCCTTTAAGATATAATATTTATAATAGTAATAAGGGGGAGATACTGCAATCAGTTTAGATAAATGAAAATGAGCGAAACAAAGAATGGGAAAACCTGAAAAAGTATAACGCAACAAAACAACGAACAAATCGGCAAGAACCCTTTTTCAGCGAGCAAACAACAGTAAAAACAGAATTTTAAAAAATAACACTGAAATGTAGTATGCGAGAGAAAAGCATGACAGATAAGCAGTCTCTAAACACTTCAAAAGATGCAACCACAAAGAATCTGTGGATTTTACTATAAGTGCTGTCGTGACCTTTAAACACACCAAAATGGGTGAATTTGGAAACAAGTTGATCCAGACTTATGGACCATGACACCACATGTTCTCATGCACCTGTTAAATCTCTGCCCCCTCCTCGTTGCGACCAATCAAAGTGGACTTACTTTTCCTCTCTTCTTTCCCTTTTTGCCTGTATTTAATCTCTCACCTACTTATATTCTGTAAAACTCCTCTTGCTTTTCTCTCGGATGATACATTTCAGCTGTTTTTTTAAATTTTATTCTGTCTTTACTGTTGTTCGTCAGCGCTGCTGAAGGCTTCTTGCTGATACTTTGTTTTGTTATTGTTTTTTTCTCTAGGTTTTCCCACTTTGTTTTGCTCATTTCCATCAATTATGTATACATGCCCTTCATTATCATTTATACAATAAATGATCCAAACTTACTTCGACAACTAATAATTTCATTCCAACTCAAGTAGAAGTTCTCTTTAAAAACACAGTAAGCACAGAGCTGGCAGAACTTTTACTTCATGGACCATAAAATAAAATGATACTTCGTATTTCATATTGTATGATTGTATCTTACTCATATTAACAACTAACCTAGTATATACATACAATTAATAAAAACTTCAGCTTAAGGTCAACAAAGGCTGAGATTCCAGGCTCACTTAGTAAAAGCACTTTGATAAAATAAAGAAAAACTGTTTTTTATTTTTAATTAACATATCACAGTCCAACCACTTGACTTGTCTTAATTATAATTATAGTTGGGCTGTGTGATGTTTTAAAATAAATATGTTCAGAACCACAGATTGCGTATGCGCCTTCATGTCTACGCGTATAGACATGCACACACACATAAAACAAGAGAACCAAGGAATAATCTCATAATTTTAAATAATATATAAAAAAAAATTAAAAGCATATAACATACCATAAAATATTTAAATACCAAACAATTACCACTGGAATGGAAAGGTGATTTTAGTTCCTGCTAAAACTATGGAGGAACAAAACTTCAGTACATCTTAGCCGAAGTCTGCAAATAGTTCTCTTAGATCAGTGTTTCCCAATTAAAAATTTTAGTGGCCCATTTATTTTTACACTTTTCCTTAGCTGACCACCCAAAACTTTTATGACTTACTCTCTTCAAACGTTTACAGATTTGAAAGTCCATACAGTTTGGATATATAAAAATAACTCTCTTTAAAAAATGTAAAGAAATATTAATAAAACAGAAATATGGTTTAAATAATTATCTGCAAATACTGAAACAGCTAAACATTTGCCTGGCTTGTCCCGATTCAACATTAATGGGGGGTGGTGGTGGAGTGCGTGGACAACACCCATACAAACTCCTAGCTAGGTGTGGTTTTTTTGTGACCCAATATTTTTGCTTTAGTGGCCCATACCAGGTCATGACCAAATATTTGGGAAACATTGTCTAGATAAAAGAAGTCAAGGACTCACAGATAGTCAGAGACGAGCAGGCAGGCTTTAGGGGGTTCTTAACCTCTTTTGTTCCATAGACCCTTTTGTCAGTCAGATCAAGACCACAGATCCCTCCTTAGAATAAAGTTATCAAATGATATAATAAAAACGACAAAAGAAATGCAGCTCCCAGACCTTCTGAAACCTTTTCCTTGTTATTGTTTTACAGATTAAGAACCTCTGGAATAGAGGTCCTACTAACACCAGAAAGTAATAATCTGTATCATATTTTAAGTCTTTAGGATGGAACTCACTTATAAAATTGAAGCAGAACTAGTTGAGAAAATACTCAAAATATCATTAGATCTTGCGTGTAGAGTGCTACTTGAATCAGCAGTAGAGCATAAGACAAATTGTATACAATCCACACACAACAGTGGCCAAACGAAAAAAAACGCATCATTTGACAAAGGGTGTCAAATGCAGACATAATAGTGAGGAGTGGAAAAACAAGCAGCTTCCAATCAAAACTGACCGTAATGATAGCTCATGTGTTAAAAAAAAAACTGTATCTAAAAAAAAATTTCAATAGGATATTTCTAAAAAAATCTGCAGGCATAAACTTGTGATCTATTTGTCCTCTTTCATAACATTAATAGAAATCTGGCATATCAAACACACTGGCTCACCACAATTAAACCAAGCTCCAACAAAGTAATAGATCTTTTTTTTTTTCTTACTGAGAAGTATCTCAGAATTTTTCACTAACGGCAATAGCAGTAATTACACCCTTTCTACTCCCTGAACTGCTCAGTGATCTGAAGACTGCAGTTGACCTCAAAAGAGCTTGGAGAGAATCAACTAAAAAAAAGGTATAACACGTTGATAATGCACAACAGTGTAAAAAAGATGTCTTTATCATTTAAAAAGTATTTAATGAAATAACTAGTCCATTTCATCACAAAAATACAGCATGGACAGACACTCCTCATACCTGGCCAGACTACCCATTTAATTATCATAGTATTATAACTGGTTCACATTCCCTGCTGTAGTCACTTACCTTTTTAATTCCAAAAGAACTAGTCACGTAGGTGTGTATGAACATTTTTACAAAGACCAGCTAGCTATAAAACAAGTTACTTTTGGTTTTCCAATTCATCTTTCCCAACACCATTTGTATCTGAACAGCTGTATTTTTAAAATAAAAATCTCAGCCTTTTAGTTACCTTAACAAGTCTGAATGCCTTTTCGCTTACCAGGTTTTGTAGACTTCTACTTCTATCACAATAGCTTGAAACATCAAATTGTTGAGCTGTGTCTACAACACACTACTAAGCCAATTGGGGTTAACTCCTAATACTAATACTTGTAATGATAGATACAAATTATTTTTGAATAAAAATGATTGATTTGTTAAATAAGCACCATGAGATTTTCCAAAAATTAAATACTTTAATCTGTATGTTTGGTAAAACTTCCCCTTACCCTGCACTAAAGTTGTCCTTGTTGACTAAAAATCATTTGGACTTTCACAACTGTCAGAAAATGGGTATAAATGTGGTTGACATGACACTGAACTAAAGATACCCATTAATAGTTTGAACTACAAATGCTTTTATTCTTGTAACCAGACCTGGTTACTCTTGAACTCCCGAAATAGTACAAAATCATGATGGAAGAATAAAGTTATTGCTAGGGCGACTAGGCTAAATATTACTGTTGCCGCATCTAGCTAGTTCATTGTGACACACAAAGCAACATGACAAATTATCTTTACCATCATTACAAAACATTGCTGTGATATTTCTATATCCTTTAATTTTGAAACTCCCACCTATCCCCCTACCCATGTACAACAAATCTCCTCAATCAACAACCCACACCTCCCTTCTCAGTGCGTTTGTATTATACCCCAATAATTAAAGATATCCTAACATTAAAATAAATTACTACCAAAAATGTCTTTCTCTGCCCATACACTGCCAGGTGTTTATAGAGAGGGCTAAAACTTCAGAATATTAAAATAGTAGTTCTGATGGGTAGCGGCATACAATCGAAAAAGACATCTCAAAATATGGATGGTAAGCAACCAATTGATTTCTGGGTCCATTCACCGCCCGATGTAGTAATGACCTAAAACTAACAACTAAAATATTTTGTTTTTATATTCTTGTTAAAACTATACTATTTTAAAAAGTACCATATTTTAAAACAATGACCAGAATATATTTTTGCAAACTGGTCTCGCTTACAATCATAAAAAGCATCTCTAAATTGTACTTCGTGCGCCATAATTGTATGAGTAACCAGGTCTGTGTAACCCATGGTCTTAAGTCAGTCATCAACTTGTCTTGTTACAAAACTCGTGTGGTAATATTATGAAACCATTAAGATTTTTTAATTTGCTTTCAATTTTCATTTAGCTTGCCATCTATTTATATAAAATCTGATAACTATTTTAGTTCCAATAATTGGCATTTGTGCTTTTAAATACAAGCTATAGCCCACTTAACATTAGTAGCAGCAATGTATTAACCCAAGTTATGTGAAAATAAGGAACTTTATTAGATTCCCAGGCCCAGGGTCGAGTAGCGAAAGATGAACTGCCTATCTGTTGGCACGATATTCAAGCCCTCAAGATTGGCTGGTTGGCTTGTCTTCGTACCAGCTAATTAGATTCCCCACCCTGGTATTTTAATGGCAACCTACGTATATTGTAAACTAGCCTTTGTTGTGTTCAGGAATTTTTTTATCGTAAAATTCCAAAATACCTGACAGTGAAACAGAACAAAATATCCTCAGTGATATTGATATTCTAGCTGTGAATCTGACACTGGTGAAAACAACCAGGAAAGTAATGTAAATGATGATTATGTTGTAATGGAAATGGTATACATGTATATATATATATATTTTTTTTTTCAATATGCGTGGCGAGCTTGTTAAAAGGGCTCCGTCTTCAAGGCACTTATACTCAAAAAAGGCTCCACCCCGAACCCCCAAAAGGGTTAAGAATCTCATTTAGTTAATAGGAATTTTATGTAGTAAATGAGTGCCATATGGTAGGTTAGTACGGTACCAATGGTGACATTGATGCATAGAGAATCGTGTTTTGATATGGACATGTACAGTAAAGTAATTAGTCATTTATCTGCATCAAACATATAAAAACTTGAAAAGGCCAATTGTCTAATTAACCTACAAACCTGTCATAATGAAAGATGATCGGTTGTTACGTTACAACCACTTTTGTGACATTTTGAAATCCCCATACCGAAATTAATATTATAAACGTGGATCACAAGTTTTATATTTGCATTATGGGAACACGACATTTAACTAGTATTGTCCAAAATTTCATGTTGCCTACTTATATTGTCATTGACAGTTTTGATTCGGACAAATTTTTTATATTACAAATTAAAATCATGGCATACACAGATGTTGGCCCTTTAAAAAAAAGCCTTGTTTATTTGAATAACGGTATTTAATGAAAATGATTTCAAAGATGCTTTGGTATTACTCATGGTACCAGTAGTGGAGCTAGCAAAGATCAGGTAGTAAAAGATTAGTACTATTCTCTGACCATTTCAAGTACTGATGAATTAAATAGGTAATTTTAAGTTTAAGATCACCAATTAAATAAACATTTCTCTTTTTGCATGATAAATAGGACCCAATAGTCAGTATGGTGGCAGAAAAATAATTCATAAAAATCCTTCCTTGTGCAATTACTTTCAATACCATTATAGTTTCTATTATTTGTGTTATTTAATTGAAGCATAGTGTTTCTTTAAGCCTTTGCCCTACAAACAAATGAATTGGACGCTTCAGGGGTTAAATCCAATCAAACTAAATATATATACAACAGCAACTGAAAAAATGAAAACTTGGATTACTTATGGAGCTTTTAAAAAGCTTACTTTTTATATGTATTATGTAATGTGTTTTCAAAAGCAAATAGTTACAGCAGGAACCAATGTTTCCTTTACATATATATATATATATATATATATATATATATATAGAGAGAGAGAGAGAGAGAGAGAGAGAAATATCCTACTTAAAAAATAAAGAGATGAAAAAGGTAGGATATTTCTATATATATATATGTATATGTAAATTTGATTTATATTTACTTATATGTCTTGTTGTACTGATGAAGGAATGTGCCGAAATGTTTACTTATGTGTATTGTAAAATTATTAAGCTTAATATATATTGTTATATTGACACAGATTGTTCGTGTCTATTTAATGCAGTATTTATAACAGATTCATCCATTTTTTAAATTTGATTGAGATCTATATTTTTGTCTTCTACTATTAGAACTATTATTTACATACTTACCAATACATACCGGATCAAGCTAGCCTCATTTTGAACAACTGCCGCCATTCATGTAAATTTCGTGGCGTATACTGCGCAGTGAATGTTTATAAAGTAAATTAATCGCATATCTCTAGTTTATTATCAATGAAGTAGCTAATTATTTTTAATAATGTTTTAACCATTATGTCTACACGTCAGTTAAGCAAACTGTCAGCGTCAACATATGATAAGAAAAGGAGTAGATCAAATTTCAAAACGGAATGGCTCAATGAATTTGTGCATGCATCACTACCAGAGTATTCGACAGAGCAGACTGTCAAGCTGGGTGATATTTTTAAACATCGTGAAATTGATGATGATGATGTCTGTGAAATGTGCTTCAAAAAGGGAAAAGGTGGGAGGCTTGAAAGCTGGATTATCTTAAACGACTTATCAAGCTAAAAATACACACAGCTGCTGTACAGAGACTTCGTGCTATGCGGTCAAGAGGTGCACTGCGAATGCTTACAGAAAGTGTCACTGATCGAAGCATAAGACAAGAAGCAGCACAATGTTAAAGTGCTAAAGAAGACCAGGTTAAAATTTTGCTTGACAATGTCCTCTTGGTTATCAACATGAACACATCTATGAATGCGGTTTAATGCATTCACATTCAAGTATGCCCCAGTCCCTGATAGCTGGCACAGCAAGAATTGCGCTTTTGAGTTTGATGATTCTAATGATTCTGTAGTGAAGGATGCTATAATTAGCAAAGTTCCACACATTAACAGTAGATGAGAGCACTGATATATCACTGACAAAAATGTTGATCTTATTCGCAAAGGTTCGGCCATATCCTAGGCGGGTCATGATTCCAAAAAAGTGTTTGTTGGAATTTTGTCTCTGTCGGCATGTGACAGTAAATCTGTGGAATCAGCAATAACAGAGTCTTTTCAAGGGAATTTATTGGAATGCTAGGCAAGAACAATGGAGTTAAAGAAATTCTTAGCCGACCACGTATTCCACATCTACTGGAACAACATTGCGTTGCTCACAGTGAAGATTTAGGCATTGATGATGCTTGCAAACAAATATGTTTAATGGCAGACATTCAAACATTCCTTAGGACAGTGTACACATTGTTCAGTAGGTCGACAGTATGGAAAGCCAAGTTACCGAACTAGCTAAGGTGCTGGAATGTGATTCCATAGCCTTTAGACCATTGAATGAAATCAGATGGCTTTTGTGGCTTTTTGCTTACACGAGCATTGCTGAGAAACATATAAGTTTTGAATGAATACTGTGAGTAGCAGGTGGGCCTGTATAATGATTCAGTTCACAAGTACTGTTTGAAGAAACAAAGGGATCCGCACTTTCTAACTGCACTGAATATCTTTGTTGAAGTTGTTGGTCAACTTACTGAATTATGTAAGCTACTACAAAGAAAAAATCTTACGACCATAGAGGCAAACCAGTTTGTAAAAGCAAGGATCGGTAAGCTCCATGCCCAGTACCTTTGTGAAAATGTGCACTGGTCCGAAGGGGTTGATGAAATGCTTGCTAATGACGAGGATATAAACATGAGTTCCATCCTAAAATTCGTTGAATGTTTATGTTTGCACCTGGACTCTCGTTTTCATTTCCATGAAAGTGAGTTGTTGCAATGGTGAATCTTTGAGATATCAGCGTTATTTGAAACTTCACATTTTAATTTTTGCCAAGAAGACCTTGCAGCACTGGTTTCTAAATATACAGCATTCCTGGAAACTTAGATGACATTCAGCTGAAAGTTAAGGATCAGTATCGTAACTTAAGATTTGTGCTTGCAGAAAAAAATTAAATGTAGGTTGATGCAGACTTTCGACGAGTTGATTCGATTGGTAATAAATGAGAAGCAATTCGGCGACATTGGTATTCTTTTTTATATTTGTGCTACATTTCTAGCATCAAGCGCCGATTGTGAACAGCGATTCAGTCTAATGAATAAAAAATCTATAAATAGGTTGGAAGAGTTACATTTAGACATGCTTATGGCGATTAAATCGTATCAGAATGGTGAACATCAGTTCAACCTTGGCGATGTGTATAAAAGATGGATATCGTTCAAAGATAGACACAAGAGTCCGGTACATCCAGAAACGAGTCAATCAAAGGACTATCGCCATTGGTGGTGGGGGTGTTAGAATTTAGTTACTTTAACCAACGGCGGGATAAATGATAGAAATAAATATAGCTAGTTCCTTTAATTTTGTAAAAAAAAGTTTTTTCACTCAAGTTCATTTATGTAATTTCCGTGTGTGTTTGTGGGCTGTAAATTTTGCATACAAAAAATTGATGCTGTAAAACTTTGCACACAACTGTATGATTTTGCAAACGAACCAGCAAACCTTAGAGGGAACATTGGCCGGAACATAATTTTATGGTAACAGTACTAGTTATATATTTTTATTTCCCAGGTTCATGCTTAGTAACTTCAAATTCCATTTAAAACAATGGCAGCTGTACAGTTTAATATGACAAATAGAACACTTGCCACGATAAACATTTGTACATAAGATCTTAATGTTTTTGTAACTGTACTTTGGCCCTCTGAATTCACCAGTAGCTATACCAGATGTTAAAATGCAAATGATTAAAACAAGACCATAATGTTTACTTGTTTCATTCTAAACCAGATCACTCCAAATTAAAGAAACGGAAATAGGGGATTTAAAATTGGATTTGCAAGATTAAGCAGAAACACTTTAACTGAAAAATAAGTGGGTTTCATCCAGATGGAACCCTGGCACCACATCTTGTTAGCCTGATCAAGCAGCTCTATTAAGGCAGTTAAAGAGAATAGGGTGGAAAGAGATCAGTTCACCTAGTACTCATTTATAAAAAGATTTAGCATTTGTATTAATAACCGGGTATCAACTTTTCCATTGATTGCATATATATTCATCAATTTATTTTAAAAAGGTCAAATGATGCACATGATGCATACCTTTTAGTTATTTTGATTTAGATCAAGACTCATTTCATTTTTATATATTGTCTTTTCTTGGGCACATCAAAACAAGGTCGTGTCAGAAAAATTGTATTGAAGTAGAGAGAGGTCAGCTTCGTATTAGAAAGCACTTGACACCTGGTAATGTTTAGTACACTAAAGCAGTCGTGAGCACTCCTGACTCCTAAAATAAAACATTATAAGTCATCATAATCTTCAATTTTATTGATGATCATTGGAATCTTCTAACAGTAACAGCCAAAAGACAAAACACTAGTATCTGCAACCATAATTCAGAATTCAGTGAGAGAAGTAAGTTTTGTAGCTAGATAACATTCAAGCAGAAAAATCAACAATTTTCTTGACTTTATCCAAAAAATGTAACTTCACAATTTATTAGGCAGAATGCACTAAGATTATATGCTTAAATTTATCCATGGTGGTACAACATACTTAATCACATACTTATTACGGTACCTATAAATAAGATAGGAGAAAATGTTAATTGTAACATTATCAAAGTTCATTCAATGAGATGCAAAAGCCTATATGAAAGTTTACTGTAAAAATGGTCCAGAAACAAACATGATCCAAGTCAGTGCTTCCAAACTTTTTATATACTCAGCACTAACTACGAATTATCCTTGCTAAGAATTTTTTTTACTCAGGCTCATGCCATCAAAAGCACCCATCTATTTTAAAATTTGAATACAATGGACTTCTAAATATTTATTGGAGAAATAAGGAGAGACTGCAATCAGGTTAGTAAAAAAAAACCTCTAAATATGGGTTCCTGGAATGTGTGAACTTAGATGGATAAGCCCATGCTTAATATTTATTGAAATAAAAAGAAAATTGTAGAACTTAAAAAAAAAATTTGTGACTCATCATTTAAGGGAAAATTATAATTGAGGATTTTTTCAAAATATATAAACATAACTTTAAGCTAATGACTCCTCTGTTCTTATAATCCTTTTTCCTGGCACCAACTGGGGCAAAAGCGAGCATCCCAGGTTGGGAAGCCTAATCTAATTATTGATCACACTAAGTATTCAAGATGCCACATTTATTGGGAAGTTGTGCATGACAATTACCTTTACTAAAAGCATTTCAGAAATATTTCAAGCAGAATTGATAATTATATTTCTCACTATGAGTTTTGGAAATGATTATCACAACAAAGAATAGGTTCTGTATTATCATTTTTCCTGAACATACATTTTTTTAAATTTTTTAATTTGGAATTCCAATGCTGGTACTTGATTTAACAACCCACAAGACTGTCAGAGATGATATTATAAAGAAACATCAGTACCTTCGCATTATGAATGTAATTACCAATAAACAACAAGTGGCTTTAATAAAAAAAATCTACTCAGGCAGTCAAATAACTTCCCCATTACCTTCCACAGGCCATCTCTGCTAACTGGTAATGCCTTAGCAAGATCAATAAAGGTGATCAAAAGGCCCATTGTTGGTCTCGACATTTTACCTGGAGCTGGCATGCAGCAAATATCATGTAACATGTGCCCCGTTCTGAACAAAATCAACATTGGCTTTGAGGTCTTCTTGTGGTTACATGAATTTTTAATTTAGATATGAGTTGATGGTCAATCCAGCAGCCAGCACCACACAGAGCCTTGGTTACTCTCTAACTACTTGTTTGTCATTTCTTTCTGGTGATGATATAATCATGTGCCAGGGCTTTGAATGAAGATGCATCCAGGAAGTCTTATTTCGTGTCAGAAAGTGGAAAAGTGCGTTATTGATAGTGAAGTCATTTGGCGAGCACTTTAGGAGCAGTAGATCACTGCTGTTACACTTAAACTTTTAAATGGCCATGTCTTCCGACAGTCCATTCCATATCTGGTGGTCTCTTCCAACTCTACCATCGAAGTCCCAGAGACTAATAAGTTATTTTGGAATTTATGCCATTGTTTAGTTCTTCATTAATTTTTTAATGGTTTTCTCATAATTTGTTATTGATTGTTATAAGCACTGATGAATGTGGCTCCTTTATGTTTGAATATAGGGAGCTGAAGAGTAACCTTCTCGTATTTTTCAGAGTGGGCAGGTAATGATTGTTTTGATGGCAAAGACAACACCAGCTTCTCGTCATTCATTATAACAGCAGCCACTCCAGAAGTTTTTCCACCTCCAAGCACTGCAATGTTGATATAACATCTTACAAGCTCTTTGGCAACAAGTGCAGTTCGTCATTCTAGTCTATTACCTTTGAGCTTATCAATCAAAGTTCACACATTCCAGGAACCCATATTTAGAGGGTTTTTAAAATTTATCTTCATAGTGCTTTGACCGCTTCGAGGGAGTTATTGTGGCACCAGATTTGTTGTGTTTAAAGGGGGGATTAGGGCGATTCTCACCTACTCATCCTTGCCTATTTTGATCCAGTTGCAAGACTTATTCATCATGACTGGATATAAACATGATTTTCCAGTGGTTTTTTTCTAGGTTTCATTTTGCACTTTACGGACACGTTTGCTGCATCTGCTTTTCTACCCATTGGAATATGTAAGAATCTCTTCTGCATGATCCGCCAGATTATCTTCATATACAAGGTAGACACATCCTCCTACTTTTCCTATGACTTGAGGCATGCTCACAAGATATTGATTGGGTTGGCACAATAGTTGGATTATTAAGTTATTGGATATGATGGCTGTTTAAAGAGCTGTTCAATTTAATTTTTTCATCTAATTATTCTAAAAACACATATATTCTAATTTTGGTTACAGACTTTAGTGTTTTTCCACTAATTAATTACTTTCCAATAGTAATAATCCATACATTGATCATGGGCCCTCAAAATATAGAGGAAGAAATTTCCGATAGCGCTTCCTTAATTTTTTAGGGCTTGTGGCTTGTTATTTTGCGCTTGTAGCTAAAAAGGATACATGATACAAGGTGTTAGCCTACAATACTAAACATTTTAGATGGTTCATTTTTCTTACCAGGCACCATGCAATCCTGTTGCACAGTAAGTTTCATTTACGTGACATACCATTATATTGATTTTTACTCCCACTTCAATGAAGACAACGGGTTTAAAAAACTTTTTGAAAGGTTTTTGAAAAAGATTGGTTCCTTATTTGTGAAATTATTGGATTTGGGCAAGATTTTCTCAAATCATTTTCATAAGATTAAAAAAAATAATAAAAGAAGTGACGATACTGTTTTAATCTAACTTTATTGACGACACTGATGAACTGAACACTAAAATACACACAGGGTATGACGAGTGCACGAAGCAACAAACATCAAATAATTGGTCGATAAAAAAATACTCTTATCGATACCTTTGGTACCAGAGTACATGAAAAACTTTAAAATTATAAAATTTAAAATTACACAATGTAAAACATTTTAAAAAGGAATCTACATGTACCAGTACATTAACGACACACTGAAGTTTATAAGAATGGAGATTTATATTAAGATAACAGATCATATGCTGTTTTCGCATGCACATAAGAGCAAGTAAAGTAACTCGAATCAACTTATATCAAGAATACTTTTCCTGGATTATATCTTCACAAATGTTTTTTTAAATTCACGAAGAAACAAAAATTGATCCATAAACTGTTGAAAACCAATTTACCTGTGCATATATGATTGGCTAAGTCATCGACAGTAATAGAGGCTGAATGGACATTCCTTTTGTAACATGATGAAGATGCCTAGGTATAACTTCCATTAAATTTATGTTAAATTTCTCCCTCCTATAAGGATATTTATAAGTTAAAAGTTTAGACAGATATACTATAAAACAGCACTTAAAACAATTCCAAAAAAATGGGGTTCACTTTTCATTAAATGCAAAAGTAATAGATTATTTTCAGTTTTTTAAGATACAAGATATGATGCAACAGTAAATGGTATGTAATTTATTAATTATACTTTACCAGAAACATTTCAAGAGAACAAACAAATGGGGATTTGATAAATGGAGAAGTAGGTGTACAACCTTTACAATTTTAAATCAACACACATACATCTTTAAGACATCCCCGATAAGAATTATCGGCAAATGAGATACTTTCAATGACATTCTCATATTCTCGCAAATTTAAAATCTGCGCATTCGTTTGATATCATTGAGCTCTTCCCTAGCAGCTTCTCTACGGCGCTCTAACATTAGACGTTCATTTAGGTTTGCTGCAGACTGAAACATGTTAGGGCTACCACCCCCAGCCATTCCCCCTTGAGGACCGCCACCCATTTGTCTTACGGCCAAAGCAGCAGCAGCAGCACCAGGACCCCCCAAACCTCCTTGCGGGCCACCCAATCCACCTGGACCGCCAATGCCACCAGGAGGGGCTCCCAAGACACCGCGTTGATTTTGATAGCTATCAGCACCACCTTGATCAAATCGTGAACGCCTCTGTTGTGGAAAATGAATATGATTGATCACGCAGTATATAAGTGTTTTTATGTGTGCACATTTATCATACCGCAGTTATAAAGGATGAGTGTATGTGTGTATATTTTGTGGTCCAAAAATATGTAATCACACAATCCAGTTGGAAATTGAAGATCAGCACAGGAACACATCAGCATCATCAATGCAGGAGGGGTACAGGTATCAGCAAGCCGCACAGACATAATAAAATGGAAAAAGAAAAGAAAGGCAAATTGATTAGCAAAGTGTCTGATATCTTGCTTATAAGACCACCATACTACACAGCTGAAACCGAGAGATTGATATTACAAGAAATTTACATTAATAAAAAGGCTGTAAAATTTAGAACATTGAAAAGTCCACTGGAAAAAAAAAAAAGAAACAAAATAATGAATTGAGGCATATCTCTCCTTACAGTTAGTATATCTTTATTGGTTAATCAGGCAAGAATAAACCCTCAGTTTAATAACTGAAGTGAAAAATGTTGAAAACGTATTCTTAAAGAATGATACCACATAGATGTCACGAAAAATATACCACTGCCAATCAGATATTAACCAAACAGTTTGAATGCGCAATTTTAAGCGCAAAACATTTTTAAAAGGATATAGGATTTGTAATAGACCAATCCATTTTATTTCTGCTCTGATAGTATTTGAGATAACTATGAAAAATGGCAATCTGACACAAAGCTCAGTACGTTTACACATGAACTTTTGGGGTCTTCTTTAATCAGTTGTTACCAATTTATTATAAACATATATATGTCTGGTGACCAGTCTGTTGTTTCAACTTCAATTTTAGCCAAAATATATAGCTATTATAAATTACATCCCATTTTTTTTATGTAGCTATTTTTTCCATTTACAATGAAGACTATTTGCTAAAAACAAAAATCAGATTTGAATTCAGTTCAGAGATGGGCAAATTTAGAGCTTGATCGGTACTGAAACAACATAGAAATATACGATTGTCCACTCCAAGTACTTATTTATTCAGTGGTTTGCAAATAAAAGAGAGTTATGATGATATTGATTTAAATCAGAGGTCCCCAAATTTTTTTGTCTCGTAGACCACTTGCCATGTTTTTCAGTTTTCAGCTTACCTGATATTGATTTTTTTTGCAAATTCACTAATTTCAAATGTATTTTGACAGCCCGCATAGTGCTACTCACTTTGAAAGATGTAAATTTATAATGGTAGTGAAGTGTAGTGTGAAAAACTTTTTAAAAAACATGTTAAGTATTATACATTTATTAATTAAATTCAAATTAGAACAAACCAAATTAAAATTTACATTCTGTTACATAAAAAAACTAAGCAAAAAATAAATGCTTTTAGTGTGAGGAAAGAACCTGATGCTTTAATAACAAATTTTCAACATTTGGCATCAATATAGTTAGGTTTAATCTCAAATCTCCTCGGTTAATGATGTCCAGTTTAATTCTTTTTTTTTTGTTAGGAGATTGGTAACTGTGCTGAAACCCCTTTCCACTAGGTATGAGGATGGAAAAGCAATTAAAAGCTTTCTGCGATATTCCATAATACGTCATAAGTTTCTAAACTGTACCTTAAGTTCTTTGTTAGTTCTTATTCAGATCAGTCGGTCAGTTAAGTAAAAACCAAGCAACAAATCTCCATGATCTTGTGCGCAGATAAAGTTGGAGGTCTAGCTAACTAAAGAGTTGACACAGGCTAAAATTTACTGCGGAAAGATACTTTTTTTTTTTTACCTTACATGCAGAGAAAATAAAAATGTATGCGGGCGGAGCTGCAGGAAACTGCTAGTTTATAATAATTCTTAAACAGTTTCATGTAGCAGAAAATATACCTAATAACTTTTAAAATGATTCTTCATCACGTTTAATGAACATTTTTGTAAATAAGTAAATCGGTACTGTCTGTGTATGTGGATTATTCCATTCATGGAATGCCAAAATAGAAGTCACGACCTGCTCATATGAGATCCACTATCGTTGACCCTTATTTTCAATTCATGGACCCTCAAATTTTTTCTCGCGCTGACATGGACCCCTTGCAAGTTGTCGTAGAGCCCTGGGGGTCGATATAGAGCACTTTGGGAATCACTGATTTAAATACCATGAAAGAAATATAAGAATCACAAAAGTATGTCACTGAACTAATTAACTGATGACATGAATATATATATGTTGATGAAAACTGGCAATGATTTGAAAATGAATATGTAGAGTAGCAAAGACTATATAATTCCAAAAATAAAACCCTATTGTGTAAAGCATGTAGAAAACTAAAACCTAATTAATTATATTTGTGACAAGAGTTTCAGGATTCAGAATATATCGGTTCAGAATTTTAAAATGGTGATTTGATACAATACGGTTTCAATAAGACATTGGGTAGCCAATTTAAATCAGGTTCCTTAAAATCACAACTATTTATTCCTAATTATTACAGATTTATATTGACAAATGTTCGCTTTAAGACATATCCATATGTAACATAAATGTTACACAAAAAAGTTTTTATTTCCTTAAACCCCCCCCCCCCCCCCCCCCCCCCCAGTTTCTCCCAAATTTATTAAATGCTTTTTGTATTTGTATATTTTTAGAACTATGTAAATACAGCATGTGTCAAAAGTAAGAGTACTAAAGATCCCTCATCTTAATTGCGTTAGTGCCAAGTCTTGCTAGTCTAGGCTTAGAAAAAGATAAAAATATTCAGATTTCTTCTAAAAGATTCACTCAGCTTGTAATGTACCTAAAAAGATGCATAGCATGCTTCACTATCTCTATTAGGGTCTCCACAAACAAATACAACCCTGGGTCAAACTCTATTTAATTGAAATCTTAAACTAATTGATGAAGTGTTTTTGTCGTTTAAAATGTAAACATAATAGTTGCTTCGCCTAACAGTTTGATAAAACATATTTAACCTTCTTGAGGCGGCTGGGGCAATCTATCTGGCCCAGAGTATCATGGCAAAAAAGACCATCAGCCTAATAACAAAAGAGTCCAGATTGCCTGAATGGTCTTTGTAACAGCTAATCAGATTGCTGCTTGCATTTCTTACTCATCTCACCATTTTAATGGCTCCTTCCACTCATAGTTTGTTGTTCTGTTTTTTTATATCAATTTGTTTGCTACCTAGAGACCCCTATAAATACTTTTTAAAAAATGTGACCATGAAATACACCAAAAGGCCCATTGAGAATATTTTATTAAGTTTTTCACATTGAATATCTCATGTGCATAAATGTTGATATTTCAATTTGATTCATATAGATCCTATTAGTCCATTCATTTCCCTAAAAGAATATATATAGTTTTATGTTGTTAAGTAAATAGCAGGGCTTGTGAAAAGAGCTCTGATCTTCTTGGTCCTGACAGTCCAAAGAGGGTTAAAAATTGTTCAAACTAAAATAAGATTTGGCTACTTGAAATACAATTGAGGAAGAGGGTTGAGCATGAAAAACAATTTAACAGGGTAGTCAGATATGCAGCATAAATATTTGAATGTTTGAACATTCACTATTTGCTCGGGTAATTTATCCAGCCATCAATGAATTTAATAAATAAGCAAGAGATTAAAAGGTTCTTCAACAATTTTTTTCTCTCATCACTCTTTATCACTCACTATTATATTAAATATTTCATTTTCCCTTGTAATGGAGAAAAATTAAATGTGAAAACAAAACTTAATAAGCACTAATATTTGTTAGAAATATGTCTTAACAAGAATATTTAGTTAATATTCTAAGCTATTCCATCACATTCACATTGATTAGCACATTCTTCTTTGCACATTTAACATTTTGTTTCAGACTGTTATTAAAATGTCATTTTATGAAATAATCTTGTCAAATTAATATTCATAATTTAGAAGATTCAATTTTGAACGAGACCATATTTAATTATATGGTTAGATACAATATAATTTTATACAAGGATAATAATTAAATGGTACATATTCATTATAAGGTACAAAAATATCTATTTTATCTAAGATAGAACTATTTGAGCACAAGACATCTTGCGGGTAAAAATAAGTCATCATATTCCATATTGACAATGGCTTGGCTTAGTGATCATTTAGGGTATTTTCTTAGAGACTTGTGAACTAATGAAATACCATTTAAATGATGAAACATATCTGAAAAGAGTTATTTTAAATAACTTGAATAATGTAAATTATTTCTTTCAAGCATTTGTTGGTCATTAAGAAACCAATGTCTTAATCTTTTTCAGTGCAACGCAATTTTTTCTATACTCCACACAACCTAAAATTTATTAGACCAAGGTTACAACTCCCAGAACAGTATGAAACGTCTTTTAATAATTGCTAACACTTTTAAATTCTATAAACATTACTATCCTAAAATAAAAGCCAATATCTTCTCCGTTCTCATACTCAATAATTTTCCTCCTGAAATGTCACCTCATCCCCTGGGGATGTTAGAAGCACAAGTTAGGAAACAGCTTGTATCTGTAAAACATTTATAGTAATGCAGCAAAGACTAATTTTCATTATAGCTGTGCATTTTAATTTTAAGGCTTGTGTTGATGTCACCTAAGTGACTTAAAAATGTATAGACAGGCATTTGCAAACTGCAACATGGAATCTTTCTTTAATTTGTAACACTGAGCTAGACCAGGGATGGGCAAACTACGGCAACTGATATTATGCGGCACTCGGAGGCATTTAGAAATTTTAAAAAATTACTTTGTTCTTTAGTAATATTTTTGATCAAATTTCTTTCCAATTTTTTTTAAAAACAGTCCTTGACTTTTGTCATGTAATGCTAAAATGCAAATTTACCAATTTTAATATTGATAAATGTTTATGGACATGTGAAACTTGCGACATAATATACATGCGGCCCCCCAATAGCTTTACAGTTGTCAATGTGGCCCTCCGCACAAAAGTTTGCCCACCTATGAGCTAAACCTATTATGATGGAGTTTGACCTTAAAAATTACAGGTAGAATGTGATAAAGAGAAAGTTACTTAAGATTTAGACCGTAGGAATGATTGGGGAAAGTCATTTAATACATTTTTTAAAAAATGGTTAATCATTTATAATCAAGTTAATAAATAAAATATTGGTATATGCCTCAAAACAATTATTTGTTTCTCTTTAAGCAGGTTGCTACTAAGTCATGATCAATGCCTCAGGTTCAGCTGGAGAATTATAAAGTGGATATACAAAGTAGTACATTTATTAAAGGACAAGATAATTTGAGTTCAGGGATATTTTTTATGGAATGGCTGAAACTGTTCACAGGTGCAATGATGAATTCCAAACATCAAAGTAATTAGTTTTCCTTACACATGTCTTTTTTAAAAAGCCTTTGTGTAATCCCCTCCAGTTCTTAAATAATTATGCTTAAAAGTTATCTCCCAACTCCCTCCAGTTTTGCTCAGTAAAGATATTAACGGGTACAATACAAAATAATGCGCGCACGCAGAACAATTCAAACGCAACCATAAGAAAGAGGAGCAGAGCGTTTTCATTCACGTGTGATTGCTTTAGCAAATGATAAAACCAGAGCTTGGGACTGTGGCACAATATTAAGAGAAATGAAAACAGTAGTGACGTGACTTAAAGTGGGAAATGGTTTCCTGGATTTTATGTTAGTTTCAGGTATTTGATGATTGTTTAGGTATGAATGAAATTAAATCTGACAGGCTTACAGACAATACTTTTGGTAGAGTATGATAAGAGCCATACAAATAAAATAAATGGAAATGCAATGACGTTTGATAAAAGAAATTGTTTTTTTGAGAAAATAACCTGGATTGGAACTAATATAATTATATTACAAGACTGCACTTTTTTTTATAATGTATATAAATCAAAAGAATAAAATCAGACCAATACATGTATTTATTTCAGCACTGTGTGCAAGAAACTGAAATAAACGGGCAATGGGAAATTAATTCAGCAAGTTCACAAAATGGTTAAGGAGGTGCTGAGAAGTTTAAAAATAAAAAAAAATTAAAAAATTTTAATTAACGGGGCAAGTCACATTTTTACTTACCATTTGGTTTCCACTATCTGCACCAGATGCTGCACTGTTTTGCCCTTGACCTCCACTTGATTGATTTCCAAATCCACTACTGCCCATTAAGGGCTTAGGGCTCGACTGAAATGTAAAAGATTTTGAAGTAAATATTATTTTATAATTTTTATCTCTTGGCCAATAAATATTAGTTTAAAAACTCAATGCATATTTGTGTTAAGTAAGAAAGATCATTTACAAGCTCCCAGATTAATTTCTCATTAAAGTGCTCTGAGAAATGCCAAAAGAGGTTTTAAATTACTTTTGAACTCTGAGCAGCAGCAGAAGCCACAGATGGCCCCCCTCGTTCCATAGAACTCATTGCAGATGGTGGCACAGGTGGGGGTTGAAGGGGTGGGGCTCCAGAGCCCCTCATGTCCCGTCCTCTGCCCCCCTCACCTCTCATGCCAGCCTGTGCATTTAAAGTGGAAGGGAGTGGTATGATGGTTAATTCAAAATCAAACTATTTCCATTACACATATTCAACGTTTCATAAAACCTATCAGCCTTTAATTTGCATTTCTACTACTAAATTTATATTAAAGTATAGAATCCTTTGTGCAGGCAAACATAACATAAAGAAAACTGGACTTTTCAACAAACAAACAAAAAATTTAATATATAAAAAAAATTTCACTTAATTTAAACATTAAAATGAATTCTATTTTTTTATTTTAATGTCAAATATCAAAGAAAAAGAAATGCTCATAGCCAACAAAAACTTATCCAAAAAACTCTCAATCTGTGATTTAAAAAAGAAATGTCTTACCTCGCCTCTCTGCTTATCTTCCCACAAAAATCCTGACTGGCTGGGACCCATGCGATCATTCATCCTGTCAGACATTCGGTCACCCATACGATCTGGCATTCGATCTGACATTCGCTCACCATAACGTTCAGCCATCTGAAACAAAAAAAGGAACATACTGAAAAATAAGATAGCTTTGATACACTTGTTGCATGTTGTGGCAATGTTGAAATTTCATTTAGAAATATAATCATACTATGTAAATCTTATTCATAAAAATGTTGGGAAACAAACATTTTAGAACCACAGGCGTATTCCAGCGAAATATATGTCACTAACACGTTGGATATAAATAAATACTGCAATACCTCTTCAACTTAGCACTATCTGAATATGTTAGTATATCTAGCAAGTTCATTTGTGAAAATACATGGCAGTTACATAACATTGCATTGCGTAATAAATTTATGACATTTGAAATGTAAATGAGTTACTTTTGGACTTTCAGGATGATTATTGTAATTTTTAATAACGTACGTACTTTCTGCCACTCCGGTTTAAAATATTTTAAAAACTTGCCGCTCAGTGCCTACCTACTTTAAGGATGCCCCCGAAATTTGACTCAAATTGTCACTACGGCGCCTACGCTAATAATATTACGGTTGCTGAGTCAATGTATTATGTTAACACAATGCAACAATATGACCTTCACAACCATCATTATGAAAATTTGGTGGTGTTAATTTTATATTTACATAATTATTTAGACATCCCCCCCATAACCCCATCTTGACACACTTGACTTACACAAAATCTTAGGGCAAACATAATTTAATTATAAATGGTCTCCAACCAATCGAATTTCTCTATCCATTCATAGCTGGATTTTGAATGCACTAGCAAGTTAAAACTAACAACCAAAAATGTTCTTTTTAATCGGAAAAACTATCGGAATGTATATATATTTAAGAGAATCTCTTAAAATCGTAGTTGTGACAGGTCTTGGCGTACCATCGTAAAAGACACCTCAAAATCATGCATTGTACTCCGAAATAGTAAGAGTAACAGGTCTGGTATTATAACTTAAGGTCAATTGCTCCTCTGTTCTTAGTTCCCTTTTACTTGCACTCCCTGAAATGCCATCTTGCAACCCAGGATGCGAGCATTTTAGATTGGGAAAACGTGTGCTATGTGGATTCATGCACCATACTAATTTATTGTGCACCTAGAAACAAAATATGCTCAGAAATACCACTAAATTCTCATTGGTACTCAATAAATATTTAGAAATCTTCATCACAGCAATATTGTATTAAAGGTGCCAGCTAACAACGTAAATCAGCTTTTTTAATTTAAAATCAAAAATACTTTCACAAAATGAGTCCGTTAAAACCAGAACAATTCATCAAAAGCTGGCATACAAAATTGCCAACTATTATGCACATATTAATTTTTTTTCCAAACTATTAAGTGTACTTTCTTTGCCTAAAATATGTAACCTGCTCATAAGCAGACAACTTAAAATAATATGCCAGTGTGTATAAATAAAATGTTACTCAAGAATTTCTGTACTATTTTTAAAAATACACTTTACAAACAGTATCTTGTTTATACATTGGCCAATGAGAGTGAATTAACATTGGTTGTTGAAATCAAAAAATTTAAAATTGAAACGTTTTTTTTTTCCAAGTTAATCAATAAATCATTCAAGTTAATCAATCAATCAAATTAATGATTATGATAACTGCAGATATTATTAAAGCTTAAACTTTCTGGAAACGTATTAGAATCTTGTACAGTAAACTATCACAGCTATTCGCAATGTAATTGAAGAAAATTATAAAAATCACTTATGTCCTACTCTTAAGCCGACCACACAACTTAATCCCCTGAAATATTTTAAAAACATTTATATATACAGTACATGTTTATTAGGGAATATTGGGAAAAAGATGTTTGTAAATTTCAAATATAAAACAAAATATCAACACAGATGTTGCTATAAATGTCTTAGAAAAAGGACTCATTTTTTAAAGGAAATGAGCCACAAAATAGAAATGTTACTAGGAACTATTGGAAAGTATAAAATCTAGGAATTATGTTGGTGAGTTTAATCGGAGTACCAATTACAAAGAAGTATTTAGAAATAATTTACTCGAATGACACCATATGGCAAAGAAAACCTTACATTGATTCTCTTTCACACTTTTGAAGTATATTTGTCAGCAACTTGCAGTTTCTTATTTCCATTTTTTCTAGACGTATGGTGTAAGTAGGAAATCGGTGGAAGCTTAACTCTTTAATGCCAATAACCATGGCTTTTCAAACTGATGTGTCAATATTGACCAATTTTACGGCATTTTAGCGAGTGCCTGTTTACCCTGTGGTGTTTCAAACGCCCACAGCTTCGCGCCTATTTATGTTATCGGAATAGTTCTACCACCATAAGAAAGAGCAGATGCTGTCCTTTTGTTTGATGTATAGAAAGTATATCTACCTTGCTTATTTCATTTTGAAAAAGCCGGTTTAAAACTTTCGTATAAGAAAAATAAGCGAAAACATAGAGATATTAGTACTTTCTTTACACCGATGGAAAGATCAGGTTTTTTACTATATAATATCATGAGTGGACACGATGGGCGCGAAGCCGCGATGTTTACAAAATTACTCCCATTTTCAGTTCCACACCGCCACTAGACACATAAAGCTCGTTTGGTTCTGCGTCACGGCGGGGCTCTTTTAGCCATGTCGAACCCTTTATTCAACAAGTAAGTAATTAATTAAAGTTTCATATAATGTATTAGTAACTGAAAATGTTTATTAGAAGTGAGTTAAACATAATTTGTGTCAGATATTAGATATATTTTAACGAATTGGAGCTATCGTGAACTTGGCTGGGAGACATGTTGTCGATCGGACAAAATGTATTTAATTGAGGACAGTCTAGCGATAAAATAAATTCATAGACATGATAATGTTTAATCTTTCTAGTATTTTTTAATAAAAAGATTAAAAATAAAAGGTTTCTGTCCAATCGAGAAAATAAAAATGGATGCCGGCGAGTTTGCATCATGGTGGAACGACGCAAATTTTTATCATTTACAACAAAAGATAATTGAACAAATATTTGTAAGCTTATCTTGACAATGAGAATAATTTATTAAAATTCAATCAAACTTGTTTCTGAGTTAGGATTGTTTCAATATTATTTCATCTTAGACTCACTAGTACTACCGGTACTACCTTACGTTTATTTATAAGGCTTATGATATGGACTCGCCCAGTTCTCACATTATTATCGAGTCTTTATAATAATATTACAACTATGAATCACAAATTCACTTATTTTTTTAAATGCTGTCCTAATTAGCTTTAAAAAAGTATTCTTGCAACATTGATGCTACACAATAATGACTAGTTTAATTAATTATGAAAGTTTTTCTTGTGATTATTAAATCTAGTAACTATCAACAATGGAGGAGAGGGAAGATAGCTATCCTGAGACTTGGATTTGACTTCTGGTAAGTTAATATTTCTAACACAATTGAAACACACTTCTTTTGATAAAAAAAGAAGTATGGAATTGGAAGTCCCAGTGAGTAATAAATGATATACTTATAACAATTTTGTATGCTTTCTAAGCTTAATTGTTTATTCCACAGCGAAGGAACCTATGATGACCCTGGGTGCAACATTGGGGCTAGAGTTGATGATTACTATTGATAATGCACTTATCAAGCTACAGGGGAATAAGACCAACAAGGATATTAAATTTGGTTACAGAAGCTCACCCAGACAGTCACTCCCCAGTAGATAGACCGCTTTTCTCTGACAATTTAATTGAAATTTATGCATATTCCTTTGATTTTATCACAATTATGTGATAACATGTATTTTCTAATAAATTAATTTTAAAAAAAACGTTAAGTGTGAACCTTTTAAATTATTTTAGAACCATTAAATGTTTCTTGATGATATTACGGCATACTGCATGTTGTTCTGCTTAAAATTATCTTTAATTTAATGTATGACATATTTATGTAAGTCAATAAAAGAATTTTTTTAATTTTTTATTTTTACACTTTTTTGGTCAAAAGAATAAAAACGACTAAAAATCATTCGTGTTATATTTTATTTGTTAATAACTTTTAAATTAATAGATCTGGCTGCTTGAAAAAAAATTGGGCTTAAATATTGTAAACTTTGGAGTGCATACACCTATTCTTGGACTTCTATGTTGATTATTTTTGAAAATATAGCTCCTTAAACATGGCACTTTTTCAATAGGGAAAAAGATCCCTTTTTGGTAGATTTTCAGCAAATGTGAAAATCACATAACTTTTTTGTTTATTGAGATATCTACATGAAATAAGTGGCCTATATCTTAGAACAAAAAGTTCAACAGGTGAAACTATTTACATATGTCTGCTATGTAAAGAAAATGTTGATTTGGACTACCTACAGAAAGTCATACCTGAAATTTAAATGAACATTTTCATAATTTTGTTAAGTACAAAATTTGGGTGTATATTAGACTTTGATAAATTATCAACATTTATTTTTTATTAACGCACATACCAACATATCATCTCTACTCCTCAAACCAGGGGCATCAATAGGCCCTCTTCCCCTTGCCAGCTCTTGCTGTCTCATACTAAGCATCATGTCTGTGCGTCTACGGTCGTCTTGTTGAGCACGGTCCCTCTCTTCTTGCTGCCGCCTAAAAACAAAAACAATTATGATGTTTTCACAACTTCAACCTTCACTTTAAAAAAAAACTGTTTTTGGATAATTTGTAAACTCAACAAAATTATGGACTTTTCAAACCTTTTAGTTTTACTTCACTTGTCAATTTAAATATAAACCCTCAGTGGCCAGATAATGTTTCTCAATCTATGATTCTTGTTTCATCAATGATTGATGAGCTTGTAATAAAATGTGTTTATGTCTTAAAATGATATATTCTGTTGATCTAAGAATATCTGAGAAAATTAAGAAATCCACATCTGGAGAAGTTATGCCAACAACATCACATATATTATTTAAGACATTCAAAAAATGATATACTGTAAAATACATTATTATTCACGGCCCTTTTATGTTACATTTGTAACATTTTTTTTTAATAAATTGTCAAATGACAAAAGCGAATAAACTGCGAATAAAGGGCTCACGAACAAAAAAGGATTTTTACAGTACCTCATTTCCAATTCTTGTTGCCTTCTCATTCTGTCTTGGTTCCTTAATTCTTCCAATCTGCGCAGTTCTTCTTGCTGACGCAATAAATCTATAGAAAATAAAAATAAAATTTGTATTTCTTATTTCCAATGTCTGCTAAATACAAATATTTAAAAATCAATCTAATTAATTATTCAAGACATTGATGACATATCTATCCCTTAAACAGATAAGGAATGAAACATAAGAATTAATTGATCCTAAAACTTTAAACTAAAACTCTTTGAAATAACTCATCATTCATGTTAAGCATCTGAACTCAGTTTCATTCTTTCAGCCATAACAAAAAAGAAGATATAAATTGCACTTTATGCTGCAACACTGACCTTGTCGGATTTGTTCAGCTTGATATTCATAAAGTGCATTTTGCATTTCATCCTCCAACTTGATCCTAGCTTCTTCAGTATCTTTCTTTATTTGATCTATACGTTGTTTCTCTAAATCTTCTAGGGCTTTCCAACGCATTCCAAATTCATATTCAAATGTGCCAGGTGGAGCAAATCTGGGTTCTTTGTCTCGTTCCCTATACAAATTGTAGATATAAACATAGTTGATGAACCAAAAGAGTTAGTAATAAAATAAAAGTTATGTCATTTTCTCAATTTCAATCCTTTTTTTCTATGCCGGGCATTTAATCTGAATAGCTTACTGAAGTGACTTAATTAACAGAGGAAGTGCATTAGTTCAACAGATTATTGGAAATAACAGAAAATCCTTCCAGAGCACATATTTTGATATATCCTTACACTAATTAAAAAACAACTTTGATTAATTGGAGTACTTATATAGCGCTCATTCCATGCTTTGATAGCATGCTCACGGCGCTCCAATGTTCGAGAGGTCTCACTGCTGCCAGTTAGGCGCATGTGAACTCCATCTCCCCATCTCAGTTTGAATTCAGAGTTGCCTTCTCTTAGATGGGTTGCCGTCCAAGGTTAACGAGTCCCATCCACCCAGTCGTGTTTTTTGCTTGACTGGGCTTTGGCGGGGATTGAGCTCCTGACCATTAACTTGAGATTTGCTCAGTTCAGACCACTCGGCCACCCAGCACCCACATCTCTATTGGACTATTATTTACTGTATTAAAGGATGTATGCTGATGAAACTCCATATATAATGAAAAGTTCTGTCATGGGAAATCTTTAGATTGTATTTATTTTCATGCATTAAAAAAAGAATTTATTATATTGCTTATTACACGTCCAACTATAGAGGAACGGTACATATTAGTACCATGGGTTGTGTGGGTGGGCATTCATATTTACTTTGTATTTAAATCATTTGTTTCATTGATTAAATTATTTTTTTTTAAATTGTTACATTTGAAATTACTAATAAAAAATTATTATTGGAAACTTATTCTGCGCAAATCAGCCGTTGAAAAACATTGTGGATTTCAGATATAATTACCTTACTGTCAAAAATTGATTACTAGCATAAATAAACAGGTGGGCTTCTCGCAATGACATGGCACTACTGAGCAGATCCTAAACCTCCTAAAACTATGTGAGAAACATGCTCAACACCAATAAAACCTATACCACGTCTTTGTGGATTTCAAGAAGGCATTCGACAGGGTTTGGTATGCTGCTTTATGAGCCATATCGAGGCACTAGAACATCAACACAAACTTAACCAGAATGATATGTAGCCTCTATGATAAGGCCACCAGTGCAGTCTTCCTCAACAATAACATCAAAGACTACTGCTGGAGTACGATATGGCTGCTTGCTCTCCCCCACCATGTTCAACATCTTATTGGAGAGAATTATGTCAGATGCACTGGAAGCGCATGTAGGGACAGTCAGCATTGGTGGCAGAACAATCACCAACATACGTTTTGCGGATGACATAGATGGACTGGCTGCTCAACATGTGGACATTTCTCTTGTCCTGAATTTTCAAGGCAAGCAAATGATTTTTTTTCCTTGTAATAATTTGCTGCTCCTCAAGTTTAGCCTGGCTGAAAATTTTTGGAAGCCCTTTCCGGTTGCTCCTTACTGTGCCACGGGCATAGGTATCTTTTGTTGCCAAAAATTCATACAGAGGTACAGATGAATAATAGTTATCCATATAAACATGGTGTCCTTTTCAGAGACAACCACAAAAATTAATCAGCCCCACCACAATTTATTCAGTGGTTGTAGCTGCCGCACCCAGACCAGTATCTCTAGCATAATCATCAAGGAATGATGCTTGTGCAGAACAAATGTCAAACCCCAGACAGTAGCCTGAATTTGATTCGCACAAAGTATATAACTTAATGCCGAACTTATTAGGCTTGTTTGGATTATAGATTTTGAATGACAAACGGTCTTTGAATGGACACGTAGCTCCATCTATGGCAAAGTCATGGTCCGGAGAATATACAGCTTTAAATCTTTCTAAACAGAGATTCATCAAGGGCCTAATTTTTAACAATTTGTCTCTCTCCTCATTGGCTGTTCATATTCTGCCTCAATGTCTGACGAGTGGAAATTTTACAAAATGAAAAAAAAAACAATTCTTTTGCATAACAGTTGAAAACCATGGTGTCTCGGTTGGTCCCTCTGAACACCAGTAGTCTTTTAGGGCAGTTTTTACTACTAGCCCCATACATAATAAAACAGAAAAAAATGTCTATACTTCATATTTAGTGACGATTGTCCAGGCTTCAAGGAACATATTTTCCCCTTTATAAGACGACATTGCCTTTACTTCAGCATACTGATTTGTGTTTCTGACACAAAGGTCACAAAGCAATCCATAGGGGTTAATGTTATGTTTATAGGGGCTAACATTTGCAATTGCCCACTATAAGTAGTTCCAAACCGCCAGTCAATCTTCATCTCTATCAACATCTACATTCGCACTAGGTCTAAAACCTGTCAAACCTGCAGGCTCCTGTAAGCGTAAATTTTTAAGTATGCTTATAGTAGGCCTATTTCCTTCAAGAATCTCATCCACCTCTTCCTCATCAGCATCACAATCATCAGCATCAACTCCCAATAAAAGCTCAATAACAGAAATAGCTTCATCAAGTTGGCGTAAGTCGTCATCAAAACTAGCACTAAGTACCGCCGTGAGAACAACAAATACAGATCCGCACAAAAAACTCAGCAATTAGTCAATTTTCATAATTTAAAAAGCAAAATAAAATTCAACTATTCCCCTAACAAATAAACATTCTGCCCAAGACTAAGGTGAAAGGTTATATCCTCGTTTTTGTGTTTATATGAGATAACCCTCTATGCGGCAAATAGACATGCTTGGGCCACAGGGAAAACAATCGGCTGGTAAAAAGACGCCCTTGAGGCTTAGGGAAAAAGTAGGTCACTGCAAAAAGACACGCCGGGAACTGGAAGGGTTAATTGAAGCCTACATCTCACATTAAGAATTATGGAATCCCAGTCCCAATGAGCACCAGTGAGTAATGATATATGACACTTTTAAACAATATTGTATGCTCTATGTTTACCCAGAGTTAAAGAGACCACAGAACACCACAGAATATCCATTTTATTTACTAAGAGTTCAATTTTCCAGCAAATTAGCATATCGCTAATGGCCATTTTGCACTCATCCAACAGCTCTCTTGGGAAAACAGAAGGTTAGCACTACAATTGATTTTAGTTACATGCAAGTTAGAAAGAGTATCAACTTTCATGCTTGCCCTTGTTTCATTGTAATTTTTCTTCACAATCTTCAGACAATCTGCGAGTTTGGAAACATTTCTATTCGGATGTCATTTGTAGTAGTTTATTTTAATCAAAATGAAAAATTTAGTTTACAAACGTATAGTACATTCAATTATCTTTCATTTGATACCTCATTTTGTCTTACAAACCCAATAAAAATATTTTAAATTGTTTTTTAATCCCAACCTGTCAATTCTGGTACCTGTGTACCAATAGGTGCAGCCATCTTGAAATGCTTTTCCAAGAAGAGAAAAATAATCTTTAACATACTTTTTGTACTGGTCTGTCTTTGTTAAGAATTTTTCGGGCATGCCATCTTCTTCATCTTTCTGTTCCAGTGGTTCAACTGCAACTGGCTTTGGATCCCTAAAAGTTGGATAACATAATATGAAATTTGAAAATAAAATACAGGGTACAAAAAAAAAAGTTAATGATTAGGACCAAGGTAGAAGGTCATGACCAAGTATTATAATGCATGCTATGTATAAATGTAAATTCAAATTAAGAGAAACAAGTAGAATTTTTTTAAGTTAAATATTCTTATTATTAAAAACTTACACTCCCATGAGAAATACGCCTTCATTAATGCGTCGCAGTGCTGAATTAGCTCCAGGTTTCCTTACAAATTCAACAATTCCCTCTCCCGTTGGTTTGCCTCTATCATCAACAATTACAACACATCTCTCCAATTCTCCAAACTGTGAGAATGATTGCTCCAAAAGTTCATTTGAAACATAAGGATGGAGATTCTTTACTTTTAGTGCAGCCCCATGTGTTGCAAATCTAACTCTGAGAATACGTCCTTTTCTTTGATGTCCATCTAATGCTGCCTTTGCTGCCTCAGCATTATGTCTGTAATCCTGTCAAAAGAACAAATTAAAATAATTTCAATAAATTAATTTGTGAATTTAAATAAATAGATTTATAAATATTTCTGATCTGAGTTTAAGTCAAATGTCTTGCTTGGAATGTTGAAAGCAAACACCCCCCCCCCCCCCCCCCCCACCAAAATGACTGACACTTTAGCATTGTCAAATTCTATAGAGGTTCTCCAAAAAAGTCATCAACAGAGATAAATTCCTTTAGGTTCAAAGTTTTGAACATTTTTTTAAAGTAAAAAAAACACCTAGAAGGCAACACCAGTACAAAAAAATCTCTCCCCATGCGTAGGAATGTATGGATGGCACAATGCACTCTTGTAAGTCTTTGCTATTTATAATCATGCTTCCTGGGTTTCCCCACTGTAAATGTTGTTTGCTTCTGGATGTCCCCAAAATGGGGGTGGATAAGCCAAATGAGGAAAATGGGAGAGGTGAAAAATATGCATAGTCTGTGCTGACATCCTTTAGTGATAACCAAAAATAATAATTTCAATAAGCATTAGTGTGCCAAAGACTATGATTTGCATAAACTACATAATTAAATTACTGCCAAACATAATATAGTTTATATAATTTTTTCCTCAAACCACTTTGAGATATAAAATTTGTAACACATTAATTCTAATCAGCCTTCATAGCAGTTTCTTGCATAGCTGATAGATAAAAAAAATCATATCTTATGCAGGGGGAATTTCCGTGTATTATTGTACATACGTATGTGCCTTGAATTCTAATGAAAATTATTTTTACAAATATACTAAAAAGACACACAACATATCAAAAGGGTTCTCAATAAATGTTACTTAATATTAATTTTTTAATATATTTTCTGCACACATTGTAAGAAGTTGTAAATTATTTTCTACTTTTGAGTGCGTTTTAACTTGACTTGAAAGAAAGTATATTTTCAACAAAAATATATATATATATTAATTTCCACATTACTTTTTAGAATTAAAATTGCTATCTTTAAATTATCTACAAATGTAGAATAATTTACTTTTATAAACATTGAATGCTTACAAAATTCCAGGTTGAAGTGACTTAACTCTTTACCTAGGCGTGAAACTTTTTAAATAACAACCACTCACTCAACTGCAAAGCAGACCACAATAATTTGAGTGATTGTCATTAGCCTCCATTGATCCAGTTTTCAAGCCAATCACCAGGTGAACACAGCAACACAAAAGAAAAATATAACAATCCATCCGCACATAAGATGGAAATTCAAGTAGAGAGATAACTATTTAAAAAATTTAATGAACTTTCAACTCTATACTCCAAGTTATTTTGTTTAAAATTAGAGAATTTCATGTACCGCTATTTAACATTTTTTAAATAAAATTTCCTTCTCATTTTCTATTTTTGTAACCAAGTGGCTATAGGTACACGGGTACCAGAATTGAGAGGTTGGGATTAAAAACGATTAAAAATATTATTGTTGGGTTTGTAAGACCAAATGAGGTATCAAATGAAAGATAATTGAATGTACTATACGTTTGAAATGTTAATTCTTCAGTTTACTAAAATCAACTACCACAATTGACATCCGAATAGCATTGAGTCTAATGGTACCATAGGTGCGAATGGTGGCGCTGCGTGTCCGGGTCCATTTTGACTAATGCTATTCGGATGTCATTTTAAATCGTTTTTTAATCCCAACCTCTCAATTCTGGTACTGTACCCGTGTACCTATAGGTGCAGCCCTTTAGTAAACAGTCCTTGACCTTCGTAATGTAATGCTAAAATCTGAATCAATCAATTTTAATACATAGAAATATTTATTATGAAAAACAGATAAATAAAATTTTGCAAGAAATATTACATTTAAAACTTAGCAGTTATAAATTATTTCCACGTTTACAATGTACAAATTAATTTATTTGTTGTAAAGTCTTGATATATTTCTGAAATCTATTCAGATTTTACTACTAATTTTTCCAAATATTTTATTTTCACGCAGCCAGAAGTAGGTTTTGTTTCATATCATCTTTAAAGTTTTGTAAAATTCCAGCTGTAATACTTTTATTAAAACTATGTGTGTCACTACAAAACATAAGATTGAAGATGGGTGCCTTGTTTTTAATGAGGAATGAGCAACTAAGAACCGTTTCATAAAAGTTGTAGCAAATCGTGAGTTAGTGGCAGTCTTCAAGGCATACAATTTAAAAAGACCTTAATCAAATAAAACATTCTGATTTCAGATACAATTTAACAACCAAAGAGAGGGAAAGGCAATGCCTGGAGCTGGTGCAAAATTTGGAGAAATAGCAAACTGTTTTCACGTAACAGTCTTCGATTTAAGATGCTGCAACAGAAACTAGTCTTGTGCTGTCACACAGAATTGTAAAACAGAACAAGCAATTTTCTCATGGGGAGTTCATCAAGGAATGGTGGCTAGAAGCATCGAACATGTTCAGAACAAAAAAATCAAACCAATTTGAACTTTATCAAGGAGAACTGCGGTCAGACATAATGACAAGATAAGTGACAATTTGACGCATAAACTTCAAGATACAACAATTTTTGTGGTACTATCTTGCAATGAATGAGACTACCGAAGTACATGATACTGCCCTATTGGGTGGCCAAGCGGTCTAAATTGACTCAATCCAAATAGCTGAAGAAGTTCATTCCCCACCAAAGCCAATATCCCAAGCTGCCTGGGTGGATGGGACCAGTTAGCTTTGGAAGACAACTCATCTAAGAGAAGGCAAACTCTGAATTCAAACCAGGAGCAAAATGATCAATAAATTGAAAAAATATTTTTTAATAATATTTATACTTGGAATAAACACTTCTTTCAAACTTTCTGAAGAGTTACCGAGTGTTTAGTCACTCAAAGACACAACCACAGGCCATGATACATTCAATGCCGTTATTAACAGTATTGAAAAAACTGGGTTGGTTTGGAACAAGATGTCAAGTGTTAAACAAGTGTTGAATAACGAGCATGTTATTGACCCAGTTATCAGATAAAGAGGACTTAATCTCAGACAGTTCAAGGCATTACTTGACAATTTGGAAACTGAACATTCTAATGTCTTATACCACACCAGTGTTCGATGGCTGAGTCTCGGCAGGGTGTAGAGGCAAGTTTGGGACCTCAGAAAAGAAATGGTGATGCTCCTAGAGATGAAGGGCATTGAATGTAACTTTCAAAAGGTACGAACAACGTCAATAAAGAGTGGAAGTTAGACTTAATGTTTCCATATGAACTATATGTACATGTAAAATCATATCAGGCAAGCAAAAGTCTTACTGTTCTCCAGACAAGAAAGTGAAAATAGGTTTTGTCACTTCCCTTTGCTGAAACAAGAAACCATTTCTGATGAAAATGAAAGTACAAAGTCCAATTAGATGCATTGACTGAAGAAATTCAGAAGTAGATTCCAAGAACTTAGAGCCACATTTCAACATTCTCAGTTCCCCTTTTAGTGCAGAAGCTGATACAGCCAGAGGACATGCAGAATTCAAGTCACATGGTTTGCTGGATTTCTATGTTTCTTTATCAGAAGAATCATTACCCAACTTGAAAAACTTTGCAGCTCAACTTTTATCATTGTTTGGAATAACATTTACAAACAAGCATTTTCTTGCTTGAAGATGAACAAATCGAAGAATAGGTCTTTATTGTCGCACTGCAACTTGCATGCTGTCTTGCGAATTTCAACAAGTAAACTTGCTCCAGACTTCAAGAACATTGTCAAAAAGATCAAGCAGTTACATACATCTCATTAGAAATGAACAACTAGTGACAATGTAGTGGGATTGTGTCTAACCTAAAGCCACTGACAGATAATGCAAAAAAAATAAATTATTATTTTAATAAAAAAAATTAAAATCTTGTTAACAAATTAGTTAAAGTTTTAGTCCATATTGTAAAATATAATGTATGATTTCAATAACTGATTATTTATAATATTTAATAACCTATAAATAATTCATAATAACTGATAGGTTGCTGTAAACAAAGTGGACATAATATATATATATATGCAGCCCCCCCCCCCCCCCCGCCACAAAAAGTTTGCCCACCCTTGCCATAAATGCATTAACACTTTTGATCAAGACCAGAAACAGTTTACTGGAGACTGACAGTCGTGCCATACTTTTAACATAGACAAATGTTTCCTAAAGTTTAATTCTTAGGCTGTTGTCATTAACCATGAGGCACTACAACATCAACACAAACCTAACCAGAATGATATGTACCCTCTATGACAGTGGTTCTCAACCTTCCTAATGCCGCGACCCATTAATACAGTTCCTCATGTTGTGCCGACCCACAACCACGTTGCTCTTCATAACTGTATAGAGTATATGGGTTTCCCGATTGTCTTAGGCGACCCCTGGGAATGGGTCATTCGACCCCCAACGGGGTCGTGACCCACAGGTTGAGAACCGCTGCTCTATGATAAGGCCACCAGTGCAGTCTTCTTCAACAGTAACATCGGAGAATGGTTCAAGACCACAGTTGGAGTACGACAAGGCTTCTTGCTCTCCCCCACCCTGTTCAACATCTTCTTGGAGAGAATTATGTCAGATGCACTGGAAGCGCATGTAGGGACATTCAGCATTGGTGGCAGAACAATCACCAACCTACGCTTTGCGGATGACATAGACGGAATGGATGGAAGCGAAGAAGAGCTAGCCAAACTAGTAAAGCGTCTCGACAAGACTTCATCGTCCTTTGGCATGAAAATCAGTGCAGAAAAGACAAAAATGAAGAATAGCACCACTGGCATCGCCACTGAAATAGGTCGGGGAGGAAAGATTAGAGACATTTGGCAGCTTCAAGTACCTCGGAGCAATAGTCTTGGAAGAAGGCCCCAAGCCTGAATTGATGGCCAGGATTGCGCAGACAACAGCAGCACTAAAGAGGCTAAAGAAAATATGTAACAACAAAAATATAGCCCCCAGCACCAAAATCCGGCTGATGCGTTCATTAATCCTCTCAATTTTCTAATATGCATGCGAGTCCTAGACATTAACAGCAGAACTTGAAAGAATAATAAAGGCGATGGAGATGAGATCTTTCAGAGGCATTCTTGGCATCTGCTATAGAGACCATATCACCAAAGAACAAGTGAAAGAAAAGATTCGTCAAGCAATTGGGCAGTATGATGACCTCCTGGTGTCTGTAAAAAAGCGCAAACTTGAGTGGTATGGCCACGTGACCAGAAAACAAGGGCTCGCCAAAGAAATCATGCAGGGCACAACTAGAGGAGGAAGAAGAAGAAGAAGAGGAAGACAGAGAAAAGATGGGAAGATAACATCAAAGAGTGGACGGGATTAAAACTAGGCGATTCTATGCACAGAAGACCGAGAGGAATGGAGACGGATAGTTTTCATGTCATCTGTGGCATCCAACGGCCCAGGGACTAAGGGACATGATGATGAATTATTTTTCCAAAAACTGCTCAACAATTTCAAAAGCACTACTTAGCGTTCCAATATTATTATTTAATATCCTTAGTGTATAGCTTACACATGCATCTCAATGGTTTTATTCCCTAAATCTTATTTTTGACCAGTATATCATAGTTTTATGTTGTATATCAATTCTTAAAACAATATCCATTGTCATAAAACAAATATGTTTTAATTTGAGTAACCCCAGTAGAGCCCATATTATAAATTATCATAATGTGCTGTGTGCAAAACATTGTCATGGGCTGCCATTCACAGTCACTTGCATAATGGCTATGCCTTATTGGTGTAGATCTTGCTCAGAGGTCCATTCATAAGAGTTTGCTGTGTGCAAAAACTATCAAACTATTGGTCAAGGTAAGCTTTAATTGTTAGTCATGTGTCAAAGTTGAAAGTTCAAAATAAGTAGACCCCAAACAGTAATTTAGAAACAAGGTCACGCATTGCCTCATATAGACTACAAAGTACATACCGGTATAATTGACGCTGTAGGCTTGGTAAAATTCGAAATTTCATTGCCATAGCTCATAAAACATTTTAGCAAATCACCTCAATGTAGACCTCATTATAAAAAGGTTGCACAGGCCATTTTAGATTTGTGACCACGCCCCCTTTTAAATGGCAGAAGACGCAAATACTAAGCTTAGGAAATATTCAATTACGACCACTGTATGAAGTATATGCATCAAAATATTTGATAACTTGTGTTTCAGAATGCATTTTGAAGACATTTAAACTGAAATATTTTAAATTCGAGCTTTAAAAATCTGTCCATATTATAAATAAATATTATAAATAAAAGAGGACATGCCATGACATCATATACGTGTTTTTGTTAAGTTCCTGTTTTGGACACACACCCCTTGTTTTTTGTTACTAATGATGATGTTATGTTTTGTATTAAAATATTATGTTGATTTATTAAAATTTTAAAATTTCATTGGTTGGGTACTTATAATATTTTACGCCATATTTGAAAATGGATTGTGCATGGACCGCATGGTATTTTATTCCTTTTCTGGATATTCTTTTTGTTGGAACCTGAAAGAAAGTGTGTAAAAGTGTATTCTATGGAAACTGTAAGATGTGGTTTCATTATATATTTATTTTACAATTATTTTTATGTTTGTTTTTTTTCATTTTTATAGTTTTTTTTACTTGAGGCTTTAGGGCTAGCTTATTTTAGGTCTCAGTTCATGTTAGGTTTAGATAGGTACTTCAGTTTTTAAAAAAAAAAAATTTAAATAACATTTAGAGCAAATTTCAAATAAAATAATGAAACCAGAATAAACTTTTTAGCTTTAGTACTTTTTGAGCTACGAATTTTTAAAGTATGAGTTTGTTTGGTATTTTTTACTATGGACGAAACCTCCACATCTTGTGACCTCATTCTGTTGATCACGTCATGCGCAATGAATATATAGTTTATATAGGGCAACGCATCCCCTCATTACTATAATACTGTTTAGAGTTGACTTATTTTAAACTTTCAACTTTGGCACATGAATAATTATAAGCTTTCACTGACCAATGGTTTAATTATAGTTTTTGCACAAAAATAGTATTATGGTATAGCCATTATGCAAGTGATTGTGAATGGTTGCCGAGGACAAAGTTTTGCACACTGCAAATTATGATCATTTATAATATAGACTCTACCAGGTTTTTAAACCTCAAGTAAGATATTCTTGTTTAAATGCCTTCTAAATTCACTTTAAAACATAAGCTTTCCAAATATTTTGATGCAAATAGTGATAATAATTGCATATTTGTCAAGTGTTGGCATCTTCCGCCATTAAAAAGGGGACGTGGTCACACCCTAGTGAATTTGGGTAATGCGACCTACATAGTACACTACTCATGCAAAGAAACATGGCGTCTCTCGTAAAAGACATGGCGCTTTGAAATTTGGTATGCCCGAGATGCCTGTTTAATATGAAAATGACATATTTTGAACTTCTTAAAGATGAAAGTTGCCTTGTATTCACCAAGGATTTTCTCAAATATTGACTGATTGTAAATAAAAAAGATATTTATTAAAATGTAGGCCAAGATGTCCTCCAAAGCGAAAGACAGGAAAAGGAACACAATTGTGAGATATAGTAATTATTATATGAATGAAATAGCACAAACATAAAAAAATTATAAAACTCGACGCCCATTTCCCATGCTCACTTTTTAGTAGTCTCCTTTGCTTTACCGAAGTACCTAGATTTAGGCTTAGGGTTCAGGTTAGGTTTAGGGATACATCTATACCTATTTCTTCATTGAATTTTAACGTTTTATTCCTTATTTTAGCAGACTCTAGTTATTTTATTTTAACCCATTCAATCCAGAGCGCTCAGAAATTTTATAACTGGAAACCCCAACCAAAGGGGAGCAACTCCAACCTTGAAAAAAAAATTAAACAAATCTATTTAACAGTATAATCATATGAAATAAATTGATTTGCATCCATAAATGGTTGCTGTATGTGTTGTGTAACATTATTTCCTAATGCTTTTCTTGTGTAAATTCCTAAAAGTCAATTTTCGACGAAGTATTTGAATACAAACGATCATAACACTAAAATAAAAAATCTGCTTTTAAAATAATGAATACTCCTCACCCAATAAATACAAATATTTTTTAATGAGTAATCTCCCTTGGTCTCGTTTCTAGCGAGTTCCACTTTCTTTTTAGCAACATGTAAACAAAGGATTGAGTGGCCGGATTTGGCCGTAGTGGGATTGAATCAGTACTGGCCGGATTCGGCCGCTATGGGATTGAATGGGTTAACACGACCGAGATCTTGATTGCCACGACCTGTGAACTCCTAAAAGACTATATTATATTTAATTTATTATGTTCATTTGGATAGTTGGATATTTTTGGATCTGAAAGTTTCTTGGACTGTTTAGAAGCTGAACTTTTTTCACTCAAAACAAACTCAGTTGTTTAACAGTGTGTAATTTCTTGACAGGACATTTTAGGACATCGGAGCCCAGTGAGCATGTTAACATATAGCATGGAAATGAGGGCTATATAAGTACTCAAATAAATAAATCAAAGAACGTACATTTAATAATTATCTGGAATTTCTGACACTCAAATACATCTGTTAAAGCCAACTTTAACCTACAAATCTGTGCAATCATAATATTTGTGGGGGGTACGCCACAGGTTAGGTAAATGCGTTTCACTTACGAAGAGGCCAGATACGACCAATAAAATACTAAGAAATGCTTGCTCTTTACAAAAGTGTGGAACTTACCCAAATATCTTCCTCCCAACCCCCAAAATAGAACACACAAAAATGTATATTACCCATTTAAAAAAAAAAAAAAACAGTTTTACAGGAACGTTGTTCCCTTGCATTCAAGCAGGGCTCAAGCCCATGCGCACAATCAAAATATCAGTTCTACTTGTTTAATCTTGCAGGTATTAAATAATTTTTTAATAAATAGTTTTTAAGAGTTTAACATTAATTTTACAAGAACCGCATGCATATAGTTAAAGACTGATTGAAAGACCAAGGTTTTGCTGCTTTTACCGCCGCGGTGTACGCAAGCCAAAGTCCATGGTTTTGCTAGGTACACCGCTGCGGTGTACGTAGTGATGAAACTTGATGAAACAAGTTAGGGATATCGAAGGTCTCACGCGCATGCGGTCTGCGCATAACGAAAAATAACGCAAAACTTGTGCTGCCATTTTAACATTCGTCTCGGTGATTATCTCGTTTTTTTGTGTTTTACGTCACAGTTTGCTAACAATAGTACTTAAATTATCGGTGACGTAAAGCGCATATTTTTCCAAACACGGGGATACCGTAATTGCTGCATTTAGTTCGTGAATAGTAACGCATTTAATTGTTTACATCGGTATGTACGTTAATTGCTTATTATTTTTTAATGTAGTGTTTAACTCAACTACTGCCTCATTTATTCACAAATTTTAATAACCTTACTTCATTAATAATAGCAATAACGAACAAAAGTTATGCCCTTCGGACTGTGAGGTGTAAGAAAATAAAATTGTTAGTAGTCACCCGAGTCACCCCCCCCCCCCCCCCCTCACAAAAAAAGTGGGTTGTCGGAAATGGTTCTTGTTACCAATTTAATTTTAGTACATTTTAGTATTTTCATTATAGTTCATCTTTAATAATCTGTGGAAGTCTAACCAGTTAATAAAGGGGAAACCATTTTAAAACATTATGAGAAATTAATACAACCTAATAAATTAAATAATTTTAAATAATTGTAGTTCATGTGGTCCGGGGAATTTCGGACTTGTTTTGTCCCTTGATTTATATATAATTATAATATGTAGTATAGAGCAAGTTATTAGTGGTATTTATAAATTATAATTAATGGAATAATAACACAATGAAAGAAGTTGCTACTAATACTAATATTAAAAATATACTATTATCAAATATATATGCATTAGAAATCTGTTAACATTTATATTAACAAATATTTAATATCTTTTTAATTAAATACATTTAATAAACAAAAAAGAAATACATTTTAACAAACACATCACTTGAATAATATTAAAAAGAAACAAAAAATTGTATAGATTCAGAATTATGATTAGTTGTTAATGTCAGTTAGGCTTCTTTTGGGGGCAAGAGAAAATTTTAATTTTCTGTTGCAAAACTTGGAATTCCTTCCATATCCAATTAGGCGGAACGTTTAGATGCAGATGGCGGTGACAAAGTTTATGAAGGAGAGATTTATGGGCTTCATCAACAAGACAAAGTAGTCACTGTATGGCATTCTACCCGGAAAATGACAGGCAGAAGATCCCCATTACCTTTTAAAATTTAATGACATACCCCGGTACGGGTATGCTTGTAATAGTTTTATGGGTGATATTAGTAGTTTTTATTTATACATCTCATGCATTCAATTATTTTTAAAAAGACTTCTACTTACCTTTAATAAATATAAGAATTGATTTAAAATTTAACTCAAGAATATAATTCATTAAATTATAAATAAACTTGTACTTGTAATTTTTTTTTTTTTCCTTTAAAAAATCATGATTTTTCCAACTTTTCTGTTTATGTTTTTTCTAACAAACGCTCAAATAAAATTTTCCAAAATACAAAGACTTAATTTGATGTAAAGGTTTTCTTGTCCTTTGTGTTGTATATTGCATTTAGAATGTCTCCAGAAAATCTGGTGGCATTATCTTTTAAAATAAAAAAGTTGTGGACAAAATAAGGCAGAAATATGGAATGTTGGTCACTACTTTTTTTCGTTAAATACAAAGATAAATAAGGGGGGTTAAAAAATTCACCAAAAAAATCATAACTTCATTTCTATAACAGATAGAAAGATGAAATTGGCATTTTTGCAAAGCTTATAGCTAGCCCTTTAAAATGATGTATCATTTGTGGCAATTGGACAATATTTTAAAAATTTGTCAAAGTACCTAAACAAGTGATGAGGAATATATTCCTCCGATTACAAAGAGACAAAAATTATCCGTTGGAAATTTAAAACTAGTGTCTTGGGAAAAAAATTCCTTATTTGACAAATTTTAGAGCTACTGCAATGAAAATTTCCAGTTGTTTTGGATATATAATATGACTCATCTTTAAAAAATATGGGCTGATTCTGAGTTATGGAGCCCCAACGTCATTTGCGTGGATTCACTCCCCTTATTTTTTTTATTAGAGTTACATTTTCCTTAAATTACGATGGCATGTTTTTTAATTAAATTTTTATTGGTTGATTAAATATAACGATAAAATTTGATTGGTTGGCTGATTTAGTATTTTATGTCGTCTGCCATTTCATAAGAAGATGACCACACGTGTTTTATTCGTGTTTCATTAATGTTTGGATATTCTTTTCGTTGTAACCTGAAATAAAGTGTGTAAAAGTGTATTCCATGAAAATGTAAGTTGGGTTTTCATTACTTCTTTATTTTATAATTAATTTTGGCCACTTTTCTTTTTTTTTTTTTAAAATTTTCCTACTTTTCAGGGTCAAAACCCAGCGCCACGTTAGGCTAAGGAGAGTGTCAAAACGCTGGTTCCCTCTAGGGTCAAAACCCTGTTAGGGAGAGGGTCAAAACCCTGTTAGGGAGAGGGTCAAAACCCTGTTAGGGAGGAATTTAGGGTTCAGGTTAGGGTGAGGGATAGATTTAGATCATTTTTTTCATTTTTAAAAACTTTTTATTCGTAATTTTAGCAAAAACATGAGTTATTTATTTTTCCATGGCCGCCATCTTGGTTGTCCCGACCCGTGAACACGTAAAAGTTCACGGGTCGGGGCAACCAAGATGGCGGCTATGGTAAAAAACGGGGGGCCCATCTCTCATAATTTACCAAAATATGAACTTGATTGGATAATTGTTACCTGATTTCTGAGCTGGTGAGTAAGGCAAAAAAAAAAAATTTAAATAATTTTTTGAACATAAACCTGCAATAATACCCCCAAAAATTTTCTTTGGGTAATGTTTTATCACTTTTTTATACTAGAAACATATTCCTTATCGAATTACCTACATTTTGATGTGCAGCATTATATAGTTTTGATAAATAGCAAAATGGAGCTTTTCAGTTTAAAAACATCAGGTCGGATAGAATTTTAGTCCCATATTTTTACTGCGTTCCCTTAAAAAATTGTGACGTATTGAATGGGTTAAAATGAATTTGGTAAATGTGAAGACGCGTTTTTTTTACAGTTTTGCCGCATCCTGAGAACGTATGTCCTAAATTTATCCATAAACCTAACCTGAACCCTAAATATATCCCTAAACCTAACCTGAACCCTAAATGTATCCCTAACCTTGGTTTTGACCCTATCGGAACCTGGGTTTACTATGGGAACCAGGGATAAAACACGCAAATGACATCATGGTGATATCTCTTCACATTAGCTGTGAAGGTAATAGATACAGATAGACCGAAATAAGATAGTTTAGTATTTAACTCACAAGTCTAATGAATCCAAATCCTCTTGATGTGTTGACATAAACCTCTGAGATCTCCCCAAAAGGCTCAAACATTTTTTTGAACTCATTTTCTGTCACGTCAGGAGTAAGATTACCAACAAATAATCGGCATCTTCCGGTAAATTTTTTCTCGGTGGTAGCACCAGGTCCAGATGCATTATCTACTGCAGCTTTGTCGTCTTTTTCTGTTGCTTTTTCAGGCTCTGTTCCACTTTTGTTTTCAAACTGTCTATTTTCATTTCGGCTTGATGATCTTTCGTGCTGTTGGTTTGTCTGGACCAGGTTGGAAGAATTTTGATTCTGATTTCCACGATTACCTGAGCTAAACCCGCTTGACGATCTTCTGTCATCTTTACTGTTGCTGCCACTATTTGGCGTCCTAGGTTCTTTTTTAAATAAATTTCCATCTGGTTTAACTGGGGCTGTACTGACCCCAGACTTAGACATTTTGTTAGATTTATCACGCTCACAATGCAAAAAAATGGCGTCGTCCGTCGAAATTTCTCCTTTGTGATTTGAAACGAGGTTTATTTCCGTTTTGCTGGTTTTTTAAAAATAACATTTCAAAGTGCAAAATAAAATTAAATGTAAGCGGACAAAACTAACGACTTAAACAGAGAATGCTAGTAAAATAAGCACAATAGGTTGGGTAAAACATTACATTGGTATACTGCAGTGGTCGGCAAACTCATTAGTCAAAAGAGACAAAAATCAGCAGCAGAACAATTAAATTTTTTCTGAGAGCCAAATTTCTGCCGAGGATTTTGTTTTTCGGAGTCAAAACCGATTTGTGGCCGAACGCCAAGCCGCACTCAGGTCCAGGTCGCTAAGTTAAGGCTAAGGACTAAGTAGCCGCATTCGTGAGCCGCGGCGAGCCACGAATTGCCGACGACTGGTGTAGTGTAATAGTTAAACTAATTTAAATTAGTTAATTGGGACTTGGAACGTGCGGATACAGAAAAATAATAATTAACCAGAATCCGCTGTAAATGAAACCCGAGACTATTATTATATGTTCATCAACTTATTGAACATAAATCGTGTAACAACAACAAAAATAAAAAAAAATTTAAAAAAAGAAAGACTTCCTTTTTAAGACGAGTTAAAACGCGCTAAAGGTAGGAAATAATTTAAGACTTCTTAAATTTAAAATGATTTACACAAATCAAATTCGTTAATGCTACATAACCATAACGTTATTTCTGACTTTTTTTCTTAAATTATACAGATGAGAAACATTGTTTATTAATATATTAAAAAAAAAGATATTTATATCAAATTTATTTTTCCACAAATTAAAAATAGATACTCTTGTAAATGGCCCACTTTTGGAGATTTGTCTCAGTGGGAGCGGCCGCTACGTTACAGCCCTCGACAATCGAATCTCGGCGTCGCATACAATTTAGATTTCGTTAAATCTCAAATTTAAACACATAGGCAGCTAATTTCCCTTAGGTTAGTTGGAACTTGGTCCTTTCCTGGTCAGATTGATAGGCCACTTACCGGACAGCAAACCCATGGCATCTACCATATAGGCAGGGTATTTATGCACCCAGGCTTGCACAACTCAAAGCGTAATACTTTATGAAAAACTTGTGCGGGCCGAAAGATAATAGGACGGGTGGGGGGATGCTATTAAGAAAGTAATACAAATAAAGGATATTTCGTTACTTCACGGGCCACAAAGTGGGTGTTAGTGGACCGCTCGCGGGTCGCATGTTGTGCAGGCCTGGTCTATCCTATCACATTCATTTGCAGAGTCTTGCCGAAGGCGGGGCAAGACACGGAGCGAGCCGTATGCAAAAATTAAAGATTACATTGGTGTAGTGTAGGGGTCGGCAAACTCATTAGTCAAAAGAGACAAAAATCAGCATCAGGATGATTAAATTTTTTATGAGAGCCAAATTTCTTTTCAAGAACCTGCCAAGGACTTTGTTTTTCGGAGGCAAAACCGATTTGTGGCTCGTCCAACATCCCTGACCTCCTTCCCATGCAAAATTCTAGAACACATCATCTGTCGTCACATCATGAACCACCTTGAACACTACAACATTTTGACCAACCTAAACCACGGTTTAAACTCTGGATTCTCCACAGAAACTCAATTAATCATCCCACACAGCCTTCTTCTACACAAACTCCACCACTACGGCATTACGGGCAACCTTCACTCCTGGCTCTCAACATCCCTAACAAAACGGACCGTGCAAGTAGTGGCAGATGGCGTCCGATCAGGCAACGCCACCGTAGACTCAGGAGTTCCTCAAGGCTCAGTACTGAGCCCCCTTTTCTTTCTCTGTCACATAAACGACCTCCCTGATACTTTAAAATCTCAAGTGAGGCTGTTTTGTCTACAGAGAGATAATCGACTTCGATGACCACAAGCAGATTTGAAGTGCCTTATGAATTGGGCGGACAAATGGGGCATGAACTTTAATGAAACCAAATACTACACAATGAGCATCTCAAGAGAAAAAAAATCAACCTATATGTACTCCCTAAACAGGATAATCCTCCAACAAATATCAAACAATCCATACCTTGGAATTCTATTCTCAAATAACCTAAAATGGTCAACCCATATAAAAAAAAAAAAAAAAAAAAAAAGCCAACTCCACACTAGGTTTCATTCCAAGAAATCTGCGCCACTGACCAACATCCTGCAAACGAAATGCCTATCTAGCACTCGTTCGTCCACTACTAGAATATGGTGCGATCATCTGGGACCCATATCTAAAGCAAGGCGTGGACAAGATGGAGCGAATCCAACGTAACGCAGTGCGCTTCATAGCATGTGACTACAAAACCACCACTCCTGGCTACGTCACTGGCCTCTTAAACAGATTTGACATCCCCTCCCTCAAAGACAAACGAGAAAATATCATAAAGTGGTCATGGGGCTAGTTCCGGCCATCCCAGCAAACAATTATCTCACCCCCCCCCCACACTTTAATATATAGAAGAAGAAGACAGGTCGATTAATCAGAGTAACCCAGTGCAATATAAACAATCATTCTTCCCACGCACACTAATCGCTTGGAACCACCTGGACAAACCGCCGTGAACTCGACATCTATCGAAAGCTTCAAAGCTGCCCTGTCATCTGCTAAGAGCCGTTTGGATGATAGCATCGCTTCCCCAACCATTGCAAATATGCCAGTACATTGATGCAGCAACGTACCCTACCAGGACCAGAACCAGAAAGAGTAAGAGGGTCTTAAAATTGGCGAGCAGGACAAAGAATGTTAATGTTTTTATAAAAAAATATTTGTGCTTATAATTTATCTAAATCTATTTACCCCTGGCTGAAATGCTGCTTACTAATTTGCTTACTGTTTCTCTTCTATCTTTGTATACTATACAGTATACAGTGAATCATTTAAGATCCAAGGTAGTTGTACGAAAAGTGGCATCTGTACTGTTGGTAATCCACATAATCGTACTGGCAATGCTAAATTGCTTTGATGAAAAACAAGAAACCCTGTTGGCCAACCACCGCATTCTGATATTTTCAGTCGTCTATACCAGTGGTTCTCAAAGTAAGCATTACCTAGGGGCGGTGGGATTCAGTCAAACACTACAAGGGTCATGAATATACATCAGTAAAACAAAACAAGAATTATCAATAGACATCAGTCAAACAGTAATGGGGGCTATTATTTCCAACCCCACCCACCCCTATTTTATGGAAATAATTAATGGCCGCCCCCCTAAGCGTAATTTTCATGAGTGTGACGCGACTTTGCATAAGATTCATTAACAAAACCATAACGTGGGCCCTGGAACCGCTGATGTGGGCCTATCATCTATGATATTTAAGAGGCACACTAAAATAAACTACCACAAATCATTGACAAATGACATCCGAATAGCATTGAGTCTAATGGGACCCGGGTGCGGTTTACAAACATATAGTCCATTCAAATATCTTTTATTTGATACCTCATTTTGTCTTACAAACACAACAAATATATTTTAAATCGTTTTTTAATCCCAACCTTTCACTTCTGGTAACTGGGTACGAATAGCCACTTCGATCGAAAATATATTATTTATAATTAAGCGAATATATACATATAATTAAAAGCGAAATGAAATTGTAAAAAAAAAAAGAAGATACACTTATCAATTTTTTTAAATAAAAATTCATACATACAAATTCAATTAAAGTTTAAAAATATAAAATGTCAATTGGCACAGGAAAAATAAAATATTATGCATTTTTCAAAAACATGTCCAGAAAATTTAAAGGGCCGGTTGCATGCAACTGGCGTTGATTTTTTTGTCTTCATTGAAAACGAGGCTAATGACCTATATTCATCAACATTGGCGGACTGGTGTATTGCAAATATAAATTAACAAACCATTTTTCGTGAAAAAAATAATTTTAAAAGGAAAACTAAAGAAACTTCAATTTATTTAATAAATAGGTAATGCGATCACTTACGAAAGTGCAACACTTTCATTTTAATTGCTTATAATGTTGAACCTTTTCATGTTTTGTAATTGAAATTGTTTGTGTTACAAATTACAAATATCAGTAGTCTCGTAGTCGTCGTAGTAATATACAGAAGAGAAGTAAAGTAGTAAAAAATTAAAATCACTTGTTGCAAATGAAAATGGGACCATCAGCCCAGCCAATTACAGAGTGCGCTGCACTTTCACCTTGCCTTAGTCACGCCTTAGTGGTTTTGAAAAATGAGGTTTTATAATTAATGTGTTGATTATTGTTTGATGGTTTTGACTTTGACTTCATTACCTGGTTGGAATATGTGTCTACTCACTCGTCCGTAGCAGACCTGTTTACTCTTACGATTTTGGTGTACAATGTACGATTTTGTGGTGTATACATTATATATTATATATTTATATACAGTATGTTTATCTTTTTTTTACTATTAAGATAACGTATTGTATGATTTTAAGAGTTTGAAGGTAAACAGGTCTGTTTTAGTAGGTACTTTGGTAAAAAATTCAAAAATTTTGTAAAAATAAACCAATGGCATATTTGAATAGAGCTAATTTTTTACACAATTATAACACCAAAATCATATTTTTAGCTGTTGTAGTTTTAAAGTTATGAATTTTGAAAGTACGACTTCGTTTGTCCTTTTTTAACATGGACTGCATCGCCACATTCTGTGACCCAATTCAGTTGTTCGCGTCATGAGCTAAATAAATCTCGTTTTAATGTTAATTTTATACAACTTTTATTTTCAGAACTATGCTGTATTAAAAAATAATTTTATACAATTATATATAAATTATTAAATTATAATTTATCTAATTATGCACTATGTATATCAGTAAATTTAATATAATGTATTAATATAAGGCTTTTCTGTTTACCAAATCTACGGAGTCCATTGTACCGGTATATGCTATATAGTCTATATTAGGCAATGCGTCCCCTAAAATACTGTTTGGGATCTACTTATTTTGAACTTTCAACTTTGGCACATGACTAATTAATTAAAGCTTTCCCTGACCAATGTTGTGATAGTTTTTGCACACGGCAACCTTTTATGAATGAAAATGAGATAGTAGTCTACGGTATAGCCCTTTGCAAGTGACTGAATGGCTGCACATGCGCATGGCATTTTGCACACGGCAAATTATGATCATTTATAATATGGACGCTACCGTTTTTTTTAACCTCAAATTAAAATATGATTCTTTCATTAACATTTAAGTTCATTCTAAAACATAATTTATCAAATATTTTGATGTAAATAGTGGTAATAATTAAATATTTCCTAAGTATCGGCCATAGTTGTCCCTGGCAACGGTTGCACACTACTTGATCAGTGTCACTTCGTGACTTCTTCATTTCATTACTCAGCTACCACATGACCCATATATATTCAGTATGTTTATTCAATGTTATTTATTAAGTTTTTACTTTTATTTCTAGTTGCAACTCTTAATATTTGTGTTGTAATGTTAAAACAAAAACAACATAAGTGACCTGAAACTAATCTGCGTCTTCCGCCATTAAAAAGGGGGCGTGGTTACATCCTAATCGAAATTGGGCTAGTCGACCTAGGGACAATACAGGTTACGCAGACAAGCATAACTAATGTCAGACATGACCTACTTCAATGAGAATTGGCACAAAGATACTTCAATATCTACTGCTTTTCAAGATTTAATATGAAAGACCTTTTCTTTTTATTTCACAAAAAATTTTGAATGGGAAGATGACTTATATATACCAATGATTTTCAAAATAAAGGTCGATTGAAAATACAAAATAGCTGGATGGGAATGTAGGCCAATATGTCTTCCAAAGTAAAAAGGCGGAAGCGGAACTCAATTACATGTCAAAAGAACTCATTTATTAATGGATTGACACTCACATTAAAAAATTAAAAAGTCGGATTTTAATGCGCCGACGCCCATTTCCGATACAAATTTTCAAGTAGTCTCCCTTGCTTTACCGAAGTATCTACAAAACTTCTTGAAATATACCGCCGTAACAAACCCTACTTCTCAGTACTGACCTGGTTTTAAGATAATGATAAGGCAAGGCAGTTAAAGTTAATGTGAACTTGTGTGGTCTTGAGGTAGAATAAGACGCTGAGCGACCTTATTTTATGTGATAGGTTACTGGATCGGGATCAAATTTTACTCTTTTTTTTCTTCTTATTTTAATTAAAAGTAGATTTTACATTTTATTTATTGTGTTTATTTGTAACAGTAGTCAGAGCTTAATAATGAGATGTTTAACCAATATAACGGACTTTTTTTTGTTTTGTTTGTCGGAATCAAATAGTTAGTAATACTAGTACTACTATTAGTTTAGTATAGGCCGACTAGGTTAATATTCACAGTCAAAAGCTTACAGTTTATGTATCTCATAGTCATAGCATATGAATATATAAACATGTTCAGTATTTATTTATTATCTAGGGATCGGCTGACTAATATATGTAATTATTGTACACAATATTGGATTATCATATGCAATGCAACTATTTTGCCGGCGACCTCTTGTCACATGACCTGACGGAATAATAACACCTACTAGTCGTCCGGCGGTCACGTGACAGGCCCGCCTGACATTTTTCTCCTGCGCTGTAGACACTGCCATTTAATTTAGGCGTTGGGATGGAGTTAGTGGTGGAAATCCAAGTTGTGATGGTTCTTATTGTTAAGTGTATTTTACCTCAATGACAGTAGTGTATTCTATGCAATGGCAATACTAATAGTAATACTAATAGCAAGCAAGTTTTGGCAATTGTATGAAAAAAATTGCAATGCACAGTGTGTATTATTAGAAAACAGCAGAAATGTCAGTCATTGCTTTTGCAAATAACTGTCACTAGACAAACCAGTCCGTAAATACTAAATATTTTAATTGGAGCATAGCATTTGCAAATAGTTTGAAATAGCACCCGAAAACGTTCTACTTGTGACTGTTGCGCGATTTAAAAGCCCCCAAGTAGCTGGCAAACAGACTGTGACTAGTACAGTGGAGTTTATGTTTCGCTTGCATCCCAAGTCCTTCAATAGTTTCTGTGTGAATGTCCTGGTCTACTGAATCAACAGATTCACGTGCGCGCACAATGACAGCATGAGCATAAATCCCGTTGTTGAGCTGAGCGACATTTTGATATCCTCGACAAGCGTCCGTGACGATAGTTGTCCCTGGTAACACATGATTATTGATAATGCGCTCGAGTGTTTGTGCATCTCGACGGCCAATAACCTCCATCCAACATCGTCCACTACAACACTCAACCAAGCAGACGACCCAAATTGGAGGATTGCCCAAATTATGTTTAGCAGTGCTAATAATATACCACACTCTTTTTTAGATTTAAAGACTACTAATGAACTTGTGGAATAATGGGTTAGAGTGCAGTTCAGTTACATATTATATTATTTCTGATCAAATTTCACATTTTCGTTTGTAAAATTATGTGAATTCTTTATTAAATTTACTCCAGGCATTAATAATTAACCAACATTAATTGTACAGTACTAGCTTCTTATTAATTACTATAAATTTCTACAGCCAACAATTGTACATTAGGCCTATACTATATATAATAGCCGGTAGTGTTAACAATCTCTCCATTTTGTTTTCAATTTTCAAACCGAATGCCTGAATGCATTTAGCACACATACTTATAGGTGAACAAATCCTGACTTCCACTGCCACTATGGATTTCTTTTTGTTAAAATAAGTCCTTAGTATCAAATGACAAGAACAAAAACAAATTCATTGAAGGTCAGGAGGTAAATGCATTTAAGAACTGTAACGTTAAGTTAAAGTTGTTTTTACATTAAATTTACTTTATTTAAAATTTTCCTTTCCTGGTCTTCAAAGCTGCAAACCTGTTAAAAAAAAAACTTTATCAAAAGCAATATCCTTCACCATATCATGTTCAATTGATAGTAGTGCCAGATCAGAAAGCCTTGACTGTCCCATGGTGGATCGTAAATAGTTTTTGATAAGCCTTAAATTTGAAAAGCTCCGCTCACATGGAGCCACGGACACACATAATGTAAGAAACAATTGAAGGCTCAGTGAGCGTGTTTTAGTGAGTATTAAGAGATTCTAGTAAGTCCCATTCAGCTATGAATTTCAAAACATCAAATACTGACCAGTCCATGACTTTTTGACATTCAATATCAGCTGCCTTTAGGTGTCTATTAGGTCTAAGCCTTGGTATTTGTTTAAAAAGTGTTTCTTCTGATAACACATCACAGAAAGAGGTTAATTTTGGAATCAACACCAATAACTCTTCTTCACTAGCTGATAGTAGACTCTTGTGTTGAAAAGCCCCAAACATATCTGCTACTTCCTTGATCGCTGATGATCTGATTTGGAGTTCAGTATGAAAGCAATCAGTACTCCCCAGCTCTCCCTACTGTTTTCTTCTCGCAGAGAGAGAGTCTAGCATCTATTATTTGGTCTCCTGCCATTCTCTTCTTAAACCTTAATCTTCTCTCTACCGAAACTCCATATAGGTCTGATTTTAAAAGTGCCTTTTCAATAGCATGTTCCACCAAGTGACAGCACTTCTTGTGCAGAAACAATCTCAAGGCCTCTAGGTAGGTCACCAGTTTGTCAAAAGTAAAGCGTTAGTCTGCAGATACTGCTGTGTAAGATTAACTTCCTCAAGTAGACCACCCATTGATAAGTGGATACAGCAAAAAAGGAAAATATTCTCTCAAGTACCGAAAAATTTATTACATAAAGCATTTTTGGCAAAAGAGTGTTGAGCATCCAAGTGAAGGGAATGTTCCACACATCCACGAAAAGTCGCTTTCTTATTTCTTTTCAGAATGGCCTGAACACTTCCATGGGTTCCAGACAATGTGGCAGCATTATCTTAATCTTGAGCTCTGCACTTCATTATGTCTAGGCCATCGTGTTTTATATTTGTAAGAATGTTGGAACTGACGTCAGCATTTTTCCTCCTTAAAGGGAGAAATCAAAGAAACATTTCTCTCACTTCAACTTTCCCACTGTGGATTTTCACATATCTGATCACTTCAGACATCTGGTCAGTGTGTGATATATCAGGTGTACTGTCGAACATTATCCCAAAATACCTCGCAGCCTTTATATTCATGATAAGAATCTCCTTCACTTGATATGCAAGGTCATTTATAAATTCATTTTGTATTTCTGGTGAAAGGTATCAGATGCGGATGCTTTTGCTGTAGATGTACACCTATTACGTCTAATTGGGTGCTTTTTTTAGCACTGGGTTGTTTTTAGATATCATCTCAACCATTTCAAGAAAGTTTCCTCTATTCATTGAAGATTCATCTTCGATGTGGCCACAAAATGCCAGATTTTGCCTTGTAAGAAATAATGTAATATCCAACCTGTGCAGGATATCCCTCCACTTTACTTCTCCCTGTCCATCACAGCAATACTTTGGGCATCTATTGTTTTGTATAGCTGCCAAGTTTTCCATTTTTAAAGGCAACATAGGTGCTCTTCTGATGCCTCATGATTTTGGGGCTCAGTTGCCACTACTTATCAAATGCTCAGTAATGAATTTGGATGTATGTTTCTGTAACATTAACAGCAAACAATCTGGAGCAAAAACAGTACAATATCTGACTAACGAGTGAATAAACCATCCACGACTGCTGTATTTTCTTACCTTTAGGCATCAACCTGTAGCTACAACAATTATTTTTTTAGCTGGCTCAAACCTCCTTTATATTTTGCATCTTGCCATGTCACTACGCTGAATGATCTGTCCCTGTTTTGAAACAAGGTAATTTCAAACTGAAAATGATCTGGAACTGGTACATCCAGAAAGAAGCATCTGATAAAATATTCCAGTTTTTCTCATTAAGCATCACATTCACAGTATCTTGGTTTGAATCCATATTATCTGCACCCATATCAGCTTCCAAACCCTCACTTGTATTTCCATGTCAATCTCTTCCATTTTCTGCACTATTTGCTGTTCTATAGAATGCATGCTGCTGCTATCGAAGGAATCAGTATCAATGGTATGCTGAGGAACTTGTTTTGATGAACTCTGGTTTTCGTTTGGTTTCTTGGCATTTTTAAGCATGGATCTTGGTACTGATTTTAATATGTTACAATCATCTTTTCTTTTAGCTTCTCGCTGCTGGCAGCCACTGAGAGCCACTGAGAAATTTGTGCATGTCATTTGGAATGACGGAATAATCTTGAGCTATAAAAAGGGATTTAATTATGTCGAATTTAAGACTTAAGACAGTTCAAAATAACAGCCAGGGCACTATCCAAAAAGCACTATAGAAAAAGCAGGTAAAGCCCAGAGGTCAAAACATGACAATCATGATCAAATCGAAAGGGGCAGTGCTAGTGACAAATCAGTGAAAATATGAATTTGTGAATATTTCTGGGTTTTGATATATTAGTTTTATAATAAACCTTTAAAAAAAGTTAAAATTAATTATTAAAGGTATTAAAACTTTTTATTAACCATATCAAATGGATGAAAAGTCATTAATTTTTTTTTTACTGATTTCATTTATGTACTATACTTAGAATAGCCCAATCACATCGTATTTGGAATCACTGGAAATCTTTATTTATCAGAATTTATATAAATATAGCTTCCTGTCACTTACGAAAGTTAAAGCACATTTCGATCCGCGTTAAATCATGGTCAAAACTGATTTTCTGACCTAATTATAGGTTTACCTAATTTCTGGCTCATCGACCTTAAACTTTAATAAAGCACTCATTTGGATTGGTTACATGTGGGGAAATTTAACATGAGATCGTTTATCCTTTTATGAATTTCAGTTGGATTGAGCAGTGTGTGGTCAGTAAATATTATTTTTTTCTATTTGGTGTCATCCCCTAGCTACGCCACTGCATATAGGGTGAAAAACCCACGACTTATTGAGAGATCATTAACGCTTCAGGCTATGTGCCACCGTTGGGGGCTGTATAAATAAATAAAAAGAAAAGTTAGTGCTGTACAATTTAGAGTTAGTTAACCCCTTTACCGGGTACTAAAAATTTTAAAACTAACCCTTATTTGGCGAAAAAATCTAAAAAAAAAAAAAAAAGTACATTTTTTTTTGTTGAAAATTTTCAAATTAAAAAACCAAACAATTAACAAAAAACTATAATTTTCGTTTGTCATAATTATTGTCCTTGAGCATTGTCATTGATAATGTCCTTGAGCATTAACCTATTATTCAGAAGTTTTTTTGAGTATGATATCTTTCAAAGCAAGGAACCGGACAGAGTGCTCGAAAACAACAGTACGGTAGACCGAAGAAGTCATAGTGTACACAAAAATTTGATTGTTACATAACCATCAAAATAAAATATTTCAAGGGATTTGAACACCTGGAAGGTCTGTGACATTTGTTGTTGTGTAGAACTCTAAAAAAGAAACACTTTTACACTGTTATTTACTGCCACCTATGCACATATAACGTTGCTAAAGTGTTGTTTGCAGTCTTCTAAAAAATAGGTGTTTTAAGTATTTTGGGTATTTTTAGGTATTTTTGAGGCCTATGGCTTCCCATAGTTTTGAAAAAAACCAGCTACATGCACTGTAACTACGTCATAGCATTTTGGACGAGAATAATCGGGTCTGCCGCATACTGCAGATCATAATATCATTTGGACGATTATAGTCGGGTCTACCGTGTAAAGGTCAATAGATCAAGACGACTATAGTCGGGACAACCGGTAAAGGGGTTAACTATTACTGCCTGGAGTTAATTTAATGAAGATTACACATAAGTCTACACGCGAAAATACGAAATTGTATCAGAAATAATATGTGCACCTTTATCGCACTTTTTCCTTAATTTATATAAAAATGTGCACTGTACACTCTACACTAACAGCAAAACTGTCAGATTATTTAATTGTATTATAGGCCACATGAATGATATTCAAAGCCCAAATGTTTACAGTGTTTTTTTTACATCATTATTATGATACTGCTACGTACGGACACTGGTACCGGGTATGGTTTTGCAAATTTAATCTGTCTTAAAAAATTGTGTTATATGAACAATATGTACTGGTAACAAAGGACTGAAAACCAGTATACAAAGAAAACGGTTCCAAAGCTAGTGATATTAACAATATTCAATGAAATTATACTATTAAATTTAAATAAAATTACAAAATCAAGTATACACAAATAAAAACTATATTTACTTAAAGCACAGCAAGTGAAAAATTATAATCATAAAAAATACACATTTTAATTTATGAACACACAAAGAGTAAAATCTTGTAAAGCCCCAATACGTAAGTGTTGTGTCTTGGCAATCTTAGCAAATATCTTTTTCCTGGGAAAGCCATATTTAAAGGGAGGGTGATGGAACTCGCCAGCAAAGAAATTTTTGAAATTGCATCACCTAAAAAAAAACTACTTACCATTTACAACCTATTCAAAAGTAAACCACCTTTTCCCAATCAAGGGAGGGGTGGGGATAAGTGGTGTACGTTACAGCTCTATGTTGAAGCAAAATTAGATCAACACACATTCTAAAACAATATCCTATATTTAGGTTTTACCTAAGCTAATTTATATATTAAATTTTTGTTTTATAGGGGATGCCAAGATGGAAAGTGAAGAGGCTATTATGGAAAATGAAAATAACTCTAATTTAGAATCAGAATCCAACATAAGAGAGAGGGATCTTTTGTTGCTACGTGATGGCTCAACCAGCCTTACATCTGATAGTGCAAACCTAAATACACCAAATGAAGAAATAGATGATTCATTCAATGAACACCAGCAAAATGTTGCTGAGGAAGGTTTTTTGACAGGCTGTGAAAATACAAGTTCAGATAATCCTGTACTGGAAGTGACTAATGCGCCACCATTGGATCAGTCACTGTCAGGCAATGAAAACATTCAAGAAAATTATTCCTCAACTGGTCAAATTGGAGAGGGTTCAGGGGTTGTTATGGCAGACCCACTACTGCTGGAAAATGAGTATGAATCAAAATCTATTTCCACAGAAGCAGCAGCAGGTTTGATTTCACAGCCTAAAGGCTTATCACCAATATCAATTTCTGAAGAGCATTTACTGGAAACAGATAACTTAAATTCCGATAGTACTGTAAGCTTCATTGATACCCTGCAAACTTCAGAAACAGTGAGTCAGTATATTAAAATTGATGAAGCTACAGCTAGTCACTTACATGGACAAATAGGTTCAAGTCCAGGACAAGAAATGCTAACTAGACATGGGTCAATACTAAATCAAGGTTTAAACAATAACTCTCATCAACAACCTAAAAATGTACAAATTGAACGCAAAAACATTAAAGTCAGCCATGCCGATGAAAATGATCTTCTAACTGTAGAGGGTGAAGAGCAAGAAGTTAATCAAAAGAATCATTTTGAAAGTAAAAATTTTTCTGATGAGGCAATGCTGTGTGAGGATGACATTCCTAGCAGTAACAAAAAAATCGAAGGCAGTTTATTTTGCAAAGTAAATGCAGAATCAGTTTTACATCAGGATATGAATGAGGTTTCAGAGCATGCATATGATTATGATAAACAGAATATTTCAGAAAAAACTGCAAACTTTGATGTAAGTGCCATGGCTGTAGGGCACCAGGAAAAACAAGAGAGTTTAACTGGAACACCTCTTCAATTAGCTATGGATGATAGTGCTGTAACAGTTAAAGAGTCTGTTGGTCATTTTGAAATGAGCAAGTCTTCTATTGAAATTTCATTAGAGCAAAGTGAATCAGAAGTGAATATTCCTGGCTTTGAAGTAACAGAAATGTTAGATAAAACAAAAGAGAATATGGAAATAACAGATGATAAAGCTTTACAAAATTTAATCATTACACAAACTTCAGAGATACCAGATTCAGCTAAAGAAATCTTGATTCAAGACAAAGATGAATCTATTGTAACTTATAAAACTGATGGTCAAAGGCCTACGGAGTTAACAGATGTCAGTGATTTAATTAGAGAAAGTATCACTGAGACATCGGCAATAAAGAATATAGAAATATCTAAATCTCATTTAATAGATGTAATAAATGGTAATGGATCGTCACTTCAATTGGAAAATAAATCACATGGATTGTCAGATGTGGCTTGCAATAATAAAGCTTCAGAAGTACAATTTGAAAGTGCAAAGGAAAAATGCATAGCCAGTTCCACTGATCCAAAAAACACTGATCCTAACATACCGTTACTGAATGTGAATAGCACAATTGAAGCTAACGAAGGGGAGTGCTCCATGAATAAAGATGTTAACTCCCAAGTTAGTTCAAAAACCAAAGAGCAAGATAGTGATGATGATCTTATGGAAATAACTGAGATAAAAAAGGAAGAAGGTTCTTCTGATGAAATGGCGGTATCTAAAGACTCAATTAAGGCAGAAAATTTAAAGCATGAACCAGATATAAACAGAGATGATGATGATGTTGTTGTTTTAGATGATGAAGGTGAAGTTTTTCCTTTTAAAAAGGAGTCTATGGACTCGAAGACTGTTGAGAATGGACTTGGCATCCAAATTTCTGAAGTTTCAGGTCAACAGCATCAACTTCATGCCAGTGCAGAAAGTAATGAGGTAGGTTGTATTAGGGTTATTTTAATACCTTTAAATTATGATATTAAGAATATCTGCTTTGTTGAATTAAAATTTTCACATTCTATATTACCTTGACTTGTATTTTAATTCTTTTGCCCATTTATTGAAACAATATCACGATCACCTTATAACTATCTAAAACTTTTGATGGTGACTTATCTGTTTTTCCCCGAGTTTTTAATATTAAGGATATGTGATGTTCAAAATCTGAGCAGTGTAAAGACATTTATTTTGATTATTACTTCAGACTTTGGATAGAGAAATTAAAAACGGTTTTTCTTTTTTATGTTTACTGCTCAGAAAGTCTTTTGTAGCAGCATTTAAATTTTATGGGGGTATTTTCTAATTGTTGAATTTATCACTCTTATTTTGTTAGTAATGATTGATTGATTGCACTTATTTAAAACCTTAATATTCTAGTATTTTGAATATGTTCTTAATAATCTGAATCTATTTGATGATAAGAAAATTGTTGTGATTTAAAATTAAATAAATAAAAACAATTTTAAAACAATATTTTTCAGGGATCCAGTACATGTGAGTAAATTATAATACGTAATTTAGCTAGTTAATGTAACTCTAGGTCAGTGTAACTGTGGTTATTGCTTCTCTTGTCACTCAAGAGTTATCATACTTAATTGAGGAGTATTTATGGAACTAAATTTAAAAACCAGTTATGCAATAATGTTATTGTTACTTCTTCTTAAGTTTGGAAAAAATCTTTTATTGATATATGGTAGCTTTGTCATAACGGAAATTAAAAAAAAAACACCAAAAAATTAGCAAACAAAAATCATTTTTAAAAACATTTATCACTATTTAACTGATATTCCATTTAAAGGACACTTTTCAAAAACCTGGGTAGAGTTTTTCTAGGCTAACACGCTCACTTTTACAAGGAAAAAATTATGACATGTTAACAGATTTTACGGCAAAGCTCTTTGTCAACAAAATATTAACGATTGTCTTGAAATTACATGAACCCCAGTGCATAGGCATAAGAGAGTGATCATGTGGATTTATGTTTTGTGGGGGATATGTATTGACTAATTGGTGGTATTGAATTTGAAAATTTTGATGTAAAGTAAGAGCACAAGATGTTTTTGTTAAAATCTATTGCATTTATTATTCAGACAGGGTCTGAAAATCAAAGACAATAACACTGTTAAAAAATTCAAAAAAATAAAATATGTTGTAAAAAAAGAGTATTAATTATTTTTAAAAATTCATTTGATTAAAAAAAATGTTTGTTGCTAATATTCATTGTTTAAAACAAAAAATTATCTTTAGATTCAGAATTTAAATAAGTATCATATGATACCAAATATTAGATCACAGTTAATTTTTATTTTGATGTAAGGGCAAAAGAATGAATTTTTTTTATTTAGAGTACCAAATGTCAACAATGTACAAGCATGAAGAATAGAAAAGGAAGAGAGAAAAAAGTATCAAGGCCTAGGTTAACATCTTTATTATTTCCTTCTGTGGTATTCATTTGCACAGCACATATGATAATTTCCAGCAATTTGACCAAAATTTGTATTAGATACTGGGATATGACTTTTAAAAATGTATTCTTAAAAGTAATAATGACATTTTAGAATTTTGAACATTTAAAAATACTAAATAAAACAAGGCAAGTATTTCATAAGAGAAATACTATTAATATCAACAAATAATACAAGTGGCGTATAATACATTTATCATATTTTGAAAATAAACCATTATCTGTTACGGTATGAAATATGACGATTTTGTTTGTCTGAAAACTCAAAAAGACAGGTATAAAAGAAAATGAAGGCACATCAAGTCCTAAATTTCTCTCTATACTATAATATAAAGCAAATCAAAGAGTTTGCAATTGTTTGTTTAAAGTAACCATTGCAGCTTAAACAGCATTGTGAGTTGTTATCATTATTATTGCTGCAGCAGAAATAGGAGCATTGTAATTAATATTTGTCACTGCCCAATTAATTCTAATGTATAGTAAATATGACTAAACCTATCAGATCCTTTTAACTACAGTTTTCAATCTCTGCATTTTGTTTTCTTCATATTATAAAAAATGTCTAATAACACTATATATTAATCACATGAAAAAGTAAGGCTATCCATGTTTTTCATTCTTTTTCTGACCATTGTCTAAATATGCTCATATAATATAATCAAAAAAGTATCTAATTTCATAACAACCCATATTAGTTGATTGCATATCATTTGAATTCATCTTACCTTCCTTTAGAACCATTCTTATATAAGAATGAGCTAGCCGAACCATAATAACACTAAAAATATGAAGCGATTTAAATACCTTCGGAATTTTAAAAACAATGATAGGGATAAGCTAATTTACAGAAATCAAATTAAATTTAAATATAAAATTAAAATGGTAATAAAGGGGAGAGACTGCTGTCAAGTTAGAAAAATGGAGATGAGTGAAACAAAGTATGGGAAAACCTGAAAACAAGAATGCAACAAAACAACAAACACGTCAACAATAAGACTTCATCAGCCAACAAACAACAGTGAAAACAGAATTAAATAAAAATAAAACTTAGCTGAAATGTAGTTTTGGAGAGGACAGCAAGAGGATTTTTTTTTGCAGGAGCCATTCCTAGGCTAATATAGTTTTTTTCCTACTATTTCCACTAAATTAAGTGGGTTAAGATCAGTTGTAGCAAAGAAACAGTCTTACCTTTAAAAGTGAGTATTCAATCAGACAAAAATGCTGATATGAGTTATACTGCAGCAAACTTCATTTGTAACTCTCTGCTGATCAGGCCATCAGTTGTGTAGCAGAAACTTTCAATGTAAATCTTAATTTGTTTTTCTGCTCTCTCCGTAAAAACAATAACAGGGACAACAACCTCAGGTTCTTCAGTTGGATAGACTGTCCTAAAGGTTGCATTTTTAATAAATTTTGTAATTCTACCTTTGAAAACAATGCAGCAGCAATATTTTATGTTTAAATAACAGGATCATTTATATTTTCATTTTACAGCAAATAGCAAGGTAGATTCAACTAAATCGAAACAAAGCAAATCAAAAATTCAGGCTTGCATTGTTTGTCAAAAGGTAAGAGAAAGCAAGAGCATATGCTTATCAAAGCAAAATATGAGCTGTAAGTATTTTTATGTTTGCATTGACTTTAAATTAGCATTTACACACCTGTTTACTCTTACAGACCTGTTCACTCTTACGGTTTAGGCGTACAATTTAAGATTTTTAGATGTCTTTTACAATTGTAAGCTGTGTCCCGCCAAAACCACAATTTTCAGAGACCCGGTGAGAAAAGTATTTGCGTAATTTTTTCCAAATAAAAGCAAAATAAATAAATGTTGTTGAGGTTTTAACCCTCTCTAATCAAATCTGACAGTGAATGAACCGAGAAAAACGATTGGTTGTAATTTCTTTAAAGTTGGGACCATCTTTCATTATATTACGTTCGCACTGAAAGTGGGGGGTGGGGGTTGCTGATTAAGGAGATTTGTGGCATACGAGACGCATGGGTAGTGGGATTGGTGGGAGTGTCAAGGCTATAAAAATATCACCGCAACATATCATATTGATGGTGATGATTGTCTTATTGTTGCTTTGTGTATCACAGTGAACTAGCGTCAACAGTAATATTTAGACTAGTCGTTTCTGGCGACTGAACGCACAATTCATTTTTTTTCATGAAGCTGAAGGCCGCAAAATTCTTTAAAAAAAATATTATTCAATTTTTTAATGCTCCTTACCTTATGTATTAAAATTCTCTATCCGTTAACAATGTCATCTCAACGAATAAAAACTGTAGCACATCTTAAATGCCATATTTGGCTTTGACTTGAACTTACAAGTGCAGGATGGACAAACCCCCCTCCCCCCGACAGCCTGCCTATTACAATTCAACTGGCTCACAAAATCCCCCCCACCCCCAAGTCATTTGTGACACCTTCAGTGCCCCAGATCTCATCCTGTCTTTTTCATCATACACCATTAAGCCTTGACATTTTAACTCGGGTGCTGACATATTTAGTACAACTAAACCAGTCCCTTTGGTGTGCATGGACATTTTACGATGACCAGCTAGCTACGCATCAACTTACCGTACTTTAGGTTGTTTCCAAATTCTTCACTCTGTTAGTGACGCCGTTAGTAATTATACCTGAACACCACGACTAGCCCCGCTCAACTTTTTTTTAATGACCGGTCGAAGTAAGCAGCAGAGAGACGAAGAAGTTAGTATACGATTTCTCGTCATCCCTCGTTCCCACATTGTTCATCTGCTGCCGCGCTGAGCATAAATTACTGTTACCTGGGAAGCATCACTCTCCTTTTGCCACAGTCATTATTTATTTGAATACCACTGATTTTGCTGTACTGTTGTGAGATTTCCCAAAAATACTGAATCACTAAATGCGTTTTTTGTTTTTGTTTTTTTGTTTTGTTTTTTTTCATCAAAATTTAAGATGTTTATTTTTGAAACAAATGATAAAAATGTCTCAAGCCCTGGTGGGCCATTTAAAACCAGGGTTGGACAGCACTGTTCTACAATATTCATCCCGAAACTCTGAAAGTCCAAAAATAGCTTATTTATATCTCGAATGCTGTAAAATATCACCCAATGTTTAGTAGGAATTATCATTGTGATGTTTCCATGTATTTTAACAAACTTGCTAGCTATACTCAGATAATACTCAGTGGTAGAGATATAAATTACAATAATATTTAGTCCACCGTATGCTCATTGTGTGTGGGACGGATATTTTCTTGGGCTATGCCAGTGGTTCTACAATTTTTGTTTCCTGGCACCTATGCCCAATTTAGGTTTTCACCAGGTTCACTGTGTGAAATTATAACAAGTACACTATGAAAAATAATTAAACAAAATAAAATAAAGGGTTGGGGAAAAATAAATATAACATGTATGTAGGTCACTAGCGCCATCTAGTAACTGCAAGCAGTAGTTACTCAAGTGGGTTACTGTTGGCACAATGACCAAAAGTTGTCACAATAGATTAAAAGTGGAAATAAAATAATAAAAATTTTGTCCTATTTTGCAATGCCCCTGTGAGGAAGCCACAGCCATCTATATAGAAAAATGTGCCACCCTGCCTCGGTGGACCATTGAAAGGACTATTTATTGTGAAGTAAATTTAAATAGGATTTTAAAGTTTAATTCACTTTTGAGATCCTCTCTAAAGACGATTTTGACACCCTGATTTTGGCACCTGTTGTTCTTTGCAACGAGCACCCAGGGTGATGCGGCGTATATTCTGGGAACCACAGGGCTAGCCGAATCACCCGTTGTGAAAATCCATGTCACATTCTGTTTACGTTACAGTAAAATCATAAATATATAAAGATTAATTGATTTTGTTGGTTGTTTCTTGTTTGTGGGGGGGGGGGGGGGGGGGGGGCTGAAATCGCACTGTAACGTACACGGGGGGGTGGTCATAAAAAAATATGCGTGCAACAGGGGGAGGGGGGTTGGAAAATTTGTTTGCGTATGTTCTAGATGGCCCCTCCACGCGTTTCCTTGCTTCAGTAATGCGAGCAGTCATTGTATGCCGTACATTGTATATACTGTATTTTCATTTATTTACTATTGAAATGTCACATTAGGTTATGGCATCAGCGGGCCATCGAGCTTATTGCTCCTTAGGCCCTCCCCAAAGCACCCCACCAAGCCCAAAAATCGACGGCATGTTGGAGATGTCCCTTTGCCAGGACGGCCCCTACCCGAGTCCGCTTGATCTGGGTTTCTGCTGGAGGCCGCCCCAACCCAAAGACACCCAGTCGGTCCAACACTGCGCATACACGCAGTGCACACGATCCACTTTCCTAGGAGTTGGGATGATAAATTTACGTCCTAATATCTTCCCCCACCCATCACGGGAAAGCGTCAGACTCCCTTTAAGAGGGATTTATTTACTATTAAGATACTGTATTTTACAATTTTAGGAGTTTTGAGGGTAAAGAGGTCTGCATTTATAACACATAAAGTTTTTCAGTGCTGTAAGACCCAAATCTGTAATCTCCTTATACCAAGTCATTTTTTACAAAGACAGAGGAACAATAGGTTTAGCATAGGACACATTTAAGTTTTGTACAGTAAATTCATAACCTGACTATCAAAGCTATTCCATAAAACTAGTTCAAATTTTCTCACTTAAGAAAATAATTTGAATTACATTTTTTGTTAATTTGCAGATGTGCAGATGCAAATACAATATTGTCAGAAACGGTGACATAAAGCATTTGTGTGATGATGTCTGTTTCAAGCAGTTTCGCAAGAGCCCAAGTTCTTTCTTAAAGAATAAAGAATCAACTGTATCCAAAAAAGAATCTGCAAAGAATTCTACATTTCCTGTAACACAACTTGACAGTGCAAGCAAAGCACCATCTTACAAGACCTGTAGTGTATGTCAGCTTATGAATGTCAATACACAAAGTACCTTCTGCAACTGGAAAGGGCTTGATTTTTGTGGAGAGACTTGCCTTGGAAAGTTTCAAGCCAACTTAAATACCTCATGTTCATTTTGTCATGCATATATTCCATTAGACATGCGGGCCACCTTCTGCCTTAAGATAGGCAATGACATGCGCCCATTTTGTAAACCTAGATGTGTCACTGAGTTCAAGAAAAAACTCAGGCTCTGTGCCTTCTGCCAGAGGGATATTGCAGCAATGCCGGGATCATTCAAAGCAATGATTGGCTCACATGGGCAAATGAAAGAATTTTGTACTCAGGGGTGTTTTAAAAAGATGGAGGAGCAAGTCAATGCTATTGAATTTCTTAGTATTCAAAACAATGCTTCTCAAGAGTCCTGCACAGTATGCGAAAAGCAATATATCACAAAATATAGTTTTAAACATAGAGGTGAAGTGCATAGACTCTGTAGTGACCTCTGCTTGTCTGCATTTCAATACATGAATAAAATTGATTTAAACAAATGTGACCGTTGTAAAAAGCTTTGCATGGCAGAAGAGGTACAAGCTCACTTTGTCCAGTTCGAGGGAACGATGAAGCGCTTTTGCAGTGATGAGTGTGTGAATGATTTCAGAAGAATCAACAGCAAAGTAGTTCCTTGTAGTTGGTGCACAACAAAGAAGTTGAACTTTGACATGATAGAAAGACTGGATTCAGATAACAAATTTCAAATGTTCTGTTCTTTGACCTGCCTATCTCTTTATCGTGTCAATCTGCAAGCAAAGTCAAATCAGGCCATTACCTGTGACCAGTGTCGAAAGGTATGTATCTACTGAAGTGTTAAAAAAAAAAATTAAGGTTCATATTAATTAACATTGTTTCACATTTAATGAGGATTTAAAGGCTATAATTTGAACTGATTGCTTCTTTTTCTTTCAGGTTGTTCCTGCTCAATATCATCTAACCATGAGTGATGCATCAGTTCGCAATTTTTGTTCCTATGTGTGTGTTATGACATTTCAATCTCAGTTTGCAGCTAAACATAATTCATCATCTTTTGTGCAACAGTCACCTGTAATGTCAGGTGCACAGCAACAGCTTGCACAGCCACTGCAAAAATCTACTCCAGGACCTAAAAGTGGGAGGTCACGTGCTCGGCAAGGTTTGTTATATGACTTTTGTTTTTGGTATTGTTGTAGACAATCCTTTTGTTACAATGGCATAACAGTTCAATTATATATAAGAGTAATAAACATCTGTTTGTATCTGTTATGGTTTGCTCTACACCTTATGAATAATGCCATAAAACTGAATAATAGTTAATAATACATTATGAAATGCTACCACAAGTTTATTTGTGTGAATAACACAATTTTAAAATCAGTTCAACTCTGAATAATAAATTAATGAACAATTAGCAGACAAGCAATATAAGAAATGCAAGATAAAACTTTAAAGCTTGATTCAATAACGAGCAGCAGAAAGAGACGTAAATATCATTTACTGCTATTAAGGCAATAAAAGTACTCCCAGGACACAATTTAAAATAATTATAAGCTGTTATATATTGATTAGATTGTACGATTACAATTATCTACCAAACTTACAAACAAGGCATTTCCAATTGAAATTTTTTAAATTCAATTTCTGTTTTTTTAAAGGCCATTAAGCCATGTTTTACAGGACTTATGTAAGTGGGATAAAAGGAGGCAGATTTATGTGTACCTTAATTGAAATTTAACAACTGTGGGGGAGGGGGGTCAAAAAGAAAAAAGGAGAGGAAAACAAAACTTAATTCTGTAATAACGCTTATGGTTGGTGCTAAAGAATAAACTAAACTGCCATAGCTAAGATCTTTTTAACTTCCTAGTTTTTGCAAAAAGTACAGCATTTACCTGAGTTTGACTATAACCATTTTTAAAATGAATGGCTTGATGTGATCACAATCAATAAATCTTCAGTTGCAACCTTATCTTGAAATTATTCTTGCTTGAGGCTTGAAACGGTTTCTTTAAAACTGACCACAATATAGGCTCAGGTTTCAATTTTTGGATCAACCTTTTAGTGTCCATGCTCCAGTAAGGTGCAAAGCTCAACATTACAACTTTTTCCCTTACACTAGCCGCTGTCTCAAGTAGCTTGGTTTGTGAAATTATATGCTTATGATCATTCAAAACACCCTATTTGTATATTCCTTGTTCCACTTAAAGTTTTTGTCTATAGATAAGATGGAAACAGGATCCCTTTAACCCTTGATGTGATATTTTGATGTTATCTTATGACCATAACTTATGTTGGATAAATTATAATAAGAGCATAATAATATAGCAAATTTTTTTCTATAGGCACAACACAGCAGGAATCATCTTTTCCAGTAATTTCAAATGTGGTATCTTTGGCGACTCTAGGTGGTAAGTGAATTTTGTTTTGTGTTAAAATTTTTTTAAGAATTCAGACCAAAGAACATTACATAAAACATAGCAATAATCAGTACAACGAGACAGTTAATCATCAAGATTCAGTTTGATCAAATTATTTTATTTCATTGATCCTAATGTCTCATTTGATCTGGATATAGAAAATGTACTTTTTTGAAAATGTTTGTACATTTGTGTTATATATGCATAGTTATGTCAGATATGAAAAACTTCAAAATTTAAGCATTTGTAGACATTTTAATAATCATAACTTCTTTGTTATGATATATCATGTACTCCTAATAATACATGAATAATGTTTTTTTTTTATTGATCTAAAGTAATAGAAATGTGTTTTGATAACTTTGTACATATTCATTTTCAGTAAATAAAACTAAAAACACAGACAGTAAATATAATGATTGATATAACTATGCTGAAACTATGACAATTTTCCCAGAAGAAAAAAAAAAATACATATTGTTATTCTGTTAGGAGACTATTACAACAAGTTAAAACAAAACAATTTTAAATTATTTTTTCAGGTGAAAAACAGCAGCCTGTTAACATCCAGTCTCCAGCAAGTTATTCACTCTTAATGTCTGCTCCAGGTCCTTCCAATACGGTATATTAGTTTATTTATATTTCAATTTAAATCTCAAATTTAATTTATGTACACAAGATTGAAAAGTCCACCATTAATGTTCTGTTCCTTTAATTTAACCCTCTCTAAAAATATTGAAAATTGAGTTTAATTATTCTCTTTTAAATGACGAGATATATGTGTTACGATTTTGGCGTACAATGTACGATTTTTAGATGTTTTTTACGATTGTACGCCGAGACCTGCCAAAACTACGATTTTTCAGAGACCGGGTGATTTTTTATATCCTTAATAATGTGATGTTGTCAAGTTGTATTTTCACAAATGAACTCGCTAGCTATACTTTAGTAGTAGAGAAATTACAGTAATGTTTAGTCCACCGAATGTTCAGCGCGCGTGTGACATATATTTTGTTAGGCTACGCCAGTGGTTCTAAAATTTTCGTTTGCCGGCGCCTATGCCTTATTAGGTTTTCACCAGGCTCCCTGTGTGAAATTCTTACAATTACGCTTCGAAATAAGTTCCTTTCTAAAGACGATTTTCGAGCCTGGGCTGGCCGAATCACTTGGGGTGAAAACCTGTGTCACATTTTATTTACTGTAACAATAGTAACATCATAATATATAATGGATTTTGTTAATTTTTTATTATTGTTATTGGGGGGAAGGGGCGTAAAAATGTACCCGTTCAACAAGGGGAGGGGGTTACATAATTTGAATTTTATGGGTACCAGTACATGCTATTTAGATGGACCCTCTTTGCGTTTGTTTGCATTGTATGGCCTAATTTTATGACATAATTATCTCTTACGGCGCTTTTAATTTTTTCACGCCAGCTTAACTCGATTCCACTGAACACGCTATACGAGTAGGTATCATAGACATAATTCAAAACTGCACTCAAAACACATCTCTTTATCCTCTATTACCCAGACTGATTCCCCAAATCTGACCGATAAACGATGCTGCTGGCCGACGTCAATGGCTTCACATGTAAAAGTTCTGGGGTGGGTGGGGTGAATATGCATTTGTTTTTGTTTTGTCTCTATACAGCTGTTCTTTATTACATAAATGTATTTTATTTTATTGTCACGATTATGTTTCTTTTGCTAATATTTTTATGTACAGCCCGGTGAGCCTAGCCCTAGGCTGGGGTACCGCGCTATATAAGACAACATATAATAATAATAATAATAATAATGTAGGTTGTATTTTTATTTATTTACTATTAAGTTACTGTATATTGTACGATTTTGAGACGATATTGTACGATTTTAGGAGTTTAAGGGTAAACAGGTCTAACATATCTTTGCGTTGTTCATTTGATTTTGTCTTATTGTGGCATCTAGATACTGCCATTCACACTATGAATACTAGTACAATTAATGATATATTGGAAAAAACTTTTATTACTGGTATTATTGATTGATTGGAGTACTTATATAGCGCTAATTTCCATGCTATGATAGCATGCTCTCGGCGCTCCGATGTGCGAAAATGTTCGAGAGGTCTCACTGCTGCCAGTTAGGCGCACGTGAACTCTGAACATGGAGAGACAGATGACGGCGCATTAATGAGTCCAATGGTAACATCGCCAGTATTTTGATGCACTATCTTTGTGGGTGTTGAGTCTCCAGATCCCTTCTTCCCCACGAAAAACTCTTGCAGTTTTCTTTTTTATTAAACAAAGTGCAGGAATAAAAATTTGAGATAAACATTCCAAACAGGAGAAAATGTGGAGATATTTCACTGCTGCATATCAAGCGACTCGTGAACCGGAAGTATTTCTTAATTTTGTTGACTATTTTTGTTTATATGAATTATGATATAAAATAGAAAAACACAGAATAGGTCCACCAATTCTTAGTTATTTTCGAAAACTAAATTATATTCATGCGCCCAGGAGACTTTCGGGTACACTTTCCATGCATAAAATTTGAGAAAAACATTCCAAAATCAAGAAAATGTGTAGAGATCTCACTGCGATGTCTCACACAGCTGCCATCTTTTCTGAGGTGCATTCTAGGGTTTGATCTGATTGAAAAATGTTAACATTTGGCTATTATAAGATTCTAATTTTTTGTGCAGATTCTTTTACCAAAAAGTTTTAATTTAACTAATTTAAAAAAAATTCTTATCAATCTATTGATTTAAAGTGTTAAAAATATATTGTGTTGCAGACCAATAACATGGTGCCAAGTGGGGATGGAAAGCATCAAATATTAATACAAACTCCAACTCCTAAGACAGCAAAGAACAAGTCTTTACAATGTAGGCCATTCACACAGACAAAAGCCACATCTTGCAGGCCCCATTCACAAACTAAGGAAACTCAAACAGGTCATTATTTGCACTATATGTATTTTACCATATGAAGTAATTGCCCCTGGCAGGTTTTTTGTGAATTTTACTTATTTTAATACATCTACTTAGGAATTTTTAAACAAATATCTAAATGTTAATCATATTTTTAAAAAAATGAACTCTTCATGTGGTAAATAAGAATAATGCATTTTTCTTAAGATTAAAAGTTGGGCACCAAATTATCCAATAAATTAATATCTTGCATCTATTAATAATTCATTAAAATAATTTGGTATATTACATAAATATATGATTTTTGTGTCTTTCTCAGATGAAGTTCAGCCCAAGCAAGTGCTTATTCCCATTCCAGTTCCTATTTACATACCAATGCCTACTCTCATGTACACAGCCCCTACTCCTAAAATAGTTCCATTTCCTGTTCCTATCCCAGTTCCAATATTTATACCAACTACTAGAAAATCTGCCAATGGGATTTCAAAAGCAATTAGGGTAAGAGGTTCTGTAAGGAGAAAACAATTGAAATGTCGTATTTCATTAAATGCTCTAGGCCAGTGCTATCCAACCTTTTTGACCCAGGGGGCCAAATTTTTTTCCCCTGCAAAGCCAAGGGTCGCACATGACACCTCAAAAGAATTAAAAAAAAAAAAAAAAGTTTTAAAAAATTATTCAATTTATTGATGCTTCTAACCTTATGCGTAAAGAATCCATAAATATCCATTAGCAGTATCATCTCAACATCTTTAATGCCATATTTGGCTTTGACTTTGCAATATTGTTAATTTGCGGCTGTTATTCACTAACTGCTGCACTTATAAGGTTTCCGAAATGTTCCTCGTTCAAAGCGTTTCATTTTGCACTTGATGTTGGTCATTACAGATTATCTAACTTTACAGTCGTTGGTGCCTCCAAACATCGTCAATATCTTTTTACAACATTTCCATAGTTGTGGAACTCATCTGAAGAAACATAGGTCATCCAGAATTCAGTTGGCGAGGCATTCTTGTTCTTTAGGAAAAGCCATGTTATGCTGAATTTCAATGATTTCAAGCTGCTCCTCATAATGCTATCTTCGTGGCTACAATGTAGATATCACAAGTAAAGGGATTTTCAACAAAAAGTAAAACATGAGTAAGGCTGCGAATAACTTTTAAAATGATCTGAGAAATCTAACTTCAACTTTTTTAACAATAGATTGAATCACACTTGTGACCAGAGAAGTGTTGTGCAGCCTTTGCAGAATTTGACTGATTCAGTTGAGTAATGAAGAATTTCAGCTGTTTGTTTCTAAAACACAAATTTATAGTTTAATTTATTAAGGTGACTTGTAATGTCATTAGAAATGCTAGCCTTACAATAAACTCAGGCATTTCCATATAAATCGCCCTTTGCTTTGGACCTGAGAAACAGTTTCATTTCTTCACTTAGATCCCAGTATCTTGCCAGGACTTTCCCTTTGCTCAGCCAATAAACATCAGTATAAAGAACAAAATCTGCAAAATTTTGTTCATATTCTTCTAACAAAGTCTTTTACTGCCTGTAATTTAATGGATTAGTGCGAATGAAATTAATAATTTTCATTTAACTACTCTTGACATTGACATTTTTCAGTACCAGCATCATTTTGCAGCTTTTAGCAAAGAGATAGCTGGTAAATTATACAATGATACATTTAAATGTATGGAAAATCCTTAATAGCCATCAGCAAACCAATTTACAGTATGGCCAACTCTCCTTCCACCATTGCAGGAGCATCATCTGTAAAGGAAATAAGCTTCTTCAAATCAATACAAATCTTACCCAAACATTAACTTGTACTATGTCAGTGAAATCACATGATTCATCCAATGCAAACCGACACTGGTTTTTCAAGTCATGAAGTAAATGCTCAAATATGTCCCCAGACAAATATGTCCCCAGACATACTTTCAGCACGTCTTACTACAGTGTAGTGAGAAAGCTAAAGATCAAATATTTTTAAAAATATTTATTCTTCATACTTCAGCAAATAATATATCTGTACATTCTTGTAACAGTTTCACAACCTAAATTTAGTTTTTGCTGCGGAGCTAATATTTTTAATTCAGCAAATATTCAAAGATGCTTCAGTGGCACAGTTGCTTGAGGTCATAATCTGATGAAAAACATTTCGCCTGCCATTCAGGTTCTCTTTTAAAGAAATAACTTTGTCGTCTTTTAACTTTGTTCCAAATGGATAATCTTTCTCAAAATCTGCATGCACTGACTTGTGGTGTCTCTGCAAATTAGCCTTTTTCATAACAGAAATAAAAGTGTTATCAAACATACTGGCTTTTCATTAAACAATGAAATCAAAAATTTCAGTTCCAGTGAAGTGTTAAAAGCATGTTTCTCATCTGCAACTTTCCATTTTTTTTTACTTGCCATTTTGGCTTTATCTTTTAAGAAATAAAAATACTTGCAAGAATCGTACGTACTGTCTCTCATAATTTATCCCTGACTTAAGTGCACTAACTACAAACACAGCTTTTATCCTGCTTTCTACTCCTGGAATTGACGCTACTCGGATTCGGATCACTGAATACCAGGTTTTAGTCTTGATTTTGGTTAAAAAATACTGCATGGACATACTGCCCCCACCTGGATAGACTGCCTATTTTGTTTCAACTGGTTCACATTTTCCTCAAATCATTTGCAACACCCTTAGCACCCCTGATGTTATCTTGTTAACTATTGTGTTATTATCATTATCCTCTAAAGCTCAGTGGTGCTCACATATCTAATTTATTTAAACCAGCCTCGTTGGTGTGTATGGACTTTTTACCATGACCAGCTAAGTTACCGTACTTAAAGTTTCCAAATTCATCTTTCCGCTAATAACGCTGCTAGTAATTATACCTGTACCCCCCCCCCCCCCCCCTTTTTTTTTTTAAAAATAAAAAAAGCCCTGTGTCGAAGCAGCAGAAAAAAGAAGAAGTTAGTATCTGATTTCATGTCACCCCATGTTCCCACATTGTTGATCTGCGCTTAAAATAAATTATTGCTATCTGTCAAGTACCCCTCTCCTTTTGCCACAAACCTTATTTTTTCGAATGTCACCACTTCTTCTGTGCTCTCATGCGATTTCCCAACAATACTGAATCACTGAAAAGTTTGGTTTCTTTTTCATCTAAATCTAACATGTTTATTTTTTTACACAAATGTTAAAAATGTCTCAAGCTCTGGTGGGCCATTTAAATGTGGGTTGGACAGCACTGCTCTAGGCAGTTGAGTTCACACATTATCGGGATACTAGTTTATGAGTCAGCCTTGATCTTGTTGATTTAAAAATCATGCTTGTTTAAAAAAAAATGCATTTACTATAAATATAATATGAAAATATTACTTTTACCGGAAAAGAAAAAAAATAATTTTAATCCAAAGGGAATTATATTGTTTTAAACAGGAAATAGTTGAGAGAATGCCTGCTGACCCACTTGAGGCAGAGCTGTTGATGATGGCAGAAGCTGTTGCTGCAGATAAAAGACCGGGAGACAGTGACACAGATTCTGAAGTTGACAACACTGTTGATGACTTTGGAACGACAGGTAACACTTGAAATGGGATTTATGAAGTAAGTGAGTACCGGGTAATTTAAATTATCTAAAGATATCCTAGTTGTGGAAGTTATGTAAGGGATAAGTACATTTGAATAGAAGTGGGCAATGGTATGTTGAGAACAAATATTTAAGAAATTGTAAGGATACCGTTGTACATTTTAGATTTTTTTGTGCCAACAAATTTTATTAGCAAAATCAATTAATTTTTTTGCTAATATATAAATAACAGAGGATGAAGACATAAGACCAAGTCAAAAAGAAGATGTATCAATGATGGTGAGAAAAAGAGATGGGCAAGGAGAGGAAGACATGATTCAAATGGCCTTACGAATGGCTGAAGAGATGTCTGGACCCATAGAGGATTTAGAAAGCTCTGTTGAACCTGTTGCTGTTAACTCAGGTAGAAATTGTATATCTGGGAATCAGTATTTGAATTTTAAATATTTTTTTATCAGAATTTTATTTTCATTTGACATGAGCTATTCAGAAATTGATTAATTTTTTTTCAGATCCCCCCGGGCAGCATTCGCAACAAACTGTTACCACTTATGAAGATCAAATAGATGAAGACTATATTCCCTCAAGGTCTTCAAGGGGTCGGGGAGTCAAAAGGCAAGGTAGAGGTCGTCCACCACTATCCAGACCAAAACGGCAGCGAACAGACAGAAATTCGTACACTGAAGATGATTCAATGTCTTCTCAGTCTCAACAATCTCACTCTGTAAGATTTGGTGGATGTACTTATCCTAAGCTTTTTTCAAATTCAATAAAATTTATATATATAATGTAAAAATGAATGTCTGTATGCATGTATGTATGTCCCATTTGCGCTCCTACACCACTCATGCTATTGCGATAAAACTTTGGTGAGTTGTTGTCCACAAGCCCGCGCACATTTCTGAGTCAGTACAAACCTTTTAAAATATTCAGTTTGGGGCCGTTGGCCCTTAATTTGTTTTTTTCTTATATGAGCTTTGTAAGTAATTTCAGTGAGCGCTCCTATACCATTTATCAGAATGCGATAAAACTTGTGAGATGTTGCGCGCATGCCCGCAAAGGTTTATGAATAATTACAACCATTTGAAAATATTCTGTTTTGAGCCAAGGGCCTTATGTTCGTTTTTTCTTATATGAGCAATATAAATATAATTTCAAACCGTTTGCGCTCCTATACCATAAACGCGATTGCGATAAAACTTTTGTGAATTGTTGCCCACAATCTAGCGCATTTTTCTGAGTCATTACAACCCTTCTAAATTATTCCATTGTGGGCGTTGGACATAAATTAGTTTTTTTCTTATATGAGCTTTGTAAAAAAGAATTTTCTTATGCACTCCTATACCATTTATCCAAATGCAATATAACTTTGGTGAGATGTTGCGAGCATGCCCGCAAAAGTTTTTAAATTATTACAACCATTTTAAAATATTCTGTTTTGAACCAAGGACCCTATGTTCATTTTTTCTTATAAGAGCTATATAAATATAATTTCAAACAGAGCTATTGCATAGGTGGATTGAATTTAATCAAATACAAAGAGCGACATTTCAATTTGTATGTTACATAGTAAGTAGGCTCTGAATTAGTACCACCATTGTTCAATATTCTGTTTTTGGGGGGGGGGGCTACATTCTTTTTTATTTACTGTATTTGTGCTATAAAAATATAATTTTCTTTTGCGTCCCTTTACCATTTACCCAATTACGATATGAAGTTGGCGAGAGGTTATGCGCACGCCCGCAAAGGTTTCTAATTTTGTACAACCATTTTACAATATTCCGTCAGGGGCTGGGGGCCGAAACTCCTTTTTTTTCTTATTTGAACTATAATAATATAATTTCAAACAAAGCTATTGCATGAGTGGATGAAATTGAATCAAATACAAATAACGACATTTCAGTTGCTGTGTTACATAATAAGTAGGTTTCTGAATTAATGCAACCATTTTACAATATTTTGTTTGGGCCGGGGGCTTTAAATTCGTTTTGTTTTCTTAAATGAGCTTCATCAATATAATTTCAAACAGAGCTATCAACACGACATTCGGTTTTTCATAACCGCCCTTGAACAAATGCCAACAGACTGCAAAATTGTAGTAAGAGTAGAGAAAACACGTCCATGCATGTTTAGTGTAGAGAGTATTTTTTTTTTTTTTTATAAATAAGCTTGAATTTTGTGACATATTTTAGAATCTATATGATTTTGGTTTTTAATAGCAATGATTGAGTAATTCTATAATGGAGTGTTAGAATTTCAGAGTTGTTTTGTTTTGTAAAAAGACATTTGACATGAATCGATGGTTTGTTAAGTAATCAAATTACCCCCTAGACAACAAAGGTATTGAACAATGGTAATATCTAGATTTTAACACTGGAATTTATGATTTATAAAGTAATGTAACCCCTATACAACTGGAATTCTACTGCCATCAATAAACTTACCTATTGCGGGAGGTTTTCATGTAAAAAGATGGTAGATCCTAACTTGTGAAAATGATTAATGTTGGGAATGTCGTAAATTAATTTAATCAAATACAAACAGCGACATATCATTTTGTGTGTGACGTAATACGTGGTGTTAATTGTGAAATTCCCATTGTTAATCAACATCTAATAATAGATATCGCATGCATTTTTAATATTCGTCACAAAGCAATTCTTTCGCTGTCAAATCAATAATGCCACCAAACGGAAAGCTATTGGCACGAAAGAAAATTTCATCATGAGCTTCAGAAACAATTGAGCAACGGGAGGCAAGACTGGAAGTCACTGGAGTACGCAATGCTCAAGCCCATATGTTTGACACAGTGGAGCAGCGGGACGTAAAAATGGAAACCACTCAAGTACGCAATGCTCAAACCTGTAAGTTTGACACAGGGGAGCAATGGGAAGTAAAAATGGAAAGCGTTCGAGTACGCAATGCTCAAACCTGTTCCTCTGAAACAGTCAAGCAACAGGAAGCATGACTGGGTACCGATAGAGTACGAACTGTTAGATCCAGACGAACACTGAATGCTGAATTAAATCTTAGTGCATTCCATTACAATGCTAATTATGATTACAGTCTTCATCCAAGTGTGGTTATTGGAAAATTGGATAAATTATGCGTGTATTGCAGTGTCCTCAAATTTAAGAATGAAACAGCTGGAATTTGCTGTGCGGGTGGGAAAGGGAAATTGTCAGAATTAGATTCACCACCCGAACCATTATCAACGTTGGTGTCAGGTGACACAAGCCAATTGAAACATTTCTTGGCAAACGGGGGACATACGCAAGGACAATTCATGTTTCCAAATGACTTTGTTTGGTGCAACAAATATCTACGCGAGAATTACATGCAAACATTGAAAGTGCAAGGGCAAATTTATCATAGTGCAGGATCACTACTTCCACTGCCGAATGCAGAACACAAATTTCTTCAAATTTATTTCATGGGGAATACTGATGAACTATTCGATCAACGTTGTCAAATCTATACGGGCACTAAACGAGAAATTGTCACTGCATTGCAAACTTTATTTTTTCAACACAACGAATTAATTCAAATATTCATAATTGTCCTTGAACAAATGCTAACTTATGACTACAAAGTTATAGCTGGAGCAGTCTAAACACCTGTCGGCTAAGAGGAAAGACAATACAATGCACCAACAATTGCTGAAGTGGGGGTGGTTATAGTTGGCAAAGAATTTTACTCACATGATATAATTCTGCATCGCAGAAATGGTGATGTTCGGCGAGTCTCAGAAACTCATCGCTCATACGGCAATATCCAATTTTATTTTGGCAAGGACAAGATGGATATCATTTCAACATCAAATTGAGAAATCCACAAACAGATGATGAATCGAATAAGAAAGTCAGTGCCATGAATTACTATTCATATCGATTGATGATTCGTGAGAGCGCCGAAAATCATATCTTGAAATGTCAATTGTTCTATCAATACATTGTTAATATGTATGCGAAAATCAACCGACTCCTCTACATTCTATTAAATCAAAGCAAGTTGCGTTCAGAAGAGTACATTCATTCACATGATGCAGTTGTGAATGAAGGCAATGTGAATCCAAATGAACTGGGGAAAATGGTATACTACCTGCCACAAAAACAGGGAGTCTACTGCGCATGCATCAGTACGCACAAGATGAAATGACATGTTCGCGCATATGGCCGCCCAGATTTATTTTATTACCTTTACATGCAAGCCTACGAGGGATGAAGTTCAAAAATAATTGTTAACTGGACAATCATCGGATCGTCACGATATTAATGCGCGTGTTTAAACAAAAATTGAAATCTTTAATAGATTGAATTGTCAAGCATCAAGGTTTTGGACAGACACGCTGTTGGATTTATTCCGTTGAATGGCCAAAAAGGGATTGTCACATGCACACATTTTAATTTGCTTGATCGAAAAAGTCAAACCAGATCAAATTGATAAAGTCATTTCTGCAAAAATACCAGATGTCGACATTGATAACTTATTAGAAATCTGCACCAAAAACATGATTCAAGGTCTGTTGGGAAAACGTTCAATGCACACATCAATGTCGAGTATTGCGTCCCGGTGAAATCGATCAAGTACATTTGCAAATATGTTAACAAAGGCAGCGATTTGGCAGTTTTTGGAATGGAAAAAACAACTGGATCCATCGATGAAGTCTACCAATATCAACTTAGACGCTACATTAATAGCAATGAAGCAGTATGGCGCATTTTATCATTTCAAATCCATGAACGCCATCCAACAGTAGTTAATATGGCAGTGCACCTTGGAAATGGACAGTGCATGTACTTCACAACAGAAGATGCACGTGTAATAGCGTTGTAACCTCCGCCAACAACGTTAACAGCATTTTTCTCATTGTGCTGGAATGATATGTTTGCAAAGACGCTATTTTACTATGAAGTGCCAACATATTACACATAGAATACATCAGCGAACAGTATTTGAAGAACACCCCAATTTATATTCAACCGATGCATTAGATTTTAAAAATTTTCTGCACTGTTACCCAAACAATGCAGAATGCTTTTACTTGCGATTACTGTTTATCAATGTACGTGGACCAACGTCCTTCCAAGAATTGAGAACAGTAAACGGTAAAGTATGTGCCACTTATCATGAAGCTTTTCATAAATTAAAACTTAATAATGGCACATTTGTTTCCAATGCAACAGATATGCCATTTGAATTCAAACGTTAGCAGTTTCCGATGTGACTCGCATTTGCAATGACCATCGACAAGGCACAAGGACAATCGCTACAAGTGTGTGGACTAAATTTTGTAAATCCATGCTTCTCACATGGACAGCTGTGTTTGGCCTGCTCACGTTTTGAAAAACCCTCTGATTTATTCAAGTACGCATCAGACAGTAAAAACATAACAAAAAATTGTGTATAAAAAAAGTACTTCAAAAACATAATTTATAACTAATATAACACAAACACATTATTTCTTTGAGTGGCATTGCAACCCATGCCGGGTACTCGCTAGTGCTTTATAAATCAGTGGGTTTTTTTATATTTAGAAAACTTCATTTTCTGAACTCTATTCATTTTGTGATGCACTCTTGATCTTCAGATGGATCCACCACCTGATGCTAATTACAAGCTGAAGTTCACTTACGGAGTTAATGCATGGCGTCATTGGGTTATCAACAAAAATGCACAGATAGAGAAAACGAAACAAAGCACTGGTAGTTACCGCATGAGAACATTCCCAACAGATATTTTAAAGTGCACAACAGATGAACTTAATTTCACATTGTGCATGTTTCTCAAGGAGGTCAGAAAGCCTAATGGGGAGGTCTATTCACCTGACAGCATTTATTATCTTTGTTTAGGTAAGCCTTTTCATTGAAATATGTCATTAACTTTCTTGTGCATCTGTCCATAGCTTGTTACCTATTAAATTGCAGGATTAAGTAATTTAGATTTAGGTTACGATATATGTTTTCAAGCAGTAAATTTTTTAAATTTCCGCCCACATGTTAAAATTATGAAAGTTCTTTTTTCTGGTGATATATTAAAAAAAACTATACAGAACTTATAATAGTGCTTAACAGTGAAGGTTAAGTCTAATTGTACATTAGTTTTTGGTGGTCCTGTTTATTTGTTTCTTGGTTGGGTAAGTTTGTGTTGAAATATGCTTTCTCCATTGGTCAGATTATAAACACCAATGTTTCTCCATTCTCATTCATGACACCCATTCCATTCTTTCCCATCATCTCTTCATAACTTATGTATTTGTCTCTAATTTTGGCATTTCAGTCTCTCATTACTAATTTTATGTCGCCACCCTTATGTTGTACACACTTTTGTTAATTATTAATGAAATATTCTTTTTTTTTTTTACTATTTAGGTATACAGCAGTACCTATATGAAAATGGTCGTATTGATAATATATTTACTGACATGTATTTTGATAAGTTCACGGACAACTTACATGAGACATTAAAAACTCTTCAACCAAAAGTTAACAGCCAAGGCAAGTTTTTATAAGACATTTTTAATATATAAATATACATAAGGTAAATGCTTAAATAGTTCTGGGTAAAATTATTTAATTTACTTTGACTTTATATTAATAGGTATTTAAAAAGATTTTCATTGACCGGAATTCTCAGAATATAACTATTAATTATTTATCTGAATGACATTATTTCATTTTCTGATTCTGTTCAGACCCCATTAACATGAGATAACCTTTTAGGGTCATTAAACTTGGGCTACAAATAGGAAAATAAATGGTGATTTTGTTGAAAATCAACTTTGGGAGGGTGGGGGCGTCCAACTAAAAAAAAAATTATGTTAAATAAAGAAGACAAAAGTAAACTGTATCATTGTCAATTAAAATATTTCCTTCTTTAATTTAGCTCACTTCAATAACCCTTAAGAAATTTGTAAATTGCTAAACAAAAAAGATATAACTTAAATCAATGAAGTTATATTTTGGCTTTCATACTTTTTAAATGCCGAAAGTAAGTTTTTTTTTCATTTACAGGTCAGATGCTATGTCGGATTGAGGAGGAACATTTGTGGGAAAGCAAGCAACTTGGAGCTCACTCACCATTTGTCTTATTAAACACCCTTATTTATTTTCATACCAAGCATTTCATTTTAAAGACTGCTCAAGAGCACATGTCCTTATCATTTGCACAGATTCTTAAACATTGGAAGAAAGGTGTACCACTGAAAGGCCAGCCTCCAGCAAGTGGAAAGAATGTCTCGCTTAGATTTTATTGCTTGGCTAATGGAAAAAAAGGTGCCTTAAATTGTGATTTATAGATTCATAATTTAAACTCGACAATGGGACATTTTTATCCCTTGCCTTAGTGCCCATATATTGATATCTTATAGATACATGGGAAAAATCAGTTGTTACTTTACCTTTTCAGATGGTCTGGCAGATAGATTGGAAAAATCATTTGTTACATGTTATCTTTTCAGATGGTCTGGCAGCAAGAAAGAATAAAGAAGGTGTGCCAGTATATGAAGTGACAGAAAATTTTGAGAATCCCCTTCGCTGTCCTGTAAAGTTATATGAGTTTTTTTTGTCCAAGTGGTACGACTAATTTTGACTAAATATTTGTATTTACTTTTAATGGAAGATTAACATCATTGTTTATTAATAATTAAGGCAGCATGTCTGTTGAACCATTAAACAAATTTCAAAACGAATAAAAGCTGTATTTATTTTATCTTGCCATATGTTGCAGAGTTGAATTTGCAATTGACAGTAATAATACAGCGAAATTGAGAAATATTAATATTGAGAAATATTAATAGAATACTCTCTTATTAATGTTTTTCAATTTTCCTGTATTTCTTTTATTCCTTAGATATTATATATGTCCCTAAATAGTTTGGTCCGTTATAATCCTCTACCTTAGTTTTCACTGTACCAATATTTATTTTCTTTTACTTCCTGTAATCCTACTTCCGGCAACAGCAAAGTTTTTTATTGTGCTCTTTTTTTTGGTCATACTTCTTTTTTTCATGTTCGCTGAAGAAGGCTCTAAGCCGAAACGTTCATATCTTATTGTCCTGTCTTTTGATTCAAGCTTCAACATACCTTGTTTTATTCATTCACATAGCTTGAATGCAGTCCTTTAATTACTATCTACATATTAGAAATTTGCTAATGGGAGAGGCTATCACATTTTATGGAAAACCCTTCTCTCCCCCCCCCCCCCCCCCCAGACTGAATACCAGTATTCACAAATAACACATTTTTTTTTCATGTCTTTTTCAGCCCAGAAAGTATAAAGAACCGTAATGACATTTTTTACCCTGTGCCTGAAAGATCCTGTGTTCCTGATAGCCCAGTGTGGTATTCAACCCAGTCTATTGACATTCACACAATGGATAAAATGCTGACCAGAGTCCTGTTGGTTAGGGAAATACAGGAAGCTCATCTGCATGCCCAGCCAATCTATTTGTAATTATCTTTTAGTTTTATGAATCCTTTGATTCAGGTGACCACTGCTTTTTGGCTGGTCAAAACCAATGAAATAACATCACCTTTTGGTCAGAAAGTTCGTATGGCTACCCAACAAGAAATTGTGGTACCAGTACTATAAACAAATTAAACAAGTACCCAACAATTATAACAATTCCTAAACAGAAAACTCCCTAGATGGGCAAACACCTGCAGGTTTGTTAGTTCTAATGATGTCACAAGTATCCACTGCACGAAAATGTTCTTAAGGAAATCTGCACTGGGTTTAATCAGTTACAAAGCTATCTCTACATTGGTATTAAAAGAACATTTTTTTTTGTTTAACCTTTCCCTATATGAGACATTTGCAACTTTGTAAATTACTCCTACTGTGTCCACTTTTCAAGCATTGCAGAATGTATTTCAAATTAATGCATACCTTCATAATTATATTTTTGTAGTGCAATAGGGTGTTCGGTTTTTATGCTCCATTTATCAGCAGTTTGGCATAAAAAATTTATCATAATTTTAGACAAAGCTTTACAATTTCTAGGGCTGTACATCACAATGAAAATCAACATTACTCCTAAGCAGGTCCATAAACATAATTTGGATGTCAAACTAGATAGAAAAATGGCATAACCTTACCTGCCAAATTATAAATGAACACTTTTTTTTAGTGTGCTGAGCTATGGCGATGTTTAGTGGAATGTTACGCAATTATCCTAATTTTATCATGCTTTGCAACTCTTGGCAAGGCCATAAGCTGATGCATAGATATCATGAGGCCATGTTTGGTATTAGCAGTTCAGTTAGCTTTCAGGCATGGTTTTAGTTAGTTTTAATACGGGGGGGGGGGGGGGGGGGGTGTACTTGTTTTAGAATAATTTGGTACTCTTTTTTTAATTATGGTAGTAAGGGGGAGAGACTGCAATCAAGTTAGAAAAATGGAAATGAGCGAAACAAAGTATGGGAAAACCTCCAAAAAGCCTTCATCATCAAACAAACAACAGTAATTAAATAAAAATTTGCTGAAATGTAGTTTTTGAGAGGACAGCAAGAAAGACTTTGTTTTGCTCATTTCCATTTCTAATTACGACTATTTGCACAATGTAACAATTTATTGTTTTAAATTTGTTTTGTTACTCTTGGTAATTGGTAATCATCAAGTCTATTAGATTTTCTAAATTGCCAATCACTTAAAAAAAAGAGTAGCATAGTTTGTGCTTCTTTCAGAAGATTGAAGTGTTTTAGCTTAACATCTTCATACATTTGGCAGGAATGGTTTAGTTATGTTACTTCAATCTCAAATAAAAGATATCCATCTTATATGAAAAAATTCTCATTTAGGGTCATGAAATCAAAATATGTTTGCATTATGGTGATAAAGATTTTTAAAATTTTTATTTAAAGAAAAATACCTGTAGCTACCTAAAGTTTAAAGAGGAAAAAATACTAATGAAAATTTTGATTAGCTGTTAATCTTTTGTTTTAAAACTCAGTCAAAAGAGCCAAAAATCAGCAACAGGATGAATTAAAAAATATGTCAAAACCAATTTGTGGCCGACTGGCCAAGCTGCACTGGTCGCTAAAGAGCATTTGCTGACCACTGGTCTAAGGAGGCGTTTTGGTAATAACAAAATATTTGTTCAGAAGGTCAGGACTGAAAGCTGTAAACAAAATTGCTTCATTATGCAATGCTCAACTTTGTTACTCTCCCACATGACAGGTTAAATTTTGATCTGCTCATGAGATAGATTGTTTTTAAGTGTGGAAACATATTTTTTTAACATTTGATAATGTTAAAAGATGAACACTATTTAATAATGTTGTTTGTTAAGGTTATAATAAAAAAAAACAATGTATTGACAGTTTTGGTGCAAAACATTTTAAGGATTTTTACCTGTACTTTTTTTCCTTAGAATAACCATTTTATGAACTTATGTTTATAAGGTGCTTAATGATCTTACGTATGTATATTGTGATGTTGCTATGTATAAAAGGAGTTCACCTAAAATTCACTTGAATTAATTCAAGAAGCCATCAGACAACAACCAACAACAAGTAAACATGAATATGGTTATTGAATTTTATTGGAAAACTTAAGTGGGATTCTCTCTAACGGTGATGAGGAATTGAGTAAAAATGACTATTTGCTTAAATTAGTTAAATGCATTATTTGCATTTTTAAAAAAATTGACCTTTATTTCATTTGAATATTTGTATCCTGTACTGTGAGGGAAATCTTTTATTATACACTGTATAGTTATTATTGATCACTGCTAACTCAAAATTGTGTAAAAAGAAAATACGATAGAACTAGACCTTTTCAACAAGTGTACATAATTCATTATTTCTGTAAAAAACATTTCCAAAAATTACTATTGCTTTTAAGTCATTTCATGTTACCCAACACCCGTCCCCCCCTCTAATTTGATTTTGCATTACATGAAAGCTTTGTCTGTTTCTATGCTCATTTAGTTGTAATATGCAGCCAAAATATAAACTTCCCTTGAAAGTGATTTCCTGGTACATTTTTTTAAAATGTCAAACTTACCCTCTTTATTTAGATAAATTTGGAAAAAGAAAGTTCTCTATTAATATTAATTTAAGACTGAAAATGAAGTAAAATTTAAAATATAACAATTAGTTTGTATATTGTTTCAAGCATATTGTTTCAAGCATATTGTTTCATGCATACTAATGAGAAGCCAATACAAATGTTTTAACATAATAAAATTTATAAACATCTTTATTCTTTTTTTTTAAAAACTCACAAGTTATAGCAATTAGTAATAAAATACCGTATAAGAATTACTCCTAAAATGAAAAAGACTGCCAAGACTTGGTGTGCAACCTAAAATATTGAACATTTAATAAGATGATGGACTTGCCACATTCACAGACTCCTGGAACTCAGATTCAAATTAAAAATACCTCACAAGTACAGACATACCCGGTATATATTATAAATACCTCACCCAAAATATTTCATTTGAAGATACCAGTATAAATGGCAGCAACTCACTACCACAGTTGTTAAGTTTCAGTATATTCGCTCTGATTTGAGTATTTTGCTTTCCTGGAGAGAAAAAAAAAATACAGTATAACAAAGGGGTACCGGGTAATTCGACATATTAAAATATACATTGTAATGTCATTCAATGTGATTTACAAATGAAATTAAAAAGTAATATGAGAATCTAGACCTTATATTGATCACCCAGACTTTAAAGGAGCTACGAGGTAATCACATTCCCCTTTAATTTTGTGTGTCGGCCACTTTCTCAATTGAAGCTCTCATATTCAATCTTTCAAAGTTTATGTAATTGTAATTATGGTACCTGATACTCTTGATCTGTTAGTGTTCCTACAATAGTTACAATTTGGTATTGTTTGGCTTTGAAACCAGCTTGTGTACGCCTAAAAAATCTCATGTCTTTCCATGACATTTGACCCTTTATCTGTGCTGCTATCTGATCTTTTGGAGTTCCAGGGTCAAAGAGAAGAAGCTTCACATTCCCTTTGTCATTTTCTACACCTACAATGGTTCTACTATGGCCTGTAAATAAAAATAATTTCAATTATTGTATAATTATGAGTGAATCAGTCAGTGGTGAAATTGTAGTAAAGCAAACCTACTAATACTATACCTTGGTGCTGCAAATAAAGAGGAGCAGTGGGTTGGTAATGAAATCTTTTGAAATATTCCGTAACCCACTCTAACAGGCGAGGATGAGTCCCATCAGGTGCACTTGGTGAATGGAAGTCTACAAGCTGGCATCTGCAAAAGTACATATTAATATTAATCCTTATTTTATAACAGTACTGATGTTTCTTAAACAAAAATAATGAAATAGAACCATACCCGATACTGTTATATTAATCTGAATTAAAGTAAACCTTGATTAAGTTAAAAATAATTTTTTTTAAATTAAAAAATTTAATTGGTAAGAAACATTAATTTTTAAAAGTTAAAGATGTTTACTTATACTAACCAGGGCATGCAAGACTTAAAAAAAGACCGTAAAGATTAAATTTTTATTATATTTGCTTTATTCAACCTTATACAGGTATTTATGAGTGATTCATATATTTCTTTAAAAATTTTATCTTATTATGATTTAAATTAGTTGTGTGTGTGTGTAATTATTTTTTAATGATAAAAATAACAGTAACAAACAGGCACCATATTGTGTTGCAAAACATTATTACAGATGCTGACATTTTTGTGGCATTGCAGAATAACCAACAAATATATATGATCATTACGGTAGGCTTATGGGTGTTCAGTAAATAAACATTTAAAAAATAGAACTATATATAACTATAAATAGAATTGCTGCTGGTCATATCTGACATGTTTTTTTAAAAAATTAAGTCTATATCCAAAATCAAAAGTTTCCCAGGGTACTTACTTAATACCTAAAGATGACAATACAGCAACAATCTCTGTTGCACCAATCCACTTTCTAGTATTGCATAGCTTGCCATTCAGCTGACTGCAGCCCTGGGGGTCAAAACCTTGCTGCCAAGCTGATTCAATCATTTGCTGTATTTTGGGAATGGAAGGTATCAATCTCTGTTCATCTGTAGTTGTCAAAGTAATAGAGATTCAGTATTTCTACATCTACAATACTACCTACTAATACTACTAATATCTCTCATTGGTTTTTACACTGTATGTAAAGCATTTTATTTTATTTTTTTAAATCTTAAAAATTGTCTAGCCATTTGAAAGAGTTTTTAATTTTTTAAAAAAAAACATTGAGAAAGTCTACAAGATGAAAAGTTATTTTCTGTTTAGGTAGGACAGTTTAATATTGTACAATATTCAAATAAAAGTACATAATTTAAAAATACTAAAATATTAAAGAATTGCTTTTCTTTTAATGATTAAATACAAAATTATTCAGTGTGGTGAAGTTTGGTGGAAGGGAATATTAAATACTGATACGATAGTTGTAGCATACTGTTGGAGACAATACGTAAGCAGAAGTTGCTTAGATGATATGGAAGTGTAAGTTCAACAAACCAACCACCTAATGTTTTCAAAATTTATTTTGTTAGGCAGACTCCCATAGCCTTCTTCTTTCTCGTAGGTTCAGAAGACAGAATGTTGGAGTAACTCAACTACGATATGAGCGCTGGTACTTCTTTTGCTACCCCTCCCATACAAAACAATGAATAGTGAGAAATTGTGGTAACCCCAGTTAACCCCATTTAGTACATTCTGTACAGTTGACAGAAGGAAATAGTGAAACAAGGTATATTGAAGCTTGAAATATAAAGAGGGGACAATAAAAAAAAGAATGCTTTGGCCAAGAGCCTTCTTCAGCAGACAGGACAACAAGAAATAGAATGCAGTTCAAAAACTTAAGTGTTTGGAGTTCGCCATTAATGTTATCAATATTACATGAAGTAAAAGAATTTATGTATCATTACTGGGAAAAATAAGATTTTAATGGAAAAAAAAAAAGAAATTAAGAAAGAAATACTGGGAAATTATCAAAGGCTACCTGGAAAAATTCTTTCAGCATAATTATTCAACTTTTCAAGGCAGGACAATATCATCTGAAAGTTTCGATATCCACACCCCCATCCCTTATCTCCTAAAGATGCAGAAAAATGGTCAGTAGCAGAGCACAGCAATACACTTTGACCAGGTCGAGCCTGTGATCTATACATTGCCTCCATTTTCTCTATCAAGCCTATTAGCCGGTAGAAAAAAATATAAGCAAGTGTAAATAAAATCAATCAAAACAAATCTGAAATGTCGCAGAATACTAGCAGTGTAGGAAAAGATCTAGCATGTTTTTCTAATCTCATAAATTTGTATTTTTAATATTTTTCATAGAGATTTTTGTTAAATTCAGGGTTAGCTTACAATAACTAACTTAAGGCAGCAAGTTACAGAAAATAAAAATTTACTTCTTATCTAACAAACAAATCTATGCAGTTTTGAACATTTCTAAAGGTTAAGTATGAATAAGAAAAAAAAATTTTTTTTGAAACTTTACACTTGACAATATTATTTAAGGTCTTGATAAAATTATGAGAGAAAACAACAACCTTGAATCCTGGTACTCCCATCATCAACACCTTTAACGACTTGATGTGAAAGCTTCCTCATTTCCTCATGGAATTCAGCAGCAGATATCTCTCCTTTAACAACAGCTCTCTCTAGGTTTTGTTCATACTGTTTTTTATAGCTACCATTTTCTCTGCTGTTTGATGGTGGCAGGGTGCTGGAAGTTTTCTCGATCCTTCCTTCACTCGTTCCTGATGTGACTCTATCTTTAGATTCAGATGACCAGACTGTCCTTTTATTTAAATCAATGCCCTTTGAGGGAACAACGTTTTTGGTGTGACTTTTGAATTGCTTTCCATTGCTTTTAGTTGCTTTGTCAACACTGGTTGATGATACTGATATATCCTGTTTTTCAAAGATATTAATTCACATTAATTAAATTTAAATGTTAATTAGCTTAATTTGTAAAGCCATTTAATTAAGAGCATTTTGTTCTGGATAAAAACAAAGTAGTTTATAAGTTAATCAGAAAAATTATTCATGATTATGATGTTGAAAAAAACATCCCAATATCAAAATATTATTTACCTTTAAAAGTTAGTGAATTCTCTATTAATATTAACAGTAAAAGAATTACTCACACTATTTTGTTGTCCTTTTATAGCCTTCCCAATAATATGTTTTTTAAGATCATTCATATCTGTATGAGAACTTGAGCTTGGTCCTAAAGTTAAAAACAGTTACAATTACAAGTTAATTAATTATTATTTAAATGCATAAAATAGAGACATAAGATTTATGTTTGCACTTGAGAAATAAAATGAAGCTAAAACATAGGACATACTGCTGAAGAGTTAATGTTACTGCCATTTGTTAAATGAACCAGTTAGTAGGCATATTTAAAGATTACTTTTTTGTTGTCGGTTTCATAAAATCTATACCATACCTGCTGAGTGTTGGGGATTAAAATGGCTTTCCACATGAGACGTGAGAAGATCTGCATCATCCATTGCCAATGTACATACAGGGCACATCATAAAATAGGTGCCATTGTCCATTGACATCTCATTTGCGCTCACACAATATTTGGTATCATCTGAGCTGTGAGTTTTCATATGGCACTTCATTTCTGTTTTTAAAAAAAATGTTTTATAATAAGGATTTAGAGATAGTACTAAATTTTACAAATAGAAATAGCCTTTACATTTATAAAAATAAAAGTGGTTCTCTTAATAATTGTTTAGTCATAAATCTCTTAGCTGTGACCCAAAATCTCCTCAAGGCTTCAAAAAGATCTGCCATGTTAAAAAAGAAAAAGCTATACAAATTAAGGCAACAAATACAGCAGGATTTCCTGGCCTAACTGCACCCAGTAAAATAATATTGGGAAAAGCTTTACTAAAATGTAAAAAAAAAAACCCCAATAAATCTTATTCTAGCCGGTGCACCTTGATGAACAAATAATGCAACTTGAAGAACAAGAGGGAAAGCTTGAAAAACTATATGAATAAATTTAACGTGTTATCCCCATCAAAAAAATAAATAAATAAACTTTATCTAATTAGTCAATGCTGTGATTTTACAGATTTCCATAAACCTTATGATTCTTTGTGTGCTCATTAGTTGCACAGAACATATACCAGTAGTAAATATTAGTGTCAATAATTTCTTGCTGATTTCAATTGAATTGCTAGCAGTATGAAAATGCTATATGTTGTAAAACGTAATTCTTAATAATATTTATAATGAAATCACACCTTTGATTTATTAGCTAATTTTATGATTACCTTGTTCAGATAAACAGCCCACTTCACACAGAGGGCAATTAATTATGGATGATCCTCTGATGGGAGGTTCCTCCTCATGCATTGTATTCAGGTGTAGATGAAGAGTAGTCTCATCATCAAGGTCCAAGTCACATAGGGGGCAAACATAAAGGAAAACAGCATCCTCAACATTACTCATTGCCCTAGCTCCATCTGAGATTGCATTGTGAACTGTACATGTGCCTCCTAATTCTCCACTCATATTTACTGGATGCATTACTTCTATATGTTTCTCCAAGGAATGGATATCAGTTTCTGATAAACTACAAAAAGGACAAGTAAAATGCAAACTTATGGCCCCAGTATTAGGACTTGCATCATTTGGTTCATTTTCATTGCAAGAGTTTTTATTTTCAGGTAATTTTAAATACCTGGATACACTATAAATATCTTGTTCTTTTTTGTGAAGAGAGCCTATCATAACTCCATCCTCATTTTTCAAGTTTATCTGACTGAGATGAGTTTGTGCAGTTTCACAGACAGTTTCAAGATCATCACTCCACTGCTCAGATAAAAGTTCAAATGCAAATGGTGAAGATTCAATTTTACTATCATTGAAACCAAAATAATTTTTTTCAGGGCTAGATTTTAAATTATGAGAGTTCTCAATAATCTTAGGATTATCACATGTAGTGGAGGAGGAATATGAACCAATTTTGTGTCGTTTGTTAGGTACAACTTTCATAGAATCATCTAAAGAGGATTGTTCAGCATAATCCATACTTTCATCTTGATTTGAATTTTTAGACCATTCTTTACTGCTGCCTGGTATATCATCTTGAGATGTGGTAATGAAATCATGTTTTTCAATATGAGCCGACTCACTAAACTCACTATCTGATTTTGTTATTTGTCTTTGCCCTGAATTCTGAATAATTTCGTAAGCACGTTTTGGCTCCATTTCTGTTAATCTATAGGTAACATTTATAGGAAAATTGTTTACCAGCACTGAAGCATCTAATGCTCGCACAGTATTTTCTCTTAAAGATGTTGTTTCCATATGATTTCTGTCATCAAACAAATCTGCGCTCACATCTAGAATATCACAGACTTCATTTTCAAAATCAGAATCCATTACACCTTTTTCTTAATTTCCTTATTCATAATTGCTTGCATTCTGTTACTAGTACTATTATTAGTAACTGTAAAAAAGCAAAGGTCAAGGCATAATAATTTTGATATTGATGATTGTGATTGGCTTAAAATATTTATTTGTTCTAACTTATTTTTTTGCTTGATATAGTTTAACTGACTGAAAGTATTTAATTAACCTTACACTGGGACTATACCATCAATTTTCCATCTATATATAGATAGATAATATTAATGTTAGCCTAATAATAGTACTAAAATGTAAAAAGTAACTTTCCCTATTATTAAATAATAAATACATACACAGTATATAATGACTGATAGTAATTTACAGCCTGGTCCTAAAATTACTAAATTATGCCCAATACTGTAACACTGGTTTGAGGTGACAATCTGCTGAAATATTCGACTAACTAATAATAATAGGAATACTTATTAATAGTAATTCTTAGATAAATAAATGGCCTATATTTTAAATGAATTATATGGCTATAATGTCATGGTTATGTCTAAAACTACTAATCTAGAAAAAATGATTAAAATCAGCACCCCAAGCATAGGCTCTTGTGGGCACACCCAAAATTCCCATTCACAACCCCCCTTCCCCTACTGCCATGCTAAGAAAGGGAATGACTACCATTACTGGAGGCCCCCCCCCCCCCCTTACGCCAAATGCTGGAGGTAGCTTTCTTATCAAAGGGTTGACACGATGATGAAATGGCCCTATTTTGGGTTCCCATGAACACCCCCTATTTCATCAGCCTGAACTGGGAGCAAATGAGCAAATAGTAACTGTGCAGACTATAGGTTTTTCTGGGGGTAACCTAGGACCCGAGGGATGGGCAGGTTGGAAGCCAAAAAAGCTTGGCGAAAACTGAGTGAAAGGTACGCTCTCCTGAAGAACAAAGAACAAATTCATTAGCGTACTTAATAATAGTATACTGTATATTATTGACATAATGAAACTTTACGTTGTGTTAATCGGAAATCACAGGTGAAATATTTGTGAACATTAAAGTAGAAAAGTACTAGAAGTGTTTTGTGGTGAATTTATTAATACTTTCTGAGTCTGAGATTGAATATGTCACCTTTTCAATATTCATAAATGTAAAAACAGATTTTCAGTGAGTAGCTAACTACTAACATTTGACATGTTATTAAAAAATAAAAATAAAATGACACAACTGACGTGTCAGAAATATGAAGCATCAACAAGTGAATTGTAATTATTAATGTCATAATCATGACACGCTAATATTTCGAGATGACTGGACAGCTATCAGAACATCAAACAACATTTGACAACCAGCATGTTTCATTTCAATGTATCGACTTTCAGTTGCGATTCATCTGGTGTCCACATGTTGTTTAATTCAGTAGGAGCATTTGTCTAGGGAAAAGTATGCAGTTTGTCGGATAACACCACTGGCCGGGACATTTCCTGACTTGTTGGGGACACCCGGATGGGTGATGCCAAAATAAGGTTTAGCCGGTATGTCTGGTCACCGTGCCATATCTAAAACTACTAAAAAATATGTCTATCAATCAGTATCACTTAGTATCAGTAGGGAATATTAAGACTAGTTAAATTACTAAAATATAAATATAAACCGGACTTCAGTGGCGTAGCTAGGAGGTGCAGACCGTACTGGGTGACACCATCTCAGGGGTGACACCAAATTGAAAAATTGCGTACTTACAGAGCACACACTGCTCAATCTAACTGAAATTTCATAAAAGGATAACTGATCACACATACATTTTCCACACATGTAACCAATTCCAAATGTGTGCTTTATTAAAAGTTCAAGGTTGATGCATCAGAAATGAGGTGACCCTACTATTAGTTTAGAAAAAATCCGTTTTGACCATGATTTAACGCCGATTGAAGTGTTCAGTAACTTTTATAAGTGACACTCTATTGCCAAAAATGCTTCATATATTACATTTTTCGGTACTCTTGAGAGAATATTTTCTTTCTTTGCTGCATCCACTCATCAATGGGATGTTTTAATTGAACACAATGGAATGTCATTGAAAAGACTGTCAAGCACACGTTGGAGGGCTCATCATGCTGCTGTTAAAAACAGTGAAAGATATGTTTGATGAATATGTGGCGGTGAAGGAAGCTCTATGTGGTCCTTTTGTTGCAAGAGGTACAACACATGGTCTTTTACATGCTGTCTGTGATATCATGTTTATCTGCTACTTTTACCTTTGGGGCCATCCATAAATGATGTCATGCAAATTTTGCTGACTTTTGACCCCCCCCCCCCCCCTCAAATATAACATCACAAATCTCTGTCCCCCCCACCCCCCTAAAAATTCCCTGTGTCCACTGTTGTCCTTTGCAAACCCCTTTAAGAAATTCACCTCTCATGGATATCAAATTACTACCACTGTGTCAGAAAAATTTCACTAGAACAGTGGTTCTTAACCAGGGGTAAAAGTACCTCCCATGCCTTGAGATGCTGAAGACCAGAAAATTGTATTCAGTGGCGTAGCAAGGAAGGTGCAGACCGCACCGGGTGACACCATCTCAGGGGGTGACACCAAATTGAAAAGTTGCATAATTACAGAGCACACACTGCTCGCTCTAAACGAAATTAATAAAAGGATAACAGATGACCTGTACATTTTCCAACTATTTAACCAATCAAAATGCATGTTTTATTAAAATTTCAAGGTTGATGCATCAGCAATTATGTTACCTTATTATTAGGTCACAAACACACCTATTTTGACCATGTTTCAACACCAAATGAAGTGTTCTGTAACTTTTGTAAGTTCTTTCTCTTACTGTGCCCCCAAACAATGGAATTCTCTTCCACTACACATCAGAAATATATCAACCATCACAGCTTTCATAACTGCACTCAAAACACATCTCTATAAACTCTACTATCCTGACTGATTCACCCTCTGACCGTTAAACGATGCTGCTGAGTGTCGTCCATGGCTTCACATGTAAATTGTTATGGAATGTTTGGACGAATACACATTTGTTTTGTTTTTTAAATTAATTTAAGAAGTTAAGTTTTAAGTTCATGATTATGTTTGTTAAATTGTAAGTACAGCGTGGTGAGCCCAGCCCTAGGCTGGGGTGCCACACTATTAAAAAAAATACCAATAATAATAATAATAATATTTATCTAAATTCTGTGAAATAAATCTATCGTTTGATAACAATGGGCAATTCTAAGTATAAGTTACAGTTCTTAAAAACATCTACCCCCCTGACCTTCAATTAATTTGTTTTTGTTCAAGTATTTGTTACACCGTGGACTAAGTTTAAGAAGAAGAATTACATTGTGGAAAAGGGGTGACACCAACTCTAGCTAGGCCACTGATTGTATTTGCTGCCATTGCTAGTTGCTTCTTTTTTTTTTTAAAAAAGGGTTTTATGCATTTTGATTAGCAGCAGTAAATATTTTTCAGGTGAATTTTGTTGGCCCATTGCGTGTATGGGTAATTTTTTTCCTTGTTTATAAAAAGTTAATTAAAGAAATAAAACTACGATAACTAAATTATTCAATTATTTTAAATTTTATTACAATGTGATTTATACGGCTGGGGGAGGGATGTTTAAAACGGAGTGGGCCTGCAGCGCTGCAAAAAAAGGTTAAGAATCCCTGCCCTAGAGCATTTACTATGATACCCCCCCTCTCTCCCCCCTCCCCCCAACATGCGGTCAACCATTTTTTTTCCATCCCATTTCCTGTGTCCACATTTAGCCATACATTCTCACGACTGTCATTGTAACTACATTCAGATTCTCCTCCTGCTTGGCATTTAGTAACTTGATCAGAGGCCATTTTTCGGACCTCGCATACCTTTACTGATTCTCTCAGTGATAGTAGTTTAAAAATAAAATAATTATAATAGTTGAATAATGTTAAAAATGTCTGTAATTGAGGGTTATTAAGTGCAATTCTTTAATAAAATATTCCACTTTTCATGTGATGTCACATGGCTTGAGCCCCCCCCCCCCCCCTCGTCACACATCATCACAGAAATCTCTTCACATTTACCTAAAACTGTACTAAGTACTATTAATTAGTACTGGTAGCTTTAGTTAGTAGTAGTTAGTTACTTTGACTTTGAATACTGAATAGTCAGTGAATAGGCATGCGGCTTAGGACGTCTTTCAGTTTCAGTATTCATGAATCATCAATGAATTCAAATCAATGACAATGATATGATGAATGATCATGTCATAATTATCAATTCAATTTCAATGATAATATTATTATTAATTTATCCAGTGCCAGAGAAATATAAAAAAAATACCTATACAATATATAGAACCATACGGCCTCCGAGTAATGATGTTTCGAGCATCTTTTTTTTAGATAAGCTCTTCTATTACTCCTTAGACTTAGACTTACAATAAAACGTTGTCGTCATGTTTATAAATGATGAAAATGAAACCGGAAGAATTCTTTTTATAATTTATTATTTTTCTTTAAAAAATTAAAAACGGAGGCTGTGCTGTGATGTAGGCCGCAGGCGGTGTCGTATTTTCACTTACATACAAATACAAATAAAGTATATTTTCCCTTTATCATCTAGGCAAGTGGTCCTCATGTTGTGGTGACCCCCAACCAGGTCAAACATATTTTATTTTCGTTGCTACTACTACTTCATTAATATGTGTTTTCCGATGTCAGGTTGAGAACCTCTGATCTAGACAAAGTAAAATAATATACTTTAAAATGTACGTGCACTGGGAAAATGTGATACTAATTTAAGTCAAATAGTTAAATTATAAATGATTAACTGATTACATTACAGATATGTGAGAGGGCTACTGGTTTTTTTACGTGGTTTAAATTAAAGTTTGCACCCAGCCCAGGTATGCTACTGGACACGAAACGACACACAAAATAAAAACTGAATACATGTCCATAATAAAAACTGAATACATGCCCATGTAGATCATTTATTAATATTATTGAAAATGTGAACTATTTAAAGAACGGAGTAATATTCGGTAAATTTCGAGAGATGGGTCCGCGTTTTTTTTACCATGGCCGCCATCTTGGTTGACACCACCCGTAAAATTAAGAATAAAACGTTTAAAAATAATGAAAAAACTTCCTAAATGTATCCCTCACCCTAACCTGAACCCTAAATCTATCCCTCACCCTAACCTGAACCCTAAATCTATCCCTAAACCTAACCTGAACCCTAAAGTCATCAGCAACATAACAAAACACGCAAATGACGCCATGGCTCCATAACTAGACATTAGCCAAATATTCAAATAGCAGTTGTATGACTACTATGATCCAGGGCAGTGACAATGGGAGGGGTGAAGGGTGCTACCAACCCAGGTGCTAGCCTCGGGGCGGGAGGGGGGCTCAAGAAATCGCAACTTATTCTTAAGTAGCCTATGTATAGGGACTATATGATATGAAATATAGGACATATGCCTCTAGGTGAGAGTGGGGAGAAATGGGCCACTAATTGAACATCCGTCAAAGAATGCAGCTGGTGTAAACAATTAAAAAGTTATAACCATAAAATTTGGCTTATTAATAGCCATTCCAAATGTGCACTTTAAAACTTGTAAATCAGTGGTTCTCAACCTTCCTAATGCCGCGACCCTTTAATACAGTTCTTCATGTTGTGGCGACCCCCCAGTAACACAATTATTTTTGTTGCTACTTCATAACTGTAGAACTTGTGTTTTCAGATGGTCTTAGGCGACCCATGAGACAGGGTCGCGTGACCCCTAAAGGGGTCGCGACCCACAGGTTGAGAACCGCTGTTGTAAATGATAGTTTTTGTACAATGAACAAAAAATGATTACTATATAGATGAGGAGAAATGGACCACCATGTTGGGAGAAATGGTCACTTAACTAAAAAGTGATTAAAACAAATTCATATCTTTAGCTTTTTCTCATAATTTTCTCTCTGTTGTGTTGTAATGCACCATACAAAATGTATTGTAATAAGATAATAAGCAAAACCATTTGAACTTTTAAGTATATTTATTGAACATAACAATGTAGACAAAATGTAATTTGAGCCAAACAAAAAACAAAGATTTATTAAAAATTTAAAGAACTCATGTTTTCTTTTAACAAAAACCCCCACCATCTTTAGTCCCAACTGTCCCATTCTTTTGTAAGTTTGCATTTTATGCACACAGGCAATGTCTTCTACGTGAGGTCTTATAAATTTGCCAGTCACTTTCTCCCTTTTCCTTAAAAATTCTACTTCCACATCTCCATCCACTTCCTTCCTCACAACAGTAGCATAAAAGAACACAGAATTTTTTTTACACTTAACTCACACAACACAATAATCTTTCATAACTTCAACACCATTCATTTCAATACAATTAGTTTTCAAGTCTTCACAGTCAGAAATAAATTCATCTAAATCATCATTGCTTATCTAGAGACAGTGCTTTAACTGGATATGGTCTGTCTGTTTTAGTGCAAGGCATATAAAGTCTATATCTGTATAAATGTCTTTATTAAGAGGCAGAATTCTGCTGGCTTGGAAACCAGAAAATATATATTTGGTAAATTGATTGGTTTGCCTACGTACCTAAGCATCCACGAATGAGCTGAAGCATTTAATGCACTTTTTAATGGTCAAAAACTGATTTTTCCAGTCATGGGCGCCCGCAGAAAATTTTCTAGGGGGGGGGACAAAATATTTTCTAGGGGGGGGAATATTTTCTAAGGGGGGGAGAAAATATTTTTAGTAATGTTTTAATGTAGTTTTAATTTACTGTAGCGTATTTGTATGGTGAACTAACGGACAGGACACTGTAGTAATGAAGGGCAAACTGTAGCAACAAATTTTTTATTAACACAATATTTGTGACCCCCCCCCCCCCCCCTTTTTTTTTTGTATTAATTTTTTTTTACGCGTGACGTCATTGATTTATGGATCGTCCCTCAGTTCAATCAAGTTCAAGTAGCATAACATTTTTAACTTTAACTCACTTCAACATTCTATCCTTTTTTACAGTTATTTATAGTTATAAAAAGCGTATCAAATTAAAGCCCAACTGTTACTCTCATGACGCATGAAAAATAAAAGTTTAAAAATAATAATAATATCTATTTTTTATATCTCGTCCTGCGTCTACTCTAAGAAGATGCCAAAGTCAAGGTCAAACTTTTTACATTTTCTTTCCAGGGTTAAAGTTCATAAACAACTATAGCTATCACGTATTTTGATACCCATATTACTTCTCAATGTTTTTGTTTGCCGATTCTGAAAAAATTAGTTTTTTGAGAGAGACCGTGAGCAGAGCTTATATTTTTAAAGAAAAATGTTTAAAGCAATAAGTAGTCCTGGTTCATCTTGTTTGGTGGCATTCACGGGACGTAAAACGATAATTTCAACATTAACCAGACCAACTGCAACGACTGCGAATTTGGGGTCACACTCGCATCAATCTCAACAATCTTTGAAAACTTACCTTGGATTTGTGAGTTTGGGTCGAGTTTCCAATAATTTGTTGCATATTCCACAAAATGTTAGCAAAAGGCTGTACAGTCCTATCGTTGAAGGTCAGTATTAATCTAGATTTCAGCTAATATTATATATATAATAATTAATATAGTGATTATAATAGTATAGTGTGACTAAGGCTAAGGCCTAAACTCTTAGATAAATAAAGTAAGGAAGCCAAGACTTCTATCATTATCAAATAACTAATTTAATATAACTTTAAACCTATACTATACTACTAGGGCACTATAATATGTCAATTATCTATACTGACATTTCATTATAATACTTACTATACTATCTATAATAACTTATCATATATCATATATATATATAAAAGTGAAAATTTGTTTGTTTGTCTGTTCCACAAAGGCTTTTACACGGATTGATGGATCTTGACCAAACTTGGCACATATATCCATCGTTATCCAGAAGGAACTCTTAAGGGGTCGAGAACTTTTAATAACATTTCGTTTGGGGTTGGGGGCCCCGAATTCGTTTTTTTCTTATATGAGCTATATAAAAAAATTACAAACAAATACTCCTACGTGAATGGATGGATATCGATCAAACTTAGTACACGTACACTTGATTATCCATATTCAAATACCGAAGGGTACTGAACTCATAATATCCATTCTTCTGGGGCCGGGGGCCCCATTTCATTTTTCCTTATATGAGCTATATAAATATCGATAGGGCTAATACTCCTACATGAATGGATGGATCTTGACCAAACTTAGTACACATACACTTGATTATCCATACTCAAATACTACAGGGTAATGAACTCATAATATCCATTCCTCTGGGGCCGGGGGCCCCATTTCATTTTTCCGTATATAAGCTATATAAATATTAATATGCTTAGACAGCAGTATAGGTTCTATATGAATTGATTGATATAAGCCTAGGGTGAGCGCAATACACATCACTGTCCGTACTGAAATATCAGTGGATTTAAAACTAATGATATCCAATCTAGAACTTTCCAGAAAGTTCGATAAATTTAAAACGCTATATCTATGGCATTTTTCAATAGATTTTAATGGGAAAAATTTTAAATTTTAACTTCATAACTTACCTGAATGATTTTTATAGGGCCCCATCGAAGTCTAAACTAATTCGGTACAATTATGATATGGGCCCCCGGGGCCCCTCTTTTAACTTAAATGTACTTTAGTTATAGAAATGCATTTAGTTGTATAATTTTTCGTATTCCCAGAATAATTTCTTAGAAAAGACAATTTTTACACAGTTCGAGGAGGGTAATACATTCAATCTAGAATGTTCCAGAAAGTTCTATATGTTAATAGGCTTAATACTCCTAGATTAAGGGATGGATCTTGACCAAATTTGGCACATATATCCATCATTATCCGGAAAGGACTCTAAATGGGTTATGAACTTTTTATCACATGCCGTTTGGGGCCGGGGGCCCCGAATTCGTTTTTTTCTTATATGAGCTATATAATTAAAATTACTGACAAATACTCATGCATAGATGGATCTTGACCAAAATTAGTACACATACACTTTATTGTCCATACTCAAATACCAAAGGTTACTGAACTTATAATATCCATTTCTCTAGGGCCGGGGGCCCCAATTAATTTTTGCTTAAATAACCTATCTATAAATAACAATAGGCTTAGACCGGTACGCACCGGTATCGGGATCCGACAACTATCGTTATCCCACTGATATCGAGATACCACCGGGATCTTTATACCGACGGGATTGGGATCATACCGGAATTTGGATCCAGTGGGATAAAATCCCACCGGGAAACGGTATGCTAACGGGAGCGGGATACCGACAGGATTGGGAGCCCACCGTGATCGGAATAATTATAAGGCTGTATACTGTAGAAGTTCTTTCGTTCCGAATGCTATCCCGGCAAATTTGCCGGGTATATCCGCTAGTATATATATAAAAATAAAAGTGAAAATTTGTTTGTTTGTTTGTTTGTGGGTTTGTCTGTTCCACAAAGGCTTTTACACGGATTGATGTATCTTGACCAAACTTGGCACATATATCCATCATTATCCAGAAGGAACTCTTAAGGGGTTGAGAACTTTCAATAACACTTCGTGTGGGGCTGGGGGCCCCGAATTGGTTTTTTTCTTATATGAGCTATATAAATATCAATAGGCTTAATACTCCTACATGAATGAATGGATCTTGACCAAACTAAGTAAACATACACTTGATTATCCATATTAAAGTACCGATGGGTACCGAACTCATAATATCCATCACTCTGGGGCCGGGGGCCCCATTTCATTTTTCCTTATATAAGCTATATAAATTTAAATAGGCTTAGACAACACTATAGGTTCTATGTGAATGGATGGATATGGGCTTAGGGTGGTAGCAATACACATCACTGTCCGTACTTAAATATCGGTGGATTTAAAACTAATAATATCCAATCTAGAATTTTCCAGCAAGTTCTATAACTTTAAAACGATATATCTCTGGCATTATTCAATAGATTTTAATGGGACAAATTTAAAATTTTAACTTCGTAACTTACCTGAATGATATTTATAGGGCCCCATATCAGGCAAAACTAATTCGTTACAATTTCGGTACAATTATGGAATGGGCCCCCGGGGCCCATCTATTAACTTAAATGTACTACAGTTATAGAAATGCATTTAGTTGTATAATTTTTCTTATTCGAAGAATAGTTTCTTAGAAAATTCAGTTTTTACACAGTTCGAGGAGGATAATACATTTAATCTAGAATGTTCCATAAAGTTCTATAAGTCAATATGCTTAATACTCCTAGATTAATGGATGGATCTTGACCAAATTTGGCACATACATCCATCATTATCCGGAAAGGAATCTTAATGGGTTATGAACTTTTTATGACATGCCGCTTGGGGCCGGGGGCCCCGAATTCGTTTTTTTCTTATATGAATATCAATAGGCTTAATACTCCTACATGAATGGAAGGATCTTGACCAAACTAAGTACACATACACTTGATTATCCATACTCAAATACTAAAGGGTACCGAAATCATAATATCCATTCCTCTGGGGACACTGCCCGTACTGAAATATCGGTGGATTTAAAACTAAGAATATCCAATCTAGAATTTTCCAGAAAGTTCGATATCTTTAAAAAGCTAAATCTATGTCACGACCAAATCAGGAAATGGGATAACATTGGAAAGGAGGGTCCCTAGATGAAACGGGATCCCAAAGAGAACAGTATCCTAACGGGATCTGTAGGCCACCGGGATCGGGGTCCTAATGCAATCGCGGGCCACGCCGGGTATATTGGCTAGTTATACTATAATTATAATATATGAAGTGAAGCCTATAGTTATAGTCTATATCCATAGCCTATGTCTATAATCTGTTATAACTAGGCAGTATAAGTATAGGCACAGAGGCTTATATTTATTATTAAAAGTCAGACGTCTTGGCTATTCAGGCTATTGCTATTATAATTATAGTTGTAGGTCATGTCTACAATTTTACATTTACACATAGATGAAAGATGATTTCATATGTGGCATTGTGTGCCACACTTTTACCAAAACTTCCTGTAGTGAGTTTGCCAGGATGCACGGCCTGTCTGCCATTGACGTAGATGCTTTCTCGCATGTTTGAGCAACTTAATTTATAGTGAGTGCACAAATTAGTTGAACTGCAATATTTAAATGGATTTATTGCTCTAAGAAATTATCAAAGTTTTTGTTTTTCCAGAGGGTATTTCAACACATAAACCAACACCCTTTCAACAGAGAATTCTGGTATGGGGACATTTTTATCCATCTCTTGACAAAGTACCTGAGCGAGTGTCGTAAGTAAATTTTTCCATCATTATGGTTAATTTTTTTTTGAGATTAAATTTGTGGGGAGCATCCAATGCCTGTCACAGCAGCACAGAGTTTACACACAAGCAGGGCCGGATTTACAGACAGGCCCCAAAATTGGGAGTAGTATATAGAAAATATATATATTTGAATTAAAAAAAACTTAGCAATATTTTTTATTTTTCAAAATGGGGCCTCAAAATTTTTTTGGCCTAGGGCCCCTAAATTTGTAAATCCAGCCCTGCACACAAGTCACTGTTAATGATTTGTGTGTTTTGTGGGACTGTTTTGGTGTTGAGATTATTGTGTAGCTGTAGCTATGTGCTTTGTATTTGGGTATGAGAGATGACTTTTTTGGTTGTTAGGTTTTTAGTAGTAAGTAGCAGAGAGAGAAAGCAGATGAAAGACACATTTTTTTTCAATAAAGAACCATATGTAATATGGAACATGGATTTGTCTAATAATTACTCTTAGACATAACCAAGCCATTGAACTGCTTATCCAGTTAGCAGTTCATAACAGTCACCACTCAAGGAAAAGAGGAACTAAATTAGTTTCTTTCTTTCTTCTCATAGCAAAACATGAAGCTACTACTTTGTGACACTTAATCTGTTATGTTTTTCAGGAGGGCTCAGATGAAGAAAGCTATGGACAAATTTCGAGTTAAGTTTTCCATCTACATGGCTGCTATGACTGCAATCTGTGCTGCCGTAATGGCCTTTATTGGCCGCAGAGAAAGACAGCAAGGAAAGAGTGTAACAAAAATAAACTTAGATAAGCATGCAAAAGATAAGTAGCGATGTCTAATTATATTTCCTTTGGTTAGATCTCTGGTGTGAGCTATGGAAAAAAGAATGAATTTACATTTAGACCAGTGTACCTACAAAATAGATATTATTCAAGTATTTCTATGGTAAAAATAGTAAGATTTCAGTAGAATTCTGAAAACATAATACATAAAAACCTAATTGAAAAACAAATGCTCAAAACTGATGAAATTATGATAAATATGTATTTTTTAATGGAACTAAAGTTATTTATTTTAAAACAAAAATTTATTTATATTCTGAGATGGTCTCCTCATGTCTCACTGCACTGTTGATATCGCTGTTTAGATTCTAACTTACATTTTTAGACCACGTTTCTCCACGACCTGTATTATTATTTGGTAAATCACTATTCAATATTTTTAGCACTTAAATTAAGTGCTGTGTATCAGATGGGTAAAGTGACCTCAACTGAAGTTTTATGACCTATATATAAATGTGTAGTAAATATGAGCTTGCGTTTTTTCTGATGTGTTTCCTCCTACTCCTAACGCTTGTCTTATAAATCTATTTATATTTAAATTAAATTTAAGATGATGTGATTCTGAGTTAAGTGAGTGTGTAATGTGACAATTGAAGTTATGAGAGTGAAATGAGTATTTATCAGGGAAATATTATTTAGCATTCTTTTAAATTTATGTTAAATAATATTTAATATGATGGTTATGTAAATTAAAAATCTGCGCATAGTTTGAAAGGCAATTTAAAAATTATTGCTGCATTATGTTTGTAAAAAAATAAAAATAAGCTTTGTTTCTGTTGTTCTTTATTAAATCTTTTCTCATTTATATTTAAAAAAAGATAAATTAAAACAAATTTTAAAAATTAAATTAAGAATTATGCCAAAGTATATTATTTATCGACAGTATACTTAACACTGAAATAAATATGTAATATATATTTATAATACATATCATATGTGCATACATATTTAAAAATATAACTAAAACTTAAAACTAACATTTTTACCTATGGATATATTTGAAAGAATCTTTTCAAAGGTAATTTTAGAGATATTTTTTTGGAACTTTTTAATTGAGGTGATTTATAGTTAAGAAACTACAGAAGTAATCATCTGAATAAAAAACCCAAAGCTCAATGGAGAAGACCTCATCACTTATACTTATTAAATATGGAGGAAGAGAGCTACACTAAGACAAAAAAATTTAGTTTTAACTACAATTAGGCAAGAAATTTCCAGCACTAATAACCCCAATACACAAGAAAGTTGCCAAACTTCAATGAAGAAACTATAGGGGAATTTCCTTATTAAATGTTAAATACAAAATACTGACAAACTAATTGTCAAAAGACTACAACCATACACTGAACAAATACTAGGTGACTACCAATGGGGATTCAGACAAAACAGACCAACTGATCAGATTTTCAGCATCAGACGCCTCTTAGAGAAATTTTATGAATGTAATATCCCAGTACATCAACTCTATGTGGACTATAAAATGGCCTATGACAGCATGAAAATAAAATATCTATATGAGACGCCACAAGAGTTTGGCATACCAAACAACCTGAAGACTGATACATATAACATTTAACAACTCAAAGAGCAAAATCAAGGGCTGTAGCACCACAGGCATGAATAGATTAGTACGAGTAGTAAAATTTACAAATTTATAGCAGTTGTTTTTTTCAACATTTATCCCAATTCAGAAGTACCATACTGAAGTATGTTATAAATGTTTTATGCATGATTAGGAATTTGAAGATATTCTTCAGAATAGAAAAATTACTGCATTCAAAATATTGCAACATTTATGACAAATATATTTGCTCAAAAAGCACTAAATTAACATTAATATTTTTTACCTGGTATAAATTCTGTACAGGTAATAAGTAATGTGTTACCAATGAGTATTAACAGTGGCAAATAAACAGTTCTGTTTTATAAAATAACACCAAAATAGAAAGTTAAGAAAGTGGGGCTAAATGCTAGATGTCATAACTCTGGCTTACATCCAAGATTGAAGATTCAGTATATTTGTTTAACTCATTAGTTGATAGTTCCAACTCAAAACATTGATAAAATGTTGCTCATCATGTCAGTGCTGGAGGTACAGAGTTTAACTTGAAGGGTAAAATTTATTTCAACAGTCTCAAAGAACTTGGTTGAAGCCATCATTATTTAAACCTGTTTTGTACTCCAAATAATGAGTAAAGAATTTCAATTGTTTAAAATAAAGAATTTCTAATGTTTTAATACTTTAATTTTCAATAATTAACGCCTTATTCATTGAAAAACTATTTTGAGATAGGCCTCCCCGGTAGGGCTTCTCTCCCGGGATCCTGCAGGATTTTTAGTAAGCAAAAGACTTTCCGGGAAATGTTCCCATCCAGGAAAATCCTGGGTTCACACTTTTTAGTTTTAAGCAAGTGACAGACTGTCACAAATTGTTGCTGGCACTTCAACCTGCTGTTTTCTCAGTGTATTTAATTTTTAGAACAACTAACTGAGGACAAACTTAAGCAAAGTTTAGCTGCTGTATTTAATTTAGTTTTAGGGATCTCAAATGGAGAAAAAAAAATCTGCATGTTTGATCATTTTACTTTAAATTATTAATTACATTGTAATTAAAAGTTACCCCCCTCCCCCATATGAATTGCAACTCTCCGTTTGGTCACGTGCCCCCTCTCATTTTTGAATATACCACTAAAGCTCCACAATCGCCCCCTACTCATGTACTTTATCTAGGACCTATCACATGCTCACCACGAGAGTCGAGATCAACGACAGGGTGGGAACTTCTTTTTGTAAGTTGTCTCAGAAACGGATTGTTATAACATTTGGGGTAGAAATGGACTAAACTTTGAGCCAGAAAAATGCTTTTTTTAATGTCATAAATTGTAAAAAATTCGTTTCACATTCATTTTTGTCTACTGAGGTGAAGTAAGGTTTCTTTCAGTCATCTCTCCGGGGCCGGGGAAAGTCAAGTGTCCCCCCCCCCCCGGAGCAAAATGGGGACAACAATATAACAATTATATATTTAAAAAAAAAATTAAAAACGACTACATTATCTTTTTAAAAGTGCTTTTAACCGATAACAATTAATGGAATCTATGAAATATCGCAACGTGAGATATATTTGTTGATCCGTATAAAAGTCAAGCTTGTTAATTAAAGGCTTACAGTATTCGATTAATAATATCGTACTGGCGGCGCCAGATTATAAGCCGATATCTTAATATATCGGTATTTTTAAAGATTTTAATAACACTATATTTAACTACCTTTACATCAATAAAAAGGTCTACAATATTAATAGTTCTTGCTAAGTCTCAATCATGCGCAATCTGATTTCAAATTATATTTCATCATAAAAGCATTAGTTTTAAAGTAAGGATAGGTGCTAATTATAAATTGTATGATGTCTTTAAAAAATAATTTTTTTTTTTTTTTATCGATTTCACGTGTGTTGAGTTATAGAAAATAGAAACTTAAAAAAAATGAGATAATATTTTTGTGAAGAAGCATTTCGAGTGTCATTTCTATAAAAAAAATTTGTTGGTACTAGTTTTAGAAATTTTTTAAATTCCTAATTATAATTTGTTCAATTTAAAATAAATTCTGTGGATTTGGTAAAATAAAGTGTTTTATAGTATATCTAATAGGCTATTTGTAATTTATCTGAAAAATGTTATAACGTTTTGAAATTACAAATAAACATTTCAATCAACTGAATATTAGGAAATATATAATTTATTTGATTAAGATTTCCCTTAGATAAAAATCACACATTCACATTAATAAATATATAATGTCTTTTGTAAACAACTCATACTCATCATTCATGTCATCTTAAAACAGTTATGCCGTTCAACTACGATTTATCAAAATGACCAGTTTTCAAAACTCATAAAAACGTATAGACCTTTCTAATTAACATTTTTTTTTTTGACTCTGGTAAAATTTGAAAATATTAAAAAAAATTAGTCTAATTATTTTAAGTTTTAAGTAAGTTTTTTTTCTCTATTTGCGTTCAGCATGTAAATTCATCTTTGCAGTGCTTTTTAGTGATGGAATCATTTTTAATTTTTTTGTGTTGAAAATTCATTTAATACTTAAGAAATACTACAAAATAATGTAAAAAAAAAAAAGCCATATCACTATTTTTTTTAGTAATCTACACTTTTTTTGCATAACACAAGCAGATCAAGCACTTTTCCATTTTCGCCCCCCCCCCCCCTTTTTTTTTTGCAACCTGCATTGAAAGATGATAATTAAGAAAATATCTTCATCGCATCTTTAAACCCATAAAATATCCGAGGCATCCAGCATCGTAAAGGTTGCTGGGTGCACACGATGGTTCTAAGGTTAAGTGACACCTACATTTTTAAAACTAGGATCTCTTCAGTTGCTCTCCAATTAGTTGTAGAATGTTGCAAAACTAACTTCAGATATGTTATAAAATGCATTCTTGTATTTTTAAGTTATCAAAAATTTTCTGTGGACTATAAATATTTAATAGGACAGTGGTCGACAAACCGCGACTCGTGAGCCGCATGTGGCTCTTTAGCCATCTGAGTGCAGCTCGGCCAGTCGGCCACAAATCGGTTTTGACTCCGAAAAACATGGTTCTTAACAAATTCTTGAAACAAAATTTGGCTCTCATCAATTTTTTAATCGTCCTTTTGCTGATTTTTGGCTCTTTTGACTGCCGACCGTTGTAATAGGCGATATTAAGCTAGGGCAAAAGCTTACCCTCAAGTGTGATACAACTAGAATAAATATAGTTTACATCACACTGGGGTGGAATTTAAGATGTCTTTATAATCATTAGTATGGCTAATTTTGGCACTCCCCAACCCAAAGTTTGAAATGCAACCTCAAAATTGTCTTAAAGAAACAACAAATTCAAGCATGCGCAAAATTAAACCCTTGCATTTTGAATTTGCCCGACTGTCTTTGGCACCCTCAATTTCTCCACCCCTTCACTAACGCTGATCAATGTTACAGTATGGAGTAGATTATAAGCTTGTGCCAAATGATTACTCTGGGGCACGCCACAAACGGAGTGAATTCAGTTTATGTAATGGCACTAGACGCCATAATGCCTCCTACAAAACCTTAAAAATGTATGATAGAAACATTGAATTAAAGTATACTAAAAAATACATCTCTTGATTTTGAAATAATCAAAAACTTTCTGGGGAGCCTAGAGGCGCAACCACTATTAGTGCCACCTTGGGCGGCAGGGCCGGCCTTAGGCCACTGCAACCTATGCGGCCGCAGTGGGCCCCGCACTTTCTTATAATCATATAGTTCAGAGTGTTTATTCTGTTTTTGTTTTTACAGATGTCATTAACTATCTGGTATGTATCACATGGGCTTAATGTGAAAGAGCCTGTGGAACGTACTACTGGACAGGACTTATGCGATGTACTAGTGAATGAGCTGGAGAAGCTTGAATTAAATGTTAAAACTATTCGTGGCAAAGGTTATAATGATAATGGTGCGAACATGAAAGGCGTCCATTCTGGAGTTCAAAAACGGCTTTTAATATTAACAGCAGAGCATTTTTTACTCCATGTGCGTGTCATAATTACAAGCTGGTGGTAGCAGACATGGTCAAAACATGCGTTAACATTTTTTGGAACTATACAACGCATGTACACTATCTTTTCAGCATCTACAAAGAGATGGTCATTATTCATGCAGAAAGCATGTTTCCAATCTGTCTGTAAAACCTCTGTGCGAAACAAGGTGGGAATATAGAATAGATAGTGTCAAAGCACTTCGTTATTAATTGCCTGAAATTTGTGACGCACTCGATGAATTAGCGGAAGAGACTAATGATGCGATAATTAAAAGTGAAGCAGAAACACTGTATGAAACATTGAAGCAGTACAAATTCTTAGTGTCACTTATGTTATGGTACGACTTTCTCTTCCAAGTAAATTTTGTGAGTAAAGAACTGCAAGGTGAAACAGTAGATTTGAGCACTGCAATGGATTCGTACAACAACTTGATGACTTGGCTAAGGAAACTGAGAGTTGATGAGTTTGTTCAGATTCTTGTTACAGCAAAGGAATGGCTAAAAACATGGAAGTTGTTGCAATATTTCCAGCCAAACGTCAAAGGAAAGGCAGCATGATAAATCTGTGGAAAACTTCACACCTGACGATGACTACAGGATAAATTGCTTCAACAGAATTGTGGACACTGCAATTCAATCATTGCAGCCGAGATTTGACAGCTGAAATCAAACCACAATCTATTTGGGTTTCTTGTCAGCTTCAAGAGCCTTCAGCGTGATGACATACGAAAGTTGACAGCGAGCCTCGAGCAAGCATTGACGTCATCAACAGACCAGTCAGCAGATATATGTGGGCGAGAATTAGCAGATGAAATGAATCTTTAAGGCATGTTCTACCAAATACCGCCAAAACCCCGGTAGAAAATTTGGCTTATCTGTCCACTAATGAAAGATACACTGCTTTCCCAAACTACTTTGTTGCACTCAGAATATTTTTAACAATACCCGTAACTGTGACATCTTGTGAAAGAAGCTTCTCGTGCCTCAAACTAATCAAGAATTACTTGAGGTCAACAATTCACGAAGATAGTTTGAACAATTAGGCAATTCTTGCTATTCTGGTTCTGGTTCGGTACGTTGCTGCATCCATAAACTGGCATATGTGCAACGGTTGGGGAAGCGATGTTGCCAATCTAACGGCTCCTAGCAGATGCTAGGGCGGCCTTGAAGCTTTCGATCGTTGTCGAGTTCACGGCGGTATTGTCCAGGTTGTTCCAAGCGATTATGGTGCGTGGAAAGAATGACTGCTTATGTTGCACTGTGTTACTCCGAGGCAGAGTGAAGCATTTGTTATTGTTTCGGGTGTAATTTCTCATGGGGTTGTCAGATGTTAAGTCAGTGTTAAGTGACTGTTTGGCTCTAATTAATCGGCCTGGCTTCTGCGGGGTAAGATAATTGTTTGCTGGGATGGCCGGCATTAGCCCCATGACCACTTTATATAAGAATGTTAGGCGGATCTTTTCTCGTCTGTCCTTGAGAGTGGGGATGTCAAATCTGTTTAAAAGGCGTCATTTATGCAGGAAACAGAATTTTGATGATATACTGTATGACTTCGCTACACGCAAGGCTCGTAAAGTAAAGTTAATTTGATCGTGATTTTGTACTTAGTAAAGAATGAATAAAATGCAAAGACGAATTTATTTTCTAATAGAAAATCTTAATTTTCACTTATTATCCTTATCCCTACCCAGACTGGGTCCCACGCAATCCGTTTCGCATAGGGCCCCGCAGTTGTTAGCGACGGCCCTGTTTGGCGGGCACATATTTTTGCCGCCCTCCCTTTCAATATACAAACTCTGCAGTTGTCCGAAAATAAAGAAAAAGTGTCACATGGGTGGACCATCCCATTCGCCCTATTTCGACGCCACTAGCAGGAGCGTATCTACAGTGTTTGGTGTGTAGGGGCAAGATTCATTTTTACCCCCCCCCCCCAACTGAAACTGATTATTTTCAATCATTAAATACTATCAAAGCCCATTTACGCCCCCCGGCTAGTCTAACGCCCGGGATATATGCCCCATCTGCCACCCCTTAGCTACGCCTCTGTCCACTTGCACAGCCACCCCCCGGAAAATTTGAAATGGTCCCCTGGGGAAAATTTTCTGAAAGAAACACTGAGGTGAAGTCATATTTCTTTCGCATCGAAACAGATGTCACAAAATGTTTAGGCCCCCCCCACCCACTTTTTTTTCTTCGTTCTTTCTTACACTAGATTTGACCATCACTGTGTAGGCTACATTATTATTATTATTATTATGTTTTCTATAGCGTGGTACCCCAGCCAAGGGCTGGGCTCACCACGCTGTACATGCAAATTAAAATGAACTTAAAAAATATAAATTAAAAACCAACCATTCCATAACAATTTACATGTGAAGCCATGGACGGCACTCAGCAGCATCGTTTAACTTTCAGAGGGGGAATCAGTCAGGATAGTAAAGTTTAAAGAGGTCCACCAATGCCTAAATAAAAATCTTGTATGATATTTTACTGCATAGTTTCCACTGGTTCAAAATCGTACATCATGTTACCCACTCACCAGCCGCCTGCCTGCTACACGCGAGCTTACTGTTAGCAGACGTGCATGCTACCGATTCGAGGCTTACCTTCTTCACTTTTGAACTATGACCTTTTTAACTGTGTGCCTTTTATACCCCCCCCCCCTTTTTTTATCCTCTTCTCTTTCTTTCTTTTTCCTCTGTTTGCCATTGCCCATCCATCCGGGAATTCTTAGCGTCTCTCGATTCTAGACGTGAGTACCAAGTGTAGTCTTTTATTTATATGATTGAAAAGTAGACTAAATGGACTAATTCAAACAGATACACTTCAATACAAGCTCATTAAGCTCAGCGCTGTGAGACAATGTAACTTGTCTGAAATATAGATCTTCAATCAAAATAATCATTACCGCTAAAAGTATTAAAAAGCCAAATGGTTGCCTTCACATAAAAATCAAACGAATGGTATCGTATGTAACTAAACCATTCGATAATTTACAGACTTTAAGAACTGGTATAGCGATTTGAGTCAAATAACCAAATAATTTCTCCTACGTGCAGTCGTGTGGTGGGTGGCTGAGAGTTTTAATATGTTTATTTAGAAACTTGAGAAAATCAGGTCCTGAGAACGATAGCTTTATTGGCCCTAGAAGTGTGATACAAGCACTGAACAAGGCCTTATAAAAAGCCTAAGAAAATTTTTCAGAAGGACAAAGCTAAAGAAAATCTAAAGAAAGATGACAATTTCTGAAAAGAAACAAATAGTACAGGCTAACAATGTCCGGACTAACATTGAATTGCACAGCTAAAAAATAAACATGTTAAATAACTCTGTAATTACAGGTTGTGACAAAATATACTTAACTAAGAATAGATTAGTAAATGTTATACATATGTCAATTAAAATGATATTGTTTTAAAAACGTTTAATTATAAAAGAAATCACGTGGCAGTGTTTAACATGTAGCACGTACACCTACTTACATTCAGAATTCGTGTGAGACGGGAGGGCTAACATAAAGGTCTAGAAATTACTATGGTACCGTCGTCCATGTGTGGAGTCTCTGAAAGATGAACCCATAGCAGGACAGTTACTACAATGGTATATAGTATGACCATCGTTAGTTGGACTCTTGCATCAATCTGTCGCTGTGTCTATTTAATTAATACAAAAGTAAATTGCAGAATGTTTAATTATATGAATGCAGCTGGTAAAAAATCCTAACACATGCACCATTTCCATTGTGAGCGTAAGAATTTAGCCCATGGCAGGACAGTTAGTCTACGACATATATTTTACGTATATTTGATGGTTAGATATTGTTGTATCAATAGATTATAAGCATATTGCAGTATGTGTAACGAGAACGATAAAACGGTTCCGTGTTACGCTCACATACGCTGGTATCTAATTCCCTTTACTTTAATAATTCAGTGGACGACTGTATGTTCAACCATCACAATATCATGTTTACAAGTCATAATGACAGAGCCAAAACACATGATTAAAATACTGCCTAATATAAATAATTAACAGAAATCTTCCCTTACTAACCCTTAACAATTGCATTCAACACCCCCCTCCCCCCCCCCCCCCCCCCGAAATGTAAAGACGTATTTGCTTATACTTATAAAGTGTGCAACTGGGCCGGTGAACAATGGCGCAGTTAAGGGATACGATTAAAACTCTGAATCAAAAACTCAGCGTGATACCCCATAAATAGTAGCGCGCGAACAGACCAAAGAGTATCTACGTCACACCCAGACCAAGACGGTCTGCTACTTGCCTTCTGGCATTTTTCCTGTGATAAAATGACAATCCCTAGCGGCTACAACCTGTGTAAAAGTCAAAAGCCCGGACCGAAACCCCAAAGCCCAAAAGACTTAAATTTGCCCCTTTCCGTTATGTCTCGGCTTTCTAAGATACTATGTTATATTTCTATGAGTTAAATTTTTTAAAATAGATATTTTAAATAAAAAGGGTTGGGACACTCTTTGGATGAATATGAAAACTCCCTTAATTACTTAATATTACAATAATACCCTCTAAAGATGTAGACTTGCAAATAAACTAAGGTATAGCGAATAAAATCCCCTTTCCGACAAGATGTAATTCATAACATAATACACTAGGGTTACAGATAAATGAGTTATTGAACTTATACCAAAAGCACACATAGTGGTTCCCAAGTATTCTAAGCGATGGGGGAGCCGTTCAGGCCATGTTTTGATAGCCTAAATAGGCAGTTGCCAGCATAATCTCCTCGGTTGCCCGCTGCTCAACAGGCAGCGCCCGACCTGTCACCACCTGTTTAGTGCTGAATTTAGCCATCTAAGCTTAATTTCAGTGTAAAGCAGCATCCATACATGAAAACATGTTGTTACAAACAAGCACTGAATAATCAGGGTATGTAAAAAAAGGGGGAAAAAAGGGGGGGGGGGGGAATCAGATTTGTTAAATACGTGAATAAATCATTAGACAAAATAAAGGAAATGACAATGAGTATTCAAGCTTTTTCCCTTAGAAATGAATATTAAAATAATTGATGTCACATATTGTCGTGTTAAACAGAAAGGCTTTCACTAAATAATTGGCACCTTTATCTTGAACTTAAAAAAAACAACAACAGTTCAACAACTTATTATATTATCAGTTTGTTTAATAAAGTAAAATCTTTGATGGATTAGGCTTACAATGTGTAAAAACACCAATTGTTTAAATTCTTTACCTCTTAACTTTACTGACTATAATTATAACCTAATTGAATAAAAATAAAAGATTGTCCAACCATTTTCCAGATTGATGTCTGCATCATCACCTTGAAAGATTATTTCTTTCAGCTATGGATGGTGGTAAACTACATCCACAGATGTTACGGATCTCATCTCTTCTGTGGCCTACCAACAAATTTAGGAGAAGACAGTTGCAATGTTTTTTCATTATTTTTATTGCTGTCACTCTGATTAGTTCTTTGTTTTACACCTTGCAGAAGACCAAAAGTTATAAGACGTTGAAGCTAGGTAAATGTTTTAACATAACATTAAAAAAAGGGGCCTCTATTTGTTTATTTCCTCGCACCCCCCCCCCCCTCTTCCTTAGGTGTTTTTGTTTTTAGACAGTATTTTAAACTGGAACACTGGAAAGAGGCATTTTGCAGTTTTAAGCACCAACCACGAAATGGGCTGATTTAATTTTGATAGCTAATTTTTCCCCTTGTTCTAAATCTAAATTTAATACATCCCTGAAAAATGAGTTTACCATATATAAAGTTATGGCATCATTGGATTTGTTTCCAAAAGGATACGCATAGAGTTGTATCATGAAAAGATACTCATAGAGTTGTATCATGAAAGGATACTCATAGAGTTATATCATGAAAGGATACGGACAGAGTTATACCATGGAGCTGAAGAAGTAGAGACTGTTCTGTGAAAACATTCTGCTTCCAAAAATCTGTAAACATTTCACAGAAGAGCATTCTTGAAATTAGCTATTTGGCTAATAAATCTAAATTATGTGGATAATTTTGGCCTTCATTGGCATTGGACATAAATTAATTAGGAAAAACTTAGAACAATTTAATATTAACATTGAACCAAAGAAGAAAACAAGACGGTTATGAATATATGTAATATAGTTTCAAATTCTTATTTTTTATATTTTCTAAAAACAGAAATATTATACAGAGCTTTACATTTTGGACTGTCAAAGCCATCTGAAGACTGCACGTTTCTAGTAAATGATTCATCTAGTAAGATATATTGTGTTATAATAATTTTTTTTTAATGCACAATAAATGAAGTGCCTTAGCTTTAAAAATATAAAAACATATTAAATGATATTTTGAACTATAAAATCAACAACATACAAAAAATGCAAGCAAGTGTATCTTTACTGTATAACAAATTTTTACCCTAATGAATCTTTCTGTATTTCTTTGTCCAGAAGGTCCCATAGAAGTAGACACAACCTCAATTTTAAGCTTTGAAGATTTAGAGTACAAACTTGGACATAACCTTAGACCTGGTGGTCATTTTGTTCCAGTAACGTGCAGGTGATATTTATTACAAATGTTTTTTTAACATATGACACAGAAGCCACCAAATAATATTACATGTGCATATGTAACGGCTAGCAAGAGACATATGACATGTAGTATTGGTGCTACCAACGAGTGAGTTTGAGGAGAAAAACGCGAATACAAAGGAGAATTGATGTAATTTACCATTTATATAAATTACGCATTTAAAGCATTTTTAAAAGGTAATCTATATTTGGACTTATATGTTTTCTTTTTATGAAGTGAAATAAATTTGTTGTCATTGAAAGCTTTAAAAAATTAATGTAAATTGCAGATCAAAGCACAAAGTGGCTATCATTGTGGCTTACAGGGACAGAGAAATACATTTAAAACTATTCCTTCATCATATGCATCCATTTCTTCAAAGACAAAATTTGGAATATGGGATCATTGTCGTAGAACAAGTGAGTAAATTATATTTAGTTATCTCTCCTGATTAACTGTCTAGCTGATCTAACATCTAAAACAAACAACAACAAAAAAAAAACCCCAAAAAGTTAGCTATGCTGACAATGAAAAAACTGCCTAGGGGCCATCCATAAATGACGTTACGCAATTTTTGACCGCCCCTCCCCCCATCGTCACAAATTGTTAGAACCCCCCCCCCCCCATAAAATATAACGTCACAAATCTCTACACGCCCCCCTCTATAAAAAGTCAGTGTGTCCACTATTGTCCTTTACAAACCCTTTAGAGAGTCACCTCCCGTGGATATCAAATTACAGCACCTGTGTAAAAAAAACTTCACTAGAAGTGACATGGAAAAACACTTCACTAGAAGTGACATGGAAAAACACTTCACTAGAAGTGACATGGAAAAACACTTCACTAGAAGTGACATGGAAACAGCGAAGTAAAAGAGAAACAACTAAGTGACATGGAAACAACTAAGTGACATGGAAACAGCGAAGTAAAAGAGAAACAACTAAGTGACATGGAAACAGCGAAGTAACAGAGAAACAACTAAGTGACATGGAAACAACTAAGTGACATGGAAACAACTAAGTGACATGGAAACAACTAAGTGACATGGAAACAACTAAGTGACATGGAAACAACTAAGTGACATGGAAACAACTAAGTGACATGGAAACAACTAAGTGACATGGAAACAGCGAAGTAACAGAGAAACAACTAAGTGACATGGAAACAACGAAGTAACAGAGATACAACTAAGTGACATGGAAACAACGAAGTAACAGGGAAACAACTAAGTGACATGGAAACAACTAAGTGACATGGAAACAGCGAAGTAACAGAGAAACAACTACGTGACATGGAAACAACTAAGTGACATGGAAACAACTAAGTGGCATGGAAACAACTAAGTGACATGGAAACAACTAAGTGACATGGAGTTAAATAAATGTATTTTTAAAATCTTCAAAATAAAGATGAATATCTAATTTTTATTAAAAAAATTATAATGGAAAACAATTGTGTCATGATGTATCTCTGGCTAATGAGCAGAAATTACAGGAATTCAGTGTTATCTTGAGAAATAAGTTCCAAACAGATGATGACCAGATAGAACTTCAAGAACATAAATACGTCGGTAACATCCATGTGCAGCAAGGTATTAGGACAGGTGAAGCAAAAACACAAAGATTGGCTCTCACTCAACACGTTGCAAAAATTAAACTAGAGGAAAGAATTGAAGTGTGTAGTGATCAAGTGCACCAGAGAAGAGAAAACAAAAGCAGAATAGAATTATAAAGAGGCAAAAAAAGAACAGCATCAAAAAGGATAAAAGAGCTTACATGGATAGTCTAGAAACAACAGCAGGAGAAGCAGCCAGAATGGGGGACATGAAAGAGCTCTACGACATAACAAGAAAGCTCTCAGGAAGATAAAAAAAGCCAGACATACTGGTTAAAGACCAGGAAGGTGGATCAATAACGGAACGAAAAGAACAAAAAAAAAGATGATGGAATACTCAAACTCTAAGGAATTACTAAACAGACCTCCACCCACAGACCTCCACCCTCCATATGTAAAACCAACAAATGAAGATTTACAAAAAGATGGCAGTGACCAAAATAAGAAAGAAATAGCCCTGACTATCAAGCAGTCCAAAAAGTAAGGAAAGCATCGGGACCGGATAACGTCCCAACAGAGATTGATAGAAGATATAGTTACAATTGTCAACATGCTGCACCTTCTGTTTGAAAAGATATGGGAAGAAGAGAGAATTCCAAAAGATTGAAGAGAAGGAAACCTTGTCAAGATACCAAAGAAAGGGGATCTCAGCAACTGTGCAAACTACAGAGAATTACACTACTGTCTGTATAAGGAAAGGACTTTAAAACAGAATTTCATTAAATGTAATGAAGTACTAGGTCGACAGGCAGCTACAAGATCAACAGGCTGGCTTCCGCCAAAACAGATCACACACAGATCAAATTGCAACCTACGAATCATTGTAGAACAGTCCATCGAATGGAACTTCCCACTAAACCTAATTTTATCGACTACGAAAAGGCCCTTGATAGCCCAGACCAACAAACCTTGTGGAAACTTATCCGGCATTAAGGGGTAAAAGGAAATAGGATCATTCAGAGTTCTTATGAAGAAATAACATGCTGGGTGGTACATGAAGGTAGATTCACAGATGCCTTTAAAGATGTCTGTTGTCCCCTTTTATATTCATCCTGCCATTGACTGGATAATGAAAAAGATCCACAGACAAAAAGTGGAATGGGATACAGTGGACACCTTGGGAACAGCTGAATGGCTTAGACTTTGCAGATGACATTTCTCTTCTGTCCCACAACCAGCACCAAAATTTAATTTAGCCACCATTTCAGTACAGCTCGGAATCAATAAAAATAAAAGCAAGACAAAGATCATGAAGGATAAACTCAGCCAACAAAGAGCATATCTCTCTGGCAGGAAATGCACTGGAAGAAGTGGATGCTTTCACATTTTTAGGCAGCACCATGACATAAATGGTGGATACAAAGCGGATGTCAGGGCTAGAATTGGAAAGGCTAGGTCAGTGTGTGTGCTATTACAGAAAATAGGGGAGTCAAAGGTGCTGACTCTACAAACAGTCAGAATTTCGAACACAAATGTCAAAATATTCTATAGAGCCAAAACTTGGAGAACAAAAGAGAGCATCATGCAGAAAGTACAGAGCTTCATAAACACTTGCCTTGAAAGATTCTGAACATCAAATGGCCAAACACCATCACCAACAAAGACTTTCTGAATAATTGAAGACATCATAAGGAAAAGATGGAGGTGGATAGTGCACACAATTGTAAACCCCCACATAACTTCACCAGACAGGCACTAATATGGAATCCACCGGGAATAAGAAAGGGAAGAAGGCCTAAGAATACATGGAGACACAAGCTAGAAGGAGACACACAATATGGGTTACACCTGGAAGCAACTGGACAGAAAAGCACAGTACTGAGATGAATGGAAAATTCTTGTAGACGGCGCATGCCAAAGATGGGGTAAATGTCGAGTATGGGCCACAGGATGTCGACAGTAAACGGCATAATTCAGTAAGTATCACAGGATAGACATTAAAAACACAACTTCTGCAATTTACATAGTTTTAATTTGACAATTTTGATAGATTTGATTTTTTATTTTCTGAATGTTCTTTTACTACCAGGCAGCTGGAACGCCCTTTAATCGTGCCATCCTCATGAACATAGGATTTGTGGAATCACTAAAGATCCTTAAATACGACTGCTTTGTATTTCATGATGTGGATCTTCTTCCTCTGGACGACAGAAATTTCTATTCCTGTGGGGATGAGCCAGTTCATTTAAGTGCTGCTATCGACAGTCATGACAACAAGTAAGATTAAAAGAATTAGGTAAATACGTAAATGCAGTTATTATATCTCTGTTCCCTCTCTTTGGAAATCAGCTGTCATCAAACCATTGCTTAAGAAGCCTGGATGAAAATAATGTAAAAAAAAAAGATCTGTATCTAGCTTATCATTTTTATCTTAAGTCATTGAGAAACTAGTTCTAAAACAATTTTTTGCTTACTTAAATGACCACTCTCTACTCAGTCCTAATCAGTCAGCCTATAGACCTTTCCACAGCACAGAGACAGCTTTCTCGAGAGTCAGCAATGACCTCTTGCTCACATTGGACAGCGATAAGATCTCCATCCTGATCCTCTTAGATCTCTGTGCGGTCTTTGACACTGTTGACCATGAAACCCTTTACAAAACCGATGAAAATTACTATGGATTTCTGGTTTTCAATTTCTAAAAACAGTTTAAAATATTCCATAGCTCAGTGCAGTAATTTCAATAGCCTAACATTACCTTTTAGATAATTCAGCTCAATGCTGAACTTTGTTGATTTAAAATTTAAATGATCTATAGATCTTAAAACTTTCTATATTCTTGAACTTTTATATTCTTGAGATCTTTTTTTGTTGTTGTCTTCTATAGATTGATGTACCAAAATATTTTTGGTGGTGCCTCCATGATGACCAAAGAAATGATGAATAAAGTTAATGGTTTCTCCAATGCTTATTTTGGCTGGGGTGGTGAAGATGATGATATGTCTTATAGGTATATTGCTTGGGAGAATGTTGAAAATAAGATAAGATTCTTTTATTAATCTTAATAAATGGAAATGTTTTGATTACATTGTACAAATTCAATTTCAGAATATAAATAAATACATATTTTAACCTAGACAAAATTTTATAATTAGAAAAATTTAAACACAAGACATTTAAAGTATTTCGCTAGCTTAAAATTCAGCTATCAAATATAAAAAAGATTAAAAAATTTTTTTTTTTAAAACTCCCTTAGTGACAATAATGACTTATTTAGTGATAATTTAGATTTGGAAACTTCTGGGGAAGCACGTTGGTAAATTCTTTCGGTCTGGGGAACAAAATATTTTGTTTTGTAAAAAAAAATCATCTAAACTTGTAGGCGTCCATAAAAATAAAGATGTGAAAAGGATGTGTTCAAAATTAGAATGATTAATGATGACAATTAGTCATGAAAAGGCAAAAATAAATCATTGTCACGCTCCTTCTATGGAAAGTTGAATTAAAGGGAAACTCTTTATGAAGTTGTCAAATTAAAATAAGTTTTATTCTGTACATAGTTGTGAACAGCTCAGACTGAAGAATCCATGTATTATAATTATGAATTATATTTTTGGAATGTCCTGAGATGCTGTTCACTTCACAAGAAGTATTTGATGAGAAACATTTAAAAATAATATAATTAAATTCAGAATTGTATGAGTATTTTAAATTATATAATAATTTATTATTTTCTATGTAACTATTTTAGAGTTAGAAGCCATGGTATGGTGATAGTTCGTTATGATTCTGAAGTGGCTAGATATACAATGATGAGGCACGCTAAAGAAGATCAAGAAGACAGGTGAGAATAAAAATATTTTTTTATCTAGACAATAATTATTTTTGAGTTATAAAATATGCAAACAATTAATCTGGGGCTGCTTTTAAGCAGTGAATCTCAAATTGGGGTGGAGATGTTGCTCCAGGTGAACCAGTGCTTATGATAGAAAGTAGGCTACAGATTAATTTTCAGCAGATTGGTAAAGGGTCCTACATTTGAAAGTTTGAGAATCTCTGCTCTAGAATATTTCTTAATAGGATTTCAAATAGCCTTTGATTTATTGTAAGAGCTCACATTCTTTTAAAGTTAGAATGAAAAAAAAAAAAAAACTATGTGTAGGCATATGTATTTATCCCACCAGCCACTGCTTTGATCATAATTTATATATAAGTAAAAAGAAAGATTTCTGATCTTCAAAAAAACCTTTAACAATTCTTTAAGTTAAAAAATGTACTTCATTATATTTCTTAGACATTCATATCTATTTATTCTCACATGTTTTCATCTTCCCTTTTTCTCCAGAACTAATCTTTTTCGATCTAGCAAAAATAGAATTCATGAAGATGGTCTCAATGCTCTAAAATACCAATTACTTGGCCTAAAACTGGAACCTTTGTACACTTGGGTTTATGTTAAAATTGATCCAATTGAGATATTGAAAAATCCAAGTTTGTATGTGGAATGATTTTATTTGAATATTTCTTTATTAGGACATCTCTGAAAATTTTAATGAGAAACTACAAAAGAGAAACGTTTTTAAAAAAGCAATAATTTTTTTTGGCATTCTTTTTACACATTTTCTTTCTTACTCTAAGCAAAGTCTTATCCTATTGAATTTAGAAAACTTGAATTTTTACATTATAATAACATGAATTGGAATTATAAAAAATTAATGTATTAATATGTCATTACATTTTCTTAAATTAAGTTTTGAATTATGTTTTGAATTTTAAATCTAAACAGTTTTTCTTTTCTAATGTAATGTTTGTGTAATTATGTTTGGGAAAAAAGCCTTAAAAGTCTGTGATTCCATATATGTTTTCTGTATTGTGAAAGTAATATTAGACTTATTGTGATTGTGTGTTAGTGTTGTTTCTTGTTATTGGATTCTGGTATTGTGTTTAGAGTTGTGACTCTATCTATATCACTGTGTGAAATGTAGGCCTACCTGACTGTATGATTTGTTTAAGTGTAGATTTAGTCTGTAAGATTGTGTTGCATGTCAGATATAAATGTTGTTCTGTCTCATGAGCCCCTGTCCTGCAGAGTGGACATTCTATGTGCCTCACTCTGTCTTTGTATGGTCTTGATGAGACTGGTGTCATGTTGTATATGAGTCTATATGTTATTTCTTTATCTTTATTTTATATTTCTTTAATGCGTGTAGTTTTAAATGTTCTTTCAGTGTTTATTGTTCCATTTAATATGTGTCCATTTTATCCTATTTTAGAGTGGTGTTGCTTGTCTCTTTATTAAATGTGTGTAAATATCTTTGGTTGCTTTTTAATTCTTTGATGCATGCCGTGTGAAATTCTGATTGTTTTCTCCATATGTTATGCTGTGTGCTGTTGTCAATTTTTATTAACTGTCTTAACCTTATCCCTATGTAATAATGTGTAAATATATTTTCATCCTTCTTTCTAATGGCTGTCCTATAAATTTGATTCTAAGTGCCTGTAGTTTTGTTTGTATGTCTTGTAATTAATCCCCCCCTTCTAATTTAGGTTGGATTAATGTTATATTTTTAATGTTTTGTATTGTTCTTTGAAATCTGTAATTCCTGATGTGTAAGTTGATTAGTTTTAAAATTGTTGGTGGAGGCCCTAATATGTTCCCTGTGTATATTGTTTTGGGAATTACATATGTGTTTATGATTGTGCTCCTGCCAACAAATTGTTTGTGCTGTGTATTTGTGTCTGTCAATTATGTTTTTTATAGATTGTTCAATGTTTTGCCATGTTTCTGTGTTGATTTGAGTTTGTTTGTTTGAAAAATAAATCCAATAAATCTTAAAAGTTTCCTTCTTTTCTATTCCTAACGGGAATTCTAATCTATCTTTCCACCTACCTATCCCCAAAATGTCGGATTTAGTTATGTTTATTTTAGATCCACTATCTTTCCCAAAATCTTGAAATCTTGATATTATTTTTGAAATTGACTTATCAATAGAAAAAAAAATAGTGTTATTCGCAAGTGCAATGACTTTCCTCTCCTTACCCCCAGGGATCCCTACTCCTTTAATATTCTCCTCCCATCTAACTCTCTCTAGCAGGGGTTCAAATGATAGGATATAAAGGAACGGGGACAAAGGACACCCTTGTCTAACTGATCTGTCAATTTTAATGTCTTCAGAAAGTGTCTGGTTTATTATAGGATTACTAATGGGTTACTTGTATAAAATTTTAACCCAATTACAAAAATACTCCCCTAGTTTATTTATTGTGTTGTAATAGTTTTTGTATGTAAGTATGGTATACCCTATCAAAGGCTTTTTCTTGATCTACTATCTAATGATAATATGCAAGTTTGGATGTCTTTGTCATTTGAAAATTGAATGAGGTCTTTAATGAAATGATTGTGATTATGTATGTCCCTGCCATTGATGCTGCATTGTTGGTTTGTATCTATTAGTATTAGGGTATTTAAATGTTGTTTTAATTTATTTGCTAGTGTTTCTGTGAGAATTTTATAGTCTGTGTTAGGTAAAGATATGGGTCTATGATTTTTAAGTTGGGTTCTGTCAGTATCTTTTTTGGTAAAAGTGTTATGTGTGAAGTATTCATTGAGTGTGGTAACTCCTTGCTGCTGTAAGCTTCTTCTAGTGTGGCATGTAAAATTGGTCCCAGTGTTATGAAAAATAAAATGTAGAATTCGGTTGTTAGGACATCTGGTCCAGGTGTTTTGTTTTTGTTCATGCTGGACAGTGATGTTTTGATGTCTGCTAATATAATGGTTTTGTCCATTTCTTGTGTTTGATTTTTGCCTAGTTTTTTTATAATTTTTTTTGTAGTTTTCTTGAAATCTGACTCTGCTCTGTTCCAAAATGTTTTGTGTAGTATTTTACAAATGTGTTGACTATCTTTTGAGTGTCAGTGTGTGTTTCCCCCTCTGTGTCAATGATTTGTCCTATCTGTCTACTTTTTTTGTATGTTTTGTTCTATTGTTAAAAAGATCTTTGTAGCTACTTCTTGGTTGTTAGTGAAAATTCTACTTCAAACATGTGCCCCATTGTATTTATGTTGTATTTTCTTCTATTTCTTCCTCTAGTTCTTGTGTATTGTGGCTGAAGGGACTGTTTAAATTTGCTGTTGGTATTAGTATTTCTAATTCCTTTTCTTTTTCTCCGAGTTGTCTGTGTAAGTTTGTTGCAAAATGTTTTTTTTTTGGTAGTTTGCTATATTGTTGTATAACGTTATTAATTAACTCTGTGTACTGATTATTTTCTAAAAGTGTATTGTTAAATTTCCAATGTGGGGATTTTTTTTAAATGATGTTTGATCTTGTTGTATTTATTGTAATTTTTGCCCTGTGTGATCTGTAAAGTCTAGTGTTTTTGGAATGTGTTTTGCTTCATTATTGTATCTATTTTTGGTATGCAGAATTTATCAATTCTTGCATTGGAGATTAAAGTGTTGCTTGTAAATGTTGTTTCTTTCCTGCCTTGTGTAGTATTTTTTATGCGTCTACCATGTTATATGTCTCTGTATGTATTGTATTATTTCTGTTTGTGTTGTTTCTTCTAAAATGTTATCTTTTCTTTTTGGGTTTGTTGTGTCTAAATTGCTTGTTATATAATTGAAATCTCCTCCTAAAATGACCTTCCCTCTTTTGTGTGGTGAGTATCTCAGTGTTTTTACTAGTGTATTGTAAAATAGTGTTTTTTTCTGTGTGCGGTGAAGGGGGGTATATGTTGACTATTCTGTAAGTGTAGTCCCCATGATTATTTGGTTAGTGATGTTTTGATGAGACTGAATGTGTAATGAGTCTATTATTAGTGTGGTAGTGTAGGCCCCGTTTTGTAAATCGCGCCCAACACCAAAACTGTATTGAAATTTGATCTCGTCCAACACGAGATCGGAATGTTGACCCGACCTCTGGTCAAGTTCACCCCATTCAGACTGACCGGCGGCTCTCCCTCATCGCGTAGAATTAGAATACTTAAATAGTGGGAACCACTAGTTGTGCTTTAGTATTAAGTTAAATAATTTATATCTCGGGAACCTAAGTGAATTAAATTATAAATTATATCTAGTTGGGAAGGGGAGTTCATTCGCTATACTTAAGTATATTTACAAGTCTCCATCTTCATAGTGTATTTTAAATTTTAGTAATTAAGAGAGTTTTCACATTCATTCATGGAGGGTCCCAAACTATTTTATTTAAATATCTCAAAAAAGTATATAACTCATATAAATATAAAAATGTATCTTAGGTAGCCGATACAAAACTAATTAGGACACATTTAAGTTGTTAAGGATTGGGTCCGGGATATCGACTTTAATTCGGGTTGTAGTCTCCAGGGTTTGTCATTTTACCACAGAAAATATGTCAGAAGACAAGTTTTGGACTGTCGAAGTCAGGGGTTTTCGGGTACGTTCGCGCACGACTATTTAAGGCGGGCACATTAGGGAGATTTTTATTCGAGGTTGGAACCGCATCCCTGAAGTGTGTCAGTGTTCATAGCGGCCCATTTGGACGCTCTGTAAGTAGAAGCAAATACGCCTTTTTTTATTTCTGTGCTTGTAGACTGCATTACTTGTTGGGTGCTAGTAATGGAATATTTCTGTTCATGATTTATATTAGGCAGTGTTTTAATCAGTTGTTAGCATGACTTATATTAGGCAGTGTTTTAATCCCCTGATAACTTCGTCAGTTTGACGTGTACCAATGATATTGTGATAGTGGAACATACAGCCGTCCACTCAATTCTGAAATGGAATTAGATACCAGTGCATGTGAGCATAAGACGCAACTGTTATATCGCTCTGGTCACACATACTGCAATGTGCTTAAAAGCTATTGATACAATAGTATACGACAAGCGAATATACGTACAACTTGTGTAGTACCTCCCATGCCTTGTGCTATATTCTCAAATAGAAAGTAGTGCATGTGTTAGGAGACTATTACCAGCTGTATTAATATGCTTAGACATTTCGCAATTTGCTGTTGTCTTAAAAAGACACAGCGTTTGCGTGATGCATGTATCTAACCAATGGTGGTTATACCTTACACCATTATAGTAGCTGTCCTGCTTTGGGTGCATCTTACACAGACCCCTTACAATGATGACAGTACCCAAGTTTGACCTCTATGCTAGCCCTCACATCTCACACTGGTCCTTTATGTAACACAGTGTACGTGCTACAAGTTAGAACACTGCCACGTGATTTCCTTTTATAGTAATGAAACATTATCAAAACAATATAATTTTAATTGCCAATTGTTTACCATGTAAGCATACTTTTTTAGTTAAGTATATTTTGTAACACCCTGCATTTACAGGGTTAGTTAATATGCTTATTTGTTCTCTGTGTTATTCATTATTAGTCAGGACACTGTTAACCTGTATTATTTGATTCTTTGCAGGTATTGTCCCTTTCCTTTCCTTTCCTGCACCTTTCCTTTTATTTCCTTTGTTAGTTTCCAAATAAAAGCTATAGTCCTCAGACCTGCATTTTCTTAGTTTGTTTTAGTAAAACTGTCAGCCATCAATAACAAGCAATCACCAAAATCACCACTCGGCTACAGTATTTTGGCGCTGCGAGCAGGGTTTTAAAAAGTGTGTCACACACACACATACACCACCCTCCAGTAGCCATATATAAGCTGCCACCATACAACCATCACCACTCGGCTACACTAATTTAATAGAAGCAGTTTCATTTTGCAAAGCATGACCTGCCCAGAAGCCGAGGAGTTTTCCTATATTTTTCTGTGCTATTGCAGCATATGTATCTAATAAGGCATCTCCTTTTGCTAACAAATTATCCTCTTTCTTTAAGTCATTCCAAATTTTATTGACTTTTTTTTTTTACTGTCCTTTACATAGGCCTCAAATATCAATTGATGATAATTTGGGTTTTCCATTTCTTTGTGCATTAAAAAATGAAACTGTATTATGTCCGTGAATACCTCTTAAAATCACTCTATCGATAACTGATTTTTTTAAAAATGTGCGGCATGAATCAGATTAATGGCCAGATTTTATGTCTTTTCCCCCAATCTCAGAACTAAAGCAAGTCGTACGGCTACGGTAGCTTCCTTTTCGAATGCACGATGTTATTATTGTTACTCACTTTACTTTCCCCAAATTATCAAAATATCGTATTCCTACTCTATCAATATCATTTATCTTGACTGCACATGACATTTGAACCTTGTGCAAACATACCGCCCTAGTCATTTGCGACAAACAGAATCTACAGGGGAAGAGAGTCCCGCTTTTGACTTCTCTTGCACTAACAAAGCCAGTGTGCTAAAATTCTGACCAGCCATCTGTAGTGCACAGGCAGACACACATTAAACAAATCTTATATTATTAATAGCCTAAAAATTATAGGAATATTTAATTAAACTCATGAAACTTAAAAAAAACGTAATAACCAGTCAAATTTTAAGATTAAAATTTTAATAGAGAAAACATGATTTTTGACGTCAATTAATCTACGCCCCCATGTCAACAATTGTCAAACACAACTACTATTACGTCCTCAAAGTTTCTTTTCATAAATCCTCAATTTGAAAAAATCCATTAATTATTTTCTTAATGGGGATTAGGGGGAGGAATAAATTAAAGAGTCTTAAAAAGGCACGCAACGTTCATTTTTAGTAGTGTGATAGTGGTGGTGGCTACCGGAGGGTGGAGTGTTTGTGTGACACACTGTTTAATAACCCTGCTCGCGGCGCCAAAAACTGGGGTGTTGGTGGTATGATGATGAGGCCGTGGCTGACAGTTTTACTAAAATACCCTAAAAATTCAGGTCTTGGAAATTAAAGCTTTATTTTGAACATTAACGACAAATGCTGAAGAAAATTCTAAGAAAAACTAAAAAGAAAAAGGGCTAGAGAAAAAGGACAATATCTGAAAAGAAAGAAACAGTACAGGTTAACAATGTCCTGACTAACATTGAATAACACAGCTAATAATAAACATGGTAAATAGCACCGTAATTATAAGTGGATACAAAATATACTTCTAAGAACGGAGTATTTGTACATGTTATACAAATGGACCTTGAAAATTATACTGTTTTAATAATGTTTAATTACTATAATTAACAGCAGAACTTGAAAGGAAAATAAAAGCGATGGAGATGAGATGTTACAGAGGCGTTATTGACATCTTCTATAGAGACCACATCACCAATGAGTAAATAACAAATAAAAGAAAGGATACGTCAGGCAATTGGGCAATACGATGACCTCCTGACGTCTGTTAAAAAGCGCAAACTTGAGTGGTATGGCCACGTAACCAGAAAACAAAGAGATCTTGCAGGGCACTACTAGAGGAGGGAGAAGAAGAGGAAGACAAAGAAAAAGATGGGAAGATAATATCAAAGAATGGACAGGATTACAACTAGGCGATGCTATGCGTAGGGCAGGAGACCGAGAGGAATGGAGAAGAATAGTGTACATGTCATCTGTGGCGCCCCAACGGTCGAAGGACTACGGGACCTGATGATGATGATGATGAATTACTATAAAAGAAATCACGTGGCAGTGTTTAATTTGTAGCACGTTCACAGTCTTACTTTCAGAACCAGTGTGAGAATTGAGATGTGAGGGGTTAAAAAAAGGTATAGAAATCATCATAGTATGCCATCCATGTATGGTGTCTATGTAAGATTTACCCATAGCACGACACTTAATACAATGGTATAAAGTATGACCATCGTTAGTTTGGTACGTGTATTTATCAATCACTGTATCTTTTTAAGACAAAAGCAAATTGTAAAATGTCTAACTAATGTACTATTTTCCTAACACATGCACCAGTTCCTATTTGAGAATTAAGCACACGACAGGAGAGTTCCTATTACACATATTTGACGTACATTCACTGGTTTTATACTGTTGTATCAATAGCTTATAAGCACATTGCGGTATGTGTAACCAGAACGATAATTGGTGTTATGCTCACGAACACATTTGTAGCTAATTTATTCTATATAAGAATTCAGTGGACGGTTGTATCCTTTTTAAAATAGCATGGTCATAAGTCTATTGTACGACTGTAGGTTCATCCTTCAAAGTATCATGCTTATAAGTCTAAACAGAAATTTTCCATAATTATCACCTAACAATTTCATTCTACAAAAACAGAAATATAAAGGCGTATCTTACAGAGAGTCCAAATAGGCCGCACTGAACACTGACAACGGCGTACTTTAGGGATGCGTTTGAAACTTTGAATAAAAAACTCATTAGCGCGCGCCTTAATAAGTAAAGGCGGTGCGGAAAGAGTAGAGAGAATCTACGCCACACAACTGATACAGTCTCTTACTTGCCTTCTGGCACATTCCCTGTAGTAAATTAACAGTCCCTTAAAGTTTCCAACCCAAATATAAGTAAAAATCCCGGACCAAACCTCTAAAGACTTAAATGTGTCCTTTTCAGTTTTGTGTCGGCTACCTAAGATACTATCTTATATTTCTATGAGTTAAATGTTTTTAAATTTATAGACCTTTTCTACAAAACAATTTTGTTTCTCTTTTTGTAACTGTAAATTTTGGGAAAACCTACTAAGTTTTAAATTAAATCCAAAGAGATAATTATTACATTAACATACTTATAGATTGTTTGTCGTTAAAAAAAAGTTTTAACGATCAACTGTTTTGAACTAATTTTTATTTTATTTATATTCATTCATTGATGAATTAGTATAAACAAATAAATAGTTTCTAAGAACATAATGAGACAACAAAACTATTTAGATAGAAATAAGAAGGAATTGTGTAACCCATGCAAGGATAAGGGATCTTAAATTTCAACTAGCATGTTTCCTGTTGCTAGCTGGTTAAGTGTAGAATGATACAAAACTAAAATCATGTGCGTTTTAAAATGCATCCCATCATTTTGAATTTATCAAACATTTTCTGGGGAGGGACTTACTCAGAAGAATTAATGATAACGGACAATAACTACTGGAGTTGCGCTGCTCCCATGGTCTCTGAGTTACTATCACCTTCTTCAAGACACAACTTGAATGCAGTCCATCAAATATTACCTTCACTACCTTCACCAGTAGCTACCACAGTGCCGACTGTGACTTGACCATTCTCTTTTAGCAAGCAAAATACGACTAATGCCCAAAAAAATTGCATAATATTAAAAAGCAATGTCGTCCACGAATAAACATCCACTGCTCAAACAACCCAGAAAATATGTAGCAATTCACAAAAGTGTTGCAAGATATCCTTCATCATCATCACCTTTTCCATTAGTCCCTGGACCGTTGGGGCGCCACAGATGACATGAAAACTATCCGTCTCCATTCATCTCGGTCTTCGAATAGCATCGCCTAGTTTTAATCCCGTCCACTCTTTGATGTTATCTTCCCATCTTTTTCTCTGTCTTCCTCTTCTTCTTCCTCCTCTAGTTGTGCCCAGCATGATTTCTTTGACGAGCCCTTGTTTTCTGGTCACGTGGCCATACCAATTAAGTTTGTGCTTTTTAAGGAAAACCAAGAGGTCATCGTTCTACCCAATTGCTTGACGAATCCTTTCTTTCACTTGTTCATTGGTGATATGGTCTCTATAGCAGATGACAAGGATGTCTCTGAAACATCTCCTCTCCATCGCCTCTATTTTCATTTCAAGTTCTGCTGTTAATGTCTAGGACTCACATTCGGATGTCCTTTGTAGTAGTTTATTTAAGTTAAAATGAAGAATTAAGTTTACAAACGTATATTACATTCAATTATCTTTCATTTCATACCTCATTTGGTCTTACAAACCCAACAATAATATTTTAAATCGTTTTTTAATCCCAACCTCTCAATTCTGGTACCTGTGTATGTACCTATAGACACTTCGATTCCGAATATTATTTATAAAAAAGCGATTCAGTTTGGGAATTTATACATTTTTTGGTTATAATTATATAATTTCGTATGCGAAAGAGCTACCCAAAAATTTGTCACCAGAAAAAAATTACTGGATTGCACTATAATTTTCTTCTTAGTCTTACGCCTCATCTGCTGTTTATTATAAAAACTGACTTTGTTTTTTCCTTATGTTAATTGCTTTTAAAAAGAACTCCAAGTAAGCCCATCAATGTGTCATTTCGTGGGAATAGTGTAAGGGCCAAGTGCTGAGGGTAATCCTTTAACTTTATTTTTATACTTCCTAATAATTTTAACTTAATTAATTTAGTTTTTAGTCCTAAGTTAGCTAATAAAGTACTATAAGACTATACGTATAAGGCAAGCATACCACAACTTAACAAGACACACCTCAAGCATTACAGTATTTATTACAAAAACATTTTAAGTTTAACAATCTCAATGAATCAAAAGTTATGATTTGAAAAACAGTATTCAGTAGTAGTTAACACAATAGTGCCCTAGTAGTAAATATGGTAAATGTGTAGCTGTAGGACCGCTCACCCTAACCTGAACCCTAATTCTATCACGAAAATGACGTCATGGCCCTACAGCTACACATTAGCCGTAAATATATATATAGTATAATTTTGCTCTAGTTTCAATTCAAATACCCATGCCATATTCATATATAACCCTTGATTGTAAAAGTTGGGCTAATGCTGAGAGATTTCACCATAACGGCATTTGCGTGTTTTGTCACTGGTTCCGATAGGGTCAAATCCCCGGTTCCAATAGGGTCAAAACCCTGGTTCCAATAGGGTCAAAACCCAGGTTAGTGATAAGTTTAGGGTTCAGGTTAGGTTTAGAGATAGATCATTTAGTTTTAGGGTTCAGGTTAGGTTTAAGGATAAATTTAGGACATAAATTTGCGGGTCGCGGCAACCAAGATGGCGGCACGCTGTGATATCTCTCCGCATTTACCAAAAGTTGTAGTCCAGTTCAGGCCTAGCACTTTAATTAATCCATTTTATGTAGAAACATACAAAGTGGGTAAATTTGGAGATATGTATTGTACTGGTACTCCAAAATTCACATTTTTGTTATCATAGTAATAGTATCATAGTAGTTATGAAAGTGAAAGAGAGATAGATAACAAAACAATTACATACCAGTACCATTTTAAAATTTATAACTACTTCCAAACTTAAAACTTATTTTACTTAGGTTGTAAAGATGGCCTTTGTGTTTCACGTTGAGTTTGGTATGAATGAAACACCACTAACACAGGCATTAGAACAAGGAAACTGTGCCACAGCAGAACGCCTTATTTTAGAGTGTCCTAATGCAACATATTTAGATGATGGTAAGGATTTATAAAAGTAGAATTGCTTTGTAATCTTTAATATATGAAGGACTGGATTCAAGGTGTGTGAAGTAAATAAATAGTGAAACAAGGTATGTTTAGGTTTGAAAAAAAAAAGTCAGCTAAAGAAGGCATCTAGCCAAAACATCTGTTAAATTATCCTGTCTTTTCTTTTCAAGCCTAAACATATCTTATTCCACTATTTATTGATTTATAATCTTTACATATAGTAAAATAATGTTATCTAAAACAGTTGGCCTATATTTTAAATTTTTGTTCTAAAAGAATTTCCTTTGCAATAATGCAGGTTTCTCTCTACTATTAAACATTTTTTCTACACTTTCTTTTTTTGACACAATAATTCAGCACCCAAAAAAATAGATAAGCCTAGAAAAATTATGTAAAAGCATATAAAGACATTGAATTGTTAGATTTTATCAGCAACATAGATAAAGTTTTCAAGCATAATAACTTATTTTATATTGTATTTAATAGTTGATTTATTAAATATATATTATTTTTTTTTATAGGATGTTACCAAAGAACGCCGTTATATATATGCTTGTGTGGTGTTGATGAATTTCAACAAAAAGTTGCAACACGCAATTTTTACCTTGCACAACTCTTGATTGAAAGAGGCGCTAATGTGAATCATCGTGTGCCAGTGGTAAAGCTTTTAAACTTTTAAAATATAAAGATGAGGTTTTGTCTGAATTGCATACCATGAATACATTTGTACAGACCTGGCTCTGGTTATTATTATAATATCATTAAATAACTTTCTCTTTCTGTGCCCCCAAACAATGGAATTTTTTTCAAATTACACCGCAATATACCAACCATACAAACCTTCAAAACTGCACTCAAGACACATCTCTTCAAACTCTACTTTTCCAACTTATTTTCACCCCCCTCTGACTGATAAACAATGCTTTATGCTGCTGGATGCCATCCATGTCTAGTACTTGGGTGTACCATGTCAAACTTTTTACAAAGCTGTTTTTAAATGAATAATTTTATGCAACTGAATTTTTTAATGTCAATGTCAGGTTTATTTATTTTTTTTTGCTAATTTTTATGTGAAGTGCGGTGAGCCTAGCCCTAGGCTGGGTACCGTGCTATATAAGACAACTTTAATAATAATAATAATAATAATAATATCCTTTTAGATTGTGTAATTGTTTTTTATTTTATTTTGCAGACAAATTTTGGTTCTGAATATATCAGTCCTGGGAAATCTTGCATGGAACTATTAGTTGATTTTTATGTTGATCTAACAAGGCAACCAACTATTGAAGTCACTGATTCTCCTTGGTAACTACTATTGTTAATTTAAAAATAATTTTTGTATGGTCCCTTTTAATTGAAAGCTCTATTATATTTTAATATTTATATAGCATTTCAGCATGTAATTCAATGTCTGTCTTCTTTTCTTGTAGGCATCCTCATCAGAAAGTCTGGAATCCTTTGACTGAGTTAGTAGTTGGATTAAACAAACAGTATTTAACAGACCAGGAAGATGTCATAGAAGATCTCAAAGATCTTATATTTAATATCCTGCGTATGTTTTTTTTCTAGCATTTAACTTAGTAAGCTTACCAGTACATGTCATCAAACTTGAAGAATAACTGTGTTTGAATTTAAAACAAAAGTGAAAGCACTTGTACATTACTATGTTATCTCACTTGTTCTTTCAGGTCACGGTGGTGAGGCCAATATATGTTATCTCACTTGTTCTTTCAGGTCATGGTGGCGATGCCAATATATTAGATGAAACTAGAATGACTGCTATTCACAAACTGTCAATGTTTAGTCATAATCTATCTCTACTTAGCATTTTGTGTGATAACAATGCTGACATCACTATGGTGGATGGTGCTGGTAACACACCTCTCTTGTCCTTGTGTAACGTAGCTGCATTTGAAAGTGACAACAGTTACGATGTGTCTCCGGCAAGTGAGAGTGATATTGTTCGTAAGGCCTTATTTGAAGATGACCTGAAATCCAAACTGACTGTTAAGTCAGATTTCCTGCAATTTTTTTTGGAGCGAAAAGAAACAGATGTAAGAAAACAAACTAATGATCTTATTAACTAAACTCAAACAATTTTTTTAGCTACGTATGTATACAGGAGTGTTGGGGAACTTATTTAAATCTGTAGACCATAAGAATTTGTTCATCCTGCTAAGGACCACCCAGTGTGAGGACAATTGTTGATTGTGTGAGGCTATCAATTCTTATTTTATTATCCAAAAATTTGATCTCTTAAAGTTGTTTTTAAAGCTGTCACGTTTATGTGGCATTTTGAAAGTGAATTTTTAAAAGGAATCTTTCATATGGCTATTTGATGACAGATGGAGAAATAGACTTCTAGATGAAAAATTTCATAAAGTTTTTAAAGTAAAATAGGCTGCAGAAAAGTTTTCTATAGTCACAAAAACTTGGCTCATGGTTTTGCATAAGTGCCCTATAGAATCTTTTAACTTTGTGTTAATTCAAAATTAAAGTCATATATTGTTACACAGCTGAGTCACATTGAAATTGTAAGTTATGAAAGGGCATGAGGTTTAATTTAAGAAAAAACAAATACATATCTTTACATATTTCTAAAATCAAAGGTAGACATTTTTGGGGGTATATTTCTTTTGTTATTTGTAGTTTAAACGTAATCTAATTTTTCTAAAAGCCATTTTCTCTTGATGATTTAAATATTGTCACACTGAGAGTGTAAGAATTTTAAATTTGCTTTTACATTCTAGTTAAACCACCAAAACAATTATGGACAAACAGCTCTGTTTCACTGTGTCCTTCGGGAAGATTTGAACAGTGCAAGAATACTATTAGATGCAGGGGCTGACCCAGCTATACAGTGCCATGTTTGGGAATCGAGGAGGAAAAAAAGGTAAACTTCAATTATCAGAAATTGATTGTGCCCCTTGTTTTGATGAAATATTCCATGGGAACTGATCTTGATTGTGCCCCTTGTGATGAATTAAGCCTACAACAAAAACATCATTAACAATCAAACTCAGAATAACAGTATATCTCCTCAGGAAGCTGTCCCCACTATTTGCCTCCTTGATGTCCATTCCACTACAACAATCTCTGGTACATTCATATCTCTATGACCAGGCTACCAAATCACCTCACCCAATTTCAGCCTTGGTTGATGCAGGTAAATCATTTTGTTTAAATTATTATTGTTACTTTCTAAAGCGATTTTTCCTTGAGGGATTTTAATTTGATTAAGCCAAGCTTAATTTTAGTTATAAAGTCTGAATTTTAATAGTTCAGAATACTTTGAGAAGTGAAGAGAATTCCCATTTAATCACAATTTATACTTTTTCTACTGCAGGTTACTTCACCACTACCGAAATAACGAAAGAGTTGTCCCATGTGATAGAGCATGACTTTCCAGAATTCTCTCACCTTTGTGCATATGCCGGGTCCTTGATACACCTGATGTTTGGTTACAAGAGTGCGTCACTGAAACAGCTGGCTGCTCGCAAAGTTTTTCAGGTTAGGGGAATTTTATTGAGATGTGGTAATAATTTGTTTTAAAATGAATGAAAGGAACACTTGAGCTTTCGACTGAATAGTTTAAGATAATTTTATTTAAATCAATTTTGTGTTGGGAAAGTTAGGATGGGGGATGATAAAAATCTTATGAATTACTAAATTGCTGGAGCAATGAAATCCCCTCAGCTAACAAACCACCATGATATCTAAGTGTTGCCATCTCATGAATAAACAAAGTGCTGTTATTTTCTCCCAGTGTTGTCTTATTGAAAGTACAGATTGCCTACACAACATTCTGCCTGTCACGTCTATTCAAGAAAACTTCCTGGCCAAAGAACTTCTCTCCAGTCCTCGCAAATATGAGGAATACATAACCCTCATTTTGAACGGCACGGTGCTGCGCTGCCTTCTGGAGCTCATCCAGCTCCCACATTCCCTGCTGATCCACTTTGAAGCTCAACTGCTTTATCTCCGCATTTCCTTAAAGTTCTGCCTTCTCCAGGCCCAGAGGCCCATGAACAGCAGTCTGGTCCGTAACATATTTGATGTGGCAAGTGACGATGGCAGGGAATCTGATGATGATGACAGTGAGGATGACAATGTGGACGACAGTGGCAGTTATGACTCATCAACTGAGAATGACGTGGAGGGTGATTCGGACCTTGAATACTGGTGACAGTTTTAGAGTATCTTTTCTGTCTGCGTGGTGCAGTTGTCCAACCTTTGATCCAAAGTCCTCAGCTCCGACGTGCAATTATAAACCGCCTTAAAGCAATGGAACAACCCCACTAGATTGACTGCTTACTCGTTGACAATATAAAAGTCAACTCTGCATAAGTTATATATCTATTCCTATTAAATCAAATACTTTGACAGCTTAACTCATTGTAGATGAAATTTGTCTGAAATTGATCTCAAATTAAAAAATAGTTTCATAATTTGTCTTTAATAAATTGAATTTCATTTGATTAAACTAAGCAAAATGCAGGATTAAAATAACATTGAAATAAGTGAAGATGATAAGACTTTCAAAAGTGATGTGAGCAAGTTAAAAGTTAATTATTTTTGTCAAGCCATCTTGACATTCCCATACCTTATGATAGATTTGGCATATACCAATAAAATTGTGTTAACTTGTAAAGCTAAAGTTTGAAAGTAGATTTGCTAGAGTGAAACAATGTGTTTGCTCTCAGTTGTATACAATGCATTCAGTGAGCTACTTTTTCAAATAGAAAAATTATTTAGCATTAGGAAGTTCTTTATATTCTTTTTGGGAGACTTCATTGATGGAATTTTTCTGTGCATTTTATGCATGCTGCAGTATATTATGGAGCTTTACATATACATTTTACTGTTAAACAATCTCTGTATGTCAGGCATTCTTGTTACTGTAGTTAGAACTCCTCCTGGAAGTGAGGCATGAAATATACTGATAATCCCCCTTATCTGTTTAATACCACATTTTGTTTCTACAATTTATGTTTAAAAATCTTTTGGGTTACATGTAACAGATCATATATTTAATATGTAATATTTTTCTAACTTTGTTTCGGAACATTACATTTTGTTTGGTAAAAACAGGAAGTAGAATGAATTGTGGGAATAAGGAAGAAGATATCAAAAATGTATTGTCGGTGTGTTTTTTTTTATGAGGTGTTTTGCTCTGGCAATGATGATGTTTATTCATCTTGTAACATCGTGTGTGGATTGTGTGTTTTAATTGTGTGAAGACGTATTGTCTTTCTCAATTATATTATTATACGTCAAAGTGATAAATAAATATTGTGGTGATGCCTAATTATTTCTTCCTCATATTATTGAAGAGATGAGAATGACTAATTAGAAGATGCATGGAATAAAAGGTAACAACTACATCTAAAATAAAAGATGATGTTACACTACAAAATGTACAATAAATATAACATAAATAATTGAATTAATTTTCAGATTAAAGTTTGTAATTTGTTTAAACCTGTTGTCTATAATACTCAAAGTGAATGGGATTTAAACAAGTCCATTTATTATTATGAATTAACATTAATCAATTATTTTGTTTGGTATCTCCTGTGTATTTTGCTTCCGAAGAACAAGGAATAGAACCTTTATAATCAGAAGTTGAATAGAACCTTTATAATCAGAAGTTGTTATTCCTGTGTACCTTGTCCAAAATAGATTTCTCTAAGCTTTTATTCCAATAGTAATATGTTGTCATTTGGTATTAGTTTAAAAATTTACTTCATTTTAATTATTAAGAATTCTGTGTGTCCTGATGTAAAGCTGAATGCTAGTCACAAATAATTATTCTCTAGGTAGGTACTTTGTATGTTTATATTAATGCAATTGTTGTAAGGTTTGTTTAAATAGCGGATAATAAATTCCCCAAATGTGCATTAAACAGTGTGCAAATTTGTGTACAATAGCCGTACAAGTCATATTTCTAAATGGGATTCTTAAAAACACTGTTAGTGAGATTTTTTGTGTGTGCAGAAGTCGAATTATTGGGATAAGTAAATACACTTCGGTCTATGTGTAAGTATATAAATTGTTTAATATGTAAGTAGTTTTTTATACGTGATAAATAAAATAATATTTTAAAATTGCCACTAACTTGGAATCTTATAAAGTGCGTTACTTGAATGCATGTTTTGTCAAGTAAGTTTTGTAGATTGGAAGTTCACGCATTGCTGCTGCCTTTGTTTGGGGATTTATTTCTATTTGATATAAAAGTAATATATCAATATTTAATGGTTACTGTTGACATTTCAAGAACAAGCCTCCTCTGTCTGACAAGGATAATTTGTACTGCACTTTGAACTTTGACCTCACCAATGTAACCTTGCACCTTCACATTCATGTGAAACCCATTCATATAGTAATTTGGCTAAGTTTTCACAGTCCAGATTGATATTTAGCAAGCACTTAGACTGCTTCTAAGATCAACCTTTTAAAAAGCATTTTTTTTCCCTTTCTGACCTACAACAGTTTGCTAAAGTTTTTGTAAAAGCTAAATTATTACTGATTTACTTTTCTTCCCACTGCTGTTGCCTCTCTGATTGTTTTATTTTTTTAAATTAAAAGACTTCTTTGTGTTGATTACTGTTTTATATAAACTTCTTGATGTACTGATTAGTTTCCAGCTGGTTGTAAAATCTTTTGTTATTTTGATGGTTGTGATACTTTTTATATTTCCATATATTTAATACCAATAATTGTATCATTTATATCTTTTGTGATGCATTATATAATTTATATACAAATAAAAAAAAAGAATATATTCTAAATATTGTGGTAGTAATTTTGTAAGTCTTACATTTCATTTATAAGATATATTCATCTTTGGGGCTAATATAGTGTGTACTTGGAGTGCTAATATATTGTGAACTTGGGGGGCTAATATAGTGTTAACTTGGGGTGCTAATATAGTGTGAACTTGGTGTGCTAATATATTGTTAAAATAGGGTGCTAATATAGTGTTAATGTAAGGTGCTAATATAGTGTGAAGTTGGTGTGCTAATTTAATGTTAACTTAGTGTGCTAATATAGTGTTAACTTAGGGTGATAATATAGTGTTAACTTAGGGTGCTAATATAGTGTTAACTTAGGGTGCCAATATAGTGTTAACTTAGGGTGCTAATATAGTGTTAACTTAGGGTGCTAATATAGTGTTAACTTAGGGTGCTAATATAGTGTTAACTTAGGGTGCTAATATAGTGTTACCGTAACTTAGGGTGCTAATATATAGTATAATATATATAGGGGAGGGGAGGAATTAGCCCAATGTAAAAGTAAAATCTTAATTTTAATCCCTGTAACACAACAGCGCTGTAAAGCGTTGATTAACTCAAGTGTAGCGATAGATCAAACAATAAATAGAATCAATTTCCTTATAACTTTCTCAACATGCAATTTCGTGATAATTGTGATGCATGATCTGGGTGTGAATAAGTCATGCATATTCATACATTTTAGAGCGCTTTTGGGGGGGGGGGGGGGTATTAGTAATTGCGGTATTTCAAAATATGAACATTTCCCTTTTTAAAGAAACTTATATCCTAGAAATATTGAAATTTGGCTGATATGTTATAGTTATTAAACTTTTTTAAATTGTTAAATTTATTTTCAAAATAATGTATATATGTGTGTGTGTTTTAGCGCAATTTGGATCAGCACATCTGTCTTAGACACATGGACACAGTCCATTGCCAAACTGAAAACTGTTAAGGAAAGCTTAAACTTTTTTTTGAATATATTTTCAAAGGTAAAGACGATGAGAGAAAAAGACAACAGCCCCCACCCCCCAAGAAAAAAAAGAACAGACTCGCCATGTTAAAAACGTACATGTGCTTTTTCTACTTGCTCTACTTTTTCTGCTTGCTCTACTTGCTCTACTTGTTCTACTTTTTCTGCTTGCTCTACTTGCTCTGCTTGTTCTACTTGTTCTGCTTGCTCTACTTGTTCTACCTGTTCTGTTTGTTCTACTTGCTCTACTTGTTCTACTTGCTCTACTTGTTCTGCTTGCTCTACTTGTTCTGCTTGCTCTACTTGTTCTGCTTGTTCTACTTGTGACCCATTTTGTTTAATTATATGGGCAGATTTTAGTTTTTTTTTAGATTCGTACCACATCCTGGACAAGGTTCATTGACGCTCCCCCCTTGACTGAACAAACTCACTTTGCAAATGTGTTTGATTCAAATTTAATATTGTTCATCCTTCGCATGCGAATTTGACCAAGGCCTCGACTTGAGTTGTGGCCTTAAGTTGAAATGTATTTTGTTAGAAGTGAGGGAGAGTTGCTCAATTCGTCAGCCTCACTCTCTCGTCTTCAGTGTTTCTTTCAGAGAATTTGATCCGAGAAGGCGTTTCAGGTGTTCGGAAAAAAGATACATATATCCCCCCCCCCCCTTTTTTTTTGTTTGCATTTATAAAATTAAAGGGAAATAATATTTTATTAAGTTATGCAAATCAAAGCACTAACATCTATTGGTTTCTTTGTATAGATACAAAGCTGCCAGTAATGTGACTTTGATCTTTGTATAGATACAAAGCTGCCAGTAATGTGACTTTGATCTTTGTATAGATACAAAGCTGCCAGTAATGTGACTTTGATCTTTGTATAAATACAAAGCTGCCAGTAATGTGACTTTGATCTTTGTATAGATACAAAGCTGCCAGTAATGTGACTTTGATCTTTGTATAGATACAAGTGGCTTATACCCCATCCCCAGTAAATTTTTGAAAAATTTAAAATCGAATCTTTATTTTTGCATCAAGAGAGAAGCAGAAAAGGTGCTTGGAAGTCAATGTGTCCGTCAAACTGGTTGTTTTGATAATATTATATCAATCCCTTTTTTAAAATTGTTTTTTAATATTTATCTTGTTTTATAATTTTATTTGAACTATTAATTTCTTCTACCTGCTTCATCAATAAATAAATATTAAAATATCCAGTCCAACTAAGTGTCGGTACGCCATACCAGTGGAAGGGGGAGCAGAGGGTCGGTCCATCCTGGCGGGACCTTTTTTTTACATTATATGAATGGGTATGAAAGGGTATGAAGGGGTATTTTCTGCCAACTGCACAATTTATTTTGTGGAAAGGTGGTGGAAAATGTTTTGAGCCGGCCCCGCTGGGGAGGACAAGGGTTTACATTTTTAACATAGGAAATACATATATTAATAAGACGCGCCCTATATTTAAATCCTTTATATGAACTTCGCTTTTGTGTGTTTTGACCCATGTGCCGTCAGCCTATTGAGCTGAAACGTGGCAAATAGACTCGTTGCAGCTGACAACACATTCTTTCAAATTTTCACCCCCGACCGAAAAGTGCGATATAAATATGCGATATAAAGGATGTACAGGAACAACTTTGTTTTAGGGGTTGTTTAATTACATTTGATTAGTCAGTTTCAAAAGAACTCAGCTGTTACCCGTAGCAAATGCATTGCATCTTATAAAAAAGGGTCGGCAAAAAAAAAAAAAAAAAGTGTGGGGGGGGGGGGGGGGTCAAAAATTTGTCATTCCCTGGTGTCTAACTATTGTGACGAGTTTGTGACAATTGGGGGGTTGGGGGGGTGGAGATCGGCGTCAAACTTTGGTAACAATAGCGTCACGTCATTTGTGGTTGACCCTAAGGCTTCTTTTGTCAAAGTCGTTCCTATTTCACATTATCCTGGTGCTTAATTAAGTGTCTAAGAAGGTGCGATTTAATATTTACATAGGGAATAAGAACTTTCTGGGATGAAATAATATTCTAAGATAAAAACAGCACTTGTTAAAAATATAATAATAAATCTAGAAAAGCTAACAATTTTAACAAATCTTTTAAATCTAACAACGCCTTATTTTTCAAGATCGCTTCTCCATATCACGAGCTCTGTGACCAACAGCGATAATGATAAAAATAAGGTAACGAATCTTAACAAAGACGATTGATATTGATCCGATTGCCCTCCCCTGAGATCAAGACTCAATGTCGTCATGGTATATTAAATTAATTGCTTTCTCGCATGAATAATCGGTCGCTGTATATCTGCATCATGACGGGAGCCTACTATCACCACATACATTTTACCGACAGACACAGCGCCATTCTTATGTACATAGACATGCAACTTAACTCGAATGTTTTTCGAATCTCTGTTATTTACTTTAAACCAAGTTTCCTTATCGCGCAGATACAATGATTTCATTGTAACAGCGCGAAACAAAGTTCGAACGATTAGACGAAAGTATAATTTAGTGATATCTGTGTGTGAAATCGACTGTCTAGCGATGAAGATCTGTCTGCAGTGTTTATGAAAGAGATTCTAGGCAAATAATCTCCGGGACCTTGCAATGAAATGTCAAAATATGAAGTTATGTGAGGTCATTGTGACTTTAATGGGCAGGGGGAATTTGTGATAAAGGACAATTCTGTCACAATCTGACACAGAATGAAACGAAAAATTGCTTTTAAGAAGAGACAGATGAATGTATGATACTTGTAAGTTTGTAACTATTGTAAGTAGTTAATTGTGACGCTTAATAAACGAGTAGCTGGTTACTTCTGTGTAGCAGTTTTTTCCCTATATATTGAGCGGAAACATCTTCCACCGACTGGAGAGTTTTTTCTTAGGGCAAAAATATTGTCATATACCGGGCAGCACTCGCCTAGCTATACCACTACCTTCAGGACCAGCTATACCACTACCTTCAGGACTAGCTATACCACTACCTTCAGGACTAGCTATACCACTACCTTCAGGACTAGCTATACCACTACCTTCAGGACCAGCTATACCACTACCTTCAGGACCAGCTATACCACTACCTTCAGGACGAGCTATACCACTACCTTCAGGACCAGCTATACCACTACCTTCAGGACCAGCTATACCACTACCTTCAGGACTAGCTATACCACTACCTTCAGGACCAGCTATACCACTACCTTCAGGACCAGCTATACCACTACCTTCAGGACTAGCTATACCACTACCTTCAGGACCAGCTATACCACTACCTTCAGGACCAGCTGTACCACTACCTTCAGGACCAGCTATACCACTACCTTCAGGACCAGCTATACCACTACCTTCAGGACTAGCTATACCACTACCTTCAGGACTAGCTATACCACTACCTTCAGGACTAGCTATACCACTACCTTCAGGACTAGCTATACCACTACCTTCAGGACCAGCTATACCACTACCTTCAGGACCAGCTATACCACTACCTTCAGGACTAGCTATACCACTACCTTCAGGACCAGCTATACCACTACCTTCAGGACTAGCTGTACCACTACCTTCAGGACTAGCTATACCACTACCTTCAGGACCAGCTATACCACTACCTTCAGGACCAGCTATACCACTACCTTCAGGACTAGCTATACCACTACCTTCAGGACCAGCTATATCACTACCTTCAGGACCAGCTATACCACTACCTTCAGGACTAGCTATACCACTACCTTCAGGACCAGCTATACCACTACCTTCAGGACCAGCTATACCACTACCTTCAGGACCAGCTATACCACTACCTTCAGGACCAGCTATACCACTACCTTCAGGACTAGCTATACCACTACCTTCAGGACCAGCTATACCACTACCTTCAGGACTAGCTATACCACTACCTTCAGGACTAGCTATACCACTACCTTCAGGACCAGCTATACCACTACCTTCAGGACCAGCTATACCACTACCTTCAGGACTAGCTATACCACTACCTTCAGGACCAGCTATACCACTACCTTCAGGACCAGCTGTACCACTACCTTCAGGACCAGCTATACCACTACCTTCAGGACCAGCTATACCACTACCTTCAGGACTAGCTATACCACTACCTTCAGGACTAGCTATACCACTACCTTCAGGACTAGCTATACCACTACCTTCAGGACTAGCTATACCACTACCTTCAGGACCAGCTATACCACTACCTTCAGGACCAGCTATACCACTACCTTCAGGACCAGCTATACCACTACCTTCAGGACCAGCTATACCACTACCTTCAGGACTAGCTGTACCACTACCTTCAGGACTAGCTATACCACTACCTTCAGGACCAGCTATACCACTACCTTCAGGACCAGCTATACCACTACCTTCAGGACTAGCTATACCACTACCTTCAGGACCAGCTATACCACTACCTTCAGGACCAGCTGTACCACTACCTTCAGGACTAGCTATACCACTACCTTCAGGACTAGCTATACCACTACCTTCAGGACCAGCTATACCACTACCTTCAGGACTAGCTATACCACTACCTTCAGGACCAGCTATACCACTACCTTCAGGACCAGCTATACCACTACCTTCAGGACTAGCTATACCACTACCTTCAGGACCAGCTTTACCACTACCTTCAGGACCAGCTATACCACTACCTTCAGGACTAGCTATACCACTACCTTCAGGACTAGCTATACCACTACCTTCAGACCATTATGTAAAACGAGTGAGTTCTATACAAGTTTAGTTGGCGTGTGACTTATGGGAAGTTGTATCACATGACTTGAATACCAACCACCATTCAACCCGTATCTCAGAAAGCTGGCCATTAAGAATAGATTAACCCAAAAGCAACTTTGTAAGGGGCCCTTAAACAAACTGTCGCTGACTTATTCAAACTTCACAGCTCAGATATTCAATAGATTAATCAGTTCAAGTGAAAAACAAGTCTTCAAAGACGAGGTCGATAGAAGCCATTGAGCATTTTGAGTTTGTGAAATTGAACCGCGACAAGACAACCTTGTTAGCAAAAAAGCTTCTTGTAATGTAAACGGCACAGAAGAAGGAAGGGAGTATGCTCTATTCTAACCTTCTTGATTGGATTATATTTCCTCTTGGTGATATAATGGTCAAACATTTATTGATACATTGAATGAGGTAAGATTCAGTTTTATGCCTAAAGTTTCATCGATCACAAAATATCATTTAGAAAGGATGAGAGGAAAGAAGTCACATCTTCTGAACGTCTACATTTGTTATCTTACATTTGTTATCTTACATTTGTTATCTTACATTTGTTATCTTACATTTGTTATCTTACATTTGTTATCTTACATTTGTTATCTTACATTTGTTATCTTACATTTGTTATCTTACATTTGTTATCTTACATTTGTTATCTTACATTTGTTATCTTACATTTGTTATCTTACATTTGCTGTGAACATCAGTACTCACCAAGCATACAACTTGTATGACGTAATGGTGGCATTAGCTAATAAATAAATTCACGTCATTCTTGGATCCAATAAAAAATGCATGTATTCTTGGAAAAGGCATAATGCCTGAGTGATAGAATTACCATAGTGTCTATAGATCACTGAAGTAGAATTGATGCAGCCAATGAGGAACTAGTGGAACTTAAACAAAATATTGTTTACTCAAAAATATCGGTTACCATGTCCTATCATTAAATTGCAGATTACCGGGATAAAATTCGCACAATGTTAAAACAACGTTTTAAAAAAAGTTACCATCATTTGGTTTGTAATGTTTAAAAAAAATGTCTTCATTTACTACAGCATTTTGGTTTTTGTGGAGTGTTGACATGGACTTATAATAAATAAAATAAAATCAGATGGTTGGTCGTTATACAAGAAAATAATCGATCTGATGTTAATGTGATGGCCAGTGAAGTGGTTTTAATGTGATGGCCAGTCAAGTGATTTTAATGTGATGGCCAGTCAAATGGTTTTAATGTGATGGCCAGTCAAATGGTTTAATGTGATGGCCAGTCAAATGGTTTTAATGTAATGGCCAGTCAAGTGCTTTTAATATGATGGCCAGTCAAGTGGTTTTAATGTGATGACCAGTCAAATGGTTTTAAACAATTATTACTATAGTTTGGACCATGTCCTGAGATGGAGTGAACCATGTCCTGAGATGGAGTGAACCATGTCCTGAGATGGAGTGAACCATGTCCTGAGACGGAGTGAGCAATATCCTTAGGCGGAATAAATCATGTCCTGTGACAGAATAAAACATGTCCTGAGACGAAGTGAACCATGTCCTCAGTCGGAGTGAACCATGTCCTGAGACAGAGTGAGCCATGTCCTGAGACGGAGTTAACCATTTTCTGAAACAGAGTAAACCATATCCGGAGGCAGAGTAAACCTTTAACTGAAAGAGAGTAAATCATGTCCTCAGACAGTTTAGATTTAAGATAATTTGGAGCATGTCATGAGATAGTTTTGACCAGCTCGTGAGAAAGTTTTGACCATGTACTAAAATAGTTTGGCCCATGTCCCGAGCCAGATGTACAAAAACAGTGGGTAGGTTGTCATGGATATCCGAGGGTGATTAATATATGGGGCGACCATTTTGTACTTACACTGACCATAGCTACGCCACTGATTACATGATCTCGACACTCAGATAGTTAGTGCATCAAAAGACTGGCGATGTTACCATTGTGCTCATTAATGCACAGTCATCTGTCTCTCTATGATGAGAGTTCACGTGCGCCTAACTGGCAGCAGTGAAACCTCTCGAACATTTTCACACATCGGAGCGCCATGAGCATGCTATCATAGCATGGAAATGAGCGCTATATAAGTACACAAATCAATCAATCAATACTAGAGGATTTACATTCCAAATCATTATTTTGACCCAAAAATTCATTGTACGCAGTGGCGTAGGAAGGTGGCTTCCCAAGGGGCGTTCACCAAGGGCAGCACCCCCACTTTAAAATTTTAAATATAATTGTTTAATATCGCTTAAAATTTAAGGTAAGGGGCATTTTAGCCCGCAATAGAGTTGTTTTTGTGTGTGGAAGGGTGCGGCAAAAGGCCTGGCTCGGTTGGCATTAACCTTAGCTATGCCACGGACCATAGCTACGCCACTGATTACATGATTAATTAATCGGACTATATTTTATAGGGTATTTTGATTTGATTTGTAATCCATATACCATTAAAAAAACATTAACATCTAAATAATACACACGCACATTACAAACACACACACACACACACACACACACACACACAGTGGCGTAGCGAGCTTAACTCGCGCCCGGGGCACAATACCTTTTTAGCGCCCCCCATTCGAAAACCATACAATATTATAGTAAAATATACCATTTTACGCCCCTTTGTGAGTAGCGCCCGGGGCATGATGCCCCCCTTGCCCCCCCTCACTACGCCACTGCACACACACACACGTATATATGGAATAATTGGCCAAGAAATAATCTTTGTGTCTGTGTGTGCCTTACTTTGCTTATCTTTCTTGTGTATATGTGTGTCTGTGAGTGTGTGTACGTGTGTGCGAGTCTGTGTTTGTATTTACTCACTTAAAGAATAACATACTTCATACAAATTCATCATATGTGCATTTCAGCAAAAGAGAAAATGAAACCAATCAACGTCTTGTGATTAACCTTGACCTTCGAGACTCCAACGTATTCTGACAGTGACGTCATATCTGCAGTCAATCCAAGTGAACGTGGATGTATTGATTTCAAACAAAAACAAGAATTCGTCATTTCAGCGTTGGCCTGTTTGAAGGCGAATTAAGTTTACAAATTAGCTTTGTTTGATCTTATGTCAACTATAATTTCACATAACGGGGTGCTCTATGCGCCATATGCCACATAATAGTGTGCTCTATGCACCTTAGCCCACACCAAGCTGAAACAGTTATACTTCAGACAGTCTACAAAAAGATTTTTAAAAAGCAACAGAAGACGTGAGGCATCTAATTTCCTTAACTTGGATATACAATATTTTGCCACCAACCAAATCATCAATGTATTGGGGATAACGAAACACTGCGACTTATAAGATGCAATACAATAATTTTATATTTGAAATGCGCCCTGAATGCATTTTTATTAACACCCAACTCGGTGAGAGAAATCCATTGCTTCGAGTGGCGTCAAAAAACAATGTTCAGATTCAAAGTCCAAAGTCTATACCTGGGTTGACCGACCTACGGGATTACGACAGCTACCCGGATCTTTACTGGCAACTCAGGTCCGACACCATCTCACAACCCGAAGATCTGGAGGGGGAGATGCTGGACAGAGACCTGTACAAACTAAAACAGATCTCAAATTTGAAACTGTCCACGTTTGAAAGTACCGTCAAGCACGACCCGTTCAGGAAATGGCGTGGCAAAGCGGGCGATCCTCTATTTTGCCCCGTTCGGAATGTGCAAGACCGGCAGCTGAGAGGGAAAAAGGTGATAGACCCGGATAAAAAAGCGAATAAAAGCTTTCAAAGAGTAGAAGGCAATACAACATGCTTAGAACTCGAGATCAAATCTACGCCCATTCGACCTGTCTTAACTGAACAAGTAGAATTAAAAAAATCAGCCGAAGCCATTTTGCAGTCATCGAAACGAGATATAGAAACTGATAGTGTGTCCTTGAACCTGTTAGACCAATCTTCTGAGAAAAACAACTCTATAGAGGCGAGCAGTTCTTCAGAATCGAAGAGCACAGTGAACGTTCCTCCAAACACAGACGTAAGAATAGAGCCGGACGATAAAAAATACATTAATCTTAGTAAGGAGTTCTTACGAAAATCTCCGAACGCTCAACACCGGAGAGAGGTAATGAGACCAACAGTCGTTAGCGTTGATCTCAAACGTGAAGATGATTACAAGAACCACAGACAGACCATCCCTAGACGATATCAGATTGGGTTGATGAGCCCAAGGCACGATCACGTGGCCTGGGCGAGCCCCTGCAGAAAAATGACGTCAAGGCCCCAAAGCGTGACATCAGGAGATATTCTAAAAGAAAACTTCCACCACGAGAATCACCATCAGAGTTCAATACTCAGTAACGGAGGCAGAGATGGGGATTCCGTATGCAATGATGTTTACAGCCTGCATCAACGGTCAACGACGTCCATCAGTAGGCCTACTCATTTACATGGGAATGGCAATGATGATAAGACTGCACGTAATGCTCACAATGGGGACAAATCATTCTACTCTCGATGCAAGAGTTCACCTCCTCCACTGAAAGCCGTATATTTAGAGGTGTTCAACGAACGCGTGAAGGTCAACGACATTGGAAAGATAAGTCGCCCAACGTTTGACCCAGATATCCCAGGGTACAAGTACGTATTAAACAAGCTTAGTGCAATAACAAAGTATGATTCATATATTATATTAAATTATACTAGAAATAGATGGTAAAACAATGGCGGCGACAATGTGTAAACTTCCTATCCATTAGAATTTCTTTATAAGAATCCAAATTAGTGCTGGCGAATGGGAATTTTATTTTGCGTGCCTATTAAATATATCGCATATCGTTACAGCCATACATACATTCCTAAATTATTTGTGATCAATAGACTTTATAATTTTGTAAGTACTCACGAGACACATACATTTAGGCCAATCAGGAATGAGGTGTGTGGTGGGGTGGAGTTGCATAATTCCTCCACCAAAACATGTAGCTTCATGAAAAATTCGCCTTGTCGAAGGCACCCCTACTCAATTGCCCTCTTGTGGTTAAGAAGATGACGAGTTTAATGTAGGTTTTTTCGGATATAAATAGAAAAGTGTGAACTTCTCAAAAGATTATGGTCGTGAGGTGGCATGTATGAAGAGAAAAATCTGGATGTGAGGTGGCATGTACGAAGAGAACAATCTGGATGTGATGTGGCATGTATGAACAGAACAATCTGGATTTGAGGTGGCATGTATGAACAGAACAATCTGGATGTGAGGTGGCATGTATGAATAGAACAATCTGGATGTGAGGTGGCATGTATGAACAGAACAATCTGGATGTCACCCGAACTCAGCCACCTTGCATTAAACACGTGGCAAACCCTGGTGATATTTTACCTATTCTTCCTAAGGACTGACGCTGGTTGAAATGATAAATGTACGTCCTTAGCCTAGCCCCCCACCCCCATAATATTTGATCCAATACTTCTATGTGTCCACTTAACACTTTTTGTCCAGGTTAGACTTGATCAACTACCCACCCGACAACCCGCGTCAAATCTGCAGCGACACAAAGACGACTGCCAGTGATTCCAATGTCCGATTTGGTGACCCCGTGGAATCAACTTCCACGGTCAGGTCTAAGCATGCGCACACAGCTTCTAAGAAGAGGACCAGGAAACCAAAACCGACCGTCAAGATCTGCTGACAGCGCATACCTGAAAATAAAGGCTTATGTTTAACAGTTCAAAGTTTTATTGTACAGATCTAATTTAACTATCGTTTAGATAAAGAGATGATAGAATTGAAACTGACAAAGGCATAAAAAAGTGACGCGAAAAAATGTCAATGTCTCCTTTGCCATTATGAGAATGCTTTTACTTTATTTCTGAAGACGTATGGCTTCAAAACGGCCTTGAATACATTACAGACGAGAATCTTAAAGTAAAGATTTAAAATATTCGGGAATATTTTCACATTAAACATTATTAGATAATAGAAATTATCTTTCAATAAAATGCCTATGATCATAAGTTGACAAAAGGTAATATTTTCAGATTTTTAAAATGAAAATTATGTATTTGAGATAGGATTTTATTGTTACAGCTAAAAATGTAATCAACAATTATTAATGTCAATGCTTTCTCATTTCTTAAAAACTCTTCGTTTTTTATTATACATCTCACACAATATTTACTGTAGATTTTTATTTTTTCATTAAAATTTGTAATTTATATTTGTGGTAAGGTCATTTTTAATGAATGGTCTTCCGCTGTTGGAACCAACATATTATATGAGCTCTCCCACAAACACGCTTCTTGTGCGATCATAGAGGAAATTAAATATGTATTCTATCCTATATAACTGGAATTTAGATGTGCATTGCATACAGGGGCATGGCAAGTAAAAGTTGCGCCCGACGAGATGTCTGAATTTAGGCACCCTTTCCCCCACAAATGTATAATGTAATACAAATATTTAGCATGAAAAATGACGACTTGGGAGGGGGTCTGAAGATACCCCCCCTGGACGTGTTACCTTTCACGCGACCCCAATTGCATGCCCTAATTTCCCACCCTAAATTGCACGGTTCTAACTGCACGCCCTAATTGCATGCACTAAATTACACGCCCTAACGGCTGGCCCTAATTGCACGGCCCTTATTGCATGCCAAAACTTGCCCGCCCTAATTGCACGGCCCTTATTGCATGCCAAACTTGCACGCCCTAATTGCACGGCCCTTATTGCATGCCAAAACTTGCCCGCCCTAATTGCACGGCCCTTATTGCATGCCAAAACTTGCCCGCCCTAATTGCACGGCCCTTATTGCATGCCAAACTTGCACGCCCTAATTGCACGGCACTTATTGCATGCCAAAACTTGCCCGCCCTAATTGCACGGCCCTTATTGCTTGCCAAACTTGCACGCCCTAATTGCACGGCCCTTATTGCATGCCAAAACTTGCCCGCCCTAATTGCACGGCCCTTATTGCATGCCAAACTTGCCCGCCCTAATTGCACGGCCCTTATTGCATGCCAAAACTTGCATGCCCTAATTGCACTCACAAAAAAGCTGAATCCAGGCCACATGCGGGTCCTCTGCAAACATAAAAAACACAAACACAAACAATGGATTCATTAACATCAATAAATATAATTTCATATAACAATAAAAAAAAACAGAATATAACAAAAGCATGTCAAGAAATAAATGGAATAATGCAAGTTGAACATTTTACTATGTTTAAACAAATGTTCTCCAAAACTAAAAGAAATTCTTCAAATCAAAAAACTACTTTCTAATAATAGTTTTAGGCTACAAGATAGACTGGTCGGTTATGATTGTACAAGATACACTGTAAATGTATGAGTGTACAAATTATACCATGTGATGAAAAAGATGGTTTCAATTATTTAAAAACTACAAAAAAACAACAAAAAAAACAACAAACAAACGGAGTAGTGAGAGTAAGAGGCAAACTCCAATGACAAAAACATGTCATTGAACCTATTGCACTAATGCAGCACACTCAAGTGTGCTTTAAAGTTCTAGATTATACAAAACATAGCACTCAGAACTCCACTCTTAAATAAGTTCTTCCATGTCGTATCTTCACTATATCAGTTGTGTTAACATAAAATATTATTAGTTTTTTCCCCATGTATTTGAGTCATATTTGTAGAAGTGATTACGGATTGGTCCAGATTAGATATTAGTGGCTGTTTGATAGGAAGTCACGGATCATTGAGTCAATTAAACCAACAGATAATTATGCAAATTAGCACGAGGAACTTTCTGTGAATAAAAAAAGGGCTATATCAAATTTTTATTTTTGGCTATTGTGAATTAATATTATTTCCCATCAGTTACGGTATGTAGTAAATAATTTAATTCCAATTTGAAATGTATTTATTCATATAAAATGTATGTCCCGTAATTTCCGGACAGGTAGCGTCTGAAGGCACGTGTGTTAACATTCCTTAGCTCGTCAAGTTCTTTAATCCAAGATAGATCTGGGTTTGCCCATGTTTAGTCCGGATTGATTAGCTCCCTTATTTGAGCCGTACTGTAGGCTGACGGTGTTCTTAGCCTCCAGAAGTTGTTCCTCTGTAAACTGGCGCTCATTCTTTTCAGCCATCTTGGGCCCCAGGGATGGGCCCTTGTAATCGGGCCTAAGCTGTGCCTGGAGATGAGATGACAAAAATTTAGGATGTTATGTGTTCGAGTTCTTAGTAATAAGTCAAAAGTGTAGATTTTAAAGGTACTTGTATGGAATTCGGCAGGTCTTAAGACTGTAGCACCGTCCTATTTTGTAAGATACTTTTCTTCTTAATTTTCCTGCTTAAAAACGTGAGTTATTTTATTTGTAAACACAACCATAATTAATCCTGGCATGATCTTTTTCTTTCTTTTATTTAAAGTGATTTGAGGAATTTTTGGAAAAACAATAAAACCAGCAACCATACTTTTATTTTAACTGTGCTAAAATATATATTTAATTTGAATGCGTATGTATTTAAAAACACCGATGAATTGTAACATATAATTACACCATTCGACTAACTCTTATTTATAACTCACCACTCTACCCATGGCATGGATGCACAGAGTCACTTGGGGGATGTTTTTCTTCTCCCAAAGATCTACCGTCTGAAACACCTCATTGGCTGGAACTCCCCACTGCTTGGCCGCAGTCTGTCACAAAAAATCTAGATATATTTTCAATTTCATTTCACTTGTCTCAAATAATACAAAAAATACGTGGTTTTTCAAGTTAAAATTCAAACTAATTTTATAAAGTGAAAGAAAAAATGTTTGACAAAGACCAACCTGGAAACGTTCAATGTTCTGCATCAGGGCAAAGCCCCCACCCTTAGTATCTATTTTCTTGATACATCCGGGGATGAGTTTGTTCATCAACCTGAAGGGGAAACAGAAGGCAGACGTTGATATAATGCATTTCTTTGTTGCTTGGGGGTGGGGGTGTGTGGAAATGGAGAGTTCGCATACAAGTGAAACTGAAATCAACATTGAACATGGCTACTCTACTTGTGTTGCTATCAATTGTAACTAGTTAATTTGTTGTACATAGACAATATCTATTCACAAGTATTCGCTATGGATTCAATATAGAAACAGCACGTCGCACTAAGGAAATGGGAGGTGCTAGTCATTTCTATAAGTAGTCAAACCTATTTCATTAGATACTATTTTAATACAATGCGAATTTAAAATTGTTGGCTATACTCATTTACTTACAAGATACTACCCTAACGACTTACTAACACAATACCCCCACACCCTTTTTCTGTCTTACAAACACAATACTCCCCCACCCTTTTTTTCTGACAAGTGAAATAATACCCTCTTTCCGATATCTTACAAACTACACTCCACGGAATGTTTAATCTGACCAGGTCATTTAGTGGAAACTTGGCAGTGGCTTTCCATGGGTGTATCTTGTGCCTAGTTGTTTGCAAGTGCAGACCAAATCAAAATTAAGTCAAAATGTGCTGATCATTTAAATAGTGAATATATCATTTGAAGAAAGTTATACATCATCACACCACACCCCCACCCCCACACACAAAACTACTTTAAAAAAAAAGAAAATAAGGAAACCAAAAGGCCTACACCAATTAAGTCTATACAATGAATACATTTTTGTCCCGTAACTCTCACTTACTGACTAACCCTCTAAATATCGCCCGCCCAGTGACTTACTTGCACAAAATGATCCCATCCTTCAGAAGGTCATCGTAGGGCTTCTTCCTGTCCAGAGGCTCCCCGAGATTCGCCTCAATCCAGTCCAAGGCTTGGCTCTCAAGTTCTGGGTCTCTCTGTCAATAAAACAACATTCTTACTTGAACGAACTGTAGACCACGTCAAAAAGGACATGCCCTCCATCTACAAGATAAGCCAACTACAAGATAAGGCAAGGACACAATTCCAAATCTGAACAATATTTTAATTACAATTTTTAGAGGCAAATTGTGGAGATACTTTTTTAATCATTATTTGTCAGACCTTCATAATTTTTGTTTTTCAAATAGCTAGCGAACCAAAAACGGAACAATGGAACCTTCTTCAATCAAAGACAACAGTAAATTCAAAGTTACGGGAAATAACAATTATAGTTTAATATGTCAGTAAGATTTACTGATAAGACAACTTAGGGATGATTACTGTAGGTCAGAGGTTACAATTACTTCTTATAGGCAGATAACAGTATGAAGATATAACAGTTATTAATCCTCAGTTACTGGATGCAGTAAATGTATTTGTAAATGGGCATTTACATGTGTACTATAACATACGGTGTGTCCACTTATGTATTTTTTAACAGTTTTGTATATGGGAACATATAACATTATACGCGTGTATTAATTAATGTGAACATATAACATTATACGCGTGTATTAATTAATAGAATGTACAGATATGTGCAAAAGCATGCACCCAAAAAACAAAGGACATCTGTAATCATGTTAAAGGGAGAATTTCAAGGGAGAAATTAAAGAAAAACGTCCCACTTAAACCAAAGGACATTACCCAATTTGTTAATGAATAATGATGATACTTAACCAGTGGGTATATTCAAATTTTGAACTCAGAAATAACGATTCCATCTTTGCACATGTTGGTATAATAATTTTAAGCAACTTGTAAAATATCACTATTGAGATCCCCGGTACTGAATATTGCAAGTTTGATTCTTTCAATGAACTAGATTTCTGCATCCCTTTCCTTACAGTGATCATGGAACAGTACCACACCGTTAGAAAATGGCTTGAAATTATTAAAATCTTTAAAAAAAAAATTATGTTTCAATGTAACTTTATTTAGTAAGGAGGAATTCCAATAAAATTGAAACAATTTTCTGGTTAAAAAATGTCCATATAAAGTTTCAAACACCCCGACCTAAACATTTCAATATTTCGCCATCACACGGGGCCATGGTAAGCTAAAGCTTGCATATAGGCACCCTCTCACGGGCCATGGTAAGCTTCAGGCTTGCATTTAGGCGCCCTCTCACGGGGCCATGGTAAGCTAAAGCTTGCATTTAGGCGCCCTCTTCGCATAACCATTATTCGACTATTAATACACAATTTTGCATAAAAAATTACAATATGGGTTCCTTCCGAAGGTCGTGCTCGTGGAGGGTGCCCACTGCTCTGCTTTGAAAGGCTCTTTATCACGGCTCACTAGCACGGCATTTTCTCCCTTTCATGTGCCATAATCAAAGCCATGACTGTATTATAGGGTATCGTTATTTGACCAATCATGACTGTATTATAGGGTATCGTTATTTGACCAATCATGACTGTATTATAGGGTATCGTTATTTGACCAATCATGACTGTATTATAGGGTAGCGTTATTTGACCAATCATGACTGTATTATAGGGTGACGTTATTTGACCAATCATGACTGTATTATAGGGTGGCGTTATTTGACCAATCATGACTGTATTATAGGGTGACGTTATTTGACCAATCATGACTGTATTATAGGGTGACGTTATTTGACCAATCATGACTGTATTATAGGGTGACGTTATTTGACCAATCATGACTGTATTATAGGGTAACGTTATTTGACCAATCATGACTGTATTATAGGTAACTTTATTTGACCAATCTGTGCATTTTAAATAAATAAACAAACACAACCATTAACAAAAAATTTAAAAAATAAATAAAATAAGATAAACTATGATAAGTAGATAAATAAAAATGAGGAAGTGTTATCAAATATAAGACCTTGCCATGCACACGACTATACTCAAGCGGTAATAAACAGAAGCAGTCCCACTAGATAGTAAATGACGTAAATGCGTAAACTTCCACAAAAAATGAGTGCAAACATTCAGAGAAATAAGCCCACCGATTTCTTAGCGTTCAGTGCAGTGAACATTTTTAGTAGAGTTTGACGAGGTCAAAGGGCGTGAAGTCGTTGATGAGGAACGCGGAGATTTTGAACGTTAGTCGGTGAGGGAAGCTGTTTTAAATCCTAGAAATGGAGCTGCTTTAAGTCCTAGAGTTGGAGCTGTTTTAAGTCGTAGCGTTGGATGTGTTTTAGCAGCACTGAAATATAACAGAAACATTTGGATGGTAAGCCTGTAAATAGATCAAGATTTTTAGTACACAAACCTCTTAGAGGGCGTCCGACGCTTCCCCGGGATGGGTGGGGGAAGATACTACAATCCCAACTCCTAGGAAAGTCGATCGTGTCCACTGTGTGCATGCGCAGTGTCGGACCGACCGGGTGTTCTTGGGTTGGGGTGGCCTCCAGCAGAAACCCTGATCGAGCGGACTTGGGTGGGGGCCGTCCTGGCAAGGAGACATCTCCAAAGTGCCGCTTCTTGGTCTGATATTCGGGCTAAAGGGGGTGGGGTGCTTTGTGGTCCGATATTCGGGCTAAAGGGGGTGGGGTGCTTTGGGGAGGGCATAAGGAGCAATAAGCTCGACGGCCCGCTGATGTCATTTCCTAGAATGTGACATTTCAGTACACAAACCAGATGTTGTCTAGCTGTTGAATGAAGAGTTAGTAGAGCAGTTTCTGTTCGCATTTGGGTCATTAGACTCTGGTGTCGGCGAGCCACTTTCCACAAGGGTTCAGTTCTGCTGGCATGTGATCTTCTTGGTGCATAATCTTTTGGACACAACGATCTTTCTTCAGTGCGATCTTCCTGTCTCGATTTATGATCTTCCTGTCTTGATTTATGATCTTCCTGTCTTGATTTATGATCTTCCTGTCTTGATTTATGATCTTCCTGTCTTGATTTATGATCTTCCTGACGTCTAATTCCAAATGTGTACGACTTCCCAATGACATTATCTTATTTACAACCCCTGACATTTGAAATGGCATTTGGTGAACGTGCCTCTCCGTATGTATACAGCTGGCTGCCAGTTGTTACCCAAAAGAATCAGGCACGGAACTAGGAAAAGACCACTATTCACCACCAGGTAACATTTCAGTTCTTGAGTTCGCTACCATGTTCTCGTAACTTGTTTCTCACCACTCTTACCTTTCTCTCTCTCTCTCTCTCTCTCTCCCTCTCTCTCTCTATTCCCCCCCCCCTCTCTCTCTATATATATATATATATGTCCCCTCTCTCTCTTCGTCTCATTGGCTAAACCGAAGTGAGGAACATAATGTTTAAAATACAGTGGATTGCCAACTTGGCCAAACAATAAACACAAAACATAGAGCTCTTCAATAAGTAAAGAACCCCCAGAAAAATACGAACATTCACCATTGTATGGAAAACAATATTTTCTTTTTTAATTCATCAAGACAGGAAGGAGTCAATGTTTACTTAACAGAAGGCGTCTCATTCCCCGCCCTCATAATAAAAAAAGAGAAACAAACAAGAACAAAACTGTGGTATCAGAGTGTGTGTGGCAGGATTAAGAATTGTTGCTTTTTCGTTTTATATCTTAGATTATTGTTTTAAAAAAATAACTTAAAAAGAAATTCTTGAGATAAACACAACAAAATTCTTCGCCACACACACTCCAAGTATTTTAAGATTAAACTGTTGTCAGTGTCCACGGGGAAGAGAGACCTAAGAAAGTATTTTAATAAGATTAGAAAGAATGGATTATGCTATAGGAGCCATTTTACCACGAATGATCCTATAATCAGAGCCATTGCTTGGCCCCCTGCAACTTTTTCGTTTTTTTGTCTGCTGTATTCATAGTTGATAAGTTACATCATAGCTATGGGCCCCTTAGATATCCGAGGCCTCATGTAACCGAAGGGGCTTCAGGTCCCACGAGACGGCTCATCGACTTAACAGACATCGCATATTTGCTATTACTTTACTGTAATCCCCAGGCCCTTGCCCTCTTTTACCCTCAAGAGTAATCGGCGCCCTCGATTTCTTTCCTACTTCCCGAAGAAAATGATAGTTCAGAAGACCCCTCTTCCACCCAAGAGCCATCGGTGCCCTCAATTTAGCCCCTAATTCCCGATAAATAATATCGCTAATTTTGGTGCCGATAGTTGTACTGCCTAATGGCGAAGCTAGTATTAGTGCCCCCATTAGTGCCCCCCTGTCACTTAAAAATCTAGAGGTGGCCAAGAATGACACTCCTCCATATAAAGAGAAAATGACACCTGGCTGGACGACCATATCCGCACCGCTTACCGCTTACTACGCAACTGGCACAGGCATATCGAGAGAGTTTTACGCAAGGAGACAAAATTCATTTTAACCCCCCCCCCCCCCAATGGCCAAAGAGCACTTCATTTCTGAAACCCATCATCTTCATCAACTAAATACTATCAACCTCATTTCGGTGTCCCCGTTAGTCTGACGCCCTCTGCCCCCCTAGCTTCGCCTATGGCTACTGGCGCTGCTCTCCAGCCCAGGAAAATTCAAAATGCCGCCCCCGGAGGAAAATAACTGAAAGAAACACTGGTGGGGTTTGTTGATTTGCTAGGGACTAGTCCGTTTGGCAGCACAAAAGACAACCTGCGTAACATGGGACCAAGGACATTAGACAAACCACGTGTCATGGGGACCCAGCACATCAGACAACCCGCGTGTCATGGGCACCCAGCACATCAGACAACCCGCGTGTCATGGGGACCCAGCACATCAGATAACCCGCGTGATATGGGGCCGAGTACTTTAGACAAACCGCGTGAGAGACAATTACTTAGACAACCTTCACGACAGAGATGAACCGGAACCTTTGACAACCCCATGTGACAGAGAACGGACAGAACCTTATTCATTCTGCCAGGGTCACATTTACAATTTTAGGGGCCCTAGGCCAACAAAAATTTGAGGCCCCATTTGAAAAATAAAAAAATAATGCTAAGTTTTTTTTATTAAACAAAAATTATATTTTTATGTACTACTCCCAATTTTTGGGCCTCTTATTTCGCGGTGCCCCTAGGCCACGGCCTAGTAGGCCTGCCTGTAAATCCGGCCCTGCATTCTGCATGACATGGGGCCATGCGCCTTAGGCAATCTGCCTAGCGGGTATTTTGACCCGGGTCCCTTTAGACTAAATGCTATTCGGGTTTGATTTGTGGTAGTTTAATTTATTTTAACTGAAGAAGTAAGTTGACAAACATATTGCCCATTCAATTATCTTTCATTTGATACCAATATTTGTCATACAAACCTAACTATAATAATATATAAAATATTTTTTTAATAAACCCAATATCTCACTCGTTCCGGGTTTGAATCCCGGGTCCAAATAGCCGCAGCCATATAAATATATTCTTGTTTGAAAAACTAAAATTTATATCAATCTATAATAATAAATCCCGAGTGGATCTTGTCCTCACCGCTCTCAATGCGCACTGTGATGCGCTCTCATTCGCTGCTTACCTTGTCTTACGCACCCATTCATTGACAACTTATGACTAAAAGAAAGGAAATGAAGGTCAATACAACAAAGCGTTTGGTGGATATATGGATCGCCATTTGATCTTATTATTAGAGATGATGCCCCTCTTCCCGTATTTTACACGGACAAGGGGGGTTGCCTTGCTCCAGCTTGTCAATAATATTTACCGGTATCACTAGAGTAAAGTACCTTTATAAATCGTTTCATTTTACCCATTTGAAACCTGCAAACAACATTGTATCGGATCTACAGATATTCATGGGGAATTTTTTTCCGTTGGGGAATGTGGGGAAATAAGTGGGGGGGGGGGGCAGCACGAAAGTCGATAATTAAAGATATGGTATTTCAACATGTTATGTAAAATCAACTTCGTCGTGGCTAGTCCTATTATTTTGTATTCTGTAATACCTAAATCCTTTTTGTGATGAGATGGGAGGTTTCTCACCCTTGATTTCATTATCAGGAGAGGTTTCCCCCCTTTGATTTCATTAACACATAATGAGCTCATTAATACCGGAGATCACACATGCAAATAATTTTTGGAGAGACTTTTGGGTGTTTAATGAAGAATTTTCAACATTTACTATAATGTGTTAGTCGTTTAGTTGACACGGTGCAGTCCGAAATGTGCAGAGTTATAACAGAGACGGTGCAGTCCGGAATATGCAGAGTTATAACACAGGTCTTTTACTGTACCATGTCGCATGTTGATGAAACCCTTTTACAGTAACACCTTATTTCCCCAATACTAACACATACCCCAAAAGGTCAGTGAACTTACATCGGCTCAAAATATATGTAACTGGAGGTGGAGGCGGCGGGGTGTCTGATACCCGGTGTGGATGTTTCAAACAAATTGTCTATGAGTTGAAAGAGCAGCTTCAGCGTCAGTGATGAGGGTTTTTTTTTTTGGGGGGGGGGGGGGGGGGGGATACGTCTATCTTTCACGGCCAAGACAAAAGAGAAACAACTCTGGTAAACAGGTGGCGAGCAAACATCACGGGCGCCCCAAATAGATAGCTCACCATTGGCGGGGTCACGAAAAAAAAAAGTTGGATGATTAATCTCAGAGAGACACGCGTGTTCAGAGAGTAAACGCCAGTTGTCAGTTGGTCTCTCCTGACGGTTATGGAAAAGGTGCCTGGTTTTAAACTTCATGGAAATGAGCGAAACTCAGTAAAGGAATCCTGAAAACAAAAAACGCAACAAAACCAAAGGAAGTGTAGGCAAGAAGTCTTGGTCAGCGAACAAACCAAAGGACGTGTAGGCAAGAAGTCTTGGTCAGCGAACAAACAGTAAAAACAGAATTAAATAAAAATAGCACAGCTGAAATGTAATTGTTTCGCTCAATTCCATATTTCTAACCTGATTGCAGTCACTCCCCTTTATTACCATGTTTACACTTAACACGAGGTATGGCTAAATGCATTCGTGTAACAGATGTGCAAAGTGTTCTTTTCAAACGTCTGTACAGTGCACAAAGGAGGGGAGGGGGTGGTGGAAACAACACATATACGTTTTTGGATCAGTGGACGAAAATAAACTTGTTTTTTGGGTTAAATATTATTAGCTTAATTTTTATTAGGTCATTTAACTTTTTGTACATCATATTCCAAATCAACGGTTATTTTACAAACGTGGCTCCTTGTGGTGGTTGTGACCCCTTTTGGTGGTTGTGACACCTTGTGGTGGTTGTGACCCCTTTTGGTGGCTGTGACCCCTTGTGTGGTTTCGGTCCCTATAGTGTTGATTGTGGCACATTGTGTTGCTTATGACCAGTTTACTTTGTCTAACGAAGATGCTATTTATTTGAATAATTGTAGAATCAAAACTTCCGTACCAAACACTGTGATGCCGTGCTAACACTAAACATTCCAAAACAAACGGCTGTCCTTGTTCCACTGTCACGTTCTGGCTTGTAATCCTGTTTATCCCAGAGTTCTCCAGTTGCTGGGAGACGCGGCACATTCTCACAAATAGAAATTATCTATCAATGAAGTCTTGTATTGTCCTCCCCACCTGCCCCTAGTCCCTATACCCTGGTTGCATCTACTTAGTTACAGAGTTCTCCATTCTTAAGGCTGCTTTTTGTACACGACTGTGTTGTACCCTTCTTTTGCGTTGTATTCTTCTTTTGTGTTGTACACTTCTTTTTTGTTGTACTATTCTTTTGTGTTGTACAATTTTTCTGTGTATTTTTTATATGTTGTATACTTTTTCTTTGTTGAACACGTTTTCTGTTTTGTATACTTTTTGTGTTATACACATCTGTGTTGTGCACTATTCTTTGTTGTACAATTTTATTGTGCTGTACACAACTTTGTTGTACACTTTATTTGTATTGTGCAATTTTTTGTGTTTAAAACTTAATTTTTGTATAGTTGAGTAGTTGTAAAGTTGAGCTGTGCAGTTGTGTGTTTTAAATTGTCTCATAAAGTGGGTTATAGTTATAGTTATACCACTGACCAATCTGTCCTTTCCATTTATTGTTTATATCGGGAATGGAACATTTTCACTTGAAAGTTCACGTGCTCTTTTTTAATGCAGACACAGAGAGAGAGGAATGAGAGAGAGAGAGAGAGAGATGAGAGAGAGAGAGAGAGAGAGAGAGAGGGGGAGAAAGAGAGGGAGAGAGAGAAAGAGGTGGAGAGTGAGAGAGACAGAGAGAGAAAGAAAGAGATGTTGATATTTAAAAAAAAAATTAAATAACGCGAAGTGCGATAGCGCGGCTCTGTGAGAAACAACGTATATAACAAGAGTACAATATGCCCCACTGACTCAAAAATCAACTGCACGTCCACACAATGCACGCCGCACAGCCACACCACAGAATCAAACATCAACTGCATGTACAAACAATGCACGCCGCACAGCCACACCACTGACTCAAACATCAACTGCATGTCCACACAATGCACGCCGCACACCCACACCACTCACCTCACCACCCAACATCAAAGAGTACATGGATCACGTGATCGAGACTCCAGGCATTACCTGCATGCTGTTTGGCCCATTGCCCTGACGGTAATGACGAAGAAAGATTTGGTTTCCGGTGTTAATGCCGAGTGCGGGGGGGGGGGGGGGGGGGCGGGAGATGGTTGAAAGGACAAATGTTGTTTTAGTCATATATGGCATACATAACGTGTAGATATTACGCTCTAACTTTATGGTTGTTGATTGGCCGGATGTAGGATGCCCACTGGGCCACCAGATACCGATGATGGTAATGTTTGTTTATTGATGTTGTCTATCTATTTATAAATACATTTGACTGGTTTGATACCGAGATTGACAGAAATATATACAAATTCAGTTGATTTCATGTGGAGGGTGTTCCAGATCCACGACTAAACAACGCACACACGAGTCTTATTTAGACATCTAACAAAATCTATTTGAACCAGAAGTACATTTATAAAGTGGGCGTTGTGACTGATGACGTCATCATACGTCAAAGTTAAAATTTACTTCCAAGTTCAACATTTGTAAAAGAAAATGTAAATGATATTTTAAATATTTTTTGTTTATTACGATTTGCTGACGTCAAACCTGAAACATGAATTGATTCATGAACAGTTTAATTAAATAGACAAATTCTACGCCACCTCACACTAAGTGGCACGCCACCCCGCAACAGATGGCACGCCACCCGAAACTAAATGGCACGCCACTCTCACTAGATAAACCCAACACTTCATCAAATCATGGATCAGAAATATCAAAATTATATCCATGTGGTATAAAGAACAGTTGAGTTAGAAACCATGACGTATAGTTAATTCACTTGTGATGCGAGTATCCTAGTCTCATTACTTATCTAACTGTGCAAAATCTCCTTCCTAAACTTTTGGTCCCCACTCACAACACGTTTTTCCTTGCAGTCTCTATATCTGACTCTATATCTGACTCTATATCTAAACCCTCTTATTTTTCAATGAGTTTTATAGAAAGAAAAATATTTTCTCTATTAGTCAAAACACAACGGCATAATAATAATAAAGTTTATTTGAAAATCACGCCTTATCCCCAATGGCTCGAAGCGGAGTACAAAGTCAACTACATTAAAAGAGAAATGAAAAAACATTCTATATTTTACCACATTGAAGTACAAAACGCAACAATAGAAAACTACATACGAGCACATCCATTCAAAGTATTACATCACCTTGCAACCATAAACAACACAAACCAATAAACATCTTGGAGATAATAAGGGGGACAAGTCATACTAAGACGACAATGTCATCCATATTGTGACATATCACATATGTTCATAATGAAGTGTGTAAAGTGATGTGACATATAAATCTAATGCATGGGCGTCTCCTCCTCTCCCGTCCCCTTTAAGAAAAGAAAACACAACTTGATTTTGTGCACTATGAAAAAACTTATCCACACGCCACTGGCCTAAAGACAATATATTTATTTAAATTTATAATGTTTCAATTTATATTGTTTCAATTTCCAGAAAGAGAAAAATATAAACCAGAATATTGGATATCTCACATGGAGTTCATAGAAATCTTTGGCAGTGCTCTTACTTGTAAATAAAGCAAGTTATTCCTAGTATGCAGAGAGGTCCCCCCCCCCCCCCCCCCACCCAATAAATAAATAAATAAAAATAAATGGAATTAATAACATCTTTAAAAAAACATAAAACACAACTCACCACAGGCGGCATGCTGGAGTTAGAATCTCAAACTTTTAGATAGTTGCAAACAACTGGAAGGTGAATAAAGAACAAACACGATCGAACTCCACTCAAGACAAGCGAGGGGGAGAGAGAAACTCAAAGAAGTACTGGACGGGGTAGAGGTTGAGTGGAGATACAGTAGAAAAGGGGTGGGGGAGCAAATGACGTCATGGAAATAGGAAGAGACAGAATGATAGTAAGTTATTTATAGAAACATTGGAGACGGTTCTTAAAGATGTGTTGGTGAGATGGTGTATGAGTTATGGTGAATCGGGTTGGAAAAGCTGAGAGGGAGGGGAGGTTTTAAAACAAACCCACTATTTTACATAGCGATGTAGGCGGTGGAGAGGGACGCGGTCATATTTTAAGATTCCATTGGACGATGGAGGAGAGAGTGTAAAGAGGGGGGGGGGGGGGGTGGTGGGTGTTAGAAATTCTCCGTGTGTACCAGAAAAATCGGAGAAAACCTGGCCAAGTCCTTCACAACATTGAAAGTCCCTGCCAAGGTGAGTCCATGTTAGTTTTGAGGGGTGTCAAGCTGTCGTCGGTTCCGTAAACTGCAGATGTGTCCATCGAGCGAGTACCTCTCAATGTTATGGTCTTGTTTCTCCAATGCACAACAAAATGACAGGTCTGTAGTGGAAAGAATCTTGGCAGCCTCCTTAGAGAGGGAAAAAAAGCAATAAGCACACAATATACGCTAAATACACTCCATTGATGGATCAAAAACAAGTTTGCAAACTAATAGTGTTGGCAATAGTGGTCTTATGTTACACACAGTTGTATAGGAGGGCCGGTTGCATTTATCTAAACGTCACATCCTATATTCCCTATACGTCTAAACGTTATATACTCCCCCTCAGCCATCCCATACACCATACTCGCCTCAGTGGCTACCTCATGCATCAAACCCACCACTGCGGCTACCTTTTACACCGAACTCACCCTTGTGGCTACACCCTACACGGAACTCATCACATCACTAAACTTACTCGCTCCCCAACCACCCCTCGCTCGTGCAAACGATGGACTGACCAAAGCTTTTGGTGGTGAACTGAGTTTATTGGCGATAGGAACGTGCTGAACATAGCCAGAGCCGAGCTGAACTGTCTTATCTGATGGTGAGCCAAGGTGTGGACCAAACGAGCAATGCACACACACACTCTCTCTCTCATAATCTACTCACACACACACACTCTCAGACGATCACTCACACACACTCGTAGAACAATCAAGCAATACAAAACACACTCACTCTAACACACAGAATCACTCACGCACAAGGATAAGGTTTCAAGTTTACAACACAAACGTAGGCGTAGCAGAACTAGGGGATATTTACATGCCGGGTTTAATTCAAGGGGTTTCTACGATAAACTGGTTTTCAGTGAAAGCCACAGTGGTGCAACTGATATAGTTTTTAAACGCGTCATTATACGGCTTTGACAGCGATTACTTTAGTTACATGGCGTGAAACGTGCATTGAGAAGGCGGGTAAGACAACGTTTAATGTAGGGAGTGATGATAAGAATGTTTAAGACATCAATAGATGTAGGGAGTAAGGATAAGAATGTTTGAGACATCAATAGATGTAGGGAGTGATGATAAGGATGTTTAAGACATCAATAGATGTAGGTAGTGAGGATAAGGATGTTTAAGACATCAATAGATGTAGGTAGTAAGGATAAGAATGTTTAAGACATCAATAGATGTAGGTAGTGAGGATAAGGATGTTTAAGACATCAATAGATGTAGGTAGTGAGGATAAGGATGTTTAAGACATCAATAGATGTAGGTAGTAAGGATAAGAATGTTTAAGACATCAATAGATGTAGGTAGGGATGATAAGGATGTTTAAGACATCAATAGATGTAGGTAGTGAGGATAAGGATGTTTAAGACATCAATAGATGTAGGGAGTGAGGATAAGAATGTTTAAGACATCAATAGATATAGGGAGTGAGGATAAGGATGTTTAAGACATCAATAGATGTAGGGAGTGAGGATAAGGATGTTTAAGACATCAATAGATGTAGGGATTGAGGATAAGGATGTTTAAGACATCAATAGATTTAGGGAGTAAGGGTAAGGATGTTTAAGACATCAATAGATGTATGTAGTTATGATAACGATGTTTAAGACATCAATAGATGTAGGGAGTAAGGATAAGGATGTTTAAAACGTCAATAGATGTTGGGAGTGAGTAAAATGGAAATAAAAACGATTTTCTGATAATTATATTATTAATGTTTATGATTGTAATGAGACCATTTTATGGATGTTGGGGAAAAAGGCATATCCCAATTTTAAAAAAATAAAAATATTTAAACACAAAATAATTCAGTATACACTCATCATTTAAATACATTCTAAAAGGAATTCTACTTTTGAAGCAAAACAAAACTATACAAGATCTACATATTTTATGGTATATGATATTCATGCATCACGGCCTTAGCTTAGATTTGCTGTTTGAATAATAAATGTGCCTAAATTTCGTAATCCCGTTGCTCGTTGGTGAGGCACACAAATCTAATCTTGCATTTCATACGCGATGGACAAAAACCACCAATTTTATAGTCGTGTTCTGTTGTCTAGTATAGTTATCTCTTGTCTAGAATAGTTATTTCTAATCTAGTATAGTTATTTATTGTCTAGTATAATTATCTCATTTATAGTTTTAGTTATCTCTTGCGTTATCTCTTTTCTAGTATAGTTATCTCTACGAGTTATCTCTTGTCTAGCATTGTTATCTCTTGTCCAATTCAATTTTCTCATCTTTAGCATAAATGTTAGAAATACCCTTAGGTCTAAATTCTGACAAATATGAAAATTGTGCGAGGCACTATTGTATCATTCGTTACAGGTAATTCCTGAGATAAAGCACATTGACATGGTGGTTTTAGCAAAGCGATCATACAAGGTTGAGCTTGTCTGCACTTTTCCAATTAGAGCTAATATTAAACTCTACAATTAGATTCTACTATTAAACTCTGCTTTTGCAAACTTCAACAAGTTTTGTAATACAGCGCTCTGCAACCCACTTTTTTTTTTACTCACGACAAACCTAGACAAACGCAACGCAACACCCCACCCCTTCAACGCCGCGGTAGCAACAAGTATAAATATACCAACAATATATGAGATCAGTTTACATGAGTTTACATGTACAAAATTAACGTCAGTGTCTAGTCATTTATTCTTATCCTTTGCAATAACCATAAAAGTATGATAACATCTGTACAAATAAGTAAATAAAAGTCAATATCATAAGAAAAAAATGTTAAAAAATACTTAGTTCTTATAGTGATTGTGCATCTTATAATAGTACTTCTTATGATATTTCTTCTAATGATTGTTCTTCGAATGATAGTTTATCTAATCATAGTTCTTCAAATGATATTATGAATGTTTAACTTGTATTTTTGGATTTTTTAGTTCTTTTAACGCATGAAAAAAACATTTTGAATGACACATCATTGCTTAGCATTATCAGGACATGATTTAAACAAGGCAGCCAAGGCCTAAATACAAGACAAATTAAATGGAAGGCTTGATAAACTCTGCTCAGAAAGGCTCTCCTACATTTTTGTTATAATCAATCTTATGAAGCTCATACCATACTTAAGATACCATACACAAGATACCATACCAAAGATACCTTACCAAAGATACCATACCAAAGATACCACACCAAAGATAGCAAACCAAAGATACCATACCAAAGATAGACCACTAATGATATGGAAAACTTCAGAAATTATACCAATTCCAAATAAAAATAAAATAATTTCCAGCAACTACATAAGACCTGTCGCACTTACCCAGTGGCACATTGACATGGTGGTTTTAGCAAAGCGGGGTGCGGACCGCACCAGGTGTCACCATCTCAGAGGGTGCCACCAAAGTAAAAAAATCATATTTACAGAGCACACACTGCTCGATCTAACTCAATTACATAAAAAGATATCCGATCACACGTAAATTACCCTCACATGTAACTAATCCAAATGCGTGCTATCAATCCAATTTCAAGGTTGATAAGTAAAAAATAATGTAACCCTATAATTAGGTCAGAAAACACCGTTTTACCATGATTCAACGCCAATTCTAAGTGATTGGAAGCTAAAAATGTAGCTAAATTCTGAGAAATAAAACTTTCATTGGATGCCAAATACGATGGGTTACCAGAAATTTGATCGAAAGAAATTTCGTCGACGGAAAATTGATCGACGGAAATTTGATCGAACGGAAACTTGGTCGAATCTTTTTTTTCAGTTCACACGTTAAAATTTTCGTCACATTTCTTTTTGAACGCACTATACTAAATAGTAAAACGAAATAATGCGTTCAAAAAGAAATTTGAAGCAAAATTATACGCTAGGGTGTTTTCCTAGACTTCTCATCAGCATTTAACACTTTCCAACCACCATCCAATGATTATAAAGTTTTATTTAAATTAAAATATTCAAGTGTGAAAACTGAACTTTTTAACAAATCACTCACAATATGGCAAGAGAGAAATGTTCCGGGTCAGCTCAATGTTGCGTTCTCTCCCCTCAGCGGTATACAAAAAAAATACCAATGTCATGCAGAGCCCAAGCAATACCATTCCATTCTTAAATTTGATGATGACGTCACACTCGTTGACTTAATATCTGCAGAGGAAAGCTTGTAGCCCAACTTAGTTACAAGGTTTATCTGTTGGTGAGATGAAAATTTTCTTCAGCTGAATGTCTCAAAGACGAAAGGGTTGTCAATTTCAGGAAGGGCAATCTGCTAATTGCAGAACTCACAATAAATAATCACAGAATGGAACTAGTAACGACATATTAGTACTTAGGTGACACCATTAATAATACGCGGACATGGCATGAGCACGGCCAAAGTCTAGATAAAAAAAGTCAACCAAAGACTTTCTTATTTTTAAAAAGTGTACAATTTCGGCGAAAACAAACAAGAACTATTTGAAGAATAATGCTTTTGTTAAAATAACATCCTACCCACTTCATCACAGATACCTAATATCAAATCATTCATAGTTCTTCGCAGATACCTAAGATCAGATCATTTCAGTTCATCACAGATACCTAAGATCCCATCCCACCCACTTCATCACAGATACATAAGATCCCATCCCACTCACTTCACCACAGATACCTAAGATCCCATCCCACCCACTTCATCACAGATACCTAAGATCCCATCCCACCCACTTCATCACAGATACATAAGATCCCATCCCACTCACTTCACCACAGATACCTAAGATCCCATCCCACCCACTTCATCACAGATACCTAAGATCCCATCCCACCCACTTCATCACAGATACATAAGATCCCATCCCACTCACTTCACCACAGATACCTAAGATCCCATCCCACCCACTTCATCACAGATACCTAAGATCCCATCCCACCCACTTCATCACAGATACATAAGATCCCATCCCACTCACTTCACCACAGATACCTAAGATCCCATCCCACCACTTCATCACAGATACCTAAGATCCCATCCCACCCACTTCATCACAGATACATAAGATCCCATCCCACTCACTTCACCACAGATACCTAAGATCCCATCCCACTCACTTCATCACAGATACCTAAGATCCCATCCCACTCACTTCATCACAGATACCTAAGATCCCATCCCACCCACTTCATCACAGATACCTAAGATCCCATCCCACTCACTTCACCACAGATACCTAAGATCCCATCCCACCCACTTCATCACAGATACCTAAGATCCCATCCCACCCACTTCATCACAGATACCTAAGATCCCATCCCACTCACTTCATCACAGATACCTAAGATCCCATCCCACCCACTTCATCACAGATACCTAAGATCCCATCCCACCCACTTCATCATAGATACCTAAGATCAGCTCGATCAGGGAGAATTCTTTTTTTAGGACAGCGTGCTCCAAAATAGTTACACAATCTAAAACCATAACAGACGACAAAGTTCTAATATTCCTAAAAAATTTGTTCATATGCAAATATTTTTATTTTAGATGAGTAATCAATTTTCCTGGGACCATGTGACTCTCTCATTGCACCCACCCACATACATGATTGGACAACCACGTGACTCTCTCGTTGCACCCGCCCACGTACATGATTGGACAACCACGTGACTCTCTCATTGCACCCGCCCACATACATGATTGGACAACCACGTGACTCTCTCATTGCACCCGCCCACATACATGATTGGACAACCACGTGACTCTCTCATTGCACCCGCCCACATACATAATGGACAACCACGTGACTCTCATTGCACCCCGCCCACATACATGATTGGACAAGTTTGAAAGCAGGCTAGCATTTAAAGAGATACGGTTTTCTCCCATATGCTTTTCCTGCTAAAGGAGGCATTTTACGCGGCACACGTAGACTTGTCTCGTGGACCAGTGTCTCGCAGACCAGTGTCTCGGCAGACCAGTTCCTTGTGGACCAGTGTCTCGGCAGACCAGTGTCTCGTGGACCAGTGTCTCGTGTGTCTCGTGGACCAGTGTCCCGTGGACCAGTGTCTTGTGGACCAGCGTCTCGGCAGACCAGTGTCTCGTGGACCAGTGTCTCGTGGACCAGTGTCTCGTGGACCATTGTCTCGGCATACCAGTGTCTCGTGGACCAGTGTCTCGTGATGCCCCGGGTAAAACACGCCAAATTTGCTAGAGGAGGTAATGCAAGAAAAATAAATTCAGTTTATTATTTTTAAAAAGAGTTATCTCTTCTTTGATGTCATTTCACATCACACGTATCTCATCTAGAGTAACACTATATTTCCACCAGAGCCGTTCTAATGTATCGGCAAACTAGGCGACCGCCTAGGGCCCCAATGCCAAGGGGGCCCCGCCGGGCACTTTTTTTAGCCTACAACTTGCAAGTCCATATATTTCAGAAGTACACATTTTGTCTAGTGGCGGAATTATCAATATGGTTAGTGGTTACACGCGAGCAAAGTGGAGACAGTGACGATGGCAGAGTGGAGGTGCCGCAGTGGTGGGTGGTGTTTTCTCCTCAGCTGCGGCCCCCGACCCAGTGTCGTAGTGGGGGGGGGGGGCAAGGGGGGCATCATGCCCCGGGCGCTACTCACAAAGGGGCACCAAATAATATATTTTACAATAAAATATTGTATGGTTTTCGAATGGGGGGGGGGGCGCTAAAAAGGTATTGGGGGGCGCTAAAATGTATTTTGCCCCGGGCGCGAGTTAAGCTCGCTACGCCACTGCCCCGACCCCCGCTTTCGGGGCACCTACCTACTCTCCATGCCTGCTGTAGAAATTTTGTCTGGAATAGGTTTTTTAAATAGTTTTTAAAAAGTGATACACTGTTTTGATTGTGAGAATCACAATTAACAGAATGAAACAATAATGTAAAAATCCCACGCAACAGGGAGAGTGAAAAGTTCTTTGATCCAACTGTCAAACGAACGTTCTAGCGACTATTAACAACAAATCAAAAGTATACATTGCTAGCGAGAGTACGCTGACAGCAATCAATAGTATTCAAGTGTCTTTGCAAATTAGCTATATTTGCTATGTACTTTAAAGATGGCTTTTAAATACTTCTCGTAATGCAATCATCCACGGCGTGCGGGCATTACATGGTAGAACTTGGCACTTTTTAAAGAGTGAGAGAGAAAGTGAGAGATGGCGATAGATAGACAGACAGACAGACCGACCGTCTGACCGACTGACCGACCGACAGACAGACAGAAGGCAGACGGACGGACGGATGGATGGATAAAAGGATAGATAGATAGATGATAGGTAGGTAGGTAGGTAGGTAGGTAGGTAGGTAGGTAGGTAGGTAGGTAAATAGAAAAAACTGAGAGAACAACATACATTGAGATATACAGGAAGGATAGTCAGATTTTTAACGTTTTGACAACTTGTTTTTGTAAAGACAAACAAAACTGTGTCTTTCGTTTTTATTGTCTTAAATCACGAACATATACTCTCTACGTTTAGGTTATAACTATAAAACAAATAAATAAATAAACTATTGAATATAGACTTGCACAGACATATGTCCTGAGTTGCTAGTGGTAAATAACAACGAATATAGGCATCAGCTTGTAAGCCGACATCGAGGCTCCATAAAAAGATTTGACGAACGTAGAGACGTATCTGGTCTCAAAGGGTTGGACCGTGACAAGTGCGGGCAGTGACGTCAGCGAAATGGTGTTGACAAGTTCGGCCCCCACGGTCAAATTATATGACCTGTCGTCGCACTTGTTGACCGCTTCAATCACCGAACTGTCCTGAAATGACGTCACTTCCAGAAACAGACACGGGTAGTGTAGTGACCTTAAGTTCGACGGGGCACCAAAGTAGGTCAGTTGAGACCTGAGGAGCATGGGCCTCAGGCCATCACGGCCGCCATCAAAATGTCTGCACGTATAGTGAACGAGTTTGTCCATTAGTGAGTTTTTTAAACCAAACATGTCGTCGATGTTGACTTTCCTGGGTGTTAGAAAATGTAAACTGATGTTCATTGTCTTGGAGTCGGTTACTGTATACTCAATTTCAGTTTCTAAAATTAGTAAGTTTCTCAGAATACCTGCACCTTGTTTCATCCCTATTTGCAGAGTCATCAGAATATAAGTTGTGTCTTTCCACAAAACATGGAAGACGTTATGAAACGAGATTCCCAGTAGTCGATTACAAAAATAGACGACATTGTCAGCTCTATGAGTATTTTCTTTATTGGAGTATCTTGCAAAGTCTTGGAGTTTATTATTTACTCTCCCGATTACGATTGAGGCGAAAGAGGCTTGGATGGTATCGTTGGGGAAATGAATACGATTACCCTGACACACGCATTCGACGGGACCGAATACATTTTTTGCAAGCCGTAAATCACCAGATGTATCCACACTGTCCTGGTCCCCCAGACTCGTGGTATTGATCTCATGAAAAGAAGAGTGCTCTATGTTGTTCTCTCCGGTTTCCAGGCTTGATTCTATCAATGTGGTCAAGATATTTCTTATGTCTGAAAATCCAATCGACCCCATTTTTTGTTCACTGATTTTCTGGTCCTTGATTTTGGGATAAGGAGTTTTCGCTTCTTGATGTAGAAGAAAGGATAGAGACGCGTTAGTACGCGGGATGAATATATTCAGCAAGGGATTGAAAGTCTGTAGCCTTAGAAATACGCTATTGTCTGGTCTGGAAAAGTGTGTATCTCCGATGTCACTCATGAAAATAAAAACACCAGACTGTTTAGACATAACCTTTGACAGCGCTCGGGTCAAGGACGAGTCGAATTCGGATGTTTGAGGAAGATCAGCAAAGTCGATGATGGATATCGAGAAGATCTTGGTCGCTGGTTTAGAGTCTCGTTCGAGTATCGCGTCTTTCAAGAAATCGTGGATGAGTAATGTATTGTCAAGATCAAAGTCATCCGCCTTGTTGTAGCATTGGGTCAAGTTATATATAGATTTATCCGAGCTTGATTTTGTGCGTTCACATACTCGTTGGTTGTCTGCTGCAGCAATTTTTCTTTGAATACTTTCATAGATTTTCAGCTTATGGCATCCGAGAGCGTTAAATTTGACGCATCGACCGTTTCTTGTGGCGAATTTTAGCAGGTCTAAGTCTGTTTCAGTATCATTTTCGCTTTGTCCATTTTCTGCTAAATGAAGAAAGCTGCCAAGAAGCTCTTCAAGGTTTGTTTCCAAACTGAATTCGTGGCTCTGCAAGCTATCGAACGTGTGGACGTTCCAGTCAGAATCGAGTTTCTTGTTGTCGGTGAATGAATGAAAGCATGGCAACTTAAAGTAACTCTCCCATCGGGATAGGGCCATGAAATACACGAGATAGATGTTCATGTTGGATTCACTGACGTCTCGAAATTTCTCGGGCTCTTCTTCCGACTCGGCGGTGCATGACTCTAAATAATCTGAAATATCCACAAAAAACTCCTCACCAAACATAACAGAGTTCACATCGGTACATTGAACTGTCACATTGCTCATCATCCAAGGGGATTTCCCTTTGACACGTTTTATGAAGTCGCTGAAAACTCTGGCCAATCGATGTAACGATACGTTTACAAATTGAACCGGTGGGCGTCCATTTTGATCAAGACCAAAGACCTCTCCAGTGAAATAAGAACATGTCTTGGAGAAACAGGAAGTTCGAGGGGAAGATGAGTTCCTGTGATGACATGACCTGACACAGTGGACTGCCGCGCAGTTGCTTTCATGACACAATCTGGTCACGTCCTTTCTGGTTGGTTGTGACATGACACAGTGGTCGTGATACTCAGGTCTCTCCAGCTTGTCGCCAAGTGTCTCTGATGTTTTATGGACACGCGCGCCAGTCGCGTGCTCAGAAGACGTCAGTGTCTGTAACGGACGGAACCAAATTGTAACGTTAAGGAGAAGACAAAACACTAGCGATCTTCTGAAAGCCATCCTTGCTGTAACTTGCATGACTTATCTGCCCAATTATTTTACGGACGGCATTCCTCGTGATGGCTGAAAACAACAATAACAATAAAATAATGAAATATACTGTTTTTAAAATGTAAACAAATACAATTTAAAGAGATGACAAATATATAATGGTACAATTATCTTTTTTTTTCCAGAAGCACACATGGGTACGGAGGCGAAGATTTAAACAAAATCAAGAATTATTATCTTAGAAATGACACCAGGGGAAGCAGAAAGGACCACAGTGACGAATAGGATTAAAACATATAGTTATATAGTAAATAAAACATATAGTTATATAGTAAACAGCAGATAGACAGACAGAGAGAGACAGAGACAGACAGAGAGACAGAGCGAAACAGCGAGAGAAAGACAGACAGAGAGAGACAGAGAGACAAACGGAGAGAGACAGGCAGAGAGGGACAGACGGAGAGAGACAGGCAGAGACAGACAGAGAAAGAGAGAAAGGGAGAGACATAGAAACAGAGACATATAGTTAAATATTATGTATAGCTATACCCCTCCCCCCCCCCACACCCCAGACACACACTTTGTTTGACATTTAACACAAGTGGATTGATTCATTTCGATCCTCTTGCCAAATCTCATTTCCTATCGTCTGCTGAAATTGTTGTTGACTCGTGGTAGAGTCGGGGAGACACAATATACGAGCTCTGGTCGCTGGAATCAGTTTCCGGTTAACATGACCGGTCAAGACAGAGGATTGACGCCCCAAGGTATGGACTGTCTCATTCCTTCTTTTTTTAAATTCAAAATCGCCTGGTTGGCGATGGGATGTTCTGTTACCATTGCTTTATTTTGTGATACCGGCGTTTCATTTTCTACAATTGAAAAGTTAGCCTTACGACAGAAAGGGAAAAGCAAAATTAATCAGAATACTCCAGGACACATAATTTAGAGTCAGATTAAAAACACATGTCATCACATTAACAGCATTGATAACAAGCAAATATTGATCACATGTCATCACATTAACATCATTGATAACAAGCAAATATTGATCCCATGTCATCACATTAACATCATTGATAACAAGCAAAAATTGATCCCATGTCATCACATTAACATCATTGATAACAAGTATCATTAAAGCAGCTTTATTGTGAAAGTGGTCACGTGACTTTGGTTTGGGTAAAAGAACTTTGTAAATCACTGGTCAAACATCCAATGTAATTCACTGGTCAAACATCCAATGCAAATCACTTGGTCAAACATCCAATGTAAATCACTAGTCAAACATCCAATGCAAATCACTGGTCAAACATCCAATGTAAATCACTGGTCAAACATCCAATTCAAATCACTGGTCAAACATCCAATGTAAATCACTGGTCAAACATCCAATGCAAATCACTGGTCAAACATCCAATGTAAATAACTGGTCAAACATCCAATGCAAATCACTAGTCAAACATCCAATGCAAATCAATGGTCAAACATCCAATGCAAATCACTGGTCAAACATCCAATGCAAATCACTTGGTCAAACATCCAATGTAAATCACTAGTCAAACATCCAATGCAAATCACTGGTCAAACATCCAATGTAAATCACTTGGTCAAACATCCAATGTAAATCACTGGTCAAACATCCAATGTAAATCACTGGTCAAACATCCAATGTAAACAACGCAATGTTTCATCTGAAAGACACGACGTGTCACAAAGAGACCAGTTTAATACGACTCTACACTTACTCCACAGACTCATTTACTTCACTGACTCGCTTACTCCACAGACTCACTTGACAGACTCACTACACAGACTCACTCATTCCACAAACTCATGTACTTCACGGACTTCTTTCCACAGACTCACTCACTCCACAAACTCACTTACTCCACAGACTAGCTTAATCCACAGACTCACTTACTTCACAGACTCACTAACTCCACGAACCCATTTATGCCACGGATTTATTTCCACAGACTTACTCCACATACTCACTTACTCCACAGACTCACTCACTCCACAGACTCACTTACTCCACAGACTCACTTACTCCACAGACTCACTTACTCCACAGACTCACTCACTCCACAGACTCACTTACTCCACAGACTTACTTACTCCACAGACTCACTCACTCCACAGACTCACTCACTCCACAGACTGACTTACTCCACAGACTCATTCACTCCACAGACTCACTTACTCCACAGACTCACTCACTCCACAGACTAGCCTAATCCACAGACTCACTTACTCCACAGACTCACTCACTCCACAGACTCACTCACTCCACAGACTGACTTACTCCACAGACTCACTCACTCCACAGACTCACTCACTCCACAGACTCACTTACTCCACAGACTAATTTACTCCACAGACTAATTTACTCCACAGACTCACTTACTCCACAGACTCACTCATTCCACAGACTCACTTAATCAACAGACTCATTCACTCCCCAGACTCACTCACTCCACAGACTGACTTACTCCACAGACTCACTCACTCCACAGACTCACTTACTCCACAGACTAATTTACTCCACAGACTAATTTACTCCACAGACTCACTCACTCCACAGACTCACTCACTCCACAGACTCACTCACTCCACAAACTCACTTACTCCACAGACTCACTCACTCCACAGACTCACTCACTCCACAGACTCACTTACTCCACAGACTCACTCCACAGATTTACCTGTTGTTTTTGTGTGTGCTGTAAATAGATTTGTTGGGGGGGGGGGGAGGATTTGAAATTCGTTGAGGAGGGCATGTGGGAGGGCATGTGGGAGGGCATGTGGGAGGGGTTTCGGGGATCGTGAGTGACAGTTATAATGTTCATGGGTGGGGTTGAGAAGGGGGATATAAAATGTATAAAAAGAAAAATTGCAGGAAGTTATATCTGGGGCCGTCCATAAAGTACGCTAAGCTATTTTTGGACATCTTGTACCCCTCGATCTGTCACAAATCTCAGGCTACTACCGCCCCCCTTAATGTACGTCACATTTTCGAACCTATAATTGTTAAAAAATTAAAAACTAAATAAAGTTTAATCTAAAACAGACGTCACCAATAAACTACTAAATTGATAAAAGTGACGTTATCTGTCTGACTACATCGATTACAACAGAAAGTTCAACATCACTGGCAATTTCACCTTAAATATGATATGCATTTTCTAAAAATAATGTGTGACGTCAAATACTATATTTACCCCCCCCCCCCTTTTTTTCCGCCCGTGTCAAAAACTGTCCCCCACCCGGACACAAAGAGCGTTACGTACTTTATGGACGGCCTTTGTTATTGAACCACATTGTTGAAGCTCACAATTTAACTGAGGTAACGCATTCAATAAACCACGTGACTTGGTCATGTCATTATCAATGTTTTCAATGTTTAATCTTTTGTATTAAATACATGAACAAAATGGACTTCTGATTATTTTTTTGTTTTTCTATCCTCTGTTAACACTTCTTGGTCTATAGTCTTTGTTGCTTTTTAAACTTGATTACTTTGTCAAATGTAAACTAAGTACTTCCACCCTACCTTTAAATCCGAAAAGAAACATTTGACTTCAAAAAATCCACCCATCTGGACGTCTCCTATATGAAAATACTGACTTTGTGGACATCAGAGGGTGAACGATCGGCAACATAGATGCTCGGATGTCTATCACACACTATTGGCTACGTCATGGACAAGAGCGGGTCACTGATTGGGACAGCAGATTTGCCAGCGGTCTGCGGAGGACAATCCACAAGCGGAGGAATCATTGGGAATTAGATAACCGTTTTAAAAACAAATTTATGACAAATATTTTGTTAATCAACATACAATTTGACATATTAGAAAATACACTCTGCAAATCCAGCAAATAAAGAGTGTCTCTATTGCAGTTATTATCATTTATTAAACAGCACACGTTTTTGTCACACTAAAAAAAAAAAGAAATTTTAAACTTTAATAGAAAGTAAAAATGAAAATTATGTGGAGCAATTTAAAAAAAACAACAACACGGGCGTTGTTGATAAACACAATTTGTAGATTTTGTAAAAACGAATGAGAAATCTATAAAACTGCCACACAGGCTACTGACGCAACTCATCAGACAAAGATGGTTAAAACAAAAACAACTGTTCATGTCAAATGTAAGTGTGTGTGTGTGTGTGTGTGTATGTGTATATATGCACACAAATGTTCATTTTACTGTTCGGCCCCCGCAGGATATATTCCCACAACAGTTACGCTGGGGAGGGGATCGGGTTTTTCAGTCGGAGCCCGGGGACTTAATTGGATATATAATTAAGAATTGTTATTAGAATTAGAGGATTCTTATAGTTACATTATCTTAATAAGTCTCATCACAGTTTTATAGATCCTAATGTATTACTGATTTACCTATTGTATGTGTTGATCTACAGTGGCGTAGCTAGGGTAGGTGTCAACCGGTGCGGTAAACTCATGGTGTCACCCCCTCCCACGACTTTCACGATGGATTTCTTCTTGTTAAAATAAGTCCACAGTATAACAATGACACACACAAAAACAAAGTAATTGAAGGTCAGGAGGTAAATTCGATTCACGTACTTAGAATCGCCCGACCACATAGTATTCAGTATCAATGGAAAGCTTTATTTCCCACAGTTTAGATAAATATAGCTTTCTGTCACATGCGAACTTTTCATAAAGCACGCATTTGGATTGATTACATGTGTGGAAAATGTACATGTGATCGGTAATACTTTTATGACCTTTGGTTAGACCGAGCAGTATTTGTTCTGTAAATATGCAATTTTTCAATGTGTTGTCACCCCTGCGATATTGTCACCCCGTGCGGTCCGCAGCCCCCGCATCCCCATAGCTCCGCCACTGTTGATATACATATATATTTCTCAATACCGGTTATGACTTTTTAAAAGACCACCAACCCATTTTTGATATATATTGCTGGTGCCAAATCTTTCACAAATTAGAACAGCTCAACTTTTAAAGATTATTATCGTATATCAATATAGAACAAACATTTTTTAAAATATTCTAATTTTTTACCAATCTAACAGCAACACGAGACTGTCAAATCATTTTATTTTAAAACTAGAAAATATCCCCCGATGTTATCGAGATAATAATGGCAGGCACTTTGCGATAATTTCTATCTGCTATTGCAAAAACTCATCACAATTCCTTAGTTTAAAAAGAAGTATCTATATAATGATGATTACGTTTCTAACATTATTAAATGTTTTAAGAAGTATTTTTCTAAAATCTCTTTTTCACAACTGTAATATCATTTTATTTAAAGATATTGTCATCCACGTAAAATGTACACACCCTATTTCCTACCTTCGATATGTAAGTACCTAAAAAGGTTAATTATTAATCAAATTCATTCCTTTATTCTGAGGCGAATCTTGTGCTGCCTGGGGCAAAATGAAAGCGTCGAGTCCCCCCTCCACCGATTTTAATAAAATCATCCAAGGGATTTTAACACAACATACGGAATCATATTTTGTGCACTTCATATTATGGTTTGTTCTTATTTGGATGAGTTATATGTGCTTTGGTGAATGCTAAACGCCATTTTCTTATTATAAGTATATATACATAAGAATGAGCTAGGTTGACCGTAACGCCAAAAGAACCGAAAAGATTTAAATACTTTCGGATTCTAAGTAACAATCAGTTATTTTCTATTATTTTACGAAAATCGAAAATATTTAAATGAGAAATGTTTTTAAATTATACATCCACTTTTATTTTTTTGCTAAAATTGTTAGTGTTTTATTAACAATTTAAAAAGCAATCACCTATATGTATTAATTTTACTGTCAAGAAGGGGAAAATACATTATTAGTCTTGTCATGCGCGGTTATTAAATCAAAGATACGTAGAGCTTTGGCTAAAATAGACATTAAGCGTTATCACGTCATTTGTGTGTTTATTTAGAACAAATTAATTTTAATTTTATTTCGCAATATTAACAACGCACTAAAAGAACGCACTAAAAACAACAGATGTCTTTTTCCCGATAAATGTGATTATGATGTAATTCTTAGATCAAAAGTTTTTAAATTAAAATCTATTTTCATATATTTCAAACTCGAATAAAATACTTAAAATAGTTCATTTATTGTTATTTTAAATGTATTAGTAATTTATAATAATAATACTTTAAATTTTTTTAAAAATAAAAGCGGAAGTAATTTTTTTTTTTGCGCATTTAAATTTATTCGACTTCCATAAAATAATCGAAAACAACTATCCAATGTATTTGAGAATCTGAATATACTTTAAAAGCTCGGTATCTTTTGCTTTATGGTCAGCTTAGCTCATTCTTATCTATATACGGGATAAGAATTAACAGTTTAGCCAGTTGTTTGCTACGATAATGTTCTAAATCAATAATCTGCCCAAGTGACGGCAACATTTTTTTTATCATCGGAGAAAACACATGTTAAGACAACTTTAATTACCCATGTATGTATAATTGAAATATTTGTGTTAGAGGATATGGTTTGTAATGACGTCATCAGTGGCAATGTGAGATATTAGCTACTGATTTAAAGCACAATGAAATTTGTGAAACGATATGAAAATAACATTGGACTGTTGAGAAACACTGGTCCTCACCTTTGTGAGAAAATTTGGCTCACAATCTCCCCATCGCTACCCCACATGACATTGCGCAATAAAGCTGGCCCTAACATTAATAACAATGACTCATGAACAATGGAAATTAACCTGGTCACTTTGACCATGACCCAGCTGAAACAATGAGCGCTCATCTGAGACGCGACGCTAGAATGCTGGGCAGGACGCCTAACTTTGGGTATAAAACCCAAATGCCCATCATTTGCCCCCCTCTTCCACCCGCATTTTGACAGCAGGAGCCTGGCTAGCATTTATTGTTGAAAAAGTTTGTTTATCAATAATTGGCTAGGTTGGTATTGTTAATTTTCATGTGTTTATAATTTTCAGTAAGAAATATTAGGATTTACTTGTAGTTAAGTTACTGTTATCATATGATTAAGTATTAATAAAGATTAAGGATGTGATTCGAAGTCTTACTTATGTATTAAATTATTATTATTATTTACAGCCAGTATAAGTATAGAGTAAAAGTATAGAGTTGAGCCAGTATACTTGAGTATAGCTCATTATCAGAATCAGTATAGAGTAGCCAGTACAGAATATACAGTTTTAAGTCTAGAGTATAGACTTCAGTATAGCTGAGTAGAGTTCAAATGAGCTCATTTAAGGTCAGTATAGCTTAGATTGAGTTGAGTTAGTGGAGTCAGTCGTTTAGGGTCAGACTAACGCTATCATCCTAAACCTAATTAAAGTAACCAAAGTGTAGGTCAGGCCTACGAAAGATAAATAAAGGCTCAACCAGGAGCCCAACGTGTGTTCCTCACCGCAAAGTGTTGAAATCCACACCTGACGTCCCCGCAGAGCGAGTGACCAGTGCGAGAGGGGCCAAATGAACAAGACTATGGTGTGGGTATGTTGGGACCTGAAGTGCTTAGAGAACAAGATCGCCAAGTGTCTACAGTCCATTGCAAATTGTATTAGGCAGTATCTCTAATTATTTCTTTATATGTATATGTGTGTAGTTAATTCTGTTATAATTAAATATTTATTTGTCGGCTGAACCAACTGTGTTTTTTTTTATAATAGTGATAGTATTAATAGAGCGAGAGTGTCATTAAATGTTAGTGTGTGGAGTGAGATTAGTTAGAGTACTTAATTAGGAAATATAATCATACCCTAGACAAAGCTCTAACATCAGTGCTAATCTTCGTAACACTGGGGACTATATATATATATATATAAACACTTATAAGTAACATAATCTTAACATTTTGGGGCTCTAGTACATACAAAACGTATTATGGACGTTATGAACTAATTTTAAATTTGAAGACCACTTTTTGTACCTTGATAACTTCTTCTTTTGAACCTTGTTTTCTCCTCTTCTTGACCCCTCTTGCCTCCATCAAATGAACATACACACAAACAGAAGTGTAAACATTCTAATACACATTGAAATACATACTGTAATTAGCGTGCGCCTCCAACTGTGCATTTAACATTCACATTGTTAGATATGCAATTGGGTGCCCCCCCTGCGGAAATCGACAACCATTTCTTGCGTTTTTGAGACATTCAACTGAAGAACTATTTCATCACACCGACTGATAAAGCTTGGAATTAGGTTGGGGTGTATGCCGTTCCCTTGACATATTATGCCAATGATGGTGGTTTCATCATCAAATTTAATTATTGGAAAGACGTTGCTTGTGCTCTGGATGTTATTTGCATATTGTGTACTGGACAGGGGAGAAAACGCAACCTTGTGGCGCTCAACTACTTATTTCTCTAGGTAATGATTTTTAGTCATTTACCTTGACATATTGTGGGCGATTTGTTAAAAAGCTCAGTATTCAGGCTTGAATATTTGAATTTACACCTAACGAAGAAAGCTTTTTAACCATAAGGTGTGGTTGGAAAGTGTTAAATGCTGATGAGAAGTCTAGGAAAAGCACCATAGCATATTATTAGGGTTGGCAGATGTCGAAGCAAGTTTAAGGGGAGCGGGGTCAAGTTTTTGCAGTACTTCATTAAAAATTTGTCTGACGATAAGTTTCTCAAAACATTACCTTACAATAGAATAAGTGTTACTGGACGTAAGTCGTTATTGCAACTAACTATTTTTCTTTTGTATTGGTTTAATTTCTTTATTTTCCCATATCTTTGGTATGTTATGAGTTTCATAAGATTGATTAAGTCTGCAACAAAAAAATGTAGGAGAGCTTTTCTGAGCGGACAATAACAAGCCATCCACTTAATTTACCTGGCCCCGAAGTCTTGGCTGCATTCATTTTGAACAATAATGGGTCACCCTGTGTAGCACTGGTAGCGTTAAATCAATTCATCTTGTAGTTATGCGCATTTATAAAATAAAGACTATCAAAACGGCAATAAAAGTTATTTAAGTCATTAACAAAAGTTTTCTCTTTCTCATCATACAAGTATTCACGCTTGGGGATATAACCTGTCATTTATTTAAGACTAGCTCAGAAGGCCTTGGAGTTATTTGTTTTAGACCAGACGAGCAGGCCTTGGAGTTATTTGTTTCAGACCAGGCCAGTAGGTCTTGCAGTTTGTTTTTTTAAGGAATACGTATTCTATTTTTTGTCTGTATTGTTTTTGCACTGATTTATTTTTTCCTTCAAAATTGTTTAGCTTATATGAATTTTTGTTGGCCATCCTTAAAATTGTTTAGCTTATATGAATTTTTGTTGGCCATCCTTAAAATTGTTTTTTCTTGTGGAGTATCATCACTATGGCCTCTTTTATTGATAGCCTCCCTTATTGATGGCCTCCCTTGGTGATGGCCTCCCTTATATCTTTGCTCATCCAAGTTTGTTATTATTGTATACTTGGATTCGTTTTTTGGGGAATAAATATATATGAAGTGTTATGCTTTTAAATATGTTTTATTTCTAACAATAAACATTAACATAAATATATATATATATAATGCAAGTTTTCAATAATGTTGACCCAAGCGCTGAGTTCACGATTATGGCTGTGTAGTTGAAGTTTCTGATCAACCTTGACTACCATAAAAGTAGGTGTCTTGTCCCACTTTAGCTTTTTGGCGCAGATTTAAAGATACATTTCTTCTTTGAGGGCATTAGTAAACAAAGAATATACAGACCTCTCCACATTTACCAACAATTTCCATTTTTCGGCGTAGGACTGTATCTTCTTGAGATCCTCCTACAACCGGCTATGCAGTTGCTCAATATATTTACCAGAGCTCCAGATTACTAAAACATCTGCAAACATCGCGTTTCTCGTTTCCAATTGGTGACTGCAGGTCATCTGTAGCTCATTGGTGGTGTTTTGGATGAACTGTAGTAATTGATCTACTGGTGGAATCCCCTTTCGGTAGTCTCCTTGGTCGTCGGAATACTTTGCTTCGTTCCAAGCTCCAATACAACCTCGCGTTCACTATCCGTTCCGCTACTTTTCTCACAAAGGAAGTGAGGTAAATCGGCCGATAGCTCGACGGTAGTTCGCTTGCTTTTCTTACTTTGGTGATTTGAGACAATCACTGCCCGTGTCCATGCCTTTGGCGGGATGCCTATCGTCCAGGTTTTGGTGACAATGTCTAAAAGTATGTCTCAGATGTGTGAACATCTCATGGCAGACTCTGTATGGCCCTGGTGCTTTTCCTGTGTTGCACTTAACGAGAGCCGTTTGCAGCTCAGCCATTGTAAAAGGGGCTGTGTGGGCCTTACGCTTTGGACACGTGTCCTGCCTCATTGAAGTGTCTGATGGTCCGGTTATCTTCGTTTTCCTCCGCGCTTTTGCCTTTTCCACCCATAATTTCAGAGTTTTTGATCAGTACTGTCTAGAACAGGGGTCACCAAACATTTTTCACCGTGGGCTTGATAACGGACAAAATGACGAGCGCGGGCCGTATAAACATTATGCACAACACTTGCAAACCAGAACGGAAGCTTTGGGAAAAAAATAAATAAATACGTTTAATATTCCATGTTAATCATGACTGAGTGGCGTGCAATGCAAAAAAAGCAGACAAACAACATATGTGTTTACTAAAAAAGTTAGCAAAGAAGGCGACGTTAGCAAAAAGATAGTACCTACGGCAACGATAAGGACCTCGAGATTCAGGGACTCTTACCACCCACAATTTATCGCTGGATAGTCTACTTCCCCCACAACAGACATCAAACAAAAAAAAGCAAACTCTGGGAACAAGAAGTTGCCGCCTTCTACGACCGGGAACGCCCACTTCGCTTCGCCTTGAAACGCTTCTGGAACGGAAGAAACTCCAACACTTATTGATGCGCCGAGATCAGCTGTGAAATTATATAAGGCAAAGTCCACCACAATTGAACATATGACCATGAGCAAATATAACATTTATAATGATGATACTATCAGTATTTTAGGGACACTTCAAATAACATACATTCAAAATTTTGCTGTATTCCATTTTGTATATATATTCTCTAACAAAGGAGTGACTTACGAAGTTATTGTAGATACCCATCGTGAATTATACTTGCAGTTATTTTCTGCTTTGACAAAGATTTCGTTTCAGTCCATATGTATATAGATCATCATCATCATCATCATCATCAGGTCCCGTAGTCCTTCGACCGTTGGGGCGCCACAGATGACATGTACACTATTCTCCATTCCTCTCGGTCTTCTGCCCTACGCATAGCATCGCCTAGTTGTAATCCAGTCCATTCTTTGATATTATCTTCCCATCTTTTTCTTTGTCTTCCTATTCTTCTCCCTCCTCTAGTAGTGCCCTGCAAGATCTCTTTGGCGAGCCCTTGTTTTCTGGTCACGTGGCCATACCACTCAAGTTTGCGCTTTTTAACAGACGTCAGGAGGTCATCGTATTGCCCAATTGCCTGACGTATCCTTTCTTTTATTTGCTCATTGGTGATGTGGTCTCTATAGCAGATGCCAAGAATGCCTCTGTAACATCTCATCTCCATCGCCTTTATTTTCCTTTCAAGTTCTGCTGTTAATGTCCAGGACTCACAGGCATATAAGAAAATGGAGAGGATTAATGAGCGCATCAGCCTGATTTTGGTGCTGGGGGCTTTATTTTTGTCGTTCCATATTTTCTTGAGCCTCTTTAGTGCTGTCGTGGTATGCGCAATCCTGGCCATTAATTCGGGCCTGGAGCCTTGTTCCGATACTATTGCTCCTAGGTATTTGAAGCTGCCAACAGTCTCTAATCTTTCCTCTCCGACCTTAATTTCAGTGGTGATGCCACTAGTGCTATTCGTCCTCATTTTTGTCTTTTCTGCACTGATTTGCATGCCAAAGGAGGATGAAGTCTTGTCGAGACTCTTTACTAGGTTGGCTAGCTCTTCCTCGCTTCCCGCCAGTCCGTCGATGTCATCCGCAAAACGTAGATTGGTGATCGTTCTGCCACCAATGCTGACTGTCCCTGAGTGAGGCTTAAGGTAGCGTAATTAAGAGTAATCATACCCTAGTCATAGTAGCAGTGAAGCAGTACTAATCTTCGTAGCGCTAGGGACCAAAAATATATATACATTTATGCACACTTTATAAATTACCAAATTGTAACATTTGGAGCCTTGTTCCGATATATAGATAGGCTTGATTAAATTAATCCCCTAGACAGAGTGCCAAGAGGATATCTCACAGGAGAGATACCTTTCAAAATCAAAACATAAGTCAGATCACCACATTAATATACAAAAAAATCTTAATGTAGAATATTTAAAAAAAATGAAATCATTTTAATTCTAAAACGAACATTCAAAGTTAATTTATAAACAAGAGATTAAAATAGTCTTTATCAAAGTAATGACGCGCGCGTACGTTTGCACAATTCAAAACAAACACAGCTGACCTGTTGAATATATCCTTTGAGTTGTTGTATACTGCCCTGTGGTCAATCAATATGTTCTACCTAACAAGAAAGTCAAGTGATGAGGTTGTTTTTAGAGCCAACTCAATTTCTCTTCTGTTTTATAATCAATTTTCCTGGCACCAGCTGAAGTAGCACATCGCATCCCCCGAGGGAAAGCCTGGTGTAGATCTACATTGTCCAATGTTTTCATATCTTGTAGCTTGTACGTGTGCCGTGTTTTAAGACAAGAACATTTCCTTTATTTTTCCCTTCTGATTTGCCGTGTTCAATCAGTGTTAAATACATAGATCGAATCGTGCGTACATTTCAAGTCCAAATAAATTAATTATGTAAATTTATTCTAAAATAGATGCAATTCACAACAGTAACACTGAGAGAGCAAAGAGGAACATCAAAATTTTAGCAGCGCAATTGTGCTTAATGACGGTGGAAATGATAAGAAAAAAGATACACGTGCGTTTATGACGTTTCACTTCCTGCTGTCCCCTGATTTGCCCAGGATCTTGCGGTTGTTCATCATCTTGACAAAGTTCTGCATCCTCGTAAACTGCTGGTACTCACAGTTTATGACGTCATCGTAACGACGCAGCTGCACGAGCTGGTCGCTGAAAGTGAGGCTACTTCCGGCGAGTCTATTCCTTCCTTCCACGGAGCTGGTCGTTATAATCCACCTGGGAAGAGGAAAATCAATCGCGCAATTACTTTAAAAAAAGACAACCCTGCCTCTTTTATATTTTAGTCAATGATTTTTTTCAAGTTATACTACCATGTCTCTCAGATTCACTTCGCCCAAAGATGGTGTACATCTATTTAACATTTTAAAAAGAAAGAAGTCCAAGTCTAGTTAAGTATTAAATTCTACCCTTGGAGATCCCATCGCCTCTTACACCCCAATCCATATATGCAATCCGGATATTAAGCGTTGGCTGTCCGATCTCATCTCCAGTATAATGTCTGACTGTACTTTTAGTCATAGACTTTCGTCATCGAAGAAGCCATGAGTTAATAGCAAAAAGCAGTAGATACGACTATTGTATACATACAACCATGATATACATACGACCATGGTATACATACAACCATGGTATACATACGACCATGATATACATACGACCATGATATGCGTATAACCATGGTACACGTATAGCCATGGTACACGTACGACCATGGTACACGTACTCCAGGGTTTCTTTCAGGCATATCTCCGGGGGGCACTTGACTTTCCCCAGGGAAAGTCAAGTCCCCCCCCCCCCGAGCAAAAATGTGTACAACACTTTAAAATTTAGATTTTCAAAAAATAAAAACAACTAGATTTTCTTTTTTAAACAGTTTTAAAAAGATTAATATCTGGTTCCTTTAACCGATTACAAGTAGGGGATTCTATGAAATATCGCTACGTTCGATATCGTTGATGATCAGTATATTTAAAGGCTAATCTTGGTAAAGGCGTATAGTGTTCGATTATAAATATCGCACTGGCAGCTCCAGATTAAAAGCGGAAGGATTACTTCCCGCAATTCGCATATATCGGTATTTTATTTTTACGATTTAAATAACACAGTATTTAATTAACTTTACATCACTATAAAGGTCTACAATTGTAATAATCGTTCTTCTAAGTATCAAACATGCGCAATGTATTTTCATCAAAAAAGCATGACTTGGGATGTGTGTTTATTAGAAATTGTGGGATGGCATTAGTATTTAAAAAATATTTTTTTGCATAACTATAATTTTTATCAATTCTATGTATGTTGAGTTAGATAAAATGGAATCTTGAACAAAATGAGATTAAAAAGAAAAGAATTAAACGGGCGCATACGAAAAGAGCACATTTCTTCAACTATCATTTGCGTTTTCTTTTTAATGTGCTACTTTTCCAACAATCTTTCCTGAAAAACCGAAGTTACAAAACACGTGGCCTACATTTATTATGCCTGACATATTTGCATGGATTTTTAAAAAAAAAATAATATTTTTTTCTAGTTAGAAATCTATCAGAAAGCTAAAAAAATTCTTTTTTTAAATTAAAATATGTTTGTGAACTAGCAGTTGGATTATTATATAACTTTTAAACAAAATTGTTGGTACTAGTTTTAAAAAAAAGTTCTTACTCCTAATTTGTTCAATTTAAAATAAATTAAGTGGATTTGGTCTTTAAAAAGTACATCTAAGAGGCAATGTGTAATCTATCTGAAAAATGTTTTGGTATTTCGAAATTACAAATAAACATTTCAATCAACTGAATATTGGGAAATATATTCTTTATTTGAATACGATTTACCTTAGATAAAATCACAAATATGATGTCTTTTGTTAAACAACCCATGTCTTCTTAAAATAGTTATACCGTTCGAATACGATATAAAAAAATGACCAGTTTTCAAAACCTTTAAAATGTATAGACCTTTCTAATTTACAGTTTTATTTATATTTTTGACGCTGGTAAATTTATTTAATATTTTGAAAAGGTAGTCTAATTATTATAAGTAAGTTGTTGTTTTTTTCCATTTGCGTTCAGCACATAAAATAATGTTTGCAGTGCTTTTTAGTGATCGAGCCCTTTTTAATTATATTATTTGTGTGTGTGTGTTGAAAATTCATTTATTAATTAAGTAGCTATCCCCCCCCCCAAAAAATAAATAAATAAATAAAAAATAAAACCCATGTATCTATTTTTAATAGTATACATAATTTTTTGTTTTTGCATAACATAAGCAGGTCAAGCACTTTTCCGTTTTGCCCCCCCCCCCCCCTTCCGACCATTTTTTCCCTCCCTGCATTGAAAGATGATAATTAAGAAAATATCATCATTACATCTTTAAACCTCTAAAAATATCCGAGGCACCCTTTAGTCGTAGTGGTTGCTGGAGGCATACGATGGTACTAAGGTTAAGTAACACCTACATTTTTTAACTAGGATCTTTTCCTTTGCTCTCCAATTAAGTGTAGAATGTTGCAAAACTAAATTTAGATATGCAATAAAATGCATTCTTGTATTTTTAATTAAAAAAGTTATGGAGACTATAAACATTTAAGGGGCGAGAATAATCTAGGGCAAAAGCGTACTCTCAAGGGTGACACAACTAGAATGAATGTAGTTTACGTCCCACTGGTGCGGAATTTTAGATCTTTGATCATTATTATGGCTAATTTTGGCACTTTCCACACGAAAGTTTGAAATGCAACCTCAAAATTGTATGAAACAAAAAAATAAAGTATGCTGGAAAATGCAACACAGCAATTTGAGTTTGCCCGACTGTCTTTAGCTCCCTAAATTTCTGCACCCCTTAACTCACGCTAATCAGTGGTACAGTGTGTCATTAATTATAAGCTTATGCCAAATGATTATCCTGGGGTATGCCAGAAGCGAAGTGAATTCAATTTATGTATGTCACTGGGCGCCATAATGCCTCCCGCAAAACCTTAAAAATGTTTTTCCCCGTTCAAAACGTATAATAGAAACTTTGAATTCAAGTATACTCAAAAATACACCTCTTGATTTAGAACAAATCAACATTTACCCCAGATCCTTCCACTGTTAAAGATTCATCGCCATCCTCAATTTCCGACCTACTTCCAAATGATCGCCGCTTTTGGTGCTGATATATACACTCACTAGTGGCGTGGCTAGTATTAGTGACCACATGGGCGGCCAACGATTTTTGCCACTATCCCCTTCACTATGCAAACTCTCCAGTTGTTCGAAAATGCCACACCTTCATACAGATCAATTCTTGGGCATAGGCAAACTAAGCGACCGCCTAGGGCCCCACTGCGCTTTTTTTAGCCTACAACTTGCAAGTCCATGCATTTCAGAGGTACACATTTTCTCTAGTGGCGGAATTATCAATATGGTCAGTGGTTACACGCGAGCAAAGTGGAAACAGTGACGAAAGCAGAGTGGAGGTGCCGAATCGATGGGTTTTGATTTCTCCTCGGCTCCGGGTGAGTTCCGCCCCGTGGACCCCCCTACTTACGTTCCATTATAGGGCCCCAAATATCCTAAGAATGGCTCCGCTGCATATAAAGAAAAATGTGACACCCCGGGGGACCACTCCATCAGCCCTATTTAGACGACACTAGCAGAAGCGTATCTACAGTGTTTGGCACCATTTTTACGCCCTCTTCTCAACTCTGACACTGATTATTATCAACCATTAAATACCACCAAAGCCCATTTTGCCGCTCACCGCTAGTCTGGTGACAGGTGACATATGCCCCACCTGCCACCCCATAGCTACGCCTCTGGCCACTTGCAAATGGCAAAGCCCCCCCCACCAAAAAAATTGACCCCCCCCCCCCCCCCGTGGAATTTTTTTTGAAAGAAACACTGACACGTACAACCAGGTATACGTACAACCATGTATACGTACAACCATGTATACATACAACCATGGTATTTATACAAGTACAGCGCCAGGTTTTTATGGGAGAACACAAAATTTTCTTGTATAAATAAAGTCCTGGTGTGTTCCCTGTTGCCACCCTTGGGTAATAAAAACCACAATACCTACAGAATACACATAAAACTAACTTAAAGTATATACATGGTCCGAAAATGTTGCAGCAAAATAAGTGCCACCCGTGGCGGACCTACCACTCCGGCCCACCCCTCTTCCTATGCCCCTGCAATCGAAGGTTTGCTTTAAACACATCTCAAAGACAGTAATACTAATGACATTAAACATGTTACCTCAACCAAAATGAAAAATGCATCTGAAATGTTTTGTTATTTTTTTTATTGCCAAAATTTCAAATTTAAAAACGAACAATCAACATTAATTTATTAACAAGAGATTGAATATAATCAACATGAAATGTAAGTAACCACACGTATGTAACTAACCACACGTTTGTAACTAACCACACGTTTGTAACTAACCACATGTTTGAATGATTCAAAACAAACACAACTGACCTGTTGAACATATCCTTTGAGTTGTTGTATACTGCTCTATGGTCAAACTTTATGGCCGATAGTCTTACCTAACAAAAGAAAGTCAAGTGGTCAGTTTTTTAATTCTTTGTGAATTCTTGCATGTCACATTTTGACAAATTTATTACGATTGGGACGTCATTTATTACGATTGGGACGTCATTTAATATGCATTTTTCTTGTGTGGTGACCGAATCATGAGAAGTTAATATTACACCCGATCTGATTCTTATCAACGTTCAAAAAATTTAATTCATCTGGCGTAAGAAGCTAATAAGCTTACCCTTAAGTTTGGTACACATTGATGTTTTATCAGCTTTTAGTGATCGCATCAAAATGTTTTTTTTTAAATTCGTAGTGCACTTATATCTATCAGTTATGGAGCAATCAGTATTATATTACCATCGCAAATAGTCATACTTTCATACCTTCCCCCCAGCGCCTCCTCATATGCACTGGAAGCAAAATCTTATAAATCAACCCTTCCCCACACTGTGTGTAGTTAAGATATTGTCCCCTATTGTTTCGAAAATGTGCTATATTTTAAAAATGTTCATTATTATTAGATTTTTGCACTTATAAACTAAAAATAGGTCACAACGTAGTACCATATGCTTTTTGTTCAACACTTCACGGAGCTATAATTGTGAATTAAATTAATTAAACACTAAGTCTGTTTCAGAACGGCAAACCCACCTCTGGACACGTCTTTAACAACTGGACCAACTGACACTTGACGTCACGATGTGTTAAATTACTTCCGTAGATCTCAAAACAAACGGCCATGGGTTGGAGCTCTGGCTTGCTGATAAATTTACCGATGTTTCGATTTTTCTTGCTCACCTGGGATTTAAAAGTGTTAAAAAAAGTCTTCTTAGGGAAAAAGAAAAATTATATTTGAAAAATAAAAGAAAATGAAAACTATTTTAAGAGGAAATGTTTTTCTGACAAAAGTGTTTTGACGTATTTAATGAATCGTGTATTCAACGTGTGTTTTCACAAAGATGTGCATCATAGTAAGTCTTACATTTATTAGATCATGGTGTGTTTTCACAAAGATGTGCATCATAGTAAGTCTTACATTTATTAGATCATGGTGTGTATGCCCAAAGATGTGCATCATAGTAAGTCTTACATTTATTAGATCATGGTGTGTTTGCTCAAAGATGTGCATCATAGTAAGTCTTACACTTATTAGATCATGGTGGCATTCGGGTGACGTTCACTGTCAGTGATCAATCAGCCCCTTGAATGTTTAAAATTATTTTATATGGTATATGATACTGGTCTTTCCATTTGGTTTAAGTAACTATCTCATTTCTCTCTCTGTATTTTTCTCTCTCTCTCTCTCTGTATTTCTCTCTCTCTCTCTCTCACTCTCTATATATATATTCTGTTAAAATGTATGCGTGCAACAAAACAAAAAAAATGGGTGGGGAAGGTATGAAAGTATACAGCCTTCAAAACTGCACTCTTTGTTTATAAAAAAATATATAAATATATATATATCCCTCTCTCTCTCTCTTTCTCTCTCTCTCTCTCACACACCTATTTATTTATATACACTCACTGACTTGCTCACACATCCACATAAACATTCAAACAGAGAAAAACTTAATCTACATAAGCACACACAGCCCCACAAACATGACGACAAAAACATACAAACACCAACAGATACTCATTCAACCACACCAACATAGCCACACGTACATAAAAATCCACCACCCATACACGCCCATGGCATGACATTTTGATTGTTCTCACCTTGATTAACATCGGGTCCTCCTTCAGGTTGATTTCAATTCGATGTTTGTTCTCCTCAACTCTGGCTTGTTCCTCTCTGTGGCACAGTTGACAAATAGAAAATGATGAGTCTAACATGTTTTATGTGGATTATGTTTTGATCAATTTAAATTTGCGTAAGAAACCTGGTCTGGATGAAAATAATTTTAAAAACTATAGACCACTGTTACAAGGTAGGGCCGTTTTCTCTATGTACCCCATTAACCTAGACGTATCAGATGACCACCTTCCAGGAAGGGCGACATTTCTATATCCGAACAATGGCCGGAGCAACGTCTAAGCGATTCATTGACCCACATGTAGGTCAAGCCACGCCAACTACAGTATAAGTGCGGTTTGTAGTCCGGTAACAAAAGAGAGAGACAAGATGAGCATATCAATGCGTGACTAGCAGTCCGTTGCATTTGCTAAGTACTTGATAGGGATATTTTTTAGTTAATAGAAATAGAAATTCCAGGAGCTTAGATTTGTGATAGAATTGTTTATATGACTGTGAGGTTTTACATGTGTTAGACCTGTATTCATTTCTTTATATGTAGATTTCATGTATCTTTGTTCATATTATATTCAATGTGATAAAATAATTTTATATAGAGCACTGATTGTCTTAATTTTAGCCAAAATTGTGTCTAAAATCTACCTGTGTTAGCCAATAGTGTGTCTAAAATCTACCTGTGTTAGCCAATAGTGTGTCTAAAATCTACCCGTGTTAGCCCCTTTTCAAATCCCCTAGACCACGAGCTTGTTCAAATTCATTTAACACAATATGGAGCGTAACACCACTAACTAACTTATCATTTTTATCTAAAGTCATTGAAAAACTAGTTCTATAACAACGTTTTGCTTTCTTAAACGACCACTCTCTTCTCAGTCCTAATAAGTCGGCCTATAGACCTTTCCAAAGCATTAAGACATCTCTCTAGAGATTCACCAAAGACCTCTTGCTAGCATTGGACAAATGTAATGTCTCCATCCTGATCCTCTTGGACTTCAGTGCGGCCTTTGACACTGTTGACCATGAAACCCTTTACAAAAACCCTTGAAAATTACTTTGACATTTCTGGTTCAGTTTTGGCTTGGTTTAGGTCCTACCTCTCCAATAGAACGCAGGCGGTCGCTGTCACTCCGGTAGTGCTGACTTGGTGTACGGAGTGCCCCAAGGGTTCGTTTTAGCCCGGTCCTATTCACAATGTATACCAGGCCACTGCTCCTCTTGCTGGGTAGGCATGCTGTGGAGCGCCAGTCATTCGCGGATGACATGCAGCTATACAAGCATACTCATCCCTCTCTTGTCGATTCCGCTGTCCGGACTTTGCGGGAGAGCATAGGTGATGTCAAGTCATGAATGACTTTCAGCAAATTGAAACTAACGATGACAAAATGGAAGCACTCCTTATTTACGATCAAAAATTATCATCTCAGCTCTTCCCACCTCATTTCAAGTAGGTAACTCCGACATACAGTTTACATCCTCCACTAGGAATCTTGGTTATATTCTGTCTCTCGATAATCATATCTCTCACATTTGTCGCTCTGCATACACCGCTATGCGTCAGATCAGCTCCATCCGATACTACCTCACAGTTAGTGCAACAAAAACCCTAGTCTATGCTCTTGTTCTTTCTCGTCTTTCCTATTGCAACTCTCTTCTGTCAGGTTCACCAAAACACTTCTTAGAAAAATTACAAAAGGTTCAAAACGCAGCTGCTTGGCTAGTTCCAAAGGCAAAAAAAAAAACGTGATCACGTCACACCACTACTTCATTGGCTCCCTGTACAAGCACGTAGTGACTATAAACTCTTTGTTCTCTACCCCAACTTTTTCTCGAATTCTTGCCCTTCATATCTAACTGAACTTCTCTCTGTCTATTCACCCCCTCGACAGCTTCGCTCCTCCGCAGATGTGCGTATTCTTTCTGTCCCCAAGACTCACACAAAAACATATGATGAACGATCTTTTTCTTTCTGTGTCCCCAAACAATGGAATTCTCTTCCACTACACACCCACAATATAACAACCACCACAACCTTCAAAACTGCTCTCAAAACACATATTTTTAAACTTTACTGTCCTGACTGAGCCCCCCCCCCCTTTCTGACCGATAAACGATGCTGCTGGGTGCCGTCCATGGCTTGACATGTAAATAGTTATGGAATGGTTGGAGTGAATACACATTTGTTTTGTTTTATTTAATTAACGTATGTTCATTTTTAATTTCATGATTATATTTGTTAAATTGTATGTGCTAGGTGAGCCCAGCTCTAGGCTAGGGTACCTCACTATATAAAACTACCAATAATAATAATGATAATAATAATTTGACTTATTTTTTTAGCTTCACATATAAACACTATGATTTTTTATGTCTTTCGGAGGTGAGGCGTGATACGACAGATTTTATTAAAAACTTTATCTTCCGGAAAGGACGCCTTTCTCCCTAGTTTTTCCTGAAAGGACGCCTTTCTCTCTAGTTCTTCCGGAAAGGACGCCTTTCTTCCTAGTTCTTCCTGAAAGGACGCCGTTCTCCCTAGTTCTTCATGAAAGGACGTCTTTCTTCATAGTTCTTCCGCACAGGACGCCTTTTTTCCCAGTTCTTCGAAGCATGGCGAAGAGGCAATTTAAGAAAATTATAGTTGTTTGAAATTCCAAATAAAAATTTCAATCAACTGAATATTTGGGGAAATTTTTACTTTATTTGCATATGAATGTCCCTTATATAAAATCACACATTAATAAATATAATGTCTTCTGCAAACAACTCATGTCTGCTTAAAATAGTTATGCCGTTCATAGGCAATTTATAAAAAGGACCAGTTTTCAAAACCCATAAAAATGTATAGACTTTTCTAATAAACCTGGGTTTTTTTCTTTTTGACTCTGGTAAAATTAGGAAATATTTAGATAAGGTAGTCTAAGCATTATAATTATAAGTAAGTTTGTTTTTTCCTTTTGCGTACAGTATATAAATTAAAGTTTCCAATGCTTTTTAGTGATGAAATCCTTTTTAATTGAATTTTGTTTTTTGAAAATTCATTTATTAATTGAGTAGCTATCTCTAATATTAATGTAAATAAAAATTAAAGCCACATAACTATTTTTAGTTATATAATTATGTTTTTAATTATTATTTTTGTGCACAACACAAGCAGGTCAAGCAATTTCCGTTTGCCAACACTGCAGGGAAAGATAATAATTAAGAAAATATCCTAATAAAATCTTTAAGCATCTAAAATATCCGAGGCACCCTTCAGTCGTAGGGGTTTCTGGGCGCACACGATGGCTCTAAAGATAAGTGTCACATACATTTTTTAACTAGGATCTCTTCCGTTGCTCTCCTATTAAGTGTAGAATATTGCACTACTACTTTCAGATATGTGATAAAATGCATTCTTGTATTTTGAATTTATCAAAAATTTTCTGGGGACTATAATGATGTAAGGGGCGAGAATAATCTAGGGCAAAAGCGTACCCTAAAGGGTGACACAACTAGAATGAATGTAGTATACGTCCAGCTGGTGCGAAATTTAAGAAGTCTTTGGTCATTATTATAGATAATTATGGCATTTTCCACCCGAATATTTGAAATGCACCTTAAAATTGTCTGAAAGAAACAACAAATTCAAGTAAGCGCCAAAACAATGCATCCTTGCATTTTGAGTTTGTACGACTGTCTTTAGCGTCCTAAATTATGCACCCCTTTCTTCACTCTGATCAATGGTACAGTATGGGGTTGATTATAAGCTTGTGCCTAATGATTATCCTGGGGCACGCCACAAATGTAGTGAATTCAGTTTATATATGGCACTGGGCTAAATAAGGCCTCCAAAAAAACCTTAAAAATGTTCTGCAGTTCAAAAGGTATAATAGTAATATCGAATTCAAGTATATTCAAAAATATATTTCTCACTAGGATAAAATTTTGATTTGAGTTCAAGTCCATCAATGGTTGATTAAAATTGTTAAGGTTTAACAGCATTGTCCTACATAATAATAATGTTGATTAAAAATACACAGACGTTTGCATGAGAAGGTGTTTGGGGCTTACTTTTGAATTTGTGTATACTTTTTCTTCTTTTTCCCCTTCACTGGCTTTCTGAATCCAAGTTTTTGAAGTTCTTGTTGTGTCTTTTCCGATATTTTTAAATCCTCGTTCCATAAATTTGCCCTATGAATTTTAGATCTCGCTGAAATAAAAAACAAGGCATAACAATTTTCTGGATCGTTCAGTATGTTTACATTACAATAAGAGTAAATGCAAGATTTGCGGCCACACTGATTAAATAAGCAACCCTTATAAACAAAGTTTTTCATATAAATCCTTTATAAAATGTAATATAGAGCTATGGAGGGTGGGGCTGAATATTTGACAAAACATGCATATGAGTAATTCAAAGCTTTCAACCGCACATTTTTGCACGCCCCTGAACTATATCTAAATTCTAACCACCCACCTACTTTTACAATTTCACCAACTATTTCAGAAAAACACAAGAAAATATTACGCACCAAAAGCACTTGGGATTTTGGTGCGTAAGATCTAAAAAAAGATTTTCATCGCGGTTATCGGAAATTTTATTTCATGAAATTATATTTCCTTTATCGACCCCTTGAAACACAGGAAAAACTTATTTTGTGTGTGTGGTGGGGCTAAAAATATTGAAAGGAATGTGTTGTCATCGGTAATTAGTATCTGTGCCAAGTTTCAGCTCGATCATTTGACTGGAAGTGGGTGAATTAGTCGTCCGAAGGACAGTCCAGTCAGCCAGCCACAAACAAAAGCGTAGTTAATATATTGATTTAAAAATGTGCATAGAAACTAGACCAAGTGGAAACAAGCTGCACGTCATAATACTACCTTGAAAATCCGCACCAGAATTTGGACGCTCTACCACAATAGCCTGCTTCTCACTGCACCATCGCCGGATCTCACAATGTAAATCGGGAACACAGGAGTCACTATCCTCGTGTCCACCAGGGGTCGCTAAATCACTGTTTGAATCTATTACCGAAATTGAAATACTTGCTATTTCACAAGACTTAGAGATACAAGGAATGTTTACAAAGTTGATGGATAGACTAAAAAGTTAATATTGCATCCAATCATGTTGGAATTAGAAAAAAAAATTAATGTAAAAATATATTGGCACGTGCTAACAATTCGGATTTAACACGATATATCTGCATTATCTATTTTAATCGTCCTAGACGGCTTACTAAATAGCCATGGCCTAACACATCCATCTACAACTGTTGATTACCTTTATTTATAGATTTCAGCAAAACAAATATTGCTTTTAATGTGAAATTTAAATGCAACTGCAAAATCATAGGATTCAACTGTTCAATTCATTAATAAATATATAACGCTACGACGAACTGACTAATGAATTAACTAACAAACCTAAGTTTTTGGTCTTCTGAGTACCATCCCCCATTATGTCCTTTTGTTGGCCGTCTACTTTGTCACCTTCCTTTCTTTCTCCGAATTCAAAGCGTCTCTTCGCGCCAATATCTTTCGGGGATCCCAGTGAACAATTACTCATCCCAGGAGCGTCCCGCCTAATCAGACGACAGTTTCGAATAATGTAGGGCTCGTACGGCTCGGCCTTATGTTCGTTGGTTTCTTTCCCTGCTTGAAAAGACTGGATGAGATGGCTGATCTCGTTATTGGAGAACAACGTCTTGTTGATGATGCTGCCACGCCGCACCAAGAACGACCCACGGGCCGGAGATTTTTGAGACTCGGTTAACGATTCCAGGATCGGTCTCTCGTAGGTTAAGCTCTTTCTTCTTTGGGTTTCCGCCATCTGCAGATACCCAGCGAGCGGGGAATTTTTTTTTAAAGCGGGACCACAACTCGACGGGCGCGGTTGCCTCTGCCCCACAATGCCATCCCGCGACGAATAGCTGAATCTTTTGGTGGTCTCTTTCGATAAATTTTCCTTTTGATGGATTGTGAACTCCTCATTGCTTCTAGAAATCTCAGGTTGTCGTGTAGAGATTAAGCTGCCGCTTCCAGTCGCTGCCTCTGTTTCAGATTCTTCATCGTCGTTCGAGTTCCCTGTCTGACGAAATCCCGCCTCGCTAGATGGTCTCTTGAAAGTCACGCTCTTGGATCGACTGTCAGGTCGTTTGATGAAGCAACTGTCGCTTCGCTTCAGACAAGGCCTGACCGGCATTGTGACCAGGCTTTGAGCTTCCTCTGCAGACAATATGACATTGTGATAGGGAGGACCCGCCTCAATAGACCTGACCTGATAGAGTGGGTCACAGTTGGACTCGACGTGGCCTTGGCCCACCTCGCTGCTCTGATGTGCTGTAGGCTTGATATCAAATGGCTGATCTTCAAACGAATCGTTTGTCTCCACCTCTGGCAGGGCTTTCATCTTGAAGCTTTCCGCTAGCCGCACGAATTTCGAGGATCTGGTTCGAACTTCTCTCGGGGTGTCGGTCCGGGTAATACGCCCGTGGACATCTTGTGCTTCAGAATCTTCTCCGGAGAATCCAACAACATTTTGACTATCAGGCTCAGAGAGCTTATGTGCCACCCTTGGATCAGACTCTATGGTCTCTGACCCGTCGTTCGTGCCATCTCCATTCGAATCAGCTTGGTTCACGTTAAGTTGTTTGGTAATGAGGCGGTTTAAAATATTACACTGGCTCAGGGTTGGCATTGTGTGGACCACGGTAGCTCGCAGATTTTAGTCGCACAATAATAATGTTGATTAAAAATACACAGGCGTTTAAAAATCCACACAGTTTTTCATCACTGTCACGCTATCCACTATACACAATAATATACATTAACAAAAATTGCATTACTGTCACTTGAAACACTGCACAAATAAACGCATGTTTTCATCACTTGTACATAAAAGTTAAACCCTTCAATGCAACTGATCTAAATCATATCCTACCATGCAGTGTACTTTCGGCTTCATCTATTAAATACATCAAGATCGATGAGTTCTCTGTCCGCTCTCTCATCCAGCTGCACATATTAATAAATAACGTTAAGGGCCGTTTAATTATCACTAGCTCGGAAACAATCGATTACACCCAGAAGGACGCCGATCAGTGTTCGATATCGATTCAGTCAAAGGTAATTAGTTGGTAATATATAATTAACATTACAGTTTAGATTCATGGTAATCAATAAAAATACAGGGAGTGTCGAATTAATTACCATCATCATTAAAATCAGTTTGTGGCCCGGTCCTGTGTTACGACAAGAAAATGTTGCTGTGATACTTGGGCTTACTCTTGTAAAATATATGACTGGTTTGCATCTGTACACAATTTCCGATTATCGCATGAGGAAGTAATATCTTAAAATAGTAACTGGATGTTTTCACGCGTCAGAAATGACTAGTAAAGTTCGCACAGGAGAACTTTTCTAAAGCAATTTATATAAAAAAAAAAAAACAGTCGCTGCCTCGGGGCAGATTTTTTTAAAATGTGAGCTAACTCCTTTTGTTTGACTTATCTGAACTGACCGTGATCAAAAGATTAGTAGTTTGAGTGTAGCCAACCCCAGTTCTGTAACTTACCGACCTGGGTACTAATGGAGGCTATTAATAGATAATGGTGACGACGACTCAACATGACCGTGTGTCAGTACTCGTGGCAAAATGTTAGACTACTGTTGAGCTTTCTTGATTCAACAGCTTAGATAGAAGTTCCGTCTCATTCGTACAGTGGCGTATCTAGGATTAATGCCGCCCGGGCCGGGCTATTATTATAGCTACCCCATCCTAATGAAAAAGTCAGCATTTAGCCGAAAATGCAAACCCTCGACATTAGGCAGGAAAATAGGACCGACCAGGGCAGACCATCTATTCACACTCCCCCACCTACGCCAGTGGATTCATATCACACACGCGCACACCCCCCCCCCCCCACACACACACGAGGCTATATTTTTTTTGTATTGCGTCAGAAATCCTTAAAGATCCTTGATATGCAAAGGGACATCCATATATGAAAGTTTGCAATGAGAAGGGGAAAAAAGTAAGGGGGTTTACGAGATTTAGCGTACTTATGCCTACGGGGATGGGGGAAGATTCCTGGGAAAATGTTTAAATACATTTATGCAAACGTGCTCAATTAATTATTTTACAAATTATGCAGTCCATTAATAGCCTATTTATATCTTTAATAATAGCAAATTTCACTTAATAAATGTGAAATCCATTATTTCTGTTGTTTTCAAAGGTTATAAAAAAAATCACATCAAATTCTCGTCATATCGTTGTTTTTGTGTTTTCACCCCAACTTCGGCAGATATCACAACAACAATATCTAGCTTAAATGTCAAGTTGGTACTTTCATTCAGTTCCTCTTGCGGCGAGCGGTTTTTCCCCTAGCCTGGTGGGTTCTCCGGCAAATTTGTGCAAAGAGTACCCCATATTACTAGGGGCAGTTCTGAGCCAGGCATAAGACGCCGTCACAAAATTAGTTTGCGGGATGGCCGCCGGTCTTGAGCCAACATTAAGGGTTGCGAAGGAGGAGCCCAGGTCGGGACGTGAGCCCTCGTGAATCTGCTCGGTAATTTTCAGCAGTTCTATGCTCTGGTGTGAGGGCAGAGGTCTCACTAGGGTTGATGCCTCCCGTTGTGGTAAACTCATGGTGTCACCCCCCACCCCCATAATTCGGGACCTCCCCTCCCCGGGCCCTCACCGAGTAATTCTTCTTAACCCGATCGTACAGAATCGTTTATAGTATTAAGCAACAAAATTATTTTTTATACGAACATTAAACTTTAATATTAAAATTTCCTTTCCTGGTCTTCACAAATGCAAACATGTCAATTACTCCCTCAAAATGACCATTCTGCACCTTACCACTTTCAATAGACAAAATCACAAGACCAGAGATCCTGGACTGTTCCGTGGTGGATTGCAAATAGCTTTTTATAAGTTTCAGTTTTGAAAAGTTCCTCTCACATGAAGACACAGATCATGATGAATAATTGTAAGCTTAATGAGAGGATTGGGAGAGAATCTAGGAAGTCCCATTCAGCTATGGATTTCAAAACTGAAAATATGGAAAGAGCTTTGACACTCAGGTACCTTCACAACCTTGGTATTTCACAGATCACTTTTAGAAAACTCATCATAAAAAGTGGTCAGTTTGTGAACGGACACCCGTAAATCTTCTTCAGTAACAAATAGAGTCGGTACATCTGGTAGCACTCTTCTCTCGTGAAAAATTGCCAAAAAAATGCACTCTGTTCTGTTTGCAGCCCAGTCTGATGGCACTCTCCTGTCTGCTGACACTCTGTTCTGGTGGCAACCTGCTATAGTGTCTACCTGATGTCGTGGCAACGTGCTCTGGTGGAGCCCTGTTCTGGTGGCACCTTGTTCAGGTGGCAACCCATTCTTGTATTTAGCTGAAGTCTTTTATGAAACGGACTCGAATGACAAATTTGCAATATCCCATTGGATTTCACCCCCGTGTGAGGGTGTCACGCAGGTGCGGTCCGCACCCAAAAAAAGCACGTGTGAGAGGATTAACGAGGGACAATGTTTAATTTTGAAAACTTATCTCTTACATACAGTTAAATAAAACGATATATTAATCAGGGGCGTAGCTAGAGTGTTTGGCACCTGGGGACAAGATTCGCGCCCGGGGACAAGATTCATTTTAAAGCACCCCCTTTTCTTTTTTCAACTCTCAAACCCATTATTTTCATCAATAAAATAATATCAAAGCACATTTTGGTGCCTATAACTAGCTGGCGCCCGGGCACATCTGTCCTCCCATGCCCCCCTTCGCTGCGCCACTGATATGAATTGCGCTCCTTGTACAATCGTAAATCGTTCTCTACGTAATTAAAAAAGAATGATTGGTACGGTATTTGGTTACTGGTAAGAATAATTGTTTTGACTGGCAGATCTCAAAATTTATAATTCTTATAATGTGACTAAGGGATATTTAAAACATCAACATTAATTTATTATTAAGAGGCATGATAATAATTGAACAGATAAAACACATTGTGAGATTATAAGTTAGCACTTTAACTTATTACTTATATTAATTGTATATAAAGTCACGTTGGTCATATTGTGTAAAAAAATCAGACCAATCCGTCACCTTCTGCTACAGGTGGTTCCCAAATTTACAAGATGTTTACATTTTAATTTTCAAACTTAATTAATATTTTCCCCCTTTAGGGCTCAGATAAAACTGTCTGAAAATCCAAGGAAGATTAGCCGCAAGACGTAAAGAGGTTTAGTATTTAAGATTTGTTATATCTGCAATTAAAATAAAATAATGGGCTTTCTTCGAGTGAATCATATTCAAAATAATTAAATTATAAATTCATTCATTTTGTCATCATACTATAACTATACAATATAATATACATAGTCATCGGTAATGAGAATGAAACGTCTGACATTATTGCTTACTGATATAGTTGTGATAATACTGATGATACATAATACATTCCATGATAGTTACACTTGACTTACACAAACGTATAGCCTATATTTACACATTGCGATAGCTCAACTCATTGGTTGATACTATACCTTGAAACTTGAAAGATAGCTATAAACAATAAATATTAAATACTATAAATTATAAATCAACATCTCCCATTTAGTTAGACATTACTTCTACATCTGCATGTCCCTTAGTCCTTGGACCGTTGGGGCGCCACAGATGACATGAAAACTATCCTACTCCATTCCTCTCTTGTTTTCTGCACCTCACACAGCATTGCCTAGCTTTTGTCCTGTCCACTCTTTGATGTTATCTTCCCATCTTTTTCTCCATCTTCCTCTTTTTCTCCCGTATGCATTATTTAGTGACTAGTCATTACTAATAATGTCATTATTATTTGTCAAATATACAGAACATAGGTAACTTTAACTTTTATAGTTTAACTTAATACCTAACTTAGAACTTCTATTTACTTCATTTAGACTGTACATCAGCCGAAGCAGATTCATAAACAAATTTTCAATTTTGAGAAAATAACTTTAATAACAGTTTATTAGTTTATTCATTATTATTTAAATAATTTGGTTGAATCAATGTATTTTTATTTCTCCTACCTTTTCAACTACTGATAACTGAGATGTCATGTGACTATGTAAATCATCATGGAAGTACATTATTAAGTAAGTAATCTATTACATTACATGAAATTTAAGGAAATTATAGCTGACTCAAAGCCAATTTTCTACCAGCCAGAGGTGTCATGTGAATTTTGTAGGCTCCACATTTAGGTTTTTGCAATTCAATGACATTTTAAACATTTCTTTTTAATTTTTTGTCACATCACATATATTTTGACAACTTATTCCCTTACATATCTAAGGCTCTCTTCAGCTGCTACAACCATGCTGGTTCATCACCCTGTTTGCATTCTCATTTCATATCATATCCATAAAGCATGATGTATTTTAATAAAAATTTACAAAATTTTAAATAACTCTTATATAAAGATTTAGTGAATTTATCATGTGGCCTTTAAAAATTTATTGATAGGCTTAGTTGTTGATGTTTAACCAAGATGGCTAACTCAGTAAATGTATTTAGGTTTTACATCCCTTGCTGTAAACTAATTATAACTACGCAAACTGATTTAGAGCAATACCTGATAAGGAGATACCAACCAATTAAAAAAAAAAAATTCAATGGGAATTTTGCATATGGTGTCACATTAAGGGAATGTCAATTCTTATTATTGTTTACCTTTTAACATCTAGCAGTATTGATTGAGTAGGCTAATATAAATAAGGTGTGTTACCATATTTGATAAATGTTATATGTGAATCTAATTAAAAGAGCTTTTTTAAAAAAAATGACTACTAAAATTACTACAAGTTATTTAAATTGCATGTTTTCTAAACAGTATTTTTCATATTAGAAAATATGTTCTTTATGCAATTAGTTCATTTTCATTATTGTTATAAAGCAACTTTGTCTTATATATTTATAATTACAGCTATGTTGTAGCTAAAAGTAATTAAAATCACTGGCATTGTAGGCTGTCAGGTTCTTTTGCCCTCTCAGTCACAACCCATGAAATCTGATCTTGTTGTTAGCAGCCTAAATACAAGGAGGTCAAACCATAATGAACCAAGGCATTCCTGGTGGGGGACCTACCGCTACACTTGTCAGCAGTGTGGGGGTTACAGATGAGATTAGAGAGGAGATTGAAGACAAAAGCAATAATAAATCTTTTCTGGGGATTGGGGCATATATACAAGAACAGAGCCAGGGTGTAAAAATGGAGACATTGAAGGTGACCAGTGATCAGCTTCATTTGTTACAACCTGACACTGGCTGGGACAACACGTGTGAAACTGTTGTAATGGAGAAGTTGTTTGAAGTTTGTGACCGTCATAATAAAGGAATGGTGAGGGTCTCTGATCTGGTGGATTACCTGAGAACTATTTTGGATTTGAATTTACAGGTAAAAAAATATACTTCTTTTAAAGTTTCTTTTCATTTTTATACCTTTACAACATAAAGTAACTAATATAATTAAAACTTTCTCTTATACATCAGCAGAAAAAGAACATTATTACCATAATTAGATTAGTTCTACTTAGTTCTGTCTCAAGTAAGAATATTTATCATTTATGTCGTTCATATAATTTTAATATAGGAGGATGCAGCTGTGGGCAGCTTGATAGAAATTCTTGACCCTGAAAACATAAATGCAAAAATAGGCATAGAAGCTTTTCAATCTGGTCTACACAAGTGGATTGAGAAAATGAAATCTATTCACTCTCAGTAAGGCTAAACTCATTTTTTAGGCAAGATAGGACACAAAATATATGTTTGTTTAATAATGTATTTAGCGGTATCACTGCTTTAAATTCCAAATTTCAAATCTGAAATTAATTACAATGCTATAAAAATAATTGACATTGCTTGAGTTGTAGAAACAGTGCTGTATACAAATTTCCTTCATTCTGTTTAAGTGCCACCTCTTTGATTAAATTACTTTTTGACCTTATTTCTAATAAAAAATTTGGACAATTAAAATAAAAATTGATAAGAAAAAACTAATAGGTTCGTTAGTCTTAAAACTCTTTAAAAAAATTTAGCCATAATAACTTGATAACTTTTTTCAACAGAGATTCCAGGAATGTTACCTATCGAGAGGATTCTGTTATGTCCTGTAAGATAATGCTGTGTTTATTTATATAATAATGGCAAACTGTAATGTAGGCCTACTATAATCAAGATAGTGTTTAAAACTATTATAAGAATTGTATTACCAATGCTGTACACATCTCACAGATATTATAAGACACTAAATTTGTGCTTGTTTAGCTTTTAATATTGTTTCTTTTTCCATATATTTACATTGACTTTATATTTCAGTTAGTTTGAGTGCACAAGAAAACCTGAGTCTGAATTATTCATTAGAGGAAAGTGCTATGGAGGACAGGTAAGGTTATTGTTAAACTTTAAACAATTAAGTTCAATATCTTTGTGAAGGGGTATTTAGTTATTTGGGAAAATCTAATTAAAAAAATTATTATTGAATGGTTATACTATACAGTTATTTCCAAAGTGTATTTCACAAAGTTAGAGCAGATATTTGAAATACAAAGGATAAATTATTGTTTTAAGATTTCAGACTCTTTTCATGAATTTATTCTCGATCCAACTTATTAGTATACATTCTAAGAGATTTTATATTAACTTTTGACAATATTCTAAAGTTAGACTTCACTTTCCAAACAAACATCTCTTAAAAAAATCTTAAAGCCATGAAATCTTACAATTAATTTTTGACAATATGGTATGAAGGAAAATCCTCAACATTAAATGGCATGACAGAGTCCCAGACACTGAGGTGCTCACACAGGCAAGTCTACCCAGCATCTTTACCATCATAATGAAGTCTCGCTGGGCGGGACATATGAGAATGTCAGACCACCGTCTGCCCAAAAGATTTTATATGGTGAGTTCAAACAAGGAAAGCAGTCTGCTGGCGGGCAGAAGAAACGTTTTAAAGACAGCCTAAAAGCCTCACCGAAAGCGTTCAACATAAACCCAGACACGTCGGAGGAAAAAGCAAAGGATGGAACATCATGGCGTTCCACTTTACACAAGAGCTCCATGCAACATGAAGTTGGCAGAACAAAGGCTGCAGAGGGCAAGAGACATGCCAGGAAGGCCCGGTCTGACTTTGCTCCCGGAGATGCCCCATCATTACCCTGCACCTACTGTGAAAGAATATTTCGTGCCAGAATCGGCCTCATTAGCCATCTGTGCACCCACAGACAGAACTAGCACAAATCTGATGATTAAAGGGGTCATGGTCCACTCCCGACTGACGAACAACAACATGAAGGAAATTTAATTTAATTTAACTGTTGATATAGCTGTATAAAGCAATTGGGTTACTTGCCTTCTCAATTATCTCCAAAATTGAGCTGTTTGCATAATGAAATCAGTGCTAATTTTTCATTTAGTTATTACAACTGGATTTGAAATTCATTCCAACATGATGTTTAAAAAAAAAAAATCCCCTTAATATCCAGGCTGTCTGTGAGTGAATTGTCTAGTCAATTGGCTGATTCTCAATACCAAAATCGTAGGCTTTCAGAAGAGAACTATGAAGTCAGGGCCTTAATTGACATTAAAGAGGAAGAGCTGGTCAAATTGTCTTGTGAATTACTGGACGTAAAGGCAAGAATGAAAAGGTGAATTTCCTTCAGTGCAATACCAAACCACTTCATATTTGACATTAGAGTTAGAGTTTTCAGCAATCACGCTGCATAACTATGTAAAGGGGAGTAAGAAGGTACAAATTCATGTCCTCATCAGTATAAGAAAAGTCATGTGATTATGAAGATTACTGAGCATTTCAAGGTTAAATCAGAATGGTTACTGAATCAGTAAATCTTTTTAAAAAAAATTATACATCATTTTTAAATGAAAACATATTAAAGAGAGATAACCCAACAAAATCAGGTCAGATTCAGAAAAACAAATTGTGTAGATAACTTAGTAGGGTGAGGTTTTAATTTTGTGGTACAAATTAATCCCCTTTGTTATTATTCATCTGTTTAGACTGCAAGAGCTGGCAGACCAGCAACATGAGACCCTGTGTGAGAATGAAGACTTGAGACAACAGATTGTCAGCTTGTGCAAAGATTTGGATTTAATTAAGCACAAGCTGTACCAGTCAGAGCAGGAGAAGATAATCCTTCAAAACCAAGTGGAGGATGGCAGAAAACTGGTGAGATGAAATCATAAACATTATATTACATGTGACATTGTGTTGTAAGTATCAGGTCAGCGTACTAAAAAAGAAGCAGGTTTCTATGAGACATCGAGAGACTGGGATAGCCCACAAAAATGAAACAACAGAGCTCAACAGAGCTGAGCTCTAACATGCAGGAGATTCAGGGTAGTACAACAGAAGAGCTGTGCATGAAGTTCAAGACAACAATTACTGATGCAGTGAAGAACTACATACCACACAAGATCACCAAATCTAAGACAAATTAGACATGGGTCATGGCTGAAATCTGTAGGCTCATTCACAGGAGTGACTACCAGTACAAGTGAATGAAGAAGAATGGCTCGGTTGAACAGAAAGCCTTGGCATTGAGGCTCCTCCGAACCATCCAATGCTTACTGTGCAGATCTTACTGGAACTACTGAACGTCATCTTCTCAGAGGAAGACACTCCAACTAAGGGTGCCAAGATCAAGCACTTCTGGAGCTACATCATGCACCGAAAATCATCAAACACTGGGTTTTCCCCCCATGAGGTGGGACGGCCATTTGACATCTAACCCAAAAGCACAGGGGGACATACTGCATTTTCACTTGGTCTTTGGTGATAAATAAGTAGAACAAGGTATCCTTCATTTATTATCTTTGGTGATGGTAGAGAGTACTCAGAGGTTGAGTTCCTTCTGAAGACCAACATGATGAGCAGAGCCTACCCTGTATTGGAAGATATCCAGATTTCATGGCAGGGTGTGCTTGCCCTCCTAACTCCTATAAGACATGTCGTCTTGACAACATCAAACCACATGTACTCAAAGAATTGGCCAATGAAATCACTCCTGCACTGACAATCCTCTTCCAATTGTTGCTGTGCATAGGCAATGTTCTAACAGACTTCATAGCAGTGTCACTCCAATCTACAAGAAAAGGGAGCATTATGACCTTGCCGACTACCGTCCGGTATCCCTCACCAGTCTGATATGCAAACTGTTGTAAGCGCCATCATGAAGCAATTTGAAAATCATAGTATACTCAATGACTGTCAGCATGGCTTCCCAGTCAAAAGATCATGTGAGATCCAGCTCCTCAAATTTGTAGAAGACTTGACAACCAATCTGGAGAGCAGCAAGCTAATGATGGACTTTTCAAATGCATTTGACCAGTGTTAATCATAGTTTGCTATTACACAAACTTCAGAGATATGGGATCCAAAGCACTACCAAAACATTAATCTCTAGCTTCCTTAGTGACCGATGCCAGGCAGTAGTGGTAGATGGCATAAGCTCCTCCTTTGTCAGTGTTAAGTCAGGAGTCCCACAGGGGACGGTGTTAGGCCCTTTTTTGTTCCTAGCATACTTCAAAGACATGCCTGAGACGCTGACCTCCCAAGCAAGACTGTTTCAGATGACGACGGTGTACAGGACAATCGCCAACAGTTCTGACCAGGACCAGCTACTACAGGACCTCCATTGGTTAGCTGAGTGGGAGATGAGCTGCGACATGAAATTTCATCCTGCCAAGCCCCTTCAGTCTCCAGAAGTAGAACCCCTCTACAACATCCTTATGAACTCCATGGTCATATGCTTGAGGCAGTTCCTACTGTAAGGTACCTCAGTGTTAACAATCAAAGAGAGGTCCGCTGGAACGAGCATATTAAAATGTGTGCAACCAGGCAAACAAGACCCTAGGGTTGCTAAGGAGAAATCTAAGGATCGGCAACTGCCGTGTGATAGAAAAAGCGTATAAAGCCTTTGTCTGGTCACATTTAGATTATGCATCATCAGTCTGGGACCAATTCACCAAGAATAGCATCAACATGTTGGAGGCAGTCCAGCGATGGGCAGCAGGCTTTGTCCTGAACCACTACAGGAACACCTCAAGTGTTGGCAGCATGCTGGAAACACTGGGCTGGTCACCACAGGAAGAATGGTGACGAATATTCAGGCTCTCCTAAATGTTCATGATAAAAAATTGACTGGTTCACTGCTCCAGCATTAAACAGAAACTTGTCCCTCTCCCCCCTAGATAGCAACAAGGCCCTGACAGGAAGTTTTGGCTCATAACAGCAAGAACACAGTACAAGAACTGCTCATTCCTGCCAAAGATAATAAGGTACTGGAACAAGTTTCCGAAAGGAGCAGTTGAGGCAACAACACTTAACACATTTGAATCTATTGCCTCCTGCTTTCCAAACCCAAGTTCCTGATATTCTCACTGAGTAGCCCTTGTAACCAGTGAAATATCATCATCAACATCAGGCACAGAAACATTGCAAATCCCATCTACATTCATAGGAGCCATAATGATCAATAAATTGATCGTGTGCCCTTAATATATAGAAGAAGAAGAAGAGAAGAGACAGAATGTTATAAGGGACATTATATTTTATATGACATTGTTAAATAACGTTATATGGTTTTTGTAAATTTAATATGCTTTAAGATTTGCCTCGTTAGATGAATAATACATAATAAGTAACTGTAAACCTGTATACAAAAAAAAAGATACCAAAGCTGGTGATATTAACCATATTCAATTTCATAATACTATTAGATTTATATAAAGAATACAAAATAAAAGAAATAAAAACTATATTAACTCACAGCATAGCAAAGGAAAAAGTGCAATCCCCTAATGATACAAATTTACTCACACATGCAAAGAGTACAATCTTGTAAGACTCCTATATTATGTCTCGTAAATATCTAGGAGATATCGAGTGGAAGGGTGGGTGAGGCTGCTTAGGGTGGAAAGCCTCAGCGTGCCGCTTCGCAGCCTGACTGGAATAGAGACCACTGGGGAAGTGGTTGAATGCTGGTTGGGGGGGGGGGGGGGGGGGGGGTTGCGCTGGGGAAGACTTCATGAGCTTCGGCTTGATAGTTGCTGATTTTCTTAAGTAGATTAAATTAGAAGAATTAGCAAAAATCTCTCACTGCTGGGTCAACTGCTGCCTTATTTATAGGGAGAAAGTTGGAGCCCTCCATTCAAGGGAAGCATGGGTAAAAAGCATTGGTGATACACATTTAATCAGTGACATCAGTGAGGTCAATATCAAAACCAACAAAAAATGAGAAGGGGAGGTAAGGTTGGATGCCAAGGCTTGTGTTGAATAAAAACTAGGTTAACTTACAGGCTGTAACTACATTATATTATAAGTGACATTACATTATAAGTGACATAATATAGTGACATTATATTATAAGTGGTGTTATATTATGTGACATTATATTATAAATGGCATCATATTGTAAGTGATATTATATTATAAATGGCTTCATATTATAAGGGGCATGATATACTTATATTTTACCCCAAGTATAGAAAAAGGGGGTGGTGGGTCCCTTAGATTCTAATTAAAGCTAAAAATTTTACACCAATAAATAAATTACTTTATGGGACACACATAGAATACACCATCCGATCTTTAGTTAAATGTGGTTAAAAATAATTGATTTAAAATTAATAACAATAAAAATACGTAACACGAATATCGTTACTAAATTACGTGTATCAAAAACATTTCCCCTCAAATTCTAAACCTATATTGCCTATATCTACCAATGTCAATGTTTCCACGGTACTAAGCTACTTTCACCCGATCCAAAAAACGATGGTTCCAAAATATGATCATGTAAAAATACCAACGATGTTTTAGGACCGTCCCTTGATCGTGGCCCTGTTAACCAGTAAAATCGTGTCAAATTATGGATTCTCCGTGTTTAATCCATTTTGAGAACTGCTGCGCCCTAAGCATAAAGCAATCACGCAGAGGCTTTCGCGTATTATACGTATAGATACCCCACTCTCCTTGTTGATTAGGTGCTGGAGGTCCAATCATTAGATCTGTTTCCTATAGCCAAGATAGTAAAGACGATTGGTCACAGCTAATCTATGTATTGTAGGTGTTGGTTTTCTAGTACAGTGCTTAATTATGGGTCCGGCGAATAAATGTCACAGCTACTAGCTTACTGGCAAATAATGAGCAGTTATTTTTAAGTGTGATTTGGTATAGTAAGGGTGTAAATGTGACGTCACTGATATTAGACGTCTGAAGTATATATATTATATTAAAGTGTTTATTTATGAAGAGTTCGAGGAATTATAGCCATTTAAAATGTAACCGTTTAAGATGTCGCCATTCATTGAAAATGCCTTTTTAAAAAAAAGGGTTTTAGATTTGGCTCGAAGACATTGTTTTGAACGGTACTGAGCTGAAGCGCATTTTGCAAGAAATTCTAAAAAAAAAGCTTCATAACAAAAGATCAATTATGTAGGCCTGCTTGCGCATTTTTCACAAATAAATAGAGATTAAATAATTTTATTATTTGACCCTTTAAAAACTAACAATAAATCTGTAAAGAGATGGCAATACACTCAACTTTCTTGTGTGAATGGTTCAAGAGACTTGAAAACGCTGTTATTAAGATATCAAAGGAATTTCTTAATGGCATTAAAAACCTTTGATATCATACAGGTTACAAGACTGAACTCAGAACTGGAGGAGTCACGCAGACATCAAGATGAGTTAAAGGCCAGTTTGGCTAAAACTAAAGTGAGTTCTATAGATGCCTGTAGACTCTATTGCTATAATTACAACTAGTCAAGTATCTATTAAAGTATAATATACAATGCCATGCTGGCCAAGCACACTGAATTTTGTTTATCGTTCTTTTAGTGAATTTAATTGGTTATTTACTTGAATCCATAATCAACCATTTGTTGATGTTAACTACGTACTGTAACCATTGAATCACAGTGCTATAGACTATAGATAGGTTTAAAAGATGAAGTTAGCCACACCAAACAACCAGTGGAGTAGACAGCTAGCTGCATAATGACGTGTTATTTAATGTATGAAACTTTACTGTAACACCTGTTACATTTATGTTACAGGACAAAAATCTACACCTAAAAGAGACAATTGAAAACCTGGATATTCTACTCTCAGAGGTTAGTTAAGTTTGGTTATTTTTCTATTCAATTTTTGATATAACCAGTGTTTAAAAATTATTCCTCTCACACCATCTCTGTCAAAGCAATCTATATGTAAAATTCTATCAGCACCATCAAATGTATGGGAAATTCTCCATCAAACCATCTCTTATGAAAATTTTCTATCACGCTATCAGAGTATCAGCTATCAATCAATTAAACCTATTTTTCTAGCAAACATGCTCTATCTAATTACTCTATTAACCATGATTTTAACAAATCTTCTTTCTATCAAACCAATCAATATCAAATCACGTTTCTATCAAATCTTCTTTCCATCAAACCTCCTCCCTATCATACATACTTCACAACCTCAGTAAAAATTGTATTCTTTAATTTTATTATATAAAATGCAGTTTTTTGTTTAGTTCAGTTTGAGAAAACAAAGTCTAGTGTACCTTTTTAATGGCCTTACACATATTAAAGTAGTTATTGATCGGCCCAAGTTAAGCCTACAGGCAAAGAATTCTGTATATTTTCAATGTTCCCTTTTGACTTTTTTTTTACCTGCGACAAAATCTGTGCTTCATTTACTGTGAACAAGCCATAGCTTGCTTAATGGAATGTGTGCCATGTGGTAGCTCCAAGCTGATGGTATATTTGTTATGTCATGTACAGTTTTAAAATTGTTAGTAATTCTCCCTTTCAGCTGTGACTGTGTTACATCAATGAATAATATCTAAGAGTACCATCAAGTCAGGGCGTATTCATGAAAACTTTGGAAACCTTTAAATTGTATTCACTGGGGCAGATAGTTGATGTGGTTGGGGGGGGGGGGGGGACTACTGAGATAAGCATTATAGGCTAATCATAGATGTTTCACATTGTCAAAGTAGAATATATTTATTTTAAAAGCACTTCTAGTACTCAACACACTATTGTTTAAGTGATCAATGATTAACTTTAACCGAGAATGCATGGCATGGCTGATATAACTAAGCATAATGTCACATGAATGAATTCCATGTTTCTTTCCAGTCATGTTGAATCCATCTTTGAAGCAAACAAATCTTCAAGGTGTTCATTAAAACAAAATAAAATATTATGTTTCAATGTTCCAATTGAATATTTCAGAAGGCTGAAAGTTTACAGGCACTACAAAGTCATCATGGATATATTACTCAACACAGTAAGGTATGGATGTCTTTTAAATATTACATCTTTTGAATATTTTATAGTGATGTTTAGGGTTCTGTAGTGTTATGATTTTTAAAATAATTTTTAAATTTTGGGTTGCATGGCGATTGGGACTAAAGGAAAAAACTGTTGAAACTGGAGAGTAAATTCTCAATTTCTCATGGAATATAAAAAATAAGAAAACACTAACAAATCCCCTCCCGGCTCCAGAAAAATAGGGTAAGCATTAACAACACACACCCCACCCACCCTTTTCCAAATACTCTATTTGAGTAGGATTAAGAAATCTGACAAAGGGAAGGGTTCATTTCAATGCTATCTTCACATCTTTGTGACATAGACTGTGTGATTAGAGAGAATAGTAAAATCATCTGCTATAAAAATCATGGAGTTCTAATCATCTGTATAATGCAGCATTATAATGTATAGATTAAATTTGATAAATTGAAAAAATTAAACATTCAAACAACTTTCTCTGATAAAGGACTTGAGGATTCAATATCAAGAACTACAAGGTGAATTAATACAAACTCAGGCAGAACTTTCAAGGTCAGTTGAATTGATATTACCAAATAAAATGTCTTTGTATGCAGTGGTATTTTTTAATCTGAGGTGTTTCTAACTAAAATGTCATATCTTTCTGAATCCATTAAAAGATTTTTTATTATTATATAATTTTAAGGTGCTCAGATGTGACCAACTAAAATGTAGATGTTTGCGAATCTATTGTAAGTTATCATAGTGGCTACTCAACTCATTCATTTTATGAGGTGAATGTTTGGGGGGGGGGGGGGGTAGGGGATCAGGCCACATGTCTTTTAAAACTCTTTGTGAAATACATCACCTCTATGAGAATATAAGAATGAATGACTCTACTTTTTACTAGAACACATTAATGATGGAGATGGAAATGATGCGTGAAAGAATTTATTCTTTTATTTCCAAGCCACAAATTTTCCTCATTACATCACGCACCCCCCACCCTTTAAATTAAATATTTAAAAAAATCTCCATTCCTATCAAGTCGATTGTTATGTTACCTACTCTGCACCCAACAGTTTAAAGTCAGCTCATGAAACGAGCAATGGTATAGTGCTCCCCTCATTGAAAGAACTGGCAGATGAAATTGAAGAGGATTCTGAGCACTCAGAGACCAGCAGTGTCTGTGAATGGCCATCGTCAATACGCAATGAGCTCAGAGAATTGGTAATAAGTAAAAATACAACAAATCTTTGATGTGTAATGGGTTCGATCAATAAAATATATAAATTGGGAATGATAAGTCAAGGAGAAGAAAAGTGTTTGACTTGACTAATGTATCCTATATATTTTATATCTCTTATTTTTAAAATCAATAAATTTTATTATCTGAGAATGTTCTGTAATTAGCAATAAGAATAAAATGATTTGATTTATATCTTAAGAAATTTTATTTCAAGTAGAATAATCCAGAATTTATTAATTATGGTCCTTGCCATGGAATAATTTGGAAAGGATACTGTAAAATAAAACATACATTGTATTTAGAGATGGATAATTGATTTTTTACTTTGATAAGGGTAGCAATGTAATTAACTACAACGAAAATAGAAAGAGATTTGGGGGGAAGTTTTCCAAAAAGTTAAATGATACCAGAAACAGATTGATTGTTGATTTTGCTGTTGCAATTAAAGTAGTTTAAAAAACACAATCGTTATAGTTCTCAGACAGTCCAAATCTGCCCTGGCCTCTCAGTGATAAAGAACTAAGAGAAAGTGTGGTGACCACTCCAGATCTGGTCAGTCATACAGGTATATCTGCCAACACTGACCAGCACAAAGTGAGTACATGTTTCCATAGTTAGTTGTCAGTGCATTGCCGGGTCCTTATTTATTGTATTTAGAACTATAAGAAATTAAGTCCTGGTGAGGTACCTTACAAGAAAATTTAAAGTTAACTGTTGTTACCATGAAATATTTGTACAGAACAATTTCCTTCTTATGGTTTTCCTTTTGTTGTACATAATTTTTAACTGGCCTGCAGCATCCAGTGTGGTCTATTGAAAGCACTCTAATTTTGTTTAAAACATTTATTAATTTTTTAATAAAACATTAAGTGGGGTTTGAATCACTTGTATTCTTTGCCTTGTTGAAATTGAATCAGTTTATTAGTTGGCATGAGGCTATTCTTTCAGTTGTGCTTATGTTGATCCATTATTTGAAGTGTAACAGCTTGGTTCTCTTGCAGACTAACTGTCAAAGGGAAGGTACCAATTCATGGTGTGTAGATGAGGATAAGAAGAGTGAAAACACTATTCTAAACAAGTGCATGAACTGTGATACTCATTACGACATCACCAATGAACAGTAAGAAATATGTAATGATATATCAATAGTGTACAGTGAAGACATAGTGAAAACATTTTAATGTCAAATTTATTTTTCTTTGAGGCTTACTCTTTTTGTTTCCATTTGCTTAATCTAAAACATGTAAGAGTAAGCTACTTTTGTTTGCCCAAATGTTTCAATGCTGTTTCAACATAATCAAGTTTTTACTGATCTCTAGGCTGAGGAACCTGGTTTTACTCTTGAGGAATTTTAAGGGTAAGCATCTTGATGGATAGAAGAACTTGTTATTTCATGACTTTTCAAGCCTTGGTAATGTCTAATGGTGTTAGTTAGTTTCTGTTGTCTTGCATAATCATTTTTTCCATGTATAACACAGTGATGTCAAAGGTAGTGTTTAACTTGGTGAGGTATAATTTGTATTAAAAATTCATTGCTATTTATTGACCATTAATGTTTCCAACCATGCCATCTTTGTTCCAGGTTTCTTTAAATTTGATTTCATGGAATGGTCAAATTGTTGCTTTAACAATGTTCAGTTGTGCTTAGAAAATAGCTATTTAAATTAAAAGAATTTAATAAGCTAAACCAGGGGTCTCAAATGTTAAGTGAACAAATCTCAAAGGCTGCATGAGGCTTATTCAATTGCCCAATAGACCACAACACAAATACCTCATTATTAAGCAAAGGTTAAATAAATTGCTAGGTGGGTAATATGGAGAAAACACGTTTCATACCCTGTGTAAAACCACATTTATCGACCTGAATAAGGCTTTTGACAGGGTCAATAGAGGTGGACTGTGGAAAATCATGAAGAAGTACGGATGCCCAGCAAAATTCACCAACATCATCCGTCAGCTGCATGATGGCCAGAGTGCAGGACAACGGTCAGTCATCTCAAGCATTCCCTGTCACAAACGGTGTGAAGCAGGGCTGTGTCCTGGCTCCCACACCCTTCAGTATTATTATTATTATTATTATTTGCTGTCTTATATAGCGCGGTACCCCAGCCTAAGACTAGGCTCACCGCGCTGTACATAAAAATATTTTAAAAGAGACATAATTGTGACAATAACATAAAATACATATATGTAATAAAGAACAGATGTATAGAGACAAAACGAAATCTAATGCATATTCACCTCATCCACACCAGAACTTTTACATGACAAGCCATGGACGACGACCAGCAGCAGCGTTTATCGGTCAGATGTGAAGAATTATATATTCCGCAATGCTGTCTGATGTGTTCAGGGACTCCACTACGGGCTTGCCAATCCGTTTCCGCACTGATGGATCTGTCTTCAACCTAAAGAGGCTTCAAGCTAAAACAAAGGTCAAACATAGCACCATCAACGAACTTCTGTTTGCGGACGATTGTGCCCTCAATGCTGACTCTGAAGCCGCCATGCAACAAAGCGTTAATAGCGTCTCTGAGGAACATCATCATCAGCAGACAGCGCCTTAACGCGGTGGATAAATTTACTTACTTGGGCAGCACCCTCTCCAGATCTGTCATCATGGATAATGAAATGAATGCCAGACTCGCAAAAGCTAGTGCCATATTTGGCAGGCACCGCAGCACTGTTTGGGACAGGAGAGGTATCAGACGTGAAACCAAGATCAAGGTCTATAGCGCAGCAGTCCTCTCGACATTGCTCTACGGAAGTGAAACATGGACAGTCACGCCAAAAAAAAGAACCATTTTCATACAACCAGCCTCAGGAAACTCCTCGGCATCAGGTGGCAAGCCAAAGTTCCTGACACAGAGGTTCTCGCTAGAGCGAACCTACCTAGTATCTTCACCACCCTGATGCAGTATCAACTCCGTTGGATGGGACACGTTGCCCATATGGAAGACCACCGGCTCCCTAAACAAATATTCTATGGTGAACTCACGACAGGCAAGGGCTCCCAAGGAGGTCAAAAAAAAATGTTACAAAGATTCACTGAAAGAGGCACTAAAGGCTTTCAGCATTGACCCCATTAAATGGGAGCAGACAGCTCAGGACAGAGTCAGGTGGAGATCAGCGGTCAAGATAGGAGCTAAATCTTATGAAGCCAGTAGGATGGCCGCCATTGAGACACGCAGGCAAGCCCAAAAGAACATTATTAAATCCAGGAATGCAGCAACTATCCCCTGCCCGCGGTGCCAAAGATTATTCCGAGCACGTATAGGATTGGCAAGCCACCTATGAACCCACCATAACCCACTCCCCTAACCGGATGACTGGATGGTCCTAGTCGATTTGACGGACGAACAACAAAACCATGGCTGCAGAGTTAGAGTCCCATTTTAATGGCAAAATCCCTATAATTCTATAGTTGGGAGGTTTATTTCTAACTCTGCAGACCAGTTCCCCTTCAGGTTATTTCATGGCATTCTATGATATATCTATATGACATGCTGTTCCATTTTATTTTTTGTCCGTTAGAAGAAAATCTCAAGCTGAAACATGTAGTGAAACAGACTTTACTGAAAACACAACTCTGCCTGTATGACAGAAGTGATGAAAAACCAAGAGATCTTACCAGAGAACCCACACATGATGGGGTGCAGGAAGAGGTATGCATTATGTTATGTTTAATGTTGTACCGAACATGATGGGGTGCAGGAAGAGGTATGCATTGTGATATGTTTAATGTTGTACCAAACATGATGGGGTGCAGGAAGAGGTATGCATTGTGTTATGTTTAATGTTGTACCGCACATGTTGGGGTGCAGGAAGAGGTATGCATTGTGATATGTTTAATGTTGTACCAAACATGATGGGGTGCAGGAAAAGGTATGCATTGTGTTATGTTTAATGTTGTACCGCACATGTTGGGGTGCAGGAAGAGGTATGCATTGTGATATGTTTAATGTTGTACCAAACATGATGGGGTGCAGGAAGAGGTATGCATTGTGTTATGTTTAATGTTGTACCAAACATGATGGGGTGCAGGAAGAGGTATGCATTGTGTTATGTTTAATGTTGTACCAAACATGATGGGGTGCAGGAAGAGGTATGCATTGTGATATGTTTAATGTTGTACCAAACATGATGGGGTGCAGGAAGAGGTATGCATTGTGATATGTTTAATGTTGTACCAAACATGATGGGGTGCAGGAAGAGGTATGCATTGTGTTATGTTTAATGTTGTAACAAACATGATGGGGTGCAGGAAGAGGTATGCATTGTGTTATGTTTAATATTGTACCAAACATGATGGGGTGCAGGAAGATGTATGCATTGTGTTATGTTTAATGTTGTACCACACATGATGGGATGTAGGAAGAGGTATGCATTGTGATATGTTAACTGTTGTACCACACATAATGGGTGTCGAGATGTAGACCTTAATGTGGATTGTTCATCTAGCCTTTGATGGGGTGTAGGAAGAGGTATGCATTGTGATATATTGTACCACACATGATGGGGTGCAGGAAGAGGTATGCATTGTGTTATGACATGTATTTAGGCTTTATTCTACTGTTGTGGCCACCACCACTTGTCTCCCCTTAGTTTTGTTTTTATATTGGCTCACAGATTAAATGTGCTGTGCTACTCCTTTTACTCACCCCTTCTTTGATTGGAAAAAGGTTGTTTACATTCTATTTGTTATAAAAAAATGCTATCAGGTGACACAATTTCTAGAATTTCTTTTCTGAATGGTTCTGATTTAATCCCCTTCTATAAGCTGGCAGCTTTCCTGGCAGAGAGAGGTTTTAACTAATTTTCATAAACATTTAAAAGACTTAATATACATGTACATTGGTATAAAAAAAAATAAAACTGCTATCCACCAGGGATCAGTAGCTTTTAAAAAAAATTACTTTATATGAGATTTTAATTTTTTCTTTGTTTCACTTTTTGTGGGCCTAAATTTAAAAGTTGTTAGCTTCCATGCAAAAGCATAGCCATGTGAATTTTCAAAAATTTTCTGGAGGTTTACTTACAGAGCCCCCCCCCCCCCCCCTCCAATCCTTCTTAGTCTTTACTTCTGCTTCCCTACACCCCAATCAAAATTATATTACCAACACCTATTTATCTACAAAAACAACAACTCTGTGCCCCCCCCCCCCCAGTCCTGAATTCTGTCCTGATACTGTCCTCATAATAGGCTGGTCTCATTTATCTTGGTAACAGGTGGATGGTTTGAAGCCAAGCCCTAGCAACACTGTCAAGTTACTGAAGAAACAGAACAAAATGCTGAGCTCAGAAATAACAAAGCTGAAAAGGTAGGCCTTCTTTAGATGTCCATTTGCAACCCAATTACCTAAACATTTTCTCTTTAAAGAGTTATCTGGCCACTAGGGGTTGAAAACCCGGTCCCTTTTGCCAAAACCGGTCCCTTTTGCCAAAACCGGTATTTTCAATATTGAAGTTTATGAATACTGGAATCTCGGTATTTTTGATATTTAGAGAATTTTTAGTCAAGATTCGAGATTAGAGTTGAGGATTTATCAATGAAATAAAAACATTTAGAACAAATATCACATTTTGATTTTTAATAAGCTTTAAACAATAAAACAAATAAATGTTTATCTTGAGACTTTAATCAAATGAAAAAAAATATTATTAACTTTTTAATTTAAAAAGTTTAATTAATCAAATATTAAAATAATTGGTGTTGTTTTAATCTTTGGTCAAATTTAAATAATGAGATCGTAAAATGACAACGTGTCTAATGTTTGGTCACTTAACTTTGACCGCAAATGGTTACAAAAGTAACCCGATGAAGAGAACAACCGCTCAATTCCACACTAGTCGGAGGAATAGACCTTAGGCTATCAAGCAAGTTCTAGATATCTTCCTCTTGAACCGCCTTTCTCAAATAAAGCCATTTCTGTTTGTATCAAAGTCTCCATCCGTTGGTCTGGAAGTATTATCCTAAGCCTGAAGTTTCTTTTGTATTTCAATTTCTAATTGTTTCTTAAGCGGCAGTGTATCATTAAGTTCATCATGCTCAGATCCAAGATGTTCAATTTCATTGTTCAAAGATATTTCCAACGAGGAATCCGCTGTCTGACCAAGCTTTTGAATATCCACAATATGTTTTCGCATCTGGTCGCAATCTGGCCTTAGAAATACGTCCAAGTAATCACTGGACTGTGCAGACTTTAATGGAGAGTGGAGGGAAGTTGTTCCTCCCAATGTTTAAAGTATCTTGTTACATCTAATACATTTAGCTGAGAGATTGTCTGTAACGTTCAAGAAATAATGCCAAACTGATGTCTTTGTTTCCGATAGTGTCATATGCTTTTCAAATTTAGCTTTATTTTTTTCAGGGTCCCTAATTTCTTTCTATCAACCTGGGAAAATAAATCATTTAAAAAAAAAAAATTTAATCGAATTGGTTTGACGTGTAAAACTTTTTTAAAATGTTTAAATTGTCATGTAAATGTTTGACTAAGTACGGTACAGACAAATTTTGGACATTCATTCATGTAAATGTTGTCTAGGTATGGTACAGACAAACTGGGAAATTCAGCCTGAGATAAAATAGCTCGAAAATCAATTATGAGTTGAATGTAAATTATTAATATTGTTATCACAAAATAGAAGTAACATTATTTTTCTGTGTCTTAAACTTAAGTGTTTGGATTATAAAATACGGATTTACTCATATTTTTAATGTGTATGTTTTTTGGCATAATTAGAAGAAATCAAGCAATCAAAATATTTTTTAAATTAAAAGCTGAACCCGTGATTTGAGTGCGTGTTATTATTTCCATACAAACTCTTAATGTAAGTCAACATTCGATCTTCATTCGACTATATCAATTACTTGTCAATAATATGAAGACATTTACTTACCAATCCTGTACATTCAGGTCACGACTCGTCTGCACTTACACACTACACACGCACGATGAAAAAACAAAACTAATCACAACGTCATAATTTGGACAAATAAGAGTACACAGACCTAGCCCGTCAGTCGGCTCTCTTTGAACTTGAGACACGTGGTGTGATGGATTTACGCATCTCATAAATTATTGCTATGTCCTGCTTTAACTACGACGTGGAAACTAAGAAAAACTATTTAAAAAAAAAAATTGAAAATGAAATCCCGGGGTTATCGAAAATCCCGGTTTTCATAAATCCAATCCCGGTATTTTCGAGCATCAATTATGGTCCGGTTTTTTCGAAATTCGGGATCACGGATTGCGACCCCTACTGGCCACCTCCTTTATTACAATTTTCCCTATTGGCTGAAGGGGAAGGTGACATGATCACCTTGTTCTACGGGGCTCTATTAGAAAGTGATATATTAACATTTTAGTAACACCGGCACTCCCTCCCGTACTTCACACTCCACACACAAATAGCCCACAACACCCATGTCTTTCTGAGGGTGGATATTATTTATTTAAATTTTAATATTAGTTCAAACCGCCTCCTCTCACTTCCCTCTCCCTTCTTTCGTCTCCCCCTCCAACTTCTCACTTCACTCTCTCACTTCCCTCTCCCACCTCTCCCTCCACACTCTCACTTCACTCTCCAACCTCTCACTTCACTCTCTCACATCCCCATCTCACTCTCACTTCCCTCTCCCACCTCACATGTCTCCATCGACCTCTCATGTCTCCATTCCACTTCTCATGTCTCCATGCCTCCTCACGTCTCCATTCCACCTCTCACGTCTCCATTCCACCTCTCACGTCTCCATTACACCTCACACGTCTCCATTACACCTCTCACTCACCCCTCCCACCTCTCTCTTCCCCCTTCCACCGTTCACTTCCCCTTCAACTTCTCAATTCCACCTTCCACCTCTCACTTCCCCTTCAACTTCTCAGTTCCACCTTCCACCTATCATTTAATCTCCCATGTCTCATGTCCTCCTCCCAATTCCCACTTCACCCTTCCACCTCTCACTTCAGCCCCTCCACCTCTCACTTCAGCCCCTCCACCTCTCACCCCTCCCCTCCACCTCTTACTTCCCCCTCCCACCTCTCTTCCTCCTCCTCTCTCACTTTCCCCCTCCCACCTCTCACTTCCCCCCTCCCACCTCTCACTTCCCCCTCCCACCTCTCAATTCCCCTACCCCCTCTCACTCCCCCTCCCACATCTCACTTACCCCCTCCCATCTCTCACTTACCCCCTCCCACCTCTCACTTCCCCCTACCCCCTCCCACTCCCCCCTCCCACTCCCCCCTCTCACACCCCCACCCACCTCTCACTTCCCCCTACCACCGCTCACTTACTTATCAACACAACAGAATATGTTGAGAATTTCATTTCTCCTCCCACCCACACCCACCCGCAGTTGATGAAACAGTTTCCAGGGATTTAACTATAGTTACTTTATAAGAACCAAGGTTCGCCCAACACCTAGATCTATTGCTTCCAACATTCTGTTTCCCAAATGTTTATAAACTATTGTATTGCCACTCATACCAACAACTTTGGTTGTAGTTGGTGATATTGATCTACCCTGTAATAACATCTGTGAAAGTTAAGCATTTCTCCACTGTGTGGTCACTGGGGTGTAACCAACATTGTTTTATTGTATGTTCAGCCAACTTGGGCGGCTTGTCTTTTCAACGCACATGGTCCGTTTTTCTGTTTGACCCACGGGGTCTGTCTTTTCAACCCACATCGTATGGTTGTCTGTTCAACCCACTTGGTCTGGTTTTCTGTTTGACTTTATTTGTTATCTGTTTGACAAATCTGTGAACCAAGTGTCTCTTCTATAAACAACTTACTTTCTTTATCACACTAGAAGTAGACTTTCTTTTATAAAGTATAGTTTAAGGAGAAGACCCATTGTCATAAATATTTATTGGGACCCATTTACCGAGAAGAGCATCGACAGGTTGGAGGCGTTCCAGCGAGGAGCAGCACGCTTTGTCCTGAAACGCTACAGTAATTCCTCTAGTGTTGGCAGCATGCTGGAAACACTGGGCTGGTCACCATTGGAGGAACCACGACGACTATCCAGGCTCTCCATGATGTACAAGATAAATAATGGGCTAGTCCACTGCTCATGTATTAAACAGAAACTCGTCCCTTTCCCCATAGACAGCGACGAGGCCATGACAGGCAGTTCCCGCTCATATCAGCAAGAAGCCAGTACAGGAACTGCTCATTCCTGCTAAAGACAATGAGGGACTGGAACAAGCTTCCAAAAGGAACAGTTGAGGCGACAACACTTGACATATTTGCGTCTATTGCCTCATTCCTTCAAACCCCCGCTGCGTAGCCCTTTCAACCAGTGAAATATCCTCTTCAATAACAGGCACAGAAACATTACACGTCCTATCTACATGCATAAGAGCCAGAATGGTCAATAAATTGATCGTGGGCCCTTAATATATAGAAGAAGTCTTAGTCTTAAGGGTAAAACCTACAAAAAAACATTCCCTATCTGTCTAGATGTCACGTGCCAATTACTGTTCAACCACTTATTGATTAGTTATCAGTTGGTCAGATGGAGATTTGTTCTCTAAAATAAAAACACCACAAACAGTCTGGGAATGTATAGGTTATCATAAATGGGGCCGAGTTGTCTTCAAAAGACAGTCCTACAAAACAGGACTATACAATTGTACCTAGTTTTCATAAATATTATTTATTCGTGAATTGGTAACTGGTTGTAATTATTACCAGCCTATTGTACCCGAATGACATAATTAATAATCTACTGTACCTCGATGTCATACTTACCAACCTACTGTACCTGCATGCCATAATCACCAACATACTGTACAATTGTCTCAGTCTATTCATGGACTTACGTAGCATTTTCGATGTTATATTATACCAATTATAAAAAAAAATTGTTATGAGACTCTAAATGTACCTATGTTCTGGAACTTGTCATTTCCGTATATGAGAAGGTGTAGATTATGACTGCTTAGCAGAGGCATAGGAAGGGGGTGCAGAGGGGGGAGTTTTTCCCGGTGGGCACTTTGTTGCTCTATATTTAGGGGCGTCTTTTTCTGCTTAATGTAGAAGGTTTTTTATGAAAGGGAGCGGCAAAAAGCTTAGCCCCCCCCCCCCCCCCTGGGCGGCACCAACCCGAGTTACGCCACTGCTGTGTAGTGAAGTAATGCCTTTTGAGTGTATTAGAATATGTAAGGTGAGAACCATCTTGTACGCAATCTAGTATAGGAGACGTGAAGGTCTCTTTTTATGACGTCAAAATAGGGGCGCTAGCGTACATAACATGGGCTGTCAATATGATACGTGGTTGTCAAAGTGGGAAGCAGTGTTACGCCGAGATGGAGAACACTTAGTTCATTATTCAAACTTTATCACCGGACCAGATTAGCAATGTGAGATAATCGGCGGCGCTGTCTGCCTTAGTTTTGTAATATCATTTATGAAAGGTGTTTTTCAAAGGCGAGAGGTGTTTGTATTTGTATGTACTATAAGGAACAGCTAACCTCTTGTAACGCTCGCTGCAATAATAACAAAAATAACAGGCTCGTATTAAACACAGTTTAACATAGAAGTTTAGTTACACGACAATGTTAACGTGTCAGGAAAGGTAAACATGTGACGTCAGCTTGGATAACTTTCCCCTTTGTCACGGAGAATAACTCAAATAAGGAAAAGTAAGTCCGCTTAATCTTTGGCAGAGTAGGTTTAGTGTTGCATGGTGTTTGCAACGATACAAAATATTTTACTGCTCATGGATTAGGGGAAGTATGAAGCACGGAGCACGTTACACATGTGATTGATTGCGGCCGTGTGTAGCACTAAACATATTGATCTGTTGATAGATTGTGGCCGTGTGTAGCACTAAACATATTGATCTGTTGATAGATTGTGGCCGTGTGTAGCACTAAACATATTGATCTTTTGATAGATTGTGGCCGTTTGTAGCACTAAACATATTGATCTGTTGATAGATTGTGGCCGTGTGTAGCACTAAACATATGTATTGGTTTATATATAGAGTCCCAGCTATCATCAAATAAGTTTATGACTATTATGCTATAATGATCAATTGAAACTTAAAAAAAAAAAACACGTTTTAGTAGTCGCATCTACTTGTTGTTGCTGTTCACTTTCAATAAGAATAAACTGTAACTCTTAAACATATTGAAATGTCCTTTACAGTTTAAATTATTCTCATCTGCAACTTTCATATTACAAACTTTGTATTCAAATGTTCCTTTTTAAACTTTAGATACAAATAATACTACACAGAGACAGGGTAATTTGTGTGCATATTTAGACAAGAATTTCCCCAAAGACACGGCCAAAACGAACAAAATTAGAGTTTTGTGTATTACACAAATAAATGTCATTCCCCAGCTGATGAAGGCAGATTAGCATAGCGCTACATGTTATATATTATTAATTTTGGCCGTTCGGTCTGTGTTACAGTATTGGTGTCACTAGGATATGTCATATTGCGATACGGCATTAATAATTCATTTTTCCAATTGATAGATTAATGGTGAATTAATGAGTTTGTTTTCTAATTGATGACTAATTATGAATTAATGAATCAGTTTTCCAAAATATGACTTTGTGCAGAATTTTATTTTACTGTATATTTAGTTACACAAACGGATATATTGATGTTCTTATCGTGCCTCTTCTAGATCATTGAACTATTTACTAATCTTGTGTGCTACAGTCGGAATAAAATGAAAATATTATGGGGCAAAAAAACGCAGCAAATCATGACGTACGATCAGTGGTATGCAATGGAGATTTACATTTTGCCTTTGGCGCAATATTTTCGTCTCACGGTTCTTCCTGTGCGCTTTACCGATCCACAATACCTACAGTAAATACAGTAAGCTACACGCTATGGTGTCAGTGTCATATTGGCTAGCATGATGTTGGTTATTGCCGGTTTCATCAGTTGCTAGTGTTCGCGTATAACATACACCAGCTGATCAAAAATCTCATTTAGAAAAAAAAAGCAAATATTGAAAGCTCTTACTATTTTTTTTTTAAAATCACAACTGGCACAACCACAAAAGTGTGTGTTGTTCTTTTTATACAAATAAGCCCAATTTTTTCAAGAAAAACCCATCCTTAGTGCAGACCATTATTTTCGCTGTATCTTTTCAATCTTATTAAGTTGCAATGGCTGCCGATGCCAAACTTATTATTATACTATCAAAATTGATGTTTTAAAACATCAAGTGTGCTTGACGAGGAGGAGGTGGCATTTGATATCTCATGGAAACTAGGCCAATTTCAGTATGTGCATGTGGACGGCCAAAGTTTGAAACGATTGTAATCAGTGAAAATTTTAATTTGGTCATGCCTAGCAGTCTCGTAAGTTAGTACTTTCTACTTTCAAGACGTTGGTGACTGATGAAGTCATGCGAGACTGTTGAAGTCATGCGAGACTGTTGAAGTCATGCGAGACTGTTGAAGTCATGCAGAAATGTAAGGTTTATATAAATGAATTTCATTGATGGGTGGCTCAGATGACGGCGAGGGCATAGCACACGTGTAAATATGTAAATGAGACGATTGCCATGTTCGTTCTGGCACTACTTTGACACTGTTGCGGATTTAAGATAGCCTTCATGCACTAACCACCTTGTGGGTGGAACCTACCGTTGAGACATTCTGTTGTGTACACATGAGTGGATAAATAGGGATTTATTTATAGACAAGAAATGATCCGCCAAAGTGACGGAAAAGGATATATTTCTTACAATGTGAGACTTTTTTTGTGTGCATTACATATTTTTATTTACACGTTATATTGTGAGAATGAGAAGCGATTTACTTACCGAATCTTTTACTTTTATACTGCCACAACCTTGCCCTCACATCCTAAAATACTGGCTCACCAATGACGCATTCGATGATGTTCTGCCTTTATAAGATATGTCCTAGTTTAGAACCAGTCAACTTTGTTAACTGATGCTGTTATCAAAGCATATTTTCATCGGACTATTTTCGTTATTACAGTTTTTCATCGTAACAACAACTTTCCATTCTTGTTATCATAATTCTATTGCCTGGCTTATTGGATGAAAACATGGTTTTAAACCAATCCGGGTAAATTTATTCTTACTTCGGGTCTATTCCTTGAACCAATAGACTGCAGTGTATTCTAGTTTCTTTTTCGTTCCGAGTTTTATCACCCTACTAGTCTATCTATTAAAAAATTAGGATTAACTCGCTAACGTAAAGAGGCAACGTAAAAGTAATTTATTAGTACAGATTGTTTTTCTAGTTTTGAAACGATTTGTATTGATTTGAGATCTGTGTTGGCTTGTTGAGATGTTGAGAATTGATTTTTTTAAAACGTCCGCATATTATCAGGCGACCACCCGAAGGGTCGCGACCCACAGTTTGAAAACCATCAGCATAGATTACGGCTATTGTTATAGCTATCGTTAAAGTTTAATCATAATAATGATTTTTATTTTTACATTTTAAAATCGTGCTTTGAAATTGTTCAAATCATATCTGCTTTAAAGATGAATGACTTCCTGTTGTAAGTGAAAACAATTTCTGAACACTTGTGCCGTGCAACTTCACCCTGCCCCTCCCATACACACCCATGTCTAAATATTCTTCGACAGGGCAAAATACTGATGTTATCGTGTTGCAATGTGAGCCACCAAAATCCACATTTACCCGGCATCAACGTGACATTATTTTGATAGAGAAAATCTGCACCTTACTTAACTGACATACGAGGGAACAATCACTCCTCCAGGTCCCTTTGTCTGAGAGTGCCTCATGTTGTCTCGCCTATGGTGATTATTGATCTGGCCGAAATTTTGTCATCCCCCCCCTATTTGTATTTAAGTACAGTGACTCCTTTTCTAAAAAAATAAATAAGGTCAGTCAGAGCTGAGATATGTCGTTCATCTCTGGATTTGAGCTCAGAATGTCTCATCCAATGAAATCTCGCTGTTTCACGAGGAATATTCTACACATGTAAGAGATGAGACATGACCTCACGTCTAGACATAGATGAAAGATTTTACACATTAAAATGAAATATTGGTTATCGGAGATGCTGCTAGTGTTCATTAAACATAAGAAATCAAACTCAGTGAAACTTTCAAGAAATTATTTCCATTGTGGATTATGTGGACAGTGAATCGTGATTTTTGTGGATATAAGGTCTGTGTTGATGAAAAATAATATTTGGTGAAACTTTGTTTCCCGAAGAGACAGTGGTTTAAATAAAGTTGCCTGAATGTAACTAAAGAGCCTCGGAATTCCCGGTGTGTGTGCCATGAAACTATGGACTGATATAATTTTACTATGCATGGATGCCGAGAAGCAGAAAAAGAGGTATTACTATAGGTGGTCTATGTTTCTAGAAATGGATTTCATCTAAAACAGTGTGATATCCCATTGTAAAGCATACTCTCATTGTATTGTGTACACATATGTGTTGATGAAATGTCTTAGGCCCCCATTATGCAAGTTGACTGGCTAGAGTTTGTGACGCCTATAGATTTATTAGACGCGAACAATCTGTGTCAATATAACAATATATGTTAAGCTTAAATAATAATTTAACATTATACATAAGTAGACGTTTCGGCACAAGTCTTCATCAGTACAACAACAAAATATTTAAATAGGTATAAATTAAATTTACGTTAAATATCCTACCTAAAAAAGAGAGAAAATAGGAGTGGGCGCAAAAACGTAAAGAAGAATGGAAAAGAAGTGACTTGAAGTAAAATGTAAACACCAAATCAGGAAAAAGACATGGCAGTTACGTAAAATTGTGGATTTGGTTTATACCGTATGGAGTCAACGTACCAAATCTTGTTATTCATGTATTCTCCATATAGATCATATCCGGTGTAAAGTATACCAGTAACTGCGATGCATAAAATTCCACCATGGTTAGTGCTATTGAAATGTTTGGAGACAGGACAAAGAGCCTGTTTATTTATGTTCTACAGGTTTTCTCTAAACCGGTCTCCAAGGCGACGGCCTACGTATAATTTACCGCACTTTTTACAAAGGATGGTGTAAGTCACGTTGCGACTAGTGCAGGTAAAGCCATCTTTTATTCTGAATATTTCCAGAGGGAAAGGGATCTTATCAATTTCAATCACGTAAGGACATGTGTTACAACGGCTATGATTGCAACTTTTGGTGCCTTTATGTGCTTTAATAGCAGGGAGGTGGCTACTAACTAGCATGTACCTAAGGCTCTTGTCCCCCCGGAAAGCGAAAAGAGGAGGTTTTCTGAATATCTCATTGGTGACAGGGTCTGCCATAAGAATTGAACGGGTTTTCAGAACCAGAAAACGAATTTTAAGTTACGGGGATGAAAAGTTAAAATAGATGTTGACCTATCACTAGCGTCAGAATGAGTAGCTTCAAAAAAATCCTGTCTGGTCTTACCTTTAACTCGAGGGACAGATATTTAAAAAATTTGCTCAGGATATTTATGACCTGCGTCGCAAAAAATCCAACATTCAGCCATCCTTTCCCAAAAATCCTCATCATTGCTACAGTCTTCTCTGTCTCAGCAACTGAGAAAAAGGGATGGAGTTTTTATAAGATTGAGGATGGGACGATGAATATAGTAAGAATCTGTGACTGTCTGTTTTTTAAAAATAGAAAATGTTCGTAGATATGTTGTGCTCGTTACAGTTAATTTTTAAGTCCAAAAAGTTGATAGTACTTTTATAGTTCGTGAAAGGAATTTGATTGTTGGATGAAAATGTCCAATGAAGTCAATAAAACTTTCTAGTTGTGTCATGTCTGTGCTGTGTAAGCGGCAACGTCCCCGAGGAAACTCGAGGACGTCCACAAGGGTTGTGCCTCTACGTGGCGTGGCAGACGATTAAGGTGGAGGTGACCACCCGAAACTAAACAACCCGGCTCAATGCCTCAACGTCCTGACCGAATGACCCCTTGGGAAAGGGGACTAGCGATGCAAAGCTAGCCCTTAAGGGGGGGGGGAGCGTTCTTCCCAGACCCGCAAGTACACATGGCAAGTACAATTAGACTTTTAAACATGGAGCTGGCAACTCAGTCACTGCCTTCTTCGCTAGTGTCCGGGGACAGGCTAGCGGGGGACGAGATCACTGCCCCTGGGTTGGACATCCACAATCCTCTTCCGTCAGCGTCGGAGGACAGGCTGACGGGGGACAAAACTAATGTACGTGGCATGCGTGGCGCTAAGGGTCCGCCCCCCCCCCCCCACTTACCTATCGATTATACAATTGAATGTCTGTGGCATCAGACAGAAGGGAGGAGAGATCACCAAGCTACTCCACGAGTGGGACGTGGACGTATCACTCTTCCAAGAGACTCTACTAAAAGGTAAGAAGTTCCATATCACAGGTTACTCCCTCTACCAATGCAAGTGCAAGAATTGCAGAGGTCTGGCCACAGCAGTCAAAAATTCCATACCGATGAAACTGCTTGAGGTGAAGTCGTGCCAAGGCACTGACACCCTCACCATCAAAATTTTCAAAAATAAACAATATTTTGAAATAACTAACGTTTACAACGCACCCCGCAACCCGATCAGTCTCCCAATCAGCGATAACATTAATTTTCAGAGGAAAATAATAGCTGGGGATTTCAACGCCCAGTCACCGGACTGGGGGTATGTTGAACGTAACGCATCGGGACGTTACGTGGAGGACCTGTGTCTCACTACCAACCTCATTCGCTTACAAGACGAAAATAGTGTGCCCACACTACTACATACAGGACTAAGTACGGAGTCCCGACAAGATCTGACGCTTATTTCAGCGGATCTCGAGTCCAAGCTCAGCCTGGAGGTCTTGGATGAGGTTGGGAGTGACCATAAACCGATCCTCCTCAGAATTTTGCTAGCTACCACCAAGGCACGCCTTCGAAAAAGGCACTGGCAGTTTCGTAAAGCGAATTGGGCCAAATACGAAACAGAGGTCGAAGCCAGTTTGGCTGAGGCCCATGCAACGAGGCCGAACGATTTAAATGTGGAGTACGAGCTCCTCATAAGCAAAATTCTCGAGGCGGCAAGGAGAACAATTCCGAGAACGAACGGAAAACAAACCTTAAGACCGTACTGGAACAAGACTCTGATTGCGCTGGTGGAGAAAAGAGCAAAAGCACGGGGGAAGGCTGCCAAGAGAAAAGCACCTGCAGCTCGAGCAGCGTATAACCTCTTGACGGCCCAAGTTCGTGCCGAAGTCTTTAGGGCAAAAAAGTCCAAGTGGGAAACTACGTGTGGAAACCTCAACCTCTCGGACGGAAGGAAGGTCTGGCGATTACTAGATAACCTCTCTGGCATGGGGAAGCAGCGGAACATCCGCCCCCTTAAAACATCAGCTGGCACAGAGGCTAGCTGTGGTAAGCGCGCCGAAGCGCTTAATCGACATTTTGCTAAGGTGAGCAAAAGTGCCAGAGACACCGACGAAAGCCGGGCCATCAGGAAACTCCGAAAGGTTGGAAGCCGAGCCCAACGAGTGGGCCCACACTAAGAGGCTTTTACGGCACCCTTTACAATGGCCGAGCTGCAAACGGCCCTAGGAAAGTGCAAAACAGGTAAAGCTCCAGGACCCAACAGAGTCTGTAATGAAATGCTCACCCATTTGGGCAAAACGGGAAAACGCACATTACTAGACTTTGTCAACAAAACCTGGACAACAGGCGCCTTGCCAAAGGCGTGGCAGAAAGCGGTGATTGTCCCTATTCCCAAAGAGAGGAAACCAAGTGACCAATTGTCTAGCTACCGGCCTATTTCCCTCACATCGTGTGTCGGAAAAGTAGCAGAGCGAATGGTGAACGCAAGACTATTGGTTCTTGGAACGAACCAAGAGCATTCCTACCAACCAAGGGGAGGCAGCCTATGGATCAAGTGATCCAGTTTATCCAAAGCACCACCAATGAACTTCAGATGAAGAATCATACTGTCGCGGTGTTCTTTGACCTCCAGAACGCTTACGATAAAGTCTGGAGGGCAGGTCTGCTGTACAAGTTGCAACAGCTCGGAGTAACAGCCAACATGCACAGGTGGATTCATTCTTTTCTATCAAATCGTACGATATCCACCCGTGTAGGGGACAAGGTTTCGAACATGTGTGCACTCGAGCAGGGGTCGGCCTTGAGCTGCACCTTGTTCCTTGCGTACGTGCATGACCTGCAGTCACATTTGGTAACGAAGAACACAATGTTCGCAGATGATTTAGCAATCTGGAGTTCGGGCAAATCCATCCAGCAGTTGCAGAGCCGGCTGCAAAAAGATCTCACACAGATACAAGATTATGCTCAGAAATGGAGATTGGTGGTGAATGCGGAGAAGACCGTATATACATTGTTCACTAATGGTAGAAAAGTGCTCAAAGAAGAAATTGATCTTCACATCTGCGGGAAGTCACTAAAATGGGACAAGTCACCCACGTATCTGGGTATAAAGCTGGACCAGAAACTCCAGCTGCATAACCACGTACGGGAACTCGGCGCTCCAGCCACGTCCAAACTCAGCCTGGTTAAAAAACTTGCCAGCACTACCCCCCCCCCCCCTCTTTGCGCAACAAATAAGATTTGTGCAGTGTGCATGTTAATTCGTTCATAATATTTTTTTTTAAAAACTATAGTCCGGCCCACCCTGAGGGGGAACTGACCAGGCCCGATGTTTAAAAAGTTTTAGGACCCCTGCTAAAACATATCTGCTAATTCCTTGATGGGTCTTGAACTGTCTATTCATCGTTCACCTACCATTTTCTTCACCTTCTCTTGACTTCACCATGAACCTCCTCCGAATCTGTCTGCTCTGGTGGCACCCAGCTTTGTGACAAACTGTTCTGATGGCACCATGCTCTTGTAATTAACTGAGGTCTTTTATGAAACCGACTCGAGCATACTCTGTGTTACCCCCCTCTGTGGGTGTCACCGGGTGCGCCGGTCTGCACCCCCTAGTGATGCCAGTGTCGTTCGGGTACAATAAATGTTGTAAACTTTTACTAGATGAACCTCCAGGGTTCAATAAATTTTAGAAAACAAAAAGGAGCGTACATTTATAGCGCTTATAAAATCAAATAATCTCTTAAAGTCAATATTCACTATGGAAGTTACGTTTTACGATAAATGATGGTTTATTTTTACGCTTGAGGAATGCTTTAAAATGTCATACATTTTTCTAGTTTAAATATAAATAATTCAGAATGTTTATCTATATGCTGAAAATCAATATGTTCAGTGTAATCAAAACACTATACTTTACTACAGTACTATATATTTATATGACAACATGTCTGTTTATTGCTGCGCAACACTGAGTAGTGTGACTGGTATGCATCTATTTGTGTAATAGCCCCACCCAAACATCCCACCTAACATTATATACCCCCACCTAACATCACTACGTAACTTTCCCACCTAACATTCCCATTCTTTAATAACATAACATCGATACTTAGATTTACCCACATTCCCATCGAATATCCCCACAACATTACCACCTTGCACCCTAACGTCACGTCCCCACCGAACTTTCCAAGTACTCCACCCATCCCCGCATACCATTCCACCAAACAAACCACCCACCATCCATGTTACGTTGCCATTTAACTCATGCAGTTTCCCAAGTAAATGAACATCTATCATACCATCACATACACATTCCTCTCATGTATTTCATTTCCCTCATGTTTATTATCAATAAACCTGTTTCCTTAAATATTCATCTATGAATCTTTTGGCTGACAAATAAAATGCGTTTTTATCCACTGCAGTGTCGTGTATATTTTAGTTGTTTAAAAAAGTGTAATAAATTTCACGGCTAGCAGCCTTTTACAGTTGGATCGAAGTGTCGAGTCTGGGACTAGTTCAGAATCTGGGGCTGACTAGCTACGACCTTATGTCTCGCTCTTTATTGATTTCAAGAAAAGGGCCTCCCAATAATTCCCTGAGCTTGTCTGTCTTTCCTCATGCTCTTCTATCCCCCCTTTCAATCCCTATACGAATGATGTCAGCTCTCTGTGTGGATGGAAGTACATACATTCTAGTTACTTTCAAATGTGATATGTTTTTAGTTTTGGTCCTAGTAAAACCATGCAGAGATTTCATATACGCGAATAGCTAAAACTCACACAAAACATTACTCCATGAATGGACCTGTTAATGAAAGCCTGCTATCGATTCTCAGTGTAATTTTAGACAGCGAAAAGAAGCTATCTTTAGATTATAAATATAAGTAAATAGAAGTACGGAAAACCCTTTCAATTTAAGCGTCTCTAAAATAGATTTGATAAGACTGTGTATTTTATTGTTGCAATCTGCAAAAATCTCATCCGTTTGAGGTTTGGGACTGGCGAATGATGACGTTGTAGTTGAGTAATGTGGAGGTGTATTTATGGATTGGGCCATCAGTGACCCTGTTGTGTGGGATTTAGATCTTTCTAGGATGAGGAGAATAACATGAGACGGTAGGAATTTTATATAGCTATAATTACATTTACTTATATGAGGTGAAATCTAAATTGAAGAAAAGAGAAGAGCAATTATTCTGAGTTGATCTGTTGTGAAGTTTGTGAAATGTCAGCAAAGTTTTAGAGATTAGTTAAGCTATTACAATATATCGTGAGTTGGAGTTGCTCAACGTGGAGGATAAGTTACACAATAGCTCCATTTAGTTGTTAGCGTTATTTTATATGTGTGTTCTAATGATGGCAGAGTCTCTCCAGGGGTAAGGAACCTGCGGCTCGAAGGTTTTTTTTTCTCATGTAGCTCTTGGATACTACTAGTTACTAGATCAAAATTTAATATTTGTCTCTTTGCCATGAAAAGGTTTCCGTCCCCTGGCCTAGCCACTGAGATCCATTAAAAATGTGACAATTGTATCAATTATATCTATTATTGGACATGATAATGACTATTTTTTTAATAACACTGTTTTCTGGGTGTAAACAGTGTCACAGAGTGCAAATTTTGATGTAACATGCAAGCTTTCATGTACACTTGTGAACATTTTAATTTTTTTGGTCTTCTTTGAGTGTGACATTAGTCACACCCTTTCACGGGCATTTAGCTTTATCTACACTGGTTAACATATTCTATCATTTAGCAGTCTTGTGAAATAGTAATAAAAATAATCTCTTATCAACAGGTCAAATCTTGAGCTAGCTGAGAAGCTTCACAAGTCTGAGTGTAAGTAACTAATTAATTGTTTTAAGTTACTGTGCGAGGAAATGAGAGGAGTGTAAGGGAAATGGAGGTCTATGAAGGAAAAGTAAGTGTGTGAGAGAAAGGAAGGGGTATAAGGAAAAGTGTAAGGAAAGGGAAGGGACGTGAGGGAAGGGGAGGGCTAGGAAGGAAAAGGTAAAGTGTGAGAAAGGGGAGGATATGAGGAAAAGGGAGGAGAGTAAGAGAAAATGAGGGATGTATGGGAGGGAAAGGTTTGAGAGAAAGGCAGGATGTGGGAAGGAAGAGATTGGTGTGAGAGAAAAGGAGAGGGGTGTGAGCAGTAAGGTATGAGGGAGAGGAAGGGATGTGAGTGTTTTGAGGGAAATGGAGGAATGTGAGCAAAGGGAGGGAGTGAGGGAAGGGAGGGGTGTGAGAAAAAGGAGCAGGTTAATGGCATGGTATGAGGGAAAGGGATGGGTGTCTAGGAGGTAAAGGCTGTGAGGAAAGGGAGGTGTTGTAAAAGAGAGATAAGAGGAATGGTTTAGGGTGTTAAGGAAAGGAAGTTGTGTCAGTTGTGTGAGGGAAAGGAAAGGGTATGAGGGAAAGGAAGGGGAGTGTGTGAGAGAAATGGAGGGGTTTGAGGGATGGGTGGGGTGTTATGAAGGGGTGGGAGGTGAAGGAAGTGGTAATAGGAAAAAGGATGGGTTTCAGGAATGGACGAGTTGAAGGAAGGGGAAGGGAGGGGTGTGAGGGAGAGATGATAGAAGAGGGAGGTGAGGGAAGGGGAGGAGTTGAGGGAAGGGATGGGAAGGTGTGGGGGAAGTGGAGGCGGTGAAAGATGGAGAGGAGGTGATGGAAGAGACTTGTGTGAGGGAAGGGATGGGTATAAATGAAAACTGAATTGAAAACTGTTACAGGAATGCGTATCAATATAAGAATGAGCTAGGCTGACCATATAACGCAAAAGAAATGAATTAATTTAAATAAGTTTGGATTCTTAAAAACAATGAAAGTGTTTTTCTATTATTTTATGGAAATCTAATAAATGTAAATACGCAAAAATTAAAAAATATCAGCTTTTATTTTAGTATATGTGTAAGTATTATAAAGACCGGCCACTTTTAGAGTATGCATCTTCATTCTGGGACCCATTACCCAGAAGAGCATCAACAGGTTGGAGGCACTCCAGCGATGGGAAGCACGCTTTTTCCTGAACCGCTACAGAAACACCTCAAGTGTTGGCAATAGGGAAACAAAAGGCTGGTCACCATTGGATGAACGACGACAACTATCCAGGCTCCCCATAATGTACAAGATAAGAAATGGGCTGGTCCACGGCTTCAGCGTTAAACAGAAATTTGTCCCCCTCCCCGCATGAGAGAGTGACAAGGCCATGACAGGCAGTTTTGGCTCATAAAAACAAGAACTCGGTACAGGACCTCCTCATTCCTGCCAAAGACAATAAGGGACTGGAACAAGCTTCCAAAAGCAACAATTGAGGCTCAAAACATAATTTTAGAAATGTAAACATCATTGCGTATATACAGCTTTTTTCTAATGAGTTTTCACTATAGCAGGTAGAAAAAAATCACAAATTGCCGGCAATTATCTGGTAACATCGGGTCATTTATTCTAGTTTTACAGAATGAGCTTTATCAATTTTGGCAGTAATTTTGTCCCTTGTCTTGCAGTGAAAATTTGTGATTTGGATGAAGAAGCTAAAAAAACATGGACCTATTTGGAAAGAGAGAAGCAGAAGTGTGCAGACCTTGAGGTAGGAACTGGTAGTGAAAGCAGATCATGGGTGATTTGACTTTAAAAATACACAAAATTAGTGTTATAATATAAATTAGTAATGTTAATACAAAATTGGTGATGTGGTAAAACTAAACTTGAAATTATAACATTGGTGATATAATATAGATTGCTAACACAACATAGTTGATCAAATTTAGATTATATAATTTAGATATTAGCTCAACTTTGGTGATGTAATATAGATATGTTTTTAAAACACAACATTTTGGAAATAATCTTTTTTTTTAAATTTCCATAGGCCCCTTTCAAAAACTGTGATTAAATTACACATGCAAACCGGAGACAGCTTTATTAAAATTTTTGGAACATTTGAATTTGTTAAAATAATCCATGCCATTAATGCGTTACTTCTGCTCCTAGCTCTATGTGATAAAGACCCAATAACACATTCATTTTGTGATTTTAAAAAAACACTGTTTACATACTCTTGAGTGCATCAGATTGTCTAGCAGGCATGAACTCATACAGCTAAATTTTATCTAATACATTTGTGATTCTCAGGAAAACCTTTACAGTAACACTCTGGCCAGGCAGTTGGACCTTCGAGATATCTGGAGACTTGTACAGAAAGATGTAGAAACTGAATGTCAAGATGAACAGGTAAACATACATTTTTAAAGAATGAAGACTCTTGACAGAGAACAGGTTATAACTTGACTGTATAGATAATATAGATCAACAGGCTACTTAACTAGGCTATATAGTATAGGTGTTGGCAATCTTTTGGTAATTTTGTGCAAAAAAAGTATTTCAAATTCATTGAAAATGCCAACAAACTAGAATGCAAACAAACCTATTAGACCCATTTTTTTTTTCATTCTGTGCCATTGAAAGCACTCTGTTTGCAATTGAAATCACTCTGCCTGCCATGTCTTGATTAGCATGCCTTAGGTTGCTACCTCTGATATAGACCAGGCTTGCACAACTGAAAATGTAAGGCGGGCCATAATACTTTATAAAGAATATTTTGAAACTTCGTAGGCCGCAAAGTGGGTGCTGGCACATGGGCCGTTTTTTGTGCAGGCATGAAATAGATCATACATAGATCAGCACATATCTAGAGTATATACTATAGATTAGTACATAACATGACTATACACTATTGGTTAGCTCATACAGACTTTATAGTATATATTAGCACATAACTTAGCCATACACTGCATTTGTTCAACTCACCCGGTTATTTAAAAGCATTTTTAAACACAATAAATGAATGTTATTACTTTACTGCAGGATGATAGCTTCAATTCAAACAGCCCTGATAAGATCAAGGAGAGTATTAAAAGAGATATCGAGGCTTTGAGAGTAAAACTTGAGAAGAGAGGTGCCGCCTTAGGGGCTTTGGTAAGATTGTTGTACAAGAAGTGGGCCTTAATTCAATACTTCAAAGCTTACAGTAAACAAGGTTACAAAATATGAGAATTAACTCTTTCCCTTCTCAGTTTCTCTCAATTTCAGTGAATTTAAAAATATAGTGCCAACAAAAAATGACCAATAGTAGCTGGACAGCCTTGGATTTTAAAAAGTTGACAGTCATGGAATTAGAGCAGTTTCTAAAATGTCCTGGTTGGCTCCATAATACATGGAGTTATTTATCCCATTAATCATAATTCAAAAATAAAATTTTGTAAATAAGTCAATTTAGTTGGATTTTGTTGATATGATACATTAAAACCTTTAGTTAAGGATGCTTAACTGTTATTCATCAAAACCCTACACATTTGTTTAACAGAATTTCTACCATTATTTAAATTAAAATTTTTCTGACACAATATGATTTACAACTGTTGGTAGAATCCTCTAGTTATTAAAGATCATGATTTCCATTTTATGAAATGATTGAAACCCATATTGTTTGGATATATCCCTCTTTAACCTGATAGCTAACTAAGTGGTGTTGAATTTGGACTACTGCTAGTGTATTTCTTCTCATTATTTTTAATACTTTTTTTTTTTTTTTACATGAGTAGAGAAAAAAAATAATATTCTAATTAGAGACAGACCAAATTTCGGTCATTGATCAATTTTGGCCTAGTTTTGGTTTCGGACGAAACAGAAAAGTTAACTTTCGGTTTAATTTCATTTTCGGCCGAAAGTGATTGAGACTTTCAACCAAATGGCCGAAAGTAATTGAGGTTTTCAGTCATCTACCAGAAGTCAGACTGTCTGTATATCTCTAGGTTGGCAATCTGATATTCACTATTGCTCGATGTCTTGCTGTCATCGTATGTTTTGTGACTAATGCTCTTTGAAAACTGCTCACAACTGATTGATGACCTACTTGTCATTTATTTCCAAAAATTAAATTTTATTTATGCCAAGGCAAAGTTAAATAGTTTTTTTGGAAGAAAATCTACGGGAAGGTTAATATTTATATTATTATTTTTGTTTTAATTTTTTCAAAAATAAAATTGGAACCCTAGGTTTATTCAATTAATTCATTTGTGATTTCATTTTTATTTATCATTCTCATGCCCATCCATGTTGTCATAGGCTAATGTGAATAATATTGAATAATCTTAGGGAATGGTAGATCTAATATTTCCATTGTTATTTTTTTATTTTTATTTTTTAAAATAAAAATTAGGGAAGCATAGGATTTTTCAATTGATTCATTTCTTGAAATTCATCATTATCATGCTCATAAACATTGTTATTGACGAAATAACATGCGTGTGCATGTATCACTGGTTCGTATAATAATTATGTAGTAGGCCTATTACAGACCTGTTTACTTTAATGATTTTGGTGATAAATTTACGATTATGTGATGTCTTTTGCGATTCTCTGTCAAAACCCGTCAGAACAACAATTTTAATAGACCCGGTTAAAAAAATATGAGGGGGGGGAGGTTGGTCATCTAACAAAATAATTATGTCACCAGCACGGAAAGACTAGAGTGTTGGTACTAGGCTAAACAGCGATATCATGCCAGCTATTTATGAAAACACAAAGCATTAGCATGACAATAACCTCAAAACTTGGTAATATTTTTTTAGCCTTAATAACTGATATTTAGGTGACAGATAATTGTGATTGTAGATATATGTCTAGGTAGCATTGTAATTATATTATAAAAGGAAATGGGACTCAAGTGTCTATTTTGCATGTATTTTGTCTCTCCCACCCCCCACCCTCTTTTCCAAATTTTCTCTTACCATACTACTTAAAAATAATTTTTTAGGAAATTTAAATTACTTTTTAGTTAAAATGGTAAAAACCAAAGTATTCATTGGATGTTTATTTATTAATATTCATGAAGATCTAATTTTTATAAAAAGAATGTAACTTTTGATACTTTCCCCCATCATTTTTCGATGTATGCAGAATATATGGGTGAATGAATTTCAAAATATCTAAATCTTTCGGCTTCGGTTTCAGCTGAAAGTCTAGTTAAGCTTTTGGCTTCGGTTTCAGCCAAACGTCTTGTTAAGCTTTTGGTTTTCGCTCTGGTTTTGTTTTTGTTAACTTAAGTCATTTTTAACTTTCAGCCTGCTTTTGGTTTTGGCCAAAATCAGAAAATCACTTTCAGTCGGTCTCTAATGCCAATGAATATACCCAATCTTAGAAACTATACCATTATCATGTTATATCTGGATTTGTTCCATACTTAGGTGCTACTCAATTACTAATAGTAGTGAGTAAAATGGGTTAGATAGCTAAGTAAATAAATGTTTTAACTGGTAAATTTAACTCTAATAGAATTGAAATATGTTTTTAATTGCATTAATAATTTGACGTTGCTGGGAGCATAGTTTTCAGGTAACTTCACTTGCTTCCCTCAGAAAAGACATAACCTTAACCTACCATTGTCATGGAACAGTGAGGACATCCAACTGCCTTCCACTTGGCACAGTAGCCATAGACTGTCACCAGGATCACCACTTGTTGGTAAGGTGATAGCTAGATTTTTAGTTTAACTATTAACTATGTTCTGTGAACATGTTGAGGGAACAGAGACTTGTTGTTGACCACTGTGAGAGTAGGTTGAAATGCCAAAAGATGCTAAAAATGTGTGAATTAAAACACATCTACCTGTTGGCCCAGCTTTGTCCATATTGATTATTGACACCATTAACAACTGCCCATAACATGTTTATTTCCCTGACAAAAATGTAATAGATGTTTCCTCAACAAAACATTTTATTTTTGCATAAGATCTTATAGTATAAATTCTAATATTTGTGATCATATCTCTGTCACAAAATAGCTAATGAGTGAAGGGAGGTAATTGCTGTTTTATTCTATTCCATAACAGGCTATTAGAAACTTTATAAAAGATATAATGTCAAATAGCTCATTTTGATTATTTTCTTGACTTTCCAGATGCCCTCAGTATAGATGTCTTCAATGGTAATCTCCAAATGTATCCAATAAAATACCCTTACACAGCATCTGTTGTGTCTTGTGAAGATGTTGATTGTTATGAATGCAAAGCTGCTCGAATGGTGCTGCAAAACAGGTGAGTATTATAAAGTCGAATAAGACTTCTGCAATTTCCAAAACAATTTTTTAATAGTGTTGTGGTTTGTACGGCATTCTTTGTCAGCAATCAATCCCAGGGCCATGTCTAAGTGGATAGATTAATTCAGACCATATCCTTCATGTGTTAATGTCACACACACATTTATAAAACAGATCAATCACATTTGGGAAAAATAACCTTAGCTTATGATTTTTAACTGCATTAGTTCATTATTGTACTAGGTTATAATAAAATAGCAACAGGTCTTATTTAAATTTATCAGGTACACAACATCTTGTCCCTCTATTGGATCTACAGACAATGGTCAACAGGAACACATGTCCTCCAAAAATTATTCCTTTGCCACCAACAGCAACATCTGCAATGGCAATGATAAGCAGCACCCTGCAAGTTCTGCTCCACCAACAAAATTAACATCAGAGTCCTGCCCTTATCCTCACAATAGACAGAGAAGTCTTTACGGTAATCACCGGAGACAGAACTTTATCAAAAGTTCTGGTAGGTACCTCTTTGACAAACCCATCAGTTCTGATCATCAGTTTGAGAACCACTCTCACAACGTGGTCCAGAGCTCAGCTGGCAGCACGGCTACAGATTTATATCCTGTTCTTGACTCCAATGTCAATAATTCATCTTGTCCAGTTGTCAGCTGGTCATTGGACAATATATTACCTCTTGCTGACACAACTGAGTCTAATCTAGGAGCCCGGAGGACCAGTTTCATCAAAGCTGTAGAAAACAACCAAGACAGTGAATCTGACTCTTATGGTACAAAACTTTATGATGTTGGCTTTCGGCACATTGATGTCAACGCAATTTCCGAGGAACTTCAGAGGCCAAGTTTTTGTGCTGCCATAGCGCATGGCAGAGGAGTTAATTCAGGTGTGTCAATAAAAAGGAAAGTTGTGCAAATTAATCCACCTGAAACGTTAAAAATCAGGACTAAAAGGATTAAGGATTACAGTCTGCCTTCCAATGACGATAACATGGATGGTGTCCAGCCGGAGACTCCCAAGACTGTCAAGTTTCAGATTGAGGAGGATCAAGATTCGAATAGTCAAGTTTACACTGGAGCTCTGGCCTGGGGGTCAAGTGTGGCCAGGACAGAGAACGCCATTGCATTGTCATCATTATCCTTCCCTTCACTTTCATCATCCATGACATCCTCCTCAGTGTTTACATCAACACCATCACCATTTGAACCCGGTCATGGTGGCTACAATCAAAGTGTCTCAAGGTGTGGTAACCAAAAAAAATCTTTCTATGTTAAGTTTTTTCTTTTTGCTTTATATTTTTAACCTCCTAGTCTAGATCTCCCCCCCCTCCTTTTTTTTTTCCTTCTTCTCCAGATATATGTGCCTTACTAGGCTGATCAGTAGATTCCACTCAACTATTTAAATTTTTTAAATAAATTTTGACTGTGATAAAGCTTAAATAGATAAAATGCATCACTGGTGTTTCCTCACAAGTAAGATAAAGCATTCTTTATGACATTTATAAAACTTGGTGATACGCCTTCTTCAGCAGACAAACTTCTTATAGATCATAGGCGTGATGATGTATTCATATGTATATATGTTTGTATCATAAGCCTGTTGATGTAGTCATATATATATATATATGTTTAATCCAAGTGTCATCACAATAAAGAAAACTGAATAATAATTATATGATTCTTATTGCAAATAAAAATGAGAAAACAAAATGACACCAGGCCCCAAATCACATGGAAAATAATATAAATTAAAAAAAACAACCCAGAACAAATAAGATCAGGCTGGTTTTGTTTTAATAATCTGTTTCAAACTAAGTACATAATGCTGTCTTTGGGTAGCAACAATAAACTATAATGCTATTATGTCTCATTGTGTCTAGCTTTAATAATCTGTACTACAAAATGACATTTCTGTCCTTTTGTGATGGTAGATCTGCTTCTATGCAAGGCTGCCACAAACTTGATGTGATCCTAGACAATGCACATTCCTATGTGTCCAAGTCAGTAGAGGACTGGGATATGTCGCCACAACATACGGGCAACTGCAATGATTTCTGTGACGAATTTATGAACAGAACTGAGTAAATACATTTTAGTTATTTGACTTGTACGTGAATTATTATTACTATAAATTAGCATTTTTATGAGCAAAAGATAAAATCTTTAGTTTATCATCTAAATCCAGTAGCCATTATGGCATGTGCCCTTTGGCTGCTTGCCATAAAGAAAGTAATTTATTTGGGCATGTGCCATTTGACTGCTTGTCACAAATACATTTGTTTGGACATGTGCCCTTTGACCTCTTGGCACTAACAAAGTCATTTATTTGGGCATGTGCCCTTTGGCAGTTTGGATCAAACAAAGTCATTTATTTTAATCAAAAATTCCCCCCCCCCCCCCCCCCCCCCCCCCAAAAAAAAAAAAAAAAAAAAAAAAAAAAAAAAAAAAAGAAGGAAACACAGCACATCTACCTGAATTAAAACGGCCAAATTATAGTCTTGTTAGTGAAGTCAATAGATCTTCAGGCTTGTGAAGTTGAGCTTTTCTGTACAATTCCCATTCTGGTTAATTTTGTTAAATTTGTTTTGCCCCATTTTCTTAACCAGTTTAAACTGCAAAATAAAATTTCCTGAAATTAAAGTAAGGATTCTGTAACAAAAAATATAAAGAGAGGTTTTACCAGAGAAATATCCTGAATTAACACTATCTTTTGTTTTGTTCATGTGTAAAATTAAACAAGTTTTCTTTGCATCATATTGCTTACTGTAACAGTATTGTCATGTATCAAAGTGTGGTAGTTAATAAAAAAATAAAAGTTAAGTTAGTCATCAGCTTTAACATAACAATGTGAAAGAGTTTCATGTTCTACTCCTGTTTTATTTACATTTCAGCTACGAACAGGAGGCTTTGGAGTATCTCACAGGCTCATGGGAGGTAATCATCTAGTTTTTATAATTACCTCAACTGTTTATTTAAAATGAACCAATTTACTGATACCTGCTTTCTCAACAAAACAACTAAATCCTTAACTTGTTGATAGCTCCCAAAGAATGCTGTGCAATAGTTTGAGAGGATGCACACTTAATTGTTTTTACTGGCGAGCATGTGTATAATGTACCGTGTCTGTGTACTGTACCATGAAACAAACACTGGAGAAGATTATTTATTTCATTTGCTTTATAAAATTTGCTGTTTAAAAAAATGACTAAAAGACTTTGCAGACTAACTAATTAGCACAAGATTTTTTTTTCTCCAAATCTCACATATTTCTGAAAATGGCACAAACAGTTCAACTGTTCTCCAAGTGATTTTCTGCCACAAGCCCTTCTTGCCCTCTCCTCAAACCCTCAGTTACACCACTTTATTATTATTATAGCCACAGCAATGGGCAACTCCTATAATACCAAGTGGAAAAAGAGTTTAAGAACACTATTAAACATTTGAGAGTGAAGGGAAAGTTTGTTTATATTTGAAAACCAACATGCCCAGTTATAATGTTAATCAATAAACCAATCATTGTTAAAGCTCCACCTATTAAAAATAGTCATTTGTTGTAACTTTACATTATTGAAATTGTTTTGTATTGTGGCCACTGGGTCTAGTTGGGGTGGTTCTTTTGCTAAATATAGCTTTTGTTCATAGACTGTTTGCATTAACTTGATTTCCAAGTTAACATCGTTATTCTTATTGTATTATGTTGCCCTTGGATGACTCTCAGCATTGATAGTTGGATTTAATGGGGGTGAAAGCTATACAGATTATATCTCAGTGAAGATCCATATCAAAGAAGCATAATGAGTGTTGTGTAAAAAAAGGGCGGCTCTTGGTCAATGTACGGGACTGAGGATCATTCTTTTAAGGCGGTAATAGCTACAAAAAAAAGTATTATAAACATCTTTTAGTTAGTTTATGTATGGTGGGATCATAATCTGTAAATCCAGAGGTCTAGAACCAGCTTGAAAAATTATTTGGCTGCAATTATGAGTAATATGCGATGAAATGAATAGTTTTGTGCATATTTAATGTAAATTGATGATGATGATGATTGAGTACTTTTATAGCGTTTGTGTCCTTGCTATTTTATGTACGAAAATCAAACATGTTGATTACTCTAACCCCCCCCCCCCTTTTTAAACCCACACCCTCTAAAAAAATAACAACAAATTCTTCCCAATAACGACATGCTGTTCTTGTTATGAGACGGCGTTTACTAAAGAAGTAAAAGTTTCCACTGAGATAATCACGTGGGAACCCTAACTTTCCCAGTCAAAGGTTGTGCTCCATAAGGACAGCATCCAAACCTGGTTTACTGTGATGGCATTCCGCTTCTTTTCTTTGAAGCTACCGGAACGAAGCTATAAAAATGTAATCTATGCCTCAGATGCTGTTAGTAAAGTTATCACATATTTGTGGACTAGATGCTGTTGCTGTTGGGTGGGTTATTTTTGATATCAGGTCGCAACTTCACGTGATCATACCATACGTGTTTCTATTTGTATAGGAATATTTTCTCAAACATTTTATTTAAACACATTTCCTTAGACCAGTGGTTCCCCACCTTTTAACACGCGGGGCCCTTTTTAGAATCAATTTCTATGTGGGAGCAGCCATAGTGTACTCATTTTTGAAGGATTATTAAACTCCCATGGGTCAAAAAATGCTCAACTAAACGGCTAAATAATTTAACACCACCATGTTATTGGCAGGATTCTCTGCTTGGTTACAGGACTATAAAAACGAACTAGCTTTTGGGCGGTTCAAACTTTGTAAGCTTCTCTTACCAACTTTTTCTAGTAAAACTCCTGAGTACAGATGGGCCGTGACTATCCTAGGATTTCGGATGCTTGATGAACTCATTATCTCACGCTAACTTTCCAAGTAGGCCACGCGTTCTGTCGTAATTACAGACTACCATCCGTTGGCCTCTTACGAAAACTTAATCAGCGGGGCTGGATCGGTGGCATTTCGCAAACATGTTTTTCATTATATAAAAAACCTCAGATAACACCACTGCTTGTATTTTATTTTTACCTTTTAAACCCGTGACCGATTAGATTGTAAATACTCCACGAAACCAAACCTGTCTTTTAACGTGGCGGAGAAAACTTTCCGGAAATGCATCGTTTTTAGAAAGCTTTCACATACAAAAAGGTGTGCTGCTTACCTAATTCACACGATTGAATATTTAATAGTGAGAAAATTAGACATAAGTTTTCACAAGCAAAATCACCTGATTGTATTTAATATTAAAGATAATCATTTTTCATAATTTTTAAACTTTCAGAATGAAGAAGTTATTTTAACAAATGTTCAAAATATTTTATGTAAAAATAGATTTGTTTAAAACTTGTTTTTAAAATAGAGCTTATAATAGAGCTTATCTATAAAAATTACTGAACTAGTTTGACCAGCTCTAAAATAAAGCATTTGATCTGTAAAAGTACTTAAACATTGATAACTGATTTGAAATAAAGCGATTGATTCATAAATGTACTGAAACATTTGTACCTGATCTAAAATAGCTCAATTGATCTGTAAATGTAATTAAACAGTGGCACCTGGTTTAAAATAGAGCGATAGAGCTATAAAATTACTGAGACGTATAAGAACTAAAGACGGGGAAATTGAGGATCATTCGTAAGAGAGAATTTGATATTGAAATAATTTGTATATGATGATGATGTGCCGAAAAGCTGATTTTATTTTTGTCCCTCTCTAACTCTCACTGGTGCGTTAGTGCAAGAAATTAGTGCCCTGGTGGAAACATCTTTGTGTTTATCTCCGTTGAAATATCTCGATTTGATTCAATGCGACTCAGTGTTAGTTAGTTCGAAATAACAGGAGATTTATTCATTATTTAAAAAAAAATATATATTTAAAGATAAGTTGAGGGGGAGAAATTGGGAAAATGTAAACTTTTTAATGTCCTCTCCCCCCAAATTATTTCGTATTTCGAGCCAACTTCCAAGTTCGAACAAACTTCCATTGAACATTTTACTCCAAAGTAATTTCTTTCGTCAAAATTACCGCTAAACTTTAAATCCTAGTCTGTTAACCGTTACAATTGAGGATTTCAGTATGATCTCACACACTCGAGGAAAAAAAAGTGGCTACATGACGTTAATTGCGAACTCTTCTTCAGGTTAATTTATTCACTGGATTGTAGCACATGTGCAGCGCGTTAGCTCCTGATCCTGTTAATAAATATCCCTTGCCTCCAGGTAGCACGTCCTGTTCATTGATGGCACTAACTCACCATCCAGGAGTCGCTTCTATCACTCTAGTGAGAGGGCACGCGAGCCATTGTATGGCCCACGCAGTTTTCTCCTCCTCTTGCGTCTTGTTTTATTCAAACCGAACATGCCTCGAGTGTTTATAATAAGTCACTGTCCCAACTTACCTTCATTGTAATCACGCCCCACCGGGAGTAAATAAGTTTAAAAATAGAATTGTTACTGAAGATTAGCAGGAAATCGTTGAACAAGGTATGTTGAAACTTGAAATGAAAAGACATGGCAATAAAAGGAGAATGTTTCGGCTAAGAGTCTATTCAGCAGACAAAGACTAAACCAGAAACAACACAAACTAGAAAACAGTTCAAAAACTTGAGTGTAATAGATTAGTTTTAGATTTGACGCCTAATTAGGACTTGTCCCTATACACTCCAAACCAAACACATTAGCTCCCCTAAGGGTACCTTTACCATCAACGAGGGTTAGTCGTAATTTTAAATTTGCTATTGTGTGCGTGGATGTCATTCTAGTTATATAGGCGAAACTGGTAGAAGATTGGCAGATACGGGAAATGAAACAAGGTAAACTTTCCCGTCTCTTCACATTTCAACAGAGAGCAACATAAAGGTGCATTACGGCAATAATTTTTTGCATAAAAACACTAGAGAGAGTTAAAATCGAAAACACATTTAGCTTTTCGGCACCATATCTCCACATGGTATGAATCAAATACTCTCCTACTAATGTTTCTCAATTTACCTGTATTCTTTCTTTTTTTCTTATTCCTTAGATTTTATGTATCCCTAAATATTTTGGTCCGTTTTCTCTACCTTATTTTTCACAGTACCAATATTTACATTCTTTCACTTCCTGTAATCCTACTTCCGACAGCAACAAAGGAAATATCTAAACGTTTTTTTTACTGTGCTCTATTACTTGAATGCTCTATTACTTGACTTAGTTCTATGTGTCTTGTTTGCTGAAAAAGGCTCTAAGCCGAAACGTCCTAAATCGTATTGTCCTGTCTATTAATTTAAGTTTAACATACCTTGTTATTACATTTCATATATAGAAACCAGCTATTAACTCTACCTGCAAGGTCCAGTTAGAATAAGCGGGACCTTGCAGATAATAGCTTGTTTCCATATGTTTTTATCTATATATCTATGTTTCGCATCCACCTTATACTTATTCCAACGTGCTTAAAATTCAAATATTGCTCCTAGATGTCAAACTCCTGGTAATACTTGATTGGTTAATTCATCAGTTCTTTTACACGTTGTTATACGTTGTACTCAGTAGCGTAGCTAGGGTGTGCGGGGGTCCGGACGGCACCAGGTGACACCATCCTATTCATTCACACTGCTCGGGCTAACCGAATTTCATAAAAGGATAATTGATCACATATACATTTTCCACACGTGTAACCAATCCAAATGCGTGCTTTAATAAAAGTTCAAAGTTGATGCGTCAGAAATGAGGTGACTTTTTAAGTAGATTAGATAAACACCGTTATGACCATGATTCAATGCCGATTGAAGTGTTCGGTAACTTTCGTAAGTGACAGGAAGCTATAATTGTCTAAATTCTGAGAAATAAAACTTTCCATTGATGTGGTCAAGTATATAAATCGAAACGGTAAAAAATAAAAACATTTAAATTTAATAAATAATTTTACCCATTCATAGGGTTAACCAAATCATATTTTACAAAATTTTCTAATATCTTTTAATTTTAATAAATAATTAATTACTTTTTAAAAAGGGTTTTGAAACCAAATATATCGCACCCCAAAAATACTCAAAATTAATATTTTCGCCGATTCGTCACTAGCACCACCACATTTAAGCTAGATTTACATACGGCACAAAGTCTTTTACATGCTGTCTGGGATTTCACGTTTATCTGCATGCTACATTTACCTTTGGGCTGATCAACTTGAGGAAGTTAATCTTAACATATGTTTTCTCACGAGAAGTGCTGTCATTTGGTGGAACATGCTATTGAAAAGGTACTTTTAAAATCAGACCGATATGGAATTTCGGTAGAGAGAATATTAAAGTTTATCAAGAGAATGGCAGGAGAAAATTAATAGATGCGTGACTCTCTCTGTGCGAAGAAAACAGTAGGGAGAGGCTGGATTATATCGATTTCATTTTGAACCCAGATCATTCATCAGCGGTCAAGGAAGGAGCAGATATGTTTGGGGCTGCTCAACCCAACAATCTGCTATTAGACAGTGCAGAAGAGTTATTGGTGTCCGTTCCAAAGTTAAACTTTTTCTATGATGTGTTATACGTCACCAATTCAAGCGCGGGAAGAGCAACTAATTAATCACTCAACAATACCTTTATATTATTAATCTAATATAAATATGATAATAATATTTTTGGGAACTGCTTATATTATTTTATTAGTGTTTAAATTGAAAGGTCTGTTGCTGAATTTTATACATTAATTTGTGTGTCGTAAGATAAGAAAAAGGTTGAAAACCGCTGGCCCGTGCCAACAAGTTCTAATGACGGCATAGCCAACTTCTCGGTATGGGCCTGAAGTGTCTCATTTGCTAACGTGCTTGGTGGCCGAGTGGTCTAAACTGATCCAGTCACAAGTTCATGGTCTGGCGTTCCACCAAAACCAAAAACATCACAAGCACCCCGGAGGGATGGGACTCGTTAACCTTGGATGGCAACTTATCAAAGAGAAGGAAACTCTGAATTCAAACCCGGAGATGGCGTCCCCCATAGGCGGCGAACATCGAAACAATGAATCATTCCGTGAATCATTCCGACAACTGCAGCGACGCCCCTGATGCCATCGCCGAGAGCGCAGTGAGCATGCTAAAATAGCAATGATACAAGCACTATATAAGTATTCCATCAATTAATCAAAACGTGACAAGTAAAACTACTGGACGTATGTCACCGTTTATGCCAGTTGGCACACAAGAGGTCGTCTGGCGGACTGTTTAACAAAAGCGAATTAATAAAATAAATGTAAATGGTGTAACTTTTAGGATCAACAGAAGCCTTACAGCCTATATTTTAAGGATAAATCACATCAAGTGTGACAGTTTGCAATTGACTCATAGATCAACATGTACGGACACTAAACTAATGTGCGAATGCACACTGCAAGTCAAATCCCACACATTAATAGTCGATATCGATCTCAGGATTACGGCCCAACAATGACTAAAAACATTTTTTGTTTTTGTATAGCTTTTTGCGCCGTTTTTTAGGTCGCTATCGGTTTGGTTGCACTGCTAGCAACGCAAGTGGGCTTATTGTTTTTATTTTTGTAGACACGAACAATTTGAAATGATTAATACTACAAATTAACATGTATAGTACCTTGCGCTGCGTTACAAATTATCATCCATACTGTGATAAATTAAATAATCACTCTTAAAGTCAATATTGTCATTACGAATTGAGGTTTTATGTTATAAAAGGGCTGGTGTTTGCGCCTGAGAAATACTTTAAATGTCTTACTTTCAAACTGTTCTAGTTTTAAAATTATCTTAATTAGAATATTTATATAGATGCTGAAAATGAATATGTACAATGTAATCACTACACATTTTCATGTATTGGGATCAATGAAAGAATCTTATCTTATACCACGGATTCTAACGACTGTGAAAGTATTTCACTATGACATAATAAGGCTAGAACTGTTACAGACTCCTACAGACTCTAGTATAGATATATGAAATGTTTCAGTGAATAATTCCTATAGACTCTAGTATAGATACTGTTACAATGAATAACTCATATAGGTTCTAGTATAGATATATGAACGGTTACAGTAAATAACTCCTACAGACTGTAGTATAGATATATAAACTTTTGCATTGAATAACTTTTATAGACTCTATTATAAAGTAACCTTTAAAGGATTATGATTTGCACGTGAGTCTACGCCGCCCACAACACTACTCCATATCCGTTATCACTCCCACCAAGAGCGAGAGATGGGATGAACGGTGAGATAGAGGAGCATGCTTATCTTTATGGTTGGGGATGTGGTGGGGATTGGGGGAGGGGTCAAGTAGAGCTGAGGGTGAATCTGGGAATATCCTACAGGTGTAGGTGTGGAATAGCAGCAAGTATAACATATTCGTTTGTTTACTTATATGTGAGTACAATCATATATCAGTTCATAAAATTAGTGCTAGCATAGAATACAATAAATACATTTCTTGGTATATTTATTTGTATATTTGTAGCAGCGAATTTAGCATATAAATATCTATATTTAGTTACATTTGAGTGATGATACAGTGCTCAGCGACAGTTTCGGTAGCGAATCTAAAGTTTTGTGTAACTTAGTCTTATCACAAGTCAGCCCTAATGTCAGGCTGTGCTAGGTAACGATAGCCTATAACCTCAAAGTTGGGGACACCGTGTTCAAACATGGAGAACTATTCTTCTTCTATATATTAAGGACCCACGATCAATTTATTGATCATTCTGGCTCCTATTCCCTCTCTACATGTAGGCTACTTTTTCAATACTCGAAATTTTGAATTCTTATGCGCTGTTCCACATACAAACCTTAATATTACTAAGGCAGATAGAGTGGGCCTTGTATATCGTCTTATAAATGACACGTTGTTATTATAAATGGCACGCATTCTTTTGTTTTACTATATAGTATAGTGCGTTCAAAAAGAAATTTTACGAAAATTTTAACGTGTGAACTGAAAAAAAGATTCGATCAAATTTCCGTTCGACCAAATTTCCGTCGATCAATTTTCTGTCGACGAAATTTCTTTGGATCAAATTTCCGGTAACCATATCGAAGTATTGATGTGTTGTTAAAGGTTTCTGCTCGTATATAATTTATTATGGTCTCCCCCGAGAAGATGTAGACATTTCATACCAAGATTGATTCCCATAGTCTCCCATGACATCGTTGTTTATAAAAAAAACAATATGAATAGGAGTGGACCAGAATTAAAATGACCGACTACTACTTGTATAATTTTTTTTTTATTTCAAAAGCTACAAATACAGTAGCTCTAAATTTGTTGCATGTCAACAAATACAGTATATAGAAATTGTTGCATGTTAGTGAGAAGAGCATCAAACTTATATTGCTGGATAATCGGGAGTAATTTAATAACAGATCTAACTACAGTTTACCTGGACTATTATTCTGTCCTATTCTTGAGATGCTAAACACATTTTGATAATTGCCATCGAGGAATTCATTTTGTTTTGTTTGGCCGCCCTGGGATGGACAACGTGTGTATATTCAACCCTCTAATCAGCTGAGTCGTGATGCACCGCTGTAATTATAGCACCGAGCAGTGAGAGATGGGTGGACTACCTGCGTCTTCATTAGTCTTACACTCCGTGGGTGGTGCTGATATAACACTGGTGACGTAAGGCTTATGGCACAGGGTTATTTTAATGTGTGTCGTTGAGCACCAACATTGTTCTGTTGGACAAGGTTACTTTAATGTGTGTCGTTAATGCAGTTTTTGTATTGTTCTATCGGATAAGGTTGCTTAGTGTGTTTCGTCGTTACTTCACTCAGAAATCAAACATTTTCTTTTTAAGATGTCGTTACTGAAATGTGTAAATTAATTTTTAAAGTATAAAAATTGTATAGGGCAAGGCATTATTAATGTTTGTGTTTTGACATTTTAATTTCTTTTTTAACATATCTTAACTGAACGAACCTCTCCGCCTTAGATACATTTCACAATGCGTAACCATGCTCTTCTGACAAACACACTCACCGACCGGCCACCTCACATTTATTTAAACTCACCCAAAACAATTTTTTTCTGAGACGTGTTCGCTACGGTGTTTCAGGATCTGGAGCTCTTCCAAGTTTATTACCTCATAACTGAGTTTTTTCTTAAAAAACCAACAATCTTCAGGACCGCCAAATCTTACGGTTGCAGCTCTGCTTCTTGGAACACGGGTTTTTAATTTTTTTTTTAAACTCTTCATGTTTGTGAGTGGGGAAAAGTTCACCTAGCACTGCATGTAAAGAATGAGAGGAAAGTTTGGGACTAAATAGTTGGTTACTAATTATTATGCCAGTATTCGTGAACAGTCACATAATGTATGGACAAGTTGGAATTATTTATTGGGATGCACAGTAAGATTAACTAGACACAACCAGGATAGCCTTTGGTTGACGCCTACGTGTATACCAGGTCTTAGGATTAGCTCAAAGGATCTTGTGTTTTCTATATTGTAGGACTTTTGCGACAACTGCAGGAAGGCTGTAAGACAAGGTTGGTGATACAAATGTGTATTTTACATATAAAAAATGTACTTTAGGTATACAGATGTGTATCTTGGATATACAGATTTGTATCTTAGTTATAAAAATGTATTTGCGGTAAAAAATTCGTATCTGAGGTACACGTTTGCTATTTATTGTTTTTCATTTAAAGAGATGTTGTACACAGACGAATCCTTAAACCAACTGCTCCGGTTTCCTACCGTGTTAAACTAAACTGATAGTTTGAGCTCCACAATGAAGTACTTGTTTTGCTAGATATGCCGTGGGGGCTTGAACTCGCACGTCATGTCATGAAATAAACGTTTGGATTTTTTGAGTTTCTTGGGATAAGTCGAAAATTCAGCTCTAATAACCGTTTTCACGCTCCTTCGCGTTGTGTTGATTTTATTCATGACTATAATATAATGTATCATTCTATATCGTTTAGGTTATATATAAATTGCAATCTCCTGGTGGATTTATATGCAAAATTTCAGACTTTGCTATAAATGGTAATGAATATTTGATTTCTTTCAGTTATTTTATTGTAGATTTACTCTCAAGTCTTTTTAAATTATAATTTTATATACATAGCGATTTATTCAATTACAGCACCTAAATTTAGATAATACCTCTTTGATTTTTACATACATTTACTACTTACCAGTCATTACCACATATAACTAACAAAATGGCTTATAAAACTCTGTAGTGTTGATGAGCCTCTTTTGTAATTTAACCAACAAGAAAATAGTTTGAAATGTTTGAATTTTAAAGAAGGCCAGCTGGCTAATGAGATTTAATTTTTTCTTGAATCCTGCACTAAGTGAGACTTAATAAATAACATTTTCTAGTCATTGGATCATTCCTGCACGTATTAACAGTGCATTAACAGAATACTGTTTTTTTAAAATCGTCAAATTCATGGGAAGATTGTCCGCGTGTTTACATGAAGCTTAATGCGAATGATTCGTTATGACAAATAAATACATTCATACAACAATTCATTCCAAGATCCAAGAATCTTCGTTAATAAACAAATTTAACATTAAAGGTAATATTCCGTAAATACAAAAATAAATTAACAAACCAACAATCGCTAAATGATATATGCAATATTTTGGTTACTTTTTCAATTCTTTTGTTGCTAGAGGAATTTCCGAGAGTGCTCTGGTGGCATGTTCGCCTCACTTTAAAAAAAATCCCCGCGTGCACTTTAATTAGAGCATAGCTAGATCTGCCTGCCATTGAAATGGAGCCACAACACAATCGTCCACCCATGAACATTTATCGTAGTTACGGGTGTGTTGTATTTCTAAACTGGTCTTGTTTAACCCAGTTTTTGATAGCTAACGCATGAGCACCATAAAGGAAGCCATTTTATCACGAATGAGTATGGCACTGGACCAGAAAAATAAATAAAATAAAAGAGAAAAAGGCAGATCTCTCTCTCTCCCCCCTCTCCCCCCCCCTCTCTCCCCCTCTCATTTTTCCTTACATGATTTTCTTGGCTTAACGCTGCTATAACAGTTAAAGTATCGGTCACCTTTCCTCATTCATGCAAAATAATGCATTAATTATCTGTTACGCAACACTACACCGTCATCTGTCATTTAGTATTTCGACCACATAGCGCAATATATAAATCATCGGTCATTTAATACCTCGGTCATTTAAGGCAATGTATAGATAATCGATTATGTAGCATATTACTCGTCCATAAATGCCAACCATGTCTAAATTTCTTTTGATGTTATTAAACATTTCTTGTCCCACTCTATTCGTTAGGGCATACTTTTTGTCGATACTTTGTTGTCTTGATGCTTCCGAATTACAACTTCAATATTCCTTTTTCACTCGATATCCTTTGGAACAGCTTGATCGTAGCCTACCAAAATTCTCCAGGGTGTATGTTCCCATATATTTCATTTTGTAGGGAACTACTTGTCTTTGTACCTATCTTTTTATTTTTTGGAATCAGTCTGTCAGTATGTGAAGTATGGGCAGGACGAAATCACAATGCCTGGGATTTTTCTTTAGGAGTTCCTAAGACACAAATCGATAACCCAAGAGAACATCACGTGTGGATGATACAACTTGGCAACAGTGGCATCACAGGAGTTGTCGAAAATTTTCATTGTATCAATGTTATCCGCCTACTCCATCTCCAGGTTATACTTAGTTTTCCTTCTCTTAGATGAGTTGCCATCTAAGGTTGGCTTGTCCCATCCAAGCGGGGTGCTGGTGATGTTATTTGCTTGACTATGTCAAGCTTGGAATCAGTTTATATTACTCGGCCACCCAGCACCCAATCTAACATAGTGAGAAACACTGTTATCTGCTAGTATACATCTGTTGCAATTTTGCGATATTGTCAATTTTTGTTTACACTCACAAGTTTTTCTTGATAGACTGACGCCACCGTAGCAATCCAAACTTAAATTACATGGAGTATAAAGGTTGTGTATAAATATAGTGTCGCCAAAACATGAGCCCCTTTCAATTATGCATACTAAATGAGTACCAACAAATATTACGTAAAGATTTGTGCACCGATTGGTATTTTAACGGAAGTAATTTCGACTTGATAAAATAATAAATACTCGTTACAGCTTGTTCACGCAGTTAGTTTAAAAGCAGATTAAAACGTAGGCTACATTGTTACATGACACCGACTGACTCCATTGTTAACATTCTTTTTGACATTTTTACGAAGTTAAATAACTTCCATGTTACAGAGAAGTGAAATACAACAGGATGGTCTCGGGAGGGGGGTTGGGGATGAGTTATAACTGCTATTCACCAGCTTCCCCCACCCCCCTTTATGAGCTGTATTTATAGTAAATACTGATATAAGTTATAGCAACCATTCACAGAACTTTCAAGAAAAAGTATCAGTGCATCAAATCATAACAGGGTGTTTAGTTTCTTAAACGCGATAATCTGATCCGGGTTTGCTGTACCAATTATGATAATGAGTGTACTATTTTAAATTCGTTATGGCAGGCTAGTTCAGTATACTAATACTAGAAATAACCCGCCAAACAAAGGTGGCGGCAATGCCTCAACTTCCCATATGCTAAAGTGACTTGACAAAACACGCATTCAAGTAACGTTCTTTATAAAAACGCACCGATTAATGCTAAGTTCTGGGAAATTCTTTCGTGTGCGCTTATTGAACAATTGAAAACAACGTTACACCCATACATACGTAAACACCTAGATAATTATTAATTGTGGTGTCAAATAATAATATTAATAATATGAATGTTCATGTCTGAAAAGCAGGTTTGACATATATACGTAATGTCCGGATTAAACTAAAACTGGTATCCTTATCGGGCCATTATGAAGCCTGGCGTGGTATGTTTGTGACGTGTAGTGGTTTTAAACCTTTACAAAGTTCTAAAAATTATATAATCTACTTATTACAGTTTTCTGAACCAATCCTTCCAGTAGTAAAAAAACCCAACTATGAGCAGGTCAGTAGATAGAAGTGTCCAAGAAAATTATTAGTTTAGAGAGGATATATTATGCCATATCTAACTTTTATCAGGTAAAATTATCTTCAGTGCGTTTAGTTTCTATATATTTGTCTGTCGTAGTTGTATTTTTAAAGAGTACCGTTACACAGCCCAAGCATCGGCAAGCTAATGTAAACCTTTGGTGCGCCAACTGAAAAGTGCCATGTTCATGTTGTGCAAAACATATCTTCAAACACTCAATGCAGACACCATTGTAAGATTTCTGTTCTGACTTTTACTCGAAAAAAAACAGGCCTTCTCTAGAGGCGGAACAATTTGGAATTTTTTGTGTGTATCATAATCATATTCAAGATAAATGAAATGAACTTAGGAGCTAACAATAAATATATTCATATATCCCCCCCCCCCCCCCCCCCCCCCCCCCAAAAAAAAAAACCCACTTCAAGTAAACCGAGGGTTAATTTTCTGTCTGTCGGTTGAATTACAACATTTATCGCGACAATCCCATCAAGCCCTCCCCACAGGCGGATCCAGAGCGGGAAGATATAAAGTCACCATTTTAAAAATTACATTGCCTTGAATGTTAAATCCAACCATTACACCTCCCTTTTTCCCACACTGATATAGTAAATATATACTTCGATATTAAATGCAAGGCTTTGCACTCATGAAATTTTGTACGTGTGTCGGAAATAACAATAAAAGTAACACCCCAAACCCAAACAGTTTTAAAAATTATGTAAAATCTCTAAATATAAAACCCCTTCCTCGACACATAAATGGACATTTCTCACATCATATTTTTTCCTTCAAAGAAAGCCACGCCCGAGTTGTCTTTCTTTAGAGAAAAAAAAATCAAGGAAGATAACGTATTCAATAGCAAATAGAATAAGTGGGCATTGATGATGAGCAAATTTAAGTTTTCAGTTTTATACTCAAAGAAAAGAAATAGATAGCATACTTACTGAGAGTAGACGAAGGATCGGAAAAAAGGAACTCGATTTCATTCAGATAGGAAAGTCCTAGATATTTTAACTTATAGATGTTTGGGTATATTTCATTATGGAAAAACTCTGGGTGTAAAGCTCTGTTTTTTTTTGTATAAGCTTCAGGTTCTGTGCACAGCATGATGTCTGTGTTGTTTATTTCTTGATGTGTTATGCTCAATCGTCGCACCTTTACCTTTAGGTGCAGTGGTCTCCATATTGGACGATTATATTTGCCAAATAGACATTGAAACCAACATTGCACCTGTTAGCACCTGTTAATAGTTATGTTCTGACCGAGGCTATTAGTTCCTCAATTTCATTTTTAACCCTTCTCAGAGTAATACCGAAGTTCGAAACGAGTATTTGACATTTTCACTTATTCATCCAGCATTGAATCTAATAGGTATTTTCCAGGGCGAGTAAACACACTTTAAACCATCACAATGTTCTGTTTCCGCTGACTTAGACTTAGAGTGTGACTGCTTTTTAAAACCACATTATATTGAATTGCGTACACGAGATATTAATATTCTTTGTAAGCGTTGATATGGTTGATTGTTAAACTGCACAACATGATTGATTGTTGATCTACCTGATATAGTTGATCGATGACTGCGGGGACAAATGTATCGAACAGATGGGCCTGATGGAATAAAAAATATTTTTGACCAAAGGAGACTGTCTAAGTGCCACCTGACCATGTAGATCACCTTATATTAGGGTAAAAAGTCAGGGAGTACCCACTCAAAGCAAAGACCATTTACAATAAGGATCAACTGACTGAGAAACAAATGACTGAGTATTAAATGGCTGATGGCCACCTGACCTGAGTATTAACTGAATGAGGACCATCTGACTGAGGACAACCTGAATGAGGATCATTTGACTGAGGAACACCTGACTAACGATCAACACTTGAGCACTCTTGACTGCAGTGTGGACTGGGCCGGAACTGATGAGCATATGTCTAAAGATCAACTGACTCAGGGCCACCCGACTGAAGATCAACTAACTGAGGAACGGCTTATAGACCACCTGAAGAGGGAGGGCTCAACAAAAGCTATGACGTGTTTGTGCAGGCTGCCGTAAAGGTCACAATCAGCATCTTATTATTGATGTTTAGAACTCATGGCAAGACAATCACGGAAAGTTTACAAGGCACCTGCTATTTACCCCAAATTGCTAGAGCATAACTTCCTGCAATGCACATACACAACTCATCTATCACTTGTCCGCTAGTCATTTACATACAAAACTCTCTATCACTTGTCCGCTAGTCATTTACATACATCTATCACTTGTCTGCTTGTCATTTACATAAAAAACAATCTATCACTTGTCCGCAAAGTCATTACATACAAAACTCATATATCACTCGTCCGCTAGTCATTTACATACACAACTCTTCTCTCAGTTGTCTGCTTGTCATTAAATACATACGGAACTCATCTATCACTTGTCCTCCAGTCATATACATACACAACTCACCTATCACTTGTCCGTTAGTCATTTATATAAATAACTCATCTATCACTTTCCGCCAGTCATTTTCATATACAACACATTTATCGCTTACTATCCAATCATTCAGTCCTGAAAAGCAACTCATAAGTCTCCTCCCATCTATTCATTCAATCCATACACAACTCATATATTGCTTCCCATCCAGTCATCAGTTACATACACAACTCATATACAGCCTCATTCCCGTCATTTAGTACATGCACAACGTATATATTCGTCCCATTCAGTCATTCAGTACATACATAACACATACATTGCCTCCCATTCAGTCATTCGTTATAGACACAACTCATATATTTCGTCCTATCCAGGCATTCAGTAAATTCTTACTTTCTAATGCCGTTTACCCCGTCTGGTGCATAGGCCGTCTACAAGAATTTTCCATTCATCTTGGTTCTGTGCTTTGCTGTCCATTTGCTTCCAGGTGTATCCCATACTTAGTGTCTGCCTCTAGCTCGCGTCTCCATATATTCTTAGGCCTTCCTCTATTTCTTTTTCCTGTGGATTTCATGTTAAGGATTGTCTGGTGATGTTATCTGGTGGTTTACTATAGAGTGTGCCCTATCCACCTCCATCTTTTCCTTATGATGTCTTCATCAATAGGCTACTGGTATGTCCTGTCCAGTAAGTTTTTGTTGGTGATGGTGTTTAGCCATTTGATGTTCAGGATCTTTCTGAGGAAAGTGTTAATGAATTCTGTACTTTCTGAGTATATGCTCGCTTTTGTTCTCCAAGTTTCGGCTCCATAGAGTAGGACTGTTTTGACATTTGTGTTGAAAATTCTGACTTTGGTTTGAAGAGTAAGCTCCTTTGACTCCCATATTTTATTTTATAGCACAGATGCTTACCTAGCCTTTCCAATTCTAGCCCCGTGATCGGCGTCGGATCCACCGTTTATGTCAATGGTGCTGCCTGAGTATGTCAAGGCCTCCACTTCTTCCGGTGCATTTCCCGCCAGAGATATATGCTCTGGGTTGGCTGAGTTTACCTTCACGATTTTAGTCTAGCTTTTACTTATATTGAGTTCGAGCTGTGCTGAAATGGTGGCTACGTACTTATTCCTTTTCTGCATTTGTTGCTGGTTGCGGGACAGAAGTACAATGTCTTCTGCAAAACTAAATTGGTGATCAAAACCAATATTTACATTAAAGGTACCAGCCTTAAACTATTTGTATTTAGTTTATTCTCGGGGGTGTGGTGGGGTTATTGACCGAAGGGATTTTAGAAGACGCCGTCAACCCTGCTGTGTATCCCCGTCGTTGCTTGACTCGCTGCCAGATAATAATGATAATTGTACTTGGAACTAGTTTGAAGAGTCTTGATGCGGATATTTTTGTATTACCTGGAACTTCGCTTGTTTCGTGTATAATATCCATTATACACAATGACAGATACTTGTTTTGTCTCCAGTGATAAACACGGATTTGTGGATATTTTCAGTAGGTTTAAGTGCATACATTGTTAACTTAGCATACACATGCATGGAATCAATTGTAATATTTGACGTGCTAGAAGTTCAGTTTTGTTTCACCTCGACAATGTCTTCGGTGTCGGACTAATCATTTTTAACCTTAGAGGGCTCGGCTCTTACTTTGGAGCCTTGTTACTTACGTCATACAGTAGTCTCCTATTAGAAATAGAAAAAACGGGGTCTAATAACGTCATTTTTATAAAATAGTTATTGTGAATGAAAATATTACTAATTGAATGTGAAAATGTTATTTATGATGTAAGAAAATATTAAGTTTCTCTCGTAAAATTGGCCAGAAAGTTCGACTAATTTCTGAGGGTTTCGGGGGGCCTGTACTTCTACCTTGATGATACGATTTTGATTAACCAAGCAAAATATTCAGTTTTACGTTCTTCCTATCAAAACTGTCAATGCTGATGTGATTTCTGAAAATTAAATTAATGATGCCAAAATTAAGACCAATAGCTGGAATTCCATCATGTTAGCTACTACCCTAACGCCACAGAATATACATGTGCACATACCGGCCAGAGCGCCACGTTCGGCCTGCCTCATCATTTATCCGTCTCTCAGAAGGTACTCGAAATAATATAGCGTGTTTAAATAAAAATTGTTATAATTGTAAAACGTTGTCTTAGTTAAAATATGTATTTATGTGTTGAAAGTAAATATATTTCATATAATCAAATACATTTTCATTTATTAGGATCTATGAAAGAATAGTATCTTATCTTAAAGAACTTGAATGGCTAATTTATAGACTAAAATGTTCGCAATACTCTGCAATGGAACCAAGCTTGGGGTATTGTTTCTTTATTCTGTTGAATATATATCAATTTTTTAAAAAGGTAACATCAGGGATATGTGGGGAAGATGTAGGGTAATAGGATCAAATGTTCTTAACTACACGGGACCGAGAACTAATAATGTTTTCAAACGCATAATAAACCCTTTGGCATCTATAATATAACGCCGTAAGTAGTGTGTCCTGTCATCGATATAGGAGACTGCAACTTTCCTTGTCACCCAGAGTTATCGTTCATACCGGGGAGTACAAAGAAAGTACAAAGATGGCTGCTCACATGGCAAAAACAGCATTTGAGACCTGGCGAGTTGAAGAAATTAAGAAATTTTTACGGGAATTGCATCAGCCGGTATCTGGAAATAAATCAGAACTTGTTGATCGGGCATGCGGCTGTGTAGCGTTGCGAATTTGTGGGAAAAACAACATATGTATCTGAGACATTTTTCTAATTTCTAGGCGAAAAAGATTAACAAGGGCAAAAACCCCTGCTTTTTCAGACCGTTTCAGTCCCCTATAGAAATTTGTTAGTGAGCGTATTTGGAGTAAAGATTAGTTGTATAATTGTTGCTATGTAGGGTGACTTTTTGGGGTTTGAGGTGCTCCAATTTGAATAATTCGAAATGCTAAAGGCAAATCGGGAAAACCGAACGTAAACATGACATTCAAGAACAAATTCACTATAGGAAGTCAAGGTAAAAGTCTTAAGAACATAATTTACACCAAAATATGTGGTTTAAAGAGAATTTTTAACCCAATGATTAAACTTCATAGCCAGCCATGGCTTTATCAATATTCGCCAATCATGGGCACCCGCAGGAATTTTCTCGGGGGGAAGGGGTCAACAAACTTCGGTTGTTTTTTTTTCATAACATACACATATAGTTGAAAGCTAAATATCTTAGATCTGTGTATTAATTTAGAAGTTTTTTACTAACATAAAACTGTCATTTTGAAAAAAAAAATTTCTTAACATAAATTAGTAAGCTTAGAATATAAACTATAGAACTAATAGACAAACGTTTTTTGATAATCATTAATTAAAAAATATTTAAGGAATTAAAGTCGGCGTTTATCCTTTCCAAATATTTCAACTACTTTCTGCATTAAAAGATGTACACTAAGCTAACACAACCCTGAAAGATATTCGTCAGTCATTGTCGAACGAAGCCAAGTTTTCAATCAGATAAGTATTAAAGAAACGCTCCAAAGTGCATGTTGTTGTTGATGAAGTAAGTGCCATAAGATTAGCTTGGCGAATAGATGGGGAAAAAGCCTGTGCTTGGAAGCAAGTACATTGCTTTAAGCTCAAAGTTGTCAATTGAGTCCAAACGTGTAATGATATCAACGCTCTTCTTAAACTCGACACGATTAAGACATGTCATGAAGCAGTCTGAAGTATGAATAGCTTGAATTGTGGACTGTTGTTACCAGAGGAATGGTAGGTCAGAGATGCTATTATACAATCCTAATACGGAACAAATATTGTCTAAAGTAGTCTTCTTGAGAGTTGGGATTGTCAGTCTTGTCATTTGAGTGCAAAAATTTGCTGTGATATAGTTGTCATGCACAGATACGAGGGCTCTTCATCTCAATATTAACTAAACCTGCAAGAGCCAAGTCCACAGAGACGAGCGTTATTCATCACAATGTTAACTAAAATACAAGAGACAAGACTTTTCATAAATATTTTTCTTAAACTGAGTTTCAACACTGTTACAATGTTCACGGAAAATGTCCGTTAATTTAGAAATATGTTTATATACACTTACCAGATCCAGCTGTATGGCTTGTTATGATTGAGAAATAGTGGCGACGAACATGAACACACATGCTGGGGATCATGTTGTCACGTTTTGCCAGTTTCATTTGTTGCCTGATTGTGCAATCGATTGCATATGACCTCGAAATTATTACTGACCATGCGAATGCTTTTATATTTTGCGGACCATCGGCTTCACAGAACAATGGAACTTTAGCTATTAACGAGTTCCGCTTTATGCTTTCTCGAAAAAAAAAACTTAATGATAGTTTTGATTGTACCATTGGCATTACTCACCACCAGATTTAGCCGGGAACAAAAACTGTTTTTTGAAAAAAAAAGCTTATTTTAGTCTGAACACCGTCTTTCTTTCCTGCCATTGTGGAACAGCCGTCATATCCTTGTCCAAGTAATTTTGTCATGTCCAGACAAAATTGATTGCAGTGATTCATAATAGCATCTGCTATTGCAGATGTCGTCACTTGCTTCCTGTTAAGATTCTAATAATTTATATATATATATATAGCCCCCAAATGTTACAATTTGGTAATTTATAAAGTGTGCATAAATGCATATATATTTTTGGTCCCTAGCGCTACGAAGATTAGTACTGCTTCACTGCTACTATGACTAGGGTATGATTACTCTTAATTACGCTACCTTAAGCCTCACTCAGGGACAGTCAGCATTGGTGGCAGAACGATCACCAATCTACGTTTTGCGGATGACATCGACGGACTGGCGGGAAGCGAGGAAGAGCTAGCCAACCTAGTAAAGAGTCTCGACAAGACTTCATCCTCCTTTGGCATGCAAATCAGTGCAGAAAAGACAAAAATGATGACGAATAGCACTAGTGGCATCACCACTGAAATTAAGGTCGGAGAGGAAAGATTAGAGACTGTTGGCAGCTTCAAATACCTAGGAGCAATAGTATCGGAACAAGGCTCCAGGCCCGAATTAATGGCCAGGATTGCGCAGACCACGACAGCACTAAAGAGGCTCAAGAAAATAGGGAACGACAAAAATATAGCCCCCAGCACCAAAATCAGGCTGATGCGCTCATTAATCCTCTCCATTTTCTTATATGCCTGTGAGTCCTGGACATTAACAGCAGAACTTGAAAGGAAAATAAAGGCGATGGAGATGAGATGTTACAGAGGCATTCTTGGCATCTGCTATAGAGACCACATCACCAATGAGCAAATAAAAGAAAGGATACGGCAGGCAATTGGGCAATACGATGACCTCCTGACGTCTGTTAAAAAGCGCAAACTTGAGTGGTATGGCCACGTGACCAGAAAACAAGGGCTCGCCAAAGAGATCTTGCAGGGCACTACTAGAGGAGGGAGAAGAAGAGGAAGACAAAGAAAAAGATGGGAAGATAATATCAAAGAATGGACTGGATTACAACTAGGCGATGCTATGCGTAGGGCAGAAGACCGAGATGAATGGAGAAGAATAGTGTACATGTCATCTGTGGCGCCCCAACGGTCGAAGGACTACGGGACCTGATGATGATGATGATGAAGCCTCACTCAATCTAACGCTACTAAGACACTTTCACTCGCTCTCACTTCTACTAATACTAAAGAACACAAGTGGTTCAGCCCACAAATAAATATTTATTTATAAATAAAATATACTTCACGAAATACATACAACATAAAGCAATACTTGTGATACAGTTTAGTTACTAATAATACATGAGACTGGACTGCGTGTATACACAAACACGCCTGCTGACCTGGTTGTGCCTATGCTAATTTCTACGGTAGGCCTCACCTCGCTCGAATTGTTCAATGTTACGTCAGAGTTAGTCTACGCTAACCTCTGACCGTACTCAAATTTACTGAGTTATAAGTTACACTGAGCTATACCCTATATGCTCAACTCTACTATCCTCAAATCAAACTTTTCTATATTCAAAATCAAATCATCTGGCTACTAGACTTTACTCTATATTATCCTATACTACACTTAACTTAACTGGCTGTAAATGAGAATAAATACAACACATAAGCTATAACTAAGAATTGCAATCCTATCACAATTTTAATAATTAATCATAATCTAACTTAGTATTCTAACAGTAACTTAAGTAAACTAATTACAATCCTAACATTTCTTACTACCATTATAAACATATGAAACTAACAATTAACAATACTAATATTACTAACCTAGCAAGGTTTGGATAAACAAATTTTAACAACAATAGAAGCTAGCCAGGCTCTGCTTGTCAATCAGGTAAGAGAATGAGTAGCTGGTTATATGCCTTATGTATATGTGCATCTTCGCGTGCCTACGCTGATGCTGACCTCTGGTCAGACGCTTGGGTCAGACGCTGACCCTTGGCCAAACGCTTGGTCAGACGCTCTGGTGATGGGCGATAATTGTCTAAGGTATTCCACGGTCATATGACCTGGTAAATTTCCATTGTTTATGAGTCATAGTTATTAAAGCAAGTACCGTACACTGTATGGCCCAGTCTAACTGGGTCATATCACGTGGGGTAGCGATGGGCAGAAGTGTGAGCCAGCGGGTCTCACACAGGTGAGGACCAGCGGGTCTCAACACTTCGGTAGTTGGAATCCGATATATTTTTCATTATTTTTAAATGCACTATCTACGTTATCTACAAAATGTATCATTATCGACAATTGTTATGTTCCTGATATATCAGCTGTTTCATCTGCTTATATTGAGGATCCTATAGAGTTGTTTAAAGATAAAATAAGTTGTTTCTTTATTCTTCATCACTTATCTCTATCAGTTGATTTTGGATCATGTGAAAAGTATAAGGAGCATTACCAAGGGAGTCTGCAAAGTGTCGCCAGGTCTTTATCGCAAGCCTCCACTCTTGGCTGAAACAGATTGTGAACATTTCCACTGTCACTATTTTTGTCACGAAGTGCGATGACGTATGTTCTGCAGAAAATTATTGAGGATAATATCGGCAAAAGCTTATTTCGATTTTCTAAAATCTTATTCGAAATAGACTCGCCTATCTGATTTGGGATACATATCTGGTTTCCTAATGATGCTCAAGAATGCTGTTGTTGCATCCTGCTGAGCATCTTTGTGCCATTTACTTTCCACATAATCACGAACACCTTGAGGAAAGTCAATTTACTTTTGTGAAAGGTGTTGCTATAAATGCGCCTTGGTACCCGCGATGAATGGGTTGCAGGAAAACAATACAAAATATACATACTGGACCTTTATGATGGCTAGAATAGGCAAGCCACTGAGAAAACTGATCAAGCCTGGCATACAGAAAACGTTTTTTGCCAGGTCTATCCTCACTGAAATTGTAACTTGTTATTGGTCGTTATGGGTTTGTGAGTAAACGATATTTTAAAACATTTTACAGTTGAGATATTGACTGAATATAACGACCAAAATCAAAGTAATTGTTTTTCATATCACAGCTAAAATTATTGTGTTGATATTTCAGTATCAAATCTGAGGGATGCTGATAGTAATGAATCGCAGTTATGAAACCACTGTCAGCAGCTTGAAACTCCTGCGAGTGGGAAATGGTCAGGTCACTACTTTTAGTTTGTTCTCCAACTTTTTGGTCCTCTCTTGTGAGTGTCTGTGATATGGACACTGTTGTTAGGTTACAACATGCTATTACAGTCATCATCATCATCAAATGACTTATTTTGTAATTTGGCTGACTTCTCACTAGACACGATACTTAACGTTTGCTGCTGTTTACGTGCACATGTCCTTGTTATCCATATTAATTTTACTAGGATTCATAATACTGTCTATCCCTATCTTTTACTACGAATAGTATCACTAGTTCTATCACTTCAGAATGACCGTCCACGAATCTCTAACTCTACTACACGTGTCTCGAAAAACCTATATTTCCCACCGTGTGATTATAAACTTTACTAGATACGCGTCCCACTGTCATTGAATTGCTACATCTTTGAAGACAACATTCTACCGACTAGATCATTTACCCCCGTCGCCTAGCCCATGTCTCTACTAGAGGTCGCAAACCGGGATCCCGAATTTCGAAAATACCGGAATACCGGACCATAATTCATGCTCGAAAATACTGTGATTGGATTTATGAAAACCGGGATTTTCGATAATCCCGGGATTTCATTTTTTTACAAAATTGATTTTCTTAGTTTTCACGTCGTAGTTAAAGCAAGACATAGGAATAATTTTTGAGATGTGGAAATCCATCACACCACGTGTCTCAAGTTCAAAGAAAGCCGACCGATCTGTGTACTCTCTTATTTGTCAAGAATCATGACGTTGTGATTAGTTTTGTTTTTTCATCGTGCTTGTGTAGTGTGCAAGTGGAGACCAGTCGCGATCTGAATGTACAGGAGGTAATCCCTCGTTATGGCGCATTACTCAAATCACGGGGTCAACTTTTAATTTAAATTTTTTTTTTATTGCTTGATTTCTTTTCATTGTGCAAAAAAAAACGACACATTAAAAAATTTGAGTAAATCCTTATTTTGATATTCCAACACCTTAAGTTTAAGACACAAAAAAATAATGCTACTTCTATTTTGTGATAATAATATAAATAATTTACATTCAACTCATAATTGATTTTCTAGCTATTTTGTCTCAGGCTGAATTTCCCAGTTTGTCTGTACCGTACCTAGCCAAAATGTACATGTCTGAATGTCCCAATTTGTCTGTACCGTACTTAGTAAAACATTTACATGACAATTTTAAACATTAAAAAAAGTTGTACACGTCAAACCAATTCGATTGAATTAAAAAATTTTTTTATTGATTTATTTTCCAAGGTTGATAGAAAGAAATGGGGGACCCTGAAAAAAAGAAACCTAAATTTAAAAAGCATATGAAACTATCGGAAAAAAGACACCAGTGTGGCATTATTTCTTGAAAGCTACAGACAATCTCTCAGCTAAATGTATTAGATGTAACAAGATACTTAAAACATTGGAAGGAACAATATTACGGACCGTTATAGGTGGAGAATTTAATCTCTTAATTTTAGTCTATGGCTCGTTCAGAAACAGTCCATAATAAAGAACGATACCAACGTTTAAAAATAATACCAAATACGACAATCAAGGCCAGAGCTAATTACAATTAATAACCTTTTAATTTGTGAACTTCAATTAAATAATAACAGCAAGTGAAATATGATTGAAATTATAAACTTACAGATTTGCTGGTACCGGTACTGTATATCAAAATACAATGAGCACAAAATTGTTCGAGGAAATAAGAATCTCTACACACAACAAAGTATAATGACACATAGCATGCCTCGTAATCAAGGAAAGGAAAATCCCCCCCTCTCTATCGGTCAGCCCTTTTTATAGACAGTTTCAGATGATCATTCTGGAAATGGAACACACAGTCTTACTGCTTCCCACATTTTCTAGATTGTTCTATCATGTTCCACAGAAACGGATGATAGTAAACAAAAGTATCATCAAAGGGATATTTTTTCTAGCCGCCCCAACACAGGACCGACTTGAAAGAGGTCATGCACGTGGAAGGCGGGCAAAGCGTCTTAAAATACGTCATCCCTTATAACACCTCCCCTCTTAAAAGAAAAAATTTCATTTTTCGAAAAATGGAATTCTTTTCCATTAAACAAGTACAAGAAAATAAACTTCTTACTTTAAAAAAAATATTAAACAAGCTTCTTAATAGCTTATAATCAACTACATAATTTTTGTGCAGAGAAAATTAATTTCTGGACAAAGTATCAGCAATCACATTATCTTTGCCTTTGATATGTTTTATGTCCAAATTATATTCTTGTAAAAATAGACTCCATCTTAACAATCTTTGATTTTTGGAGACCATCTTATTCAAAAATGTTAAAGGATTGTGATCAGTAAAAACAAGTACTGAATGTAAGGAACAACTGACATAAAAATCAAATTGTTGTAGAGCAAGAATTAAACCTAAAAATTCCTTTTCTACAGTGGAATAATTTTTCTGATGGGAGTTAAATTTCTTTGAAAAATAACCAACAGGATGATCCACACTGTGGTCATCTTCTTGAAAAAGAACTGCACCAATGCCAACATCACTGGCATCTACAGCTAATTTAAACTGTTTGTTAAAGTCTGGTGCAATGAGAACAGGAGCATTAGCTAGTATTCTTTTAATGTTTTCGAATGCTTCCTGACAGGCATCTGACCAATGAAATTTTGCATTTTTCTTTAACATATTACTTAGGGGAGAAGCAATAACTGAGAAATTTTTGCAAAATTTTCTATAGTAACCTGCCATTCCCAAAAATCTCATTAACTGTTTTCTAGTAGTGGGTAGTGGAAGTGCTGCAATAGCATTTATCTTAGCTTGAACAGGTTTTACATGACCTTGACCCACTATGTGACCTAAATATTCCACAGTTGCATGACAAAATTCACACTTATTTAAATTTACAGTTAAATTTTCCTGCAAGAATTTTGTAAACAGAGATCTTAATTGGTTTACATGTTTGGAAAAATCTTGACTGTAAATAATTACATCATCAATATAGGCGCTGCAATTTTCCTGGTCAGCAATAATGTTGTTAACTAGACGTTGGAATGTAGCTGGGGCATTTTTCATTCCAAACGGCATTACTTTATATTGGTATAAACCATCTGGAGTACAAAAAGCAGAGACTTCTTTTGCTCTGTCAGTTAGAGGAACCTGCCAATAACCTGATAGTAGGTCTATCTTGGTTACATATTTTGCATCGCCTATTCGATCTATAAGATCGTCTATCCTTGGAATCGGAAAGGAATCAGACTTTGTAACTGAATTCACTTTCCTGAAATCAGTGCAAAACCTGTAACTTTTGTCAGGCTTTGGGACTAAAATACATGGAGAACTCCAGTTACTAGAGCTTGGTTCAATTATATCATTTTCAAGCATGTATTTTATTTCAGATCGGATTACTTCAAGTTTTTCCGGATTGACCCTATAGGGGTGTTGCTTGACCGGAATTGCATTGCCAATGTCAACATCATGTACAGCAATGTTGGTTTTATTAGGGACATCAGGAAAAAGTGAAACAAAATCTGCAATAACAGACTTGATAACATTTTTTTCCGACAATGACAAATGTCCAAGTTTCTGATCAATATTGGCCAGTATTTCTGAATTTTTAAGTTTGTAATAACCAACTTTTTCTGGGACACTGTCAAATATTTCAGTAACATTTACTTTAGGTACTGAAGTTACAGTTGAGATTGTGTTAACATTAGTTTCTGAGTATGGACAATTGTCATCACATTTTCTTTCTACATATTCTTTTAACATGTTAATGTGACATAACTGTTTCTTTCTTTTACGATCTGGTGTTAACACAATGTAATTTAAGTCATTAAGTTTGGACTCAACTACATAAGGACCAAAATATCTAGCTTGTAGTGCCTGTCCTGGTATTGGCAAAAGTACAAGCACTTTGTCCCCTGAAGCAAACTGTCTGAATTTGGACTTTTTGTCATACCAAACTTTCATTTTGGATTGAGAATCCTTCAAATGTGACTTAGCCAAATAAACGGCGTTAAAAAGTTTAGTTTTAAACTTTAGGACATAGTCCAAAAGTCCTTCAGTGGGTGTCGATGACATCCACGTGTCTTTTAAAAGTTTAAGGGGGCCTCGAACCGTATGGCCAAACACCAGTTCGAAGGGGCTGAATCCAAGTGATTCTTGAACTGCTTCTCTTGCGGCGAACAGTAGCATGTTGATCCCTTCATCCCAGTCTTTCTCTTGTTCTAGGCAGTACGTTCTCATCATGTTCTTTAATGTCTGATGGAATCGCTCAAGTGCTCCCTGCGACTCAGGATGATACGCACTCGACAAGCAGTGTTCTATACCCAATTGGTTCATCACTTGTTTGAATAGTCCAGCCTTGAAGTTGGTTCCTTGGTCAGACTGTAGAGACTTCGGAAGACCAAACAATGTAAAAAACTTCGTCAGTGCTTTGACGATGTTCGGAGTCTTGATATTTCGAAGAGGAATAGCTTCTGGGAACCTTGTTGATGCACACATGATTGTCAGCAAGTATTGGTGACCTGATTTTGTCTTTGGCAGGGGCCCAACGCAGTCTATTATGACGCGACTGAAAGGTTCTTCAAACGCTGGAATGGGTTGAAGAGGAGCTGCTGGTATCTTCTGATTTGGTTTCCCTACCACTTGACAAGTATGACATGATCTGCAGTAGTCCACCACATCTTTCTTGATTTTGGGCCAAAAGAAGTGTGACGTGATTTTATGATATGTTTTGTTCACTCCCAAATGGCCTGAAAGTGGTGAATCATGGCCTAAGTTGAGGACTTCGTTCCTGAAAAGTGCAGGAACTACAATCTGGTGAACAATCCTCCATTCTTCATCAGCCTTGGCATCTGGAGGTCGCCATTTCCTCATAAGCATGTCATTTTGTAAAAAATAACAAACAGGGAATTGCTCAGCTTCTTCTTCGGTCATAGCGTTCTCTCGAAGTTTAATGATTTCTGGATCATTCTTCTGCTCTTCAATGAGCTGTGTTCGAGTTCGTGTTTTGTGATCCTTTGATTCTTCATTCAGTTGGGCAAAAAAGGTCGTTCCCAGATCAATTTCAGATTGAATTTTATTACTTTTTGGTGAACTCTCTTCTTTGGAGATCTTCAAACTCATTGCCCTGGTAACAGCGCATGCTGTATATATTTCTGGATCTTCTTCTGGAGATTCAATGAGACAGGGTTCTTGAGTTACGATGGGTTCGGCTATCACCTTCCCACCAGCTAAGTCGTTGCCTATCAACAACGAGATACCGTCCAATGGTAATGTTGGTCGGACACCTACAACCACAGGTCCGGAAACTAGGTCTGATTTGAGTTGGATGAGATGTAGAGGTACATCAATACATCCTAGTTCTACGCCTCTTAACAGTATTTTGCTTCCAGTAGCAGTTGATGCAGATAAGGGAAGTATACCCTCTAGTAATAAGGACTGTGAAGCACCTGTATCTCTTAGGATTTTGATTGGTCGTAGACTGGAAAAATCACCTGGCAGTGATACAAATCCTTCCGATATGAAAGGCATGAAGTCTTGTATGACATCAGTGTTTTCTGATGTGGAATTTTGGACCTTGGTAGAAAAACTCTTGTTGGAGTCTTGAGAACATTCGGCTAGGGTAGAGGAAGTAAAACTCTGTGTAGAGTCGTCAAAACTTGCACTCAAGTCCTCGGTAAGACGCCCTCTGGAGGTAGACCTCTTCTTGGAGCAAAAGGATCTTGGCGACAAGCTCATAAAACTCGCAGTCGAAGCAGGAACTTGGCTGGAGTCGGTAAAACTAGCCTTATTGTTCATATTGAAACTCTTTGATGAGTTGTGACAAACCTCTTTGAAGTTTTAATGGACATCTGGAGAGCCAAAACTTTTGACTTTTGAAAATGTGTTTCCAGATGTATGACGAGACGTACAAGCGGAGACTTTGTGTGGTGTACCAGGATGTGTGGTCTTCTCAGTTTTCTTCTTGAGTTTCCAACACTCATCCCTCGTATGTCCTTCTTTTTTACAGTAGGCACATGTTTCTTTTGCACTCATTTCTTTTGTAACGGCCTTATATGGTTTTTGTGGAGGTTTACTGTAAGTCGATGTTGTTGCCTTATTTTGCCTGTCTTTTCTGGTGTCAAATGGGTTCTTTGAGAGTTGATGTGAGATGGTGAAGTCATCAGCTAACACTGCTGCCGTATGTGCGTCACCTTCGCCACGGTCTGCAATATGTGTTCGTACTTCTTCACGAACACAATTCTTAAACTCTTCCATCAGAATTAGGTTCTTGAACTTTTTGAAGTCTGTGTCAGTGTTCGTTGCGTGCAGCCATTTATCCAGGAGTCGTTCCTTTTCCCGGAGGAACTCAACGTGAGTTTGGCCATCCCGTTTCCACAGCTCCCTAAACTTTTTACGGTATGCTTCGGGGACACGTTCATAAGCCTTAAGTATTAAGGATTTAACAATGTTATAATCCCCACGCTGTTCTGCGTTCAAGGACACAAAAACTTCGGCTGCCCTGCCAGTCAGAGCCGGTTGCAGTAAGGTAGACCACATGTTTTCAGGAATTTTAAAATTTTGGGCAGTTATTTCAAACTGTGCAAAATATTGATCCACCTTTTTTTCTGCAAATTTCGGTATTATTTTTGCAAATTTAATTGCATCGCAACCCTGACCGGCTGGAGCCGTGAGTCTATTTTCCATTGCTCCTAAATTGGCCTTAATTTCCATTTCTTTTAGTTTTATTTTTAGTTCTCTAGCTTTTTCTTCTTTCTCTCTTTTTAGCTCTAGCTCCATTTGTTTAAATTTTCGTTCTTTTTCTTCTTTCTCTCTCTGAGCATCTAGCTCCATTTGTTTAAGCTTCAGTTGGAGCTCCATACTAGGATCTTGAGGTTGTGCGACTGAGGCCAGCTCGTCCTCAGACAACATATCCTCATCCACGAAGTGGACAATGATCATATCTCTTACAGTCTTTTTTATTGCTGAATGAGCTACACTTATTCCTAACTCTTTAGCAATGGAAAATAGCTCCCTTCTAGAACACTGGTCTAATGCCTCTACTGATGGATTATTAATATCAAAATCCATTTTGACACAGGCAAAATACAACACTAAGTTTTATAAAAGTTTAAACTTAATGAAAACACTTATAAAATATACTTTCTTTAAAAATTGAAACTAGCTCTGTTGTTGGTATCGTTAACAATATGGTATCGTATACTAAATTTTAATCTTAGTAAATTAAAGAAAACAGTGGGTCAAAAATCCACAAACACTCAATTTATAATTGGTGTTTAATAAAAAGTTATGGATTCAAATATATCTCAGAACAAGCAAACCAATTTTGTTATTGGTGCTAGTGAGAAATACAAATATGGATTTAAAGATCCAAAAACAAACCCACAATTGTTACTTTGGGGCTTCTATCCCGGACGATGCCCACAATTTATTACGGACCGTTATAGATGGAGAATTTAATCTCTTAATTTTAGGTAATGGCTCGTTCAGAAACAGTCCATAATAAAGAACGATACCAACGTTTAAAAATAATACCAAATACAACGACAATCAAGGCCAGAGCTAATTACAATTAATAACCTTTTTAATTTTTGAACTTCAATTAAATAATAACAGCAAGTGAAATATGATTGAAATTATAAACTTACAGATTTGCTGGTACCGGTACTGTATATCAAAATACAATGAGCACAAAATTGTACGAGGAAATAAGAATCTCTACACACAACAAAGTATAATGACACATAGCATGCCTCGTAATCAAGGAAAGGAAAATCTCCCCCTCTCTATCGGTCAGCCCTTTTTATAGGCAGTTTCAGATGATCATTCTGGAAATGGAACACACAGTCTTACTGCTTCCCACATTTTCTAGATTGTTCTATCATGTTCCACAGAAACGGATGATAGTAAACAAAAGTATCATCAAAGGGATATTTTTTCTAGCCGCCCCAACACAGGACCGACTTGAAAGAGGTCATGCACGTGGAAGGCGGGCAAAGCGTCTTAAAATACGTCATCCCTTATAACAAACAACTTCGGGCCTTCACTCTCAATTAAAGTCTGCACATTCCAGTGATTACTTGGACGTATTTCTAAGGCCAGATTGCGACCAGATGCGAAAAAATATCGTGGATATTCAAAAGCTTGGTCAGACAGCGGATTCCTCGTTGGAAATATCTTTGAACAAATGAAATTGAACATTTTGGATCTGAGCATGATGAACTTGAAGATACACTGCCGCTTAAGAGACAATTAGAAATTAAAATACAAAAGAAACTTCAGGCTTAGGATAATACTTCCAGACCAACGGATGGAGACATTGATACATTGGTAAAAATAGAAATGGTTTTATTTGAGAAAGGCGGTTCAAGAGGAAAATATCTAGAAATTGCGTATGATAGCCATTGATAGCCTAAGGTCTATTCCTCCGACCAGTGTGAAGTCAGAGAAGGTGTTCTCGTCATCAGGTTACTTTTTTAACCATTTGCGGCCAAAGTCAAGTGACCAAACATTAGACACGTTGTCATTTTACAATCTCATTATTTAAATTTGACCAAAGATTAAAACAACACCAATTATTTTAATAATTGATTAATAAAATTATTTTAATTAAAAATTTAAGAATATTATTTTTTTTCATTTGATTAAAGTCTGAAGATAAACATTTGTGTTATTGTTAAAAGCTTGTTAAAAAACAAAATGTGATATTTGTTCTGAATGTTTTTATTTCATTGATAAATCATCAACTATAATCTCGAATCTCGACTAAAAATTCACTAAATATCGAAAATACCGGGATTCCGGTATTCATAAACTTCAATATCGAAAATACCGGTTTGGCAAGAGGGACAGTCTCTACCCGCTTATTAGGATCTAACACGTTGAAGTTTTTTCTATCACTGATAATTTATCTAACCCTACCCATGGGCTTCGCAAACATTCCACTTTTACCAGCTAACTACAAAATTCATAACTTGAACTCATTCGTGATACCCGTCCCCACACTGTCCACCCGTTGTCTTTCTGCCTCCTAAGCTATCATGTCTTCACTGTACAACCATAAACTGCCGATGTCCGATTAACTACTCTCTCACCTATTGTACTTTTGTCCGGTACCTACGCCTATCGTTTCCCTTCTCAGCCCTGGTCATTTGTGACAAATAAAAAGAAATACTATTTATTTGAATATAAACTATTTTATATTCATAGGGACAGAGTACAAATATTAATATTTTTTAGTATTAATTTATTTTTATTTTATTTTTTTTTGGGGGGGGGGGGGGGGTCATGTGACCCACTTTGACCTATCCAGCGGCGCCCATGGTGCCAATAAAAATGCTCGCCAACTGGGAATAGAACGGATACTGAATCTAGTAATCTAGAAAAGGATAGAAAGACTATTGTGATAGAGATTTTATATATGTATATATAAGGAGACAAGAGTGACTGCAACAACTATCGTGGAATATCCCTTCTTAACATAGTTGGAAAGGCCTTCGCCCGAGTCGCATTAACACGCTTCCAGACCCTAGCAGCGCGCGTACTCCCAGAATCGCAATGTGGCTTTCGAGCCGGTAGGTCCACCATAGACATGATCTTCTCTCTGCGCCAGCTGCAGGAGAAATGCAGGGAACAACATATGCCTCTATACATCGCGTTTGTCGACCTCACTAAAGCTTTGATCTTGTCAGCAGAAGCGGCCTCTCCAGATCCTAAAAAAAATAGGCTGCCCTGCACGTCTGCTTAACATCATCGAGCAGTTCCACGATAACATGCAGGGCACAGTGTGCTATGACGGTGCCACCTCAGAAGCTTTTCCAGTAAGTAGTGGAGTAAAGCAAGGCTGCGTGCTGGCTCCTACTTTATTTGCAATCTTCTTCTCCATCTTACTCCAGTATGCCTTCAAGAACAACAGCGAGGGGATGTACATCCACACTAGAGCTGACGGGAGATTATTAAACATTGCGCGCCTTAGAGCTAAGACCAAAATAAGAAAGGTCATGCTACTCGAGCTCTTATTTGCAGATGACGCCGCTTTAGTATCTCACTCAGCAGACGGCCTGCAGAGCCTTGTATCCAGCTTATCCGCTGCCTGCAAAGAGTTTGGCCTGACCATCAGCTTAAAGAAAACCAACATTATGGCTCAGGACGCTGGCTCTCTCCCCACTATCTCCATCGACGACTGCGACTTGGATGCTGTTGACAGATTCACATATCTAGGGTCGAACATTTCGAGCACCCTCTCAATGGAGGATGAGATAAGTGGTAGGATAGGGAAGGCCGCAACTGTCATGGCGAGACTGAAGAAAAGAGCCTGGTCCTATGCCAAACTCACAACAAGAACTAAGCTGCAGGTATACCAGGCCTGCGTACTGAGCGCACTCCTCTATGGTTGCGAGTCTTGGACCACATATAACGGGCACGAAAAAAGGCAACCACCTCAGATGCCTGCGCCGCATCCTTGACATCAAATGGCAAGACAAAGTCCCGAACACGGATGTCCTGTCTCAAACAAATATGTGCAGCGTCCCAGCCATTTTAATCCAAAGACGCCTCCGCTGGCTTGGGCACGTCAAGCGAATGCAACCTGGTCGCATACCTAAGGACGTGCTGTACAGCGAGTTGGCGACAGGGAAAAGGTCAGTTGGACGGCCTCGTCTTAGATACTTAGACATATGCAAAAGAGACATGAAGGCAGCCAACATCAACATCTCAAATTTGGAGGACCTGGCGGAGGATCGATCCACATGGCGGGGTATCGTGAAGGCAGGATCACTACGTGCCGAGGAGCTCTACAGGGCGGAAGCAGCTGCAAAGAGAGCGCAGAGAAAGGCCAGAAAACACTGCTCCACCGCATTCGTGTAAGGGACATGCAAAAGAGACTGCCACTCGAGGATCGGTCTCACTAGCCACACCAAGAGCTGCAATCAGACAAGATAATCTATCGTCTCTCGTAGACGGAAAGATGCCATACAAATATATATATATATATTGTTGGTTTATTACTTTTTAAAATAAATTGTGACAAAATGATGAATACTTGGACGCACCAAACGGGTATTTACAAAAATATGGACTTTTCGATAAAGAGCGTCATCCTAACAAACAAAGTATAGTCAAAGTTCCCATCTTACACCAAATTACTCGCTTTGTATGTAGCAATGCACTTAAACAAATAACTCATTGAAATATTATATTTTTTTTAATTTTTAAAAAGTATGTGAGCATTAACGTAACTAGGTTTAGTGTCACAGGGATTTTGGCCGCCCTCTCCACCTTGAAAAACTATGCAGTTAGCCGAAAATATGACTCCTCAATTTAAGGAAAAAAGGTGCCGATTTGGCCCACCCCCACCTCCTGCCTAGGGACATCAATGGATATGAGCGTGACACCGTCTGAAATGTACACCACCGATTTATATTAACTGAGAATTCTCATTACAACTAAAAGTCCGTCAAAATGAACAAGTCTCCAAAAATAATTAATACTCTATTATTTTGTAGATAATCGTTGGTGCCTTAATTATTTTAATTGTGTTCGGTTTGATAATTTATTTAATCATGACCGTAAGAGAATTTACGCAAGTTGTATGTTGGATTAGCTTTTAAGCTATTCTTATTTCTGTTCACCCTCCAGCTGTAAGTTGTCCATCCTGTCTGGTCTGTTGTCTATTTATATTCACCATTTGTTCACTCTGTGAAATACAATCCCCCTTTTAAAGAGTGTTTACAATTTTCATCTTTCGGCGCGCATGCTGCTGCATTGATAAAATTTGCTTGGACTCCCCAGCCATGACATCTAACCTGGCATCGCTTCGACTGGCCTTTGTTTACATTTTGCATTAGCCCCACATCCCTTTAATGCTGTGGGGGTAGACACCGTCATGGTGATATTGGTTACTTACTACAGCTTCCGTAACGGACAAAGTGACATAGAAATTGGCATATCTGTATTTGCATGCTTATGGGCAATGCTTATTTTATATGGATCTGGTAGGAGTTTGACAAAGTTCTCAGTCACCAAAAGATTTTTAGTTATGTGAAACTATTTTCTACTATATTCTATAGTAAAGCACGTTCATATGGCATGTAATTATGCATGTTGTATGTAGTTAATTAAGAGATGTGATATTTTACTATTTGTAGGTGTCAATATGACCCAGAATGTTCTATGAATATTAGCGCATGTAAAGAGTACAAGTACACAGTCTCTTGTCGTAAGACAATTGTCCGAAAGTAAAAAAGAAATAACATTTTTAAAAATGGTTGTTTTTTTATACTTACTGTCGTGTAGGCTGGAGCTCCCCTCAACTAGGTTAAAATGCCTAGTTTACCTGCCTAGTTTACCTAGAAAATGACTTTCCTTTCGGCAGGCTAATGTGCCCGTTTGTAGGAAAGCTAATTTATGACACTTTTTTTTTCATTGTCTCGTTGTGTATCTAATCTATCTCGACTGTACTATCCATAAAACGTTTCTGTAACTTATGTTTTACAGGACTGTCCAGATGTTAGTCAATGCACCCAAGAAGCAGGTGATATGCCAGGGGCTATGAACCCCCTACTAACGGGACAAGGTATTTGTTTTTACAGTTACCTCCCCTCCTTACAGATAAAGCATTGAAAGTTTTATTTAAGCTAAGATAAATAGATGATGATGATTGAATACTTTTATAGCGCTTGTGTCCATTCTATTTTAGAATGCTCACAGCGCTCTAATATACTAAAATCTATTTAAAGAAAAAAGTCTTTAAATGTTTCTTACATGACTTTCTATCATTTTTAATTTCCCTCAAAGATTGAGGCAAACTGTTCCATAATTTAGGCACAATAGCTTCAAAAGAGCTCACTCCATATGGCTACTTTCTGTGTCCATCCACACTGGGAACCCTCAGTAAGGACCTTGGTGAAGAGCGCAGGTTCTATAAGGATACATGTTTAGAAATCAGTTTTTGAAGATACTAAGGTGCAGAGCCCTCTATACACCTGTACACCAGGGACATGATTCTGTGGTCTATGCGCTCACTCACAGGAAGCCAGTGGAGATCTTTAAGAACTGGGGTTATTTGGTCAGATTTCGTTTTATGCTATACAATATTTTGTACCTTCTGGAGTCTCAGAATTTGGTTTTGAGGTAAACCCCACAAAAAACTGTTATAGTAATCTAATCTTGATTGGATTAGAATGACTGCTATAGCATTGGCTTTTCTCTTATTAATTTGAGGACGCAGCGCCTATAGTTGCGAATATTCCCTTTGTTGTATTGAATAGTATTAAAAATATTAATATTATATTAACCCGTTTGTAATAGTTCATTTTTGATGAAGTGAACAATAAGTCAAATAACCTTTTATTCTGAAGTCATCATTAGAGTAATTAAGAATATGCCAGCACAAAATGCCTCTAATTCTCTACTTGTTTCAACACAGAAGCCGTTCAAGGCTTAAAAGATACGATGGCGCCTTTAGAAAGATTTAGTAAAATTCCAGACACCAAGTCTTCCGTCTCTGCACCTCACAATTTACGGCAAGGCGCCATCTCCAGCACTAGGCGAATTCCCACAGACCAACAAACTTCCCATGCTACAACCGCCCCCACGTCAGTGGTCGTACAGAAGAAAAACTCAACCCCACCTGGATGTCTGGTACAGACTGGCAATGAAAGTAAACAGCCGTCAGGGCGAGCTGTCCAGCCTAATGAAGGTCTTGTGAAAGGAAGGAAGATACTTTCGACAGAGGACTTGGCTAGTTGCGAGGTGGAGGCTCACAAATTCAAAGTGAGTTTATAAACATAATATTGAAAGCTGCTAAAACTTTTATAAAACGTCTTTAGATCCACTCTCTCTTCTATAGACGCACACAAACTGTATCATTACAAGGATATCCTTTCATAATATTTAGACACACATTCATAAACAGTATCATTTCTAAACCCCACATTGGTAAAATGTGTCATCTTTAGAGGGCTGGTTTACCAGAATAAATAACGTTCAGAGTGCTAGAATAAAGAAACCATACTTAAGATACATTCTTTTTTTTCTGATTTTTTTACCTTAAATTTACTATCTAACAAAAAACAAGCAACCGAATAATACTAAAATTGATTGTTAGATTTAGTCGTTGTTGTTTTTTTTGTTTAAAAAAAGCTTGCAACCTTGCATTTTAAAATTCTACATCAGGAAAAAAGGTATTAACAAGCAAAGAAAGGTTATTCGGTTAAAGCTGAACCACTTAAAGATGGGTTAGCCATTAACACAAACTTTTGGGCTCGAAGTATTGGAAATAGATCTTTACAATGTCAGAATACTTAAAGCATAACGTCTACACAGTGCCAATGTTCAACAGTTTCAAAATACAACTATACCCCATGACACAACCTCTCAACAATAAGGCATATTTATTTACACCTTAGGCTCTAGTAGCACTAGCACTCGAACTTTCTAATTAAACTGAACGTTTTAAGAGTTATTTATCTTCAATGGTGGTAACAATGTTTTGTTCAATTGACAATATTGACAATCCATTCATTCGAGCTTGATACATCAATGATCTCAAGTAAGTATTTATCAACTATAATTTTAAAAACTTAGTTTTGCAATTGAAGCGCTTACCGGCACTTTCAACATTAATTTGTATGCGATCACAGTGTTCGTAAAAGAATCTACCAGCGACAAAAGAATTGAAGACACTATATTTGTCGGTACTTATTACTGGAATTATTTATCTTATGACAAAATTTGTTGCTTTCCATTGTTAGGTTTTCGTGTTATAATGTAGCAAATTTACAAACTTACATACATACAAACATAGTGAAACAGAGCTTTATATAGTAGATTAAGGGGAATCGGGCGATCGCCCTGTTCCACCCTGTTTGCCACCGCCCTGCGCATGATATTTTTTTCAGGAAAATATTCCATGAGTACACTTGACGGGATAGTTTGACTCTAGGAGCCCGCATTTTCCAGGGTCCGTTAACCCTAGTGAGCTGACATTGGTAATCAGTTGAGACTCCTATGAGATTTTTACTCTTCAACGATTAGTTGAACTGATTAATGCACATCTATTTGCACCAGGAATCCAGGGAAACTTAACAAAGAAATTAAACAATCTATGAAGTGTTTGTTTAGAACTAAAATGCCGTGAACCGCCACCTATGTACAGTATATTAGTTAAAATGTGTTTCAGATCTTGAATCAGTACATATGTTTTTGCCATCTTCATGTATCCCTTTTTATGCGATTTTTAGTCACTCAATAATTCACTTGGATATCTCGGACCTGAATTATAGTCAGATATTATGTTCACATGGTATAAAGAAAAAGCAAACTTTAGAGCTGCCAGAATGGAAGCTAAGCATATTGCATGAGCTTGTCTTTACTGAACGTTGAATCTGACAAATGTTGACATGTGGTGTATTTATTAGAACAGGCCTGCACAACATACGGCCCACCAGCATAAACTTGACGGCCCGCAAAGAAACAAATATTCTTTATTATTATTATTATTATTTTTAATAGCTTTTGCTCCTATCTTATTATCTTTCGACCCGCACAAGTTTTTCATAAAGTTTCACGGCCCGCACAAGTTATTCTTAAAGTATTACGGCCCGCCTTACATTTGGATTTGTGCAGGCCTGTATTAGAAGAACAAATAACGACGAAATCATGGAAGCTCTAAAATCTGGAACAGAACCAACGTGCACCGGAAGGAGACCTCCCGCTGTGACGTAAACAAGATCACGAGAATGCTAACAAGCACTTGTTGGCAGTCGTGTCAGTCAGTGTCTCATGTCTTAAACATTTTGATAGGGCTAATTACATTACTAAATCTAATCTGATCAATTAAATATTCTGTGAAAGTTTGTTCAGTCGATGTCAGCAAAAGGGAATTAAATCTGAATGTTGTAGTAGTCGTTTTTTTCCCTTTGCATATTATTGTATATTGGCCACTCTTCTAAGAGAAGGCAAAGTATGAAATCATGCTGTCATCTACTGCATCCTGATCTAATTCCAGTCGTTTTGACAAAGTTTGCTATTGGATCAAATTGGCCAGGACGAGAGAGTCAGGCTGACGAAATGAGCAACTCTCCTTCACTTTAAACAAGATACAGCTCAAGTCAAGGCTACTATTACCATGGTCATTTTCGCGTGCCAAAGACAAACAATAATAATTTTTAAAAATGTAATTGTAACATACGTCATCGTCATTTAATTAAATTAAACCCTAACTTAATGCAATTGAAAAGTCATCGGTTGTTGTAAGACGAAATATCATTTTGACGTGATCATGTGCCTGGTCATTGTAATGACTTTCCTTCCTAGCTGCACTGCTTAGTTGTTTTACTCTATTACGCAGCGTTCAATTCCATTATTTCATCTTTTCGACTGACTGTCGTAGTACAGTTTTACAGAGATAGATGTAATAAAAATAAATGACCATTTCGTCTCTCAAGATCAAGACTGCGCTAAACGCCAAAATTACCAACACGGTTAGTTTTGTAATTGTCTAACCTTCATGGATAACTAAGTAAAATATTAAGTATACAATGCTCGAAATGGTGGCTTTGCAAAGTCAAAAACAGTGTTTTGGAAGAAAAAAACAACACTTTTCCTGCTCATTAGATAAATCTACATCTATGACAACTTTGGATTTGGCACTTAGGACAATCTTGCTCTCAATAGACCATTTATCAAGGGTCACACACACATAATATGGCCCACACACGGAGTACGGCACTTACGATCCTAATTTAATATTTCCTTTACAGATTGTTGTACCAGAGAACCCAGTTGCACAGGTCCAGCCTTCAAGTCCATCCAGGCTTGCTAAGATCCGACAGGTAAGGGCAGTTGACCTTCGTAAACTTGAAAAGCTCTGTAACACATGGCTTTATGTTAGATGCCTATTCTGTATCAAAATATCTTACCTGAGAATGCAATATGTACAGCGTGGTGAGTCTATTCCTAGGTTGGGGTACTACGCTATAAAAAAACTTCTTATAATAATAATATTAAGGGCCGTCCAAAAAGTACGTCACACTATCTTTTGACTGTTTTTACTTCCTACCTACAATATGTCACAGGACTCTAACCCCCACCCCGCTTTATTTTTTCTAAAGTACTTCAAACTTTCGAACTAAAAAAATTAACAACTAATTAAAATTCAATCTGATACACACTTAATTTTAAACTATTATATTTATAAATGTGACATCTTCTGTCAGCTTAGACCCCTACATCTATCACAACAGAAAGTTCAACATCACTACACAGTCGCCGTCGAGATGACCAGTCTCACGTCGATACTAAACCATGCTCAAGAAGTCGTTGTAGGACTTGTCCCTATACACTCGAAACCAAAAACATGAACCTCCTTAACGGTACTTTTACCATCAAAGAGGGTTTTACATGTGTTAGTCGGAATGGGATCTGTGAGATTGTTTGCTGTAGATGCCGCTCCTGTTATATAGGTGAAACTGGAAGAAGATTATTGGATAGCTTTACTGAACATCTTTGTGATATTGAACAGGGTAAACTTTCTCCGGTCTTATCCCATTTCAACGGTCGTATCCCATTTCAACTGTCTTATCCCATTTCAACACAAAGGGACATCAGATTTTTCCATCGTGACACTTATTTCCTGCACTAACACATCATCGATAGTTAGAAGGAAAAAAAAATAATATAGCTTTTCGGCACAATATCTCCATATGGAATCAATCATATATTCTCCTACTAGTGATCCTCAATTTCTCTTTATTTTTCTTATTATTTCTGAAATTTAACATATTTCCATAATATTTTGTGTCTGCTAAAATAGTATATATTTTACAGTAATGATACATACATTCTTTTACTTCCTGTAATCTTGGTTTTGGAAAACCAAACTTCCCGCAATAACATTAAGAGCGAATACTTACGTTTTTGAGCTACTTTCTATTTCGTATTGTTTTTGTTTTCATTTGTCCTGTCTGCTGAGGAAGGCTCTAATTCGAAACGTTCTTCTTTAATTGTCCTGTCTTTATATTTCAAGTTTCCACATACCTTGTTCCACTACTTCCTGCACACAGCTTGAGCGCAGTAGTCTTTTATTTCTTTTAGCTTTGTTTTGCGTGTTGAGATTCATTGATGGGATGATGATATTTCATATTTTGACTCTTTTGATATTCTGTATTTTGACGGTAGCGTTCAGGTGCATGGGCCGTATGGTAGCACTCACTTATCAAGGCGGGGTGCCAGGAATGTCTCGGTATGCCGCAGCAGTCAGTTTAAATAATGTAGATGGATGGAGCATGTAAGCGTGCTCATTCTATATGATGAATTTAGTTAGTTTTGTGGAGGGAAATGGGGGTCAGTTCATCAGCTGATGGAGACTGTCCTTGGTGTATCCGGGGATAGAGTCAAGTGGGGAGGTGAGGGCAGTCCATGCAGTATAATCAATGGATGAGGTATCGCGTATTGATACAGTGTCCACAGTGTTTCAGGAAGGGAAATAATTAGTTCAAAGTGTCTCAGGGAGGAGAGTAAGTAGCTAGTCCATAGTGTTAAATGGAGGGGAGTAAGTAGTTCGTTCATGGTGTTTAATGCTGGGGAGTAAGTAGAAAAATTAAGTTCAGTAGAGTAAAGTAGGAACTCAGTTAAATAATGTTTCTGGTAGGTCATGGATAGCAAATTTATGTGACGCGGTGTTTAATGAAGGGGCCCCTAGCGCCCAGAACCACTTAAAAATTTTTTTAACGCTACTAGGGTCAATAAGAGCTTCTGCTCGGGTCGCTGATGCCATTCTTTATTAATAATCATTAGTAGGCAGTCTGTTGGCTGTTGCTAATGTTTTAGTAGGGAGTAGACCAGTAATGGGTAGCCACCCAAAAACCAATTCAATGGTTAATTTCTGAAATTAAAACTAACCTTTGTCAGCTTGTTTTTGTCTAAGATATGTTCCCATTAGCGTTTGTGCAAGTTTTACGGAATGTTTACGATGTACTTTGTAAACGTATAAAATTGCATTACACGATGACTAAAAATATTGATTATTCTCTTCTTGCAATCGGACGTCAGGGTAGAAGATAGTTGCAATGGCCCATTAATTTGAGCAATAAGAGTACATCACTGAACAGGTTACAGTAAACATACAAGGCACGAATGCTTCATATAAATAGTATTTTTCTAGTTAGGCCATCACTAAATTTAAGAGGGCAAGCAAAATAACGTAATTGTAACCCAATTTATTATTTTTATTTTTTGTGGGTTGGGGAAGGGGTTTCCACTGTATAAAGATAGATATAATGAAGGTAGCAGCTGAAACAGTGTTAGAGCCACTTCTAGGAGATAGCTACGGCAGCTGGTACTCCAGTGTCAGAGCAACAGCTAGAATGTAGCTAAGACCAAGGTTGCATCTAATCACAATATGCGAGCCACAGCTAGAAGATAGCCAAGACGAATGTAGCAGCTTAACACAGTGTGAGAGCCACGGCTAGACGATAACTAAGGTTAATGAATGATCTACCTTTCAATCCCAGTCTCATATCATGTTTCCATCTCTTCATTGCCATTACTAGACCGTGGCGGCAGGCGTGTGTTGATCACTACCGCTGTCTGATCGTTATAAATGTAACTTACAATTGAAGACCTTAGTGCTAAAAATACTTAAGTCACATTTTTGTCAAAATCAATCTAAACTGTGACCTTTTCTTATACGGTTGAGCCAAGTGCACTGCAAAAATTTGAAAAAATTAAAATGTGCTTAAGTACCTTAATTAAACAAGAAAAATTATTAAAATGATCACATTTTATAGACGAAAAAAATTTTGAGCTTGATTATCTCAAAATGTGTATTTTGTGACTTAAGTACTTTTAGCACTAAGGTCTTCAATTTAAGACCGCCCCTCCTCCTTCCATTCATTACCTACCTAATGGTTTTATCAGACACAGAATTAATCTCACGCCCTTGAATTCAAGGCGAGTTCACTACATATCCAGTGAGCCAACGGCTATTCCGATATCAACACAATTTCAAAACCTTTTACTCGTCTTTGGTAGTCTTTACTTTTACAATCAGATGACTATCACATTCTAGGTGTGAACATTTTGAATGTGTTACTATACATGTTGAAGGTGAATTTGCGATTAAGTTATCACCCTTGATGGCTGAATCTGTTCCTCGAGTTTGTCGCCCCTGGCCTTTTCGCATTCTTAGGGTGTAGCGAAGGCTCTGGTATTCACGTGTTGTCTTAGATGTGTGTTGGGTGAACATTACCAGCTGTATCGATGGTCTTGGATTAACAAGTTGTGCTGGATTAAATATATTCCCGGATTTACGTATTGTGTTTGATTTATTATAGCACTTAGTTAATGAGATGTACTTCATGAAAATACCGAAAGTGCTTAATTTAAATCCCATATTAATTGAATGGCACTGAAATAAAGTTTTTGTAAATGTGTATTATTTAATTCCAATCGAAAAAGACGGAGGATAATGTCAGGTTAATTGTAAGTCCAAATTCTCTTTAGTATAAACTATTGACTCAATTTATTTATTTCTTAACACGTATAGTGAATAGAGAAAGAAAAATATATAAAATTTTGGACTTAATTTTGTCTAGTTCTTAACAAATTAAGGTAAATAGAAAAAACAAGAAAGAGCGTCTTTTCGTGTTTTGAGCGTGACTATATTCCTAATGATGCGTTGGTGAGTCTAATATCCTTATGCTCATTAGTGTAACAATGCTTGATCAAGGACTGCAAGGCATTTTCCTAGTAAGTTAGTAACGGATCCTTTGCTTGAATAAATGAATTGTCGTGTCAAGTTTTATGACTATATGTCTTAATTACTTCTCATGCTGGGTGGACGAGTGGTCTAAACTGAGTCAATCCCAAGCTAGTGGACTTGAGTTTCCAACACAAGCAAAAACATGTATAGCAAACTCTGAAATCAAACCCGGAGATTGACACAATGAAAATTCCGAAAACTCCTGCGATGTCGAACGCATAAAGGGCACAGTGAAATACACACGCACACTGCTGGTCATCTACTGCATCCTCTTTTATTTCCAGTCGTCTTGACTAAGTCATTGTATTGGATAAAATATGCAAGGACGAGAGAGTGAGGTTGGGAATTGATCAACTCTCCCTCACTTTTTAACAAAATACAACTCAAGTAGTCATCTTCGCTTACGAAGGACGAAGAACAAAAAATACGTCTCATAGACTCCATATCTCGCTGCGTCTTATATAATATTTAGATCTGTCTTTTCTTAAGCCATCTCAGTGTCTCTCTATTTTGTCTAGAAAGTCAAAATAATTTTATACTGGCATTCTGTCTCAGTGGGTCCTCTTGTGTCAGACATTTCTTAATTACGTTATAGTCATGTTAGGTACGTCTAAATGACGTCTCGGAGAGTCCATGTGTCGGCATTACCTTTTGATATGCCAGTCGATAAAATTCATGGTAATTCAGAGGTGCCACATATTGAAACAATACCTACTTTGTAAGTTGATCAATAATCGCATAGATAATGGCTTGCTAATTTATACAACGTGTATTAGAGTGGGTGTCTAGATTTGTTATTATCGATGACATTCTACCACTAACTTTATAAAAAGAAATAATAAGGTCTTAGCTATACATTTAATTGATATTTTACACACGCTCAGACTGAAACTTATTGTTGAAAGGGTCTACTTCCAATATCTGCGTGAATACATTGACTAACAAAGAGGTTAACATTTAGAAACACGCTTTTAAGAGGGATCATATCCTTCACGATTTGTGAAAAACCACAGGTGCTCGAATGCTCACATCTCCGCACCCCACCACCCAGCCCCAAACTCTGCATGCTGGACTTGCTGCCGACGCCGATGGGCTATGTTGTCAGTCCGACAACATAGAAAGTATGTTGAATGTATATACGTCTATACCAGGGTCACCAAACTACTGCCCGCGGGCCGGATCCGGCCCGTGACGTCAATTCATCAGGTCCACCGACGGTACTTGAATTTTCTTTATAAAACGTATGGAACACGTGAGGTTGTGATACAGTTTAAATTTATATATTATGTTTAGAATACTAGGAGATGTTCACACGTACGAAGATCTCATGGCTGCTATGCGCCTTAAATTTACCATTTTCAATTTTACATTATTGTATCTAGATTTTCTATTTATTTAGATTTTTGCAGTGTTTGCTTATTTCGCGTCATCCCAAGTCCTTCCCCGGCTCATGGTAGCTTCGCCTACGCTCTGACGTCACCATGGTTAACACCCATGATTTACATGGAATACTAAAACTTAGTTTTTCGTCAATTTTCCAGAGGCCTTCGTTTTGATATGCAAGTATCGTACAGAATGATAGTGCGGCGAACGCTCGTAAATTTTTTTTCAGTTATCCGGCCCACTGCAAGAAACGTTTGGTGACTCCTATGCTATACGAATCTTGTTTTACCCGCGGACCGCTAGACCTTCTCCGTGTTTAGGCTTGTTACATACAGATGATCGAGATACAAAAAAAATACCTAGGCTAAGAATTGTGTTTGCCATATCGGTCAATCATTGTAATTATAAGAAGCAGAGGTGGCCACACTCACGTTTTTAGTGGAGTTGCTTTTATATTCATACCAGTTGACTAAATATTTGAAGGACAAATAAATGATTCAGTAAAATAATTAATTATTCAACTTAGTATAACTGAAAAAACTGGCTATTGTGAAGACCCTCAACTCAGGTTGATATCTCTGATAGAATAAATCAGTGGTTTTCAAAAGTTTTTAATGTTGTTAGTTGCACCACTTGATTAAACTGTTAACATAAATTGTGTGCCATGATGTGCATATTTCAGAATTCATTGTTATGCACTTACTACATACTGTTGTAAGATTAGAGAATTTAATCTCTTATTTAATTAAATGGCTCGTTGACAAACAGTAGGCAACAAAATAAGATACCAAAGACAAAATACAATAACAAAAACAGCACACAAAAAACGATACCCAAACTAGGGTTAATTACAATTTAATAATTTTATTAAGTTAATAATGAATTACAAAATTAGAAAGAAAGAACTTAAAGCTATTGACTTACTGTATAATGATTGGCTTGTACTGGTACAATGTTGAAGAAGATAAAATGTTGTAAAAAGGTACAATGATGAAAAAGTAATATACACACACACCTCAAATGTTAGTAAACAAATCTGTCTCGTATAGCAAAACTTAATCGTAATCGCAAAAAAAAATCTGTCCTTTCCTTCCTGTCGCTCAATATTTATATAGCCTTTTTCAGACATTTCTCGAACGGGCTCATTTTCCGTTCCTGATTGTCTAGATTACTACAGAATTCTAATAATAATATAGGCTATAGATTTTATTTAGTCCTAAACAAGGTCTAGAGAGACTATATTTTAGTTAGCCACGCCACAAATGTGGTACCGAATTTAGGGTCAGCTAGAGTTCATTCACGGGGAAAGATGACGCAAACACGTCGTCTACATAACAGCACTAAATACCTGTAGATTTATATGTTACATCGCTTTGAACCTCCTGACAAAATGTAATGTACCTTAGTTTGAGAAATACTGATGTACAAACTGAACGCTTACGAACATAGAATCAGCACTTATAGTAAGAGATGGCCTCACGCCAGTCATAAGGTGAACTATTTCCTTGGATTATTCCCTGATGCATTTTTTTTACTCCTTTAACCCTCCTCTATACCCGTCCATCTTTTGACGCATTCATTGCTCTATATCAGCGGTTCTCAACCTGTGGGTCGCGACCCTTTTGGGGTTCGAACGACCCTTTCACAGGGGTCGCCTAAAACTATCGGAAAATACTTATACTGACAGTTATGAAGTAGCAACGAAAATAATTTTGCGTTTTGGGGTCGCCACAAGGGGAACTGTGTGAAAGGGTCGCGGCATTAGGAAGGTTGAGAAAAACTGCTCTATATCCTTATTAACGATCTGAAATAGCTTCATTTGAAGGCATTTGGGCTGATTGGGAGTATGCGGTGACACAATATGTCCAATAATCTGTCTCGGTTAAATTACGACCCTCAATTAACCTGAAGTTAAATGAAGGAATGTGTCAAGTTTGTGACTATACAAATATTCCCAGACCATTCTCGTTGTCTTAAGTTTCGTGTTTTATTTTATTTTCTAACGCCAATACTTTTCAATCTATGTGTACTACAAAATCTTAAATGCAGTTATACGTGTCGCCATTATATATCTTAACGTAATCATTAAGATTCCCATTTAATGCATCAAAAATTAAATGTTCTGCCTTCTTAATTTACTTATAATACTTAACTAAGGTATGATGAGCAATTCCATCCAATAGCGAGGACATTGTTTGCATAAACATATTTAAATTATGTTAGAGAAAACATTTAATTGAAGGATGCAATATAGACAGAAGACGTGATTAAATAATCTCCTTTTGCTTATGCTATATCTTAAGATAAATCGAAGAATAATTCAGAGAGTGACACGAGATCCTATTTTAACTTGAGTTTGTGACACGCCAGCCTATGATTATTAGATTCCCTCTCATCAAATGTTTCACATTCCAAGACTAGACTGCCGTGGATTTATTAAGGATGCATCTAGTTTAACTATCTATCAACATTATAATTAAGAATATCTGCTTGTAATATACATTTTTTTTTATTAACGACAGTATCCCATTGACTTCTATGTAGCCAACAAAGAGCCTTGAGTGGCATTGGCTTTGATTCGTTACAAGGTTGAATGAATCCAGGTCAACCTGCAACTTGTATGTCTTAAATTCATCTCAAAGTTGACGTCACTTTTTTTTTTAAAAATCTAGTTCAAATGGTAATGAAAAAAGTTCAGCAATTAAAGCAACGATTTGTACTTGAACTTAAATAGGTGTTTAATAGCGACAGGTGGAGCTAGCGGCCTCAATGCGTGAACTTCCCATCTACTAACTAACACACATTCTGGTGAACGTCTGAGATTACTCTCTTATGACCCCGGCTAGTAAATTGGCTACCAGCTCCATCCGCTGAGCTGAGACATACAACATTTTCCTCACGTAGGGTTCCCCAACCACCCTGGCTTCCCCCGGGACATCTAGTAAGGAACATTCGGTCAACAGGTGCGCTAATGTCTCCGGGACCAGGTTGCAATGCCGGCAGGTAGGATCCCTGTTGATGTCTAGCCGCCAGAAGAATGTGCCTATGGGGCTATGCTTGGTACGCATTTGCTTCATTATATCTGCTTTTTGTGGCCATAATCCCCACTATGGGTCTTGTTTGCTAGGAATGGGCAAGTTTGAAAAGATGCCTCTGGCGGTCGTGTTGTCTGCCCATTGCCATTACCACTTCTGCCAGCCAGTTCTTTATTCCCAAATAAGTAAAGTTACTTGACAAAACATGCATTCAAGTAATGCACTTAATAAGAACCCCAATGTAAAATATCAATGAAATGTATAGCTAAGACCTTATTATTTCTTTTTATAAAGTTATTGCTTTAATGTCATCGATAATAACAAATCTAGACACCCACTCTAACACAGGTTGTATAAATAATTAACAACCATTATCTATGCAATTATTCACAAAATAAGCAAACACTGCAATCTATATATATATATATATATATATATATATATATATATATATATATATATAATTCCCGATAACTGCGCTAAAAAAGATTTTTTTAAATACCGCAAGTGCATTTGGTACGTAATATTTTCTTTTGTTTTACGGTAATTGTTGGGGTAATAAACCTGCTGTGTTAAATGATTGGACATAGAAAATCGATATATGCCAGGGGTGATGGCGCACGGGGGTGGGGTAGCCTATGCTTTATTTTATCTTTGAGAAATAACAATATGTTTTTTGGCCCACTTAATGTTAGGTAACACCACTAAATAACATTAAATGGCTTTACAAATGATCCTAAGTCTTGAAAGAATGTTTTGTAATGTTTCAAAACATCTATGACTTGCGTGAGGAATCATTTTACATTTTATAATTTATTGCTAAACTGGAAATTCACCAAAAATCTGAAAAATTCACACTATCAGCCAAATAGTGACGTTATGACTTAAAGACACATTCATCCATCCATGTAGGGCTTTGACCTGCCGCACCACTTCTTCCTCTCAGACCTAACGAATGCTTTTCTTTTCAATGCTTGAATTCCAAGCTGATGTAGATCTTTTTCCACATCATCCATCCATTTAAGCCTAGGTCTGCCTTTGAACCGTTTTCCTCTGGAGTTTTGGTGATGTGCCCTCTTCACTCCTCTGTCATTCTTTTCAAGTGTCCTGCCCAACGTAGCCGACCTTTTTAAATATTTTTTTCTGCTACTAGCGTGGGATCCTGATAAAGACTATACAATTCCTGGTTGGTTCGTATTCTCCTTTGTTGGTCCATATGTTTTCCGGAGAAATTTTCTCTCCCATTTGTTTAATAGGTTTCCAGCCGTTTTTTTGAGGTCCAAGTTTCACTTTCGTATGTTACTACTGTTCTGATTACAATTTTATAAATAGTTTTCTTTGCTTTTCTTGAAATGTTTTTTTTTTGTGAGTATTTTATGAATATTGAAGGATGCCCTGTTTCCGGCCGATATTCTTTTTTTAAAATTTCTGTTAGTATATAACATTTTTAAATGTTCAGCCCCCACCGTAGCATAGAGCACAATCTTTCATTCTCTGGTTAAAACCTGTGACTGCTTCTTTTTTCACGGTTAGCGTTGTTGCAACTATAAAATATGGTATATTCTGTTTTAAGGATGTCTGCATTTCCCATCGAATTTCTTGCAATGCAGCAATAGAGATTTAATCAGTTGATTTACTAGGTTGGCTAAGGCTCCTTTTCTAAACAGGCGTAGTACATTCCAGGTCGCAATCCAAAAATCATGTCCCAGGCATAGGTGAATTCCTATTAGTAGTATTAGAATCAGTCCGGGTTTTATTCTGTTGTTTTGCTTTCGTAACATTTATCTTTTTACATAGCCGTGCTGTTAGCCCTGCGCACAATCGTCAGTTGGGGGGGGGGGGGGGTGCGCCTCATACAGCTCTCTAGGTACGTGCCTTAATTTTTTAAGTAAGGTTTCCTAGCCTTTGTGGATACCTCCGCTTCCTACAATGCGATAGGTTCTCGTTTTGGTCCGCCCGGGTATTTTATTTCCCTGTGCCCGCCATATCTGGTGGGCTTTCCCCTATCCGCCACATGGGGAGGCGCTCGATGGAAGATCAGTATCTCCGCACAAGCTTATATACACATGGCTGGGAATATTTAGAATACCAAAGTCAACAAGTGTATAACTTGACTTCCCAGACAATTAATCTTTGCTTCTCGCTTACATATCGATTGTAACAGTTCAAGTGATGTTATTTTACAAGCCATATATTAAAGGATGTCAATAATTCATGTTTTTGACCAGTTATCCCACGACGCAATATTCCGCTTAATAACTTACTATTACAAATGATGGAACATTAATGACACACTCCAAATATTGGTTGTGTCTTATTCGATCGAATAAAAACTGCATACAATGTTGTTGTTTTTTTAAATTTTCTTCTATATTTTGAGGACCCACGATCAATGTATTGATAATACTGGCTTCTATTTATTTAGAGGGGGTTCGAGATATTTCTGTGCTTGGTTTTGGAGAGGATACTTCACTGGTTGCAAGGGCTAATCAGCGAGGGTATCAGGAAGGCAGGAGGCGATAGACGCAAATGTGTCAAGTGTTGTCGCCTCTACTGTTCCGAAGCTTGTTCCAGTACTTGATAATATTTGTCAGGAATGAGCAGCTCCTGTACTGTTTTCTTGCTGTTATGAGCCTGAACTGCATGTCATGGCCTCGTCGCTGTCTAAGGAGGGGTGGGGGTGAATTTCTGTTTAATGCTGGAGCAGTGGATCGGTCCACTTTTTTTATCTTGAACATCATAGAGAGCCCGGATATTTTGGACCGCGGGCCTTAGTTTGGAGACCCCTGGTCTAGTGGAACTAAAATTTGATACAGAGCTTATCAGACATTTAAATGTACCAAGATTCGTAGCTATGGTGCCGCTCGAGGCGGGCCAAGTTTTTTTGCCGCAACCTGCTGGAAAAACTGCAGTTGGACGAAAATGCCGCGCCTTCGATATAAGAAATATTACCGTCTGGGGCGGACACCCCCCCCCCCTCCGCAACCTCCTTCCTGCGCTCACCTTTTATTTCACTGTTTCCTGCGCTTACCTTTTATTTCACTGTACCCTGATGGCTTTCTAAAATGTCCAGTTCAACTCCCACTCCTCCAGGTTGTACCATTGTTTAAAACTTTTTAAAATCATTTAAGAGGGAGTCTGCTCATGGGATGGGTTTAAACACTTAAAGAACAGAAAAATTAGGTGCTTTAAAGTGACTTCAACTGCCCCGATATAGACTGGACCACGCATACTGCCCACTCCACCGGTTTTAAAGGCAAAAAAACGTGATCACGTCACACCACTACTTCATTCACTTCATTGGCTCCCTGTACAAGCACGGATTGATTATAAACTCTCTGTTCTGTGCCACCACTTTTTCTCGAATTCCTGCCCTTCATATCTAACCGAAATTCTCTCTGTCTATTTACCCCTTCGACAGCTTCGCTCCTCCGCAGACGATCGTATTCTTTCTGTCCCTAAGACTCGCACAAAAACATACGGTGAAAGATCTTTCTCTTACTGTGCCCCCAAACAATGGAATTCTCTTCCACTACACATCAGAAATATATCAACCATCACAGCCTTCAAAACTGCACTCAAAACACACCTCTTTAAACTTTACTATCCTGACTGATTCCCCCCTGAAAGTTAAACGATGCTGCTGAGTGCCGTCCATGGCTTCACATGTAAATTGTTATGGAATGGTTGGTTTTTAATTTATATTTTTTAAGTTCATTTTAATTTGCATGTACAGCGTGGTGAGCCCAGCCCTAGGCTGGGGTACCACGCTATAGAAAACTGCCCATAATAATAATAATAATAATAAAGACAATACCATTCAGCAATCACTGATCGACTTGACCTCATCCTCACTACTCACACAAGTGCAGAAGACACCAACACGTCAAAAAAGCATCCTAGATCTAATCTTCACGTCCAACCCCACCCTTGTTAAACAATCCACATGTGTCCCAGTCATATCTGACCATGACGCAGTGGTGGTTGACTTCTACTCCAAAGCTCAAATAACGCGCCAGAAACCCAGGAAATCTTACAAGTTCGGTAAAGCAAACTGGGACAAGATCAAGCTTGATCTCGCCGCCACTGAACAGGCCATCCTGAAAAAATACAACGAGGAAGAGGATGTAGAAACACTATGGTCGACCTTCAAATATGCCTTATTCAAAAGCTTAGATCAAAATGTCCCATCAGCCACATTAAAAAATCCATTTAATCTACCATGGCTGAACACACGGCTCAAGAAGCTGCTGAAAAGAAAGAAAAGACTATTGAAGAAAGCCCAAACTACCAACAACTGGACCCTATACCGCCAGTTCCAGAAACACTGTCGTAGGAAACTAAGAAGAGGCGAGTGGCAGCACATAAATGGAGTCATTCAAGAAGGCCTTGAAAACAACAACACAAAACCATTCTGGCGCTACATAAAATCCAAGAAGCAAGACAACATTGGCGTAGCCCCTCTACTAGAATACGGGCAACTTGTAAGCGATAGCCAATGCAAAGCTGAAATTCTCCTACGGCAGTTTCAATCTGTCTTCACCAAAATTACCACAACAGTACTACCATCCCTAAAACCTTCACCTGGTACAATTGACCCCCTCAACATAACTGAACAAGGAGTAGCCAAACTTCTCAAAAACCTCAAGCCCAATAAAGCACCCGGACCTGACTGTATCCCAAACATTGTCCTAAAGACCCTGGCTGACAACATCGCCCCAACCATCACCCGCATTTTCCAAAAGTCACTTGACTCCGGCAAACTCCCACTGGACTGGCTTGATGCAAATATCACTAGTGCCTACAAGAAAGGTGACCGTCAAAACCCAGCAAACTACCGCCCAATATCCCTGACCTCGGTTCCATGCAAAATTCTGGAACACATCATCTGTCGTCACATCATGAACCACCTTGAACACTACAACATTTTGACCACTCTAAACCACGGTTTCCGCTCTGGATACTCCACAGAAACTCAATTAATCATCACCACCAATGACCTCCTTGCCACCTATGACAAAGGTAACCAGATCGACATGGCAATTCTCGACTTCTCCAAGGCCTTCGACACTGTTCCACACAGCCTTCTTCTACACAAACTCCACCACTACGGCATTACCGGCAACCTTCACTCCTGGCTCTCAACATTTCTAAAAAAACGGACCATGCAAGTAGTGGTAGATGGCGTCCGATCAGGCAAAGCCACCGTAGACTCAGGAGTTCCTCAAGGCACAGTACTGGGCCCCCTTCTCTTCCTCTGTCACATAAACGACCTCCCTGATACTGTAAAATCTCAAGTGAGGCTGTTTGCAGATGACTGTCTTGTCTACAGAGAGATAATCGACTACGATGACCACAACCAACTTCAAGCAGATTTGGAGTGCCTTATGAATTGGGCAGACAAATGGGGCATGAAATTTAATGAAACCAAATGCTACATAATGAGCATCTCAAAAAAAAACCCATCAAGCTATATGTACACCCTAAATAGGACAATCCTTCAACAAGTAACAAACAATCCATACCTTGGAATTCTCTTCTCAAATAACCTAAAATGGTCACCCCATGTAAACAAAATTTCAAAAAAAGCCAACTCCACACTAAGTTTTATTAGAAGAAATCTGCGCCACTGCCCAACATCCTGCAAACGAAATGCCTATCTTGCACTCGTTCGTCCGATACTAGAATATGGTGCAATCATCTGGGACCCATACCTCAAGCAAGACGTGGACAAATTGGAGCGAATCCAACGTAACGCAATGCGCTTCATAGCACGTGACTATAAAATCACCACTCCTGGCTACGTCACTGGCCTTTTAAACAGATTTGACATCCCCACTCTCAAGGACAGACGAGAAAAGATCCGCCTAACATTCTTATATAAAATGGCCATGGGGCTAATTCCGGCCATCCCAGCTAACAATTATCTCACCCCACAGAAGCCAGGCCGATTAATTAGAGCCAAACAGTCACTTAACACTGACTTAACATCTGACAACCCCATGAGAAATTACACCCGAAACAATAACAAATGCTTCACTGTGCCTCGGAGTAACACAGTGCAACATAAGCAGTCATTCTTTCCACGCACCATAATTGCTTGGAACAACCTGGACAATACCGCCGTGAACTCGACAACGATCGAAAGCTTCAAGGCCGCCCTGGCATCTGCTAGGAGCCGTTAGATTGGCAACATCGCTTCCCCAACCGTTGCACATATGCCAGTATATGGATGCAGCAACGTACCGAACCAGAACCAGAGGTGGGTTTTTTTTGGGGGGTGGGGGGTGTCAACTGAGTAGGTCAAATCCATCACGTGGTATTTTCTTTTTTTTAAACTCAAAGAGGGTGCATGGTTGATATCGATATTGAAGTACCCTAATTATGTTCTACTTTAAACACCGCATCGCATCGCATGCACCAAACTATGTACACACTGATCTCTTTACTTTATAAACACAACTACCTTGTTAAACTGTACTTGGTTTACCAAACTTTCGATAATAGCGTCAACTTTATGCACCAAAATCACTACGCTGATACACTTAATACATTCTCTTCCTTAATGCAATGTTCATTATTCCCCAAACCTATTCAGTATTGCTTCATTGTAGACTTGCATCAAATGAAATTCACTTGTCCAGTGCAGGGTCAGTTCAGGAGGTTATTATCTAAATGTTACTTGTGTAAGACGGGCCTAGATTTGGGGCAGTGCTATTCAGTTTTGCTACTCAGCAGTAACATGAGGCATAGATGAAATCCTTAAAGGTTTATCCCTCATTTTGCTAAGCGTAAATACAATTGGAAATAGAAAATACTAAAAAAAATTGTGTACATTAAAATTGTTGAAACTTCTGTAATTTTTCGCATGAAAATGAAACATACACCAACTGTATGTAGCTGCAAAACGATTTTGTTAGCATCCATTTATAAGCTTTTTTTATGGAATTAAGTTAAAGTCGAATGTTTAATGGAACATTTTTTTCCTCCCCAGTCTCACTTGGCCAGCAAGAAACGAGAGCAACTGATGTCCAAGAGTATGAAGCTCCCAGAGCTGTCGGAACACTCTGAGCTAGAGACTGCCAACTCTGGTCATCGTCCCCTCCCTTCTCACGAAGTTGAAAATTTGTTGGCCGCTCCCGGTCCCTTAGCCATGCCCCAGATTTCCGTCTCCCTGGCCCCAACTGATGAGCCTGCCGCGCCCGCTATATCTGCAGCTCTCCTAAGTAAATTGGGATTATCTGTCAAGAGTTCGGATGGTGATGACAACAGGGGTAATGGAGCCAGGTGAGTTACATTAGCATGTCTAACTTCAGCCCAAGCGCTATCAGGTGCTGTTCTATGGTTATCCTGGGAGTCACTTTACACCAAATTTTCTTTTTCTTTAGTTACTAACAATTCCAGCAGACGGCAGCTGTTTGGCAAGGTCTCATCATTTGGCTAAAGCCTCAAAGTCTAGAGTCTTGACATTTTTAGTATCATTTTGAGGACCACAATGTGTTGTGTTTTTTTTAATATGGCCAAAGATTCTGAACATTGGCTTGGTTGTACATCTTTTGTCTGTTTTCGAATCATACCCCTGGTGTATTTAGTTAAAATCAAACCAAGTCACTGCTAGTGATAAAAAAATTAAAGTTTGTTTAGTTTTTAATGTACGGTGTTTTGTTTCTCAGTGACATATTTTTTAGATTGTCTTAATTACTATGAAATGTGTAATTCGTTCCGACTTTATATTGATCAGAAAACACAATTTAGCTGAACCTGTGATAAATTCCCAGGTTATGGTCCTATTGCTTTTGTCGGTGTTGTCACTGCTAGAGCATTCCGCTCGTCACGTAATAAATCACCAACATTGAGCGGAAATAAACCAAAATGATTGTGCAATTCATGTGTCCTAGCTCGTGATTTATTTTATTAAATGGGTGGTGTTACATCAATTGGACATCAATGTTAGTCCTTAGATTAAAAAAATACATATTTAAAAAAAATAATTATATTCTTCTGACAGATTTCACACGTAGTTCTCCAAGGTGCGTAACATTTAAATGACACCGAGGAATGGAGAAGAAATAAACTTCCCACATGATTTCTCTATTAACTGTGAAGTTTTAAAAAGTTGTTTTTAAATTGAAATTTCAAATGTCCGTCTCTTAGGCATGGATACTGCACTGAAGATTTCAATTTTTTGGGGGGGGGGGGGGGGTGCTGAAACCGCTCACCCTCTTGCGTTTGTTGAGACGATTTCTTTGGAGTTATATAAACAACGGAGTTATAAATAATTGACAACGATCTTCATAACCACCAAATGTTAACCAGAATAAGCACTCATTAGGGCTATGATGTGGTAACTGAGTCAAACACCTTTCTCTACTAAATCCATCATTATCATGAAGAATTAGTGACATACTTTTTCTTCATTTTTTTACGCTATAGGAAAATCTAAGTTTTTGCAAAACACCACACTTACACTTTTTATGTCACGATATTCAAAGTCAATTCCATATTATTCATTCTATATATCGTAAGTCATCACAATCTAAGCTTCTACTACATTTTGAGTCAATACATTCCAAGTCACTTAATTCTTATTCGCTTTATCTAAAGTCTGTTGTCGGCCAGATGTGCAACGCAGAGCGATTTTCAATGGCATGTGGAAGATAAAAAAATATTACTAATAAATGACTAAAAAATGCGTCTCATAGAGAAAGACTTGTAATGTCGTTGGCACTGTCAGTGAAGTAGAAATCCTACTTCGTCAAAATATTACCAAACGTTTGACGACCCTCGCCCTAAGTCACTACATTCTAAGTCTCTACTACATTCTAAGGTTTTCATTCTAAGTTACTTTATTATAACTCATTGCTTTCAATTTGTCTTCAGTCTTAGTATCTAAATGATCTCTCTATTTTCTTATTTAATGATGTTTTACTACACTTGGACTAGGGTCAATTGTTATGAGAACCCTACAGCTGGCTCCCTTGTGTATCACAAATGGTTCTCAAACTTTCACATAAGCAACACTTGATAAAGAATTGCTATAGATTGGCGGGAACATAGTGTCCGATGCTTTGACGTGAACATTCCCATAATAGTTTTCTGAAACCACTGCTAAAATAGAATGTCAATGTAAGCTTCTTAAAACTTCTATTGAAAGTTGTGAACTTTTCAACTCAAGTGAAACTTTGATGGACGCAGAGATTCATGGGCTAATAGCTTAACTACCTTTCTGTGATCCAACAACTGCTCTATGATAAGCATGTTAAAAAGGAATGTGCAAAACAACCGAGACAACATAAGGAATGGTTGGGTAAAACTAAAATGTTTTCTTTTTTTTAAGGGGCGAACAAGTTCATGAAATGTCACTAAAATGTATTTTCTAAACCAACACGTTCACACATGTGTTAGGATAGGTTACTAAACATTAAGGAATGAAAACTTTAAAATGAATTGTATTTACAAAAACGTTAGTAGTAGTGATACTTTTCAGACCTTATCTGATCGGCTAACTAGACAAACCCAGTGACTATCCACTTCGGCCAATTTTGGACATAACAAATGCTGTGTTTATTGTAGAACAATGTGTGTTCTGTGCTTAGTGGTTTATTTCACATGCAATGGAGAATGTCAAGAAATTTGCTCACCGCCTGAACAGGAGTATTCGACGTAATAGGTTAGTCTGAGTGTTGTGTGTCGCAATGCAGGACGCGGTGGGTATGCTACATTCCTGGAATATCTGTGGTGGCCAATGAAATGTTGTTTATCATCATCCCAGTTGAAGCCAACTGAAATGTCTAAGTTTAAATTAAAAATCCATATGCCTTTCGCTAACAGTTTAACTCTATCCCATAAAAACAAACTCCAAGTTTCCCAACCTCACCTGAAACATCTTAGATGACCTCAAATTAGTCAAATACTCTCTACCTCACGTTTGCCCCACTTGATAACACATTCATCTGTTGTCCAACATTTGAAACAGTGGCCCGTCCATCTCAAGTAACGATATTTGAAGTTAGTTTTTTCGATCATGTCGCCATTTTACAAGGCGCCTTGCTATCGTTGGAGAGGATACACTTTCTTAAATATCTTCTCTGAGCTTTGAACTACCATGCACAAATGATGACTCTGTTTATTTGTTTTTATTGGAGAAAGAACTGTTCATACGATTACTCAAAGCTTCCCCTTTTAAGACCTTCTAGTGATTAGCTAAGCTAACTACTACTTATATTTTTGAAAGCTCGCAAAGCACCCACAACTAAAGGGCTTGTCCTTGGAACTCTCGCTTGACCAGAGATTAACTATTGACATTAAGGTTCGCATGGTTTGGTAGCTACATTTAAAAAAAAGGTCAGTTGAACTTTATTAACGAAATAAATACTAAAAATGAGTGCGCTAAAAAGGTGTTCACTACATCGCTACAACTAATAGCACTCTAGCACAGGTGCTGAGTGTCCGGGACGTGTGGGGGGAGGGGGGGGGTAGGGCAGAGCGGTACGATACAGGTTAAGCTTCATGGCTGACCCGGCCACGCTAAATGTCCGCACCGGTCCTCCCTTCAAGTGGAATAAATAAACGGCTTCTCTTACTGAGTAGCTGGTAAACGTCAGACATGTTTACTCTTACGATTTTGGCTTGCAATGTATGATTTTGAGATGTCTTATACGAGTGTACGCCAAGACCTCCCAGAGCTACGATTTTAAGAGACCGTGTAAGCCGTGTTCAAAATATATACATTCCGGTAGTTTTTCTGATTCGGTTGGTATTTTTAACTTGCATTTGCATTCTACATCCAGCTGTTAATGGATCGAAAAATACGATTGGTTGGAGTTCATCAATGAATATGTTACATCTGCCCTGAGAGGGGAATTGAGTGGTGTTAATTTAGGAGATTTTGTGTAAAGGGGCTAAATTTTTAAGCATATAAAATTAACACCGCCACATTTTCATAATGAAAGTGGTGATGGTCATATTGCATTGTGTTTTCATAATGAACGAACTCGCCAGACATTGCAGGTTATATTAGCGTAGTCACCTTAGTGACAATTTTAGTCAATCATCGCCATTGAATTGCTTTTCGTTACAACTTATTTGGCTTAACAACGGATGGTGCTCCAGCCATGGTTAGGAAAGGTTTAGTCTTAGTAAAATTGATTGAAAATGAGACCTCCAAAGTAGGTAATATCTCAATGCTAAATTTTAATTGATCAGGAGAATTTATGTTCGAAGTCCCTTAAAATGGAGCATGTCATGAAAGTGGTCTTCAAAATAGTGATCTTCATTAAGTCGAACGGGTTGAATCACCATCAGTTACGAGAATTTCTAAAGTCTTTGGACTCAGATTATAATGACGTTACATTTTATGCAGAAATAAGATGGCTGATCCGTGCCAAAATGTGGAAAAGTGTGTTTGATTTACAGCAAGAAATACAATCATTCTTTGTACTCATGTCAATACGTATCCTAGAGTTTGGCCCGTCATGAAATATTATTTCTGAAATTTGGCCAGCCTACTTTCACCCATTACAGTACAGATACTGTATGTTTATTTATTTATTACTAAGATACTGTATTGTACGATTTTGAGACGATATTGTACGATTTTTAGGAGGTCGAGGTTAAACAGGTCTGGTGTACGTTAAAGGCTACGGGAGTAAACCTTGGCAAAATACCCGTTAGAGGACAAACAGAGCTCTAAACAGGAATACTGAAGTCGAGGTTGTCCAAATAAATGTTACAGCCCAAATTATACTATAATACATCAGGAAACGTTAGAGTTAGAGCTACTAGTATGAGCGCTAGAGCTACCAGTGTGAGCAGAACATGAAATTTTTTCATGCAATTTATAATTGTTTTTTGTTGCAGTTCTAAACTATTTCAATTTCAATGGTAATGGTAGTATCTAAGACTCGACAATAGCTTGCATATCATCTAAACCAGCGGTTCTCAATCTGTGGGTCGCCAAAGACCAACTGAAAACACATATGCTCTATAGTTATGAAATATAACCGAAAATAATTTTATGGCTGGGAGTCGCCACAACACTATGAACTATATTAAAGGGTCGCGGCCATAGGAATGTTGAGAACCACTGATCTAAACCATATATTTTTATTTATAGTTCTTCTTTAGCTATGTATATGTTAAAGTTTTACCTTGTTTACATTATTTCAGCTTGGATCAACTTTCTGAGAAAGAAATAGAGGTAAGATTGACAGGAATATGTTGGTACACATTTATTATTCTTGTATTGTCCACCTAAACTCCACAAGTTTAAACTGTAGAATTATATCAAGTGTAACTCAGGAGTTCATATTTTTTTTTTGTCCTTAAACGTTGGACCCCTTAGAAAGGCAGATGCAGGCCACATACCACTTCTCAGAATACATTTTTTAAATGCTTATATTACATTTACATAGGAAAGTAAAGTCACTTCCCCACTAACATATTTTCATGGACCTCCTGCTGTAATTGGTCCAAATTATAGTATTATAATTAAAATAGATTGGTCCAAATTATGGTATTTTACCTTTTCTCCATTACAATATAAATATATATCTAATGCAATCAAAAACTATAGAACAGAGCAATTAAATTTAAAAAGATTAGATGTTCCAAAGTGGAATGGGCATTGATTAAAATTTATAATTTAATCCCTCTTTTTGATGAGTGGCACTAAGCCACTATTTGGACCCACTTATTCTTTATAATATCATTTGCATTGAAAAAAAATTAGAGTGATTAAAAAACACAAGAAGCTTGTATGAATTTGACAGACATTTAAATTAAAATAAATTTCTGATGGCCAATGTGTAAAATTAATACAAATTATTTTGATGCTTCAATGACCACTAAGAACTGATTAACACTAGTTTGAATTTCTTCCAGAGCAAGTTTGTCAACTTATCATTAGCATTTAAATCTGACAAGTTGACTCTTGATCAGAGAGTTAGTGTACAGGAGAGGCAGCGAGATCTGGCTGAACAGAATGTGGACATGGAGATCAAGGGGCTCAGGGACGCTGTGGAGGTAACTGGACATCTGAGCTCTGGGCTCGTCATTAGAGGAGTGAATGGTGGGGAATTGTCTAGGTACTGTTATGTCTAGAAATAATCCAAACCCTTGAGACCAAATGCAAAAGGGTTGCTATGTGCAGGGATGGTGCTATTTTTAGGTTCAGACAATGTTAAAACATTGTTCAGTTCCAGGGTGAGTTACCGCATAGGCCAGGGACAGCACTATTTCAAGATTTGTTATTTCCAGGTTTAACCATATTTGTCATTGTGAACCTCTAGCTGTATCTTTGTGTTTTATAAACACTTTGTATAGACTTACCTTTAAGTAAAATAGATTATAACCATAACTAAATATTACACATTCTATTGGTGCCATCAGGTTTTTTTTATTCCAACTTTTTAAAAATATAGTTTGTTTGAGATAGGAAAGGACATTTCATCTGAGGAATGACCCTCCTCCTTTTTTCGCTCTTTCTGTTTTGCATGTCTTTTTCATTTCTCCTCAACCTTCCTTGCATGACATCACTTCCTGGAGTTCTTCAAGTCTTTAGTGATGTTAACTTTTGCAAGCATATTGTCAAGTCACTTTTACTTTCACTAAAGGTTTGAATGCTTTGTTGGGTTTTTTCCACTTTTTTTCGTGTGGAGAGTGGTGGTTGAGAAATTCAGGCTTAGTTATTCTGAAAGTGAAAGATTATTGGACTAAATAAAAAGCAAATCTAAAATTCATGGCTATTTTTGTCTCGACTGAGACCTTGGGCTGAAAACAAATAAAATACTCCTCTTTTGATTTTATATGTATACAGTGCAAGTATAAGGATACGTGAAGTGGTTGAAGTATACAAATATGATACTCCCCTATAGACTATATGAATTGGTTTTACACAGCTAATATAAGGTGATAAACGAGGTGGCCAAAGAGTTAAAATCAATACCTGTCATTTTATTTCTAACTTAATGTTTCAGTCCCTGTATGAGCTGGTGTCTGAAGAACAGATCAGAGCTGTTCTCCTTAAGATAAGACAGCACATCAATGTGTTAGAGCAGGCAGCAGCACGAGTGTCTAGCAGAGCTGAGGTCTTTGGGGCTGTCCAAGAGGTCAATTGTCATCAGTGTTGGTTATAATTTAAATGGCATATATCTGTATGTTCTTGATATCCTCAATTTATAGCTTCATATATTGTATCAATTATTACACACCAGGAATATAACCCCCCTTTGTTATCTAACCCTAGTAATGCCGACAAAACAAACAATGAGCTTACTAAAAAGGCCCCATGGTGCACAAAACATGAGATGGGCTACACAAAATATAAAAATGGGCACACAAAAAAAGGACGCTAGTTACACAAAACATGAGACTGGGTGCACGAAATAGGACAATGGGCACACAAAAAAGGACAATAGGCACTCACGATATTACTCTGTGCACAGAAAATATGGCACTCAACATACTTATCCAAGTATTTGTAACTAAAACACTGCCTGTGATCAAATATTCCATAAAATGAGAGGGTACCTGCCAAAAGGGTAACCACCCTCAGCCAACCTTACTTGGAATCACTAATTACTAATGCATATGTTTATATTATTACATCAGGAAAGAAAACTGTGTAAGTCCATGGAGATTGTTGTGTTGTATACAGAAAACTTAAGAAGAATCAGAGAGAAAGAAGAGTCCGAACTACTAGAGGCTAGGTAATTATGGGTCAACATGAGTGGATGCTTCTTTTTGGAGCTTCTTTATTGGGTTTTGTTTTCTGGATGATTGGATTAAATCATCTTGTCTTAAAACCTTAAAGCTTCAAAACTCATCTATTCTCTTGTCTTTCACTGTAAATGTATGGACTTATAATGCAAAAAAAATACTCAAACATTTTATTTCTGTTTACACTTGCACTTGATTGATCACATTATATATGATAATTTTATCCCTAGAAAAGTGTTGAGTGAGAGAACAGGGAATGGGTACAATCCAGATGGTAAGGCTTTCATTGATCATGTCATGTGGCTCTTATAATTCATACAGCATTGTCATTGTGTTAATATTAGAATTGAAAATTTGGAGATTTTACATGTAAAAATCTGATTTCTTTTAGTTGACTAAAGTTATCATTAAACATGCGACCTGAGATAGTATTGTCTTTTAACCAAACTCATAAAAAACTATAGGCAACTCTTTTTTTTTAACATCAGTTTTATTTTTAAATGAAGAAAATATTTAATAGATTTCAAAGGGATTAGTGGAACATAAAGAAATTTATTGATCACAATTTTTACAAGGTGATGTGGCCATTTGTCAATGTGACAATTATAGTAGATCCTGAAATAAAGTTGTAATGAGAAACTTACTGTGTTACTAATTTTTTCCACAGATGCCAGTCCCAACAATAGGCGTTCCATGTCGGTGTGTGGATTTAATCCTGGTGGTCGGCCGGTCAGTACTGATCACTTTTATTTTAGTTTTTCAAGGATTGAAGGGATTAATAGTAGCATTGAGACTTATCCAATACTTTTACCACCTCCATACAGCACTGGAGAGTGTCAAATTCTTTTTTTTTTTTAACTAGTCATTTTTGCTTTCTGTGCCCTCATCAGTATTTACATACAGTTCTGTAGTTGTCAACAGGGTATTTAAATGACATTTTACTCAGAGAGCACAGATACATAGGACCTTTTTAGATATGTGGTGTCTTTTTAAAATGATAAAATGTTTTTATAAAAAAATAATTTCAAATCCACATTTCATCTGATACAAATAATTTCAAAACCTTTCTACATCATTGTATAAGATGATATTTAACAGATTAAAATTTTGAGATATAGGCTTATAACTAAATAATAATATCTGGATATCATAGATTTTTTCATCATTTTTATTGAATTGATTAGACATTTGAACAGAGTGCTGCTTTGCTAATTAACTATCAGATTGATACATAATTTCGATGATGCTAGTGGTCTGCACAGCAAGGGAACACAAAAGTGGCTAGCTTAAAGCTGGTCAGTTCAACTGTAAATCAACATGGATGAAAACATTGCTTGATAAGATGAATGGATCTCACCAGCAAACAAATTAAAATAATAAAACCCTACACTAAAATATTAAAAACTGTTGTAAGCCTTAAATTAACAATGACAAACTCAACATTTTTTACTTATAATTTATTGTAAATATTACATGTATACATATAATGGAAAAGTTCTATTTTACATTATCAAAATTAGCCCTTAAAATTACTTTTGATATGAAATTTATTAAATTTAAATTTTCTATTTCAGACATTTAAGAAGTAAATGAATTAAGGATAGTCAAATATTTAATAACCAACTTTTTACCAAATGATTTCCTTGAATCCCCTCTTCCCTTTAATAGCCATCCAAACACCTCTCCTCATATTCCATAAATCATTCAAAGACTGAGGCTGGTGATTATACTAAAAATGATGTAAGATTAAATATGGTGATTTATTTCTCTTTCGTTTTCCTTTGGTTTATATCAGTGGTAGGCAATTTGCGGTTCCCGAGCCTAATGCGGCTCTTTAACAACCCGAGTGCGCTCTGCCATAAATTGGTTTAACTCCAAAAAACATGATTCTTTACAGGTTCTTGAAAAGAAATTTGGATCTCAAAAAAATTTTAATCATCCTGCTGCTGATTTTTGGCTCTTTTGACTGACTTTGCTGACCACTGGTTTATATTTACATGCACTCTTCTGTTCATATTTTTTAAATTTTATATTCAGATATGTCCCTTCATTTATAATTATTTCTCTTTCATTACCAAAATCTCAGTTTCATGTTAAATATTATTTTTGGTTCAAGCTGTTGGCTTAATATTGTGGCGTGTCCAGACCTGTAGTCTGTGTAGGTAGTGTCCAGACCTGTAGTCTGTGTAGGTAGTGTCCAGACCTGTAGTCTGTGTAGGTAGTGTCCAGACCTGTAGTCTGTGTAGGTAGTGTCCAGACAATAGTCAACCCGTAAGGGATGATGGCGTTGGTTTTATGACCCTGACCAACTGACCAAACAAAGTGTCAAGCTTGTCGTGGAATTTCAAAAAATCGTTTTCTCGAAATAACGGTCACCGCCGCACCTGTGTCCATTAGAAACTCTGTCCTAACACCACACACTTTCACAGGCACAAACACAGCACTAGGACGAATGTTTTGACCATTTGATGAAATGTGATTTAGTTTCAGCCGATCAGTAATTTCTCCTCCTTTGCTCCTGTTTGGACAATTACGGCCAATATGACCGATTCGGTCACACACGAAACACCTTGGTTCCGCCCTCCGAACACCTCCTGTTTCTCTTGCCGGCTGGTTGACTGACTCCCTCTGCCATGTGATGAATGCTCTTAAGTCCTGTCTCAGGCCACTTATTTCTCTTGTCAAGTGGTCTGTACCTATTGACGCCACTTGCTGTCCAGGTACACACACATTGTCCCTGAGATTTATTATCTGGTCGAGGGCAGCTCTCGCCTTGTCTACTGTGGGAGGAACTGACATAGTGCCGACTTGTGTCACCATAGACTGGTCCGGTAGGCCACGTAGAAACTGTTTGAATCCAATGGCATCTCGTGTAGCCTGGTCTGCCGTCGGAAAACTTTTCGCTACCAATTTCTTGATGTCAGTAGCATACTCTGTACTAGTCTCGGATTTCAGAAATGTGCGTTTTTCCAAAACATTTTGGAAAAATGCTGGCGTTCTGTGGTCTCTGAATCGATTTGCCAGGGCATCTTTAAATTCAATGTACGTCTCTCTCTCAGCTTCACCTAACTCACTGAAAGCAAATTCAGCCGCAGCATCGTTCAATGCAAAGCTGAGATAAAAGAGTTTCTCTTCCTCACTCCACTTGAAAAATTTCGCAGACGTTTCGAACTGGATGATGAACGTGTGCCATGTTGAAGTGCCACTGTATGTCGGGAGGTTGTTTAAGTACTGCGAATTCATTGTTCTTGATGTAGTTGTTTGGCTCCTTGTACTTTTCATCTCAGGCTAAAAATTGTGTCTCTTTGGAGTCGTTGCAAGGTTTAGAATCCCACCGCTGCCACCATTGTAGAGAACCTTGCGTCGTCTCTGATTATCTGACTAATTTATCTGGTTGATAACCTTGGCCTTGCTCACTCGTACTGCACTAATAAATACAACTCAACATTTGTAATAGTCCTTGAACATTTATTTGTCTTATCCTTTGCTTCACTTTCTCTCGCTCTCTCTGTCGTACTTAACTCCGACTGTCACGGTCCCTCTCTACTCCCGTCTGACCACCTGCCTGCCCGGCTGAGTTCTCCCCGGCTCAGTTCTCCCCGGCTCAGTTCTGCTTAGTCCCGTCCTACTGTCCCTTTTATAGGTCCCAAGTTCACAGGGCCCCAATCCCCTTCTTATGTAACACACCGCGTAATAGGTCATAAACCAACGCTGCCATTCCGTCGCGGGCAATCTGACAAGCTTGACACTTTGTTTGGTCAGTTGGTCAGGGTCATAAAACCAACGCCATCATCCCTTACGGGTTGACTATTGTCTGGACACTACCTACACAGACTACAGGTCTGGACACTACCTACACAGACTACAGGTCTGGACACTACCTACACAGACTACAGGTCTGGACACTACCTACACAGACTACAGGTCTGGACACGCCACAATATTAGATTGTAACCTTCGTTAAAATAGATTCATTCATTTGTGTTGTATAAAAAGAAATGTAATAAATGTTTTATGTTAATAATGTTATTATTATTTTTAGTGGTCTTATATAGCGCAGTACCCCTGCCATGTACATAAAAATGTTAGCAAACATAATCATGACATTAAAAAATAAATACATTTATTTAATTAAAAAACAGCTGTATAACAAAACAAAAACAAATGTATATTCACACCACACACACACACACTCACATGCACGCACACACACACACAAAATTTACATGTCAAGCCATGGACAGCAACCAGCAGCATTGTATATGGCTATTGGGGGGAATCAGTCTGGATAGTAGAGCTTAAAGAGATGTGTTTTGAGTGCAGTTTTGATTGCTGGTACAATGCGGATGTGTAGTGGGAGAGAATTCTATTGTTTGGGGGCACAGAAAGCAGAAAGAGAAAGATCGTTCACCATATGTTTTAGTGCTTGTTCTAAGAACAGAAAGAATATGCGTTTCTGCGGAGGAATGAAGGTTTCGAAGGGGTGAATAGACAGTAAGAAGTTCAGTAAGATAGGAAGGGCAGGAACCAGAGAAAAAGTTGTTTCAGAGAACAGACAGCTTGTAATCAATGCGTGCCTGTATGGGGAGCCCATGAAGTGAGTGAGGTAGTGAAGTGGTGTGTAGCCTTTTTTAAATGTGAAGACCAGATGTAAGTATTAGAGGGCAGGTATTTAGTGGTTGGTTTTTGCTTGATGTAGCTTATTTCAAGGATTCTTCACCTGTATTGTGTCAACCCAGGATAGGTATGAAAGAGTGAACTATTGGTTGTCTTAGCATGCTTGTAGAAATACACAGATAGTTAGACCCACAGTTTTAAGTTTTCAGATTAGACTGTTGTCTCATGATCATGTACACAAGGGGATGTGGATCAGTTGGGTACTGTTGGGCTTTAGTTTGTTATTTAAATTTATAGAATTTGTTCTTATCAAATGTACTGTGCTAGCAACATAGAGATGTCATAGGGGATGCTTCATGTAGGCCCTATATAAGTCAAACAAAATAATTTTGGTCTTTTTAATATATTTAGACATGGTTTGTTCTCTGAAGGTGAATTATCATGGATATGATTTTCACGTTATTGCTGATATCCTTTCACTGATTTCCCTGAACAACAAATCATTATAAATAGTTATTGTTCATTTAAAGTCAAGTAGTCATGTATCTATGCATAAATATAGACCTTTCTGGGTGGAGACCACATATAGTAATGCTTTATTCAAAATTAATTGTGATATACCCTTGCACCAGATGAGACGCAGAAGTGAGATAGCACTACCCAGAGTACTTGGTGGAGCGGGCAGCCCTTCATTGATGCCAACAGCATCTTTGGTAAGTGTTACACAAGGGGATGTGGATCAAATGGGTACTACTGGCCTTTAAATTTTCTCTGTTCTGATGTGACACATAGTCTCATGAATCACCATTCAAGATATTGTTTCGAATGTTCTTATAGTGCACAAATTATGTGTTGCCAGAAAAATGTATAGACAGTGTCAGACGTGTGTTCCGGTGTGATGAGAGTGAAGGAATAAGCCTATATTCCTATATCTTGAATTCGTATTTAAATTCTTAACTCACCTATGAACTTTACTCACTTTGAATCATCTCATAATTGATGATTGGGGAACTTACTCAGACCTGTTTACTCTTACGATTTTGGCGTACAATGTGCGATTTTTAGATGTCTTTTACGATTGTACGCCGAGACCCTCCAAAACTATGATTTTCAGAGACTGGGTGAAAAAAAATATATTTTTCCGATTTTAAAAAATAATAATAAATTTTCGGTTCGGAAGTTTTAGTCAATTCTAAAAATATCTGGCAGGGAATGGACCGAGAAACGAAAAACGATTGATGTCGATTGGTTGTAATTATTTTTAAAGTTGGGACCATCCTTCATTATACGCGTCATAACAGACGGGTGATTGGTGGACGTTTCAAAAGATATAAAAATATCACCGCAACCTAGCGTATTAATGGTGATGGTCATATGGTTGCTTTGTGTGTCACAGTGAACAAGCTATCTGCCGTCAACAGTAATATTTAGACTAGTCGCCATAGTGACAACTTCACTCACCGTCCCCCTTTACAGCTACCAAGCCTGTGACGTAGTTTCGTTACATAATTATTTTGTTGGTCTGAAACGCGGCAATTGTGAAAACAGACAAAACTAGAGATGGGTTTTAAAATAAAATACATTATCCAACTGTTCTGCACTGGAACATATTTTATAAGATCTAGGTCATCGGCATTTTAAAATATGTTTAGAACTCTCAAAGCAGCTATGTCCCCACAACGATTTTTAATACAACAGTTTGGAATCACATTTTTTTCCCAATTAATGAGGGTGGAGGAAGGTTTGTTCTGCCGAACGAAATAATGACGTCACAGCACGGAAAGACGTGTTGGTGGACTGCAGTGTGTTGTGACATAGTCACATATTACCACTACAGCGATCTCTTTATGAAAACACAAAGCATTAGTATACGAGTATACGATAACTGAGAACCATTTGGGGGGGGGGGGGTATTTTTATAGCCTTAATAATAACAATTAATAATAATAATAGGCCTTATTAGTTATTAGAATTCATGGAGTTCACAGATTTTCAGGTGACAGTTGGTTCTATAAGAGACTGTCAGGATAATTATTGTAGAATCCATTAATTAATGAATTACAATAAAAATAAGAACAAATATTAGACAGTTAAATGAGGGTATTAAAATATTGTTAATACCGATATGAGGCCACACCACTGCCTGGTACACTCTAGACATTAATGATTAATGTATCTATGTATAAAATACATAAGAGGCATGACTCAGAATCTGGGAGACCATGATTATCTGAGACACCGCACCACTGTCTGGTACACTCTATCTAAGACATTAATGATTAATTTATCAATGTATAAAATACATAAGAGGCATGACTCAGAATCTGGGAGACCATGATTATCTGAGACGAATATACCCATTGCAGTATCCGTAATACCTAGTATTACCGCTTTAGAGCTTAATTGACCTAGTCAACTCATGTTCATAATGCACATTCTCATTTAAAACTTAACTAAATAGTGTTAGATACAGGCCTCAAAGCAATATGTACACAAGTAACTAAATAATCATAATAACAGGCTAGGGGATGACAAAATATAAAAGTAAAACAAATGTTTAGAGTTAAGGACACAACATAAGCATCAATAGAAACATCGACATCAGCGTGTGTGGGGGGGGGGGGGGGGGGGGGTAGATTCAATTCAAAACTACATGTACTTTTAAAAGGTTTCCCAAGCATATTCAATTATAATTTGAATAAGCAGTAAGTAACAAAAGTACATAGGCTATAATAAACATGCGAATATAAAATAACATTAGAGGTTAAACAAAATAATTACCTAGTGCTACAACTTAAACCTTGAAATGGAACACTGTCGTCTTGACATTTCACTAGCAACTTAAATAGTCATTTTAAAAAACGGGGAGTCCACTTACCATAAAAAAGGGGCCAGCAGAACAAAAACATACATTCACACTGACGAAACAAACTTAAAAAGGCCACTGGCCTACATATATAGATGGCCCCTCCTTGTGTTTGTTTGCATGAACTCCTTTTATGACATAATTATTTCTTACGACGTGTTCCATTTTTTTGACGCCAGCTTAACCCAATTACACTGAACACGCTATACCAGTAGTTATTCTAGACATAATATAGAATGTATTTTTATTTATTTACTATTAAGATACTGTATTGTATGATTTTGAGACGATATTGTACGATTTTAGGAGTTTGAGGGTAAACAGGTCTGCTTACTGTACTCAGTTCAAGGATCCCAAAATTGCTAGCCACACAGCGCTGTGAAACAGTGCTTAGCCATGAAGCTTGTCATTATTTTAATAATACGACTTTCTTTGGCGCTTTCAAGCTTTGTGTAGAATTAAAATGATAGATTTGCAGAAAAATAATTTTTTCATCAACAAAACACCTTACCACCCACACACTCAAACTCACACATGTACACTCGGACACACACAAAGTGTAGACAGCTGCTCAATTGAACTTTGAAGACAAAAACATTTAGATCTAACACAGAAAGTGCGTGAATGATTTTTACATTAGTAAGCAATTTTTAAGTCTTTGATGCTTCAACTCTTTCCAGTTCTTAACATTGTTTTAAAGTGAGTTTCTCTGTACTTGGTTTAGACAGGGCATGATGCAACTCATCTTAACCGTAACCTGGAAATTTGTATGAAAGGAATTGTTTGGAAGTAAATATTTTAAACAGAAATTTTTCAAAGTGCAATTTATTGAAACGGAAGTTTGTTCAAAATTATTTTTTTAATCAGAGATTTATTATTTATTTATGTTTTTAAATGGAAGGTGCCCATGAGAAATTGGAAAAACTGCTGGTCTAACAAATTTCTTTCATACAAATTTGCAGTAACTATTCTTAACTCATACATTACATACATTTGGTTAATTCTTTCATTCTGAAAAGCAAATGAGATGTATAGGCCTACCATTGTTTTCTGCTTAAAATAACTTAAATAGAATAAGCGAGTGTTAGCTATTGGCTATTGACTTGTCAGATAGCAGTAATCAGTTGAATCAAGTTTTAATTAAAACTGAATGTAGATGAAGCTAAGTGGGTAAAAGATGAAGACTGATAGGTGCATGTAGGCTTTGACTAAAATAATGGCAATGAATTTCTCACCACATTTACTAGGAGAATACGTCTCCTTATATGGAGCGCACTAACCCTACCCACCACTTTCTCAACGTTTCATCGGAGTCTGATGGAGGGGAGGTAAGACTCAGGCCTATTTCTTTTCACCACAGCCGTCTTGCAACAGAAATAGTATGGAGTTAGGGAGACAGTATACAAGTCTCTTTGAACCTCTGCTGTTTTCCTTTTGTGTAGTGTTAGACTTGAGCTTAGTAGAAGAGATCTAACAATTTTATTTTAAGGGAAACTCGGTTTAAAATACAATTTAAAGTAGGCCTACTTTTTACTACTCGCTGTTTACTAAGTTTTTACTATATTTTATTTGTAAGCCTACTTACTTGTAGTTTTTACAGGATATTGGGAAAGTAAGTAAATGTTAAAACGTTTAGTTGGTACAAGCTTTTATTTGTGCTTAGACAGGATCCAATAAGCATTTTATGAAATTTCATACAGTCAAAAGTGGATTTGAAATTAATAGTAATAGATAACTTTTAAATGGGACATATAATTTTTCTTTTTATTAAAAATATTTTAAGGAGCATAGGCATACTTTTAAATGTGATGTTCAGTCAGTTATTAGTCTGATTACAACCTGAAATGGCATATTTCAAGCTTGAACTAGTTTTTAACTAAAGATTAACAATACTTTAATTTTTAAAGCTAAATTTAATGTAAAATATTCATTCTGAATACTCTGATGTTGAAATCACTGTGTTCGTGGTTTCAAATTTCCAAACATGCACATAAGTGATGCAATACAATGGCATGACATTTTAATACATTAAAATGCACACAAAATTGAAGCTTAAGTCAGGCCCCTAATAAAGGACTAAATGAGCAGAATCCTGAAAACACTCAGGCTAAGTTAAATAAAAGCATTTAAAGATCATAATAATTAATTTCTTATCCAAAGCTTAAGGATGATAGTTCAAGTGAATCAAAGCAGATGGGGGCTTTCTGACAAAGCATGTAATTCATCATGATGCAGATTCTCTCAAATGTAGGGTAGCATGTAGAGCCATTGAGTGGGCCCTGCATGCCCTGTGGCTGTGGGTGGCTTAAGGTACTTAAAGGGTCTCCAAAAGTCATGTGACGGATCAGGCTCTATCCTTAATTCACCTCAAAATTTTCTATTGACATAGCTAACTGTCCACTGCAAATGTTCTTCAATATTAGTTGAAATTTTACATTTGATTAAAAGGGATGTCTTGACTGTATACTACAAAACATACCTCCATACTGTTTCATTTCTAGTTGTTGTAACCCAACACTGACATTTTCACAGGTATTGTCAGCTCTAGCCTTATTGCATCTAACAATTTGCCTGAATTTCTTGTAATTGCTGACTAAAAACTTTTCTAACACATTCACTAGACCATTAAACTCACCCTAATACTAATTGGATAATGGATGACAGCAGAAATTTAAGGGAGGAAGATTTTTCCATCCAATTAAAAATGTATGAACTTTTGAAGTAAAATAAAAGTGATAGTTAATGGTGAGATCCCACTGAATCTGCGGTTCTAATAATGCATCAGAATGACATTTATTCAATAAATTACTGAACAGACAAAGAAATGCAATGCTATTATGTGGAAAGAAACATTGTCATAAATTTAATCACAAATCTGTGACACAAAACCTGCTCAGAAATGGATGTCTGTTGTTGTTAACCATTTTATCTTGTTTAATTATTTAATTAAAAAACATCTAACCATTACCTCAGACTGATAATTAATTAGTGAGCACTTAAACTGTATACTGTCATTATTTTCTGTGATATTATATGGAAATTCTTTGCACGTTAATTTGAAATCTAATAAAACAATTTTGTTAAAATATGCCATTGGTTAGACATTGTTCTGTAATCAATGATTTTTGCAATGATATGCCTTAGTAAAGCATTACAAAATATTGGTGTGTTATGCACAGTCCTTGTGTAACTATAAGATGTCATATTGTGCCATTGTATGATCAATGTATGATGATGTGATGGCTGTCATTAAGTCAGTGCTAAGTAATTAAATGTTTGTTTGGTTATGTGGAGAAGTTGTGTAGTTGTGCCAATATTTGCTCTA